>CM072820.1:65261522-66661522 GCA_036937905.1 Salvia rosmarinus
TGAAAATTAAATTTAAATTTAAAACCTTGTTTAAGTTTGATTAAACTCGAAATGTTTGACAAATAAAGCTTACGTAACTTGATAATAAATGAGTCGTGCTAATGCTATCCAACTTGATTCGATTTAATTACATCCATCTTTGAGATTTATTATTATATTTTTGGAATAAGCACAATTCATGTTCCCAATTTTCACGATATTTTTAAAAGTCTTAAACTTAAAGTTTATATATTTGAATGTCCAACTTTAACAAGATTTAAAATATTCGATCTATAGATTCGAACAACATAATGTTGAGTCATCTCACCGATTCTCACGTTGATTATAGCTAAATTACATGGAGTTTTCTCATCTCACCACTAAAAACATCGTTGTTTAACATGGCTAAATTTTCATATGCATATATATGTATGCATATGCGGATTGGATCATATAGTAACTAAGCCTTGGTAATATGTAGTCTCAATCCCGGATCCATCTCATAGATCATATGGTGGAGATTTTATACGCATTTGCCTCGATTTCGTTATAATAAGAGTAGATTAATAATTTAATTTGTTATGTGATAAAGAAACAAACTATACATATGATTGAACCGCATATAGTCAAACATAAAACAATATAATGTTGAACGAAAATGCATATAAGATTGGTTTGTCGATTTATTCTCTCGTTTAGATCGTTTTCTAGCTTCATAATTCAAAAGAAAACAAGTGATCAATAAGAAAGAAAACAAAAGATCAACAAGAAAAATGTTAGTGCATATTAGAGAAAGAGAAATAGATATATTGAGAATGAGAAATTTGTAAGTTCTGCTTTACAACATGTATGTTTATGTTTAGTAGTATGCAGTTTTGTTTCAAAAATATACATGCTTATATTTTTGTATATGCATATTTTGTGTTGGATGTATGCATTTTTCGTTTTGTTATATGTTTGTTTACGTTTTATTGTATGTAGATTTATTTATATGCATGTTTATGTGTACTTATATACATATTATTTTGGGTTGTCTCCTTCTCCGATTTATATCGATTTTCTGAACTCCATCACAAACCATTGTCTTATTTTTGATTTTGAAAAATTCAGTAAACCACCGCTATAGCCATCTCTCGATTTCTCAACCCTCTCAAAATTTCAATTTTACTCAAATTCAAGCGAAAAGAACTCTATTCGTTGTTCGCAACCGTCGATGTCATTAACTGTCGATGCTCCGCGTTGTTGTCGTAAAAGAAAATCGACATACAAAAAACGAAGAGGAAAAGAAGAAGATTGTTTTATTCGTTTCCTATTTTGCCCCATACGGAGATTAATGAATAAGCAATAAAATAAAAGACTACCACGGTCATATGTGGTACGCCACATATTCACAATGTATGTTATAGATTGAGTGTTAAATACTATCTAATGATAGAGTACTCAAATCCAACCATATATATGTATATGTATATATAAACAATTTTGTTTTCGGTGAAGAGGAAAAAATTCCATTTCATTTAAGTTATAATCTACGTGAGAATCCGACTAGGTAACCTCGGTATCCATAATGGAATTCATATCGAGATATTTTTAAAATCTCATCAAAATTGATGATATTTAAATAGGGTTATAGCATAAATACAACAATTTGGACTCATTTTAGTTTTCCACGAATTTAAATATCACAAAAACATTAATTAATCACTTTAGTGATTTTACACGATTCAAATTCGTCAAATTAAATCACTTACATCTCGAAATTTATCGTATGACAAAAGCAGTGATATAAACGAATATAGAAGAAACATAAAACATAGTCGTCCATCAAAATAAATTAGATTTTTATTTCTATGTTCATCCACAACTCATTAACATTAAATATAGATCATATATCGTCTCGATTTCAGTTTTTCATCGTTTGTTATGAAATCAAAACAATCATTCATCTCTATACGTGATTATATATCGATCGCTTTGTATAAATTTTGCCAGTATGTCAACAATTTAATTTATTTAATTTGAAATCGATAAAATACTAAAATAAGTTTATTTATTTTGTGATAATTTTAAAGTTCATGAGAAAAAAAATGACCCAAATTTTTGTATTTATACATCAATAATCCTATTTAAATACATAAACTTAGGTTGTTGACATTTATCGAAATATTGTGAAAATTGTGGGTATAAAGTGTACTGGTTCTCTGTTTTCCGAGAGGTCTTCGAGTGCATTATTAGAGCATCCACTGTGACATGTTCTTATTCTGATGTGGCATCATAAGAATCTAGATTTTTATTTTTGTACCATAGCGACCAAAATAAGAACGTAGGTTGTAATTTTTTATGTGTATATGTGCGGGTTCCAACTTTTTCTTTGCTTTTCTTTTGTCTTTTATTCTTTTATTTTATTTATTATTCATATGTTATTTGTTGCTTCTTTTTATTTAGGATTTATCTTTTCTTCTTTGATCTTTGCATTTTTCTTATTTCTTTTATTGTTTTTCTTTATTTCATATAATTCTTTTTACTTTTATTTCTTTTTATAAACTTCTTGTAATTTATAATATCTTTAAATCAATCGTCTGTTAGATTAATATGTAATGTTGACTAAGATGCTCATATAAAATTATACTCTATCCCAACGATAATCTTATCACAATTACATTATTTGATGTCCACGAAAGTGCATCACTTTCATTTTAAACAATACTCCTTATTATTCAACCTCAATACCACTGTTATTTACCAAAAATAATCCTACAACACACAACCAACACACGGTGAGATATTTTCTCCACTTTAAAAGCACCAACTAATAATTTTAAACGCATGCGTACATATATGATACATTTAGTGGACGGGGAGATATATGAAAACTATGAAAAATTGTTAAATAATATGTTGTATTGAGTATCAAAACTTTTGGACACAAATTAAAGTGGATTGTGTTTCGTGAGTAAAATAATGTCCGTAATTAGAGATATTTTGTTTGTAAGATGATGCATTTTTAGAATGAATATATAATAATGAGATGATCTAAAAGAAATGAATTAAGAATATTGAGACGAGAGAGTATTTGATAGTGAGGCTCTTAAATACTTCATCGTCTATTTAAAGATCATATTTTTTTTGACAGTATTTATGATAAATATATAAAATAGTTAAAATGATAAAAGTGAGTATAACAACACCTTCGAAAAATAATAATTTTCTAAAATAAAATGTACCATTTATTATATAACATAAAAGAAAAATGAGATACTTAAATGAGAGTAAGGAATAATTGATAAAATCTACAATCATTGGAGATAAATTGGAACATGAGATTATAATTGACGTGGCAGACGAGAACTCAAATTAAGAATCTAGCATGTGGATGCCTTATGTTCCATACGAAACTCCAATAGTTTTTATTCAATTACTAGTCTCAGTCTTTTCTGTATAAATCGCAATGCCTTCTATAAAACAAAAGTCGTTTGCGCTTCTACGCACAAAATCTGTCTGTACAATACCATCTTCCCAAACAAGAAAGTTAAATTCCTTGCAGCGTCATCGAATGGTATCAAGCCCGTACCATCTTTCCTCATTCGGAATTATGATCTCAACTGTCAACAATACTCCCTTACAACCAACGAATACATCTCCCGTTAGTTTAGGTAGCAGAAGATGGTTGAGTATTAGCACTAGGATGAGGCCCGCAATGGCTGAAGCAACTTCTGCTCTCACTTACCAAAAATTTGTTCATTTCGCTATGGCAGAAACCAGAAAACACACCCACTTAACCCCTTCTTCATTACAGGTAACTATTGCAACTTCTTGTGGTGCTTGGGAATTTTATATTCGAAGTTCTCTCTCGGGCACTTGGGGTTTATAAAGACCTGATTATTTATTTATTTTGCTACTGCGAAGTAAGATGTAGGTTGTGGTTTGTAACTTCTTCACTGTAGGTGCCCACATTCAAGCATGCTGTCTATATGCTTCGGATTTGGATGAATTTATATGTGGCACAGTTTTGTGGAGGTTTTGTATCAAGATTTGCGGCTTGCTCATGACTAAGATGCTGCTTTTAGTAGAGTAATTTCAAAGAGAACTGTGGGTCTTTTGCCGAATAGATCGTATGGAGTAGTCGGATTCTGATTTCTGTGGAAATTGCGTATGTGAAATTGTTTTGAGCACTTTAAATTGACCACATGTACGGTCGCATTATTCTTGTGCAGGAAAGATTCGATTGCTTGTCTGCCATGGATGGGAGAACACAACCCAGGTGCAGTCTTTCGAATCACCAAAGATTAGGCTACTTGAAGTTTGTCCATAGAAGGGAGTGATGGAATGCAGGTTTGTATTATGCCTAAAACATGAACTCAAGTTTCTCAAACCATCGTGCTGCCACAAACTTATCTAATGTCTTGCAGAATCATGTTATCAATTACATTGTATTTACGCCCGCAAGTTGTGAAACTTTTATGATCTTTCATTTTAAGTTTACTTGCTCTTTGTTACTAACTCACTTATTTTACTGATACTGATTAATTATTTGGATCGTTATGTTATTATAAAAGCCAACTTTTCAATCTCTCGGGGCTGTTAACATTCTGATTTATGAGACTTCAGGAGAAAAATATAGTAGTTTTAAACAAGCGTTTCTTTGTAACGCAAGAAGCTGTAAACTAACAATTTCTAATGGTGAGTGATTACCATAGGCTAACAATCACTGTTTCCAAGCAACAAGGAGTGTCATGACTAACTAGGACCCATTCTCGTAATTCTCAAACATTCTACAGTATTTTTTCTCATATTTATATTCTCAATTGAATTTGTTACTACTGTTTTGATGTGATTCAATTACTATTACAGAGCTCCTAATACATCCATTTCAAGGTTTTAGCCAACAACTCCACTTCGATTATATCTTTGTTTGTCTTTCTTCCTTTTTTCAGTCCTTTTCTGGTGTCATTTACTAGCTGTTTAAGCATGCTTTCCTTTGTTCTGCTTCTTCTTCATTGTCACTGTTTCTAATCCCTGTGTTAGACAGTTATTAGCCTCTGCATCTTACACATCTTACTAAAGCAAAGGGCCAGAAGGAAAATTATAGGACCTGATAGAGGTCGGGAAATGAGAGTTCAAATTATTTTCTATTTATGCTAATTGTGTTATTGAGACCAACTTTTGCTGATAAATACCAGATTTGTTAGTTCAATTTAAAATAATGAAAACTGGATGAATTGTTTTGTAACTCTTGCATCCATAGTGGTAAGCATGCACTTTCTTGCTCCCATGTACGTTCTAACTCTTGTTCACTGTGCAGGTCTTGGACTTTGCCATCTTTCCGAGAGCAGAGTTTGATCTTCCAATTTTTGTGCTAACTTCTTTACAACTGCAGTCATCAACATAGTTGTATTGTAAGCCACCTTCTTTCCCTTCTAATTGATGAACAAAATTGTATTTTCCTTCTCTGATGTATATTGGAATATTAAGGTCCTGATTCATGTTTGTGAAATGAAATGGATACTTACTAACTACATATCTTGAATAAATAAAAGTTATAAAGTAAAACGGATTCTTGGCATGCTTGAAATAAACCAGAAAATCCTGTATACTATATGAGAGAAATATTTATGAATTGCTATTCAATTTTCTTTTATCTCTTCAGTTTCTCCCCATTTTATAGTTTTCGTAATTAGCTAAATTTATCATGGACGAGTAGTAGAAAAGATAAAACTGCTACTGAAATGAAGATCAAGTATAATCTGTGTTGTTCATCAATACTGATCTGGGCTTGTAGTAATTCCTGCAGTTGCATTATTAATTGAATCAGACGGCTCATCTTTCTGACCCAAAATTACTCAAAATGCATTTCTATCAGTGAAATATACACATTGAAAAAATCATCAAAAACCTCAATGAAATATCTATTATCTTCACTAGAAATCTGCTTCTCAGTATTAATCTGATGTTATAGGACTAGGGCAATCTGCTTTAAACCATTACAAAACCTTTCATAGAATAATCAAGTCAAAGTTTGGCATACTGAACTCCTTTTGAATTTTAACATCCTTTTCTCGGTACTTACCAGGCAGATAATTCGAATCTGGCATCATTCTTTTCTGATGTGGTTTCAAGCATTTAACTTTTGGTTGCTAATCAATAAGTCGTTAACATTTTCAGGGACCTCAATCCATTACACGCGTCATCAGTAAACAGGCTTACAAGAAGAAGTATTATACTCACTTGATTCCTCTTGGACTTAAGTATGGAGAGGTAAGCAAAGTTTGGTACTTTCAGCACTACTATGTATCTCTAAAGGTGTGCTTGCTGGCATCTAAAATGACAGACGGTGATTTGACATGATATCATGCAGCTATTACCATGGGGAGGAAAGATTACTGCTGAATCAATGAAATTCTTCTCACCAATTGTGATATGGACCAAGTTTCCTCCAAGCGAGCATAAGCATCATCTTTATATTCTGCTTTCATGGATTATCTCAAGGTAGGTTTAGCAGATGCAAAGATTTCTTTTGTTTTCTTTTGACTGTAACGAGACTCTTGTCCAAATTAAAGTGACCCAAACACCTGCATTTGACTTCTTGTTTTGGCCTTCGATTTTATCTTATAGTCATGGCTTGAACTGATGGACCGGGCATCAGGGAAACTGATGTTTCTCGGATTATGGTCAATCTTGAAGCACAACACAAGTATCTCACTTGGAGAGCTGAAAAGGTAGGTGAAGTTGTTTTCTGTTTTGTTACACTTACTTCCAATTTGCTTTGGACATTATCGTGGGATTGGAACAACTGAGTGTGTGTTATCGAGCTGTTCGTAGATTCATCTTCATAGAAAATCTACATTGTGGATATAAGTGAATCATGAAGCCCTTATAATTTTGTATGATCATTAAGTCTCCTATAAATTAATTCTATGGACACAAATTATTTCCAGGAACTGCACTATAAAAGAAGAAGAATCTTATTAGTTATGCCTTTGATTTCTTATTAACAACAAGAAAAATCTGAACGCAAGGCATTCTCTTTGTTGATATAACCAGGAAATAACATGTAGCTCGAATAGTTTTAGTATGATAGGAATGTGGATCTCTTACATGTGCCCTTAGCTTAAGTAAAATATACCTGCAGTGCATGGTTTAATTTTGTGCGCACATGCATCTTTATTGGGTTTAAGATCTATGCTGCATATTTGTCGAAGAACTCAGAACACTGCAGGTAAGCCTTTTCAACTTTGAAAGTTTCTGATGAAAAGTTGAAAACTCGTACATACAGGATCCTGGCCATCATGTTCTAAGAAGATTAGTAGGAGAGACTCATGCAAAGGTAAATATCCTGTGGCTAAGCTTCAAAGTTTCTGTTGGAGAATTCTGTACACTTCGTTTTCAACACGATGAAATTGTTAGTCTAGTTCACCTTTTGATTTTCTGTAGGAAATAATAAAGAGTTTCTCTTCTCTGGAGTTGATGAATTGGGTAGCAGAACATTCACTGATTACTTCCTGAGTACAAATGCGATGACGGGACTATAAATCATAAGCAGTATGATCGGAAAATCATTTGAGAGTCGCCGTGGGATACACAAGGTGAATTCATTGGTGAGAGTTTAAGGTAGAGAACATTCTGTATTACACTACTTTTAGCTTCCTTGTATATTAGAGCTTTTCTCGTCTCCTCCTTGTGTAGGTCAGCTTTGACTTCCACTTTTTCTGTTGTATGATAACTTGTTTACGCCTCGTGTATGACTTAATCTAAGCATTTTGTTGTGGTTACTCATCTGGATGAAGATGATAGTGCCACATTTTTGTAATATGTATTAATAGAGCAAGAGCAACTTGTTTTCGTATTATGTATAATGTTGGAATTTTATGGGAAGATAAGTATAAGCTTACTGATGATTTAGGCATGAAAAAGTGCTACCAAAGGCCATTGCGCCATGTATCCTAATCTTTATGCACAGTTTGTATGCTCTTCTCTTTGCTGACATGTTTCACGGTGTCGTTTTCGACTTACTAGATATCGTTCCACTTGATCCTAGCTCTTGAATTGTCCTAGTGTTATGTATATGGTGCTTTGAAAATGATTGGAGTAGCAAAATGATAATAAATATATAAGTCGACAACAATTGTTTTCAAGATACACTATGAATAGGGCAAAAATAATCAAGTAAAGCAACAATTGTTTTCAAGATACACTATTAATTGGACCAAGATAATCAAGTAAAGCGAGAGTGGTCAGAATTTCGTCCCCTAATCATAAAGTTGACTAGGGATACAATTATTTTATTTTCTTATTCCATAAATTGTATATTCTCTATACAAATAACAAATATTTTGAATTTATTTATGGCAAGAAGATGATTTAAAATTGATTCTATAGGACGGTAGATGTCGATTTAACCTGAAATCGATAGATTGGTTTGAATAGATTGAACAAAAGAATGGTTAGAGCTGAAAATTTTTAGTCCGATTGATCCGAATCAAAAATAGCACGAACTTGATAAAACTAGACCTAAAATTGAGCAGGTTAGCCCAATTAACTAAAGTTTTCCTTGTTAATTGATTTTCAAATTTCATTATTTTACTTTTGAATTTGATAATAAAATTTTGTTTTAGATATGTATTTTTTTTTCCTCCTATTTGGAAATTGTATTCTTTATTTCATTGCTCTATTTTTCTTTTACTACAATGGTTAATAAGAGACTTTTCAACATTAAAATTAGAAGGAAAAATGAATGAAAAACTTTTGTCCAATTCTTTTTCATAGTTACTATTAGTTATTATGTAAATCGAGATTCATATAACATATATTTGTGGATCTAATACAAAGTCAAGTGTTTTGATTGAATAAACATGATTTATATTTCTGTTACAAGAATATGATTATCAAAACATTACACGTGTTAAATTATTTCTGTGATTTTTTGGCACTAGCTCGAAAAATCAAAGATTTTATGGTAAAAATTTATAACTCAATTTTCTTTTAGCATGGTGGCCCAAACTAAAAATAATTCAAAATCAAGTGGGTTTACCCAAAATCAAGTGGGATTAGCCAATTGACTTCCTTTTTTCTTTCTCTATTCGCGTTTTAATTTTCCTTTTGTACTAATTGGTTATTAAAGTTCTAACAAAGTGTGCGTTGTGTTTACTGCAGAAAACAATACATTTCCTTTTAGATTAAGGGGTGTTTGGCTATGCTTATTTTAGAGAGCTTATAAGATGTTTCAAGAGCTTATAAGGCAATGTCTCAAGACTTATACGTTGTTAAAGTGTTTGGATAATTGATCTTATAAGCTAGAGAAGAATCGTGAATTAGAGAAATAAAATCATAGTTAGAGATAAAATTGACGAGAGAAGTTGATAGTGTAAGTGTAGGAAATAACGAACTATAATAAGGTTATTTTGGTAAATTCATAGTTGCTTATAAGCTTATGGAAAAAATTAGGGTTGACCAACTTATTTTTATGGGAGCTTATAAGTTGTTAAAGCTTATTTTAATAGCATTATGTTTTATGAGCTTATTTTCAAACACTTGTAACAACTTATAAGCTCTTAAATATTATATTTTACGAGCTTATAAGCTCACCAAACACCCTCAAACTGCACTGTATGATCATTTAGGGTGTTTGGTTAAGCTCCCAAACAAATTTTATGTTATTTTAGTTGAAAACATAAATTGTTTTGTTTTATGCTCACCAAACACCTCTAGACTAGCATGGTAGCTATATATTAGATGCATATCCCGGATCTAGTCAAAATGTTTACCTCTTTCTTTTTCTTTTTTTTTTTTTTTGTTCAGGAACCGCCATGTGCCAGACGTAAACCCCATGGCCTGCAATACCGCAAACCACACAGATGGATAAACCACACTTGAAAACCAGTGTGTGCTCAAACCCATAGAGATGTTTGGGGATTCAACCCTGACTCTCGATCACGGAACCCACCTTAACATCGTTCGTCTGGACTACCTCTTTCTTTTATACAATAGAAACTTACATTTACTATCTTTAGTGTATGCCATTTTGACCTCTTTCCTTTATAAGGTAGCAACTTGCATTCACTATCTTTAGTACCGCAACTTTCATTCGATATCTTTGATGTACATTGTGGAAATATTATATACCATCCAAGTTAAGGAATATCAAATTATATAGCAATAAAATGTCAAATTATACCAAGGTGTTGGTCCTATTGGGACTATTATCCTATTGGTACTATTGGGTGATAATAGTCCCACAAGACAACACCTGCTATAATTACATTTTACGTTACATTCCTTAACTCTATACTATATAACGACGCGCTCCGAAAATCTCATTTCTATTCAACACTGCACTCGTATCTTTGACGTGCACCGACTAAAATTAGAAGAAAGTCCTTTTATCATTACTTGGCCATCTTAAGTTTCATAAGAGATGAATATTCTACTATAACACACAAACTGGGAATTGAGCTCAATCTACAAACATTGAACTCAACAAAGACCCAAAAGTAGGCAAGAAAAGAGCCCAAGTCGAATGACTCAATCACAATCAGTCTCTACTATACATACGATAAAGCGATCAACTTCTCCTCTACAAATGAAGAAATAGTGAAGAAGAAAACGCAAGCTAAAATTGGCCAAGATTTTCACCTCCTAAATCTCCAAGCCGACACCGAGTAGAGTGGTCGATCTTGCCAGCAAATGACAACACTCCCATTCTCATCTTTGATCTTGTAACCATCACACTTATAACTCTGCAGCAATCTCTTGGCTTGCAGCAACGCGTAGTAGCTAAGGGCGACGTTCACAAAGCCGGCCATCTCGAGCCTCTGGCTCCACTTGTCGAGCTTCTCGTGCCCTCCTCCTCCGCCTCCTTCGCAGGCTATGATGTTCTTGATCTCCTCACCTAACACCATCTTCTCCATCTTCAGCCTCTCCAACGATCCCCTTGGCAGAGTCGACTCGTGCAATCAAACAACGCAGCGTAGAAGTAGAGGGACTCCGACAGCCTCTCCATCATGCACCTCCGTTGTGGTCACTGTCCTGCTCCGTCACCACCATAACTTTGGGAGACAGACCCCATATCGCGCTGAGGAAGCTGTCCATTCTCGGAGAATGGGACGAGGATGAGGATCCCGAGTCGTTACTTGGACTCGACTTCTTGCTCGGATCATCCTCACAAGCTAAAAGACTATGCAGCTGCATAGCCGAACTAACCGCCAACGCCTCCCTGTTTTAACTCTCAGTTTCTCGAAATCGAGATTCTCCAGCTTCGCCACCACGGGGTTGAACTGGAACGGAGATCCAACTTCTCAGCCTCTTCAATCAGGACGTGAGCCATCTGCTCCAACACCTCCCTCTGCTGATACACCGCTGTGATCCTCAGGTGAGGCGGCCCCTCAGGGCGCGCGCTCAGATCCTGAATCAGCGCGCACCACTGCGCGGGCTCGCCCGCGTTCAAGTCAACCACATGAACCATCTTCTCCCTTCCATTGCCTCCACAATCGCCTGGTTGCTGATCACGAAAGCCACCTTTAAAAACGGTAGGAACTCGAAGAACATCTTCCTCACAACAATTTCCTCTGCGGCCACCGAAACCCGGGTCGAATTAAAGGCCCTGTACACGCCGGGCCAAGATCTGAGGATCCTATCGGCGAGAGCTTCGGAGAAATATGAAGCAATGCGCTGCATCGTATCTCCCTGAGGCGAGGCGAGGTGGGAAATCTGATCGAGGGCTATGTTTGAGTTTTCAAGGCTTCCTGATGCGACGTGGTTTGCGCAAGTCAGGAGTAAATGGATCAGATACAATCCTCTCTCTTCAGGTTTGAGCTCTTTCAGCCATGGATGTGGTGACGTCACACCAGGTGATACCGACATCATCGGAAACATTTGCAGCGGCGACGAAGTCACGGATGATGATCCGTCTTCTTGAAACATTTGTGCAAAACAAAAAACTTGTAACTAATTTCAAGCAAAATATCGTGTGTTTTTTATCTTCCGAAAATCAAAGACAAATCGACCACAAATTATAGGAGAAACACCCTCGGAGCAATCCCTCAAATAAGGACAGGCCTAAGCAGTGCAAGAATCAACTAATCAACGAAACAGAAAAAGAAACAGACAAGAAAAAGTAGCAAATTCAAGAACTCAGAACCCAAGATTGCTCAATACCGTTTGGGATTTCTGAATTCACCAAAACCCAGCAAAGATCTCCCAGAAACAACTTCAAGCTTTTCCCGTAAATTCTTCTAGAGAGAGAGAAGAGAGAGATTTAGTATAGCGAGGATGGTGGGATGGTTTGTCGTGGTTGAAGGAATATGGAATTTGTGCACCTTTCTACTTTTGAACTTTGTTTGCTTTGGACAAAAGTGTCTTCAAATTTGTTCTCATTCATGGGGATATAGGATGTGACTTGTCATTTTCTCTCTCTTACGGGTAAGAAAATAGGAGTCTCCACTGAAAACGACCGCCTGCCGCTTCGATTGGCCTTCCTAAATTCCACTTCGTTTTAGTCACATAATTGTTTTCTTTATTTTGTGATTGAATGTAGATTTAGAGTTTGTTTGGCTGAGCTTATTTCTTTAAACAGTTTATAAATTGTTTATGAAATTATAAGTTATTATAAAATGTTTGGTAAAATAATTTCCTAAACACATTATAAATTTGAAAATAATTTCCAATCATTATAAGTTTATAAGTTCTTTAAAAAATGTTTAACCTAACTTATTTTTTATAAACTTATAAGAATCATGATTTACAAAATAACCTATGATAGTTCGTTATTTCCTACATATACACTATCAACTTTACCTCTCGTAATTTTATCTCTAACTATGATTTTCTCTCTAACTCCATGATTCTTTCTCAATATAAGATCAATTATCCAAACATTTTAACAACTTATAAGACTCAAACTCATCTTGAAACATCTTATGTTTTTGTTTTATGTTCTCTAAAATAAGTTACCCAAACACCCCTTAGATATCCATCTAAATGTATTGTAGAGTTTCAAAACTAATATAATAATATAACGTTGAAATATTAGGATAATTTGGAATTTAAGTTCCAATTATCTCTTTTGAAAAACTATAATAGTAATATGATTTCTTTTGTTGGATAAATAATTTTGACAGAGAGATAGATTTAGTCGAATCTAAGAATTACTCTACTTTGGAGCAACCAATACACGCATAGTAAAAATTATCTTCTATATGCACAATAAACTATAGAATATACCACAATTATACCTAATCTTATCATAAATTAATTTGGCTTAACGTGACCATCTTTGTTTTTGAGATTATGGAATGACTTTTGTGTTGCGTGGTTGTCATGACATAAGGTGGATGGGGAATCAAGGGTGTCTAAAAGTGTGTAATATTCTACAAGTTTCACTAAGCTCCAAATATGCCCCAACAAAGCCAAACAATGTGCCGTCAATTTTGTTCCTCAGTGCAATAAATTCTTCCACATGCTTCCAAACACTGATTTTGTTCTCTTCTGCACACCCAAAGACTCTTCAAAGGAAGTGGTTAAGGAACCATCCAAAAGCAAACATCACAAATTTCATTACTTCAAGATTTGGTGCCCATCTCCAAATCTTTAATTGTCTCATCACCTACTTTCATCTCAACCCACCAGATCTCTTTCTTCACCAATATACAAAGGCAAAATTCACTCTTGCTTTTCTTCAATAATGGGCCCAACTCAATTTTTGCAAAGGACTAATATATAATAGTGTATATATATACATATTTCATTTCATTTTTTCAACGGACTATTGTACTAATGTTTATTACACTTTTCTATTAAACATTCATACATTATCGTATACGTATATATTTTCACTTTGATAATACACACAAATATATATAATCTCTTAGGTATTGATGATATAAATCTTACGTATGTAGTAAATAAGTTTTGACATGAAATTATACTGATTCTTACTATTTTACACACTTTTTCAATATTATTTATTTATTATATATGTATATTGGGTAATTTAGTTTTGTAGACATTATTTATTACTATGTATAACTCTTGTTAGAATTAAGGAGTGATTATTATAAAACTCTACTTAAAGTATAAAATACAAAATCATAAAATCATGTGACTGAATTAAAAAATAAAAATCGTATTTCATTGAATTGAACTAAGGTTTTGAATTCATCCAACAAGTGATGAATTCACCGTAGATTCACGAATGGAGAGCTATAAATGACTCTTATTTTATACGTTGAGATTAGTTTATTTGATCTAATTTCTAAGAATTAACATATTAAGTTTATATATCCAAAAATATTGCGAATAAGCTACGAGTATTTTCTTTTGTAACAATCTTATTTAGTATTTGTAGTGGACAAATTTCGATGCCCAATCACTTGGTCCAATTAACGAATCATCTCAATTCATATAGATAAACCCATTGCTAACCGTGTCTAGCGAGTTCGGCACACATGCACCAGATTTGATCACCAACCGAGTCAAGACCTAGCAATCGCAACTTGGAGAGGCGTTAAGGGAGATCGTGAGATTTTTTTGAGAAAGTGGGAACAACCACGTAGTAGGGTACTCGAAACCTTAGCCGCCAAACCTACCCATAAATACAAGACGACGAGTTCAAATACATGGCTCATTAATTGATGCTCACATTTGTCTCCCTCTCGACATGACTTTGCACTCTCTCACCTCACCTCTATGTCTCATCTCTCTTGGTTCATGTCGTCGACTAGCATGACCAATCTTAATTTGACACTCTATCTTTTTCGTCTTCTTTACATTTTTTGTTTATTTACGATTCATTTATTAATTTCATCAATTATCTTTTCTGTTTGATCGAGCGTTGGAAGCTCTTTCATTGACACTCTACCAATGCTCCAGGGAGCTCAAATGTGTTCTTTGGTATCAGTTGTCGGTGCCAATCATACAAGACGATCGACACCTTCTCACGTAATTATTGGATCTATCCCAATAGTATTCGATACAAATCGTGTCTAATAAATTCAAAACTTAATACATACATATAGATGGTTGGGTTAAAATAAGACTTTTATAGTGAAAATGAGAACACTTTTCGACGTATAATAAATACAATGAAGGTATAAATCGCATTGCAATAACATTATACGTTAGCGATATCGATCGCAATGTCGTTATGTTTTACATTTTGTGCCGTTGTTCTCACGGTCTCACGATAAGAGGTTTTATTTGAATCATTCATATAGATAGATATATGAAAGAAAGGATCATATAGTAACCAAACCTTATATAGTTAGTTATATAGACTCAATCTCACCCATTGGTCTTGTTTATACAATAATTGTGATTTTTCCATTTTTAAGTTTTAAAGGGCTTTCAATGGTAAGAAGTGTATAAATGAATTTTTAATGCATAATTGTTAAATAAATAAAAAGGATAGCTTAAACACAAAAATACATATTATTGAACATAAAATTATATAAAGCAAATCATTTTTTTTTACAATTTTCGGAACAAAACGCTACTATTTTTCTTAGTTTTCCACTCCTCAATAAATAGTATGTTTTAGAATTATTGTGATTCATTCTAGATTATTATTGAGGTATGAAAAATAGTATGAAGATAAGGTGTTGAATGATTCCTCAAACATGATGGTGAATGTTCGTGTCTCGAATAGATGAGTCGGACTGATAAGGAGCTTATTAATGAAGGCCATTCAAAAGAAGCAGATGCAAAGATGAATCCGAAGAAGAATAAAGCAATCTAAAGAGCCAAAGGCAACTTGACAATACAATGGAAATGTCTCTATACAAATCGCAAGATTTACTTAGCTGATCAGGTGGAAGCATAAAATGAAGATTCCAACTTGAAACTGAAGAGGTTGAAACTAAGCTCATGCAACCTGAAGAACATAACCAGTGCATGAAACTGCAGAAATCAGGCTCGGATAGTCAGCAGAAGACGCTTTAGGCGAAAGGAAACTGAAGACTGATGCAGACCTATCAAAAGAAGACAACACATCCACTGTAGGAATGAAACGTACAGTCAAAGAATATGTTTGTTGCCTCTTCAACGGTAATATAAGAGCATGAATTTCTGTATCTCCCACCCATATAAATTCGAGCTACTCTAAAGTACAGAATTAACATATCAGCAAAAGAGTGAAAAATAAAGAGAAGAACAAAAAGAGGCTATGTGTAAGAGTGTGTTGAGAGTGAAGAGATGTGCACAAACAAGAAATATGCGATCACTCTCAACCAAGAAGATGTTTGTTCAATCAGTTCTCCAGGGCGAACATAAGATCTCGATGACTCAATGTTACAGAAATACTCTATAATCAACTCAGAATCTTTAAGTACTTCTATATTAGAGAGATCGTGTTCTTTTGTACACAAAAGAGCTTCAGTGCCAAATCCTAGCTTCGATTAGTAGGCCTATCCTCATATCTGTTCTTAATTGTAAATGTCAACTGAGACGAACTGAATAATCTGAATTTTAAAACAACTAAGTTCAAACTGAACCCAAAAAAAAAAAAAAACTGAACTGAATTCAATATTTAGATTTGATTAAGTACAATTATTCGGATTTTGGATATGTTGCTTACCCTAATTTACACTTTTGTCAAGGATAAAACTGTAGAAGGTCATATGCATGCACATGTTCCTGCAGATGAGCAAGTAGCTAATTAACATTTTTACCGAGGCATTATATACGTGCTTACCTTACCCACACAACAAATTGTATACACCAGGTTTTGTATTGCCTTCTTTCTCTTCAGCTCCAGCGCACCAGGTTTGTATTGCCTTCTTCTCTTCAGCTCCAGCGATTAAAGATGCTGATGAAGTCCCTCTCAGAAAAAAGATGCTGACCAAGTAAAGGCAGCCGGAACAAAATAAATTTCAGAAATTACAAGATTTGTTCCATCATTTATCAACTCATCCTTTATATATTTGCATCTTCTATGAACAGATCGGACGACGTATTTCAGGAGCAAGAATGTAGAACACGCAGTCGAAGATTATGTAGAGTGCATCAGGAGAAGGTCTAGATAACAGTATGAATATAAAACCTGCAAATTTCACAGCAAACCATCAGTCGAAGATCATGTAAAGCATCATGAACAGAAATAAACAATTACAGTTGTGTAGGTAATAACCATCAACTGTATATACTCTTGTGTAAGTGGAATGAATCTCAAAAGCTTTTCAAAGACTCGTATTTAGCTTATACCGGGACAATCCAGCAAAAGATAATGGATTTTATCCGTCCTTTAAATAATGTCAGATCACAAATAAGAAGCAGCTGCTTCATCCTAACAGTTACAGAAAAGATCACTCGAATGAACACGTATCATGGTTATAGCACTTTCTTCACCAGTGAAGTATATTTACAATTAATGAGCTTCAGAAAATATAACGTTGGAAGTAACTAAATGAAAGTCAAATGCATATCTCAACGCCTATCCTTATCTGCAACATCAGTCTAAGATATATAATTCAGTTAGCAAAAGTAGAACTCTGTACTACTATAAGAAAAGGTTAGATGCTTATGAAGTTTCTATCGTTTTACCAAAACCAACAATTATTTTATAACTGAACAGGAACCAAGTTGGTCTATCAAGCTTTCCTCTAAATTGATGTTATATCTAAAACACATCCAGATACATCAAATGTCAGCTCGTGATATGAAAATAATTTAGGACCAGAAATAGACATAATTTCTTGAACACCAGGCTGAAGGAAGTTAAATGGTATCACCTGTTTCATCCATATGGGAAGCTAAGTTGCCGAGCCTTTCATGGGAGCCAGGTCCGGACCTCCAATACAGATAAGAGCAGATACAGAAACAGGAGCTCAATTTCTCAAAGGACCTCAATATATGAGAGAGATCTTCATATTCTGCGCTAATGCTTGTCTCTTCATATTATCAGTTAGATTTTTCAATATAAAGACAATCCTCTCATTTTCTGGATGAGAACTATGATGCGTGAAAACGGGTGATTGTACCATGCAATTCAATGATACTCCAAGCTGGAGCTTTCCTTAGACCACGAGATTTCATTTGAACCCAAGCTTCTCCCTCCACCCCACCTGTCCATTGAAGCAAAACTTTGGGCCAACTGCACATACTTACCAGCATCTGCATCCTCGAATTCAGAAATTTCCTCAGCAATGGCACGCCCCAGCTCTTCATCGCCATTATTCCGCAAGCATCAAGTAGAATGCCTAGGACATCAATCACCGTGCGGAAAACATCTCCCTATAGATGTTATATGCATCCTGTACCCTGCCAGCTCGGCAGAGGAGATCAACGACACATGCAAGGTGTTCAATCTTTGGTTCGATCTTATGGTCATGTATCATCGACTCAAACAATCTCATGCCACGATCAACTAGCCCGTTATGATTGCAGGCGGAGGACAGATAAAAGATGACACCATTAGGTGCTCGCCCACTTTGCAGAAACTCCGAGAACATTTGCAAAGCAGCCTCCCTTTCCCATGACTACCGTATCCTGCAACTATAGCAGTCCACGCAACACTGTCGTGCTCGGGCATTATGTCGAAACACTTTCTAGCATAATCTAGGTTGCCACATTTAGCATACATATCAACTAAGGCCGTACCTATCCGGATACGGTCCAATAGAGCTCCTGAGGACATAAGTGTGAATCAACTTCCCGGATGAAATGCCCCAATTGAAGCACATGCTTGGAGAAGAGAAACGACAGTTACAGAATCGGGTAGTTGGTTAGCTGCCCTCATTTCATAAAACAAAAGCAATGCTTTACTCAAATATCCATTTTGTGCGTTACCAGCCACAATTGCATTCCATGAGACAACATTCGTTTCATCCATTCTCCTAAAACGGCAAAACTCTGCTCTAAAGGCCACATTTTGCATACAGACTAACAAGAGAATTCTGTAAAGCAATATCTAAAACCATTCGTTGCCTTAGAATGTAGCAATGTATTGATTTTCCATGTTTAATAGAATCGAGCTGTGCACAAGCTGCAATAACACTAGCCATGGTTGCAGAGGATGGCATCACTCCTAAAAGTAACATTTTCCGGAACACTCTTAACGCATAGTCTGCAGAATCATTCTGTACAAGCCCGGAAATCATGGCCGTCCAAAATACTACATCTTTATCTCCGCTCGCTCAAAATGAAATGCATCATCCACATTCCCGCATCTGGAATACAAAGATGCAGTGATGTTCAACATGCTTGTCTAATTCAAATCCAGAAGTGATTATCTGCCCGTGTGCAACTCTTCCCACTTCAAGACTGCCCTGTCTTGCTAAAGCAGAGATGAATGATCCGAAAGTCTGCTGATCTGGCTCTAAGTTATTTAACCTCATTCGGGAAAAAGATATAGGACCTCCGTAATATTCCCTACCATAGCAAAAGCATTAATCAAACTATTCCAAGAAACAATATCTTTCTTATCCAACAACTCAAACAACTTCTTAGCATCTTCAACTCTTCCACACTTGGAATATGCACACAATAAACAATTCATTAGAGCTAACTCATACACATAACCACGTTTGACAATGCAGGCATGCAAAGCATCGACATGTCCACTCTCTGAAGCCCCGAGAGCACATTCAAAATGGTGACGGAGCTAGGCAGGATGCCTTCATATTGCATAGCGTTATACAAATTAAATGCATCTCTAATGTCACCAGCGTGGAATAACACCAAATAATGCTGGTCCACGGGACTATATTTCTGTCAGGCATCCTATCAAACACCTTTCGTGCATAACCAACATTGTTGAATTTGGCGTAGAAATTGATCAATGAGGAGGAGATATAAGAGTCGGATGCGAACCCGTTAACGGTGATCTGTTGGTGGAGAGAGAGGCCGAGAGAAAAGAGGCCGAGCGATGAGCAGGCCTTAAGTACGGAAGGGTATGAGAAGGCGTCTGGATTAGTGTTGGTGGATTCAAGCATGGAGGTGAAGGTGACGACGACTTCGCGGTGGAAGCCTTCGGCGGATAGGCGGGTGATAGTGGCATTGAAGGATTTTGCATTGGTTGTTGCGGCAGCGGTTAGCGGTGGGGCTGATGGCTTCGGAGGGTGGAGGTGTGTCAGTTTGAGCATGTTCATGACCGTTAACTTAGTTCAGTACTTTGTCCGCCAATTTTAACGTTAAAGTAGTTAGATTACGCCTGGTTTCAAGTGTGGTTCTCATCTCATTTGTAAGTTATCGCAGTTAACACGCGGTTAAACGCACACCCAAAGAATACTGCATTCCATGATAAAAAAAAAATAGTCATCGATTTATGTAACTACTAGAGGTGAATAGTACTTGATAATAATTGAAAACTCGATACATATAAATTTAGTTATTTTTATATTCTATTTGATTCTGATTATAAATTTCAAAAATTATTATTTGAGATATAAAAGTATGGAATAACTGAAAATCCAACTGAATCATAAGACTGTATATAAGTCTAACAATATAATTTATTTTATATACTATAGCCCTAATTATTTATTTATATTTAAATATATATAATTCTAAAATTATTATCAATCATGAACTTTGGTTGGTTGATGTAACATATATTTAATTTGAGCGAAACTTCAGTTTTATATTGAAATCAAATAGAAAAATTTGATTCAATTAAGTTTAATTTTAGACTATATGATTCGATTTCAATCAAAATTTTGGTTAATCCGGTTATGTAAATTCGGTCACGAACTGTATGTAATTTAGAATTTTGGAAAATTACATTTGAATATCCAAAGTATTCGACTTTTCATATTGTATCCTTACTTAAAAGAATAACAATTAATTGTTCAAACTGTCAATATTTTCAAAATTACGTCACAGTTTTAATTTTCGACGACTGAAAATCTTACGTGGAACGTAGGAAATTGAACTAGAATTGTATTTAAAAACGAAAACTTGAAAATCAAAGACATCGCCAATTTAGAAAAAAATGGCAAATGAATAATACCAGAATCTCTCTAATCAAAAACATTTGATTACCAATTTCAAAATAGGAAAAATTCATTATAAAGCCTCTCATAAACATATGCTACCCATTTTCTCCCTAACAATAAAGAAGAAGAACCTAAGTTTTGAAGATCGAGTAGGATGTTGAAATTCCGAGATGGAAGAATCTTTAAATGGTCAACGACGGTTCTTTATTTAGTAAAGAGTGGAGAATCGAACAATATGGGCTGGGGATACGTCAGGCGTAGCACGAAAGATGGTTAGAAGCATGTGGGTGTCTTATTTACAGGCCAACTAGGGTTCATGTTTCAGGATTTTTTGAAGAAAACTATCCACGGCATCCAATGTCTCTTTTCTTTTAATTTGCCTAATTTAAAGTTGTAATTATACTTTACATATTTAATTTATTTTGTCCCGTAATAAATTTCGTATCATATATCTAATTAGGTTTATCGTTAAACATGTATCTCACGTCGAGCTTCATTCTTCGAATCCCAACTCGAAAAACATGTTTTTACGAGTGAGCCTAGTCACATATCCGATACCATAATTTTTATGCAAGACAAATGGTGATCCGAAAAGCCCACCTAGAAAGTCGACGAGCTCGATCAAAAAAGCCCGAGTATCTACCAAACAACGGATTACATATTATAAATATTTTAATACATTCTACCAAATATAATATTGCTATATATGTTATATGATAAAAGACATCTCAATCAAAGAAATCATACCTTGTCTTATGATGCATACCAAACAAGCCCTCTATCAATCTAAAGGTTTGGCTATCAAAAACACCTAAAGGTTCTAGGTTTGAAACTCTCTTAAGATCATTTTCAAAAGTTGATTTTTAATTTGACTATAAGTCGACAGTAAAAATGGATTAAGCTTATTGCCCAATAGATCGCCCATGATTGGGTTGGCTTGGCTCATTTTCTACCACACGATCTAATTTTGCCCTTCATGTCATGGACTTGGGTCTAGTCAACTAACTACTTTTATCAACTCGAGTTGTCACGTCTAAATTAGTCGACCTCAACTATACCTTACATGTGGACGATGCCACTTAGAACTTTTACTTATGAGGGATATGGCCCAACCGACGGCCACTACTGCCCAAACGAGTGGCCTAATGTTGTAGCAGCCCACGGTCGAGCCCACGACGACTTAATCATCGCCCAAACCCAGCCCCCGGACCGCTTCCCTCGGCCGATAGAGAGGACGCCCGAACCAGGTCGACGCCACCTCCACGGCGCGAAGGCGAAGGTCCGGCCGGCCAATGGAAGGCATGCATAGGAAGAGTCACACCACGACCATGGAGGTCGGGCCCAGCCAGTATTCAGTCAGATAAATAGAAGGAAAGCGATGTTAGAGGGTTAGCAATTTCATCAATACAAAGCGTCAGAACCAACTCTACTGACGAAGCGCTAGTAAAAGAATTGAGGAATCATTCCTCCGTGGACGTAGATCTAGTTAACGATCGAACCACGTAAAAGCCCGAGTGTTCTTTATTGCTTTATATAAATCTCGACACTCACATAGCTAGATTCATCATGCGCCACTGGGAACCCGAACAAGAAAGCTTCGTTCCTCTACAACTAAATGGACGACAACCGCCCACGCCGGCAACAACCGGCTGAGGCGACCGGTGGTCACCGTCGAAAGGAGATCGCGGACGCCACGGCGCCACACCGAGGGCAACATGGAAAATGTTCCATACACCCTCGGGACCGCCTCAACGTAGGGAAGATGTCGACTCACAGGGACGAGCAAAGCTCATTCGTCCCACGAGGTCCTCGGCCGGGCGTGAGCGAGTTCCTCCACGCCAATCGCCAATTCCAAAGCTTCTCAACCAGAGGACAGGGGCGGGTCCTCTAGGCCCTGATACACCACGGCCTCCCCGGCGCCCCATCCTCAACACGGCCACTCGGCGTGATAGCGAGAACGCAGATCGCGCCCGACGCCACGCCGCGAGCCGCCACCCCGCCATTCGCACCGCCTCCACCTAGTCATGCCGACTGAGAGAGTCGAAGAAGGAAGAAAGGCGAGTCGAACTCCCTGGAGGGACGATAGGCGTCTATCGATCCCCACCCTCCGAGAAGAGATGGCACGATCTCCGGGGTTCGACCGAGCGGAGAATCATCTCCTCTCCGGGGAGATCCTGACACGCCCCCGCCGTACGGCACCCAATATAGTCGCCACGATGGCCTCGAGACCCTCCTTTTCGCCACACCACCAACATGGCGAATCAGGAATGGAAGATTTTCACATGTAAAATCTTCCCGAGTCTTGATCTCCAACGCACGGCGTTGGTTCACCCGCCCGCCGTACAGATACACCGCTTCTGTGGACCTCATGGATCGATTCAGTGGCGCTTATCGTGAAGTGCCGCACCTTCCTCCGACCTACTCACAATCCGCTAGGCGGGGACGAGACGATGTCAAACTTCGCTCGAGGTTCATCAAAGAGTCGCTCAAAATCGACGACAAGAACGATCTCTACATCATCAAGCGTGTCAGAACGGATCCGACCGGCCTGAACAAAGAAATCACGGGGAGAAACCAAAGACGGCGAGTAAGCTTTGGAACCGGTGGACAACTTTGTCAGGAGCGAGTCGGATCGGCAGCGGAAACTGGACGGCGAAGTCGAGAAAAAGCCGGACGACAAGTCGAGGCGCGATCGCGAGCGCCGACGAATCAGAGAGGCTGGAGTTCAGGCTCGGACCTCGGCCCAACCCCGCAGCGCCTCCTCGCTCAAATCAAGGCGGAAATATCGAGCTCCACGCCGAGCTCTTCCCGAAACCCGCCCCTATGAAAGGGGATCGAAGAGGTCCCGAGAGTATTGTGACTATCACCAAGGGTATGGTCACGATACCGAGGATTGAAACGGCTCACTGATCGACGAGCTCTTAAGGAGGGCCTCAGAAATACCTGACGAGCCGGTCCAAGAAGAAGAGGCGAACGAGGTGGCAAAGCTGGGCCGACCCGGCGACCCAACCAAGACGACGAGGACGAAGGCCCCAACGCTATGGAGCGGTGTCATGTTGTTCGGACGCTCGACGACGAGGTCGCTCAAGAACGACGCCGAGGCCGCCAAGAGCAAGAACAAGCGACTCGGGATGGTGAGAACATAACGTTCTCCAGAGGACCCGTGCCAAGATCATGCCGCACCAGACGCCATCACGAACAGCTGCGGTGGGCAACAAAACGCCCACCGGGTCTATATCGACATCGAGCCTCCGTCGCATCATCTTCCGTAGCTCGGACAAGCTTGAGGTCGGAGGCATTCGGTACTCCCCGCCTCCCGCCATTGGAGCTTCACCAGAGGCGACCCGACGGGGTCATTACCTTCCTCCACGGTAGGGCGGGTCTGTGGTCACTGTGGCCATCCGATTCTTCCGGTCCAGCTCCTCTCCGTACAACATCATCCTGGAGAGATTGGTCAGACGCCACCAAGGCCGCCTGCTGCTACCACCATCCGTCAAGATTCCACCCCCGGGAGTGCTCAGATCGGGAGACCAACGGCAGCAAAGAATGCCACGACTCTCAACCCAAGACGGCCTCGCCCCGCATAGCAATATCGAGCCCTGAGACCGACACCCGGGATGACCGACCGAGGGCTCCAACTACACGTTACCGATCCTTCAAGGTCAGTCGGCACCGTGGCCCGGACGTCCGCAGACGTCATCGAAAGAATATAGGGACTGTTTGCTTGGTCCTCGCCGATATGACCGGGTGTCACCCGAGCTCATAACTCACCGCCTCAACATCGACCGACCACCAGTCCGTGAAGAAAAGGATATTCGGCGCAGCGCAGGTCTTGGGGACGAGGTGACTCAACTCGCAAGATCTTGTTCGAGGTCAAATACGGATGGCTAATCCGAGGTCCGAAGTCGGCTGAGGCCGATTATACCGACCTCAACAAGACGCGCCAAAGATTGCTACCCCCCGATATTAGAAGGTGGAGGCATTGGTGGCCACGAGATGTTCACGGATCTATACGGTACCACCAAATCCGATGAGCCGGAGGATGCACCAAAGAGCATTCATCACCGACTTGCGCTCTTTCGATCGAAGATGCCTTCGGCTCAAGAACGGGCTACTTACCGAGGATGGTGGATGCAACACAAAGCACATCGGGAGATCGTCGAGGTCCGTCGGCGACATAGTAGTCAAGAGTCGAAACGGAGAGCTCGCCCGACCCCGCACCATCCTCCAACTCCTCGTGTCGGCCAACCTCAAACTTAACCCCAAAATGCACGCTCATGGTAAAACGGGAAATTCTTGGGTGTTGGGTTTCAAGAAGGCTCAGGCGAACCCCACCAAGGTAAAGACGGTGCTCGACATGCAAGTGCCAAAACCATTCGAGGTCCACAAACACGTGCCGGCCGCCTCAGAGGTCTCTCCCGGAAGCAGCCCTTCTTTAAAATCTTGAGGAGGGCCCGGACTTGGCTGGGAAGAGCACCACCGCCTCACACCACGTGAAGGTACCGACCGCCCACCTCGACCGCCCCAAAAGAGGCGAACCTCTCCTTGTGCCGCCTCGGACGAGGCAATCGCATGCATCGGTCGGGACGGTCGGCAGCTTCCTATCTACTTCATCACCGAGCACTCAAAGGACCGGAGACAAGGCCGCCGAAAAGGTAGACGGCATCGGTGAATGCTACGCAGCTCGACCCTACTTTGCTCACTCCATCCAGTCTTGACCGACCTACCCCGAGGCAAGTCTTGTCAAAACCCAATCATCCAGACGAAGCAGTGGGCCTCGAGCTTGGCGAGCACGATATCTCGTACTCCCGCACCGCCATAAAGGGCAAGCTCGCCGATTTCGGTAGAAGCCAAGTTTATCGAGCTCGTCGACCGCTAAGATTAGCTCCTCCAACGCCTCCACCCTGGTCATCCCCCGACGGAGGAACGGACCCCACCCACCGGATGGTTGCTTTGGCGTATGCGTCGAGCCTCGTAAAACGGCACGTGAGCGGGCATTCTTCCTCGGCCCAGATAGCAGGAAGTCACCCACGCCGTTTCCTTCCCGACCACCAACAACGAGGTGGAGTGAGGCCCAATCTCCGGACTCCCGCTAGGAGCGAGGTGGATGAGATCCAAATCTTGGCGATTCCTGTCGTCGTGAACCGGTGTTAAGGCAACACGAGGCAGGAGGACCAAATGAAACAATACCTCGAGAAAAGAAGGAGATGACTTGACCTCGTGTACTTCAAGATCAATCCCAGGAAAACACGGCCGTCCTCCGCAAGCTAGCTGCGTCCAACAAGTCCACCAGTGGAGAGATCCGTTCAAGCATAAGCGAGTCCCAGTCGGCATCATCACCGAGATAGAGCCGATGGATGTCTACAAGGCCTACGGAACACGGCGCACTACCTTCGATCGGCTCAAGCCAAAAGATGATGGCAAAATCCCAGTATCTCATGCACGAGGCGCCTCACCGAAGTCTTACCTTCAACCCTCCCGAGATGCCTCGGGCGGAAGAAGCCGACTATGTGCTCAAGCGAATTCACAGGGTCTTGCGGAAGCCACATCGGTCGAGCACTTTCAAAGAAGACGAGGTCGGGATACTCGGCCCACCGCAAGATTCGCCGAGCTCGTCAAGAAGTCCAGTGCGATCCACTCCACGCGTCAGCCTCGCATCGAGGAGTACCTGCGAGTCCGTGGCCTTTCATGCGGTGGGGATCGACATGCGTCTGCTCGACCGAGCACCGGTCGCCGATTTTAGTCGTAGCACTACTTCACAAAATGGGTCGGGCCGAGCCACTTTCGAGCCTCAAGGAAGGATTCAAACCTTTGTGTGGAAAATATATGCCGCTGCATACCGCACATCCCGGTCTCGGACAACGGCACCCAGATTCGTCGACAAAAACTTCAGGAGTGGTGTGAAGAGCTTGGATCGATCAACGCTTCACCTCGTCGCACACCGCAAGCAAATGGTCGGACGAGGTGACGAACCGCACGATCATACAAGGATTGAAGAGAGAGGATCGAGCAGCGCGGTGGCTGAAAATCTCCTCAAGTCCTCGGTCCCAGGACCACACCTCGACGGCGCACGGAAACCCGGCCGGTCTCACTGCACGAGGCCGCCATACCGGCCGAGATCGGGCCAAGCCCTCGCACTCCACTTCGACCAAGCCGAACGAGGAAGACCGGCCAACCTGACGCCCTCGAGGAGAAGCGCTGAGCTTCATAACGAGCCAAGTCAAGAGTCGCACGCTACTACAAGAGAGTAAAGGCCTCCACACTCCGAGTGGCGACCGCCCCACGTAATAATGAAGCAAGCCGAGCCGAGGCCTTAACAAGCTTGATCCGACATGGGAAGGACCTACCGCGCTCACGAGACCTCGGCAGGGCCTATAAGCTCGCCCACCGTCCGGCACTTATTCAACCCGCACATAACTCATCTAAGGAGGTATTTTACATAGCTTTGATTTTAGATCGGACATGTTAGCCTCCTATTGTTTTGCGATGTATGTCGCTTACTTGTTTAATAAAGCTTGTTTTTCTAATGAGTATTTCACCGTTCGTTTACATCTATGTGAACATCCATTCGGATATACCACGTCTAAACCTTCGCGACGCTCACGAAGATGAAAATCCCACCTAGTAGGGTAGCGCATGATTACCCATTAAGTTGACGCCGCACACGCAGCGCATGACACCCAGTTAAGTTGACGCCCACACGCAGCATCTGATTACCCATTAAGTTGACGCCACATGCAAGCGACATCCGACCGATCTCGCCATCTCATACCCCTTTATTTGGGAAGATATGCACTCCGTACAAAGTCTAAATGCGTAAGCGACTACAAACAAAGTACCAAGCCATACAAGACAACCGCGAGCTCGTTTATACCCCTTTATTTGGGAAAATACACACCTGTATACAGATAAATACATTTACGACCAAACGAAGTCCTAAGCTATGTTTGTACCTCTCCAGGGAAAATATACACTTAAACGAGTCTAAATACATTTATATCTACATCAGGTCTATACTATACATAGCCTCATTCGGCCCGGGTTCGCCGGACAGGCTGCACATTCTACAAAATCTACGCCGACGATGTATGCCCGAACGAACTCGGTGCCCGACCCTCGATAAGGCGGAATCACCGCCTGCTCCTCGGCACTGCGGCTCGAGGACCGGCAGGCGCGACCAGTCATCTTCACCGCCTCCGACACTCCGAGTGGCGGGCGCAAGCTGGCATTCCGTGGGGACGACCCGAGGTCACACCCCACCCCGACCCACCGGGCCGTGGTGCGACTCGCCCCCACCCAGCTCTCCTCGCCGACTGAGGTCCTCGGTGCCGTCCGCCTCCGCAGGATCCCTCGATGATCCGCCCGCCGACCCATCAACCTCAGACCCGGCATGATCGAGTAGCCGCCTCCGCGGGTTCTTCTATGATCGCGGCGAGCCTGCTGCTGCCCGCCGCCGGCATGCGACGCTTGACGATGTCATACATCTCCATAAACTTCACCACGGAGTGACGAGCAACTTGCTCTGGGCCCTCCTCATCCCTCAGCACCATGCCCTCCGCCGAAGCTCGGACTGCCGGCTTCGGATATGGTAGTCCCACCAGCTCGGCGAACGCCTCTCGACTCGATGCTCCTCCGACAACCAAGCGAGCCTCCGCATCATTGTTGTTCTCGACCGCATCAAACGCCCTCGATAGCGTCGGCAGATATGTCGCCCGGACTCCGCGCGACCTTCAACTTCGCCTCGTCTCGCCGGGAGGGCCACTTCCGATCGCCTCGCCAACTTCTTCTTCGATCGGACGAGCCGACTTCCATTGTAAAACTGGGTCGGTCGGCACACCTCCTCCAGAAAGCACTCTTCGTCCTTCTCACCAAGGCACTCGGACTTCTTTAACTCACAATTCATGGTCAAGTCCGATCCATTTAGTGTGAGATCGAATAAACGACAACACAAATCTTCAAAATATTGCGTTTATTACTCAAAAGGGAAAATTATTACAGGCGGGTCCTATCGACCCGGCGTTCACGCATTACATCGGTCCGACCTCGGCCTATGGCCGGTTTCACGACCTCGATGCTCGCGCCGCCCACCTCCCGGGACCTCCCACCTCCTCCTGCTCCGCCTCCTCCTCCCTCCTCGCCTCACGACTCGAAGGAGCTCCTCAGCTCGCGATCCTCGTCCACCCACACCGGGCGGCGACCGTCAGAGGGGTAGCGAGCCGAGCCTCCAAGACCTGGGAAGGAGTCACCGAGATCACCCGGCGTAAGCTTTGTCCATCTCTTGGGTCGACCTCGGTCCACCCACATGCCTGACTCAAAATCGGCATGGCGCCGCCGCTTCCGGTGATCGACACCACCTCGGCTTCGACGCGGCGAGATCGGCAATAAAAGCGAGAAGCTCCGACTCGAGAGCCTCGGCAAGGGCCCTCAACAACGGTCCCCGTCGGCCGCCTGCCCCTCGTCGGCGAGTTCCTTCTTCGCCGCCAGCCTCCTCCTCCGACCTCCCACTGCCTCCACCCGGCCTGCTTGTGGCTGCAGCAGCCTCCGCCCGAGCTCGGCGGCTCGGCTTCCGCCCGCAACGGACGTGGCGGTCTCAGCTCCCAGCCGCAGCTGCTCCAGCTCCTTCCGGAGCTCCGGCCGCAAGCCCGGCGACCTGCGCCTCACAGCTACAGGCCCCATCATCCAGCCCACCCGAAAAGGAGATGCACAAGTCAATCACCGATTGCGGCAAACAAATCTAAATATGTAACGAACTCTGTGGGAGGATGCGACCAAGCTTGGGCGGCTACCAGAGCTCAGGCGCCCCGAGGTCGCGAGATGCTGGCTGGACCCGCTCAGCCACTCATCACCGGCCCATGTCGCCCACCTTCTGCCCCCACTAGGTCCACCCTGCCGCCTCGCCCCGCCCCGGCGATGGTGCCACCTCATCCCTCAACTTCACCGCATCAAGAGAAAGACACATTAGCACAAAATAGAACGAATAAGGACTAAGAAAGGGATGCCTCACCCCGTCCACTTCGTCCCGACGCTCGACCAAAACACTCACCGGCTCTTCAGGTCGTCCTCGGTGTAACTTATGGATAAGATCTCACCAAGGTGCTCAATGCCTCCATATGGCCCAAGGGCTTGATTTTGGGTCCACCGCCGGCGACATTTACTCCACCTCGCCCACCAGAAAGAAATACCTATTCTCGCCAACGGACACCTGGAGGACGGCTACCTTAATTTCAGCCGGGGTGAGATAGTACACCCTCCTATGGTCTTCACGCTAAAACAGATCAACACCTCGAAGGACAACTCCTGCAACGCCATAACAAGAGAACCCCAGCCCACCAGCGACCTAGCAGATTGGGTCAATTGACAAATGGGATCCGAAATACTATCAGGCTAAGATAAATGGGGACAAAAGGGTACCTAAGACCGCCTCAAACGCTCACATGACAGTAACAAACCCTCCGGAGGGCCATCGCCTATCGTCCGGATGCGGCGACACCACCACGCCTAATCCCAGATCCCTAACAACTTCAAAAGTTCCTCCAACGCACGTCAACCGACCTCGCCGCCCACCTTCATACCATCCCATACAGAGGATACCGGCGGAATACTAGAGCTCAGCCCTACAGACCTACCCAAACCATTGTAGCACATATAATCTCTTACACCGGGCAACTCACGCCCAGAACCCGAGGCGGAAAGGGAACTTTCAGAGCGAGAAGAAGATGAAGAAAACATACTTACTTTTCAGGCGAGTATACGGCTACTTCAGCGAGATCGGGATCAACTCAGAGAATCTCTCAGAAATTCTCTCTCAGAATTTTATAACGTCGAAGAAGAAAGTGAACAGTTGCCCCTTTTGCGCCTATTTATAAGACTAGAGGCGCCTGCAAATTGCCGTTTCAAATTCGACACACGCCAACACGCGTTGGATGTGCGTTACAGCGCGCACGCCGTTCGAGTAACCAACTACCGCTGGCGCGTATGACGACGCCGTGATAAGGTCGACCGCCGACCGACCTAGCAATCATCATCTGGACCCGGCGTCCTCCGGATGGTCGCGCCCGATCGCACCCCGCCTCCCCACAAATACTGTGGAAATCGTGTCGGACCCGGCGTCTCGCCATCGGGCTTCGCGCTTTACGGAAAGCCTACATCCGGATCGGACCTCGTATAACCAGTCAGTAATACCCCGCCTTTTAAGCTTCGCTTTGTATGGCACATTTTTCGAGAAAAGGTCAAAGGTTGACTTTTGTTTCGGTGATGCGACCGTCACGAAACCTCAAAGCGTTATGAAGAGTGTCTTATGACAATTCATAGACACTAAGTATCTGAGTTTTCGACCACCCATGAAGGTTTCGCACCAGGAAGTTATCGAAAACCGGACTTTTCATTGGTCTCTTAAAAGCATATATTGTTTATAGTCATTGTGTCCGGTATTTTATTTCGTGTCCATGGGTACCAAGTTTGCTAAATTTGGAGTCCGTTTGCAAAGTTGCGTCGGTTTTTTGCGTTGAAAAAAGGCGCTTGCATGGCGGAATGCTGACCCACAATTTTCCTATAAATAGGAGGCTAGGGCCTTCATTTTCAACGCTCATTTCCTTCGCTCTCTGTGTTTACGGAAGAGCCGAGCTCAGTGCACGCATGAGAAGCTGGAGGAGGAGGGGATCGAGCCGGGAGGCTCGTGGCGGCATTTATCATACGCCGCCGAGCCACCACCGCCGATCACCACCCCCGCAGCCCGTTTTCGGGTTTTTGTCCTTTTCTTGTTTTGATTCCGCCTTTTAATAGATCGTATAGCATAGAACTCGGGATTCTAAAGGACGGGCGAGAAAACGTCGGAGGCCGACCGATTTAGCGAAACCGCCGCCGCCCATTGCCGCCGATTTGGTGGTGTTGGCGCCGATTTGGTGGCCGACGGCCCACCTTTTGCTACTGGTCCTTTAGGTTTTGAGTTCCGCTATGCATTCTACTAAAGTACCGATTCCGTTTTTACATTTTTCGCGTTTCGCACGTCGGGATGTTTTCCGTTGCTCGAGTTTTCTAAAGGAAGTACATGCCGGGTTATCCATTTTCAACGCCGTTTGTCATTCCATGTTCGTCGTTATGCATATTGCTTATGTTTCCATTTTCATGCATCGATTTTGGATGGTTTATCCAGATCCGAGGATAGCATCGATTTTGAAGCTTCTTCACGCTAAGATTTGAGTCAACTTGCATGCGTGCATATTTTGAAGGTACCCTATTATAGGTCTTGATGCCTCGAATATATTTCCCTTCGCATCGAGTTGATTTGAAAACCGGAGAGTGCCAAATGTGGGTTCGAAAGTCGAAAACCTAGTTTTGCTTCGATCGTCGTTTGGATCACGTTGTTGCTTTGCTTTGTGGGATGTAACCCCAAAAGTTGTTCCGTCTTGTTACGTGTACCTACCGGGCGATCGGTGAAGTCATCGGATCCGTAGATATCTCTCGGTTGGCGTTTTAAATCTGCTCGAGTTGGGTTATATGCTTATTTTGAGTTATTTACTCGATATTTCAAAATAAAACATATACGCGTAAAATGTTTTGTGAAATTATTATCGTTCTCCGATCCAAGATATGGTTCTATCATGGTTGTGCACGGATCTCTATTCGGTGGGTTGATCACCATCTTGAGTATTGATCATAAGGGGATAGACCCGAACACGTGGTTATGGTTACGAAGGATAGACCCGGAAGTCCACACGGAAATGGTAATGAGGTGGTTATGGTTACGACGGATTGACCCTGAAGTCCACACCGAGTTAGCCGGGTGGATACGTTCGGGCGTGGGCCGATCGGATATGTTCCGGGCGAATGAATGTCGTGTGATGGGTGGCGGGATACATTCCGAGCCGTGGTTCATGGTTCTATGATGGGAGTAACAAGAATAACGGATCGTATCGAAAATGAAAATCTATTTTGCTTACTTAGAAGTGGATTTACGTTTTAAAACCTTCTAAGGTAAGTGCTCTAAACACGCCTCATGATTCTTTTGATTTATGATAAAACCCGGTGAGTGCGCTAGTACTCACCCCAAACTCTTTCAAATCTTTTCACGGATGGAGGAGGAGGGTCGGGCGGGCGACGAGGGTGGAGTCGGGTTCTTCATGCTATGCTTCCGCGATGTTGTGTTATATACGTACTCTGATAATTATGTATTCTTGTCCCTTATTTGCTTTCTGATTGGGAACAAGATTTGTTATGTTATTCTGCTGTGAGTCTCGATACGAGCATGCTATGTGGTTGACCGGTCTAGTTGACGGGATGTAATGCTATTTTGCGCTTCTTGCATTACTTATAATAAACCAAGATCATGTTTTCGAGGTTATGTTATCGATATTATTACATTGGTGGATTGTTTGTGCACCCTCCCTTCGTGATATGTCCTAGTTATAGAGGAGATCTTGCCCGATTTCATGGTCACATCTTCTTATCGTGTATGTTATATGTATCCCCTTCTTCCCCGCTTAACCCCACCCTAATCACACCCCGGCATCCGTGCCTTCCCTCGGGAATTGGGGCGTGACAGCATGGTATCAGAGCAATGGTTCTTGGTTTTGACATCTAGCTTTGTTATCTGATACCAGCTTGGTATCAGAGCAGTGTTCTTGGTCCTGACATCTATCTTTCTTATCTGATACCAGCATGGTATCAGAGCAATGTTCTTGGCATCTAGTTTTCATAATTGTTCGATATCAAAGCAGTTCGTTTGCTTTATATCATGTACGTTCTTGAAATTGAGTGTTTAGAACTTGTTCTTCTAAACTGTTTATCAGGTACAGCTACCCTCAGCTCACCGTCAGTCCGCCTCCTTTAAAAAGGGGATGAGGTATGTGTTTATTTGCTGATGCTTTATGTGGCTATGTGATGCTTGATATGATCTTGGTTTCATGTGTTTTGGCATGGTAAGAGTTTACGCGATGTAAACGTGATGTGGATGAGGTATGGTTGAATGGTGATGTGGATGTGGAAGTGATTGTTGATGAGACGGAAAAGGGCCTGTGTGGCTGTGATGTGAAAATCGTTTATATGATATGATGTGATTGATGTGATCACGTATGGTTGATGTAAGTCTATGTGTTTACATAGCAATATATTGTTGATTGAAAATCTTGTTTATTATGATAAACGAGTGCTTGTAAGTGAATTCTGTATTTGCTTACGTGATTATATCGATATTGATATGGATATATGTTGAAATGAACATGTGTTTGAAACATGATTACCCGGATGATTTGGGATGGTAAAGGAAAGCGTGAATATTTGTTGTTGTTTTATGGTGAACTAACATGTAGGTTTATGGATATTGATTGCCCGCACAACGTTGGTTAAGATCTCACGAATGGATGAGCATATCCGTAAATTCGTGGAATGTGCCGGATTATTCATGAGCCATTGGGAGTATTTCGGAAGATTTGTTGGGTTATGGAAAAGGTTCGAGGCAGTGGGAAAGTGTCGAATCGAGGCCTACTATCGGATGGCGAAAGGCTACCGCGGGATGGCGGCCGTGGAAAGCAAGGACATGTGTTGTTCAGACGGGATCTATCACGAGGCACCTTACCCTGGACTTTACCGAGTTCGCTGCTCGAGTATGGAGGCGATGGACGACCACCGAGGTATACCATCGAGGAGGATGTGGTTGCGAGACACCCTGAGGACCGATCGAGATCGATGATAGGGATGATGTTCCCAAGAGCCATTGGGAGAACAACCATCAATCGAGCGATCGCCAGATCAACAGATACACCAGTCACTACACCTCCATCGACGATCCTTACCTTCCGGAGGATTCCGAATGACTTTGAGGCGGGAACTTCGGACGAGAGGTATTGTCCGTCCGGCGGTGGCGCAAAGAAGCCGAATCGGGATCTTCATGCCACCGGCGTGTCGGTGGCATCCGTGGAAGGCGACTCGAGGAAGAAGAGGAGGACCCGGATGAGAACGAGGAGGATAGTGAGGATTCGGAGGACCCGGTGATCCGGATAGCCGATGACTCGACGAGGTCGGGCACATTGAGGAAGAAAGCGCGCGAGCGAGGACTCGAGCACGCTTTCACCGATACTCGAGCAATCGAGCACAGCTTGATGGGATCATACCCAAGAGAGGCTTGCTTCCATGCGGATCGCTTTTCAAGCGGCGGCCAATTCAAGCCACGATTGGAAGGAAGAGAGATGAGGAGAGAGAGAATGGAACCGGCGGGACTAGCGGGAATAGTGGATGGATATGGAGGATGAGATCTAGGTAGTCGGTGTGTGCGGTGGCGATCGCAGATGTCGCTAGAAGCATGGACGAGCGACATCTTTAGCGATGACCGAGTCGATTCTTTTGCTCATATCGACCTTTTGGTCGACATACCTTGATCTTGTATTTTGACATCCTTCATGGACACTGAATATTACTGATACTAACGCTGTCTATGACAGGATGTTTATGTTTTGATGCTTATATGTGATATGAGCTATGCCATGATGATATATGATCTATGTGATGTGTGATGATAATGTTATGTGAAATGCATAACGATGATATGTTGACAGGATTGCATGATTATATGTGATCGTGCGTGATATGTGGTATATGTGATGATATGTGATATGGGTGATGATATATGTTATGCGATGATACCCGGTTATCTATGAGAAAGCGTTTCTAATGTTTCAAACGTCGGTACAGAATGCCGAGAACAAGGAACCAGAGGAACAATAATGTGGAAGAAGCCCAGAACCACCTTTGGTTCGTGACATGCGATCGAGAGTTTTCGCAGTGTAATCCCCTACGTTCGACGGTCTCGGCGAACCGATCGACGCCGAGAACCGGATACGATCCACCGAAGGATCTTGAATACATCGGCGAAGAAGCGTAAAAGCTGAATTGCGCGATCTTTCGCCTAACCGATGAGTGATTTACGGTGGGAATCCGTGAGAAGGACCCAACACCGTGATGGGCAAGGTATACGTGGGAAGATTTGAGGAAGAACTCATGGAAAATGCGTGCACGGCGTTTCTGTGCGGCGAAGGCAAAACGAGTTCGAATCTTCGTCGAGAAGAAGGACGGTCATCGAGTACGATCGCTCGTTCAATCGCCCCGTCACGTTATGCTACGCACTGGTTGGCACCGGTACGCCAGGCGAGCGTGTTCAGAGAGGACTCACCGAGATCGAATTTCGCTCGTCAGTCAGGGAGATCTGACGTATGCGCAGTCCTTGAACCGGGCATTAAACATTGAGTCAATGTTGCCCCAAGAGAGAACGATGCCACCCGGACAGCCATCTGACGGAGGAAGAGGTAAGAGGAAATGGGAAGATCGAGGGAAAGGCAATCAGGTGTTCCAAGGAACCGAGCGACCAAAGATGATTCCAAGGAATCAAGGCATTCAAGAGAGAGAAAGGCAACCTTGGGGAAGGAATTTCCAACCCATGCGGCAGGGAGTGGAAAAACCTTGGTGCCAGAAATGCCAAAGGAATCATTTCGGCGAGTGCAGGCAAGGTAGCACCGAGTGCTATCGTTGTAAGAAGTCTGGACATTACGCTCGAGATTGTCCGTTAGGAGGGCGGTGGTGCAGCCACCGCAGGCAACATCCAGCTCGCAGAGGCGCGAATCATGCTCGCCGAGGACAAACAACGGAGCAGGAGGTCACCCTAGGCCGACAAACCAAAGGCCACCGCAGCAAGCAAGCGGTGTACGCGCTTGAATCGCAGCAGACTCAAGCTCCCGGAAATCTTGCGGTATAATCCATATGAGTGATATACCGTTTTCGCTTTGTTTGATCGGAGCCTCACATTCCTTCGTTTCGAGAATCGCGTGTGAGAGGTTGGGTTTGGTACCCAAGAAATCACAGTACACGAAATTAGCATCCCGTCTGGGAAGTGCTAAAGCAAAGAGATATGCGAACCGGAGGTAGAAATCGTGAGCGAAAGTCTTTGTCAATTTGCATGTCATGGAATGGAAGATTTCGATGTCATCTTTGGCATGGATTGGTTGGAAAAGCACATGGCAACTATCGTTGTCTCGAGAGAAGTTGCTTTTCGAGCGGTAGAAGGAGTGGAAGTTTGTTTCCACGGCATAAGGACGGGTGTTTGCGTGCAATGATCTCGGCACTAAAGCGTTGAGGATGATCAGAGGAAGTCATCAAACTTTCTTGGTAAGTTTGACAGGAACAATGAACAGTATAGCGATTGCAAAGGAGCGATGGTGTGTGAATATCCGGACGTGTTTCCCGAGGACTTGCAGTTTACCACCGATAGACAAGTGGAATTCACTATTGATTTGGAACCGGGAGCGGCCAGATCAAAGGCACCATACGAATGGCACCTAAAGAATTGCAAGAAGCGAAAAGCTTGATTGCGAGGCTGTTGGATCTAGGTTTTATCCGACCTAGCATGTCGCCGTGGGGAGGCGCCCGATTACGTTCGTCAAGAAGAAGGATGGGTCGATGAAAAGCCATCGTGAGTGCGCAGCGAGGAGACAATTCTGGAGAAGATGCGTTTGAAAGCAAGGTTAGAAGATAGCAAGGGTTTCACGAAGCGAGAGACAACGCTACTATTCCGGAAGGTTATGTGTGCCACTCAATAGGGAATTGAGAGATAAAATCATGAGTGAAGCTCACGAGGCACCGTATCTGACTCATCCAGAAGCACCAAAATGTACAGAGACCTTAAGAGGAACTTTTGGTGGGAAGGGATGAAAAAGGATGTAGCGCGTTTGTGGAGCGATGTTTGGCTTGTCGACAAGTGAAAGTCGTACACCAACGTCCGTCGGGTTTGTTGCAACCGCTACCAATCCGAGAATGGAAATGGGATCATATCGGTATGGATTTTGTGGTGAGTTTTCCAAGGTCGTGAAAGGCTCTTGCTATATGGGTTGTCGTCGATAGACCGACGAAGTCAGCTCATTTCTTACCGATCCGGATGACGTACGGGTTAGATAAGCTCGCTCAGCTTTATGTCAAGGAAATCGTACGGTTACATGGTGTGCCGGTATCGATTACGTCAGATCGTGACCCGAGGTTCACGTCGAGGTTTTGGAGGAGTCTGCAGGAAGCCATGGGGACCAAGCTGAATCTTAGTACGGCATTCCATCCTCAAAGCGGACGGTCGATCGGAAAGAACGATTCGTGTTTTGGAAGACATCTGCGGCGATCGTGGCCGACAGAGAGGAGGAAATTGGGAAGAGATACTACCTTTGGTAGAGTTTGCCTATAACAATAGTTATCGTGCCACCATAGAATGGCTCCCATGAAGCGTTGTGCGGAAGGAAGTGTCGATCGCCACTTTATTGGGATGAAGTGGGCGAGAGGAAGATGTTAGGACCGAGATGGTTCAACAGACGGTCGAGGTTATCGATCGATCAGCGAAGGATCAAGGAAGCTCAGACGAGCGTAAGTCCCTATGCGGACAAGCGTCGTCGGATCTTGATTCATGATCGGAGATCGCGTTTTCATAAGGTTTCCCGACGAGAGAGTCGTTCGTTTTGGGAAACGAGTGAATTACGACCGAGGTTCGTTGGACCTTCAAGTTCTTGAGAGAATAGGCCCCGCTGCTATAGGTTAGCTTTGCCGCCTAGCATCGGAGATGTTCATGACGTGTTTCACGTTTCTCACCGAAAGTACGTGTTCGACCCAAAACACGTGATCAAGCATGACAAGTGGTTCTTGCTCGGGATCCGAGTTACGAGGAAAGGCGGTGGCTATCTTGGAGCGAGAAGTCAAGGAATTGAGGAACAAGCGATTCCGTTGGTGAAGGTGTTGTGGAATCACCACGGAGGAAGAAGCTACGTGGGAGTTGGAAGACAAGTTCGTGGCTCGCACTCGAGTTATTTTCTCCACGTGTTTGAAATTTCGAGGACGAAATTTTTATAAGGAGGGAAGGATGTAATACCCCGTCTTTTTAAGCTTCTGTTTTGCATGGCACGTTTTTCGAGAAAAGGTCAAAAGGTTGACTTTTTGTTTCGGTGATGCGACCGTCACGAAACCTCGGGCGTTATGAAGAGTGTCTTATGGACCTAATTCATAGACACTAAGTATCTGTGTTTTCACCACCCATGAAGGTTTCGCACTCAGGGAAGTTATCGAAAACCGGACTTTTCATTGGTCTCTTAAAAGCATATCTTGTTTATAGTCATTGTGTCCGGTATTTTATTTCGTGTCCATGGGTACCAAGTTTGCTAAATTTGGAGTCCGTTTGCAAAAGTTGCGTCGGTTTTGCGTTTTGAAAAAGGGTCATTGCAAGAACTGTGAATTTCGAATTTTCCTATAAATAGGAGCTAGGGCCTTCATTTTCAACGTTCATTTCCTTCGTCTCTACGTGTTTACGGAAGAGCCGAGCAGCTCAGTCTGCTGGAAGTCACTGGAGGAGTGGGGATCGGCCGGGAGGCTCGTGGCGGCGCCATTCTTGCTCTTGCGAGCCACCACCGCCGATCGACCACCCCGGCAGCCCGCTTTTCGGTTTTGTCCTTTTCTTGTTTTGATTCCGCCTTTTAATAGATCGTATAGCATAGAACTCGGGATTCTAAAGGACGGGCGAGAAAACTACGGAGGCCTACCGATTTGCGAAACCGCCGCCGCCCATTGCCGCCGATTTGGTGGCTGTTGGCCGCCGATTTGGTGGCCGACGGCCCACCTTTTGGCTACGGGTCCTTTAGGTTTTGAGTTCCGGGCTATGCATTCTACTAAAGTACCGATTCCGTTTTTCTGTTTTTCGCGTTTCTGCATGTCGGGATGTTTTCCGTTGCTTGAGTTTTCTAAAGGAAGTACATGCCGGGTTATCCATTTTCAACGTCGTTTGTCATTCCATGTTCGATCGTTATGCATATTGCTTATGTTTCCATTTTCATGCATCGATTTTGGATGGTTTATCCTAGATCCGAGGATAGGCATCGATTTTGAAGCTTCTTGTTCGCTAAGATTTGAGTCAACTTGCATGCATGCATATTTTGAAGGTACCCTATTATGGTCTTGATGCCACGAATATATTTCCTTCGCATCGAGTTGATTTGAAAACCCGAGAGTGCCAAATGTGGGTTCGAAAGTCGAAACCCTAGTTTTGCTTGATCGTCGTTTGGATCACGTTGTTGCTTTGCTTTGTGGGATGTAACCCCAAAAGTTGTTCCGTCTTGTTACCGTGTACCTACCAAGGTCGATCGGTGAAGTCATCGGATCCGTAGATATCTCTCGGTTGACGTTTTATTCATTCGAGGTTGGGTTATATATGCTTATTTTGAGTTATTTACTCGATATTTCAAAATAAAACATATACGCCGTAAAATGTTTTGTGAAATTATTATTGTTCTCGATCCAAGATATGGTTCTATCATGGTTGTGCACGGATCTCTATTCGTGGGTTGATCACCATCTTGAGTATTGATCATAGGGATAGACCCGAACACGTGGTTATGGTTACGAGGGGATAGACCCAAGTCCACACGAAATGGTAATGAGGTGGTTATGGTTTCGACGATTTGACCTCAAGTCCACACCGAGTTAGCTGGTGGATACGTTCCGGCGTGGGCAATCGGATATGTTCCGGCCGAATGAATGTCATGTGACGGGTGGCGGGATACATTCCGAGCCGTGGTTCATGGTTCTATGATGGGAGTAACAAGAATAACGGATCGGTATCGAAAATGAAAAATCTATTTTGCTTACTTAGAAGTGGATTTACGTTTTAAAACCTTCTAAGGTAAGTGCTCTAAACACGACCTCATGATTCTTTTGATTTATGATAAAACCCGGTGAGTGCGCTAGTACTCACCCCAAACTCTTTTCAAATCTTTTCACGGATGGAGGAGAATTTCGGACGGGCGGCCGAGGGTGGAGCTGCGGGTTCTTCATGCTATGCTTCAGCGATGTTGTGTTATATCGTTACTCGATAATTATGTATTCTTGTCCCTTATTTGCTTTTCGATTGGGAACAAGATTTGTTATGTTATTCTCACGTGAGTCTCGATACGAGCATGCTATGTGGTTGACCGGTCTAGTTGACGGGATGTAATGCTATTTTGCCTTCTTGCATTACTTATAATAAACCAAGATCATGTTTTACGAGGTTATGTTATCGATATTATTACATTGGTGGATTGTTTGTGCACCCTCCCTTCGTGATATGTCCTAGTTATAGAGGAGATCTTGCCCGATTTCATGGTCACATCTTCTTATCGTATGTTATATGTATCCCCTCTTCCCCGCTTAACCCCACCCCTAATCACACCCGGCATCCGTGCCTTCCCGGGGTGGGGCGTGACAGCCGCAGATTCGGTGCGGCGGGGCACACCACGAAATCCCGAAAAGACGGTCTCGTGCCGGACACCGGCAGCCACCACGGAGTAATGCCACCGGACCGCACCTCGGCATAACCAACGCAGGCGCGTTATCCAGTCGGACTTGACTTCCTTCGTGCCATATCTTTCTCCAAGCGACGGACAATAAACAACCCAACTCAGATCGGCACCAGAAGACCCTCACATCAAACAAACAACTTCAGCCAAGCCACACCTCACCTCGGCGAAGCGCTGTCTTCACTCCACCTCGGACTCGGCGTGCCCGGCTATTCTAAAAGTGGCTATGATGGGATATGGCCCAACCGATTGGGCCCACTAATGAGCCCAAATGAGTGGGCCTAACGTTGATAGCGAGCCCACGCGGTCGAGCCCACGACGACTTAATCATTGCCCAAACCCTAGCCCCAGGACCGCTTCCCTCGGCGATAGAGGACGCCCTGTAACCAGGTCGCGCCACCTCCACGTGGCGCGTGGCGAAAGGTCCGGCTCCGCCAATGGAAGGCATACGGAGGAAGAGTCACACCACGACCAATGGAGAGGTCGGGCGCGCTACGATGGCGATTCGAGTCTGTATAAATAGAAGGAAAAGCGATGTTAGAGGGTTAGCAATTTCATCGAATACAAGGCATAACCAATACTGCACATAAAAGCGCTAGTAAAAGAATTGAGGAATCATTCCTCCGTGGACGTAGATCTCGTTAACGATCGAACCACGTAAAAGCGCGAGTGTTCTTTATTGCTTTATATAAATCTCGACACTCACATAGCTAGATTCATCAACTTATAACAATATCTCATCTTTTCCTTCACTCAAATCTCAATTTATTTAGTTTTGTAAAGGAAAACCACTATATTAATCATGAAGAATCATTATACAACAATATATTCTCAATTTCTTGGTCAAAGGTAGTACTGATACTACAAACACGTACGCACTGTATAATCCTGGGCACCGTGCTATATATTCACGTACGAAGAAGTTTACTGGAACAACTATAGAAATAGAACTGCATTTACTAACTAGGGTGTAAATTTGTGGTTTTTATATACAACTAGGATATTAAATGAAATTAAATTAATAAAAATTGGTTAACATGTCACTGGATTAATGGAAAAACTGGTAAATCCGTTAAATAAAGATTTGATGAAATCAATATAAAAGTATAAAAGAAATTATTAAAAAAAAATTGTACAAGTATATATCGAAACGAAAAATGAAAATATAGAAATCTAAGGATGTATTTTTTTTAATGATGGATAATTAACTCTATTCATACATGTAATGCGACAAGGCAACTGATGTAGATTAGCCAACTGGACATGTTGACATCCGTTCAACAAATAGAAAATATGTCAATATTCCAATTTCTATTTTAATTTAAAAAAAAAGGAAAGCTCTAGTATATTTATTGCTTTTAATGGAAAAATATAAAATTTTATAATTGTGATACCATAAAAGACTCATGATTTGAGAATAATGTCTTATTAGGGTTTGCCATTTTCACACTGCTCCTCTCTATTCCTGCATGCTTGTTATGTCCGATGCTTCACATGTATCCTTAATATTAAGACGTCACACGCATTTTTTGAATACGATTCAAAAACTTAAAATATCGAATAAGAAAATTGCAAAATTAACTGAACAAGATTGTTGTGATCCGTGTGTGTGTTGGCCTAGTTGGTAGAATGGTTAATGCCCGAGACCAAAGGTCTCGGGTTCGAGTCCACCGTGACGCAGCCTTTAAAATTTCTATATTAATTGATAAAAAAAAAAAAGATTGTTGTGATCCGCATTTTGATTTATTAACCTTCATTTGCGTTGTTTATGACTGCAGATTTCTAAACTTGGACAATAATTAATTGCTGTATAGCTTGAGTTATGTTTGAAAAATATTAATCCATGGATTTTCAAAGATATGATTTTACGGTAACAAGTCTTTTTCGAGTATTTAATTCCTAATTACTAGAACAGTACTCTTGGAGTTTCATTGATCACAAATTTCGCTTTAAGTGATGACATATATGCAAATTTTGTATAATGACGAGATTAATGTACATATTAGTGATCCAAATTAATTATATATGCATTAATTACATATATCCTTATCTCTTGTTTATCACTAAATTTGGAATATATAATTCAAATTTGTTCAACAAAAAAAGTGCCGAACGGACAAACAAAAGGTAATGTATTAGGTGGAAAATTCCAAAAACTTCAACCATCACTTAAATATTTTCAGGAAGGAAAAATAATGACATAGGGCTTTACCGATACTCATAAATGCCGCTCAGGGAAAGATCAGGAAAAATAGATATTATCATAAGATTTAATTAAAGTTGAAGGAGTAAAATGGTGGGTCCAAATTCATATGACAAACATTCTTATTAATTCTTATATGTATTAACTAGATTCTTTTCATGTGGCAAAGACTTCGTCATAAAAGTGTTTACGAAAAATATCTTAAACGTTGAGAGAATATATATTACAAAATATATATATATATACTCTATCACAATATTGTCCATGAATTAAACATATGATAGGAATACAATAGGCAGACTACAAACGAAGGATATACCTTAACTTTTGATAAATTATATATTATATTTATTATAAATATAGTGTATTGCACCATTAATTGCTCTTAAACTAAATATAAAATATATATATATATATATGAAGTATTTCCATTTCTAGTTCAAGTTTTAAAATTGTAAATACTGAAATCTTATACTTTCATATACAATAAACTATATACGTAAAGCACCTTATTGTGCTAAGATACATATTTAGTATTTCTATTTGTTTAGTTCAGATTTTAAAATTGTAAATATTTAAATCTTGTACTTCATCTACATTTAACTCGTTGTACTTTCGCTACTATGTAGTGAATTTCATTTGATTTAAAGGCCTAACTTTTATGTAAATAAGATTAAAATCAATTTTATCGATAGTATTATATATATGAACAAATGAGAAATAAATCGTTTTTAAAACATTCAAAAAATATTAAGCATGCCTACCACACGTGTATCAGTATTCGCTTAATTAAGTACTTCAGATATTATTTTTCAAGCATACAAATCAAATAATGTCAATAGTGATAATGCAAAATATAATGTTAAAGGTGTCAAAGTCTCAAAATGCCACAGATAAGGATCCTTTCAAAGAGTCTCTCTCTGATGAGAAGAAACCTTTACTTGAATATGAGTGATATAGGAATAAAATTAAGTGCAAATAGAATGAATTAATTGGCAAAGGAATGTAATAAATATAGAATTTTTTTACGGCTAATATTAACAAAATACAATATGAATGAAACTGTAATATTTTTTTGAGTTGAATAGAATTGTAGTTTCATAAATCATTTCGTTATCAAAAATGATAATTCATTATGTGATAGATATAGAACCTGAATGAAATTTAACTAATCTAATCAAATACGATTCAAGATATTCAAATATTATTCCAATAATTTGTATATTTTAGTAACATATAACTTTTCCAATTATCGAATCTTCAAATTATGTATAATTAGTTATCGATGAACTTTTCAAAATTCATAAATTTATGTGATATCTATATTTTATACTTAATTATTGAGAAACTTTTGTGATTTTTTTCTCCACTTATCTCATAGATTTCCGTATGAATTTCCTGAGAACGTAAATGACAAGATTTCAGATAACGTGAGAACATTTTTTTTTTAGAGTATGAGAATCAAAAAGTGATGATTTCGATGTAAAAGTTGATGAATCGGTTGATAAAATTTTTGGGTAAAAAATTCAAAATTTTGGATTCAGTAACTTTTTCAACGGATGCATTAACTTTCATAACGATTCATTTTGTTCATATCAAATTTTCGTAGTTCTTAGTTCTCAATGTTAAAAATGGTTCTTATTTGAACTCATCTCTCTCTCTGTATATAGGAATGAGATCGAATACAAATCAATTTTAAAATATAAAATATGAACTATTTTTAATCATTGATTCGTGAAGATCTATGGTGAATTCATCACCTCAAACGCCTGAGTTTAAATCCCATAGAGACAAATTTTATTTTTCTAAATTTAGACACTTACATGGCTAATTCAGAGACTATCAAGGCGGATTTAGATGATTTCAGGAGTTCGTAATTTATAGGTTAATGATGATTTTTACAATAATCACTCCCTATTATATGGTTGAGTTCATGTAGTACCCGGTCCTCAGATAATATATACGTAATCTAGACCACATATTTTGAACACATGCGCTGACACGTAGCAACACCTTTTCCTTTTCTTTTCTTTTTTAAATTTTCGCAATCGGCAAAATGGGAAGAAAGCAAATCAGCCTTCTTCTCCTTGGCGGCAACAGGCGGCGACTGAGGGCGGATGCAACGACAACATCAGTGGACAGCAGTAACAACATACACGAACAACAACAAACAACAGATTTTGAAAGAAAGAAAAAAGAAGGAGAAAGAATTTGAGAACAAAATTGATAGATTTTGAGAAAAAAAAATAGAAGATGAATTTGATAAAAGATTAAAGAATCGAGAGAGATGGTGGCTATGACGGTGGTTCACGGTGAAATTCGTCAATAATCGGGAAAAGAGATGTCGGAATTGACGGATAAGGATGGATGAGAGAATTATTGTGGAAAACCATAAAACTGCATTTAACAAAATATAAAACTATATTTAACAAAACATAAAACTGCGTGTTGGCATGAAACAAAAGCATGCATTTAACAAAATACATTCATGTATTTAATAAGATATGTTCATGCATTTAACAAAACTTAAAAATACATTGTTGGTCAACGGGCGCTCGACGCGCGAGCACGAGCGCATGCTTCCAACCTACATGCATTATTGTGTTCAACTGCATGCCTTTTTATGTTCATTAAATGCATAAGTCAGTTCAACTAAATGCATGATTTGTTTTTCACAATCACATGACAAATCAAATTACTAATCTACCCTTAATGTAGTGAAATCAGCGAAATTAAACTTAAAAAATCCGAAAAAATCTCTACTATTGGACCTATGAGATGAATGGATGAGACTGAGTACTACATACTATCTCAGGCTCGGGTACTATTTGATTCCTCATATATATATATATATATATATAGTTTTATCGAATTATTAGTACATATATAATTTGAGAACACCAAATTAATGGCCTTAAGTTACAGACATGTTCTATGATTCTGTCATTTTCTTCCCATAATTAATGAACCCCTCAATATATAATATATACTCACAGAGCGTAGTTCTTGTTGAAACTTAAGCCTTGATAATGAAGATAAATATCAGAGTCAGACAGGAGACTACGATATGCTCTATACATAGTTAATTTCTTACACATTTATTACTTGTTTTTAAAAATTGTGGATTTAATTTTCCTTTTCACCAAAAAAAAAAAAGTTAAACTGATTTCCCTCATGTATTTATTTCATTTAAAAAAGTCTCTGTATTCATAAATAGCTCATTGCATGGATTTATCTGTCAGTTATCTTCCAAAATTTAAAGCAAAGAAAAAGACGAAAGACAACGCAATATTAGGTGAAGAAAGCCAGAAAACAGGCAGCATAATTATGAATTGGATTCCCAACAAAGATTTAAAAGCCATTTCAGTTACAACTCAAAAAAAAAAGAAAAAAAAAAACCATTTCAGTTTCAACTCAATAAAAAAGTTATTTCAGTTTCAACTCCAAAAGATGTTAAAATAATATCGTGAAAACTCGTAGTCAACCATTTCAATCTCAACTCGATAAAAAGTCATTTCAGTTTCAACTCCAAAAAATGATAAAATAATATCGTAAGAATTCGTAATGGCTATCTTAGACGTAATGGAAAAAAAAATACAGTTTGATTCAATATAAAAGCTGGATGAACCCCATAATAAGTACATATGAATCATGCCAATTAAAATATATACTAATTAAAAGAAGAAAGAGAAAAGGAATATACTTTATTTTGAAAATCATAGGAATACTAGGAAACAAATTAATATTAATTATTCAAATATTTATTAACATAATCATATAATATCATAAATGTCTTATATTTCTACAATTCCTTATACAGTAAAAAATTTATAATATCATACAGATATACCCATAATGAACTAATATCAACATAATTGATCAAATCTGATGAAAAAATCTACTCTCGATAAGCCCTTATGAACCCTAATTAAATGTTATGAATAATATCCCATTTTTAAATTAACATGAATAAACTCAAAGTTCCCTAAAAAATGAAACTCTCGATTAATAATGGGTCATGCTACAATTACGAGTTCTAAAAATTTATTTGACTTATAAATTCCTATATCAGTTGCAATATTCCCATTAATGATGGAATAGTTTACTCCATGAAATTAATCATTGCATGTAAGTTAATTGAAAACCTCCAAAGTGGAAGTGGAATATCGTAATGTTATAATAAAAATAGGCTGATTGGTATTATTTCATAGAACTGAAATTAGGATTTGGTAGTAATCATATTCTTACTCGTTTTAAAGAATTACAAAGCATGGAAAAAAATATAAGATTTTCTATTACACTTTCGAATACAAAATTTCAATGCCAGATATGCAAATGCTATATTTTCAGGCATCGTAAGTGTACATTAACTACATCCTTGTTGAAATATGGAATCTTCTCACAAATAGAGATTAAAATTATTAAATATACCAAAAAGGGACAAATCAAATGGTGATAAATTAGGTGAAAAAGGCCAAGAAATATAACCAACCGTTGAAAATAAATTTCGGGGTTGAAAAATAACATTCAAAAATTAATTTAATGCCATTCCCTTTATTCGTTCAGGAAAAAAGAAAAAACTTTAAATGACATTACAGTAATCCACGTCAGCACCAGTCAAGATCCACCCCATACCAAAAGAGGGAAAGTACCGAACTGAAGAACCTTGTCCATTACCTGTTTGGCAAGCGCCCGCCACTAACGCTGACAACGTTGTACTTCCTGCATCACCGGTTGTACCTCAAATCCAGAAAATGAAATTTGACAAACAAGGTCTGCAAATGATTCTAATATCTCATGTTTTGTACGAGGTTCGACATCCCTCAAACGAGGTAGTACCTCGCGCATCTGGGGTGTACGTCCGCATATTCGAAACACGTAGGAAACGCAGTGTCCGATATAGTATGTGTTCGAGTGAGTGTCCCACCGTGACACATCGCAACAGAACTCTCTCCCTCTGCCTCTCTCTCTCCATTTCACAGAGAAAAGTCACAACGCTTCACACCTCTTCCGAACTCCCTCTCTCTCTCTGCCCTCTCTCTGTACACTCAAAAGCTTTTGTTCAATTTTAGTGGAGGTTCGTCATTTCAATTACATTTCATTTTGCTCTTTGAGTTCTCATTCATGGAGTACGTCGGAAGGAAGGTGAAGAAGGAGGCTTGTTTCGGTGCGGTCGAGGCCTATTCTCCCGCCACCGGTCTCTTCAAAGTCGTCTTTGACGGCGGTGACTTCGAGGAAATGGAGTTGGCGGAAGTTTCGCCGCTCCTCGTGAGTTTGGGAGAGGGAAGCAGCCGCGGTTGAAGGAAATCCAGTCATTTCCAGCGGCGTTCCGCGTGATTCCGGAGGGAATTCGGCAGATTTCGATTTGAATATTTGTGGAGGGATCGATTTGAACGACGAGGACGGCTGTCGTCGTGAGGGTGGTGGTTTGCATGGCTTGGACTTGAATGAGGGAGTGAACTACATTCTGCATGACGAGTTCGATTCCATTGCAGCGCCAAAAGGAATAATGATTGATTTGAATTTGGAACTAAACGAAAAGCTGAGGAAACCAGCAGCTTGAAAACAGTAAGATCGTTCGATTTGAATGTCGAATTGAAGGAGGATCAATTCGAGGATGATAACCAGTCGGCTATGGAGGTTGACAAGGGGAAGGCCGCTATTGTAGAAGACGAGACTGCACAATTGTAATGGCTCCACCATACCACCGCGGCGGCAGCGGAGGAGGAACAACATAACAGCCTCAGATATGGAATTGAGGAGGCACATTTTCATGGCATCTTTTCCAGCTCAAGATTATGCATTATTTTCAGCAGGTGTATAAAACCATCTCCTGCCATTTCCACAGCCTCTTCCACCAAAGGCAGACCTGCCGCCTTCTTCCACCAGTTTGGATCTCAACGGAGCTTCTCTTTTGGACTTTCTCGCTGTCTATGCATTTCTGAGATCGTTTAGTGTCTCACTGCTTATAAGCCCCTTCGAAATTGATGACTTCGCCGCCTGCTCTCATAAGCAACGACTCCACGTCATTGTTCGACTCTATCCATCTCTCCATCTTGACAGCGCTAAGGCGACATCTCAAGTCTCTCTCTGATGAAGGCTGTGAGCCTGCATCCGTTTGTCTAAGGTCTATGAACTGGGATTTTCTCGACCTGATAACGTGGCCCGTGTTTTTGTTCGAGTATCTGTTGTTCCATAGCCCAAAACACATCCCTGGCTTGGATCTCAGCAAGTTTGAACCCTTCCAAAGTGAGTACTATGCAATGCCAGCATCAGCTAAAGTCGCGATACTGCAGCATCTCTGCGATGATGTGGTTGAATCAGAGGCGTGCAGGGTAGAGATGAGCAGAAGGGGACTGATGGTGGAGGGACAACAGGGCTGGAACTCGAGGTATTTCAGTTGTAAAGGCAAGAAGGGTGGTGGTGCCGATGGTAGTCTGGCAGAGGCATGTATGAATGTGTTTGTAGACGATGGGAATGGTGATGAATGCTATCTTTGTAAGACCGATGGTAACTTGATATGCTGTGATGGCTGCCCTGCAGCCTTCCATGCTAGATGTGTCGGGGTCATGAGCAGCCTCTTGCCAGATGGTGATTGGTTTTGCCCCGAATGCACAATTGACAGAGGCAAGCCTCACAGGCTCACCAACTCTATTCGAGCACTAGACTTGCTCGGAACTGATCCTCACGCTCGACTCTACTACAGCTGCTGCGATTACCTATTGGTGTAAGTTCATTTGCTTCTTGATCGTTTCAGCAGCATTGATGGAGATATATGAAATGCGACAAATTTGTCTTTGTGTTGTTACACAAATGTTTGCTGTTTTCAGATATTTCAATGTTAGAGTTAGCTTCTATGTTTTATCTGTATCCTATTAAAGATGAACTTTTTAGAAACAATATGGTCAGTAATAAAAGGTATCTAACTTTGCTTATTTATGCCAATTTTCAGTGTTTGGGCTTTTCCTTTTTCTTCTTCACTCTATGATTTCTGCTTTTGGTAACTCTGCATTATGTTATGTTGTATTCTCACCTCTACCCTGATTATTTGCAGGGCGGACTCGTGTGACAATGAATACTCGTTTTTTTTGTACAATGGAAATGATATATCAGCCGTTATCGCAGCACTAGAGACTTCATCTAGTCTCTATGACAAAATAGTGAGTGCTATCCGCAAGCACTGGAATTTAACTCATGGAGTCGACAACAGAATACCAAACGAGGCGAATTATCTCCCATATTCTGGACAGTTTGCTTGTCCTGAGCCGAGGCAGCCTTCTGCTGGACGAAAATCTGATGAAGAGTCTGCAGCCACAACTCACTCGAGCAGCATTCAAGAGTTAACTTGCGAGCCTCTCTGTAGACGTGGATGAGACTGCCAGAGATGGAGGCACGATGGAGAATCAGTTAGTGAGTTCTGAAGGATCAGCACAAGTCTGTCAAGCGAATACAAACACGGATACCTTAAAGGAAGGTAGTTCAGATGATCGAACACAAAGCAATGAGATTTCAGATGGTTCGACAGCACCAATCATCGAGAAAAGTGGAAAAGGAAAGGATCAAACCAATGCTAGTGATGGTGGTGCATCATCCTCCAGAAATATCGATGAAATTGTGGCCCAAGAAGCTCAAGTGATAAATTATGTCAACTTCTACGAATTTGGTCGTAAGGCATTTATATTTTCTAAGGAGTTGGCATCAAAATGGTCTGCTGAAGACGACACAAAGTCAGCAGAACAGATCATTGCAAGGCAGATGAGGGTAATATCAAATAAGTACGCAGCGTTTTCTTGGTCAAATTCGCAAAATATGAGTTTGAAGACGAGGAAGGAGAAATGTGGGTGGTGCTTCAGCTGCAAAGTTCCTGAACACGAAAGCGACTGCTTGTTCATAATGAATGACAGTGTTCGAGCAACTGAAAATTTCACGAGCAACGCTTTAGGTATTCAGCCAAGAGATAATAGGAAAAACCATCTTATTGATGTGATATGCCATGTTATTTGGATGGAGGATCGGCTGCACGGTCTTTTATCGGGGCCCTGGTTGAATCCACATTATTCGAGCCGTTGGCGTAAAATTGCTCTGGAGGCTGCTCATATTGGATACCTCAAGTACTTGCTCCTTCAGGTTCATATATTCATCAGTTTCCTCTTTTTGGCATACAGATTGTCACATTAGGCAATGGAATTGATGCAGATACCTTGCTTTGCACAGATGCAATAATAAGAGGATAATGTTTGATATAGTGAGTGAGTTAGGTGCATTTAAACATGATTCAGGACATAACATACTTGAACATGAATCTTGATTGATTTTTCTTATCAAAACTGCATAACTAATTTAGTAAAGTTGATGAGTTTGTGTTCTTTTTCCTTGCATGAAAAATAGGTATTTTCGACAATTACATTAATGTGGGTATAAGTTTTCCATGATAGGACGCTGAAAACCTGTTTATGTCTCGATACAATAACTTATAATGCATTTTGGGAAAACATGATTTAATGTTCAGATAGATAAGTCTTGACCTAATTTGCATTTCAAGAACTAGTGTACTTAGCTGTGACTATGTCGGATCTTTATGGCCCGGGAAAGCGCCTTGCAACGCGCTGCCCGAGCCTTTTTATTTTTTCAAAAACCTAAGGCCAAAACGACGTCGTTTGGTCTTTTCATTTTCCTCCTATTTTGCTCGGGTCTCTGTATTTTCTATTTAAAACCTAAAGCCAAAATGACGCCATTTGCTCTTTCCATCTTTTTTCCTTTTTTCCTTTCATTTCATCAAAAGGCGGCGTTGCCTGAGCCTTTTTATTTTTTTAAAACCTAAAGCCAAAACGATGTCGTTTGGTTTTTTTAATTTTCTTCTATTTTATTATATCATCAAAACGACGATGCACTTGCTCACGCCTCTTTATTTTCTATTTAAAACATAAAGCCAAAATGACGCCATTTGCACTTTCCATCTTTTTTCCCTTTTTCCTTTCATTTCATCAAAAGGCGGCGTTGCCTGAGCCTTTTTATTTTTTTAAAACCTAAAGCCAAAACGACATCGATCGATCTATTCATTTTCTCCTATTTTATTATATCATCAAACACGCGACACACTAATTGGGGCTCTTTATTTTCTATTTAATAAAGCCAAAATGAAGTCGTTTGCTCTTTCCTTTATTCTACTCTTTTCTTTTTATATCATCAAAAAGCAGCGTTGCTGAGCTTTTTTATTTTTTAAAACCTAAAGCCAAAACGACGTCGTTTTTTTCTTCTTCTATTTTATTATATCATCAAACGACGATGCACTGCTCACGCCTCTTTATTTTCTATTTAAAACATAAAGCCGATGTATTTTACTCCTTGGATTCGATTCTTTTTAAATCATCAAAAACCGATGTTGACCGAGCCTTTATTGAAAAGAATATGGCCAAAACGACGTCGTTTTTGGTCTTTTCATTTTTCTCTTATTTTATTATATCATCAAAACGAGCGACATACTGCCCGAGCCTTCTTACTTTCTATTTAAACCTAAAACCAACGTCGTTTGTTCTTTCTATTTTTTCCTTTTCCTTTTTTATCACAAAAAGCAACCTTGTCGGGCCTTATAATTTTTAAATAAATCCAAAACGACATCGTTTAGTCTTTTCATTTTTCTCCTATTTTCTATATTATTAAAATGGTGACACGCTGCCCCAATCTCTTTATTTTCTATTTACAGATTAAAGTCAAAATGACTTCATTTACTCTTACTATTTTTTTCTTTTTATATCATCAAAAGCGGTTGGCTCGGGCCTAAGTCCAAAACAACGTCGTTTGATCTTTTAATTTTTCTCCTATTTTGTTACATATCATCAAACGGCAACACATTGTCTGAACCTCTTTATTTTCTGTTTAAAACCTAAAGCTATGAGCTCGTTTGCTCTTTCCATACTTTTTCTTATTTCTTTTTATATCATTAAAAAGGGGCATTGCCCTAGCCTTTTTAAAACTCAAGACTAAAACAACGTCGTTTGGTGTTCTCATTTTATTTTATTTTATATCCCATCAAAACGGCCACGCACCACGTGGCCCTTTTCATTCTTTAAAAATAAGGCCATAAAATGACATTGTTTAATCTTTCCATTTTTCTTGGATATTTTTATATAATCAATACGACCACGGCGTTTTGATGAGACCTAATTTAATACCCTGCTTTTATACAAAATAATTTGAAACCTAAAACTTTTTAATTGAAAGAAAAACTCGGACTAAGAAGCTCTACATTATATTAATTATTAAGAGGGTGTTTGGCTGAGCTTATAAGCTCCAAAACAGCTTATAAGTTGTTTTTTAAGATTAAAAAATAGCTTATAAGCTGTTTTTAAAAAACAGCTTATAAGCTGTTTTGGGAGCTTATAAGCTCAGCCAAACAATCTTTTTGGCCGCTCTTTTCAGCATCTTATTGACTTATTCGGACAACCTCGCGCTTGTAACTTTGCTCCTGTCCATTTAGGGAATGGTGAAATAATAATTTTCTAGAACTCTAAAAAGGATAGAAGGATTTGGATGGCATGACAAATAATAAAGGAATAACTCAATGCCATTACTCAAAAATGCCTAAACCTTAAATTCAACAATATAAATGAGTTTATCTGGAGTGAGAACTCAGTTTGATTTCATCTTTCTGTAAATACTCATTAATTCATTATGGTTATTAGACACATGCATCCAATATTGGTATGTACAAATTGTTTTATCTTTATATATGTATATATAAGGATTGAATTAAATAAGAACCACATCTTTTTTTAAAACCTGGAACTATGCACATAACCAATAAAGTTGATGCACAAAATGTATAAAATTATTGCACAAATTTGTGCATGTGTTCATTGTGCAACAACTTTATACGTTTTGTGCATAATTAAAAATCATGTCGCCAATGGAAAAGAGGGCAGATTATTTGGACTTATTGTTGTATTTGGACGGAAAATAAATAGGAGAATTTTCGAAGATGTCGTGGAAATGCCGGAGAAAGTGGGGGATTTTTTAAAACTATAGAAGCAATGTGGATTTGCAAGATAGGAGAATTTAAGAATTTCAATGTTAGTATCTAATGATTTAACTGAGATTGGAATTTTCTCATTCTCTCCATGTTGAAATTCTTATCTTTGTGCGTCTAAGCTATGACTTTTGCAATCAGCTGGAGTCGAATTTGCATCGCCGGGCACTTTCTGCAGACTGGACAAAGAGTGCGGATTCTGCAGTTACGATGGGTTCTGCTTCTCACATTGTGAGAAGGTCTACTGCACGAGTGCCTCCAAAGCCTGAAAGCAGTCGGAGGAGTAAGCGCAAGTGCTCAAAGCACGTAATCGCCCCAACTCCTACAGACGCGCAAGGGGTGAGTTTATCGTGGTGGAGGGGCGGAAGGGCTTCACGCGACCTCTTCAACTGGAAGAATCTGTCTCGCTCTTTGGCTTCGAAAGCTGCCCGACAAGGTGGCTGTACGAAGATAGAAGGTGTTTGTTACCCTGATAGCGGTGACTATGCCAAGAGGATGAAGTGCATTGCTTGGAAGGCCGCTGTCGAGGCCTCAAAAACAACAGAGCAGCTTGCATTTCAGGCATGTCTTTCTTAACTGTGCATGGTGGTGCAACTACGTCATATAGGCTGATATTTGTTCAAACGCGCAGGTTAGGCTATTGGACGCAAACATCAAGTGGAGTGCCATTGGGAACCTCAGTCTTCTGCCCGAGAAGGAACCAAAGAGACCTGTGAAATCTTTTACGAATGTTGTCATTCGTAAGAGAAGACACGAGGAAGAAGTGGTGAAGTATCTTCTTGATTTTGGCAAGAACAGATTGATCCCTGACGCTGTTGTGAGACATGGATCCCTTGTTGAAGATCGCTCAAGGAAGCGGAAAAAATATTGGGTGGAAGAGTCGCATGTGCCGTTGCATCTCCTGAAAGCATTTGGGGAGAAGCGGATTGCTCGTGCATCCAACAAGGATGAGCTACGTGAGGGCGAGGGGCAATAAGGATACGTGCACTAAGTTTGCACGTGCAAACTTAGTGCATATTTTTAGTTTTTTTTTGTTCAAATTTGGAAATTTATATGAAAAAATATAAATTTATATTTCATCCCGTTCCTTATTCTATGGGCATGTGATCCGTAGGAAAGATCATTTCATTTGTAAATTTATTCATTCCATTCATTCATTTCATATACAATTTAATTTCTTCATACCAATCACCTTGGATTTTGTTGGATCATCTTGATGGCTTTCCTCCTACACAACCACACCATTCAATTGATAAAAGGATTAATCCGAATTTGTTTGCATAGTTTATACTTTTCTTTATCCTATATTAATGAATCCTTAATGAACTTATTTGCTTATCAAATTCATTCTAAAATTTGTTAATTATGTGCATGATTTTCTTAAATACAAATTAGTGAACATAATTCGAGATATGAGAATGGGTATAATATGAAATTCTTTGTCATTATTTTTATAAAAAATTCTCCCTAATGATAGTCGATTTTTATGATTAATAAATTTTTTATATAAGTGTCATATTGAGCTTTTACTATAGTAGATAGTGAGCATATTTCAATTATTTTGTTCCGGGGCTTCTCTTTGTCAGAACCTACGTGTGGTTTACTATCTTTTTTTCTCGGATACATAACAAAAAAGGGATATTATTATTTTGTTGGACGGTGTAATTTCTATCATTGTATGTAGTGGTCCAAATAGAGCAAATTGCATCCTTTTCCAATGTTAACTTAAGAAAAATATGGCCGTTTTGATTTCTTCCACACTGTTGTAGATTTCACTTACTTAATACCAAAGAGTTGGTAAACGGTGAATAGAGATTGAGTGAAGCATTTTCATGGAGGCTTAATAAAATGTTAGGGATATCGGTTTTAAGAGTTATGTTTGTAGTTAACCGGTTGTTTTATGTTTTTGGTGTTACATTAGAATATTTATAGGTTTATCAATGAGCAAATTGTAATTGAGGGGTGGGTTAAGTCATATCCTTGCAAAATAATGATCACAATCACATAGGGTATCTCTCTGTTATAGTTGATTAAGTTGTTTCTTCTTTTATCTCTTACTTGCAATAGGAAGAGAATGAGCCCACAATAATTTGTTTTTGGGTACTTTTAGAGTTTGTTATTTTATTTGGCTATTGTTTGAATCTAGTGAGAGGGATCGAAGGTCGTGATTGAATTGCTGAATCAGCAATCAGTGAACTTATATTTTTGGACAGAAAATTCTGACTTGTACAGTCCTAGTCCAATGTAGACTTTTTTATTTCTTTTGTAAATTATGTGTAAATATATTTTCAACTTAAACATCAAAACAATGTCATTTGATGTCAAAGTCGCGTCGTTTCAATGCCTGAAAGTATATTTTCATGTATCAAAATGATGTCATTTGACGTCAAAGCGATGTCATTTTGATGCTCGAGGTATATTTTTATGCATCAAAACGATGTCAAAATATATTTCCAGGCATCAAATCACGTCATTTTGATACTCAAGTGGTAAATATATTTGCACGTAGTTTACAAAATAAATCGAATAATATCCAAGATATCTCTCTAGATCTGGCAAAGCCCGTAGTCAGGCCTTCCACGTTAAAGTTTACATACGAAAATGTGGACTCATGTCATATTCACAACTCGTGGACAAAAGTCGGTTTTTCTTTATAATTTTGTTAAGATATTTTGCAACTTATCCCAAATATCAAGCCATAAATTATAAATAACCATAAATTATAACTGATAAATTTTTAAAATAGATATATGTTCCATATTTTATGCTTGAACCATGAAAGTCTAACACTAGTATATGATCTGTCAATATCCAATTAATAAGATGATTTTGAAAGTACTCCCTTCCTCCCGTTTTAAATGACTAATTGTTTTTGCATTACATAAATTAAAAAGGGTTGAGTTTTCTATGTAAAGTAGTTTAACTCATAAAATTTGAAACACTTGTGTATAAAAATATTTCTAAAACTTATTAACTTAATTGAAACTAATATTGTAAAGATTTTGGGTTGAATTTAGTTTTGGTAAAAATAACAAATTCAAATAAATTTGAATTACACTTGATTAAATGTAAACAATTGTTAACTTAATCTCATTTTTATATTTTCTAAACCACAAAACATCTTAACTTAAAGGTCGCCCTTCAAACCTACAGAAAAGAGAGAAGCAGTAATAGATTTTACTGAGTTTTTGCTCTCACCTTTGCAAATGCCTCTCCAATATTCTCATCCAAACATCACCAGCAGCTCACACTTTTTATTTCTTTCTTTTCGCAGTAAAATCTATTACTGCTTCTCTCTCTTTCTCTGTATTTCTCCTCCTCAGGTTTGAAGGGTGACCTTTAAGACGAGATGTTTTTGTGGTTTACGAAAATATAAAAAATGAGATTAAGTTAACAATTGTTGACATTTAATCAAAAGGGGAATAACTGCTCAATTTAGTTGGGAATTTGTATATTTTTTACCAAAACTTCCAAAGTTCAACCCAAACTCGTTTCGAATATTATTAGTTTCAGTATCCATCCACTCCAAACTCGTAACTCATCATATTAGTGTTTGGTAAGGATAGATATCCTCAAACTTATCATCCCCATACATGTCATTCTTTCCAGGTCATTAATTTCTTCGACAATTTTCCCTCACCCATATGCACACATCAAAACTACATCTTTAACAAAATGACAAAGTAAAACAAAACACACATATATATATATAAGGTTTTCTTTTTCTTAATACGCAACTTGTATTCCCAAACCAAATATAGACCATAAAGGTCTGATCAGAATCTGGTTATAGATTCACATTAAAAATCTTATATCGGCCAGGGTAGGATTGGGGAGTAATACGTTTTTAGCTAATGACAAAATTCAGGTACAACAATCTGTTTCAAGCCTTCACACACCTCGACGTTTTCTGTGAGTTGCACTCTCTCTACCAGCCCATCTCAGTCCGCTTTCTTGTTAGAGTCTCCATCAGTCTCTTCAGACTTACTTGATTTTGATTCATCAAATGCCAACAACTGCATACCATCAAATCAATCAACTCATATCTCTTAAAGCCAGTTTACTAACCACACTAACATTAAAGACACCATAATGGAGGGGTATAAAACATCATAGTAAAAAAAAATCAAAAGAATAATTGACTTACAGGTTTGACTTCACCATTCCATATACAGTGTGCAGCCAAAAATCCAATGACACCAGGCACAATATATAACAGAGCAGGCTGGAGAAATAATTCGACATAAAAACAAATAAAGAAAAGCACAAAGATTAGGATATTAAGATATCTATATAAATAAGAGGATGTTTTAGGAAACATCCAGTCTCTTCAAGAAGATTACTCACTTGTGCAGCTTGAAACCAGTTCATTACGATGATTGTGACGACCAGACCAGCAGTATATCCTAGGAAAGCACTCTTAAAATATTGGCCGTCCTTCCCTCTCGAGACATCAAATCTTAGAGCTAAGGCTACAAAAATCCCTGAAAAATTAAACAACTGATTCAGCTACAGTGTAATCAGTCATTCACCAAGAATGTTACAAATTAAACAAAGGAAGAACAGTCATGTAACCTATCTAGATGAAACATGCAAAAAAGATGCACCAAGTAGAACTAAATGTTTCTCCATCTATTACTAGTATAAAAGTGTGTATTCTTACAGATTTTGACATACCTATATATCCTTATTTAAATTAATTTCAAAGGATAATTTAAATTAATAAATATATATTTAGGTTCTATTTATTTGATATTAGAGAAAATTTATTTGTATCTCAAAATACTTTAAAATTGTGTTCATGTGTGTGTTTATATAAATTTATCACTCAAAACATAACTTTTACATGCGTCACACATACTATTTTGCTAGTTAATGAGAAAAAGACATATGAAGACATGCGTTATACCCATGTGGTATAAAATGCTTACGCCACTGTGCCAGAGGATAACAAGTGAAAAGGTACTCCACATCATAAAATCTAAAGCTGACAGTTGAAAGTTCATACCAGGAATCACTATATCACCTAGTCCTAACATTGAAAATGGGCGAGCAGAATCTGATGTAGGGAACAAAAGCTGCAATAAGCAAAGCATGATTATATTAAAAAATTATGAATTACGAGCAAGCCAGGTAAGGCAGGTTAAGGGTTTAAGTATGCACCTTTATTGGGGCATCAAAAGATTTCGCGACGCTAACCATAACTGGGGTGAAAAAGACCCAGAATATGTCATACACAAAAAGCCCAGCCTGTTATTGGCAGAATGTATGCATTTAGTAAAGAAGAAAATGGAGAAAACAATAGTTATCAAAAAAAGAAAAAAAACTCACTCTTAGCTCATAAAGCAATGGAATTTAGAAGATAGGTAGTTAAGTGAGAGTCATATCGCCAAAAATTCTTTTCTTACCAATAGAATGGCACCAGTCTTGAATGAACCAAGCGAAAGCATTTCAATTCCCTGAAATTGTTTTGTAGAAGAAAATATATACGAAAATGGTCAAAGAAGGCTTTCTCCATGACCTATCGATAAAAATATAATGATTCAAGAGCTCTAAATTTCAAGGTGCAGCAGCACAATTCAATAGAATCATACAATTAGTTGGATGCACAAAGATAAAATAATAACGATTTATTGTGTTATAACCTGAATGGAGAAGGCGAGCCCCAAGATATTGTTAGCTAGCCAATGCTTCTGTTTAGCATACCATGCGCAAAAGAAGGTTCCAGGAATTGCAGCAATTACCTGTGATTTTGTAAACTCAACCTCCAAAGCTGCGAACAATCATATAAATAAGAATGTCGGCATATGACAAGCAACAAAATGTCGAGCAGATTGAATAGAAGGCTAAGAACTCAAACCATATGAAATATGAAGGTCAAACTATCTAAAACCATGTCAAAGTTTTCCAATCACAGAAAGCAGTTGGCAACTATACCAAGGCATACTTAATGGTCAATTGCATGTGCCCATTTAGTCAATAATGTCGACCAATTGACAGTCCAATTAATCTAGTCAAAACTCAGTCTCCAAATGCTTAAACTTCATAAATCAAAATTTGAAATATGCTCTCCCATACCAAAATAAGAAAAAGGAAAACTGAACATCTCCACTTACATAACTTTCATTTTTTACAGCAATGGAATGTTTCCACAGGAACTCAATTATCAGATTGTGCAAGAAATTTCACACCAGGTCAAAAAACAAAATTGCACAAGACACCCATGAAACAATATAGTTTTCCTCTCTTAATTACATTTTGTCATCCATCATTGACTCACCTAAAAACATTACTCAACAAAATCAAAACATTTGAAAAACCTTTTCATTATAAATTTTTAAGATTGACAGATTCTCCATCCACCATGCAAAGATCAATGAATCAGAAGATTAAACAAAATTTATCTATTTGCCAGTTAAGAATCCTGTTCTGTTTGATATTTAGTATGTTAATTCATAAATTTTGAAGGAAAACCATTCCAGTGTTTATAATTTGTTGCTCGCATTTCCTTTTTGGCATAACCAAATAACACAAGCGGCCTAAAATGAAATTTGTTCTTTAAAAAACTATCCTCAGAACTAATAGTTAACGAGACAACCGTAAACCATAATCCAAGTCAACTTAGATATGTTATCTTGGGTTGAGGATCCACAATTTTCAAATGAAATGAACACCAAAAATTGGGCATTAGAAGAGAAAATTAAAACAAGTGTAATAAATACATGGTGAGCATGTAAATGTAACATAGTATTGCTATGCATGATAGAAAATAGATTTGGATATACAGAGGTCTTGGTGAGTCCATACACCGGAAATATGGAAACGCAATGTAATAACATCATCATTCCATGGTTTGGGCAGAAATCCTTTGATTTCAGGTAGCAGTGTTGCCCTACAAAGTTGACACAAAGTAAGGAAGATTAGTGGAACATATAATAAAGATAAACCCATAAGAGATGACTAAGATAAATAAGATAATAGAATAGTCAATATGAATAACTTACGCTAGTGCAGCAATTCCAAGTACAAAAAAATAGCACGTCAAAACAGCATTAACCAAGTCTTTTGATAGAAATTTGAAAAGTAAAAACAGTGACAGCAACATTGCACTCCCAACCAAGGGAAACCGCATGGCATGTTCATTGGACATCGTTTCCTGAAATATTTCATGGCATGACAAAGAAAAGTTTATAACCAATTCTCCAGGGCACAGCTTTTACCAGCTTGAAATGTAATAAAAATCAACTTACTGATGGTGGAGTAGGCTTAACAGAGCGATAACATCCCACGTAGACAGTTAGACAAGCTGTCAAAATGACATTTAAATTTGGGTCTACCTTCACAACAAGTGGGGCAAGGGTCAAACCTGTAACAATAAAGCCTGAGGTCAGCATGTGCCAAAAGAAGAAACCACAATGTAAACTTGTCCAGACACCATACTTTAGTGCCTAGAAATACAACACTCCCTGACCATGTTGTTGCCCAAATCAAGACGAAGAAATACATTAACAAAATGGGCCTTGATGATTTTAGGACTACCATTGCATCAAGTCCTAGTACAAAATATGATGCGACTAATACAGTGATATTGATCATGATATGCCCAGATCTACATATAAACATCCAGGAACATCAGCCCAATACAGTGCCCACACAATAGATGTCAACCAAGTTTCCACAAAACACTCAGCCAGTAAACCAAATAACAATGAGGTTAAGGCTAAAGTGTTCATCATCACATTCACTTCACCTCAAGATAAGTTCATAACTTCAATTTGGTAGTACAGAAATCAAAGAAAGACAGCAAGTTTCACTTTCTTGAGACCACATAAACTCAATGAAACAGAAAATGACATACCTGCCAGAGCCAAATTAGCAAGACGCTCGTGGTTCTTCATTCTAATCTTCAGAAATCTTGAACTGTCCCTCAATTTACTAGAAATACCATAGCACATAACACGCATTAAGTTTATCATTTAAGACAAAAATCAACAAGTATCTCGATTCGTCAAGTATCCAAGATCCTTTATGAAAAGCTAATCACACATAAATTTCTCCATTCTTCACTAATGCAAGAAAAGTATAATCTGAACAACAAGAACCGAGAAGCATAACGTTAGAAAAAAAAAATCTTTGAATCATGCAATTTTTAATTTGCTTAACCTTTATCCCGCGTTAAAACACAAAGGTTTACTAATCAATTAGCACATAAATTTCAAGATCGTGTTGAATTCTTGAAGAACCATATCCCACAAGGAGCAATATAACTGATTTAGAATTCGCAAACAACATATATTAAATCAAAAATCATATCTAAGCAGATGAACAAACACATACATATATGCATACAGATTACATTATTACAAATCAAAGTCAGTAGAGAAGTGGAGCACAAACCTTGTAACAGAGAGAATATGAAACGCTTAGATCGGGACACCTTCAGTGCGTGTAAATTTCACGCACACACAGGGGTTTTAGTTTACTCTTTTAACGCGGTGGAAAAAAGAAACTACAGAAAATTCAATAAATAGGCATTTCATGGAGCCACGTATCTGAACGAGCATCCTTCCAATAACAATATGCCACGTCAGATTTACAAATATCTTTGTTACTCATGTAATGTAACGTTAAATTCCATTGTTGGCACCCAAAATCAGCTTCTTCTTTTTTCGAAATTCAAAGAAAAAAAACAATACAACAAATTAGAAATCAGCAATTGTAATTATTATTATAATCTTTTTTATGAGTATGGTCAAATTATTAATTGTTAATAAATAGTTATATTAGTATTTATATTTATCTAATCATATCAACATGTATATCTAGATTATATTGTCATTACATAGACATATATGTTTAATATATGTATAGGTAATGGCTCAATCAAAATAATTTTTATAAGAATCTACTAATCAAAACACTTTAAGTATAAAGTTAATGCACTATAATAATATTAACGAGCAATGTTATTTTTTATCAAAACTCGATAATACATAAACTTCGTATATAAAATGTATTGGTTCGTAAAAAGAATTTATAACCAAATATATCAGCTACCCCTCAATATATGCGCATTATAACATGCAATTAGCAAAGGATGTTGTGAACGAGATGATGTAGAATGGGTTGTGTCCTTATATTACCACTTATAACAAATTGTTAGTGGTGTTCGAGGAAAAATAATATGGTCGAAGCCGGGAGCATTTTTCATGAAATGCAATAAATCAGAAAACAAAGATCAAATAATTATTCATATAGTTTTAAATTTTTTAGTATTTTGAGAAATAAAATCTACAAATTGGGCCATAATATTAAATTGTACAAAGGAGCTGAAAATGGGAGGCCCATAAATTAATGGCCTATTACAAATAATTGGGCCATTGTAAATTTTCCAGTCGGGCCTAAATTGATAATTCTCATTGTACATATTTAAAAATAGGTTTATATGTTGATAATTTGATGTTTTTTACAAGATTAGGATGAGGTCGACTGCAAATTAATGCATGAGGTCTTAACAATTTTTAATTTTTATCCAACTTTAAAATATTTCATTAAAATTCTCATCTTACATTTTTCCAACCATCGAAATAATATACAAAAGATTGAGACGTGGTAATTTTGAACGAGCACATACTGCAGAATTTTAGATCCGTTGTTCTATATATCGATTATTTACTTACTATTTATTTATTTTTCTTATCCATGTTGATTTGGTGATTCGTCGACTAATTTATATTATTTTGTCCCATTGATCTTACTTTATATTATATTGTAATATGGTATGGCGCTTTAGAAAAATGATTAACTACAGTTTCTACACTAATTTTTGGATCGAATTGAAAAAATAGTCTAACTTTTGAAAAACTAAAAAAAATAGTCCGACCTTTAAACTAAAGTTGCAAATATATCATGAGCCTGATTGAAAATCATACATGGAAGATCGAGTCTGACGTGACTATCCTAATTTATTTTGTAAATTACGTGGATATTTTTTTCATTTGACCATCAAAATGACGTCAGTTATATACTCAATTTTTTTTTTATACTCAAGTAAAAAAAGATATTTTAACATAATTTACAAAATATATCAATATATTTATATCGGATTCGGGTTTTTTACATCCGAGTTTCCAGCCTGAAATGTTCATCCGGACCATATTTACAATTACGTAAAAAAATTGGAATAATTATGGATTTTTCTAAAGAAATAACATACTATTTTTGTTTAAAAGAATTATATCCGTATATGACCCAAATTTATCGAGCGAAATGGACGTACAACAGCCCGAAGTAAAAGTACAAGCCGATGAAGCAGCTCCCTCGAATTGTTGAATAAAAATCGAGGAGGAGGAGGGCATATGCCGCCTATATATAGGATCCATATCACCGCCAAACCTACTCGGTGTTTAACCCCCACACCATTTCTTTCTCGCTCCTCTTGTGCCCCTTCTTTTCCCCGCCATTATCACCGCCAAATCTAGAATAGGAATAATTCTACAGAATCTCTCATCTTTTGCCCCTTTTTTTCATTCTTTTTTTCTTTTGCCCATTTCTTAGTTCTTGTCCCGTGTAATTTGCAGGTTAACATTTTCTTTATTTTTAGATTACCATCTTCTTTTTTGTTTTGGTGTACATAGTGTTTTCTTTAATTCTTTTTGTGTATAGATTTAGAATATCCAACATTACCATGTCTGCGGTTGAGATCGATGATCAGAAGCTAATTGACGGGGTTCAAGATTTCGCAGTTCATGATCAGGTTTTGAGCTCTTTCTTTCTTTTCAAGAAACAATGTCTCTTAATTTTGATTATTATTGTTTATGATGAAAAATGTTATAGGGCAATGTGAATTTTGTGATTTGTTAATGGTCTGTTTAGGATTTGACTCGTTTGATTTGGTGGGTTCTGTGTTGGTGTCAAGATTTGTTCCTATGATTCAGATGTTGGGGAAAAATGCGCAAAGATTTCATTTCTTTGATACGATCTAACGTGTTCTTAATTTCTTATAACCATGGAGAAACTACTATCTACTCATTTATTTTATTTTTCGTTACTATTTTGTCAGAAACATTGCTTCTTTTGGTTATTGAATTTGCGAATTCCAGAAACCTAATGTGGTCATATAACAATGGAGAAATTAATATCAACTCATTGATGTATTTTTTTTTTCATATTATTGTCAGAAATTATTGCTTCTTTTGGTTGGTTGGTTGATTGATTGAGTTGAATTTTGTGAATTCATGAACAAGGATAATTGTACAGCAGCAGAGGAGACTAATCCTAACAGTAGTAACATCAATAATCATCACGGTGTTTGTTCAATCTGTTTGAACAAAATTGTTCTTCAGGAAACTGCCCTTGTAAAAGTTTGCGAGCATGCCTAGTGGTTTGTCTGAATCTCTTTTTTATTTAAATGTGCCGATTATGACGTGCTTAATCGACAGCATTTACTTTATTGGGTGCTTGGATAGAGCTTTTGTTGAAGTTCAAATGGAATCTGCGAGAATGAAATGCATTGATATTAGTTTTGATCAAGCGCATGATGAAATAACTAGTGTAGCTAGTATTGGGTCACTCTAGTTAGTTAACATGTGATTGATGGATGTTTTCTTATATTTTAGTATATCTGATTCTTGGATTGGAAGTTTTAGCTCATCTTACGGTCCTTTAATTGGTTCTTTTTTGATTGTTTGTTTAGTGTGACCTGCATCTTGAAGTGGGCTTCGTGCAAGAAGGAACCAACGTGCCCTCAGTGTAAAATGGATTTGAGTCCCTTAATGTTCATCGTGCACTTGATGGGAGGTATGTTAGTGCATCTTTCTTCTCTTGTTAAAAAAGGTAATATTTTGATTGCCAATAGTAATTATGTGATAATGTCAAATCCCTTTTAAATCATAGTTCAGATGGTGAGCCGCCTCTTCTGTCCCTTATTGTGGATAAAATTACCAACTTAAAATAAAAGAAGAGATAATTGCATATTAAATTCCAAACTTTGGGCATTGTTGCGAATCAGAATTTGGAGCAAATTCGACCCTTCTATTTTTCAACATATATTTAGAGCTGAACCTTTGATACTCATACGGCGTTAAAACTCAAATTGATCGGGAGCTTTTGAAATCCAATTTTTGGGTTATCATCTCTTAGTGTCAATTTTTTCATCGGACGTTCGGAATTTTGATTCATCAGGAAGCTATAGCTCCACTGTACCGACTCCATACTCAATTACTTAGTCGCCGGATGTGCGACAATAAAATTGATAATACAAAAGGATTACTCAAATAATGAGTTCAAAAGCTAATCAATTTTTAGTTTTAACTTCATATGAGTGTCAAAGGGTCTAATTTGCTATAAATTGTAAAGTTGGGTCTTAATTGCAACAATTCAAAGTTCAGGTCGAATTTGCAACAATATCCGAAGTTTGGGAATTAAGATTTAATATGCAATTATGTGTAAAAGTAACTAACATTGACTAGTAGTTTTGAGACAACATCTTTCAGTTCTTTATTATTGTATCTAAGAAGAAGCTATATCTGGGTAGCATCCATGACTACATGTTCGAGGAGAGTGTCTGCCTTCTTCTAAGGGCCTCTGGTTGTGGTGGAACAGGAGGATGTAGCGGATGAGGACATAGAGAATATGGTTATGAGGATGAAGAAGTCTTGGATGATGTTTACTTAGCTCCTCAAGTCTCCGCATTGGAAACCGTAGATGGGGGACAATGGGTATGTCAGAGCAGGAAGACAAGAAGCACGACCTCTTTATCGCCCAAACCTCCAGGACTTAGGTGTTGGCCCATCTTGCTGGGCAGAGAAGAAAGAGACCAAGAAACAGTTGGACGACGAGCAAAACCGGCTCTGAAGCGCGTAGCTGCCGACAAGGCTGCTGCAGTGAAACATCAGCAGTATCTGGCGAGGCTGGGCCGCGTGCAGGTTTGATTGCAGTGGAGGAAACTGCACAGGGCCTCATCGAGAGGCCCTTTGTACTGTGTGTGATTTCTTCCTACATCATTGAAATAAGGAATACTCAGATCCGGGACTTAAAAGAATGGGCTGCATCATAGCATATCACGCTTGCTGTCCTGCCAAGTTTTAGCTTTTGCCTATGTTGCTGTAAATTTGTATGCATATACTAATTCTGCTTTCAAGGTATAGCTTTTGCCTATGTTGCTGTAAATTTGTAGTCATATACTAATTCTGCTTTCAAGGTTTAGCTTTTGACGATGTTGCTGTATATTTGTATGCATACTAATTCTGCTTTCAGATGTTCCTAATAATATCTCTTTCGAGCAATCGAGTTTGCTTTTCTTTATAGTTTGGTGTTAGTTGTCCGAGTGTTTTGTCTATTGACTTTCAAACTATGATATATATAGAAAAGAACAGGGACATTATTTACTTTCGAACTATGATATATATGTATAAGAACAGGAAAATTTGCGACTGTTAGCATTTGGTGTTAGCGTGGTGTTGTCCGAGTGTTTTGTCTGTTGAGTTTAAAACTATGATATGTATAATTACAGGAAAAATTTGCAAGTGTGCAGCTATTAGCATTTGGTGTCCGAGTGTTTTGTCTTGGGTATTTCAAGCTATAATAGATAAATAGGGAGACTTGTGCGCTGAGTTCAGTTGTACTTTTAAGCTCGAATCTCAAATAATATAATATTCAAGTATCATAAATTATTTCATTGAAAGTTTTAACCCATTTGTGATTTTTGGGATAACAAGGTCTACCTAGCAGTCGGATTTTATGTGTCACACGTTCAAACATATAAACCTTGGAAGGACAGCTGATGTGATATACTATGATGCAGCCCATTGTTTTAACTCCCGGGATCTGAGTATTCCTTATTTCACAGATGTAGTAAATTGCTTACTATACAAAGCCTCTTGATGAGTCTCTATGCAGTTTAGTCCACCGATCGAACCTGCATGTGGCCCAGCCTCGCCAGATGTTGTTGATGCTTCACTGCAGCAGCCTTGTCGGCAGCTTCACGCTTCAGAGCCCTTTTTGCTCGTCGTCCAACTATTTCCTTGGTATCTTCTCTGGCCGACGAGATGGACTAGCACCCGAGTCCAGGAGGTTTGGGCGATAAACAGGTCGTGCTTCTTGTCTTCCTGCTCTGACATACCCATTGTCCCCCATCTACGGTTTCCAATGTGGAGACTTGAGGAGCTAAGTAAACATCATCCAAGACTTCTTCATCCTCATAACCATATTCTTCTATGTCGTCATCCGCTACATCCTCCTGTTCCACCACAACCAGAGGCATAAACCACGAGGCCCTTAGAAGAAGGCAGACACTCTCCTCGAACATGTAGTCATGGATGCTGCCCAGATATAGCTTCTTCTTAGATACAATAATAAAGAACTGAAAGATGTTGTCTCAAAAGTACTAGTCAATGTTAGTTACCTTTACTGATACATATTAAATTTTAAATCCCAAACTTCATATATTGTTGCAAATTCGGTACAAACTTCGAATTGTTGCAATTAAGATCCAACTTTACAATTTATAGAGAATTAGACCCTTCTATTTTTTAGCTTGTGTTTGCATCCTGCGCTAACACATTTGTGCTAAGTTCTCCACGGCCTACACACAAATTACATTCCATATACTTTAAAAATATTGTCAAAAAAGGAAAATACAAGAGACAACATCGTTGTTCCAAGAGAATGGCAATATAAAATACATCTACGTACTAATCAACAGAAAATATACAAGGGAATCATGTTTCTCCTTTCAAATACAGAACAAAAGCACCGATTGCTAGTGCCATGGAGGAGACAATGGTTTATAAACAAAATCTTGAGGTGTGGAACCATAGTTCAAATCCAGGTTGTGGAGTTGCTCCATTAACTGAGACCTCCTTTCCTTGAAGAAGTCGAGACGGGTAGTCAGTTCTACCAAAGCTGACGATGCTGCTAGTGGGTGTCGAGGATAATCCATCACCTGTAGCCAAATAAAGCAGTTCTAGTATCAAGAACTATCAATTTTTATAGGTGAATTTGTCACAAGATTATACAACACAAGGTTGAGCAGGATACTTTATGTGCCAAAAGTGAATCATATGTAGTCGGATAATTAGCTAGAGAGATCTGAGAAGAGAATAGCGACTTCCTTCCACCAATTTTCAATTTAATTTTCTATTTTCTACTTATTGTATTATAAAAAAATAAAAATATGTAAATAGACTGGAGTTTAACCGAACCAGTTTTGGGAATAATCGAAACCAACTGAAACATAATTTGATTTTTCCATTCTATGACCAAACCGAAAAAGAATTCCTCATTAAACCGATTGGTTCAGTTCAGTTTTTCTGTTCCAGTTCGGTTATGCTCACATTAAATCATATACCCATGGAATACTGGCAATAAATTGATAACATGAGAACATGCTGAGACAACTAACTGAAAGAGTGGTGTATTTAAAAGGACGGCTATAGAGACGAGGTCAGTGCGAAATCATGAAGTTGGCTCATAAACGATCAAGGGTTCATGACATCATAAAGTTGCCTTATATAGTATAAGCAAATTGCTTGAGCTTCCCCTTTCCAACCTTTTGCTTGTTGTGTGTATGCATAAACTGACTAAATAATGAGCCTTACCTCAGCCGCCCTAGAAGTAGAAGGTACAGCAGCCGAATCCACGGCAGGAAAATCATTCATGGATAGACTTGTCGAGGCCTCAGTACTTTTAGAATCACCCAAGCTTGTTGGTTCAATTAACTGCTTACGAGAAGGCAACCTACCATTGCTACCATATGCTGACAGTTGTCCTTTAATATTTCTCCGTCCACTCCCATCGACTCCTGCAACACTTACATGTCAAAGTAAGCAATAGAAAATGAATAAGTACAAAGAAACGTGAATTCCCTTAACTCCCCATTTAGAGAAAAAGAAATGGATGTCAGTTGCTCTCCCCCACTCCACCAAACCCACCACCACCAAAAGAAAAAGAATAAAACTGAGGTTAAAGTGGGTAAAGATCAAGGCAGACATCAAAAGTGAGATACACATGACAAGCACAGAAACCAGAGGGCAGCAACAAACCTATCCAAAAGAGAATAAAAAATGAATTGTGATCATGCCAACTATGTCACAAAATAAAACAGAAAGAAAGGCAACCACCTCTGTCCTTTGTCTTCTTTCATGGTTACAAACTGCAAGTGTTGTATCAAAATCCTGCTTGAAAAAATTCCTGCATGTAGGGTTCAGCTAATTCAGAAACTTTACAATAGAACCACATAAATGTTTGATTTTGCCTCAAGTCTTTTACTTCAGTTGATTAGCAAATCAGTCTGGCACCAATCAGGAGTTCCATTCTAGGATTACTGCTTCTTTATATATTGCAATAATGCTTTTATATGATAATGCTTCCTTTAATGACAACTATAGCTCATATAAGATCAATGGTGTAGATTGGTTTTCAGTTGCTATGAGGGGGAAAGTTTTTTTTTATCCTCTCTCTCTCTCTGTATATATATATATATATATGTATTTATGTACATAGTTTTCAGTTGCTATGAGGGGGAAAGTTTTTATTTGATCCTCTCTCTCTCTATATATATAGGGGTTGGATCCAGTCAGAATTTATCTTTTTTTAGAACTATGCACTGACGTAAAAAGTTGATGAACAAAATCTATAAAGTTGTGCACAACAAAAATATTCTAAATTGTTGCATAACAAAACAATTTTAGAAAGTTTTCGTTGTGCATAACTTTATACCATTATGTGCATCATCTTTACACGTTTTATGATAAGTTCGCATAGTTCTAAAAAAAGATGTAGTTCTCATTTGATTCACTCCCCTACATTTATATATATATATATATATATATATATAGGGAAGGGTTAACGTGAGAACATGAGAAATGAATATGCTATTAAAGTAAATGAATATGCTGCGAAAGTTAATGAATAAAAAAAAATAGAATTTTCGCCTCTCATGGGATTCGAACCCTGGTGAAAATTCCGAATTTTTGGATTCATTAACTTTCGCTGCGTATTCATTTACTTTCATAGCATATTCATTTTGTTCGTAAAGAATTTTCGTAGTTCTTAGTTCTCACGTTAAAATTGGTTCTTATTTGAACCTCACTATATATATATATATATATATATATATATATATATATATGTGTGTGTGTGTGTGTGTGTGTAAACCTCTTATTGAGATAACTGTGAGAACACTTGTACTGAATGTGTAAAGTAAAATGCATCAAACATATAAAAATAAATGCACTAAACATATAAAGTAACTACATAACAATAATGAACTGAACTTATAATGTTATTGTTATCGTAGTGGGGTTACAACAGAAAGGAAAGGGTCCATGTAGCTGCTGCTTATCCCGGTCCGGAAGCGATGGGAAAGAGTAGTTGGTAGTTCCACCGCCCAGCCGCCCACAAACTCTAACTTCGTACATAATGCCCTATCTTATAATAAATCCTGTTACTTTCTTATTTGACCCAACCCTATATATAAAACACTATTTTAGATACATCCAGTGCAAATGTTCATACAATTCTCACGATAAGAGGTTTTTATTTAACCTAACCGAATATATAAAACACTATTTTAGACAGTTTAACTCAAATATTTGTAATCTTCCTTTTAGGTTCAAGACCAAGGTATTCAAGCTCACTAAGGCTTTCATAAAGATAATGATTACAATTTTGGACTAATCTGAACTAACTCTGATATATTTTCATTTCATTGAGCCAGATGTGAGAAGGAAGAAGAAAATGACCTGCATGGCTGGGTGTAACAAAGGGTGCCAGGAGCACCCAGCTCCAGCACCTAATAATTTTTTATCTGATCTAGGGGCACCTAGCCAATCGTCTAGACCATTTTCTACAACACTCCCTAAGATATCTATTAGATTCACTTTCACTTCCTTAAATCCTAACCCACCTGAAAAAACCCACCCGGAACCAAGAAATGAAGTCTGAAATCTAATGCTTTCTTGATGCTAAGTCAGTAGGACTGATATTAAACTATGAGATTCTCATGGAACAAAATTTCCACCAAAGATATTGAAAAAGCATCAAGAATTCAAGTGATATTAAGAATCAGACTGTATGTTCTGCTCTACATCAATTACTTTCTTGTGCAGTCATATTGTGTTGCAAGAAAATGAAAATCCAGAATATCAATTCTTATTGAGTATACAAAATACAGTATTGAGACTTCGCAACTCATCATGCAAAATTGTAGGTTGAAATGTTATAGAATTTAAGTTTCTGGTTAATTCCAAGTAGTCAACGGTTGTTTGGCCTTGTAATAGCAGAATTTAGTCTAATATGATAAGAATGTAATCCTAGACCAAAGAGAATGATCCTAGGGACGAAAGAGGAAGTGAAGGTCATATGACATGGAAAAAATGACTCACTGCTGAGATGTTTGGTTTGCTGTGTGTGGAATCTGTGGATATCTATCACATGCATCAGAAAGAGAACCATAGTGATGTTGACGTTGCTGATTTAACTGGTGGTGAAGTTCAGCAACTTTCTGCTTCAGTCTGGCTACATCTGCTTCGGCAAGAGCTATCTCCTCAAGCTCAGCCCTAGTCTGTGCATAAATGTAACATGTCAGCATCTATAATAATTTCTGACTAACATGCAAATTGAAAGAAAAATACAAACCTTAGAATCCATGCCTCGTGAGCCAGAAAATTGCCCAGAAGACATGCTCAAGCCAACTTCCAGAGCAGCTCGTAAATCTCTCTCAGCTTGCAATTGTTCTTGCAGTCTTGCTACCTACCCAAAAAAAAAAACTACAAACTCAGTATGCCAATCTAGACTAGAAGAGTTAGAAGAGAAGATTCTTAATGTGCTAAAAGAATTAGGTTCTTAATGTAAACTGAACTTCCAGACACTAAGTGCACGCTCACAACACGCACACTCATGCACACAGATGATGAACATGATTATGATGATGCTGATGATTCGTGTTATATTAAAGAATAAACCCTCACATCTTGTTCAAGCGCCAAGCGCCGCTCATGCAAAGCTTGCTTCCTTCTCTCCAAGCTAGCTTGCAAAATTGCATTTCCTCTCGCCTAATATAGATTTAAAAAAAAAAAAGTCAAATCTTATTACTAATACCATATAATAGCCACTTGAAAACCCCCAGCAGTTACCTCCTTTGCAATTCTGTGGCGTAGATCATTCTTTGCAATCTCCAACCTCTGGATGGCAAGCCTGCAAATACACCATTGAGCTTCAGTAAATAAGAAAGGAAAACGACAAGAAAGCGCATCAGGCAACACAAGACAGCATTAATAATCAGTTGATGAATAGTCACTATTTGAGAAGTCTTTCGGTGATAATGCAGAAAAGTGCATTGAAGAGGTATTATGAGAAAAATGTTACAAACGTAGTAGCAATAGGAACTTCAAGACATGGAGACATAAGAAATAATGGTCTTCCTTCGGAAAAGGAGTGTTAAGAAATGCACTTGTGTTATCAAAAGTATTAGTCAAAACATAGAAAAGACAAACTGATCCAGTTCGTCCACGTCAAGCCAAGCTCAGAGAACAGTACTATCTGTGCATGCAAAATAGGTAATAATGATAAACGGAGATAAAGAAAAGACGGAAATTCTGAAAAGGAAGGTTAGTTATAGACAAGTTAATTATATGTCACCCTTTGTCATCAAATTTATATAAGATAGGTATGGGCAGATTATATTCCATTAACACATTCAGAACTGTGCGTGCAGAACATATTTATTGATAAAGTCTCACACCATTTAAACCATATAACTTCTAAACCTCTCAAGCAATTTTCAGTGACCAAAAAGCCTTTGCACTGGAGAGCAACTTTTTTCAATAATTGGAAAAAAATTGAGGCAAATCTCTGAGGTTCTTGAGAATATGTGTAGTGCTTTCGAAGAAGATAATAATTTTGCAGATTACACAAAGCAAAGCTATATGATTGAAAATGATCTTACTCTTCCTCTCCAGACGAATCTATGGATTCGGTTGAAGGAGTTTTCCTTGCCTGCAAGAACAGTATTAAATTTGTTATTCCAAAAGATAAGATCTATAGAATGCATAATGTTCAAATATTCAGAAATAATTTAGTAACATCAAAAAGTAACATCCTCACCACTTTCCACTAGGCTGGGTTAAACAAGCCAGGAAGGTGGTTCACCACCAACAAACAATTTAAAGTACTTTCTGGAAATAACGGATTATCTACTGCCGGATTTTTAGATTAGTACATAGTATCTGAAGTTCATATCCAAGATTCCAAAACTTCAACTGTTCTGAAAATGGAGAATTAAGGTACTGCCATTAATTTGCTAGATTCAGCCTCATCCCAATTTATCAACATGAGGCATCCTACAAGATTCTAAGTTATTTATTTATTGATGTTACTGCAGTAAAAGGTGAGGGAAGATAATAGTTAGAGACGGTCTAGATAAAGTAATAAGCTAATTGGTGTATGTGTGAGGATGGGAGTTAACATTGATAAGCATATTGGAACACTAGCAAGAACCAACTAACAGAAAAACAGACAGAAAAAGATACCAAATGTGTCGTCGGTGCATATAACTTATGATTAAAGAACATCAGATAGGATTGGCATCATTTAACCAAAATTCAGGATGCACATTTAGTTGTTCAATACTAGTTTTATAAAATTTCAACTATGTTTAAATTCACTTTTAAGAAGCTTAACCTCCAGCTCCAAGCACTTAACTTGATCCTAGTATAAACATATCATGGTTTCCCTCATCCACCATCAGCAACCAAGGGAAGGGAAAAAGAAAAAGACTCACATTTTTCTTTCCCCAAAATGTTGACTTCTTCGCGTTACCAATATTGGTAATTCTGGATGCTGCCTTCTCACCCGATATTTCAGGTCCAGGAAAAGATTGATGCAGTTCTTGATTCATAGATGACAAAATATCTCCTACAGACCGTTGAGACTCATTACCAGGTTTTTCAGTAGAGGAATCTGTCATATTCCCATGTGCCTTTAATTGGTCTAGTTGGTCATTTACTGAAGTCTTAGAGTCTCTACTGGATCTAGTGTCCAATGCCACGTCTAGCTTTGTTCCGATAATATTATTGTGCATGGGAGTCTCATCATCTGAGTCATCATTTCCTACAGCCTGGTATCAACAAAAATACCAGCAGCTTCACTAATCAGTAGATAGTTCTGGAACAAAGCACAAGCAGTGAAACAACATGAACCAAAAGAATTATACACCAGGGAGTTGGAACTAGCTTGCAAGGTCAATCAATGTTATGGGAAAATATCAAAGGTGTTTCTAGCACAAGAAAAAGGATAATATCTAAGAAAACTTCAGAAGTTCTCCAACTAACCAATCACTTGGAGGATGGAAATACATAATTCATAATACTATGTTCAGCCTAATGTTTTTAGGAAAAAGATCAAATACACCGTTGAAGTTCACTTCCAGTCTCAAATAGACACTAGTATTTTTACTTAAGAATACACACTTGATGTTTCTTCCAATGTGCAAATAAACTCTTCCAAGTTTTAAGTACAAATAAACCCTTAATTTTATCAATACTAACATCCATGTTCCTCTCTACCTAAGCAAATTTTGTGTTTTTTTTTGAGTTGGGGAATGGGAGGATTGGGATTCGTATCCTGGTCACCCATCCTTACAAAGGGGTGGAAGAGCAATAAGCTACAATGCTCGGGTAGCATAATTTTGTTGTTAACATTGTCACTACATTGAGTTATAGACTGGGAATTAACTAATGTTTATTTGCCACACTAATATGTTATACAATCTTTCTTAAATATTATAGGGAAAGTGTCAAATAAACCTATCATGTTTCCTTCAAGGAACTAAACTCCTAAAGTATTTTAATGTACAGATAAATCTTCAATGTTAATTATTACTATCATTTATGCTCCTTTCTTGTGGAGCAAAATTTGATGTCAACTTTGTTGTTAGGTCGAGCTAAAACAAGAAAACGAAAATAAATATATACATATTGATGCATCCCACGCTCTAATTGTTCTAATAGTTTATGTAAGTACACGTTTCAAGAAAGTTTATGTAACTTATCCAAGTGAATAACTTATAGTTCAGTCCTGCGATATATTGCTCAATTTATCATCATGTCAGCCGCAAGACTAAGCTTAGGTAGTAAGAGGCACAAATGTAATCATTAGGCAACATTAAGTATTTATTGTACTTGTACCTGAAAATATATGATAGGTTTATTGAACCTTGCAGAAAACAATAAGGGTGTATTAGTACCTATAAATACTTGAAAAGTTCATTTAAACCTTAGAGGAAACATCAATTGAGTATTTGACCATTTTCCCATTTGTTTAATTGCATTGAGATTTCGTAACTTTTCATCAAATGAATAAAGAAAAGGTAATACTGATTAGATAGTTAGATTTTTTGTGTAAGTGAAAATAAATGACGCAACTAAAATTTGTGTTCTCCTCTCTCATTTGACTATCTTTCCTATTTGTTTTTATTGCATTGAGACTTCAGTTTTTCATTAAATGAATAAACAAAAGGTAATAATGAATAGCTAGTTAATTCCTACGCATGAGGGCCTTAAGTGAAAGTAAACATCAAGTCATCTTCTGAAAATAAAATCTCACAAAATTAGCAACTAAAAGAAAACAGGTAAAACTAATTGATTGCAGTAGTATCTAGTAAAAAATTTGCGATTTCCCCTTGCTGCCATTCTTATACAGTAAAAACTCCACAAAATCATATTACTGGACCTGAGAAAAATATTACTCTAAGGAGGTTATACCTGCAATCATTTAACATATAAATTTGATAGCGTATACAATATAATAAATGATAGTGTATAAATTCATTTAACAAATTCATGTACCTAATTCATATAAATTTGATAAAACATATTCATGCACTTTGATAGTACATAAAATAGTACATGTATGTACTAATCATGTACATGGGAACTAGAAAAATAGTTATTTCCCATATGTGTATATGCTAGTCCAGTAGTTCAATACATTATATTTTCACAAAATTATCATTACACTATTTTCTACTTATTGTAATGTGTGAGTGTGTATTAATTTAAATAATATGTATCATTTATTCCTATATGGAGGCATAAATCCTTAAGATGAGTTTGAAAAAAAAAATATGACTTTTTACTATGTGGAGTTTATTCCTAAATATTGTTGGACCAGTTGGAACCGTGATTTTCTATTACTAATATAGAGTCTATTCCTATACAGATAATTCCTATAGGGATGTTTTACTCTATTCCTTTTCACATTAAATGTTTTTTTTATCATTTAACAAATCATAGTGTGACTACCATTTAAAAATGAGTAGTGCAGAAAGAATCAAAGGTGTTCAGTGATTACATGTTTCAATGCATTGTTTCCACTGTGACTCAATTCTTATAACGAGATAGGTCTACTCCATAGAAATCACTAGAAAACCAAACTAGCACACTTAAATCAGTGGAAATAAATTTAGTAAGAAAAGTCTTTGCATGTATTAATTCATGAAGATTGTCCCATGCATGTTCAATATACAAATTCAAAGTTGAAGTCATTAAGACACATGCATAGCCATGCACACAAGTGAGGGGAGAGACGGAACCTTATAGTCATAAAGATCACTAGCTGCTGAGCCACTGCTTTCACTTAACTTCCCACTGTGTCTTCGATCAGAATCAACATCTGTTTCAGGGTCAACTTCATTTTCAGCATCATGATAACCATTTACTTTTATATCCGGATTTTCATCATCACTCGTATCTTCACTTCCACTGTTATCGGTTTTGGAATCTACAGACATAGAGCATCTGTGCAGACTACCATCCTGTGCATCAATCAATCTGATTAGCAAAAACAACTACAACATTTCTCATGAATTAGTGGCTCAGGCTCTCATGGTTTCTGGCAAAGTTGAAATTCTAGGAATACGATTTAGAAACTAACATAGATGACAAAACCAGGAATCGCCTATTTGAAGAACTAAGCTAACAATATGACTTACATCGAAAATATTGTCATACTCCTCCAGAAGTGTTGTTATAATAGCTTGGGCGTTATTAGCAGCATTGGCTGCAGCTAGAAGCTGAGCAGAACTATCTCCATTAGTATCATAGTCATCCTCTAATTCACATTCACCGGCTAAAGAGGGCGCAACAGCAATGGAGCCATACAAGCAGCAACTGCCGACGGTGTCATCCGATTCTCAGAAGCATGAGAAGAAACTGAATGCATCATCTTGAGAACTCTGAAAACAATGAATATCGACAAATGAGATAAAAAAGAATGATAAGAAGAATAAGTACATAATGAAGCTCATTTGTAATTTAGAAGATTCACTGAATGCTATCAGTGCTTAATGACTGATTTTTTAAGAAACGTATTTATTATCTCTTTTGTTAGTATTGGACAGTCTTTTTTTCCAGTCTAATTTTCAAGCAAGAAGATAAATAGCACTTCCATTGCTAGGAATGTAGAGTTTCCATTGATGTGAATCTTAAGCTTCTGTAATGTCCATCTACAGTTGTGTTACTGTGCTCAGATCCTATGAAGACCAAAACTTTCATGTTCAAAACTTCTATTTTTTACATAAAGTAGTAGCTACTATGGAAAAGTAAGAATGGCAACTGCTTTATCTCCCAATTACATCTGAATTTGCTGGGAAGTCCAAGAGTTATCAGTGAGATAAGTAGTATTGTTTAAATGTCTGTTTACTCATTTCCCTCACAATTAACTAACTTACTCCAGTCTGCTTTTTATTTGACCACCAACTACATATGCCAATTGGATGCACATCATTGTTCATGTTTAGACCTTCCTCTAATTTAGCATTTACGTTGAAGTTGTGGCACTGAAATAGTTTTGAGATCAAATCATCAGATAAAGACTTCAAAATTTCGAAGAGATCAACTTCATTATTTTATTTTATCAGAGAATTTGACGCGAGACATTTCATCCATGTCCAAGTACTTCGGAGACTTTTTGAAGCTCTTTATTGTATGAAAAAACTCAAGGTGATTCTACAGAAAAGTAAGCAACAACACCTGCTCATAGAGTGATACATCAATAACAAGAGGGAATACCTCTGTAAGAGGCGTCTGTTGGGTTCAGGAAATGCTTCCAATATGGCAGAGCGCATTGCACTAACCCGAGCTTCCTTCCGGTCAATTTCTTCTCAAGACAGCCACAAAGAACCAAGTTATGTAGACTTTCAGTAAACCTTAGAAAATTATAGGAAAATAAACAGACTGGAAACTTGTGACAAACATCTAGAGTGAATTAAGAAATAGAAAATTACTATAGGCTTCCAACAATGCAGTGCAGCATGAAGCAGGAACTGGTGATGAAGGTAGCTCGCGAAGAACATGCTGAAGGAGGGTAGCTCACATAAGTATCACTTAAATAAACTAGAACAAATGAAACAATTACTCAGATTCAACGAACCTTAATACAGTCGCCAATAACATGAGCATCCTCATCTGGATCAAATTCAGCCTTACCTATAATCAAATAACTTACATATTGGTCATGCAGGGTAGTGCATTTAAAAATGAAACAGTAATTTGCTATGAGAGGGGGAAAAGTCATGAAGGTCATGCAAAGGAAACAATGTGATAAACTCATGTATCTGGAGCCATAACTGCATACTAGCTTTTAATCAGAATGATGTCCCCTATATCCACAATCTTTAAGTTGGTCTCTGGAGAATATTGCATCTTCATCCAGCTGAGTCATCATCATATTTATCACAATCACCGGGTGAGGAAGTATCACAACCAAATGAAAACTAAAGGTGTGTATATTGGTGTCTATCCACAATGTAGTTCAAATTTATACAAACTATAATAAGAATTCTCAGTGTTCACCTATTTAAGAAGGTAGAAAAATAAGTCAACTGAACAAGGCAAATGGTACCCAAAAGGAGAAGGTAAGAAAAAGGGTTTTGTACCTTGTTGTATAAAATATTGGTATCCAGGTTTCCTTGCATATCTGTTGCTATTTTAGGTTTAGATTCAACCTAGTTGTATCCCTAGTTTTCTACTCCTTATGTATATGGGAGACTCTCTTCCTGTGAAATATACTTCTATTATTCTCCCATTTATGTATCTATACTTTTCTGCTTAACATACCTCTGACACAATTTCTTAATATTCTCAGTGAGTCAGTGACCATCTTTTCTATAACTTTTGAGAAAGAAGAGAACATTAAACACAAAATATTTGTAATGAAAAAAATAATTAAATCTTTACATATGAATATATGATCACAAAATATAAATCGTAATCATAGCAACAAATAAACATGCTGAGGTTCATTCACTCCAATAAAGCCGAAAGAATCACCTTGTTCATATTCTTGAACTCTTCGATCCACTTCCTCAACATCTGCAGACTGCCGGAGAATTCCTTCTACTTTAATTCCTGTTAAATTGTAGTTCGTCAGAGTATATACTGAAGACAGCATTCAAAAAGCCTCTGTATCATTATTTTGTTGCTTTGGGAAGATGAACATCAAAATATGGACTCTGTAGCATGGCTCTTTATGACTTCATCACGAAATATCCTATCTCAAATCTGTTGGCTAAAAGAGCTGAACGGTGATTGTGTTTGATAACAAGAAAAACAAGATATAAACAAAATGCACTTTTGTGGCACTTATGCATTACCAGAATGTGCGACTGAATCTATCGGTGAAAGTTATGTGAAATCTGTCATGACTAGGTTATGATCTTTTCCAGATTCCAACTCTACTTGGTATGGTGTTTAATAGAATTTAGGTGAATTCATTCTGAAGACAAAAATAAAAAGAGTTGCATGTTATATAATTGGAGACACCTAAAGCTACAGAAATATACTAAGACCTATAATTAGGTCTGAGATAAATTAAATATACTAGAGATATAACTCACTTCAATAGGAAATGAGCTCAAATATAGATGTTTAGGCTATCAATTTTATTTTATTTTTGTATAATGATAGACGAATGGCCAAAGAGGGGCAAGTTGCAGAGCAAATATAAAACAAAATCTCTGTTTGTGTAGTGCCAATTATTTAACAGGCAGAAGACTACGAAACTACAAGCGCGCGGGAGGCTGATGCAACAAGAAATTCAGTTATTATAATTAAACAACATTTTAATTCTAGGAGAAACTATTTCAAAGCGGATCACTGCAGGACATCAAAACAAAAGCTTACCATACTTCTCAAGAAACCGAAGCGCTTTCTCCAGGAAGGACGGACCACCATCTATATCTTCTAATGCAAGCAAAATTGGGCATCCAACAACCAAAGACTTCACTGGTCGTTTGTCTCTCCCTGTATCAAAATTCAAAAGGTAATCCATCAAGACTTGCAACATCTTTCAGGAACACTCCAACACAATATTTAATGAAGAGCTCCAATCTAGTACTTAAAGAGCAGCAAAAAGTATCGTAGGTACAAACATTGATGGAAAGACCCCTCAATAGTATCATTAGTATCACTCCTAAAGATCCCATTTTGTCCCATCACAAGAGCAGCATTTGGCGCTTGTGCAAGAGCATGTTCAAGGGCAGTCTTCCACTCATACAAGTCCTCAGGTGTTTCAGCCTGAAGTTCAGAAAATATAATAGAGAAACCAGCTTATTAGTTACACGAGATATAGAGGATAACAATCAATCAGATATGACTAACAACAAAGAGAAGGAAGAAGATTGAATCGCTTCTGCACCTTAAGTGTGAATGCACGTCCATCACGTCCATCAGGAAATAGAACAGTTAGCAGTTTCTTGTCTTCTCTAACGACAACACTGCATGCAGGAAGACATCAAAAAACTGAAGGAGACACAGAGATAGATGAAGAGAAAGAGAGATCATTAACCGATACCTTCCTGAATTATTTAAGTCAATGCCACCCAAAGTCAAATTTACTTCACCACCACGCTGCGGTAGTGCACTCTAGATAAAGGGAATAATGAAATTAAAGGCCATAATAACATGAAATAGAAGTCTCAGCAAATAAAGTTCAATGAAACTGCACCAAAAGCAATGTTTTTCAGGAACATGGAACATATGCAGTTTGATAAATCAATCAAACAAATGAGAAAATGAAGATTAAATTGGGACTAACTGGGTCATTCTTGAAGAAGACCAAAGAAGTGCGAGTAAGGATAAACCAACGCTTCTTCCAAGACTTCCACCCTAACCCTGTAAGAAGTCCAAGCATTAAGGGATACATGAAGCCAACAATAGAAAAAATACCAAAGGTGAATCTATACATTTGAAAAATAAAGAGGAAGTATAGGAGCCAACAAATTTTCACTTATTAAGTGGAGGAGACACCAAAAACTATCACTTCGGCACTACATTCCATATACATCCAATTAAAATACAACTGAAATACAACTGCACGATCCCTAGTGACGACCATTATATGCTCTAGGGCACACAGTTGAAGCAATACAGAACAGATACGCTTAACCAAATGTTTGTTGTACATAACCTGGAGTGCCGTAAGACTGAACAATTAATAATCAAACATAATGAAGCACAAGCAGACGGGCATTTCCCGCAATGCTGGCACAAGGGAATTTAAGATCCATCCATACAACCAAGTTTGTAAGTCGGATATCTGTCAAGTGCGAAAACACTAACCTTTCGAAGATATGAGCAGATGCCCACTCTTGAATATCTACAAATCACACCAAGAGTCCCGTTAGAAACAGAAATAACCCACAATGCGTCAGGATGCCCACAACCTCATTAATATAATAGATTGCAAAAATCCTCAATCCATACTAAAATTAGGAGAAACGGCAGTTTTCAACCTAAGTCCAAAATTTTCAACTTTACCTCAACAATTACTTGACTACATTGACTAAAAATGCCACCATTTCAAACCCTTCTCTTCAATTTTGCTCACACAGAAACATAAAAATTCGAAGGAAAAAAAAGCGCTGAATGAATTAGGAAATAGAATCTAAGATGTTACCGTATTCGAGTTCCCTATACGAGGGCGCTCAAATGCGGCAAGAGTGGCCGACATTTCCCCCCCTTCTCAGAGACGAGTTACCATCTCAGCTCGAATTCAACCACGGGTCGACCCGGATCGAACTCGGGCGAGAACAATCGGTGAAGATCTGTACAATGGAGATTGATGAACGACCAGAACCGAGCTTTACTCCTTTTTTTCTTTTTCTTTATTTTTCTTTTTCAAACTTTATGAAAAAATGGATTAGATGAAGGAAGCACTACCAGTAACCAACCAGAGCTCCTGCCTTTCTCTCACCTGTCTCTCTATTGTTGTTTTGTTTGTGTTTGTGTGAATGGGGTGGGCGTGGTAAGGTGGGCGTGGGGTAGGGGTGGGGGTGGATTAGGTGGCGTGGGTGTTAATGTTAGTCGTGGGAAATAAGAATGCTACAATTATATTATTTATATCATCCATCAAATACATTCATTCATTTGATTTCATTTTGGTTCGTTGTTCAATTTTTTTTTGAAAACATCAACTTTATATTTTTACCCTAGACTTATCCATTTATTTATAAAAAACATCTCATGATCCATCTTTTTACATCCACTATCTATTAATATTATCCTCATGATCCACTCTTTTATACTCACTTACTTTATACTCATTATAATTTATTAAAACTCGTGTCATCAAAATCAAAAAACAAATTTGATAGACAGAGATAGTAGTATATAAATCTTTTAAGTATATTTATTTTCCACCACCTTTTGACTCTCTTAACACTGATTTTCTGGAATTTTTCTACTTACTGTAGCTGAATGAAAATTAACTTTAGCAAGACAAATCCTTTTCATTTAAGTGTTGAAGAATCAATCCGATCAAGATTGCAAAAATATATATATATATATATATATATATATATATATATGAATGATGGATCAACATTTACCAAGAACTAATGTGGTCCATTCATTTTATAATCTAATGATCAAGATTAATTATAAATAGTTAATTATCCTCATAATTTAATGATAACCGTTTAGCCCTAAAATCAGGGATTTGTATATTGATTGCGTAATTATTCTCGTATGCATAATTACTACTATTATATGCATAATAAAATTTGAACATACAATGAATTGGAATGAATGACTTGAACTATGATTATACATATACAGAGTTATCTAGAAGAAAAATAGAATAGAATTTCAAATAACGAAAATTTGTTTGCTATTTATCATTAAATAATTATTGTAGTTTCTATCTAACGTGTTAGTTGTAAGGACAATAATTGCTTTTATAATGATATATATATATATATATATATATATATATATATATGCGCATTGAATAGATATCGCAGCTTTCATTGCCTCTATTTCTATAGTGATTTTTTCTAATTAAATATTATTTATATTGTCTTTATGACACCATTTTTGGACTACTATTTGAAAAAATATTCTACTAGCTATTATAAAGCGTGTATTATTATTATATACAATATGATATCTTCACGTGTTCTATTATTTAAAGATAAATGATAGTTTAGTAATTTAGTATATATTTAAGTTTTCATTATTGAGATAAAAAAAATCTCTTTCTATCTAATAGTTTTTTAAAATTGAGACAATATTTATATTATATATGTATATGGACATGATTAGATAGAAACATTCATATTCGTAATATGTAAAACTCAGTCTATACTATTGATCGATCATTATGATTTATTATTGTCATTAAAAATGTATTATCGCAAATATGCAAATTTTTGTATATACAATAAATCATATCTTGATGTTAGATAATACAATAATCAATTGTTCAAATTAAATTAAAAAAATTTATTTAATCCCCATATAATATTTAACTAGTGGTCGTAAATATGTGGGAGGTGAAGAAATTATATTTTATTTCACGAAACTTAGCGATTGGTTCAGAGATATGTAATTAAAATAAGAATAGTAGGTCTTGAATTTATCATCAAAATATGTCACTATGCTGCTAGTCCCTAAAAACAAGGGGGGATTTTAGATTTGAGGGCAAAGTAATGCCAAAAAGACCCGAGTCAAAGGGAATGTACAAATGTTTAAAGCGAGGGTGAGGGTCCACTAGCTAAGTGGCGTTAATTGTGCAATAAGATGTGTACCTACTTATGTGGTGCACATAATTATAAAAAGAGTGATCTTATTTCATACTGTACCACTTAAGTTTTATTAAAGGAAAAAACAGTTTATTTAATATTTGATATATTAAAAAAATTAGTTTTACATTAAAAAATAGGTGAAAAAATGATATTTATGTAAAATAATTAACACATTAATTTAATATTATTATTTTATTAATTAATTATATTGCTAATTATTAAAATGTTCTTGTGTAATAAATAATTTTGAATAAATTATTTATAAAAACAGTTGTGGTAGTAAAAGTTACTCGGCCAAGTGGGTAATTTATTATAGGAGTGGTCCATAGGTACAGTACAATACAAAATGGGCAGCTCATGATACAAATTTCTAGCATTAATATATTTTTGCTTTTCTTATCCCTCGTCAAATATGTTTCTTCTCTATTTCAACACATCTCTATCAAGGTCACCTTTTTATTTTTCTTTTTTCTTTTTATTTGGTTCTTCCTTTTATCAATTTATTTGTTTACAACTCTTCCTATTTTGGAGCATGAGTAGACGTTGATGGGCATAGCCTAGTGATATTGAATACAGGTTATAAGTAACCAGATACAAGAGTTTGATTTATGTCTGAGATGTTAAGTCTAAAGCTAAAGATCTTAGGTTTGAATCTACCTTCGTACGATTTATAAAAATTTATTCATCTAAAGAAACAAAAAAGATACAACCTAAGTTTTGAACATAGGTTTCAGATCTTTTTTAAGGAGGTTTAAAATTTTGTAATATCAGTATAGATCAATAATGAATAAGTTTGGGTTGAAATATAGTAAGAAAATGATTTAGGCACTAGTTGTATCTTTTTCAATGCCTTTTTTTTAAACGTTCCATTGGTATTATACTTTAATACTTGTCGAAACCGATGACGGGTATGGTCAAATTCGTATAAGGATAATGGCCTAGAAGTACTGTGAGTTATATCTAATACCTCACACCTATGATTTTCAATTATCTTTTTAGAAATTCCTTTGGTGAAACAAACATGATTTATATACACGTTATATTATTTTTTCATTCCCATTCGAAGCTTTAGATATGCCAATAAAGTTCGAGTATACAAAAAAATGTATGGTCTTGAAGATTGAAACACTTGAAAAAATCTTAACTTGTTCCAATGTTTCAAAGTTTGAAGATTAGAGTTTGAGATCATTAAAGATGGTTTGAGCATTTTTAGTTCGTAACCTTGTTTTGGGTGCTAGGCCTCCGTATTTATAGTTGTGAGAATTCATCCATTGGAGAAATAAGAATTCAAACAACTACTTTAATTTGATTACAATGGTTTTTTGTTATTGTCTTGGACGAACTTGTTTGTCGTTCAAGTTTCAGAGTCAACGATTTTCATTATATCAATCGACTAGAGTTAAAATCATTCTCCTTCTCATGTTTGTCAATATCTCAAAAATTCATTTTGAGTTATGTTTAAAGGTATGTTTTTTTTATTAAATTACAAGTCGTTATGGTTTGAAGGTCTTTGTTTGTACCAATGGTGGTGTATTTTAATACAAAATGTTGTGTATATAGACGTATTTCTAAATATATAAAAAAAATTATGATTTTAGGAGGTGTTTGGTATGGTGGAATAAGATACGAATGAAATTATTATCCTCATGTTCATTCCATTATTATGATTGATGAGTTTTAAAATTGAGAATCACAATTTTCGATGGAATGCTTGTTTTTGATGATGTGAAATAGTCATTTATTCCAACAACCATGATTTTAGCCATTCATATTTTATACACCCTATTTTTACATGCAAAATATTTTATAAATCATATTTTTAAGTATAATCATATTTGTAATACTGTTAATTTCATATTTACAAAAATAAGTTAAAATATTTATCATTATTATTTTAACTTTTTTTGATCAATTAATAAAAAGAATTTAAAGACACAGTAGAGTTGAACATGAAAGACCGCGTCACTTATCTCAATGTACCTCCATTTTTCTTCCATTCTATCTGCAACTGAATTCATTTATTGAATTGCCAAGAAAAAAGGAAGAGTTTATTAGTGCTAAACCCTCACACAGAATCCATAACCCTCTAAAGATATAACAAAAACAGAAGCAGAATTCGGGATTTGGTGAAATAGTAGGAGCCAAAAGAATGTGGCGTCAAGGGCGGAATCTGCTACTGCGGGCTCCGCAGCAACTGCATCCGCGCACTGCCGACGTAAGGTTCGCCGCGAGCGTGGCGGCTTCCAGCCCGAGCCTGTCGATATGGCGGCGGAGGAAGGAGATGGGGAAGGAGGGTTTGATGGTGGCCAAGGAGCTCAAGCGCCTCCAGTGCCACCCGCTGCGGTTCGAGCGCTTCATGAAGACTCATGTTTCCCGTATCCTCAAATCCGACCTCGTTGCGGTGCTTGCCGAGTTTCAGCGCCAAAACCTCGTTTCTCTCTCGATGAAGGTTTCATAAAGTTTTTGTTTTTGTTCGTCATTTTGACTCAATTAATTGAATCAGATGCTGATGAAGTTCCTATTGGGTGATTGGTTTAAGATTGCTTTGTTTTATCATTTGTCCTATATTTGAATTCTTGGTTTAAATGATTTGTTATGTCTAATGGATACATTGATTGTTTGCTGGCGTTTATCTGGTGCATTTTTATATGGGTATTAGGTTCACGTTTATGACATTATATTATAGTGGAAAGCCATTCTTATAAATGAATTCAGGTGAAGATAGAATGGAAGAAAAAGTGGAGGTACATTGAGATAAGTGCTGCATAACATGATAATGATAATCAACTGTTCGTACTGTTACTTGTTGTCTAGTGATAAACCTCTCAAGCAATTTTGAATGATCAAAAAGCCTTGCACTAGAGAGCAACTTTTTTTGTTTTACATAAAAAAAATTGGAAAATATTTGAGGCAAATCTCTGAGGTTCTAGAGAATGTGTAGTACTAAGTTATAAAGGTCTTGAAGAAGATACCAGTGTGCAGATTACACAAAGCAGAGTTATATATGATTGAAAATGATAGTAGTCTTCCTCTCCAGAAGAATCTATGGATTATGTCGAAGTTGTTTTTCTTGCCTGCAAGAACATAAATATTAAGCTTGTTATTCCAAAAGATAAGATCCATAGAATGCATAATGTTTAAAAGATTCAGATAAATAACTCAATGACATCAAAAAGTAAAATCACATTAAGCAGCATCCCCACCCCTTCCTACTAAGCCGGAAGGTGGATCACCACCAACAAACAATTAAAAATAATTTTCTGGGAATAATTTATTATCTACTGCTGAATTATTGGATTAGTACATACTACATAGCATCTGAAGTTCAAATCCAAAACTTCAACTGTTGTACAAATGGAGTATTAAGGTACAGCCATTTATTTGCTAGAAACAGCCTCAACCCAATTTATCAACAGGGGGTATTATTTTATTGAGTCTATTGCAGTAGAATGTGAAATACATTCATTATTTCATATCCAAGGAGAAGCATATATTGATTTATGAAATGAAACCCAATAGTTATCACTTGTCAGAGATAACAGACAAGAAAACACATACTAATCAACCAATGTTGCCTCCTTCCTTCAATGGTGAGGGAGTGATAACAGTTAGAGCCGATGCCAGATAAAGGAATAAGCTAGCTTGTGTATGTGTGAGGGTGGGTGCTAACATTGATAGCATATAGGTTTACTAGCAAAAACAAACTAACAGAAAAGATACCAAATGCATCATTGGCTCATAAAGCCTATGGTTAAAGAACGAACATCAGATCGGATTGGCATCATTTACCAAAATTCAGGCGATGATGAGATGGAATTTGATAATTCAGCATATGCTATTAGTATCATTCCAATTCATTCACATTTAGTCGTTTAATACTAGTTTTAGAAATTTTCTACTATGTTTAAATCCACTTTCCAGTTCCCAAGAACTTAGCTTGATCCTCCCTGTTGGTATAGATATATCACGGTTCTCCTCATCCATCATCAGCAACCAAGGGAAAGAAGAAAGAAAGACTCATATTTTCTTTCCCCAAATGCTGACTTCGATTATTCATCATTATTCAAGCACGGATAAAGGGTGAGAGGTTTTAGGGCTTGAATTTAATCCAAAGCAAAGGTAACCAAACGAAATATAAATAACGCAATAAAACACGATAGAAGACGCTACCAATATTGGTATTGGTAATTTTCATTACCACCTTCTCACGCAATAGTTCGAGTCCAGGAAAAGAGTGATGTAGTTCTTGATTTATAGATGACAAAATTCTCCTACAAATCGCTGACACTCATAGCCGTGTTTTTCAGTAGAGGGCATCTGTCGTATACCCATGCACCTTCAATTGGTCTAGTTGTTCATCTTCTGAAGTCTTAAGAGTCTCTACTGGATCTAGTCTCCAATTCTACATCTAACTTTGTTCCCATAATATATTATTGATCACGGGAGTCTCATCATCTGAATCATCATTTCCTACAGCCTAGTATCGGTAAAAACACCAGAAGCAACTTCAGTAATCAGTAGATAGTTCTGGAGAACAATACAAGCACTGAAACAACATGAACCCAAAACAATGATACTCCAGAGAATTGGAAGTAGTTTGCAAGGTCAATGTTATGGGAAAATATTAAACATGTTTCTGGTGCAAGAAAAGGATTGTATCTATATATCAAGTATACTAACTTTATTAAGGATGAAAACCAACTGTTCGTACTGTTACTTGTGGTTAGTGAGAGACATGGTCAAACGAGAATCTGAAGGACTCTGTTTCAGGATGTCTCTTGCACAATTGTGGTATTGTAGTGGAATTAATATTATGACTTCATGAGTATATTGCAGAAAATTCGAACACTGGCTTATATGTATCTGGAACAATGAAAGCTAGATGTTATATTTTATGGATATGGAATGTCGTTTGGTAACCTGGTTCTTTTTAATTTCTTTTCTGCTATCTGAAATAAATGATTTTGATTGGTCATGGATGACCAAGTCTCGTGATGACATTCTATGAGATTTTGGCATATAATTGTCACTTCCAAAGTAAACTGGGGTTATCCAACAAAATAGAACACTTAATTGAGTTTTCTGAGTTTCATTCCAATACTGGTGATTGTCACCTTTGTCCTTTATTTATAAGTAACTTCTTTTAATTTCCTTTCATTAAAAAGAGAATAAAAGATAAACCCTTTAGATTTACTATGCAACCAGTACCTAGAGTAACATTACTGATTCACTTTGTTTTGACAGCTGTATGATGTGGTGCGGAAGGAAATATGGTATCGGCCTGATATGTTTTTCTATCGCGATATGCTTATGATGCTTGCCAGAAACAAAAATGTTGATGAAGCTAGGAGGGTTTGGAATGATTTAAAGGGAGAAGAAGTCCATTTTGATCAGCATACCTTCGGAGATCTTATCAGAGCCTTTCTGGACAATGGATTGCCAGATGAAGCAATGTGGATATATGATGAGATGAGAAGTTCACCTGACCGCCCACTATCGTTGCCTTATCGTGTCATATTAAAAGGGCTAATCTCGTACCCTGAATTGCGGGAGAAGGTGAAGGATGACTTTGTGGACCTCTTCCCTGACATGATTGTTTACGATCCTCCAGAAGACCTTTTCAGTGATGATAACCATTCGGTAACAGAGTATGAAGAGGATTAGAATATATTGCTGAAATTATATGCTGCACTTGAACATGCAATGGTGATTAGCTGAAGAACTAGCTGAGTTGGTTATAGAATCGAGGTGAAGCTCAAGGGTTCTGCAAATTTGCTCAAGAGTACTGCCACTTGGAGTTAGGTGGTCCATTTGAATTTTTTAGGGGAAAATTGTATTTTAATGGCATACGTGCAGCAATTCATCAGAAAAGGGGTCACGAAGATTATTGGCATTTCAAGTATGTTCCATGCCTCTGTAGCTTTAGATTTTAGTCCTCCTTGAATTACTACTTTTTGTATTTGATCTCTCCAGTTAAGAGGATAGTAACCCCTTAAGCTGTCATTTTTACCAGGGTGCATATTATTTTACCATTGTAAAATCACTTTAGTTTGTGTTAGGGAGTGCAGAAACTTTTGTAACAGAGTATAGCGTATCATAGAGGAATTAATATTACTGAACTCATAATTTGCTCATTTGGTCTTTAAATGGAAAATCTGATATTTGACTGATGAACAAAATAAGTGTGGATTGAGCTGATTATAGAAGTTTTAATATCATAGTCGTATCATTTTGCTGTTTCCTTTTGTGGCTCCATGTTGCTCTTTCTGCCTGTATTCTGTAAAGTTTTGTTGTGTCTTAGTTTCTTCAATTGGCATACTGTAACCTGCAGAGATTACATATTTAATGTGATAATTATGGGACACTGGAAAAATTGGAGAAGGCCAATGACGAGGCCATCCTCAACAATTGAAGAAGAAGGGTGTCTCTGATGGGCTGCTTATTTGATGGCCATCAAGCTGCGTCTGGAAGTAGATGTGTATGACTTCTTCAACTTGCTTTCTTATTGCCGCGTTCCATAAAAGCTTTTGGATCCAGTTACTTTTAATGATCCCGTTTTATCTTATAGCAATGCCATCGATCTTAATTCCCGTTATTGTGCAATGAGGTAGATTGCTTGAAAACAAGCAACTGTAGTAGAAATACGAAGCATATTTTGTTGCATCACTAATAGTCCTTGACCAGATGCAAGATTTGTATCTCTATAAGTACTGCTATAACAGCACTTTGCTCTATAACCTTACTACGATTAGGTGTTCACTGTGTTTAGTATGATTAAAGCAGAACAGATCAGATGTTCTATGAAGTGGCAACTTGTATTCGTACTTGGACATAGTAGGAGTGGTGGTCTCCTTCTACCAATACGAGTTTGTTGTATCACTTTTTGTATTCAGATTCGCTCCTAAGCCACTCTGTCGTTGGGCACATCGGTCCCGATCGAGCAAAAGTAGTGAAAAGGTTTAGGTGGTGGCATGACTTCCACTCCTCATTCGAGCATCTTCACCACAGCACTCATCGGGGCCTTGCCTCCGGTGAGTCTTGGACGCACCATAACACCACCTTAGCCGTTCTCTCAGCCTTGATCCTATCTTTCTCCTCGATCTCACAAGATTCCACCAATGCCATCAGCTGATCCTTCTCGTACTCTTCCCAGACGATCTTTGGGAACCAGTCGAGACTCTGCATCTCCTCCGCCTCTTGCATTTTTCCTTCTCCCAACTATCTCGAATAGAAGAACTCTGAAGCTGTACACATCACATTTGTAGGTAATGGGGAAATTCTTCAGCATAAACTCAGGGGCTAGGTACCCTGGAGTCCCTCTATACCCGGTGACGCTGACATGCGTGTCGTCTCGGTTGCAGAGCTTGGCTAGGCCAAAATCTGCGATCTTTGGGTTAAAATTAAAGTCAAGTGGCTTTATGTCATATTAATGATCCTCTGCTGGCACTCCTTGTGCAAGTAGGCGATCCCCTTCGCCGTCCCAATCACGATCTCATGGAGCTTCTCCCACTACAGTTCTCGAGTTTTGCTGAACAGATGCTTGTCCAGCGATCCAAATTCCACGAACTCATGAACTGGCGTAGCAAAACCCATATAACCTCACCAGATTTATATGATGAGTCCTAATCCGTCCAACCTCAGCCATAAACTGCTCCTCAATGCTGCGGTTTGCCCCTGTCGAGGACTTCGACGGTGATATTGACGCCGTTGGTGCCCCTTGTACACTTTGCCGAAGCCTCCACACACTAACAACGTGGAGTAGTTCTCGATGACGGCGAAGATCGATTGAGCAGTGAAGCGGAAGAACTTCTCCCTGTTGAGGACTGTGACGGCTGGTCTCGAGCCAGTTCAAGGAAGAGTTTAAAATCGTTATTGATATTCTACGATCCTATTATTTACGTCCTAATCAAGTAAGAGACCTTTAAGATTTTATGGGATTTCTATATAATAGTTGAATCAAATTTCTTTATTTATGAAAAACTTTTCATAATTTAGTGTCACATATTTAATTCTATATGCTATACACCTATGTTATTAAGATACTTGTGTGTTGAGTTATATTACTTAGAAAGTACGATTAACTTCTTGTTTATTCTAAAGGTCAAATAATACTTCCACTCTTCTTATTTTCCTCACTTTTAAAAAGTTGGATCTAGTTGACATGGAGGTCGACATATTTAATATCTTTTTCACTTTAGCAAAAGAACTCATGATGTCTTGCTCTTATCTCTTGTCACAATTTTACTTCATAGTTAATGAGGGGTAGCCTGTACATAGATCCGCTACTGCAGACACGCACATGCTCATTTGATAATCAACACACTAAACTGAAAAGGTCAGCAGACTTTAAATTCACTGAGCTAGTATCAATCACGCACCTGAACACTACACATGATTAAGTATAATCCGACTTAATTAATTTTTTCGAATAGCATATGCTCACACACTTAATGATCAAAACATCAAATCCAAAAGTCTAACCTTAATATTTACCAAGCTAGTGTAGCAAGAATACACACTACATAAAACAGATACTTATACTATAATCATTATAATATGCCCGATCAAATGGATATTCATGTTAACATTATTAGTTTTCTTAAGTTTATCGTATTTGGTTTGTTAATCCTAGTAATTCTTTCTTTTCTTTTTCTTTTTTTTTTAGAGTTGGCCTCCTGTGCGGATGTCCGAATGTGCCGATATTGATATTTTTCTTGAATACAAATTATACTTTTCTTCAACATAAATGATACTTTCGAATTATAATGTAAAAATAAATGATGTTTTTCTTCAATGTAATGATACTTTTTTTGTAAAAAAATGATACTTTTGTATGTTCGTATCGTGCGGATGGATGTATAGGAGTTTTTATGTTTTTGATATCGTACCTTTAAAAATTACGTTGACTTCCATAGGCCTTCGCATCACATGGTAAAGGTGTTATAACATACTTGGAATATGATCATCATCCTTCAAACATTTCATCGAATAGTCGGACTGCCACAGTTCAACTTGGCAGAAATTAAATTATGAGCATATCCATTCATTGAAAATTCTCTCCTAATTATTGATGATATAGCTAAGCAAGAAATTTTCTCTGACTTCTGATAATTGAACGAGTCTACCACTTTCTACCTCGATCTCATTCTACTGTTAAGATTCGTAGTGACAAAAACAGTGTGTTGAGCAACAGTTATATGCTGAAATCCCAAGTCATTAACTAAAATATCTGTATTGGCACATCACTCATCTTTTTCAGAGAGTATGCCATGCAAAGGAATATCCAGAAAACACGACAATAAATTCAAATTCAGGCAACCAAACCTTAAACAAGTACTATAAATGTATAATTGACAACAACAAGATTACCAAAATACAAATATTAACAAAATTATTTTCTAAATATTATATGTAGGTTTTTGGTCACATTGTAGCAACACTAATCTCGTACTTCCTCATATTCGGTGTGGTGGTCTGCTCCTTGTACCAATACGAATCCATTCTTTCGCTCGTCGAAGAACATTCCGAAGCGCTTCCACTAACTGAACTCTTCCTCACCGGACTCTGAAACCAGTAATTAAACGGCTTCGGCGGCTGCACAATCTCCACCCACCTTCCAACATCTTCACCACCGTACTCATCCGCGGCCGCGTCTCCGGCGGATCCTGCACGCACCACAGCGCCACCATGCACATTCTCTCAGCCTTGCTTCTCTCCTCCTCCCGAATCCACGACTCACCACCAACGCACTCAGCTCGCCCTTCTCGTACTCTCCACACCTGCTCCGAAACCAATCCAGACTATCGCCACTACCCCACCCCTCCTCCCGAGTTTCTCCGCCTCCCCACGATCTCGAACATCAACATCCCAAAACTATAGACGTCAATTTTGTAAGTTATAGGGTAATTCTTTAGCATGAACTCCGGGGCCGAATACCCCGGAGTTCCTCGATACCCAGTGAGAGAGACGTGCGTGTCGCCTCTACTACACGGCTTTGCTAGCCCGAAATCGGCGACTTTCGGGGAGAAACTTGCATCGAGAAGCACGTTTTCCGGCTTAATGTCGTAATGTATAATCCTTTTATCGCACTCTTCGTGTAAATACGCGATCCCTTTTGCAGTGCCCAATGCGATCTCGTGCAGCTTTTCCCATTCTAGAAATTGATTTTCGCCGAATAAATGTTTGTCCAAAGATTCATTCTCCATGAATTCGTAGACGAGCGCGCTCATAAACTGATCGTAGCAAAAACCATAGAGCCTAACTAAGTTGATGTGATGAACTCTCCCAATACTTCCCACTTCGGCCATGAACTGCTGTTCCACATGTGCTGCATTTGCGCTCCGATTGAGCACTTTGACGGCGATCTTCACCCCATTGGGAAATATCCCTCGTACACTTTGCCGTAGCCGCCGGAGCCCAACATCTTGGCGTAGTTGGCCGTGAAAGTGCAGAGTTGCGGAGGCGTAAAACGGACCGGTTTCTCCTGAGCCAGTTCTTGGAAAAATTTATCCATGGTGGGAGCATCTGCCTCCAAAATAGGGATAGAGTTTGACGACGGCGGCGGCGCAGTTATCTCTCTGATTTCGCTGACAATTTCAGTGCCTATTTTCTTTCTGTTCTTGCAAACACAAATAATGACCACAGCGTAAATGACCACCATTAACATTCCTGTCACAGCTGCAACGGAAATTGTGTACATCATTTAATGAATTATGCTAACAAACTGAATTGTTACACGAATACACAAGCATTTGTGAAATCGTGTAGCAGTTTATTCACACAAATACACGAACTTTAATCCTATACCGGAGGTTTGCCTCTATCTTTATGTATCTGGAATTTGCTTAAATATATGATAATTTAATATTTTTCGAATATATAGGAAAAGTGTGTGTGGCCGGCCATAATGTGGCCGCATAGTTTTATTGTAAATATATAGCTGAGAACAATAATAATTAAGCAATGGAACCGATACTTACTTGAAACAATCACTACCGTTTTTACCGTATCATTGAACTCTTTATCAGAAGGGTCGTAGTTAATTGGAAGACATAGATCACAGAAACAGAAACTGTTGCTAAGCTGCACGAAAATAATTACTAATAAATATTAGGAATATATTACTAATATAAGGATAAATAATTTTGTATATATGTTACTATTTAAATAAAAATGTTAACAGCATCACTGTTTTTCCGAATTCCAACTACGTGTAAAATCTTCATAAACTACTTGTCAGTTAACTATCATCTTAATCAAATTCAAATATATATAACTATAATGCAATAACAATATATGCTACCTTTAATCAAAGAAGAGAAGAGGTTTGAGCTGATCGTAGAACAAAACGGTAGTAATTGTATAACCCACTTGAAGGTTTCAACTAACCTCACCAGATTTCTTGAAGGTTTTAAGTTTCTCAAATTGGGGATGTATATAATGCTGAACTGAAATCGGATTTTTATACCGAAAAAATAACTAAATAAAAGAAAATTCGATCAGTTTCTAAGTCGCATGGAAATTTACCGAACAATTAATATAGATACTTTGACCGATTGGCCTGCTGAATTAAATAAATAAATAAATTAAATATTGAGACGTGTAGCTAAGGTTCTACCACGAATGGATGTGTCAAATGCATATGGTTTCTCGATTGAATGTGATTTTAGATAGATCTAAAGGAATATTTGGTTGATTGTATGAGTGCATAACCTCAAATAATAATAATAAAATATGAAAAATAGAGGATACATATACATGTTTAGAAAAATAATTTGTGTACTTAAGTATGTGGAGTATTAAAGTAAATCTATTACATTTAAAATAGTTCATCATTGAAATATACAGTCACAAATTCGTATATGACATTTAAATGGAAAGTAACTATTTTTTTTATAATTAGTACATTATAAGTATGTTTTATACTATATATGTGAAGGCATATAGGGAATGAAATATTAATTATATACATATGAATTAAATAATAGATGTGGATGGAAGCAAAAAATGTATGTTTTGGTGTAATGAAAATTGTCTACCATGGTCTATATATGGATCCGAAACAAGACAACCGTGACACTAATCTTTTTTTTTGGGGGGGTCAATTAATACAGAAATTTTAAAGGCTGCGTCACGGTAGACTCGAACCCGAGACCTTTGGCCTCGAGCATTAACAACTCTACCACTAGACCAACACACATACAACACTAATCTTTTGTTATTTCATATGTTCATTTACTTTGCATTAAATATTTAGTTAGGTACTCCAATATATTAGAATTACCCATAACAAATCATCATTGATTTGAAAACATTGAATGATCTAACGAATCGGGTACTAACCGTATTAAAAGTCAACGATTCCCATATCTAAGTTATCTTTAGGATACACTTGTTTTTATTATAAATCCAACTCTATAAATTTAATTTAAATTCATGACGTTAGTTTGGCTCCGAATTTCGGACGAAATTTGACTTTATATATAAGATATTTAAGTATTGTTGCAAACTCATGCATGCGCAGTTTTTAAGTGGGTGTTTAGTTGAGATCAGTCAAGTAATCGATTTAAGATTACAAAACTTGAGTTAATTCAATGGTGGGTTAGTATGCCTACGAACTAATTGATAATGTATTGATTATTATAAAATCCTATAGCAATCGTTATGTTGTTTAATTATGTAAATTCTTCTCGCAAATTTTTTTGTTCAACCATGGACTTATTTTTTAACATTTGATTATCTATGCCTTTACGTTGCAAGACTTTTTCTCCTCTTCTGTTTTTTTTCTAACAAGGCATCTATGTTTGGATTAAATATCTAAAAGCAAGCACAAAAAGCCTATTCCTAATAATTAAAATTAATTATTCACACAATGAAAACAGATATTAGGATTGATGACATATATATATATATATATATATGGAGATGTTATTGTAAAAACTCCTCTTAAAGTATAAACTATGAACTCATTAATTATCTGAATTCATCGCTGTGAAAGTGTGTGAATTATAAAAAAAATCGCCATTTGAGCTCCTGGGATTCGATCTCAGGTGTTTGATTCATTAAGCAATTAAAGTGATGAATCCGTCGTTAATATTCACAAATCAAGAGCTAAAAATGATTCATATTTTATACTTTAAGATTGGTTTGTATTTGATCAAATTATATATGTGTGAGTGTGGAGTTAGCTTGGTATCGATTTATGTGTTGTGTAAAAATTGTTGAAAACATACCTACTAGCGTGGCAGAGATAATGAATTGCTTTAAAAAAATTATTTTACCAATAAGTAAATAGGGCGTAGGTGAAAATTATGAATAATTATTGAAGGTAAAGTAAGCTTGTACACGACATGTAGCAGTTGAACCTCTAATCACAATTATCTCCCTCTTAAGTGTGTTTTAGTGCTAAAATGACTAATTTATGATTGAGAGGATATGGATTTAAATTTCACCAATATTTTAAATCAATATCACATGTATCCGTATAACATATCCTGCAAACATTTACTCACAACTAATAAAAGACTTTCATTTCAAATCATATCCATATTTAACTATCAACAAAATTTGTCCTGTAATCAGACTCATCACTCATGATGTAAAAGGAATGCCTTTTATTGTGGCTGCAAAACAATTGAAAAACCTTTAAAAAAATTATATCAATTTATCTGGGATGATCTAATAGTAAAATGGGTTTTTTGAGGCCAAAAGGTTAGATGTTTAAATTTTACTAGTCTTTCATGTCACACCTAATTTTTCAAGTTTGATTTACTTGTCACAAGTCTAAGTTTGTTACATCTGATTTTTTAAGTATGTTTTACTTGTCTTGTATGACTTTTAACTAATGAATAGGAATGTGATTGTGGGTTTCCAAATTTAGTATTTTCTTTTTAAAAAAAATATTTCGCCAATTAAGGTGTTTTCTAACATTTTATTTCGGAAATAATATACACTTTAAAAATTAATGATAGTTTTACCTTTTCCAAGCCGAACTTTTGCTAATTGCTAATTCGCACTTTTGCCTAAGTTACTGTTTGCAAAATGAGCTTCTGTTATTGGCTAAAATTTGCATTAAACATTAGTCACTGACGTTATTTTTGTCATTTTATGAGTCTTCTATACGTGTAAGTGTAAGTGATCTTAGATTTAGATGCATATTATTTTGAATTATTAGTTCAAAAGCCACCATCTTAATCAATGTAGCTCGATTATACTAAATTTTAAATTTATCTATACGCACATCATGTGGGAACAAAATTTAATCATCACTCTTACAAAGCAAAAACAATTTTTTTTTTTTTTTATCACAAATATAAGTTCATGAAGTCACATCGTGCATGTTTAGATAAAGCGTGTGCTACAGAGTTTGGCAAAACACTTTAACATTCAATTGAAGTCTATTTTGGCTATAATCTACTCTCAAATTTGCATACTGTAACTTTCACAAACTTCAAATTGCAAACTGTGAAATTTCCATAGTTTGAGCAGATTAATTCCCTATTATATTTTTACGTTACATCCCATTTTTTATGATCTCACAATTTGAGTGGTGAAGCTTTTTTGGTTTAATTTTTACATGCTTGTGGAGGAAATGAACCTAAAAATGAAAAAAGTAAGGGTTTCATTGATCGAAAAGAATTAATATACATGAATCAAATTGGCTTTTATGCCAAAAATGAAAATGAAATTTGGGGTTTCAGTTTCTATTTATGCCAAAAAAGAACTATATATCTTAAAACCATAAATCATCAACTTAAAAAAAATTATTTACTTGTCAGCTTCCACATAGGAATAGTATAAACAATAAATCTGCGAGGACCAAATTGATCCTTTTGAGTGATGGCGATTTTATAATATCAATAAATCCTATGATAAATAAATTTCAAATAATTAAATATAAACTAAGTTAAAGCAGTTTCTAAATGAACTATAGAGAAAATATAACATTTATCCTTTATTAGTCATATTAAATGTTCTCTAAATATTTGATAAGTAAAATCTAATAACGGTATAACACAATGTTATTACGTAACATGACAATTCACATTAATTATTTCATCATTTTTAATGAAAATGATTCAAAATGGATTGAAAAATTTAGAATGCGCATATAAGGTATTGATAACTCCTGGCACACACATATACAAATATTTAATACTTTTAGTAGTTAAAATACAATAGGCACTACAAGAATAACTCGCGGACAGCGATGGAAATACGACGAAAAATTATCCATCGGCGATTAACGACGGACCAGAAACGGTATTATACTTTAATATATATGTAAGATAGGTCGTCGTCATTCCGTCGTTGATTAACGATGGAACAAAGTCCGCCGTTAATCAACGACGGAAGGACGACGGATAAAATCAACGACGGACCAACGACGAACCACTAACGACGGAATAACGACGGACAGTATCAACGACGGAACGTCAACGTCGGAATAACGACGGACCACTTAGACGACGTATAGTCAACGACGGAAAGTAGGTCGTCGTAATTCCGTCGTTGATTAACGACGGAATTTATCTAGTCGTTGATCCGTCGTTGAATTTTAAAACAAACACGGGATTCAACCCCTGTTTTTTCATTCACGCGAACTCCCCCCAATTACGAACCCTAATCAAGATTCGCCGCCCGCGCCGCCTCTCCCTCGCCGTCACCGTCGGCATCACCACTGAGCCGCGCCGCCCCTGCCCAGATCCTCGCCGTCGTCTTCACCGTCTCCCTCGCCGTCGTCGTCCCGCCCCCCAACCCCCTTCCCCCGCCTCATCGTCGTCCCCGCCTCTTACGCCTCTCTTTGTTCAGGTATTGTCGCATACTGTATTTTCTCGTATATGTATATGTATATGTATATGTATATATCCGTATATGATCTTGAATTTTGTGTATGTATATGTATATGTATGCTGTATAAGTATGAATGTAGATGTATCAATTGTGAATGTATGCGATGTATATGTATACGTATATGAATGTTAGTTTTTATTTTTAGTTTAAAGTATTATATTTTTTAATTAAATTGCTGAAATTTGTAAGCTTAGAATTAAATATATAATCAAATTAGTGACATAATAATAATATTGTAAATTAAAATAAGTGAATATATATATATATAGTGGGTCTATATAAAAGTTATTTTTCTAGGTATATGATTGGAGAAAAATATGGAAAGAAGTTAGTGAGTGTTAAAAAGTGACGTGGCACTTATGTGAAAATAAAGAAGTTGGATTTTGGTTCTTAACATTGGAGGCACTCTAAGTCCATAAACCGTAAGGCCTGATCTTATTTTTAAACGTTATATTATTTTATTTTATTTTTCCTATTCGGTTATTTTTTATTTTGTTTAAAACTCTCAGCCATTCATATCTTACCAACAGATTTAAATCTGTAAAGATATTAGTAAAATTTGAATTGAAAACGTATTATATCAGGAATACTTATTTCATCATTATAGTGTCTTTAGTAAGACAATACTATCTTTCTTTCTAATTATAAACCATCACATTTAGTATGCACGGTTTGCGAATTTAAAATAAAAATACTAATAAGAATATGAGTTTCATATTGTTCTATTGTGAAACTCACTAGACATCAAACAATACCTTCTTAACCCGATTAATTAGATTAATAATTTATGACAATTGGACGGTCATTACTCCTACGCTAAAATATTATTTAATATCTTTTTCACTTTAGCAAATAATACTTCCACTCTTCTTATTTTCCTCATATGAAAACTATATCTATGACTTCATATTCCCTGTGTCATAAAGAGATATGATTCGAGCTGCACAAGTGGCTCCAGAAAGCTACTCATTAAACAAAGGCTAAAACATCTTTTTCTTCCCATCATGACATGTTTGCTTTTCCTTTTGACTTATAATTTAAGTTACTACATGATTTTGCAAAAAATTATATACATGTATTGGGTGTGATTCACTTAATTGAAAACCCCCCATGGAATGAGAATTAAAAATTCTGCATTGAACATATAAATTATTGTACTACAATAATATTAATGTGCATTTCGTATTAAAAATTGAGACATACAATCGGCAATATTGCGAATTCGTGATGTACAATGCATATGGTTTACTAATTATATTATATAAAATGTATAAGACACTACACTACAATTAGTTCTCACAATAAAAGGGGTTTTCATTTGATTCATGTATATACAAACCTTAATATAAAAACGTACGTGAAAACAATTATCGACTATTAGATTAGTTTTTTGGACGGTTGAGATGTGCATGATTTATTTACGTTTTATTATTATTTATATATATTTTAATGTTATTTAGATAATTTGTTCTTTTAGCATGACTCTGATCCCATTTTTGTAGGAATTTATCTTTTTTTTTGAAAACCAAGATCAATATATTAAACCATCAAGTCTTCCCTAACCAGCTCAACAAGCCAGCTGGGGAAGTTGTCGTTCCAGCAAACAGGACGGTTACAGTTAAACGCAAATTGTGCAAGGGCATTAGCGACTTTGTTAGCCGTTCTATACGTATGAGCTACTCCTATCAAGACATGCGATCTAGCGTGTTGGAGAATCTCAACAATCTCATCAGGCAGCAAGTCCTTTTCCTCTTCCGGCTTCGCCATGAGTCGTGCAGCCAACATAGAGTCCGTAAACACTTGGAAATGGAAGATCTTATTTTCAACGCAGCAAATAATACCAACAATAACAGCCTTCACTTCAGCAAACATGGCGCTCGAGGAGGGGTTTGTCTGTTGAGATTTAGCGAGGATAATTCTACCATCATGGTCCCGGATAATGATGCCAACTCCAAAACCTTTCCTCCTGGGGTTGAAAAGAGCATCCACATCCACTCAGTAGCTTCATCTTTCTGGTTTCATCCACTTCCTGTCGCCACACCTAAGACCCAGCTGGTTGGCCGCAGTAAACAAAGGCCGAGCATTTCCGTAGTTCTCGATCAGAGTTGTGCAGATTGTTTCCGAAACCTCGTCGAAAAACACATCAGTATCATGAGAAAACTTGCAAACAGCTCTCCAAACCTGCCATAACATAACGCACCAAAGATCATAACCGTCAGCCTTCATTTCGTTCCTTATAACTACAGCAATGTCCACCAAACTCATCGATTCAGCCTGCCGCAGGAGATTCCAGAAGCGGCTCTTCTTCTAACCAGCTTTGCTACGAGGGCAAAAGATAAGGGAGTGCTCAGTTGTGGCCCATCGATCCTTGCAAAAATCACAGGTTCCTTCCGAGGGAATATGGTGGGTTTTCAGGTTAGCAGCTGTGGGGATGAAGTTCAAAAAAGCTTTCCACATGAAAATTTTAACTTTAGGGGGAATCGAAATAGACCATACCAACTTGTTCCAGAATTTGTGGTCATACTGGCTCGTATGAGGATGGCTCTCAAAGTATCCTGTCGCGAGTAGGTAAGCCGTTTTAACCGAAAACACTCCATTTTGTTCGAATTTCCAAAAACGGGAGTCAACGTAGCCTTTCTCCCCAATAGGTGTCGAGAGAATGCCATCACGTTCAAAGGTCCAAAATTCACTATGAATTCGGTCAGCATCCCATTCACCCGAATTACAGATAAGCTCAGATACCTTCATGTCATGGTCGTGGTCGTCCCTCCTACGCTCCAGATTTCCCTCATTTAGTCCGTTAACCCAACGATCCCGAAAGAGGTAAATATTCTGGCCGTTTCCAACTCTCCATCGAGTTCCCTTTTCCACCAGTTCTCTGCTCCAAATCAAAGATCTCCAAACAAAAGAGCAGTTGTTCTTCGTACTCGCATTAAGAATATCTCCATTCCGAAAGTATTTCGCCTTGAAAACCTGAGCCACGAGAGAATCCGGTTTCGTCATCATTCTCCACACTTGTTTAGCTAAGAGAGCACGATTGAAATTAACCATATCCGGAATCCAATCCCACCCCATTCTTTTGTTTTACACAACTCTTTCCATTTCGACCAATGAACACTTTTTTCTCCTCCTTATCCCCCCACCAAAAGGCCGCGCACATCCGATTAATATCGTTGCAAATAGAAACCGGCATTCGAAAGCATTGCATGGCGTACGTTGGTATAGCTTGTATGACTGCTTTCAACAGGAATTCCTTTCCTCCCGCTGAAAATTTCCTTTGGTTCCACTCGAACAACTTTTTTGGATCCTGTCCTTGATGTAACCAAACTGAAGACGTTTATGCCGGAGAGAAAACGCAGGCATACCGAGGTACATATTCAGGCCTTGCTCTGCATTAACATCCGAGATCGCTGATCATGTGACCTTTGCTCCCATGCGTGTTAGGGCTAAAGCAGATGGAAGATTTGGACTGTTAATAAGGTGACCGAGGCGATTCATACGGTGGAGAATTTCCCTAATAGCCGAGGCTCCTTCCACTGAGGCTTTAAAGAAGATTAGGCTATCGTCGGCAAAGAAGAGGTGTGAAATGCTGAGCTCGCGTGGTATGATTGGGACTCCTTCCACTCTGCCCATCCGCTCAAAGTTTTGTATTAGTGATGAGAAGCCTTGAGTACAGATAACAAATAGGAGAGGCGATAGGGGACCGCCCTGACGGAGCCCCCGGGATGGGGATATCGAACCATAAACTTTCTTATTAAGGACAAACGAGAATTGGACCGAAGACACACACTGCATTATCAATCGGCAAAAGCGGGCTGGAAACCCAAGCTTTTCCAAAACCGCTTGAAGGTAGCTCCATTCAACTCTATCATAGGCTTTGCTCATGTCAAGTTTAAGCGCCGCGAAACCCTCCTTGCCTTTCCTTCTCTTCCGAATCCAGTGCTGACATTCAAAGCTAACAAGGACATTGTCAGTTATAAGTCTTCCTTTGATAAAAGCACATTGTGCTTGGTCGATTACACGTCCCAACACCTGTCTCAGCCTGTTAGCTATAGCTTTCGACAAAATTTTATAGCTCGTATTACACATGCTGATGGGCCTGAAGTCCGAGACCACTATTGGGTTATTCACTTTCGGGATGAGGCATAATAAATTTTCATTCCAGTCTCTGATCGGTGCATCCTCATTCAAAATGGCCAGGGCTTCCCTCGTTACGAAGTCGCCAATCATCGGCCAAAACCTCTGAAAAAACGAGCATTAAAACCATCAGGTCCCGGGCTCTTTGTAGGGTGCATATCAAAAACGGCGTCCTTAATTTCTTTTGCCTCAAAAGACCGATCCATGAAAGAGAAGTCAGCAGCCGAGATGCTTTCTTGAATGTTATTCGTCACTTTTGAGATATCATGTCGTGAGGGTGAATTAGATTTGAACAACTCCGTAAAATATCTCTTTATGAGATCGGCTTTGTCGATCTCCTTCTCACAGACCACACCAAGATCATTCCTAAGGTGTTTAATGGATCCTTTCCTTCTTCTCTGGGATGCTCGGGCGTGAAAGGCGCTAGAATTTCGATCCCCATGAGCAAGCCAGTTAAGTCTTGCCCTCTGGTGCCGATGCATAGCTTCAATCTCCACGGCTTTTCAATCTCTTTCTTGATTTGGAGAATCTTTTGAGTGCGTGTCAAGGTTGTTAGCCATGCTCATGAGTTCTTGCCTTTTATTCCGGAGTCTAGCTATATCTTTCCCTTCTTTATTGAAAGTACATCTCGACCATTGGGAAAGGAAGCCCACACATTTGACAAGCATTTGGGAAGCTTTGTTTCCTTCGGATCCTTAAGATTACAGTGAGGTCGGGGGACGAAGCTCCTTTCCATCATCCATTTTCCTCAAAAAAGAACCGATTGTTTCCTCTTTCATACACTTCTCTAACGTTCGCGTTAAGGGAGCAGAGCACCTGTCTGTGATCGGACCCAAAGAAGTCCAGAGTTTTCGTCTTCGTATGTGGATAAATCTTCTGCCAGTTTACATCCCCGAGGAAGCGGTCAAGCCTTTCCAATATCATATTATCCTCCCGTTTATTACACCACGTGAATTCCAAATCAGGATAGGATATTTCATGGAGCCCACAGTCCAAAATCGCTCTTTTGAACAAATCCATCTGTTGAATTGGCTGCGGCCTACCTCCTTTCTTCTCGTTATCAAACGCAATCTCATTAAAGTCACCACCTATAAGCCTAGCCATCTCCTTATACCACTCTACACTGCTAAGACGACACAACAGATTCCAAGAGAATTTCCTCAACTCCGTCACCAGGTTACCATAGAACCCAGTGAAACGCCACTGTCCTTCCTCACTTCTAACAATACAGTCAATATGTCCCGGCGAATAAGACTAGATATTAACGTCAATTTTTTCATCCCACATTAATACAAGACCTCCCTTATGGCCAACCGCGTCGACGAAGAATAGACCATTGAAACCGAGAACACTTTTCCACCAATGACACTTACTTGCAGCAAGTTTAGTCTCACTAATAAAGACTAGACTTGGGGAAATACCGGCTAGGAGTTGCCGGAGTTCATGAAATGCACGTGTATTTCCCAGACCACGTGCATTCCAAATTAAGCAATTCATAATTCCCGGCGGGGCTACGAGGCAGCCTCCGCCGTTTCCATGTTGTTGGACTCTTCTCCTATTATCAGCCTTGGTTGTTTCGTTTTTGGTGTCTCCAGGTCGAAGTCCGAGTTCATTTCGCCTGGCCTCTTTCTGCTTCGATCAGGAGAGTCCTCCTATCCTCTATCATGATACGATCTAGCCCTTCTTTTCCATCCCCCTCTTGCACCTTTTCTTTTCGTTTTCTCGGGGGATTCCTTCTTTTTAATACTTTTGATATAATCAACACCATTGAGTGTGCCTCTACTGTCATTCCTTTTTTGTTTTCCTCGTCCCATTGCCTGACCTCGAATAGAGCATCTTCCGGGTGCCTCCTCCATGGTTTCACGTGATTTAATTTCATCAAGTGCTGATGTGGTTGCCAGAATCTGAACCCCATCCTCTCTCCCCTCTGAAATCTCCTTGCCCGATTCCGATTCCATTTTCTCATCCTCTTCTTCCCTTGACGTAGAAATCATCAGGATTTTCTTACCAGTCTCGCTGTCACCATATTGAGCTTTACTGTTATTAGACGAGGTTTTCTCATCTGATCCAGGTTTTCTCCTTGTCGTAATAGTTCTTCCTGCACGTAGCCATGACCCAAACTGAAAATTTGATTTATTGGCGTCACTGTCCATACAATCCTTTGAGATATGCCCAATCCTTCCACATGCATAACAGCAATCCGGTAGCCTCTCATATTGGAGTACTATTAGGGTTTCATTGAGAGCCTCCATATTTGTCAGTGGGACACATCTGATCAGTGGGGCATCAATCCTTCTAGTAACCCTCATTCTAGCAAATTTTCTTATACAAAGCCCACCCTCATCAACATCGATATCATTAATCTTCCCAACTCTCTCTCCGATTCGGCAAATAATATTAGGCTCCATGCAAGAGATTGGGATATTATGGCACTGTACCCATAGCGTGATTTCATCGAAGCACACATCGAAGGGTGTTTGCATCTCCTCCGTCTGTTTTAGCACCATAAGGTCTTGAAAGAAATGCCACGGGCCATCCTCAAGAGCGGTTTTTCGATGAACTTCAAGCGCGAAAGTGATAATAAACAGGTTGTGTCCCACAACTTCAATCTCAGAACGTCCCCTAGATCTAAGAATTCTGGGTAGGTTTGATTTAAGTGTCTCCCTATTCACCATCTTTTTGGCGAAAATTTTTCCCACCACTGTCTTTTCGATTCTTTTTTTCCCTCTATCTGTTTCCTCCTTTGTCAATACCACCGCCCTTTCATTCGCATCAGCAGTTAGTTTCAGAACATTTACCAGGTTTGCAATTTCATCTGCCTCCATCTCTGACACAGAAAATCGTCAGACGCAAGAGGACAAAACCCTACGAGAGAAGGGAGGATAGCCTTTCCAAGAAAGGAGGAGAGCGCTCCACGAAACCCTAGCCGCCTAGGGTTTGAGCGATGTCATAAGATTGAATTTTAAATGGTCACTTCCTTAATGATTGCGTAGGAATTTATCTTTAGTCGTTTATTTACTTTGTTATAATTATTAGTGTGCATTACAATTACAAGTGTGCATTACGGTTACAAATTATAGTTGTGAATTATCCAAATTCACATTTGTACTTATCTAAATGCACATTCGATAATGATAAGACTCAATATTCTTCAATTCTAGTTGACTAAGGAACAATCAAATAAATAAATTAAATAATACTTCCACTCTTCTTATTTTCCTCACTTTTAAAAAGTTGGATCTAGTTGACATGGAGGTCGACATATTTAATATCCTTTTCACTTTAGCAAAAGAACTCATGATGTCTTGCTCTTATCTCTTGTCACAATTTTACTTCATAGTTAATGAGGGGTAGCCTGTACATAGATCCTCTACTGCAGACACGCACATGCTCATTTGATAATCAACACACTAAACTGAAAAGGTCAGCAGACTTTAAATTCACTGAGCTAGTATCAATCACGCACATGAACACTACACATGATTAAGGATAATCCGACTTAATTAATTTTTTCGAATAGCATATGCTCACACACTTAATGATCAAAACATCAAATCCAAAAGTCTAACCTTAATATTTACCAAGCTAGTGTAGCAAGAATACACACTACATAAAACGGATACTTTTACTATAATCATTATAATATGCCCGATCAAATGGATATTCATGTTAACATTATTAGTTTTCTTAAGTTTTGGTTTGTTAATCCTAGTAATTCTTTCTTTTCTTTTTCTTTTTTTTAGAGTTGGCCCCTATGTGGATGTCCGAATGTGCCGACATTGATATTTTTCTTGAACAAATTATACTTTTCTTCAACATAAATGATACTTTCGAATTATAATGTAAAAATAAATGATGTTTTTCTTCAATGTGAATGATATTTTTTGTAAAAATGATACTTTGTATGTTCGTATCGTGCGGATGGATGTATAGGAGTTTTATGTTTTGATATCGTACCTTTAAAAATTACGTTGACTTCCATAGGCCTTCGCATCACATGGTAAAGGTGTTATAACATACTTGAAATATGATCATCATCCTTCAAACATTTCATCGAATAGTCGGACTGCCACAGTTCAACTTGGCAGAAATTAAATTATGAGCATATCCATTCATTGAAAATTCTCTCCCTAATTATTGATGATATAGCTAAGCAAGAAATTTTTCTCTGACTTCTGATAATTGAACGAGTCTACCACTTTCTACCTCGATCTCATTCTACTGTTAAGATTCGTAGTGACAAAAACAGTGTGTTGAGCAACAGTTATATGCTGAAATCCCAAGTCATTAACTAAAATATCTGTATTGGCACATCACTCATCTTTTTTTCAGAGAGTATGCCATGCAAAGGGAATATCCAGAAAACACGACAATAAATTCAAATTCAGGCAACCAAACCTTAAACAAGTACTATAAATGTATAATTGACAACAACAAGATTACCAAAAATACAAATATTAACAAAATTATTTTCTAAATATTATATGTAGGTTTTTTTGGTCACATTGTAGCAACACTAATCTCGTACTTCCTCATATTCGGTGTGGTGGTCTGCTCCTTGTACCAATACGAATCCATTCTTTCGCTCGTCGAAGAACATTCCGAAGCGCTTCCACTAACTGAACTCTTCCTCACCGGACTCTGAAACCAGTAATTAAACGGCTTCGGCGGCTGCACAATCTCCACCCCACCTTCCAACATCTTCACCACCGTACTCATCCGCGGCCGCGTCTCCGGCGGATCCTGCACGCACCACAGCGCCACCATGCACATTCTCTCAGCCTTGCTTCTCTCCTCCTCCCGAATCCCACGACTCACCACCAACGCACTCAGCTCGCCCTTCTCGTACTCTCTCCACACCTGCTCCGGAAACCAATCCAGACTATCGCCACTACCCCCACCCCCTCCTCCCGAGTTTCTCCGCCTCCCCACGATCTCGAACATCAACATCCCAAAACTATAGACGTCAATTTTGTAAGTTATAGGGTAATTATTTAGCATGAACTCCGGGGCCGAGTACCCCGGAGTTCCTCGATACCCAGTGGGAGAGACGTGCGTGTCGTCTCTACTACACAGCTTTGCTAGCCCGAAATCGGCGACTTTCGGGGAGAAACTTGCGTCGAGAAGCACGTTTTCCGGCTTAATGTCGTAATGTATAATCCTTTTATTGCACTCTTCGTGTAAATACGCGATCCCTTTTGCAGTGCCCAATGCGATCTCGTGCAGCTTTTCCCATTCTAGAAATTGATTTTCGCTGAATAAATGCTTGTCTAAAGATCCATTCTCCATGAATTCGTAGACGAGAGCGCTCATAAACTGATCGTAGCAAAAACCGTAGAGCCTAACTAAGTTGATGTGATGAACTCTCCCAATACTTCCCACTTCGGCCATGAACTGCTTTTCCACATCTGCTGCATTTGCGCTCCGATTGAGGACTTTGACGGCGATCTTCACCCCGTTGGGAAATATCCCCTCGTACACTTTGCCGTAGCCGCCGGAACCCAATATCTTGGTGTAGTTGGCCGTGAAAGTGTAGAGTTGCGCAGGCGTGAAACGGACCGGTTTCTCCTGAGCCAGTTCTTGGAAAAATCTCTCCATGGTGGGAGCTTCTGCCTCCCAAATAGGGATAGAGTTTGACGACGGCGGCGGCGGCGCAGTTATCTCTCTGAATTCGCTGACAATTTCAGTGCCTATTTTCTTTCTGTTCTTGCAAACACAAATAATGACCACCGCGACAATGCCCACCATTAACACGCCTGTCAGACCTGCAATGGAAATTTTGTACATTATTTAATGAATTACACGATTTTGTAGAAAAAAATATACAGTGAACAACTACTTTGTGGGAATGAAATAGGAATAGAATCACTATGTCACATCCATTCTTGATTTTATGGTTGACATATTTTTTAATTAGAAATAATCATTTATGAAAGAATGCTCATTTTATATGAACATAGGATTATTCGTTACTTCCCTCTATAACATTACTTATTCCTTATTTAGAGTCGGTCCTAATATTTCGAAAAGCCTTGACTCGACTTCCTTTGTTCCATCGTTCCTTTCGAATCTCACTGGAACCTTTTCAAGCAAACAATCACTCGATTCAATTTGAGATTCAAAGAGAGAGAGAGAGCAAGTTGCAACTATAGTCGTTCACCATTCATGCTTGAATTAGAAAGGGAGGAGAGTGATAGCGGTTGTGGCTTAAGGGAACAGAAATAATTTTATTTATTTATTTGTATTGTTATTATTATCATTATTATTATAGATGGGTACTAATGAGCTACGAATACTTTTTTGTTTTTCTTTTTCTAAAGGAATTGGGGCCCCTCAAATTCGAAGGCCAAATGAGCTCGGGGTTTGGGCTTAAAAATTAAAGACTCGAAAAAATCAAGCCTAAAAAATCCACCGAAAAACCCCAGGCCTCTGACGGCCGGGCCAAAAAAGCTCGAGATTTCGGGCAAAAAAAGTCCCGCCTGATATTATATTAAATATACATATTTATAATTTTAGCTAATATACATATCTATAATTATTTAATAATATTAACTATATTTTATATAATTATTTATTTTTTACAATTAAAAATATTAATTTTATTTATTAAAAAAATTAGAAAATGATCTAAAAAAGACCCGTCCCAGCCGAAAGCCCATCCGGGGCTGGTTTAGACTTCTTCATATTTTTAGGCCCTAAAAATATAAAAACCCGACAAGCTCGGGGCTGGCCGGGCCGGCCCATTACTTAGCCAGCTATACTTACACCTACACCTACCATGAGAGGCTAGCCTTGATCCTATCATTTAGGATTGAATTTATTTCTTTTCTTTGACAAAATCATCATTATTTCTTTTTTGTTTAGACAAATGGAGTTTTTATAAAAAATTATTAATTAAATACAAAAATTTAAAAATCGCGTTACGATGGACTCGAACATGAGACATTTAGCCTCGAATATCAACCACTCTACCACTATGTCAACATAAGCACACAAATTTTCTATATTTGATAACTCATTATATAATTGAATTCTTCACAGTATGAACAAGATTACAAGAAGGAAAAATTAAAACTAACTGACAAGAAAATTATATTTTTTTACTATAAAACTTAAAAAGAAAAACTCAAGAAATTAGGTGGAAATAGAATGGCGATGAGAATTGCACGAAATGACGATGAGATTCGTACGATTAGTATTCCAAGAGGCAATAGCTTCAATTAATTATTCCTAGAGGCATTTAAAATAGCTATTTGGGTTCTCTCTGAAAATAGCTATTTTGATACCATAAAGATAAAAAAAAGTCACAATTACAAAAATATATAAAATTAGCTATTATTATCAAAATAATTTGGTATGCATATAAGATAAACACACAAAAAGATGTGTTTGTGCAATAAAATTCAAACCGAACTGTTACATGACTATACGAGCACTTGTAACATCGTGTAACAATTCATTGACACAAATACACAAACATTTATGAAATCATGAAATTAAATTAGGTATTGTCGTAAATTCATGATTACGTAAACGAAGATACATGCGGCAATCTTCTGTGTGGCTTAGCGGAGAGAGAGAGAGAGAGAGACGCATGGGGGGGGAGAATAAATATTTTTAGTTTAATAAATTAATTTCATGATAATTTTAGCTGAATAAATTATAATATCTCAATCAAGTCTAATGAATTCAATTTTATAAGAATTTTAGTCTGTAAATGATTTTTTAACGTCGGAAAGCCCGAATGATATCAGAAATGACATGTAGTTCGTAAATCCTTTCCGACTTTGTTTTTGACTTGTATTTTCCATATGTCATTTTCCTGTGCTGAGCTTTCTAGTGCAAAAATCATTTACATGTTAAAATTATCATAAAATTCAATTTATTAAGCTTGATTGAGGTATTATTGATGTATTAGACTAAAATTATAAAAAAATCAATTTATTAGATTAAAATTGTGTATTTTGTCTTTTTATTTTTCATTTACTAAATATCAATTTATATTAAAGGTGAATTTATACATTTACGAAAAACATGTCTATATTTTGAATATTTTTATAAATGAATACAATATGAAAATGATTATTATCTAGATTTACCTCGTTATTCCTATACCGGAGGTATGCGTATATATCTCGAATTTTCTCACATATATAGCTGAGAACAATATAATAATTAAGCAAAGCAGCCATTGGGTTGAGAAAGAGAAACCGATAATTACTTGAAGCAATCGCAATCTTTGTAGCCGTATCATTGAACTCTTTGAATGAAGTAGAAGGGTCGTCATTCTGAGAAGGGATGTTGAAAGACATAGATCACACAAACAGAAGCTGCACCAAATTAATTACTTATATAAGAATTGTTAGAATTTATATATCTTACTATTGAAACAATATATGCTATATGTAATCAAAGAAGACAAGAGTGATTTTTGTCCTTAGGGACAGCGATAGTTAAGGGGTTCTGGGCGAGATGTCATGTTCGAATCCCACCAAACGCCCTATGGGTTTGAGCACTGTCACACCTGGTTTTCAAGTGTGGTTTACATGTCTGTGTGGTTTGCGGTATTATTGCAGGGCCATGGGGTTTCAGTCAAATACAAGACCCAAGATAGAAATGCGGGTTCCCATGATATCAAAAAAAAAAAGACAAGAGTTTTGACCTGATGGTAGAACAGAACGGTAGTAATTGTATAACCCCCTTGAAGGACCAGATTTCTCCAAGGTTTTAGGGTTCTCAAATTGGGGATGCATATGATGCTGAACTGAAATCGGCTTTTTATACACAAAAAATAACTAAATAAAAGAAAATTCGATCAGTATCCAAGAAATCGCATGGAAATTTCCCGAGGAATAATTCATTACAAAATGCATCACCTAATCTTGATTGCGATATCATCACCACAATCACTTAAATTAACTTACCTTAATCCAAAATATCAACCACCATTTCTTCTTTCATGCTATAATTTACTTAAAACTCCGACCAATTCCGTTGGCTGACACGGCTCAACTCAAATTAATTAAACTTAATTGGAATTATTAAGACGAATTTAAGAGAGATTGGAGTTTGAATGTTTGATAGGTACATATGTCGTAATTAATTTCACTTTCATTTTTCCAAATGTCGTTTATATGAGATCAGAGCCAACCAATAAGATTCCAGGATTAGTTTAATATTTGACAATGGAGGAGGCATTTTACCTTATACTCCTCATCAAATGCAAAATGCTAAAAATACAGAAAACTGTTGGTTGTATATACGTTATTTTTATTAGTTTATAGAAATTAACGAATTATATTAATTGCACAAATTTGCATCACGTGAATTGGCATAATTATGGAAGTCCACGCGCATGCCCTAAAGAGAGAGAGAGTATAGTTGTAAATACCAAACTTTATATTACTCCCTCTGTCCCACCTAAAATATCATATTTCTTTTGTGCACGAGTATTTAGGAGAAAAATATAAAGTAGTTAAAGTGTTAAAAAATGGGTAGGATCCACACTTTTTAAAGGGATAATTATTTCCTAAAATGGAATGAGACATTTGTAATGGGACAACCCAAAAAGGAAAGTGAGACATTTTAAATGGGATAGAGGGAGTAATTTTTTAGATTTTCATATTCTATTTGTAGATATTCAATTCAACAATTGATGTAGTTCTAATATAATAGAAACTTTTTTACTTTTTTCTCTCTTTTTCAATACAATATATTTTTAAAAATTATCATGATTCTGTCTCATCTTAATTTTCCAAGAGACAAGAAATGAGAAAATAACAAAGAAAACCTATTTACTTGGATAAATAGGACGATATATCCTTAAGATCGGGCAATCGCCTTTTGAGGAATAATATTGAAAGGGCATTGAGCGATGCAAATAAACAACATTGATCGGTTCAAAATCAAATAACAGTTTGATCTAGTTCTAGATATTTTACATTACGGCAAAATTCGACATTCTCTATCTCATTTTAGTATGATATCTCATATTGTATTCGTGAATAAACATACATGACAATTGATAAATCTAGTTACGTGAGTATGCGAGATTTATGTAAAGCAATAAAGAACACCAAGGCTTTTACGTGGTTCGATCGTTAATGAGATCTACGTCCACGGAGGAGTGTTTCCTCAATACTTTCACTATAATTTGAGTACAGTGAGTGTAGTTACAAACTCTTAGTATCCGATAAGTTGCCAACCCTTCTACCTTCGATCTAACTCTTATTTATACATATTTGAGGCCCCCCTAAAGACGTGCCCAATCCCCCCATTGGCGGGGATTGATCCCCTACCATGTAGGGGCTCTTCGCCTTGCATGTAGCCTGTAGGGACTCCTCGCTTTCTGTTTTGGCGGCGCGATTAGGGTTTGGGGTGGTTAGGGTTTGAAAATTTGGACTGGACCTTGGGCTTACCGCGTGGGCATCACATTAATGTCGGGCCCAGCTCGTTTGGGCTGTCGGTGGGCACAGCGGTTGGGCCATATCCCATCATAGCCACGAATAGTCGAGCAAAGAACTATGCCGAGGTGGGGTGAGGATCGAATTTATCGAGTGGTTCTTCGCTGGTGAGATCGTTGTTGCCGTCTTTGTTGTTTGACGTGAGGGTTGGATCGGACGATCCGGTCCGAACCGAGTTAAGCGATCCGCCTTTCGACTTGACTTACCGCGATTCGTCGAGGACCGAACTGACTTGGGTGATTCGTCGGAGTCTGGATTGACTTAGACGACGTGCCGAAGTGGTCGGAGTCTGGATTGTCTTATACGACGTGTCGAGGTGGGTAACCAGGCTGGAGCTGGATGGAGAGGTCCTTTTGTAAGAGGAATACCGAGGTGGTTGACCTACCTAGAGGCGGAACATCTTCATAAAATAAGAGGGCACCGAGATCCGAAGTCAGTCGTCTGACGTTGGATGGCGATGTCTGTTGAGAGGACGACGCCGAGGTCCGGAGTCAGTTGTCTGACGTTGGATGGTGATATCTGTTGAGAGGACGATGCCGCGGTCCGGAGTCAGTTGTCTGACGTTGGAAGGCGATGTCCGTTGAGAGGACGATGCCGAGGTCCGGAGTCAGTTGTCTGACGTTGGACGGCGATGTCCGTTGAGAGGACGATGCCGTGATCCGGAGTCAGTTGTCTGACGTTGGAAGGCGATGTCCGTTGAGAGGACGATGCCGAGGTCCGGAGTCAGTTGTCTGACGTTGGACGGCGATGTCCGTTGAGAGGACGATGCCGAGGTCCGGAGTCAGTTGTCTGACGTTGGACGGCGATGTCCGTTGAGAGGACGATGCCGAGGTCCGGAGTCAGTTGTCTGACGTTGGACGGCGATGTCCGTTGAGAGGACGATGCCGCGGTCCGGTTTGGCTCGGCTTCATCCTGCCGAGGTGTTCTGCCGAAGTCGAGTATGTGACTTCGTGCCGAGGCGATGGCTCGGGAAGCGGCGAAGAAGGAGACCGGGGCTCTGATGGCGGCCGAGGTGGCGAAAGCCGAGGCGAGGTCGTCCTGCGGAGGACCGAAAGTGGTAAGCTGTATCGAGGCCGAGATGGCGGCGCAAGACGAGGTGGCGCAAGAGACCGAGGACGGTGCAGGAGACCGAGGACGGTCGTTGAAAACCGAGGATCGGTTGAGGCACCGAGGTCCGAATCGAGCACGCTGTCAGCTCGGGGCGAGGTCGCGGCTCTAGCAGCCGGCGGATCTCGAGGCGGGAGTTCGGCCTCGCCAAGGAGTGCGATCGTCGAGGAAGGGCACCAGCTCGGCGGCGGTGGTAGGCGGACAACGACGAACCCAAGAGGCGGGGGTTCGACCTCGCCCGAGGTGCCTCTCCGGTCGAAGCATCCCCGCACTGCTGAAGGAGCCTCGGAGTAGGTCGTGGCAACGCCGACCTCGTAGATCGGGTCGAAGGTACCGAGTTCGTTCCGGTATTTTGGCGCCGACACGGAGATTTTGTGCAGAGTTGGTGCGGCTTCATGAGACTGGCGGCGGAGCTCGGAAGCCCGAATGAGTTGTATATAGCTTAGTACTTTGTATATAGTCGTACATGTATTTAGACTCGTTCCGAAGTGTATGTTTTCCCCCTTGAGAGGTACAAACATAGCTTAGGACTTCGTTTTGGTCGCAAATGTATGTAGATCGTATATGTATGTATATCTTCCCAAATAAAGGGGTATAAACGAGCTCTAAGCCCGGTTGACTTGTATATGGCTTGGAACTCGGTTTGTAGTCGTTAATGCATTTAGACTGTACCGGAGTGCATATCTTCCCAAATAAAGGGTATAAGTTGGCGAGATCGGTCGGATGTCGCGTGCATGTAGACGCCCAACTTAATGGGTAATCTGTATGCTTTGCATGTAGACGCTCAAATTAATGAGTAGTCTCGATGCGTGCACCTACTTAGTGGGATTTTCATCTTCGTAAGGCGCCCCTTATGAAGGTTTAAATGTGGTATATCCAAACGATATTCACATATGTATAAGACGAGGAAGTGGGATACTTAATCGAAAAACAAATGTTTTATTGAGAAGTAAATAACATCGCACTTCGGAAAAGCAACAAGAGGAGTAATCATGATGTCGATTTAAAATCAAGCTATGTAAAATACCTCCTCGGTGGGCGGACGCCAGGCCACAGGTATAAGTGCACCGGGTAGGTGAGCAAGCTTATAGACCCTTTGCCGAGGTCCTCGTGGACGTGGTATGGGCTTTCCCATGTCGGGTCCGGTTTATTGAGGCGCTCGGCTTCACCGGCCGTTGTTCCAAATGACGAGGTCGGGAGTGTGAGGCTTTCACCCTCGTCGTACCTAGGGGCGGTCCGGTGATGGCGTAGACTTGCTCCATTGTGTTGGGAACGCGTCGTCTTCTTCATCGCCGGAGCGCGTCGTCGTCGAGGTCGGCCCGCAGCTTGTTGTTGCCACCTCCGTTCTTTCTTCGCGTTTTGTTCCCGGCTCGGTCGGCCGAGGTACTTCGAGCTGCCGCTTCTTTAACGAGCCTGCGTCTATCTCCGAGCTCAAATTCCTGCGATCGTCGGTATCGTGACTATACCCCGTGGTAGTCACAATATTCTTCCGTCGACTCTTCTTGGATCCTTCCTTCATGGGGAGTGGCCTCTGGAAGAGCTCGGTGGAGCTCAAATATTTCACTCGATTTGAGCAGATGAGGTGCGTTGCCGCCGTGGTTTTGTCGAGGTTCGGGCCTGGACTCGACCGGGCCCCTCTTGATCATTTCGAACGCACTTCGGCATTCAGCACCTCGACCTCGATCACCGACTTCCTTCTTTCCGCCTTACCGCTCATCCCATTTCTCTTCTTCCGATCCGACTCGCCTCTCGACGGGTTGTCGACCAGTGGTCCGAGGCGACTAGCCGCCTTCTACTATTCACGAGTGATCTCTTTATTCAGTCTTCAGAACAGCCCGCCAACCCCAAAGTACGGATTAGCAAGAACTGTTACTAATGACGGGGATTAACAACAGAACAAAGACTAATTATGGAATCATGAGGTATATAATAGATAAATTCTCAAAGACTTCATACCATTTAATGTGACACATATATATATATACTAATCTGGCTGGATCATTTAGACTCTTGACTAAAGGGTTCAACTCGAAACATAACCTATATAACTCTGCAATGGAAAGACATGTGATTACACATATGACGATATGTAATCGGCTATACTTATCAACGACGAGAAGACTCCAACTGCTCAACACTTCAACATCCAACATCAACTGCTCAACCTGCACATTTAAAAACAATATGCAGGCTAAGTACAAGAATGCACTTAGTGGGCTCATGCCAAAATCATTTCATAAATTACACTGCCCATTAGTATAACACGAGGATTTTAGTTGAAATAACTCGTGAATACCAAAATACTTTGTCATTTCTCAAAAGATTCGCTGCTTGCAGCATTTTTCATTACGTATGATCCGTATCATCCACATAATTATTCATAATCGATCTCATAATCGATCTCACGTCTGTAGAAGTAGCCTCCTTCACCGACGCCGTGATCGGACGAAGATGTTGCTAACGGCTCCCAATCACATAGTCGGGATTACGATCCGATCAGGATCCATGACCGCCGATGATGTTGCTAACGGCTCACGATCCACAAAAGCGGTGTACACGTTAATCTTAGCTGGGATTCTGATCCGACTAAGATCCGATATCGATTTAAAAATTGGGAGCGACCCAATAACTGATTCACATACATCGTTGGCTCGCCCAACAACATGATAGGATCCATACGTTAAAACATAAATATTTTGGGCATGTAACAGTTCATAATCATTTCTCAACTGAAAGCTTGTAAATAAATACTTTTTGAAGAAAGCATCGTAAATAAAAGGGTTTTCGAGTAAAGCCCACCTGGTATGCGTGTAAGTCTTTTTACGGTTCCTTACTATGTCCTTAGCTTACAACCACGTCCCACCTTAACGTAAGAACTATTTCAGTACAACGGTCACGTTCGATAGAGAGGAATATAATTTATAACGTTCTATAGGTCAAATAATGCTAACGTCAGACTTATGTTGACGTTTCCTAATCAATTGATGTTGATTACGAATTTTCTTGACATATAAGAGGTATTCTATCTTTTTAGCACATAATGTACGTTTTAATGTACTTACGTAACGTAAATTACATTGTTACTAAACGTACTACGTCACATAGATCACGTATTATCGAATTACGTGCCCTTTGACCTTGGTCAACGTTTTTGGTCAACAATTTTGACCTAGTCAATGTCTAGTCAACATTTTGATTTTAGTCAACTCAAAGTCAACATGTTGACTTTTTTTCAATTTCTTATGTAATTTTCGATTTTGATGTACAATTCTTGTTCCAAAAATTCCTATAAAATCATACTATCTCCAAAACATTATTTTAGAACATTTTGTGTAATTATATTTGATAAAATAATTTACAACATAAATACCTATAACCTATAGTTTTGGTATTTATGAAACAATTATCTTAGACTTGTGCAAAATTCTAATAAATTCACATAACACTCTATATTAACATAGGATCAATAATATGTAATTGTATTGATCATATAAAATTTGTACATCACTTAATTTCATTTAATTGTTTTCGGTAATTTCAAAAACCTAACTAAACATTTTTCCAAAATTCCAATTAAATCACATAACACATAATCACTACCATATATCATTACTATAACATAATTTTTATCAATTATGAACTATTCATTAAAAATTACTATGGTCATGCTTCGAAATTTTGACTTAGGTCAAAATAATTTTTATAAATTCCAATAAATTCACATAACCATATATTATGATTCTACACCCTCAATATGTTATAATAACACTTAAACATGAATTATATCTCATCATTTTATTTTTATCACAAACTTTCGGTATTTATAGAAATATATGCTATAGTTTTCCAAAAATTCTACATAAATTCCTATAGGCTTGTTTAATACCATAGATCATTATTTCATGTTCAAATCAACTATTAAAAATTATAATAATCAACATATAGTAACCTCAAGTTTTCGGTCCACATGTAAAATTTAATATCATGCTTAACTTTGTAATATAATCATAATATAAGCTTAAGGATATCATATAAACATGATTTCTAAACACTTAACACATGAATCATACTTTTCGAAAATTCATCATAATCAAACTAAGCCTATAACATAAATTTTAACGGATGAAATTGAAAATTCTAGCATGTAATCAAAGCATAACGTTCTAACCTTTAATCGAGTCGATTTCTAACGGCAACGTTTTTCTATCTAAAATTTGGGAGAAAGGTTTGATGAATTTCCCCTATTTTTCTTTTCAAATTCTCGGTTCTAAAGTATAAAAGAATGAGAGAAGCCATGTTTTTATACACAAAATAGGTTAGCATCCACTTGCATATCAATTATCTCATAAAATTAGAATCATAATACTTTGCACAAAATTTCCAGCTTTCGGTCCACTTGAATGCTTCAAGACAAATTTTTAATTTTTATCCTATCATACAATCCTTATCAACTAAAAAAATATCTACTCCTTTACTCCTAAATGCTCACGGCATCAACAATTTGAAAAAAAGTGCCTTTGAATTTTTATGATACAATACACATGTTGGTCGGCACTATTTTATTTTATTTTTAAATATTTTCTTTTCCCCCCCTTTTTTTTTTCTTTTTGTTAATATACGACAACCTCAATTGCCATGTAGGTGTTTTTATTCATTCATTGATGATATTACACTTTTAATTGAAAAATATATCTCTTTGTCTTCATTCCCAAAAATTCACGGCAATTGCCATTTGAGAGAGAGGGATTTTGATTTATTTAGCTAATATATAATAGGATGCCACTTGTATATAGAATATTTCACGTAATCAAAATTTATACACTTGCACAATCCATGTCCACACTTTTCGGTCCATTTATCAAGTGTGAGACAAACTTTATTTCTTTCCACTAAGATACAAAGTTTAATGTGTCATTATCATAGACATCATTACCACACACCTAAGCCTTTGAATTTTCTATATTCTTATCACAATTTTGATCACCATTCTCGGTCACAATAGGCGGCCACCCCACTTGCACACATAATAATACCCTTATCTCATCTTAAAAATATCTTAACATTATAATTATAGTTTGTCATTACCAAGAGCATGAGAATTTACTCATTTCACATTAACAAATGTGAAATTTTCGGTCACTAAGTAGGACAAATGCCACATATTTTATTTTCTCACAATATATAGTTATGTGACATTTTATAAGCCTTAGATGATATAATAGATCATAGGAAAAATTATAAAAATAATTCTAAGTCACATCTTATTATTTTCGAATCTCATTTTTGAAAATTAGGGCAATTTCTCCAATAATTGTTCCTTAATACTCTAGTATTATTTTAATGATGCATTATAAAAAATAATACTCTTATTACATAAAATAATCATAGGAATTTATATATATAATTCCATAATCGTTAGACTGAGTTATCAACTCATCTCTAAAAACCGACGTTCTAAACGTCTCAATTCGTTTGATAATCGAATCATCTCTAAATGTTCATAAGAACATTATAGTCACTTCTCTACATTCCTTTGATAATAAGGAATTTAAAATCTAAGCTTCATTGTCAGAAATATCGAAGACTAAAGCGCCGAATTTTATCGACGTTAGAAATATACGCTCGAAAGGATATGAGAAACCATATTCCTTAATTCACTAAGCGTTAGTGAATACAATATAATAATCCTCAGATAAAGGATAGTCGAAATCCAGCTTCGATAAATCACTATTTTGATTAGGAACAAAACCCTAATTAGCGATTTTATTATCGATTTAAGTCATTAAAGCTGCGGGATATTACAAGTGCGCCGGGTCGGATCCCGCTTTTGAACGCATTGATGATGAAGAGGTCGTTACTCTCATCAATTTTGAGAGATTCCTTGATGAACCGTGAGACGAAACTTGACATCGTCTCATCTCGTCCTTGGCGGATGGTGAGCAGGTCGGACGAAGGTTGCTGGGGTGGCATCTTCTGGTAGAAGCGCCATTTGAATTGATCCATGAGGTCCTTGAAGCGATGGATGCTTTGTTTATGAGCGAGGTGAACCAACGTCGGGGCCGAGATCAGCACCTCGGGAAGACCTTGCACATATGGAAATCCTCCATTCCTTGATTTGCCATGCTAGTGGTATAGGCCAAAAGGAAGTCGGAGGGATCTCCGAGGCCATCGTAAGCAGCGATGTTGGGTGCCCGATACCGTTGTGGCAAAGGTGTATCCAGGATTTCCCTAGAGAAAGGAGAGATAATCCGGCCGTGGCCGAACCCGGGAGCTCGTTACCGCTCTCTCCGAGGAGTGGGAGACCGATAGCGACGCCCCGTCGTCCTCCGAGGGAGTTCGACTTCGCCTTTCCTCTCTTCTTTCCCGCCCAGTCGCATGGGCATTATGCCGAGGTGGGGAACGGCTCCGCGGATGGTGTGGGGGCGAGTGATCGCGGTGGTTTGTCCGTAACGATCGGCCGGACGCCGGGCGACGGCGCGTTTTCGCCATCGCGCCGAGGCGAACGCTGGTTGTCTCGGAGGGTCGACTCGGGTGCCCGAGGTAGCCATTTCGGGACTCGGCGGGCCCTCCTTTGTCCTTTGGTCGAGGAAGCTTTGAAATCGCCACGGTTGGCGTTGAGGAATTCGGTCACGGCTCGGCAAGGCATCGTGAGACGAACGAGCCGTCTGCTCGTCATCACGAGATCGAGTCTTCTTCGTTGGGGCGGTCCCGAGAGTGTATGGGCGTTTCCATGTAGCCCTCGGTGTATGGCCGGTAGCATCGGCGATCTCCTTCCCATGGCGCCGTGTGACCACTGGTCGCCTTCAACGATTATTATTGCCGCATCGGCGGTGATAACGTTGCGACGTGTTCTCGCCATTAAAATGTAGAAAAACGAAGCTTTTTGTTCGAGTTCCACAGACGGCGCCAATGATAAATCTAGTTACGTGAGTATGCGAGATTTATGTAAAGAATAAAGAACACCAAGGCTTTTACGTGGTTCGATCGTTAATGAGATCTACGTCCACAGAGGAGTGTTTCCTCAATACTTTCACTATAATTTGAGTACGGTGAGTGTAGTTACAAGCTCTTAGTATCCGATAAGTTCACAACCCTCCGCCTCGATCTAACTCTTATTTATACATATTTGAGGCCCCTAAAGACGTGCCCAATCCCCATCATGGGATTGATCCCCACCATGTAGGGGCTCTTCGCATGTATGTAGTACTGGAGGACTCGCTTTCTGTTTGGGCCACCGACAGGGTTTGAGGTTGGTTAGGGTTTGAAGGACCCTGACTGGACCTTGCTACCCGCGTGGCATTACACGCTGTCGGTCGCCCACTGTTTGGATCTGTCAATGGTTGGCGGAAATATATCCCATCAACAATATTAAGGGTTTAGAATTTAGAGTTTATATAAAAAACATATAAATCATAATTTTTAGCAATTCAAAACTCTTAAGATTGCCACCGTACTTCATCTATCTATACAATAGAAAATGTCACATAAATAAATAATAAAAGATCTCAATTGACTGTGACTTGGTAAAACCTTTTGATTTTAGTAGTAACGTGCGAATCATTATTATGAGAATATCCCCATAAATAATGGCTAAAATGTTCCATTTTTACAATGGACAAAAGAAAGTTTATAACATTTGCAAAATTATCATTTAAAAATTATATCTTCTAAAGAATGTGGTATATCTCCACAAAGGGATAGAAAGTTCATATATTCACACAGTAATAATCTCATTGAAGTTGTAGGAATTATATTGATGCATTTGATATATTTTTTTGTATGAAATGACAAGAGGAAACACTGTTGATTTATCAAAATATATTAAAATTTATAAACATGATATACCAAATTGATTTTTTAAATGTTGGCAATATGTGGGCCTCGCTTTTTACCTGATATTTTCGAAAAATCTTTTGAAGAATGGATAAACATTTTCCCAAAGTTCTTGCTATTTCATTATTGAATTTTCAATCCAATGATTTTGGAAATGAACACCAGTCTGTACTTATACTAAAGAATTGGTTCATTTGCAATAAAAGAATTCCTCATACAAAATTCTAGGATTAAATGGAAAGAGAAAATCCAGTTTTTATTTTTTGGTATTTATAGTCATCTTAGTGGAAAATAGAAAAATGCAATGATCAGATTCGTCTCCAGGGATGCACAAGATCCTAATGAGGAGGTACCAATCAAACACATTTTTGATAATATAAAAGATACAATATTGAAAAATTAAAATAAGAAAGGGAAAATGCTATTCGTTCACAATTAATCAGTAAAAACAGAGATAGCTTTTTCATGGGAAGAATTCAGAAGATTTTCCATCCATATGTGGTAAATATTGTTTCCGATGTGATCCTCCATAATAGACATTACAGGCAAACAAACAAAACCGATGTTAAAAAACGCGTTGTCTGTTGTGTTGGTCCAGTGGTCTCAAATTCGAATAATCGTGACGTGATCTTTAAAATTTATATATTAATCGAAAAATAAAGATAAAAAGAAAACGCGTTCGTGGTCACATCGATGGAGAGAGACAATTTTAAGGGTTGCTTTCAAGTTTCATTGTTTCAAAACAGTAAGTCCGTAAACCGTAAGGCCTGATCTTATTTTTAAACGTTATTTTATTTTATTTTATTTTTCCTATTCGATTATTTTTTATTTTGTTTAAAACTCTCAGCCATTCATATCTTACCAACAGATTTAAATCTGTAAAAATATTAGTAAAATTTGAATTTTAAACGTATCAGGAATACTTATTTCATCATTATAGTGCCTTTAATAAGACATCAAACAATACCTTCTTAACCCGATTAATTATATTAATCATTTATGACAATTGGACGGTCATTACTCGTAAGCTAAAATATTATTTTAAACCTCCAAAAAACATTACATTGACGATTATATAATTTAGAATAAAAATAAAATCAAACAAAACAAGACACTGTATACTTTTTCAATATTTTTGGCATGATTGGGCTGCAAAGTTCACGAGCCAAACTATGTCCACATCAAGTTGACCGACTGGCTTGCTGAATATTGGCTAAAGGAAAAATGCTCTTCATCCACAATTAATCACTAAAGAATGATTGCTTTTGGTGTGTCTGTGTTGGCCTAGTGGTAGAGTGGTTAATGCCCGAAACCAAAGGTCTCGGATTCGAGTCCATCGTGACGCAACCTTTAAAATTTCTGTATTAATTGACAAAAAAAAAAGATTGCTTTTGTCATGAGAAGAATTGGGAAGATTTACAATCCATATCTGGTAAATATTGCTGGAGACCTAATTCTCTAAGCTAGCCGAGGATAAACAACGCATGAAGACTCTGGGAAGGTGTCAGGTCTTGGAAGTTAGCAGCAAAAGCTTCACAGGCAGAAACAAGAGAAAATAATTATGTTTTAAAGTTTGTGGCTGGAAAAAATTGGATTAATTAATGCACCTAAAATCACAACCTTTGCTCCTAGTTGCAAACTAAACACAAACTTTAGATCCGTGCTACAATGCCACAAACTTTTCATTTGTGTGTAGTTTGACACCCCAAATTTTCTGGCGATTTTAGGTAGGGTAATCATGCGAGCGATTTGATCCCAAACTGAATCGAATCTGAAAAATTTGAATCTGAATTGGTTTAGAGAATTTAAACTGAACCAAACTGTTTTACTCACTCAACCTAACCAATTCGAACATAAAATTTTCGATTTGGTTCGATTCGTCTTGGATAAAATTGAATTTAAAATAAAATAATATATACATATATATAATATTTATTTTAAAAATTAAAAATGCATACTATTTCGCTTCGGTAAAAATCGAAAATAGCCAAAATCGAATCCAAACCAAACTAAAATTGATTTTTACTATTGCAAACCGAACTAAAATTGATTTTTACTGGATCGATCTTAACAACCAACTTTGATTTGGTTCAATTTTTCGGTTGGGGTTTAGTTTACCCACACCTAATTTTAGGTGCAACTGATTAACCCAAAAACATGTCCATATCCAGAATGGCTAAAATCACTATCTAGGTGGGTAAAACAAAATTTTTCTTAAGAGTGCATGGCTTTAATATTAGTAGTAGTAGTAGTAGTAGGGGGTGCATGGCTTTATTGTGAAAATAAATAGATGAGATAATTTTGAAACATACCATACGTAAAAATATAATCAAATCTTCACTGATTCATAATTAGGTAATGTTCACTAGACTTTTATTTGTTTTAAAGAAGAAAAAAGTAGTATTTCTTTTATGGTTGCATCATGTTCATATTAATGTACCTACATATAACCTCACCAGATTTATATGATGAGTCCTAATCCTTCCAACCTCAGCCATAAACTGCTTCTCAATGCTGCGGTTTGCGCCCCTGTCGAGGACTTTGACGGTGATATTGACGCCGTCGGTGCCCCTTGTACACTTTGCCGAAGCCTCCACACACTAACAACGTGGAGTAGTTCTCGATGAAGGCGAAGATCTGTTGAGCAGTGAAGCGGAAGAACTTCTCCCTGTTGAGGAATTTGACGGCTGGTCTCGAGCCAGTTCAAGGAAGAGTTTAAAATCGTTATTGATATTCTACGATCCTATTATTTATGTCCTAATCAAATAAGAGACCTTTAAGATTTTATGGGATTTCTAAAATCCCAGTTGGTATCTAGTGTTTTCAGGAATGCTCTGGCGGAGTCGGGCGTGGAAGCCACGGCCATGCCTAACGTCCCCACTTTTAGATACATGAGGGGGCCATAAGCTTTGGCCATTTTGGCTAGGGCCACATGTGGCATGTCACCCAGAAGGGGAAGGGCACCCACCACCGGAAAGCCCCTCGGCCCGGGCGGCAGACGCTGCTGCTGGCTACTGCTCATCATTCTTGAGATAAACAAACGAATCAGAGTGTAGACTAATGCTGCTACAACCAGCCCCCTACCAATCAACAACATACATTCTAATTCACCTTGCATCGCTAATTACTTACTATCTACTATGTATATCTTTCTTTTTGTGGTATGCATATATGCCGCTTCGTGTATGCATGTTTATATAGACATCAGGAGCAAGAAAGTTAGGTAGTTCATCAATGCATATTTATATAGACATCATGAGCAAGAAAGTTAGGTAGTTCATCAATGCATATTTATATAGACATCAGGAGCAAGAAAGTTAGGTAGTTCATCACGTTTTATTTCATCCATCGTTCAATGATATATAATTTGTAACGCCTACTTAGATTTAAATGTTTCTCATTTTAAGTTGGAGAGCGTTTGATGTCAATAAAGGGTAGAGTAAGGTGAATTAAAAATGCATACTATTTTGGTTCGGTAAAACCCGAAAATAGCCAAAATCGAATCCAAAAGGAACTAAAATTGATTTTTACTATTACAAACCGCATCGAATTGTTCTCTTTAAAAGATAATTTAAATAGCCAATGTTGATTCGATTCAGTTTTTCAGTTCTGGTTTAGTTTACCCACACCTAATTTTAGGTGCAAATGATTAACCCAAAAACATGTCGATATCCAGAATGGATAAAATTACTATCTAAGTGGGTAAAACAAAATTGTCTTAAGAGTGCATGGCTTTTATCATTATTATTAGTAGTAGTAGGGGTTGCGTGGCTTTATTATTAAAATAAATAGATGAGATAATTTTGAAACATACCATACATAAAAAATAATCAAATCTTCACTGATTCACAATTAGGTAATGTTCACCAGACTTTTATTTGTTCAAGAAGAAAAAGTAGTATTTCCTTTATGGTTGCATCATGTTCATATTAATGTACCTACATATGAAGCCCTAGACTAGTGCTTGTTAAGATCGATCCGGTAGAGGCTGTTACTGCCAATTGAAATAACAAATCATAATAATCATTACACCGCGACCAATAGTTGGGATGCTACGATTTTATAGATTATTTGGATTAAAAATGAATGTTATGCTTACGGATTTTATTAAGTCATGAAAACAACTAGTTTTCAAAATTGATCATGAAGATAATATTCTCATCAAACCTTCGATTTATACATACTAGAAAATTTGATTTTGTAGCATCTCTCTCTCTCCCTCTAAAATCTCTCTAATGCAGTGACTTCCGCGACGCCTCTCTCCTCATTACTTTGCGTCCATGCATGGTTCTCTCTCCTCTCTTGACAACCACCTGAAGAAACTCCGCCCCAAAAAGTTTCTCCCTGCCCTCTTCCCCAGGGCGCCCCCCGCCTGCTCCCCCTTCCTCTCTCATCCAACACCAACCTCATTCCACCACAAATGGGTAACTGCTGCTCCCAGGGCGACGACGCCCCCTCAGACCCCCAGCCCGCCGCAGACGACGCCAACAAGGAGGCTGCCGGCGCCGAAGCTGCCGAAGCCTCTCCAATGACCCCTCCGCCAACCGGTTCACCCAAGGCACCCTCGAAGCCGGTTGAGATGGGCCCGGTTCTGGGGCGGCCGATGGATGACATCAACGAGCACTACACCATGGGGAAGGAGCTGGGGCGGGGGCAGTTCGGCGTGACGCACCTGTGCACGCACAAGCAGACGGGAGAGCAGTTCGCGTGCAAGATCATCGCGAAGCGGAAGCTGGCCAACAAGGAGGACATCGAGGATGTGCGGAGGGAGGTGCAGATCATGTACCATCTCACGGGGCAGGCCAATATCGTCGACTTGAAGGGGGCGTACGAGGACAAGCACTCCGTCCACTTGGTCATGGAGCTCTGCGCTGGCGGCGAGCTTTTCGACCGGATCATCGCCAAGGGCCATTACACTGAGCGCGCCGCTGCCTCCTTGATGAGGACCATTGTGCAGATTGTGCACACCTGCCACTCCATGGGGGTTATTCATAGGGATCTTAAGCCCGAGAACTTCTTGCTCTTGAATAAGGACGAGGATTCTCCGCTCAAAGCCACCGATTTCGGCCTCTCAGTCTTTTACAAACAAGGTTACTTCCTCTGCCAATAAACCACAATATTGAGACGCCACAAAACAGAATATTCTCTAAATTCAACATGTTTTTCATGAATGTGTACGCAACTATTTAGAGCAAAGCATAACGCGAATGTTACATAAATATTAACACAACTGCTTGATTATCTTTGGCAGGAGAAGAATTCAAAGACATTGTCGGAAGCGCATATTACATTGCACCTGAGGTGTTGAAAAGAAAATACGGACCAGAAGCTGATATTTGGAGCATTGGGGTTATGCTCTACATTCTTCTTTCTGGGGTTCCTCCATTTTGGGCAGGTATTCACCTACCCAACCAAACTAATTCCATCTCCTAAAACTTAATTATTTTTATGATCTTGATCCATTCTCCATGCAGAATCGGAGACGGGCATATTCAACGCGATTCTACAAGGACATATAGATTTCACTTCAGACCCATGGCCTGCCATTTCAAATGGAGCAAAGGAGGTAGTCAGGAAGATGCTCGCTTCAGACCCCAAGCAGAGGCTCACAGCAGCCCAATTGCTGAGTATGGAAGATGCATGCTCTCTTATATAATATTCGATCGTATCTTTTAGGTTGAAATTAAGATGATTTATATATTTTATGTTGGCATGCAGATCATCCTTGGATTAAGGAGGACGGAGAAGCACCGGACACACCACTCGACAATGCCGTTCTGAGTAGGCTCAAACAATTCAGAGCTATGAATAAGTTCAAGAAAGTAGCATTGAGGGTGAGTATATATAATTTTACATACTATAGCTAGCTATTGCCGCACAACTAATTAAGGAAAATAAATTATCATCAACTTTCTTGATATATAAAAAAACAAAGGTTATCGCTGGGTGCCTGTCTGAGGAAGAAATCATGGGGCTGAAAGAGCTGTTCAAGGGCATGGATACAGATAACAGTGGAACAATAACGCTAGAAGAGCTAAAGCAAGGACTGTCCAAGTCTGGAACGAAGCTCACCGAGTATGAAGTCCAACAGTTAATGGAAGCTGCTGATGCTGATGGAAATGGCACCATAGACTATGAAGAATTCATTACAGCAACAATGCACATGAACAGAATGGATAGAGAAGAGCATCTTTACAAGGCATTCCAGTACTTTGACAAAGACAATAGCGGGTAATGCTACTCATACTTTATGCTTCAGCTTTACACTGATAAATCTATGTCATCTGGTACTTAATTAAAAGGCTGGCCCTATCCTACTTGCTACTTTTCGTCCAATCAGGTACATTACAATTGAAGAACTAGAGCAAGCTCTCAAAGAATTTGGCATGGGTAGTGACAAGGACATAAAGGAAATCGTCTCCGAAGTTGATGCTGATAATGTAAGAATTCCTAATTTAGTGACGTTCATCTCTATAATTATAAGGGTATCATTATTCTATAGAATTCATTAACCCTAAACCCCTTTTGAACTTTTCTTAAAAAATGTGCAGGATGGTCGGATCAACTATGATGAATTTGTTGCCATGATGAAGAAAGGTAATCCAGATATGGCAGTAAATACCAAGAAAAGAAGAAGTGGTGTGTTTACTACCGAGTCCCCACAGACTAATTTATGATCTTTATTTGTATATAGAAAAAATAAATATACAAATATATTACCCTACAATTCTTCATGGAGGGAAGGCAAACTTAATTTTCTGCAGATTCAAGAGATACTAATATGATAGGCTTTATGTACATATATATTTAGACATGTAGCGTTTTCTATATACCATATATAATGATGTATCTAAAGGGAAAAAGGCCCGATCGAGTCTTCTTCAGTTCCTTCCTTCCATTCACTGAGTGAACTCGGAAAGAAGGTAGTAGAGATAACTACACATCTCCATGAGATGTGGTGTAGCGACCACCATTGCCAATCATTATCATCATGGTTTAAAAAGGCGTTCTTGAGGCTTGCCTTGGTGCGAGGCGCTGGAGAATCGCCTTTGAGGCTATGCCTCACCTGGTTCGGATGGGGCGCACGCCTTGACCCCGTCGAGGCACACCGAGGCTGATCGAGACGCACTCCTCTTGAGTTCTGCAGTTTGTGTATTTCGTTTTCCAGTTTTTTGGGCTTTGGAGGTCCGAAAATCAATGGGCTTTATTTATTTGGCCCAATTTACAGTGACTGTTAAAAAACAGCCTTAATTAAAAAATTAAAAGATAAAAAAACCTTAGAAAACCTTTCTCCCACTCACTCTCGGTCTCTCACAGCCACCTTTCACCGATGACTCGGCTGCCGTTCTGCGACTACTCAGCAGCGCCGGCAGCAGCAACAATAATCACTCAGCAGGCCAACAACAACAAACATATATTTTCTTTTTTTTTCCTGCAATTCTGCACCACCCAAACTTGACAAAATTCAAGTTATTTAGTGGAAATCACAGATTTCCTATGTATGTAGTTGGACATTTGATTATGACTAATAAATTATTAGACTTGAGTTTAAGATTTTATTATAATTTATAAGTAGTTAGGGACTTATGTTTTTTTATGTGTTTTTATATTATATCTTTATATGATTTTAGGTGTTTTATTATATTATTTATAATTTTTATTTGTTTTTATGATTTATGCCTCGGTCTTACGCCTCGGACAACCTCGAGGCTTACTCCTCGTGGGGTTATTGGACAACACCTCGATGCTTAAAACGTATATTTAAACTTTGATTATCATTTAATATTTCAGAGTCGGTTTTCTGGTTTCCATCTATCCAAACTTGTAAATGATTCACCAGGCAAAATTGTGTGCACTTTTATGAAATATCTCCACTTGTGCACACAATTAATACATGTTTTGGAATTAATATGTGGGCCATTTACTTTATGAAGAAATATATTTTAGCTAGGATTGCCATGACACATTGGTACACAGAAGAGGAAAACAACTCACAAATTCTCCAGCCCTCTATATAGTATTTCCGAATTCCCATAAATAAGGATCACAGCTGTATAACATCACATGCTATCCAATTCACATCCGTGAATTGGAGTAACGCTAAGGGGACGGTTGGTATGCAGGAATAAAATGAGAATGGAATGATGATTCCTGCGTCCATTCTCATTCCGATGGCTGGTAAGATTTTTACGTCAGGAATCACAATTCCCGAAGGAATGCTTATTACTATGTACATGGGATTAGTCATTCCTCCCCTACCCCATGGTATTAGCTATTACCATCAGTGTTGTAAAAGCGATTGAGCGGGTCACCGAGCGCGCCTCAAGGTAGGCGGTGGAAAATCGCCCGAGGCGACCGACTCACCCTAAACTGAACGTAAGCCTCACCGCCGCCTCGGACCGCCTCGACGCGGCGAGGCGCAGAGTGCGCAGGCGCTACCACGCGTTCACGCAAGGTTTTTCAAAGAATTAACCAAAGCCGAAAGCATACTACCAAGCCCATCCGAAATTATTCTAATTTTAAGAGAATCCATACATAATTAGCCAAAGCCCATCTAAAAATAACACAATTTAAGGGTTTTTCTATGTAATTGAAGTTATAATTTAAAAAAAAAAAAAAGAAACATGTGCGCAGCTCCGCCTCCGCTCTCTCCATAGTGCGGTCCACCACCGCCATCCTCCAGCCGCCGTCGCGTCGCAGTGAGTCATTCTTTGTAGCTAGTTTCTGTATTGTAATTGTAGGTGAATAGTTTATGAATAGTCTATGAATAGTATAAATAGTATATATTGTAAAGTGTGGACGTGGAGTGTGTGTGGACCATGTTAATAAATTATTTTTGAAGTGTGGAGTATGTGGACATCAGGACATGTGTACTGTGTACTGAAGATTGAATTTTGTAAATTGTAATATGATTTGGACGTGTACTATTATACTATTATTAATAATTATTATTTAATATTTATTATTATCAATTGTTAATATTGTAATATTTATTACAATATTACAATATTGAATTTTGTAAATTGTAATATTTATTATTATCAATTTGTTATTTAATATTTATTATTGTCATGTGTTTGTTTTTATCTTTGTAAGACTTAAAAATCTTTTTATTTAATGTTGGACGAGTTATTTATTATATTATAATTTATTTATAATTTTTGGATTTTTGTTCTTTATTGTCCGTGCTTACGCCGGACCGCCTCGAAGACTTCACCGCCTCAAAAATGTAAACGCCTCACCCCGCTTCACGCTTTTACAACATTGATTACCATGAATATGGATTAGCCAAATTTATTTATTTATTCGAAAATTATTTTATTTATTTTTATCTAATAAAATTAATAATAATAATAATTATGATAATAAATAAATAGTAGTTATTAATAATAAATAATTTAATATAATAATAGTGATAAAAATATAGTTATTAATAATATTAACATAATAAATAGCAATAAATACAATAAATAATTATATTAAAATAATAATATTATCGATAAACATAATAATAATAATAATTATTATTATAATAAATATTATTAGAAATTAATAATAATATTGACATAAAAATAATAATTAATACCAATAAAGATTATATTAAAATATTATTATTAATTAATTAATTATGATAATAAATAAATAGTAGTTATTAATAATAAATAATTATAATATAATAATAGTGATAAAAATTATAGTAATTATAATATTAACATAATAAATAATAATTAATACAATAAATAATAATAATAATAATAATAATAATAATAATAAATACTAGTAACAATAATATTAATAATATTCCTAAGTAATTATATTAGAATAATATTATTATTAATAATAATTAATTAATAATAATAGTAATAATATTCCTAACTAATAATTATTATTATTAATTAGTAATAATAATTAATTATTATTATTGATATTATTATTATTAATTAGTATTAATAATATTCTTAAATATTAATACTAATTATTATTATTATTATTATTATTATTATTATTATTACGATAATAATAACATAAATTATAAAATTATAATTATTTTATTTGTTTTATTTCATTCATATTCGCTCATTTCAGACATACCAACCATAGGAATCACATATTTCATTCCATTCAATTCCATTCAATTCCATTCCTATCATCATTCCATTCCAAAGTTCATTCCATTCCTATCCAATTTCATTCCTTGCATACCGGTCGTCACCTAAGATGCATATATGACAGTTGTTAATAATCAAGATAGTGAAACGTCATTCATGAGATGAGTTGGGTGATGAGACTGATCTGAGCTATGAGAATAAGGTACTGCTAGTTATTTGCTTCATGGTTTTTTATTAAAATAGATGAATTAATGAAAACATTATATCAATAAACATAATTATTAATATATTCTGATTGAAAAATTGACGATGGGCCCATAACTGAGGTAGCACTGTTTATGTGGCAGTGATGTGACAAATTGATACCTGAAAATGAAAATGAGGTAGAGTGGTTGTGGATGCTCTAACAGAAAGTAGCATACAATTCTACGTGATTCGAGCGACAGCCATCACCCACTCTCAGTTCCCAGCTGGAGAACATCACAATTCATAAGCTTGGCAGATTTTAAAACAAAGTCCCCATAAACTAAGCTACTTATCTTTCGATGCGGGGTGCCGATGCCGTAAGAGCTTCTGAATCTCTTCCTTCTTCCCCATCTTCACCTGCTTGTAAAACAAGACAATCAAATAGCTATTGGCAACGGAGAGGTGGTCGACAGCAGTCTCCTTTCTCGCTCGCGATGTTGAATGTTAGGTTCCGCTAATTTCAATTCTCTGACGATTGAATTTTGTTTTTAGGGCTTTCGCTTGAAAAGCTCATTAGGGGGAAAAAAGGGTCACTCTACCTAGGAAATACTACATTATATACATAAATAAATGGGTCTCTTTATTTTTATGTTTCCATAAAGAAATAAATAAAATACACTATAGAAAATACTATATTTGGTTCAAAAGAAAAGAAAAAATTAAATAGTATATAGTTCACAGTTAACTCTGTACAGTTCAATTATTACTATAGTGCTAATAGATCAAATAAATTTAGTATTGTAATTAAACAAATTTTTTATCTGGCTAAATTTATTCGGCTGAATTAAATTAACAGTTTAGTTCAAATGATATTTATTTCAATCATTCCGTCTAATTTAATGTGAAATTTTGGTTATGAAAATAAATATATCGATTTGGTGAAGTCTAAAAAATAATATAGTATTCAAACATTTTATTTATTTAGGTTTTGATTTTGTGCAATACTCTTATAAAATCAATGTGGAATCAAGTATTCTTTCTGTTTAGGTTTTAAATTTGTGAAGTCTTATGTAAAATGGATGTATGATTCAAAATGAATCACTTTATTTAGAATTCAATGATTAACTCCTCATGAAAAATCAATATAGAAAAATTCAAATATTGTTTGAAAAATATTCAAAATATCTCATTGTAGCGAAATTAAACTAAATAAACAATTTATTTATTTAGCCAAATATTTATTTGAGCAAATAAAATAAAATAATTTTTTTATTTGGTCAAGTTAAATTAACAGTGGTTCGAATGATATTAATTTCAACTACTCCACCAATTAAATGTGAAATTTTGGGTAGAAGAATAGAAGTATTCTTTTATCTAGGTTTTCATTTGGTAAAATATCATAAAAAAATCGATGTAAGATTGGAGAATTTAGAAAAATAAGAATCAAAATTCATAGAAATTTCAAGTAGAACATAGAATTAATGTATGCATTTTCGAAAAAAAATTGTAAGGTAATTGGTATGAAATTAAAATATGTTATGTTTTTTTATTCTCTTTAGAGTTTATTCCTAAATTCAGCCGATGCAGTTTACTCGATGGTTAATTTATAGTATACATGAGTACGTAATTTTATTAGATTAAATTAATGAAATGAGAAGTGACCATTAAATTTTAGTGGTGAAAGCTGGTAATCCTCCTTTCGTCACATATTTTGTATAGCTACCAGTGGTTGAAGTCAATTTGATGCATGCTGTGATTCTCATCATATATATACATCTAAATCCCCATAATTTTTTGTTCATTCACAACCATACATAGTTGGAAGGTTCTCATCAATATATCAAATCCCTCTCCACTTCTCCAATCTCCTTCCATGGACACCAGGGGGGTAAGTCATCAGGTTTTATGAAAGAATTGCAACTTATGACTTTCTCAAAAAGGGCAACTTTTGAAGAAGAATTTATCTTTTAAAAAATGTTCAAATATTATAAAAAAACACTTACACAAACACACACATATATATTTGTGAAAGAAATCACGCATCATCTTTATGGGTACATTTTGTAAACACACACACACACACGCAAATGCATATAATGCACGATGCATTAGGCCAATGTGCTAATATTGGACCGAGGGGACATTGGATAATGGATTCTAAAATATCATTTATACACATATCCATGTAGATCATTATTGTTCAAGATTCAAGAAATTAATTAATTTTGTATTTAATGTATATAATATTGATTGTTGCCAGAAAACTCGGGTGTCGTCGGTGCCTGAGTTCGGAGGGTGGGATGGGAAGAGTGAAACCAACTACTCTGAAGTGTTCAGAGAAGCTCGCGAGAAGAGGAAGAAGAACAGGAACTTGACCACTCGCCATAGCTTCGGGGACGAGCGCGAATTGCTCAACAAGAAGACCCACGCCGATGCCCGGCTTCCCTTCTCCATGGTATCTAAAATTATCCCTTCTTGCAGTAATTTTTTGGGTATTATGATTAAATACACGCGCATGCATGCATACGTACACGTGCACGTTCTGGAGGAATATGTTGTTTTGGTCGGGAAATTCTATGGGACATATAAGTGTACTATCCCAACCCATATAATATGTGACAAGTGGATAGTGGGACCACTTAAATATTCACTTTATTTCTCACCATTTTCTACCAGATTTTACACCATTTACGGTTGTAAAACATATCAAACTTTCACTCAAATTCTTAATGAAATTTTTAATTACATCTTGGAAAAATAAACTAATCAATGTAATTAAATTATAGAATATGAATCACGTAAAATATCTGAGAAAGATTAATAGATAAGGAACAATAGTAATAATTTCATGACTACGAGCCTCAAACTCCAATAAGGGATATTATATCATTATTAAAACTCATATTAATTTAATAAAGTTCAAATTTTTCTTACGATTTTATTTAAAATTTGTAAGAAAAATAACACCTTTTCTATGCAAATGAAACCCTTCTCACATTTGCAATTAACTCTTTTAACAATGCCTAATTATCGTGAATTAAATTACCTACTAAATGTTACACAACTAAAAAAATAAATTTTGTAAACTTCAAATTGTAAATTATAACAAACAACTTTGAATATGCTAAATTAAAATTGTCTTTAAAATATTATTTTAGCCTAATCATTGTTTCACATCTGATACAAAAATTATATCTTTGTAGGGCCCTTTCTTTTTTCTTTTTTTATTCAATTTCCTCTCTTTCAGAAGAATTTTCGCTTGAGAACTTTCAACAAACATGTGTTGAACGTTATGTTTTTTTACAATATTTTCAACCTAAATCACGGTGAAGATTTGAAGTTTTTAGGGTAAAGATTTGATGTGCTTTACAGTTGGAAATAGCGTAAAAATTTGGTAGAAAAAAAAGGAAAAATGAGTGAATATTTACGTGATCAATGTTCTATAATTTAATTGTATTGACAGAAAAGGATGAGAAATGAGGTGAATATTTAAGGGGTCCCACTGTCCACTTGTCACATATTATATGGGTTGGGGTAGTACACTTACATGTCCCATAGAATTTCCCGTTTTGGTCCATGTCCTCTCGGTCGAGATTAATAGCACATGGATCATCGCAAGCACCATCATAGTCCATGGAATCTACTGCTTTTGTGCAGTGATGGAGCCACAACTTTAGATTCGAAGAGCCAGACTCTCTTTCATAGTTTTTTAGAGTTAATAGTTGAAGGGGAAGCATCTTGTCAATTGAGTTGCGCTTCGTCAAATCCTGCTCCGTAATTGTAACTACAATAATGTAACTGAAATATAATAAAATTCTAACCACTATCAAATCCGTCGAGAAATTAATAGAACTCGTCAATGTATGAGACATAGAATTACATGAAAAAGTAGTATGGATATGTTTGATCCCTTTTCTTTAGGTCATCAATTTAAAAATATTTTTACAATTATCAACAAGTAAGAAACTAATATATGTGATTTATTATTGAAACCAAATATAAAAGAAACCATGAATTATATATCAATAAAACCTGCTAGCTATTTATTTTAGATAGTTCCACACCAGACCTTGATCTATACTAGTTTTACAGGCTTACAGCTCATAGTTTAACCCTTTATGTATAGGGATGTACAGATTTTTTCGGAAATAGAAAATTGTATTGAAAAATCAAAATCAAACTCGATTCGGTTAGTTATCAGTTTTAAAAAATAAACTTTGTTTTGGGATTTTCGTTGGTTAGGAATTTTTCTGAAGAAAACCAAAAACAGATGGAATATATTGATTAAAACTTGCATATTTTTTATGAATTAGCCTAGGACTTTATTAATTGTTGATCATTGGTACGATACGAAGGTAAGTTTGACATAGTTTCTTTGTAGGTTGGAATGAAATTAGTGTTACTTTTATTGTACGTTTAGAAAGAAATCAAGTTTTTAATTATTAAAAGAAAATGAAAATCGAAATAAAAGTTCGATTACTAAAGAAAATCGATTAAGTTCGAATATAATTTTAGAATCTCATAATTTTCCTTACCAAAAACAAATAGAATAATGGAATAGGCAATTTTTGGAAGGAAAGCTCTCCCCTGGGAGTCTCCATATCACAACTCATGAGAATATGAGAGGTTAAATCACGATAACTCAACGATCAAGAAACTATGAAGATTTTGTCTAGTTTTCAAAAGGAGCCATCATAAAGAGGATGAAACTCCACACTATAAGTAAATAAGACCCTTATTAGACTCTTTAAAACATATAATAGTAGCACAACTCAAAATACATATGTAGAGAGAGAAGGGAGAATGATATGCTAGTCAAAGAATGAGCATATCACTCATGTTTCCTTTATACTAACACTATTGTTTTGTAATTCATACATTTATTTTGATTCTAATATCTCAAAAATTATTTTTGACATAATTTTTTATAAATTATATAAAAAGCAAAGCTCGTTTCGTTTTTAATTTATTTATTTGAAGTTAAAATAAAAAAAATCTAGTTTTGATTTTTGTGTAAATTATAGTAATTTTTTATACCAATAATAATTTATAAGGTATTATAATTAAAATAAATATATATAAAATATTTTATTATAATCTAAAAATGAACGGTGCTCACATTTTCTGTCTGAGAAAAATGACTAATGTATTATTCTTATTCTTCTGTATATGTAATAGCAGTTGAGGTAGGCCGATAGCCGACAAGTTACCCCTAGCAGTTTTTCAACCTAAATTGAGGGGGCAAAAGTATTTTATTTTAATTGGACCAAAAAAGAAAATTTGAATCTAACTCAGCTTCAAGCTTTAGTCTGAATTATTGATTTGCATTGTAAACCCTTTTAGCTTATTGAATAACATCTTTCTTACATACATACACTTCTTAGACGTGTGTGTGTGTGTTGGCTAGTGGTAGAGTGGTTAACGCCTGGCGCCAGCCGCCCTTGCTCGAGTCCACCGTGACACACTTTAAAATTTCTGCATAAATTGACAAAAAAATAAAATACACTTCTTAGACGATAAATATGTGTACTATTATTTATCAGATCTTATAATTACAACTCAATTGACTATAATATTATGTTCTACGCAGCGAACCGTGAAAAGAAGGAGAAGAAGAAGAAGATGGTAAATTGGTTTAGTTGTTTATTTAGGTCTTGATTTCCAATCTATCTGGTTATAGCCTTCCCTCACAACTGAATCATTGTCAATGGTGATTCAGTAGATCTTGTCAGCGAGAGTCTCTTACTCACGTTTTCAAATATATGTAGCGTGATAATTTTTACACTAAATTTAATACATACTTGCATGCATATATACATATATTATCTCCAACACGCTAGATTATATTTTATGCTCAATGCATATTTAAATTGTCTAAAAGTTTTTTAGTTACAATTAATTATAGTTTATAACTTATACTTAGGGCCAACTTAATTATAAAAAAAGTTTGGTCTTGGAAAATTTTCTGATTTTTGGGGCAAAGTTGCAAATATGGCCCGATCGATATTTTCATGTTAGAAATGCTGACGTGAATATTCTGATTTATTTTGTAAATTTTTTGAAAATATTTTTTCACTTAAATATCAAAACGACACCGTTTTGATACATGAAAATGCACCATTTTGATGCTCAAGTGGAGAATATATTTTTAAAAAATTATATTTCCTATGTCATTCATTTCTCAAGTGAAAAATATATTTTCCACTTAATTCAAAAAATAAATTAGAATATCCTCATCGATTTCGGTCTTCCAACAAGAAAATGCAGGTCGAGCCATATTTGCAACTATGCCACAAAGATTAGCCAATTTTTCAAAGATCGTGCCATTTTAGTTTTTACAACTCCGCCCAAAATTTAGGCCATAAACTATAATTTACTATCTTAATATCATCCAACACACAGAGATTGAGTGGTTTCACCGGAGCTCGATTTTAAGGTTGCATATTTTAACTTGTGAACTTTTCTTACGGAACATTTGTTTTGGGTAGGAGCTCTGGATCAATAAAAATAAGAAGAGTCAAATCATCATATATTTTAATGGATTGAATAATTTTCACTTTGTTTGATCATGTAAATTTCAAATGCTCAATTTCTATATATGGAAAATCCAACCAGCTATTATCACTCAAAATGAACAGCCATAAGATTATAAGTTTTGTACTTTCACATTTGTGATTTCTCCAATGAGCTCCACTTGAATCTGCCTTCACCTTGGAAGGCCATTTGATAAACTTCTTTCAAGAATGAAGGGACCATAACATATAACCACCAAAAAATTATCATAAGTTTCATTATATTCTATCCGACTATCAATATGTAGAACTCTTCTTGTAACTTGTGATCAATTGATTAATCTATTTCTCAATGTAATGGCATTTTCGGCATATACGAAGTTCGATATAACCCAAAGAAATTATTTTTATTTTTTCATCCAATTTTCTAAGAGTTGAGTTGAAGCGGCCATCATAGTTCTCTTCAATTTTTGCTACAAAACAAACCTACATTTCGTTTGTGAGATCCTTAATTCCACTCAGAGAAATCTTCAAGAGAAACATTCCACTCAATAGGAGATACCATAGTCCATCAAAATATGGAACTCCAACTTCAATGCTACAATTAATCCTTCAAGAGCCTGGTGTTTGGCTAAGCTTATTTTAGAGAAATTTATAAGCGCAAGAGTTTATAAGATGCTTCAAGAAAGCTTATAAGATAGAGTGTCTCAAAAGCTTATAAGTTGTTAAAGTGTTTGAATAATTGATCTTATAAGCTAGAGAAAGAATCGTGAGTTAGAGAGAGAAAATCATAGTTAGTGAGATAAAATCGACGATAGGTGAAGTTGATAACAGATGATAGGAAATACCGAACTATAATTAGGTTATTTTAGTAAATTCATGATTGCTTATAAGCTTATGAAAAAATAAGTTAGGGTTGACCGGCTTATTTTTAGGGGAGTTTATTTTCACAGCTTATTAGATGTTTAGGGGCTTATTTTACCAAATACTTTACAACCGCTATAAATTTGCTTTAAAGAAATTTTATGTTCTCACCGAACACCCTCTTAGTTAGGCGATCTATTGATATTCATTTCGTTGAGCAAAGGGATTCTCGAATTCACGCTCATCGTTTAGCAAAACTAAAAGAAGTTGCAACATATTTGCTCTTGCGATTTAAAAAGTATATACCTCAAAAAAAAAAAAAAAAAAACTGAAAAAGTTTCATAGAAGTTTGGGCTTGAATGGAAATTATGAGATGGGCTGGGATAGGATTCTGGAAAAAAAAATGATATTAAGCCTCTTGGAGTGAGTTACGAAAAAGATATTTGGCCCAATTAGTCGTTAGGCTTATCATGCACGAGTGGACTAGTGAAATTTTGGGGGTTACAAGAGAATTATAGGATATATCATTAAAATGATACAAAATATAATCTCATAAATTTATCTTCTTCTTATTTCAAATCTACTAGCTCTTAATCAATTCAGCTAAGTCCATGAGGGAGAATTTATGTTCTTCTTTAGTAAGATTCCAAATTCCAATAATATTCCGGGTTCTGGTTGAAACAATTCGATTTAGGAAATGTCTCTTTATTAACTATAATAGTTTTCTTTCTATTATTCCATTTATCTCACATTTATTAGTTATTTTTTATTTTTAATGAGGATTTCATCTTAGGAACGCCAGGGATTCAACTTATGAAATCAACTATGCTTTGGACTTATTTTTGGATACCAACAATTTATTTTGGGTATTATTATTATTATTACTATTACTATTACTATTATTATTTAATTCTGTATAAATATGGAGATTAATTTTTCTATACTTTTCTCATCAAGTTAAAATACTCACCTTCACATTCCAGTGGAGAAATTCAAGATATAGATATCGAGAAAATAGTGATGGACCTGATGGTTTTGGAAGAAGTGACTTTTCAGCAATTTTAATTAAATTTTAAATTTTGTGCAACAATGCAAAACTTGCATACGTTTAATTTTATTTGTCAATTTTAGTTCAGTTTTGTTCACTTTTTAAAATTTCGATGCAAAATACAAGATGTTTTTTTTTTTTCTAAAAAAAAGTTATAGAAAATGTAATAGTAGTGAGTAGTGATTTTTCCAAATTTTTATATTCCTGTGGGGTGGCGGCGGATGAGCTCAAATTGACGTCTGGTCCATATTTGGCGATGGGAAATAAATGAGGAACACATTGTATCCATTCTGATTAAAATATAATCATAACTAATAAAATTTAATTGAAAATTAATGAATTCTAGTTAAATTTTGAACGGAACGAGTGCATCATACATTAGAAACACACAAGTTTTTATCAATAAATAAACCATAAAATTCACCAATTTCATGAATATGCATGATAGGATACTACCAACCACTGCGCCCAAGATCGACCCAATACAAGAACCCCGACATCGTTCTCTACCTGACAAGTTCGCCCACGAAGACCCTAAAGTCGGTGGGAACGCAGAAAGTTTCACCATATCTAAAAGAATCCTAATTCAAGAGGATAGGATCTCGAATCCTAGTTAGAAAAGACTTTGATTCAAGATCTAAGTCAATACATTGTGTATAAACAGAGGCTAGATTAGACGAAAGATTTCATTCACTCTTTGTAATCGCCTTACACTCTCAATACACATACTCTCTCTCGCCTGGACGTAGATCTTATTCACGATCGAACCACGAAATTGGTGTTCTTCAAGATTTATTTCCTTACGAAATTAAGATCGATCATCGCGCCGTCTGTGGAAACGAAATTTTGTGTTTTCGATCAACCACCGCTACAGGAAGTAATCATGACTGTGTACACCGTGGTTATGCATCCAGACCGTCGCCAAGAACAACAACGCCGACGGCGAAGTGAACGCCGAGCTCAAACTCGGAAAGAGCCCAATCGTAGAAGAAACCCCAAGGACATATCCAAAGTCTCGACGAGCACGGACACCCCGCCCGCAGGAGGCAAAGTTACCATAGCGAAGGAAATCGTAGCAATAATCCGTGGGAACATCCAGCCCCAAGTAAGTTTCGACGACGCCACAAAGGATTTCTCGAGAAAATAAGGAGAGCTTTCCAAGACTCGGTGAAGCATGTGGTCGGCCACGCCCCAAGAACGGAACGCCAAAGCCTCATCTAGATACGAGGCATCACAACGAGAGGTCGGGCCCAAACCGACCGCAAGCGAACGAGCAACGCGGAGAGGACGTCGTGATCGCCGCGAAGCCGGCCTCGATCGCTGTAATAAATCCATCCACGAACTCCGCCCGATCTCCGTGGGACGAGCAGCAGCAGAAAGGCATCGTGGCCGCCGTGAAGTCGGTCCGAGTCACCTAAACGAGTTCGATCGTCGAACTCCGTCCCAATCACCGAGAGGACGGCTCGATGGATATGGGAAGATAGTCACCCCGCTCTCAAACAGGATACTCAACACTTCTCCTGGATAAATACCGGTACCAAGCATCGCCCCTATGACGGGTCGAGGGATCCACGTAACTTCCTCTCGCAGCTCCAATACAACATGATCAACCAACGCCTCACCGCTTCATATGTGTAAACTCTTCCCGAGTTACCGTCGACAACGCCCGCAGTGGTTCGGCAGCCTACCCACGGAAGCATCGGCCCTATCGCGACCTCATGGCAGCCTTCCATCAAGGTTCTTCCAAAAGGCGAGTCAAAACATCATCGCACACCTCCTCACCATAAGGCAAAGCCGTAACGAGCCCATCGCTGACTTCATGACGAGGTTTAACAAGGAGTGTTTGAAGGTCAAGACGTGAACGACCGTTAGTCATCTCGCCTTCCAAAACGGCATCTTGCCGGGCCTTATACCGAGAGATCGCTGGCACGAACCCCGCATCGCAACAGAAGCCGCGGGCGATAGCCAACCGGTTCGCCAAAGCGGACGAGGCCGACAAGAGAAAGCGCCAAGGCATGCCAGACCTCGGAAAAAGGAAGAAGAGACGGCGAAGGAAGATCGAACCAAGGGCGCGGCGCCTCGAAAGATTACATCGCCCGATAAGGTCCAGCTCGGTCCGCGCGACGCCTGAGCGACCTCAATACACCCCGCTGACAAAGCCGAGGGCGTAAATTCACGCACTCCATATGAACTGCTCGAGAAGCCTCGACCGATGACAGGAGGAAGAGGTGCCGACCTATGGATAAACACCGCCATTCCATCGATTACGGCACGACATCAAGAGTGCAAAGAGCTCATGGGTGAAATAGAGATGCTAGTTCGTGACGGATCCTCAAGAAATACCGAGGATGAGTCGCCAAGCCCACCGAGCCAAAAGAAGAAAAAGGAGGAAGAGAGGAAATTGCGCTCTACAATAAAACGTAAGCGCAACACCGACGAGGAAGGAGACGACGAACCCCAATATGACGGGTGATCTCCACTATTACGGGCTCCTGTGGAGTCACGAAGTCCTCCCCAAGGCCGATGCCTCAAGTCCTAAAACCGACGAACCTACCAACAAGAGGTTCGAAAGGACGAGGCGATCACCTTCTCCGAGGATTCGATTCGCACTGCGACAAGATCCCACCGTGACGCGCTGGTGATCCGTAGTAGTCGCAAATAAGTTGGTAAAACGCTATACATCGACAACAAGCGCCGGTGAACATCATTTTCAAGGAATGCTTTGACAAGCTAGGAGAGAAGAAGACACCTGCACAGCATCACCGCCATTCAAGCTTCGCCCGTGAAGAGACACGCCGGAAGGAATAATCGAGCTACCCGTCACGGTGGGAAAGCACCAACGACCTCGACCAAGGTGGTGCAGTCAGAAGTGAAGGCCCACTCGCCAGATAACATCATACTAGGGCGAGATTGGCTGAACGCCGGGCGGTATGCTCAACGTACCACCCGACGATAAAGATACCCACCACGGGGAACACCGTGATCCGAGGTGATCGTAAGCAAGCAAGGAATGTATGCAAGTTGCTTTACGAGGTGCCGGACCTCGTCCAAAGACCCACAGTGCATAGCAATTAAGGAAACCCGAGGAGTTGAGTCGAAGACATCGCCACCCCCGACAAACCGTGGAAGAGGTCGATTGACAAAGACGAGCCATGAAGGTCGCCCGTGTTGGTTTCACCACGGCACCAAGTAAGGGATCGATCATCCAACTCCTAAGGGAATTCCGGATGTGTTTGCTTGGTCTCCCTCGACATGACCGAGTCTCGCCGAGTATCATCACCACCGCTCAATATCGACCGACCATAAAGCCGCTCGATGTAGCAAAGAATCTTCGCAATTAACGGAACCAAGTCATTCATGACGAGGTGAACCAACTATTAAAAGCCCGTGACACTCGCTCGAGGTCAAATATCCGACCGGATAGCCAACCCGGTGATGGTGAAGAAAGGAGGAGGATGGCGAATGTGTATCGACTACACCGACCTCAACAAGATCGCCCAAATGATTGCTATCCCTTCCCAACATCGACAAGAAGGTCGACGCTACCGGTCGGATACGAAGTCTTCGCTGGACTTATACAAAGGGTATCACCAAGTCCCGATGGATGATGAAGACGCGCCAAGACAAACCTTCATTACCGACTTCTGAGTCTTCACAGATAAAAAGATGTCATTCGCCTTAAAATGCAGGGCTACCTATCAAAGGATGGTGGACAAAATATTTCAACCCTACATAGGTCGAATGTGGAGGATACGAGACGACATCGTCACAAAAGCAAGGAAGAAGTCATGTGTTTCCGACCTCGGACCGCCCTCGCCGCCTTCGAAAATCAACCTAAAATCGAATCCCCGTAAGTGCACGCTTGCATCCGGTCTCGAAAGTTCTTAGGTGTTGGGTTTCACAAGAAGGGCTAAAAGCAAACCCGCCCAAGGTCCAAACCATTTTGGAAATGAAGATGCCAAGACCATCCATGACGTACATAAGTCGACAGTCAGATAGTCAAGACTAAGCCGCTTTTTCAAAAGTCATGATAAGCCTACCCTTCTTCAAGATACTCAAAAGGCCCCAAATTCTCATGGGACGAGGTACACAGTCCGCCTTTGAAGACCTCAAGAGCTACTCGCCAAGCTCCCCACTCTATCCGTCCCGAAGAGGGAGAGGTCCTTTCCTCTACCGCCTCGACGAATCCATAAGTGCAGTCCTGCACGAGAAGAAGGACGCCACCCCGTGTATTTCATCACCGAGCACTAAAAGGTCTTAAACGAGGTATCGCCCTGGAGAAGCTTGCCTTAAGATTAATAAACGCCGAGGAGACTACGCCCATACTTCCATGCACATCCCATACAAGTCCTCACCGACTACCCACTTCGCAAGTATTGACGAAGCTCAAGCCTCGTGAAGAATCGCGAAACGGGCAATCGAATCGGGCGAGCACGATATATCCTTCGCCCGCCAGCCATCAAAGGTCAAGCCCCAGCGGATTTCCTTGCCGAGGCTAACTTCGCCGAAAACCAAAGCCCACCGAGTCCGTGACGACGATGCCGAGGCCGAACCCATGGTTGAAACACCGAGGGAGGCCGGCAACTCTACGCTGACGGGCTTGGAAAAAAGGGAATGGAGCAGTATCTTACTCCCAGCCCGGACGATCAAGAGATCGCCACTCACTTCGGTTCACATTCAAAATACGAACAACAAAGTGGAGTACGAGGCACCGATCGCAGGACTCGCCCGCCAAAGTCTCCAGACACGAGCGTGCAGAAGTTCACAACGACTCAAGTCGTCAGAAGCCAAATGTTGGGAAAATACGAGGCAAAAAGCGATGAATGAAGAAGTATCTTGAAAAGCAAAAGCCTGCGAACGGACTTTCTCACACTTCCAGATAGTTCGCATCCCAAGGAGCAAAATAGCCGAGCCGACATCTTAGTAAATCGCCTCGCCATCAACGAGCCCGCCAAGAGAGGAAGTCCAAAGCGTAAGCATAGACGATGCCGACGACGGAGCCGAGGTCAACGTAGTCTCAAGAAGAACCCAATTGGATGGCTCCCATTCGAGAGTACCGAGAAGGGCGAATCGCCCATGACAAGTTGGAGGCTAGGAGGATCCCGAACAAATCTCGCGATATACAATTGAAAGGGGTCCTATATGTAAAGTCATATCTCCAACCTCTTAAGGTGCTTGGGTCCGAACCGAGCTAATTACGCTCTACGAGAAATACACGAAGGATCATGCGAAGTCACATCGACCCCGAGCCTTGTCAAAGAAAGTCATGCGATGGGATACGATCACAACAATGTTCCAAGACTCAATGGACCTCGTAAAAAGTGTCCAAGTGTCAAATCCATGGAACGCACAGGCTACCGCAGACCGACCTCACCTCCATACAGAGCCCTCGCCGCTTATGCAATGAGGGATCGACATTGTGGGCCCCTTTGTAAAGCACCGTGATGTACCCCATTTTAATTGTTGCGATCGACTACTTCACTGGAGTGGGTGGAAGCGGAGCCCTCGCTAAAATCACAAGCAAGAACGCCTCAACTTCGCTCGGAAGAACATAGTGTGTCGCTCAGATCCCCATATCCTCCTTTCTGATAACGGAACACAATTCACGGATAAGACATTCAAAGATTGGTGTCAAGAGCTTTGATCCAACAAAGTTCACCCGGTGGCCCATCCTCAAGCAAATGGTCGATCAAGTCACCAATGTAACCATCGTAGTGGTCTAAAACTGCCTCGACCGAGCTAAGGGCCTGGTGGAAAATTTACCACAGTGTCTTATGGTCGCATCAACCACACCCTGACCTCGAACGAGAAACACCCTAGGTTTGGTGTATGGAACCAAGCAAGTGATCCCCGCAAATCAAGCACCGAGTCCCCGATCATCGACTTCTCTCAAGCAATGGGAAAATCTACGAATGATCTAGACCTACTGAAGAAAGAGAGACCTCGCCACATCAAGGAAGTTTCGTGACAAGCAACAAGTAGCTCAGATTACAACCAACGTGTTAAAACCCGACAATTCCAAGTGGGCGACTCAGACTCAAATAATGAAGTCAAGAAAGCCGCAATTTCGGCAAGTCGGAAGCCACATGGGAAGGACTCACCGGTCGACGAAGTCCCCAAGAAAGGGCCTATAAGCTCGCTCAATCGTCCGGTGAGCAATTACCCAACGATGGCACATCATTCATCCAAGAGATATTATGCATAAGTGTCAAGGGTCGGGTCTTGTTCGGTCGTGTCTTTAAAGTCCTGCTTAGAGTCCGAGTCTTATTTAGTGGTCGCGCCATCTTTATCAATAAAATATTATTTTTTGCAAGTTCTACTCGTCACTAATGCATAATTAATCTTCACATTATTATTTACCCTCACGGAGGACAAATTCTCGACGGAGGTCGATTACATTCGCTTCATACGAATGTAAATTTAAACGCCGCATGCCTACATACGAGATCGACACCTTCGCTTATTTCAAGCAGCCTTCTATGTAGACGAAGGGACCACCCTCCCGACTACCTCGGCAAAAAACAGAACCATTCCTACATACGAGATCGACACCTTCGCTTATTTCAAGCGCCTTCTATGTAGATGAAGGGACCACCCTCCCGACGACCTCGCAAAAACAGAACCATTCCTACATACGAGATCGACACCTTCGTCTGCTTCAAGCCGGTCTCTATGATGAAGGGGACCACCCTCCCGACGACCTCGGCAAAAAACAGAACCCCTACCTTCAGACGAGAACGATTTCTTCGCCTATTTCAAACGGAATTTCACGAGACTAACTACCTTCGAGATATTACTCTTGTTCAATGCAAAGTCAATAAGAAATCATTCTTATTAAATAAAAGATGACAGTTACATTTTACGATGACGGAGCGGATCGAAAAGTCGAGCCAATCCCTAGAAAATCGGATTCAAGAGCTCATCTATACTAATCCTATCTCTACCTCGCCCTCGGTCTCACATTACGGGCCCGCCAGCGATGACCGGTCACTTGAAGACGCCGCCTCGCGAACTCGACCCCGGACACCGAGGACGCCCTGCTTCGACCCCTTGAGGATCCACGCTGCTCAAGGGCACAGCACGCCTCTCGAGCGCACCACCCGGATCGTCATAACGGTTCATTTATTCTGCATCGGAAGCTCCGCAAGAAGAAGCCTCGCATCCCGTCGAAACATTTCGCCGAAATGTGGTTGTCGAGCGACGACGCCAGATATGCTCCCGAGCCTTTTAATTCAGCAGATCGCCCGTGAATTGCCGTGAGGTCCGACCATATTCGCACGGCACTCTGACAACGCAGCAGCCTCGACAACCTCGCTTCAACTTCCGGATCGCCATCCCACCATTTCGTGGACGACCTCCTCGACTGCATGCTCCTCGCCTATAACCTCGCCTCTCCTGGCGACCTCAACGCCTCCCATTCCAAAGGCGAGCCTCGAGCTCACAGCGCCTCCCGAGGCTTTATGCTGACAACAGACTCACCAGAATGACCAAGTCGTCCCTTTATATGGAGGAGTTCGATCTCTTTCAACTCAAGAGCCCGCGATAGGTCTTCGATCTTGGTTCAACCAAGGAGAAGCATCAAGCATTTCAGAGACAATCAATAAAAAAAAGATAAGTTTCTTAACATAAACTTGTGATTTTATTAACATGCCCTTAGGCAAAAATCAATATACATTTACATTCAAAAAAAAAAAAGTGAAAAGATGGGGATCAATCGACCCTCCAGAGGCTTCGCCATGTCCACATCCGCCGCCCAAGCTCGGATAGCCTCACCTCTTCCGCCCTATTTTCGCCACCCAGCCGCCTCTTGGGAACCACCGAGTCTCGACGCCTTCAAGCATCACCGCCTCCCCACCCCTTTGCATGATCGACACAAAAGCGCCGGTCGGGATCCCGATCCACGGACAAAGCGCCAATGACTCATGGACAAAAGAACCGAGGAGGAGGCAAGGTTCGCAAAGACGGAAGCTCCTTCAGCCGCGGACAAGCACACCAAAATAGCCTGCCTCAGACATCATCCTCGCCTCCTCGCATCCATACTGGCTTTGTCCAGTCCGGTAGTCCTCGCGACCTCTTCGACAGATCCGAGACGGCGCGCTTATTAAGCACCTCACCGCCCGAAACCATCCCGAGAAGTCGCCGACATGAACAGCCTTCTCCGCAAAGGCACGGCGTTTCTCCTCGCGAGCTCGCCATGTCCGCCTCCCGACGGCGAACCTGCTCCACCTCGCCTTCATCAGGCAACCTCGCCTCGCCGCCTGCCCGCCGCTCCTCCGCCACAACCGCCTCACCGACCGACCCTGCCGCCACGCCTCAATGGCCGCCGATCCGCCGCCTGCTTGACGAGGTCCTGATCTTAGCCTCGGCCTCGGAAATTTTGAGCGAGGAGGGTATTCTCCTCCACCTCCCGAGCATACCGGCCACCTCACAAATCACAGAACGGCGCTTCTTCAAGTAATCCGATATAAGATCGGATACTTTTGACACTCACCGCCACGCCCTCGAATTTCTATACAATGTATACATCAGTCAAGAACACAATTTTTATACTACTACACAAAGTATAAGGACAAGTACAAAACCCTGAAAGAGACGAGGATACCGACTGGAACCAATGATCTCAGACTCACCCTCAAAGAACCGAGGACCTGTGGATTACATGCTTCCGCCTTCAAGCGCTTGAGTGGTCGCGTGAAGGGATCTCAAGGCTCCACACTAATTTCCTGCATGTCCTCGACATCCTTCAAGGTCAAAGACGTGGCTCGGTCGCAGAGATCGGCTCGGTCGCAGAGATCGGCTCCTTCCTTTTCTTCTTTTTCCTTAGAAGGTTCACTACTGTGAAATACATAGGTCAAGATCAACACGATAAACATGGAATAAAGAGAAAGAAGAAGGGCCTCACCTTCACCGACTCCACCCCTGGAGGTAGGATCATAAGTGGCTAAGCCCCGCCCGCAAGCTCGGCCTCGAGAAGACCTCGTCAACAAGGTCAATTTTGTCCAGCCTCCAGTCACCAAGCCCTTGTCGACAACACATCGGCGATCTTATCGATCGCCATGGAAACTCCATATGTCCTCGAAACCGATAGAAGAAGAACTTCTTCGCCCATTGAGATCTTCGATTTAATCTTTGTTGAATTTCCTACGGGTGATAGATAATACCACCCCGAGCCGCCTTCAATTGCAAAAAGCGAAGGACAAGCCCCAAGGTCAAAGGAAAATTATGCCTATAGCATGACACCTAGGCGCTCATACGCCGGAATGAGTTCGGCGAGAGTCAAGAGATATGCCAAACATCTTCGAACTCAACGATACATAAGTGGTAAGGAAGACGAAGACCAGCCTTTAGTCGCCCTCATACACGGTAATAAAACCATCCGGAGGGGCACAAGCCCTGTCCTCCTGGACGGGGCAACGAACTCAATATTAGAAGGAATACTATATTGAAAACAGATATCCCTAATATCGTAAATACCTAAGATCAAGAAAAGAAGACACTTTACCGCAATCCCCACCGAGGGAATCGCATCACACTCGTAAAGAGGCATATGAATACGGTAAAACAAAGCAGAGACACTAACGAATCGACGGGAACAGACACGATTCGACGCCAGCGACTCGTTATAAGAAGAAGTAGCCATTACTTACTTTTGTTTATCGATGAAGAAGACAAGAAGCTTCAAGTCACAATGGCGCAGTAATAACCGCCGCAGTAAGGCAAGGAGTTTTGAAAATCAAAGAAATGTAGAAGGCAAAGTGATAAGAGATATTGCGATCAGGAAGACATTCCCCTAATACGCACTTTATCGGAATCCAACCGCCGCTAATTTAATGCGCATTAAATGCGATCTCGCGGCCCAAGACTCAAAGAACGGCAGAAAATCCCATCTTCGCCTCGCTAACGCCCGTCAGCGGTTACCAAGACTCGCATAACGCCCCGGTAGTCGGTCCAAGACCCCGATAACGCCGACAGCGAGGTCGGGCCAAGACTTGCTTAACGCCGACAGCAAGCCACCAAGACATCAACTTAACGCCCGCCAAGTGAAGTCGGCCGAAGACCTCGCTTAACGCCCGCGTCAGCGGCCGGCCAGAGACCTCGCTTAACGCCCGTCAGCGGCGGGCCAGAGACCTCGCTAACGCGCCGAGTGAAGTCGGTCGAAGACTTCGCTTAACGCCCGCCGTGAAGCCACCAAGACCTCGTATAACGCCGCTATGGAAGCCGTGAAACCTCGCCAGAGATACAAACAACAAACAAGACTCTGCAGACGCCTCGCGAACACAAAGATACGATATACGACGCCGAAGCATTGACACACACAAAGTCGATAATGAAAAGAATATCAAAGATCGTCCAAACCCCGCTCGTCACAAACAACCCCAAATCCAGATGACCTCGTTTCGCGTCTTTTTGGGGGTTGTGATAGATACGCCCAACTACTGTGCCCAAGATCGTGCCCAATACAAGTAACCCCGACATCAAGCTCGGCCGACAAGTTCGCCCATGAAGACTCCTAAAGTCGGTGGGAACGCAGAAAGCTCAAACCATATCTAAAAGAATCCTAATTCAAGAAGGATAGGATCTCGAATCCTAGTTAGAAAAGACTTTGATTCAAGATCTAGGTCAATACATTGTGTATAAATAGTGGCTAGATTAGACGAAAGATTTCATTCACCTCTTTGTAATCGCCTTACACCTCAATACACATACTCTCTCGCCTGTGGACGAGATCTTATTCACGATCGAACCACGAAATCTTTGGTGTTCTCAAGATTTATTTCCTTACGAAATTAAGATCGATCAATGCATGAATAATGGAAGAAAGTAAAATAAAATATTCAAATATTTGTAACCACCAACAAAACAAACTTTTAAAATCTTAATTTACATTTATCTCGATCAAATAGATGAAAAATCATGTAGGGGCGACCTGAGAACACATGAATCATTTGCATTCGATAAGCAAAATTTAGGATACATGTGATCTCGTGACGCCCATGTAGGATTAAAGTGGATCGACGGTGATATCAAAAATTTTTCGCCATACCGTATACCGTATCGAAAATTATGGTATGCAAAAATTCATACCGATATCGATCGAATCTGCTCGGCATAACCGAAAATTCTAGATGATAAGATTTTATACCGTTATCGCACGACTTTCACAAGATACCATACCGCACTTCTAGATATCAAATTACCAATTCATATTGAAAATATCGAATTCATACCGCATCGGACTTCAGATATCAATTTTTGGTATATACCGACATACCGGTATGCACCGATAAACAGTATATACCGAAATTTTGGTATACACCACGGCACAGATATATATCCAGTATATATCGCAGATCAAAAAATGATACCGCTGTTGCATCGAAATTAACGATGACAGATCATACCGTACCGAAAATTACGATATACCAAAAATTCGGTATTTTCGATACGATAAGTTCGGTATACCAATTTTTCGGTATTTTTTTTCCACCCTATGTAGGACTTCTTCTTCGATCTCCAATCCCTTGGGACAAAATATTTTTTGGCCCTTTTTATTTTTTATTTGCCTTTTGAACATCCCAGAATAAATTGTGGAAAACATTTTTGTGATGGTTGAACTTGTTTAGAGAGAAGAATTTGGTTAAGATTTGGAGAAAACTAAAAATTGATAATAATGGAGTCTTGATAATATACGGAGTTTGAAAAATACCAAGAGTTAACATAAGATTGGAGGTTTGGATAATGCAGGGAGTTAGTTTAACTTTGAGAGTTTGAATAATAATTTGAATTATTTAATTTCAAAAGGTGGAAAATAGATGAGAAAATATAGAAACTTTTTGTTGTGCTTCAAATATTGAGATAGGTGAGAAAAGAGATAATCTAGAATATGCTTTAAATATATTAATACTAATATTTATTTAAAGGGAATTAAAATATAAATTTTGGTATTAGTTTTGTGTAAGAGAAAAATTTATGTGAGCTTTCCCTCACTATGAACTCTTCCTAAAGTAAAACTTATTAAGATTGATTAAATTTTAATTAAAATTAGTTAAACACAGTCAAACTAGCCCTAATATTTCGTGATACCTTAAACCATGTCAACAGCAGTCTCGCAGCCTCTAAATTCTAAACTGGAAAATCAAGAAGTGTTAGCGATGGAAAGTGAAGAAGAAAATGATATCGTTTGCTTAGATGAATCTTTCTTCATCAACGACAAGTATTCCGCTGTCCTCTTTCATAAATGCGCTGGATTTCACATTCTTGCCTTTCTAAAGATTTAATTTTTGATGGTGTTTGCAGCTACCAACTCACGAGGTTTGCATTTGGGTCGCAAGTTCTTGAACTCTACTGCCTCCAGTCCGCTTCAAGTGAGACTCCTTTTCTTCCATTTTCTTCATTTGCAGAAGTTTGATTTGATATTATCACTTTTATCCCAATATTTTCTGTTCTGCTGATGGCGCTGCTTTAATGAGCTTGAACGCTGAATTGAAAGTTAGAGCTGCAAGAAACTAATACAAAAAAGTTGTATGCATTTCTGAAGAAAATGAAAATGATTATAATGTGCAAAGTCTGTTTAAGTGGTTAAGGGAACAATCTGTGATTGTAGGGTATGTAAAATAGGCAGCATCTACTTTGAACATCCCAAATATTGCTTTCAAATGTAAATACAATTGTGGTGAGGTGACGGGTTGGAGCGCCACATGGGCGGACGCAGAAAAAATTACTGACGAGGGCTATATTTTCTGAATCTACAGTTTTCCTAGGATTTGGTTTTGTAATGGTAAATGTGGGTGTCCCGTGCTGTTTGTTGCTCAAAATGCTTGATTTTTGTGTGTGAAACTTCTGACCTAATAAGACGTTATGAACTTGTTAGTGTCCAACTGGTTGCCCATCGTCGCTTCCTTGCCAGTTAGGTAATTGTAAGTAGTCTGGCTTAGGAAATTATCTGATTCTGTCCGCTTGGTTTCTCTTTAGTCTTCGTCTGCATTGTGTTCTGCAAACCATTGATGTAGGAAAGTTAAGATCACCAATGTATATTCTACATAAAGTAAATAGGCAAAATATTAGGAAAAGATATGTTACTGCATTGAATCTATTTGCTTCATACATTGGATAATATGATAATGCACCGAGGTCTAACCATCCCTGTGGCAGCTGATTTCGATTTGACAGGGCAAATGGTGTGGCCTGGAGCAGAGCTCTTGAATAATTATCTCTCGAAGAATTCTGACATTCTGCAAGGGTGTTCGGTTATCGAGCTTGGCTCTGGTGTCGGTTAGTATCAGTTACTTATATTTACAGTGTTCAATATTCAATAATAATTATCTCTGCATCCATTATTTGTGAGGTGCCTTCTCATGTTTTGAAACAACACAATGTTAGAAAATTCTATTGCAGCAGCTATGTGACTAGAAAGAAAAAGAACATTGGTGATAACTCTTCTTCGAAAGAAGAATTTGTAATAAAAGAACTCTTCTCATAGAGGATAACGTATTAACTTTACTTATAAAATTATTGATGTTTTAGAAAATGAATCGATCGGACCTTATTTTGCTGAATGAACTATTCACTCAACTCATAGTGCAGGTGTTACTGGGATACTCTGTAGCCGATTTTGTAGGGAAGTAGTTATGACTGACCATAATGATGAGGTTCTTAAGGCAAGGTTATGCAATATTCTTTGTGCTTGAACGTCTTTGAAGTCGAGATCTTATGTCTGACATGCTTAGTTCTGCTGTTGACATATTCAGATCCTAACAAGGAATATAGAGTTAGACGACTCTTCAAAAACTTCAAGTTGTTCTGCCAGTAAGTGAACTGCTGGATTGTGTGTGTGTATGCTTGCGAGCCAAGTGAGATCTTTTAATTCTCAGTTTTATTTCAGAATTGAAATCTGAGAAGCTAGAATGGGGAAATGCTGAGCAACTCGACTGTATATTGCAGAGGCATCCGGAAGGATTTGATCTTGTTCTTGGAGCTGATATTTATATCCTATTCTATATTTATTTATTTATCAATTACTTGTTACATTTTCATGTTTATATATTGTTTTTTGCCTATAGTTGACATGTCATGTAGTCGAGTAAATGGCCCTGTTGATGAAAGAACCATTTGATTATCTCTTTTTCTCACGTAAGCAATGTCAAGTTTTATCTAGAACAAGTTATGCCGAGAGTGCATAAAGTTTCAATCCATCTTCCATTCCTTTACATACTTTTGTTATGGAGAGCTATATTTGGGCTTTTTTTTTAGTCAGGGCTGGATCGTAGTTAGGGCTGGATTATGGCTATATTCTCTACTAAATAGTCACATTATTTTCTGTAATTGTATTCGAAAAATATAGATTGAAATCTCTAGCTTTGCACATAGACCCCAGAGATGAACTGGATAATCAATTTTCATGTATTTTTCTTGCTTTCGTAATTGCTTTAATTCGTAACAACTTTGATGAAGATTGCACGGTAAATGATATGTACCAAGTCTAAAGTGATACCTTATCGTTCCTTTACCCATTCCTTGACTTCTTTGTGGCATAGCCTTAACATTTTTCAAGCTTTCAGCAAGCCAGTGTTCCTCTGCTCTTTCATACTGTGAAAAGGCTCCTCCACATCGGCCTTAAGAAGAAGTGCCGATTCATATTGGCCTATGTGTCCAGAGCAAAAGTGTAAGTATTTTTGACTGGATTAGGATATTCTCAACCAAGGAATCATGTTTTGAACTTCGTGCACGTGCATGCTTTCTTTTTCTTGTCCAAAATCTATTAGTTTTTAACCAATTAAGTAAGCCCATGAGGGCATGGTTTCTACTATGCAGAATGGATGATATGGTTATTGGAGAAGCTTCTCGACACGGATTGCGTGTAACTGAAGTTGCTGGAACTCGTGCTGAGATAAGAAATCTTGGTGGAGTTATATATGAAATGACCTGTGCATGATAATTTTTGTTCTCTTAAATTCATTCTGGAAAATGCAAATGGAACCGAATTCTATGTTTTACTTGTAAGCAAACTCAATTTAGATTTATTTCTTTTATGCTAATTATATGCTGTCTACAGAGATATTGGAAAATCGAAAATGCAACAAAAATGCTGGCCATAAAATAGAAAAACTGAGCTTAACAGTAAACTCCTTTCAAAATTGAGATGTTCAACGCATTTTGGCCCTCGCAAAAGCACTCCTGCCAACAAACCTAGGGGGTTAGAACTTAGAAGGCTTATTCCAATATAAGATAGCATATTTGTGAGGAACTTACCAAAGAGAATGCTAGCAGAATTTTCCAAGCTCGTAGGTACTTTGAAGAGGAGAATTCCGGCGATGGATAGTGGTATCTTGTTTAGAGACCCGACGAGGCTGAAAGATAATAAGCAACAAGTTTAATCAAACGAGGCACGTTCCATGAACTAACCCTACCCGATACCAACAAGCCCCTGTTAGGTGATAGCTTGATATATACATAAAAATAATATAAGTTAATCCACTCTATATGTAATCCTTCTAAGGAATTGGATCAAATAAAAACTAGCATTTGTGAAGATCTATGGTGAATTCATCACTTTTGCTGGATGAATTCGTACACTTGGTTTGATACCTATGAGAGACGAAAATTTCAATTTTTTGAATTTATCAACTGGTTCTAGTTGGGAATGGCGAATCCATACTAATTCACTTGGTTCTAGTTGAAAGTGTACCTGTAAGTAGTAGCTCCTGTTTGATGGAGAAACCACATGGAGGTGAAGCTGATTGCGAGACCCAAGAATCCGCTAAACGTCATCATAAGCCAGAACGAGGGCGATCTCAACAACGGTCTGCCCATAAACGACGAAAACAAATTCAAGATCACCATCATCTTGTGATTTCACTATTATGACAAACGATGAACAATCAATCTATACTTACGTTTGTAAGAGATAATCGACCTCGTTGAAAACACAGACTAGAAAGATTCCGAGAGGCAGTGAAAGGCTGTTATTTAGCATGACCATCGAGAATTCGTTCAAGTCTCCAGATTTAGTGACTTGCTTGGCCGTATCCATGAGCCTACGCAACGTCAACTGCACCAAAACAAAAATTTGCTATTTCAATTTCAATAGTAATACTACTCCATAAAAAGATTGATGGCTTAAACAAGATCACTTACGGAATAAGATGCTGTCAAGAAACAATTGATGAACTGCCACATGTATCCAGTGGCATGAAACGAGAGATCAGTGAATCCTCCTGATATTGCTGAAATGATCTGTATAACGCGAGCGAACAACATCGCATCTAATCAAACTTATGACATAGCAGACGGCATGAAATTACTTGAACTAAAAATATATATATTTTCCACGACATACCATTAAGAAAAGGGCTGCCCAAACTCTGTTATCATGGTGTTTGTTAAATAGATACATTTCACCAACAGCAGTTATCACATTTGTTACATTCTTCAGAACCGTAACCATAGCAACGTTTATGTATTTTAGACTGCAACCGGACATACAAATCAAGTCAGGAAACAGTTTTGAGATAGAAAAATAATGAAGACACGAACTAAATAAACAAGAAAGAACATTCCTCAACTGTCAATGTGCATAAGTCTAACATAACTAGTTCTGATGATAAGATTATAAAAGATAATGAGAGCTAAACAGAATAGTACCTAAACATACTTGTAACCAGCATCCCGACAAATATAACGTTGACAGGCAACCAGACCTTGATCAATCTCCACGTGAGCGGTTCTGTTGTAATTATGCCAAGAAAACTTAAACTGGAAACAACAACTACTGCTACAAAATTCTGCAAGCACGAATAAATATATATATGTATATCAACGAACATGGAAATGGTCTGAATCAGCCCAACCTATGTAATGTCTAGTAAGAAAATCGTGGCTGGAAAATTGTTAGAGGAGAACTTATATGGAAGATAACCTGGTACAGCATCAAAGATATTCCAGCATTAAACTCATAACTGGAGAGGACATACTTGTTAACCAGTATCATCCCGCATGAAGAAAGACAGTAGGCGAGGCCAGATAACAAGGCCTGGTTGTGTAATGTTGCCCTTCTTTTACTTTGCAATCCTTTTACTCTATCCTTTTCAAGCCTCCCATTCTCCACATCAATCTCCTCGTTATACTTCATCCCTAAAGTGGATCTGGTGACAGGCAGCATAAAATTCAATCATAGAAATTGAAACGTATTTACAACAACCACGATATAATGGGAATAAGGTGCCATTTCCATATAACTATGTATTATAAAAGAAGAGTGGTAGAATGCTTACTTAAATTAGCAATCCAGGTAATAAAATGACACAAGAACAAACATATTCTAAACACGACAAAGATCAATTAAAATCTTTCAGCAAACAAATGATATGAGAGCTATGAAGCATGGTGAAGATGAATTCGATTGTGGGCATGATACAAATCTTTCAACATGTTGGGATTCTTGTAATTTTGTTCGAAGGCTTTAGCAAGAAAGGGAATAGTAAAATCGAGATATTTCATGAACATATTACTCTCAGTCATATTCCTCAGATAAGAAAAAAAAAATCCTTTTGGTAAAGAGCAGTTCAGGGCCTACTCGGCTTGCTATAAACTTTCATTATCTTTACCAGTTCCATAGATCCCTATTATATAAGGTTGAGTTTAAAGAAAGGTAGGCAAGGACTTGTTTTGACCATGATAGAAAATATCATCAAAACATTATCCAGAGTCCCAGACACAAGCATCATACTGTCACCACCTTGTTTAACGACAAAAGTCTGAACTGTTACTTCAAAATATGATCATTACAATGTGGCTTTAGGGCAAGGTAATGCAAATGTATCACCGCAGTTATAGTCTTAATAGGAAATGAAAAGCTTCTTTGAAATGGAGGAAACCGAAATGCGTACCTGCTGGCTATTGCTCTACTAATTGGACTCGAGAGCTGATCCACAGAGCCATTTAAATGATGTGTAATGCCCCTTTCTTCACGTGGAGATTCCATACGAGTGTCTAGCCGAATCTATTGACTAACACACATTAGGTAATGGCAATGTTCCACCACCACAAGTGAAAAACTTAATATGAGATCAGCTGCAGATATTTGTAGAATATTATAGCAGTAAGGAAATTTTGCCGAGTGCAAGAACTGTGTGACCACTCTTTCATATATAAAAGATCTAAAAGAAGCCGGAAAACACATTATTTCAGTTTGATCACGTGATAAAATGGAAAATTTTCTGTATTTAATACAACCTTAACCGATCGTCTCAACATTCTCATTCTCAATAGGGGAATTCATATTACCACTTTTGAACAAATGAAAGAGAAGTCTCAAATAGTTCCAATGCATACATACAAAATATCCGAACGCACAAATTAGCATCATTCACGTATTCTTCAACTTACTAATCCAGAATCATCCCTTTAAATACACAGCTCCATCAGCAAGATTTGACGCCAAATAGATCGAACTAAAAATAAGCGATCTCATATAAAGACCACTCCTTTCATTCAAACTTCTAAAACGCTGGATTCTCAACTCATACTCAATCCCACAAAACACAAGTAACATATAGTTTTGCAAGACTTGCACTCAGCCAAAACCAAGATTTACATTGAAGACAAATCAAACAGAACAATCCCATCTCACCTTACACAAAGGTAGACAGACAGAGAGAGAGAGAGCAAGCTAACCTAGGATTCATTTGCATCTTAAACACACACGAGTAAGTGTAAACCAGTATTTCGAATCTTCCAGTGTGAATCCAGATGGAGTAGCTACTTTATGTGAATTTGAAGTTGAGTGCAGTCAAACTCTATTTAAAAATGAGACTTCATTCTTCTCCAAAGAGAAAGAGAGGACACAATAACTTTTCCTTATTTTAGGGGTGATGGATCATGGAGCCATGGAGGGAGTTCAGATTCCCCAGGTGTTTGACTAATTTTCTCCAGTTTCATTCAAGAATTTATTCTCTATAGTTTCATTTAACAGTACAATCTCGTCAATAGAGACAGAGTGAATAACCATAAATATTAAGATCAAGAAATGGATAGTTATTTTGGTTTTATGCTTATAATTAACTAGGTAATAGTCTACAGCCTTAGACATAACCTCAAGAAAATAAAATAGTATTTAGCCCATGAATTAAGGTCTCATTATTTACATATGGTCTTACTCTCTTACACATGGAAAGCATTCAATTCAACCCCTTTTTCTACTTTTAGCAATGAATTCGAAGCTGTTTTACTATATTTATTTATTTATTTAATGTGCCATTTTATAAATTTTTTCACTCATTTTCTTATTTATTTTTGATGAATTTTCTTTTTAAAAAATTGGAGGATAAAAGAAATTAGAGGGACTAATTTTGCTTTAAAAAAACGAATTCTCTTATTCAAGTAAGAAATTTCTATAGACACCATCTAATATTCCATACATAAACCAATTGCTTAATCGATTATAACTTTTTTAGGTGATAATTGATTATAACATTATATCATACATTGAGAACTGATTACTTAATTAGCAAAAAAGTGCCAATACGACCTTAATGCCTAAGTTAAAAAGCAAATGTACTCTCCAACTATTTTTAGGAATTTTGGAATATGTTATATATACGGGTCATTTTGAATATGTACAAATACTAGGGGATTGTTTACTTTTCATGATTAGTATTTGAAGGATTGATTATTTGATGGATTAAATGTGTGATAAGATAATTTTTATCTATCAATCTTTTGTTTACTACAAAAGATTAGTTAAGGATTAAAAGTGGGATGAATAATTCTCCTTTATTTGAGGATTATTTCAATCCTACCTATATTGGTTGGATTAAAATTAATGAAGAACAATTCAAATGATTAAAATAATCCCGGCTTCGGATATCCTCAAATATTAATCCTTAAAGAACACTGATTAGGTTGGATTAGTTTTATCTATCCAACCTAATCACGAAAGAAACACCACTATTACCTAATTAAGTTTTTGTGCCAATTAATAACGAGATATTCATATTGGTGTCAATTAGCCACTTCCATGGCGATTGATGAAAACTATGCACATATAATAAGAAAAATTAGCCAAAAATCCACCATCAAAATTCTAAAACATCAAATTTTTATCACTAATATAAAATTCAAATTTTATTATTAATATACTATACATTTTGTTTTATCAAATATTAGAAACAATATACATCACTTCTTATTCCTTCCTATAATTCCATTTTGGGACGTCCCAAAATTCTTCCTATTCTATTTATGGAAAGATAGTTTCCAACTTTACCTCAATAATATTCTTTTTATAATCACTAATATCCCCAAAACCTATTTATTTAATTTTATTGACCCACCACTAACTAATTTAATATTAATGTACTATACATTTACAATGTTTTATTCAAATATTAGAAACAATATATAATTTTCAATTTTTATCGATAGCAGGATCAGATTACATTATTGTTCAAACTCTATTTTGACATCCCATTAGAAGCGTAACTATAATTGCAAGTGACTATACCACAACCTATATTTTAATTACAATGAAATCTTTATAATGTAATAAAAAAAAATGCATGGAATAAAAGAAAAGCCTAATTAAAACCCATTCTCATTAAAATCGTAGCCAGACTACAACCATCAGCCTCAAGCCCAGTTACTAAGAAGGACCAAGCCCAACTTAACTCTCATCAGGCCCATAAAACTATTAATTGGCCAAAGCAAATTGAAAAAATAATTTATTCAGCTCAAACTATTTATTTGGTCGAGTTAAATTAAATAAATTATTTATTTACCCAAATTAAATTGATGATGTAGTTTTAATGATATTAATATGAAATACTCCACCAATTAAAAGTGAGGATTTAATTGAGATTTGGATAATAGAAATATCATTTTATATAAGTTTTCATTTGATTAAGTTTCACACCCAAAAACAAAGTGAGATTAGAGAATAATTAGAAGGCATAAAATGGAGATTTTAGAGAAAAATCATATAAAATAGAGATTGATGTGGTGCCTCCAATCTCTAATCGTATTATATATTGATTACTTGAATACAAACGTCGGAGGCCAGGAGTTATAATTTTGAGGGTGTTTTCCACGATGCTTTGAATCTGGTTGTTTTCATCATTGGAGTGGTTTAGGCTTTGCTTTTGAAGTCCAACTTCTTGCGGTTATCATCTTGGAAGAGGCGTTCAGCAAGGATTCGAGTCGGGTTCCATATACATTGTGAGCTTAGTACTGTCTTGGATGTTTAAGGTGCTTGTCTCGTGTCAAGTAGAGCCGGAAAATTGGCCTGACTCGATGGAATGGTTTGGGGTACTCAGATTTGGGATTGGACTGGATCCGAAAAATAAAGGCTCGAAAAATATTGGACCTAAACCGCCCAAGCTTCAGACCAAAAATCTCACGGTTTTCGGGTTAAAAAGCTGGCCCAGTTTTTTTTCTTTATAATTGATTATGTATGTCGATATTGGTGATAATTTGGACTTTTTAATTAGTTTATGTATTTGGATTGTACTATAGTATTTTAATTTGTTTATCGATATGTTTTGAATTGATGTCCATATTAGAATACGATTTTTAGACTTTTAATATTTTTTTACCGATGTAATTTGAATTGATGTTTTTAGATTTAACATGTTAAATGTTATCATATATTAATTTTTATATTTTTTGTAACAATGAAAATATGATTATATATATAATTATAATATTTAAGATTAAGTTTAATAACATTATATTGGCCCGCCCACTCGATGGCCTAGAAGGGGCTGGATTGGCTGTCAAAAATTATAGCCTGAAAGGTTCCATGGTCTGGATCTCTTTTTTTCCTTACTTTACTCGTTTTGTACCTTAGACAACTACACTTTTTCCTTTTGCAGTGTTTTTCCTACTGAATTTTTGCCGAAGAGATTTCAACAAGGCTAGGCCCATAAGGTAATAAAATCATATTTCCATTTTGTTTTTCCTAATAAAATCATATTTCATTCATGGGCGATCATGAACCAATTATTCGATCCGAAATATCAACTAATCGAAATTTAAAATTGAGTTCGGATTCTTCGGATTTTATGTTTGGAAGACGATATGATCATTTTCAAAATTTTGGATTTTCGGATCGGATCGGATTGAATTTTTTAATCCGACCCATTATATATCGGATTATATATAATAATAATAATTTATTTAAATATCTTTAAATCTAATATAAATATATAAGAATTAACAAAAATTAGTTTCGGTTTTTTTGATTTTTCATAATTTCAGATTTTTCGATTCGATTCGGATATTTTTATAGAATTTTCGGATTTTCGGTTCGGATCGGATTGTTTTCCTCTCAAAATTTGGATTTTCGGATCGGTTCGGATTAGGTAAAAACGAACGAAACCGACCATCCCTAATTTCATTCATGGGCGATCATGAACCAATTATCTCTTGCCTTACATGCGAAATATCAACTAGATCAAATAATTTAACTGTGAGTTGATAATATCTCATTTATTTATATGTAAGACGATATATAGAACGGCGTGATCATAATATGTAAGACAATAAATTAAACTTGAGTATATGTATACTTGCACTTTTTTATCAAAAGTGGATATAATTGTATATTGCCACTTGGCTTTTATATTACATCTAAGAATTAATGGAGGCATCATACATACTATTACAACCTCACCGTGAGACTGAGACAAGAAATATATTCCTATGAACCTCAAAATAATCTAAGCAAGGCCCTCATGAGCTAGCTTCAACAAATAATGACACTAATTTTCTTCAACATTTTCTTTTGCTCTGCAAACAAAAGATTGTCTTCCTCAAACGCCTCTCCCTTGATTCATAACCAAATCTTACTGCAAAACTTGAGCAGGCCACAACTTCTTCCACATAGAGATCTCTTCTTCCCCAATGAGTTTCCTAATCCCTCCATAAAATCCATCCGCTTCGTTGCCTTCTTCTCTGTGGTCTTTCCTGTTGATGAATTTTCGTCTCCAACGGGAACCCGGTGTGTACTGCCTGAACTCCAGCACCACCGTGTCTGCAGGCCCTCGTCAGCATTAGCAAATCTCCACAAGTTTAATAAACTGAGCTTTTAAACTTCGACTAACTCAAAGGACAATCTTGTTGTCAAATATTAAGTTTCACACATGGTATAAGATATATCATAGATCCTACAAAACAAAAATTCCCTGGCTAGAAGAGTGAGGGTAGCTATGTGATGCTATGTATGTTTGATTATGAAACAAGTTAGCTCATTTATTCAAATCAAGCATGCTTAACTACAAAAACGAGTGATATATTCTTAGACTAAACTAAACAGCAGCGACTCTGCCTCAACGTGTATCTGATAAGCACGACTAATCTGAACGCAATATCCACAGTCCAAGAAGTGGAATCATTTGAACCAAAAAAAAAAACAGATAGCAGAAAAGTAGAGGTCTCTTTCAGCTTGGCTGGCCATAAGCATCACATTGAGACACCACTTATGAGTTTGTTGGTAGAGATTACATCGCGAGTTATTCTGATAGGCACAAGGAAGACCCACATAAACAAGAAATGGAACCAACAAAGGGCCTACCATGAATAGAAATACATAAATTTGATGATAAAAGCTATGACTACAGATCCCTCACTATAATATGGCTGATGATGAGTGTTCTCCCGAATAATATTTAGACACACATCCCTCTCACTATCTCCTGTCTTCTTTTCGACTAAGTTACTTCGGCTTCAACATTTACTATTAGGCAATATCTAATATGAAATAAGGCAGCACAATATGTGGAAGACATGGTAGCAACTCACTCACCACTATTGTGACACCGGCAGTAGTTGGCGTTCCCATCGCATGTTTCCAAGTGGCCTACAACACCATACCACCAACCTGCACCACAATTTCGCAACACATTTTCTCATTCAACTTTTTGCATCATCTGTTCGATAAACTCTAGTCAATCCGGTTGAGTTACGTCTATAAATTGTTAAAAGAGACGTGTTAGCAGAGAATGACATCCCACCTTCCCGTTCATGAGATAAGAAATTAAAGTTGAATAGATTTCTGTATCAAAATGGGATTCTTTGGAAGAGTCAATTATGGTGTGAGTTGAGAAGAAAAATAAGTTATTGACTTGGTCTTCAAACTATATATACCATTCACACCACACCAATCTAAACACTCCTACCACACACCAACACCAACTCATACAGCTGAATAAAAGAGTTTGATTTCGAGTTTCAAAACGACTAATTGAGGGAGGAATTATACCATATGGGAACTCTTTGTTTCGTCTCCATTGGATTTCGATGTGATCAGCAGGGTGCAGCTCGTATAAGCAATCCGAAATTTGAAGATCATGTGGCGAAGTATCAACAAGGGAGCTCTCACTCTGTCCCATGTCACACCACTCTCTATTGCACTTGCTCTTGCTCCATGAGCCGGATATCTACACCATCATCAGAACTACCAAACTTTAACACTATTATCATTACTAAATCCTCTTCACATCCTATCATAGTTTCAATCAAACATGTAATAACCTGGCATTGAAGGTGTCACTTCTCCTATTATAGCTCAGCATAGCATCATAGCAAGACAACATAAATCCAACATGACCATTCTGCACATACACCAACATCAACACCTTTTTCATCTCTTCAACTAAAGAAAAATCCAAGAAATTAATTAACACAAAAATCAATCAACAATCAGTACCTCACGATTATAAACCTGAGCAGGAAACCAGAAATCGCCGGACTCAAGAGCAAGATACCGAGACATAACCGAATCGACGGCGGCGGAGAAAGAGCTATGTTTCTTCTTGCAGCCACCACTGCTCAAACCAGATCTAATCAACGCAAACAGATAGCCCATCAACCCCTTCTGCTTGCTGCCCTGATTCAAGCCTTTTCTTGAAGCTACGTAGCACTCCCATTCCTTATTCGCAGCAGCCCCAATGATTCTCCCCCATTTACTCTCCATATGCTTCTGCCAGAGATGATCGCTCACGCAACCATCTCTCAACGAAGTGCACACGCTCGCCATCCTACACAGCCCCTCCGGCGGAAGCTTCTCCAGAATGCATTCCAGCACGAGGTCCGGCAACTCCAGCACCGACATCTCCGGTTCACCGGCAGAAATCTTGGTCCTATGCGACATTCTTGAAGTGAGAAATGAGAAGAGGATCAAGGAGAAGAAGCAAGTGATCAAGAAGAGAAGGAGTAGCATTTGACAACAGAGGCCTACCAATGTATATATATATAAGAAAAAAACACACGCGCACGTATTCGTGTGTTGTGTATAAGAGTAAAGGCCACCGATAATAGAAAGGAGTGAATATACAGCAGTTAAAAGCTTGAGCTTGTGGAGATGAGGAAATTCTTGAATAGCAATGGGTTTTATTGGCGAATTAGAGGGAGGATTGGAAGAAGCCAACCTAACCCAAATTGTGGGCGCAGATAAGAGGAAGCAGAAATCTTTTTCCGGTACTAAAATAGGATTATCTTCAGACACGTACGAAGATCCTTCCAATAAAAATCTTTGCCTTAAACACGCCACTATATCTAAGAAAGAGACCCATATTGGGCAGGTAAAAGCTAATAGATTTTAGAATAAAAATTAAAAAATCGAGTATTAATAATTATGAAAATTTCATTCTCTTTATTATCCAAATTTAGTGTTCGTAATGAATCATACTTCTACTTCGATTTATCGTTTCATATAGTTGGATTTGAATTGAGTATTAACAAATTAGAAATTCTATTCACATTCTCATGAACTAAGGGTGTGCTAATCGGTTTCGTTAAAATCATTTAAATATTGAGTTATCGAATCCTTCTAATTTCTTAATAATTGAATCACTTTAATTTATCCTTTTACATTATTATGAGATTGGGTATAGGAGCTCCGAGAAAGAGCTTCCTAAGAACACCCAAATTGTAGCATTCGAGGTAATGAATTAACTACTTCTACCACGTTTCAAATCAAGTTGGATTCGAATTGAATATTAACAAATTAGAAATTGTCTCAATAATAAAATTTTAATTAAGTGTAAAAGTATTTAGAAAATATAAGTATTTACTTTCATATGTAATATTTAATAATGAAATATAATTTTGATGCGAAGAGTATAAATATTTGGTCACCCGAATATCATATTTTCATTTTAAAATATGAAAAAGTAAATTAGTAAGATAGCTTTAAAGCTTATATCGAACTTACTCGTAGACTTATGAGTTGATATTGCAAAGATCTATAGCAATTCGTGGACTAGTTTCATCGAATTTTTGTCCAATCAAATTTTGTCTTTCGGTTTAAAATATTTTGCATCTTGTCCTTTCTGGCATTCACAATGCAAAAATCAAGAAAAAAAACAGGAGCACTTTACGCTAATGGACCATTCAAAGGAAAAATACACTCATGTAACTCTATAATGTGACAATTTTTTGCACAAATTTCAATCAATTATAATTTAAGTTTCATACATTGATTTAGTGATTATTTTAGCCGATTAATAATTTCAATATTCACAGCTATATTTTGTCACGTCTAGATTTTACGCATAATATTTTTTCATGTATAAATTTAATTTTACGTAAAAAATGAAATAATTCACTTCATCTAAATAAAATCACTTTATGTGTTTTTTTGTTTGGATAACACATCAAATGACGTCGTTCTGATGATGTGCAATGTCTCGATTTCCATTAAATTGATACGAATGCAAATGAGATCAAATATAAGATCATGATGATGACATCTTGTAATCCATTTTTAAGTATTTTCAAATGTATCTTATTGAGATTGACCAACTAGGTGTGAACTAGTAATGAAAAAAAAGGGTCATTCCTTGTCCGTTGTAATCCCCGAGGACCGGTGTTTGTTATTCCAAATCTTTGTCACCAACCAAATCATGCCGTAAGTAATTAATTATTATTTAGTTATAATTGATTATCATTTATCCTAAAATAAGTAGATTCAGGAGAACCTACAAATCCACAAAAACTATGCTTATAATGAATTGATTATCTAACTAATGTGATTCTCGTGACTAATAGATTTGGGTGATCCAAGAGGTTGGTTAGCGAGGCTATATGAAATAAGAGTGGTTGGGTAGAACACGCACAAATGCTATGCCAATAATTCAAGAGAATATATTATGGTTGATTGCATTTTTATAACACAAAACTGAGTACATCCGTTCGCACCGTGCGGATGGACAAAAATATCATTTGTTATAAAGAAAAATATCTTTTATATTAAATAATCGTATCATTTGCTTAAGTATCATTTACATTCATTTATACTAAAAAGAACATCAAAGTTTACATGTGCGGACGAATGGGGAGACCACCTCTTTTTATAAATGGTTGATTGCATTTTTTTTGGTCAATTAATATAGAAATTTTAAACGATCACGATGACTCGAACCGAGACCTCTACGCAAGATTAACCACTCTACCACTAGGCCAACACACACACAAGTTGATTGCATTTTTATAAGTAGTAGTACAAACTGGTTTCAAAAAAAAATGTAGTACTACAACTAAATGATGCATCATGACTTCTTTCATTAAACAATAATAATTCGCAGATTTCTTTCCAATGGGGATGGCCTTAGTACTAAGTGTGTATTTGCGAAATCGTATGTCTCTAGGTTTTCAAGTGTCTTTTATTTATCATAGCCTCATAGATAGTTTCATATTATTACACAAGAACGTAGATTTACTCAATGTGCATCAATTGTAACGTTATTCTCATTAACATACAAATAAAAGATAAGTTCAAGAGCATGCTTGGTTTTCTATGTAAAAACTTTTATTTTTTCCAAAATACATGCATTCTTCTATGTATTTCTTCTATAATAGACATGGTTTTTTTACTATGTTTTTATAAAATATCTCTTAGACTCATTTTGTTCACTTAAAAGAACTATACCTCGCAGTAGGGGTGAGCAAAATGTCCAATAACCGAATAACCGAACCGAATCAAACCGAAATAACTAATTTGGTTCGGGTAAATCGGTTATTTCGGACAATTCGGTTATAACCAAAATATATTTTGGTAGTATGGTTTTCGGTCGGATATGAGTTTTTTTACCCGAATATCCGATACCCGAAATTTATATTTATATATAGTATGGTAATATTATAATTAAAATAAATAGTTGCCCTAAATTGAACTTTAAATTTAGTGTTTTGAGAAGATTGTAGCATTTTTATGAATTGTTCGTATTTGGTGATGTTTTTTGAACTTTGAACTTATGAAGATTGTTGGTAATGAGTTGTTTAGTATTTGACAATGTTATTTATGAATATTGCAAACTAGTTATTTGTTGAGTATTAGAATATTTTTTGTATGTTTTTGTTTAAAATTCAGAATTAAGACAAAAATTCGGTTTTATCCGAATTATCCGAAATATCCGAAATAATTTTCGGTTATTTTGGTTTGGTAACCGAAATTATTTCGGATTGGTTCGGATATCATTTCTAAAATTTCGGTTATTTTAATTCGGATATTTTTTTGACCATACCCGACCAAATACCCGAATACTCACCCCTACCTCGCAGAGACGGAGGGAGAAACTTTACTTAATGAGGCTAATTAATAATAGCACAAAAACAAGATAAATTTGATGGATAACTTATTATATTGAATCATTATGAAGATTTTATACCTCAGTCAGATTTTTTTTTTTGCGATCATATTTTTAAAAAATTATAGGTCTATTTTGATATTAAAGGCAAATAAAGGTAGTGATATAAAAGTTATAGGTCTATTTTGAAAAGTAATAATATATTATTTTATCCAATAATAAGATTCGATGTCAATTTTATCCCATTAGATCGATAATAATAGTGATGATTCGTATGTAATTAATAGAGCATTTTGTTTGCTCAATTCTAGTGCATGTTTAAAAAGCAATCAGAAACTAGCGATGTTTTTTTTTTTTATCATGGGTAACCCGCAACCGCTACATACGGTAGGTACTGGGTAAACCTCATGTTCCTGTATAATAACCTACAAACCACACAGGACAGATAAATATAACTTGAAAACTACCGGTATGATCAAACCCATAGAGCGTTTGGTGGGATTCAACATACGCTTTCTACCATGCGAACATACCTTAACCATTGTTTCGACCATATGTGACAACTAGCGACGATTGGTATGTAAACACTCGTGCATGTTAGAAATATTTAAAACATAATTTTCTGAAGGATTTGGGCAGGGATATCTTGCACAATATTGTGTATTAATTTGATTATGGTTCTATTTATTGAAAGACTAAACTCTTCATTTAAAACTTAAAATAAGAAAAAAAATGTTTTGAGCTTTTGGATTATATCTTATAAATTTAGGGTTTGTGCCTTCCAAATTTGACACCTTGAGGAGCACCAAATTATTGGTGGGCAAGGTTCTGATTATGATACGTGGCTTAGTATGATAAACAACTGACATAATTTAAAGTGTGCACTAAAAGGTGAAAAGCTTGCGCTTTACACTTAGCATCCCCATAATGGCTAGGCTCATTTACATTGAGTTGAACAAGTTTAAAATTTTGATCCTTCTTTTATTTTAAAATAAATAATATCCATTCATGGAAAGTTATACTTTTTACAGAGTTTGAAAAAAGGAAGAAGAAAATAAAAATAAAATGGAAACATATATAAATAAGTATTTACTATGAATCTTTAATTAGCATATACTTGAGGGCATGTTAAATGCTATAAAATGCATTCAACTGTAAATGTATAGGGCTAATTATGCCGCTGTGAGAAGGATAAAATGGATAAGGTGATCGGAATCACTTGAAATGACCGAGTCAACCCATATGTATATATAGGGGAGGGTTAACGTGAGAATTATTTTTATCGTGAGAACGTGAGAACCAAAAAAATGATGAATTCATTATGAAAATTGATGAATCCGTTGGGAAAGTTACTGAATCCAAAAAAATAGAATTTTCACTCCTCATGGGATTCGAACCAAGTGAAATTTTTTGAATTTTGGAATTCAATAAATTTCTCAACGGATTCATCAAATTTCATAAAAATTCATTTGGTTCTTAGTTTTAAGATAAAATGATTTTCATTCGAACCTAACTCTCTCTCTCTCTCTCTCTATATATATATATATATATATATATATATATATATATATATATATATATATATGGAATTACTTAAATAAGAACTAAGAACTAATAATTACCGTTAGATTGAATAAGATTGAATAATTATAATTTTAATAATAAAAATAGTCAAATCTCTAAAAAAAAATTATTTGGATCTTTCATATTATATTCTTTGTTGTTTGTGTAAATCATGTTGTTGTTTAAGTAATCGTAGTTATTGTGCATGCTATCATATTCCAATTCATTATTATATTCATGTAATTCACGTTGTTATGCATATAATCATTGTGATTGTGCATATGAGAACAATTATTGTAAATGAATATATAAAATCCCTTTATTACATGATTATACGGTTATCATTAAAATCTGAAGATAATAAATGATTTATAATTAATTTTAACAGTTAGATTATAAAGTATAAAGGGGCCACATTAATTCTTAATTCTCGAAAATATTGAAATTCTCATTTGATCCACTCCATACGTGCAGACATACATATATAGAGAGATAATAAGGTTCAAATAAGAACCATTTTTAAAGTTAGAACTAATAACCACAAAAGTTCGCTATGAATAAAATAAATTCGTTATGAAAATTAATGCATTTGCTGTGAAAGTTACTAAATCAAAAAATTCAAAATTTTTCACCAAGGCAAAAATTCTATTTTTTGGGATTCGATAACTTTCCCAGTAGATTCATCAATTTCTACAATGAATTCGTTATTTTTTTGTTTCACGTTCTCACAATAAAAATGATTCTCATTTGATTCACTCCATATATATATGTATGTATGGTGTATATTGTTTGTATTCAATGCATCTCCTATCAATTAGACCCCTCTATAAAAGCAACATATCGAGGCATAAAGAGAAAAAAAGACAAATATTTTTTCTACTTCTAGGAATCTTATCCAGTTCAACCCAAAAGGCCATTGGATTCTTGCTTCATGTGGGCACCGTTTTCTCTTAGGCTGATAATTGGAGTTTATCTCTATTGTTCAAGGAACTATAAACTATACAAAATGGATACTTATAAATTAATAATTTATTTTATGCTATTTCAAAACTATAATTTTATGGGTAGTCTCGAATATAGAAATTCAAATGCTCGCATATACGTAAATACTTGGTTACATGTCCTAGTAATTTTTTTGATAAACATAACTCCTCAAAATTTACTATAGAACATCTACAAATTCTAAATTAATACTCCATCTGTCCCATTTAAAATGTCTCACTTTCATTTTTAGGTTGTCTCATTACAAATATCTCATTCTATTTTAGGAAGTAATTATCCCTTCAAAAAGTGTGGGTTCTATTTCTATCTACTTTTTAACACTTTAATTATTTTATACATTTCTCCTAAATACCCGTGTCCAAAAGAAACGGGACACTTTAAATGGAACGTATGGAATAGTATTTTGTCTTTCTTCAATCACAAAAGATTATGTGGGAGATTTAAAGATTGAAGCATATATTCCCTATTGGTTACTTGATAGGGCCATTATGTTTTGTTTTGGTAGGCATTGTCTCCTAAAGCAAAATCACATCATTTTCACATTTCCATCATGCCATAATTTTTTATGATATGGTCTTGTTTTTATGGTAGGTGACCAGTGACCACTTCTGGCTCCTCGCAATAATGGGTGTCATTTAATTTTAAAATGACTCTATGTACATAGTATATTGAGAGCAAGGAATAGAAAAGTCTCGTGATTGTGGGTTGAAGTTTAATTGTATACTCTTATTTACTTTTATTGTATATGTAATCTTTTAGGTGTCTATTTTGTATTGCATATTGGTTTATATAATCTTATTCTGGGTGTGCAAAGGGATTTATGATTAATGGTGTTTTTCCTTTAAAAGTTGGATGTTCATTACATTTGGTGTGCATGAGATCTTAACATGTGTTTAGTATGATGGAATGGATGAGAGGATGTAACAGTGATTTCTATCTTCATTTCATTTATTTGCTTGGTATAATCCATTCTTAGGAATCATCATTCCTATTAGATTAGACATAGACGTTGTTTGGCTAAGCTTATTTTAAAGAGCTTATAAGATGTTTCAAAAGCATATAAGACATAATATTTTAAGATCTTATAAGTTGTCAAAGTGTTTGGATGATTGGGCTTATAAGCTAGAGAAATAATTGTGAGTTAGAGAGAGAAAATCATAATTAGAGAGAAGAAAAATTGACGGTTTGTGAAATCGATAGCGTATATATAGAAAATAAGGAACCATAATAAGATTATTTTGGTAAATTCACTGTTACTTATAAGCTTATGAAAAAATAAGTTGGGGTTAAACTACTTATTTTTAGGAGAACTTATAAGCTGTTGGAACTTATTTTCACATCTTATAAGTTGTTTATGAGCTTATTTACCAAACACTTTGCATAAATTTATAAGCTCCTAAACAGCTTATAAGGTATTTTAAAGAGCTTATAAGCTCAGTCAAACACCCTCATAGTCATTCGTTCCTCGACCTATAAAAATGATTATTTCTTATCGTACTAAGCACCTAAAGCTACAGGAATGTGGGAAAAGGTTATGAAAAAATGTGGGAAAAAGTAATGGAAAATGGAGTACTCTCGTTATTATGTTGGGCTACGAACCATTTGTAAGAGTGAGCCAATGAGCCTTTAGAAACAACAATGGACTTTCATAAGGCCCAGCTACATTTTTTATCTATATAATTTTCTTAGGTCGTCCAACAAAAGAAATGGCAAAAATTGTGTGCATCCACGGGGCTAATTAAATTTAATTAGTGTTCATTAATTCTTACTAGGACTTATTAATATTTAATTAAAATTTATTAATATTCAACTAGAATTTATTAATTATAATTATAATTTAATTAGAAAGAATACACCCGCATCTCGATGTATGAGAATGTGCCATTGTATCAAAATGTAGAATAAAAGCAATACATTTGAAAATTATATTTTGAGTTATAAATTTGATTAATAAAGAAAATGAGACAACAGTGGTATACAGACTAAAAAGGACAAAAAAATGCTCAGATGTGAAAATAAATCAACTATCTGTTAAAAATAAATAAATTATTATAGTTATAGCATGTAGCAAAATTTTGAATAGAAGCAATGCATTTGAAAATTTATAATGTTGTAAAATGAACGAAAAAATGAGACAATAATGACATATAAACGGATAAATTTTTATAGTTATAGTATGTAGCAAATTTTAGAATTAAAGCAATACATTTGAAAATTTATATTGAGTTGTAAAATGAACCAAAAAGTGAGACAATAATGGCATATATACGGAAGAAAAACTGCGGTGAGCGTGGATCGAACACACGACCTTCAGATCTTCAGTCTGACGCTCTCCCAACTGAGCTATCCCCGCTGTGCTAGTAAAATTTCCAATCTATGTCTATGATTTTGAAACTTCATTATGAAAATAACAAATCAAAAGAAGCAAAATTATTTCGTGGGACTTAAAATGATTCTAGGTTTTTGACTAGTCATGTGAAATATTATGAGGTTTTAATTGAGATTTTAAAGTAAGGTTTTGATTTTGGGTTTCAAGTTTACTTCCTAGTGTTGCTTACTTTAGTTTTGGAGATTGGATTTCTAATTCAATAAAATTTATGCTACCACATTATACGCATGTATTATCATTTTTCCACCTATTCTGAAAAATATTAAATTATTAAAGTTAAATTTAAATTTAAAATTTTCATTCGATAGGTGTAAAATTGTAATTTCATAAGATGGTTTTAATGTAAAACCAATTTTTTAATAGATCAAAAATTAAATAAATGATTTTTCATTTAATAAGATTGATTATGACCGGCCACATTATGACCGAATAGCATCACTCTTTCTAATTCCTTATTTTGTCTTGAGATGATTTAGTTTTATTATTGTCTTTGTGTTTTGTGAACTTTGTATCTTGTTTATGGGTTGCACCTCTTGTACATATTTGAATTAAAAAAAAGTAAATAAAGGATAATAGCTCTCGTCTTATTCTCGAAGCTCCTATTTCAACTTCATTATTGATTTTACTTATATATTGTCTTTCATCTATTAAAAAATGATAAAGAATATAATTTAGCATAACAAATAGTTGATGAGGAATAAATAACTAGATGAGAGGAAAAGCACAAAAAGAAAGTGTCAAATTCAACTTATTTTATTCTTTAACTTTTAATATCAAACTATTAAATATTCAAGTTTGAGTTTCTCTGCATAATACTCACCATTCATGAATGTATGTAGTTGATTAAGATATTCATAACTCATACAATACTTAGAATATGAGAATATGTAACATATGATTGGGCACATAATTGACTTAGTTTTGCAATGCCTATGACCGTTTATGAGTTGAACTTTTTAGAAAAAATTATGAAGGTCAATTTCAAAACCGACATAACCTTTATTTTTTCCCAAACTATATTTGGACCAATCCATTTTGAACTGAAATGACATCCTACTATCACCGACATAAAATTATTAATACATCATAAGGGAGGGTTAACGTGAGAACCATTTTTATCGTGAGAATGTGAGAACAAAAAAATAATGAATTCATTGTGAAAATTGATGAATCCGTTGAGAAAATTACTGAATCAAAAAAATAAACTTTTCACCCCTCATGAGATTCGAACCCGGGTGAAATTTTTTTAATTTTGGAATTCAGTAACTTTCTCAACGGATTCATCAACTTTAATAGCAAATTCATTTGGTTCTTAGTTTTAGGGATAAAAGTGGTTTTTATTTGAACCTAACTCTATATAAGCTTGTATATATAGTGCTTTTAGATATAAGAAAAACATGAATTATTTCGCAAGCCCAAATCCCTAATAGTAAGTTCCTAAGGAAAGGCCCTCTATGCCTCAAACTACGAAGTTGTTGTGTTTATCTCTGCCTCGTACCAGAAAATAAGAGAATAAACGACGTGAAGCTACAATTTTATAGTTTTCATGGCATAACCTAAAAACAGACCTCATAAATAGCATTTATTATTTCTAGCTACAAAGTCTTAAGCATCACAGTTACATAGTCAAAGAATCCATAAATGCATCACCCATAATAAAAGAATCCACACATCAATAAATGGTGATTGTGGACAAGTAAGATAAAAGAGGTTGTGTGTAGGAATGACAATGTACTTGGTACCTATTTATTAATTATGTTTTAAACTCTATTCAAAATTTATGTATTCATACTCAATCCAAACCTGTCATGGGTATTAACTTTTATATATTACTTACACCCATCTCGAACTCGTATAGTAATATCTTCTAATTACCTACCCGATCCATTTAAATTTATAACATATTTAAATAATCAAATATGAGTTGTTATAATAACTGAATTTTTTGTCTTAACAAAAAGTCAAAAATTACAAAGTACTCAATTAGTAGAAATTATGAAAGATTAAACATTGAATTTCAAGTGTACAATTTGAAATTATACAATTTAACTTTAGTATGTCGTATACCCAAAATATTAATTTCAAATAACCAACACAAGTATATAATTTAACTTCTCAAATCTTCTGTCAATATTTTCATATAATCATCTGTGAATACATTAGAAAAAGAAAAATTATAACACATAAGTATCAATAGAAAAATAATATTTTTTATTTCTCAAACTCGTCTCAAACCTATCACAAGTACTAGATTATTATCCAAACCCTTCACAAACCCTTTTAATACTTACCCACCCGTTCTATTTGGGTTTGGTAAAGACAGGTCTATGTGAAAACCCGACCCGTCGCTATTCCTAGTTCTATGCTTGATACTTTATATTTTTGTTTATTGAGAAAATGTTGTTTTATATTCAACGTTTTGACTTTCTTTATAATTATATTCAAATGTATATACAAATTAATACATATACTATCATTTTTGTTAATAATTATACCATACTAGTAAAAAAAAGTTCAATTTTATTTCGTGCAACATCAATTATGACCGATCCGATAATCAATTGCTAAAACTGAGACCACAACTAGAATCCGCTTAACTTGAATTAAAAAACTCCCAAATCGATTTCTCAATTTAGCATCGATGGGATGCTGTGAAGTTATGGTTCTATGGCTCTTCGAGATGGAATTTTAGTGTCAAATCGATGTCACATTGAGAAATTGATTTGATGAATTTTTAGTTCAAGTCAAGGAGATTTCACTCGCGGTCTCAATTTCAACGACCAATAATCGCATGAGTTAGAATTATTGCCGCAAAAAAAGAGTTGTTTTTTACTGATAGATAAAATTATTAACAATAATAAGAAAATATAAGTATTAATTTGTTATATCACATATACTAACTACAATTATGAAATAGTTCTAAGATTATAATTGATCGATCTTAATTTCGTAAGGAAATAAATCTTAAGAACACCAAAATTTCACGTGGTTCGATCGTGAATAAGATCTCGTCCACGAGCGAGAAGTATGTGTATGAGAGTGTAGGCGATTACAAAGAGGTGAATCTGTATCGTCTAATCTAGCCTCTGTTATACACAATGTATTGACCTAGATCTCGAATCAAAGTCTTCTCTAACTAGGATTCGAGATCCTATCCTCTGAATTATGATTCTTTTAGATATGGTGAGCTTTCTGCGTTCCCGGCCGGGAGTCTTCGTGGGCGAACTTGTCAGTAGAGCTTGATGTCGAGTTTACTTGTATTGGGCGATGCTTGGGCACAGTGGTTGGGCGTATCCTATCCTGACCCACAAAAGCCTTGACAGTCATCTTGGATTGGGGTTGTTGTGACGATTTGGACGATCTTACATTCTTTTCATTGTGCGACTTTGTGCGTGTCGATGCTTTTGTCGTCGTATATCGAATCTTGTGGCGCGGATGTGTCTGCAGGGTCTGTGGCTTACGCTGGGCGTTGACAGGTCTTGACGGGCTTCGTTGACGGGCGTTAAGCGAGTGTTCAGCTTCGCTTTGACGGGCGTTGGGCAGTCTTCAGCCGCTTTGACGAGGTTGGCCGAGTCTTGGCAACCGCGGCGGCGTTGGCGGGGTACTTGCTTCACGGGCGTTGGGCGGGGTTTTATGTTGGATTCACTGACGGGCGTTAGGCGAGTGTTCTTCTTGCTTCACGGCGGGCGTTAGGCGAGGTCTTCGCTTTGACGGGCGAGGTCTTGGCCACTTTGACGGCGTTGGGCGAGGTCTTCTTCAGCTTCACGGCGTTATGCGAGGCCGAGATTTTGCAATTCTTTGTCTTGGGCCTTGGGATCGCATTTAATCCGCATTTAATTGGCGTTTGGATTCGATAAAGTGCATATTAAGGGATGTCTTCCTTGACGTAATTTCTCTTATCATTTGCTTAACATTTCAATTTCAAAACAAAACCTCTACGCCTGCGACACTTACTGCGCCATTGGCGACTTAAACCCATGCTTGCCGATAACCAAGTAAGTAATGGCTACCTCTTCCATTAACGAGTCGTCGGCGTCAAATCATATACATTTCCCGTCTGGTTTAGTGTCTGCTGTTTTTACATGTTCATATCTGCTTCGAGGTGTGATCTGCGTTTTCGATGGGGATTAACGTGTCTTCTTTTCTTCAATCCTAGGTATTTCGATATGGGATATATGTTTTCAATATAGTATTCCTCTAGTATTGAGCTAGTTGCCCCGTCCGGGAGGGGCTTGTGCTCAGGATGGTTTTATTCCGATGTCTGAGGGCGGCCAGGGTCTTCGTCTTCTTCTTATGTATATGTTGAGTTCAAGAGATGTTCGGCTTCTCTTGCCCGACTCCGAACTGTTCGGCGTATAGGCGCCCTAGGTGTACATGCTATGGCATATTTTCCTTTTACCTTGGGGCTCGTCCTTGCTTTTTTACTGCGAAGGGGCTCGGGGTGTTATCTATCTCGCCGTAGGAAATTCAAGCAGTTATCAGATCTCCGGCTGGGAAAGTTCTTCAGCCGGTTTGAGACATATGGAGTTCCATGGCGATCGATAAGATCGTGATGTATGTCGACAAGGGCCGGTGACTTGGAGGCGGACAAAATTGGCCTTGTTGAGGGGTTTCTCGAGCCGAGCTTGCGGGCGGGGCTTAGCCTGATCCTACCTCCAGGGTGGAGTCGGTGAAGGTGAGGCCTCTTCTCCTCTTTTTCTTTATTTCATGAGTTACGTATTGATCTTGACCATGTATTTCCTTGTAGTGAACAACTAAGGGAGAAGAAGAAGAAAGGAAGGCCGACCCGGTGGTGGCCGATCTCACGTGGTCGGCCAGTCCACGACATTGAAGGATTCGGGGACATGCGAGAAATGATGTGGGGCACGAGGTCCCCTTCGCATGACCACTCAAAGCGCTTGAAGGCGGAGGCATATAATCCACAGTCTCGGTCGCCTGGTGAGTGCAGATGTGGTTCCAGTCGGCGCCTCGTCTCTTTCAGGGTAATGTACTTGTGTATACTTTGTGCGTAGTAACAAATGTGTTACGACGATGTATATTTTGTATAGGGGTCGAGGCGTGGCGGCAGTGTCGAGTATCGATCTTATATCGGATTACTTGGCGTAGTTCGCGGATTTGTGAGGTGGCCGGTATGCTCGGGAGGTGGAGGTGAATACCTCCGCGAAATGTCCGTAGGAAGCTAAGATCCGGACCTCGTCAAGCGAGCGGCGGATCGGCGGCCATTGCGGCGGCGGGCGGTCGGCGGCGGTTGGGCGGCGAGGCGGCGGCGGCGGGCGGGTTGCCGATGAAGTGAGTGGAACGGGTTCGCCGTCGGGCGGACATCGTGGCTCGAGGCGCCGCGCCGCCAGCGAGAACATTCTGTCGAGCTTCTCGGGGATGGTCTCGGGCGGTGATGTGTGCTAAGCCCGTCTCGGGCCTGTCGAAGAGTCGCCGGACTACCAGACACGACAAAGCAAGTATAGATGCGAGGAGGCCGAGGATGATGTCTGAGGCAGACTACTTTGATGTGCTGTCGCGGCTGAAGGAGCTTCCGTCTGCGAGCCTTGCCTCCTCCTCCGTTCTTTTGTCCGCGAATGCATGCGCGCTGTCCGTGGATCGGGATCCACAGAGGCTTTATTGGTGATCATGCAAAAGTCGGGGGGCGGTGATGCTTGACGTCGAGACTCGGTGATTCCGAGGCCGAGGCTATCAGGAGCTTGGGCTGACGTGAACATGGCGAGCTTAGGGAGGGTCAGTTGATCACCGTTTTCACCCTTTTTTTGAATGTAAATGTCGATTTTCTAAGGGCATGTTAATAAAATAACAGTTTATGTTAAACTTATCTTTTTATTCGATTGTCTCTGAAATGCTTGATCTTACTCCTTGGTTGAACCGATCGAAGACCTATCCGGGCTCTTGAGTTGAAAGGTCGAACTCCTCATATAAAGGCGGCTTGCCCGTCTGGTAGTCGATGTCGAGCATAAATGCTCGGAGAGGCTGTGGCGGGGCTCGGGGCTCGCCAGAGGAGGAGGCTTCGGGGCGCCGAGGAGAAGGCCAGGTGATAGGCGAGGCATCACCGAGTGAGGAGGTTATCCACGAAATGGTGGGATAGCGATCCGGAAGTTGAAGCCAAGTTGTTGAGGCTGCTGCCGTTGTTCGATGCGAAGCCGAATAGGTGGACCTCACGGCAATTCACGGGCGATGCGAATGAAAAGGCTCGGGAGCATATACATGTCATGCTTTCTCGCAACCACAGCTCAATACTTGACGGGATCGAGGGGCCTCTTCTGCAGGGCTTCCTCGATCAGAATAAATGAACAGTTATGACGATCCGGTGGCGCGCACAAGAGGCGTGCTATTGCCCTTGAGCGTGGTGGGCCTCGGTCGTCGAGGCAGGGCGTCATCAAGTGGCGAGGCAGACTCATGAGCTGCATCGTCAAGTGACAGTGGCGGGCGTAATATACAGGGCGGGTGAGTGGGATTAGCATAGATGGCTGCTGGATTCCGATTTTTCTAGGGATTGGCTCGACTTTTCGATCCGCTCAGTGTAAAATGTAACTATACGTCTTTTATTTAATAAGAATGGTTTCTTGTTGTCTTTGTTGAGCAGTAATATCAAAGTAGTTAGTCCCGTGAAATTCCGCTTGAAAGAAATCGTTCTCGTCTGAAGGTAGGGTTCTGTTTTTTGAGAATTAGTCGGGAGGGTGGTCCCTTGTCACATAGAAGGCTTGAAATAAGCAGTGGCTTGATCTCGTATGTAGGAATGGTTCTGTTTTTTGAGGTGAGTCGGGAGGGTGGTCCTAGCAAGTAGAAAACGACTTGAAATGAAGGTGGTCGATCGTATGTGGGGTTCACATTTTTTCTTAGGGTAGGGGAGGTGGTCGCCGTGCACATAGAAGCGGCAAAATAAGCGAAGGTACGATCTCGTATGTAGGAATGGTTCTTGTTTTTCAGGAGTCGTGGAGGGTGGTCATGCCACATAGAGAGCCGAGAAATAAGCGAAGGTATGCGATCTCGTATGTAGGAATGGTTCACATTTTTTGGGAGTCATCGGGAGGGTGGTCCTTCTTTACATAGAAGAGCGACTTGAAATAGCGAAGGTAGTCGATCTCGTATGTGAGCATCTGGCGTTTAGATTTACATTCGTATGAAGCGAATGTGTCGACCTCCGTAGGAAATTTGTCCTCGTAGAGGGAAAATAATGTGAAGATTAATTATGCATTAGTGACAAGTAGAACTCGTAAAAATAAAGATTTTATTGATGATAAAGAATGGCCACCAATAAAACGAGACTCTAGCGGGACTTTAAAAATATGACCGAACAAGACCCGACATGACAACATGCATAATATTTCTTGGATGGATGATGTGTCATGCGTTGGGTAATGCTCACGCAGACAATTGGCGACTTATAGGCCCCTTCGGGGACCCGTCGACCCGTGAGTCGCCCATGTGGCTTCCGGCTTGGCTGGCAGCTTCAGCGACTTCATTATGTCAGTCGGTCGCCCTTGGGTGTCGGTTTTAGCGGTTGTAATGACTCTTCTTCTTATGTAGAGCTTCGCGATGTGGCGAGTCTCTTTTCTTCGAGTAGGTCTAGATCAGCTCGTAGATTTTCCCCATTGTTGTGAGAGATAATGGGGACTCGATACTCCGTCTCTGCGATCATTGCTTCGGTTCCATACACAGGCTGGGTGTTTCTAGTTCGGTCAGGGTGTTGTTGATGCGACCATAAGACATGTGGCAAATTTTCCCCCGAGACCTTTAGCTCGGTCGACGAGTTTTAGACCCTTCGATGGTCTGTTGAGCCGTCCGACCATTTGCTTGAGGATGGGCCACAGGTGAACTTTGTTGGATCAAAGCTCTTGACACCAATCTTTGAATGTCTTATCCGTGAATTGTGTTCCATTATCAGAAAGGAGGATATGGGGATCTTGAAGCGACACTATGCTCTTCCTACGAAGTTGAGGCGTTCTTGCTTGTGATTTTAGCGAGGGCTCGACACTTGCCGTGAAGTCGATCGTGACAATTAAAATTGGGCTGTCACGGTGCTTTACAAAGGGCCCATGTCGATCCCGGCATAAGCGCGAGGGCTCATGCGGTGAGGTCGGTCAGGGGGTAGCAGTGCGTTCCATGGATTTGACACCGGACACTTTTTACGAGGTCCGTTAGTCTTGGAACATTGTTGGCGATAGTATCCCCATCGCATGACTTTCTTTGATAGGCTCGAGGGGTGGAGTGTCCACACGAACCGTGTATTTCTAGTAAACGTAATTGGCTCGGTTGGACGAAGCACCTTAAGAGGTTGGAGATATGACTTCATATGGGACTCCTGCTCAATTGTATATCGCAGATTTGTTCGGGATCTCCTAGCCTCCGAACTTGTCCATTAGAGGCGGTCGCTTCTCGGTACTCTCGAATGGGAGTCGTCAATTGGGTTATTCATAGAGACTATGTTGACCTCGGCTCAGTCTTGACATCGTTTATGCTCACCTTTGGACTTCCTCTCTTGTGGGCTCGTTGATGGCAGGCGATTTACTGAATGTCGGCTCGGCTATTTTGCTCCGCAGGATGCGAACTATCTGGAAGTGAAAGTCCGTTCGAACTTTGCTTTCAAGATACTTCTTCATTACGTGCTTTTTGCCTCGTATTTTCCCAACATTTGGCTTCTGCGACTTGAGTCATTGTGAACACGGCTCGTATCTCGAGACTTTGCGGCGAAGTCCTGCGTCGATGCTTATACTCAACCGTTGTTCGTATTTTTGATGTGAAGCAGTGAGTAGAATCTCTTAGTCGTCGGGCCTAGAGTAAATACACTCATGCGCATTGTTTTCGAAGCCCGTCAGCGTAGAGTTGCCGGCCTCCTCGGTGTTTCAACCACGGGTTCGGCTTTGGCATGTCGTCGGACTCGGTGGGCCGGTTTTGCAATTAGCCTCGGCGAGAAAATCCGCTGAAACTTGACTGATGGCTGGCGGGCGGGGAATATCTCGTGCTCGGGTTCGATTGCCCGTTTCGCGATTCTCCGATGCTTGGTTCGTCAATACTTAGAAGTGGGTGATCGATGAGGACTTGTATCACGATGTGCATGGATGCGGACGTGGTCTCGCCAGCGGCACCAATGCTAAGGCAAGCTTCTCCGGTGATACCTCGTTTAGGACCTTTTAGTGCTCGGTGATGAAATACAGGAGGCGCGTCCTTTTTCGTGCGGGCTGTATTATGGATTCGTCCGGCGGCGGTAGAGGAAAGGACCTCTCCTCTTCGGGACGAATAGAGTGGGGCGCCGAGGTAGCTCTTGAGGTCTTGACGGACCTGCTTCCTCGTCCATGAAATTTGGGGCTTTGAGTATCTTGAAGAAGGTAGGCCTTACATCAGCTTTTGAAAAACGGCTTAACTATCTATTTTGTCGACTTGTGTCGTCATGGATGGTCTTGGCATCTTCATTTCCAAATGGTTTGGACCTTGGTGGGTTTGCCTTTAGCCGCTTCTTGTGAAACCGACATCACAGAACTTTCGGACGGGCGAACGTGCATTTCGGGGATTGACTTTGGTTGATTTTCGAAGCCGAGGCGATCCAGTCGGACCACATGCGACTTCTTGTTGCTGCAGCGATGTGGATCTCATTATACCACATTCCGACCTATGTGGGCTGAAATATTTTATTCTAAGATTGGAATATGATATAGTATTACCACTGTATTCTAGGTCGGTGTAGACATACATTCGCCATCCCTCCTCCTTTCTAAGATTGGAATATGATATAGTTACTTTTCTAAGATTGGAATATGATATAGTATTCTATTGCGGGGTGGCGATGTACTTCTAAGATTGGAATATGATATAGTATTCCTAGTATGATGTTATCTGAGTTGGCCTTCTTCTATTGCAACCTTGGTGATTCCCGTGAATAGCTCGATTATTCATCAAAGCGTCTCTTCTGGGCCGAAGCTTGAAGTGGCGGCGGGGGCTTGTGCGGTAGCGTCTTCCCTCTGCTTGTCAACATTCATTCTAAGATTGGAATATGATATAGTATTCCCCGTTTATGATATAGTATTCCCGTTTTGATTCCGCGGAAGAACCTTGGTGTTTCGATAAGGGCGATGCTTCCGTGGTACTGCGGGCTCTTTGAGCTGGAATTATGGTGTCCAACATGTCGTCGGATTGAGAAATTGGTTTGGGGATTTTTCAACTCAAGTCAAGAAGATTTCGATTGATCTCGATTTTAGCCACTGACGACTGGATCAATTAGAATTGATGTCGTAAAAAAAGAAAAAATATTTTTTATTGATGGATATAATTATTAACAACAATAATAATATAAATACAATTTGTTATTTGCATATTTTAGGTTAGAATTGTGACAAAAATAGTTCCCTCGTTTACCCTTTTTTGAGAAATTTAGAAATCTTGAATTGACAACTTTTCTCACGTACGTATAGATCAATCATTACAATCGATTATTCTTGAAAAGTATTATTCCATTATTGAATTAATGAGCCACTCTTTGATCCCACATCCATATAGAGTTATCATTTCATTAAATGTTTGACCTCATTAACGTATGGATTTAAGCCAAATGCCGGGAGAGTTCGATCCAATAATGAAAACATCGATTATTCGATTTGAAAGGAGGCATCCTATGCTTTTATGTAAAACAAAAATAATTACCAATCAAAACAAGCTCCATAACTATCTGAAAGGGATTGATTGGTGCAAATTGATAGACTGATAGTCCTCTAAATTTACATTTTTCTCCTTTCCTTTTCCTTTTCAAGAATAGCATATTTTTTGGATGACAAAAGGTTATAATTGAAACTCTAGTGATTTCAATTTGATGATGCCCTAAAACATATTGCAGAAAGAAAAAAGATGAAATATTGAAGTCTAAGCTAAACAACACATGATAATGATTGGTGAGCCCAGTTCACAGTTCACTTCTCAACTGCTCTGTCCTCTTTTGTGATTCTTTTACTCCCTCCGTCCCATCCAAGAAGATTCATTTCTTTTTACTGTTATTTTGAGAACGATATAAAATGATTAAAGTGATAAAATTAAGGTCCACAACTTTGAAGATATAATTATTTTTAAAAGAAATGCACTATCTTGGGTGGACAATCAAAAAGGAATACATATCATCCCAACGGATGAAGATTTTCTATACTACCCACCCATATATATATATATATATTATATTATATTATATTATATTATATTATATATATTATACTCCATTTGCTTACTTTTTTGGTTGGGCACAACCACCTAGCCTCTAGGATGAATATATTCCAAATTAGTTTCAAATTTCAAGATGTCACGGGGAGATGTTCTGTTTGAAATTGTTCTTTAGGAGCAAAGAATGTAAATTTTAATCATTAATTTAAGGATAATTGATATGCAAATGAGACCGGTATAAGTTTAAATCAAAATCGTGGATATAAGTGGCTCTATAATAAATTATTTTTAAGAATTGCTCTATAATACATTGATATCACTAGTTTTCGGAATTTACATACGAACTTCATCCCAATATCTTAGAAATATCTTAAATCAAAGCCGATTTTACTATGTGGATAATTCTAAATAATTAATGAATTGTTGATATAGAATCGACATGACTAAGTTCGTGCGTAAAAATAAAAACGAGCAACATATTATATCTTTTAAGCCAATTAATTGTTCAATTATCCATGTGGGCATTTTCGGCGAAATTGTTAAACACTGAGAACGTTACAACAATTAAAAATTTGTGCATATTAAAAAAATTTATAGTTCATATGGAAAATTAAAAACGAACTAAATTTTTTGTATTTAAAACAATTAACCTTTTATCTGTAATTTGGGCTCAAAAGTCATGAATCATGATTATGCCGTGAGTTGGCTGCTGTCTTGTTTTTCCCCACTAATTATCTTCAACTTTTCCCCATTTATCAATAAATAAAACTAGGGTTAACTGGCCAAAGCAATCTCTTATGGAATCATCCACCCCGGTCCACATTTGTTAGGCAAAATGTATATGATTTTGAGTTTTTCTACTTTTTCTGTATCTATAATAAGTCAAATTGACATGCTAACTGAATTCAGTTGTCACAAATCATATATTCTATTTCTTCCCAATTTTTTGGTGTGACAAATAGTGCAAATGATATATTAAATCTCAATTAAAGACTTAACAAGAAAAAATAGAAATATATGGGACTGAGGAAAATCCGTTGGAGAAGGATGCTAACGAGCTCTCGAGTTGTCTACTACGGCATGCACGATCATTGGGAAGATAGCAAGATGGGTCCCCGGAAAAAGACTCCAACGCTCAAGTCAAATTTCGGTTAGAGAAATGTAATCTTAATGTATAAGTGATGAGAGCAAGTAGCATATATATTTAGAGAAATGTAATCTTAATGTATAAGTGATGAGAGCAAGTACATATACCTTTTATTAAACAAAGGATATGATCATATTTATGATGTAATATACATGGAGGACATATTAGATTTATTAATTTGCTTTGAGGATGATTATTTTTTTTGTAAAGGGACACGTTTTTTGCTGTTTAAGGGGCATGCTCTGTAAAACATATCAAGCCATGTCAGTTAGTTAGAATATTCGCAAATAAATTAATAGGGAGAGGACACGTGGAATGATCACAACTTACGCTTTCTTGCATCGGATAGTTATATGCGTGGGAGGTTAATGATTATGACCCGTGATCACACCATGATGCATATCGAATACGTCTCTGAGCTCTAGCTTGATTGCGTTAAATCTCTCTTCTGAATTAGGGTTATGTTAGATGTGGTTTGTAGGGTTGTGGCATAGGCATTTGCCCTTTTCTAATAGCATGACGCATTTTGGACTAAAATCCAAAGGGTCTTAATTATTATTCGATGTTATACAAAATAGGACATTTAGTATCTGATTAGTACATATAAATTGAGATTTGAGGCACACAGTTAAATCATAATGTTAATTAATAAATTCTAATTAGGGATTACAAACTCTAATTGAGGATTAATAAATTATAATTAAGGATTATGAACCCTAACTAGGATGAATGCACCATTCATCAAGATTTACAATTTTTGTACCTTAAGATCTACGATGTTATTCTTAAGTTTTAAAATTTATCTTTAACACTAGGATATAAAATTTCATGTGTATAAATTTATCTCTTAACACTGCATAACACATATGTATAAACACGGACATTACACAACCATGAAGATGACATGTTCATTCGTGTTGATATGAGACAATAACGACACAACATGACACGATAAATTCAAATTTAACTATGAATTAAATTAATAATAAAAGTATAAAAAGAATAAAACAAGAAATTATCATATCATTATCATGTGAATACAAAAATGAAATAAAACAATAAAGTTGAACACTAAACTATTAATTTCGTGAGTGTTTGTATATCTTTTTATATTGTGTCAAAAATTATAAGCTCTAATTGGCAATTTTATAGATTATGCATTTTATATCGTTCAACCTTAAAAACTTTCGATTAGAAAGCAGGTAGCTTGCACACGAAGATGCTATTCTTACCTTGTTATTTCACGTGAATTTGTGATTTTAATAGGTGAACGAGGTAAGAGTTGAAGAAATTATTTATAGTCTAAATACACAAATGGAGACAGTGACAGTGCTACTGTCAAATATTTAAATATGGAGGAAACAGACCCCATTTCCTTTCCTTCCCTTTCTTCGGCTTTTTAAAAGCAGACAGACCATTTTACCTTTACCCTCTCTTCTCTCTCTCTCTGCATTCACATGTATACTCTATCCCTCACATTCAAACACTGTTGCTAGTGATCCATCGATTACTTCAGCTTAATTTCCAAGGACAAGAGCTACCTCCATCTTGCTTACATTGCATGATCTGCGAGTATCAGTTGTAGGTTAGTTTGATTTTGCTGTTTCAGTCCGAATATTGGTTTGCCTTTTTTTTTTTTTTTTGCATTTATTTGGTTTTCATCCAAAAGATTTTCTGGGCTGACATATATTTGATGTTTATACTGATTTTCTTGGAATGTTGGTTAGCCTTAGTCCATTTGGTTGTTTTGATCATTATATTTTAATTTCCTGTAACATTGGTAGTCAAAATTTATTCAATACAATAGTGCAAGGACTAAAAATCCTATTTTTGGTGTATGCTGATACCTTTTCCTTATTTATTTTTTGAATTTTTCATTTGGGCAGAAGTAGTACATTTACTGCCAAATAATAGGAAAATTGCTTGTTTAGGGTTCTTTTAATCTAGTGGGGTTTAGAGGTAGAAAAGTTACTGTCAAGCAACAAGAATTGGTTAAAGTTTGGTGGTGGCTAATTCCTCTTTGTTTTGATGATGGCTGGGGCTGCATTTTTACCGGCGATTTTTCACATTTCTTTTAAAATATATGATATTTTGGTAGACTTTAGCTAGCATTTAAGCAAAACAAGGTGGATTACAAATGATTGTGCGTATACCGATGTAACATTTCTCAGCTTTTATTCCTTATGATGATCATAGATGCAAAAATTTGTCATTGATTTTGTTTTTTGGCCAAATGTTGACTTGAACCAGTAAAGGCACTCCGAAAATTTGTTGAGAACTGCTTGTTACTGTTTTCTCTTGGGAACTTCCGGGATTATCCTTACCTGAATCAAGTTAATGATGCTAACAAAAGCTATTCTTTGGCCAATGTTTAGGAAAATTTCAATATGACAAGGTTCGCCGCGGATTTAGTTACACAGTGCAAAAGGATGCTGTCTCACCGGTGTCAGCAGATGTGGTTTTGCCTCTACTCGTTTTCCAAGATACAGAATTGGAGCGAACAATCAGATTGTTGAGGTCAAAGAAGATTTGAACATGCTGTCTACCAAAGACTTGGTTGCTCGAGAGAATGCATTATTTCTGGAGCAGCAGCAACGCCTTTCAGTACGTGATCTTGCTAGCAAATTCGAGAAGGGTTTGGCAGCTGCTGCAAAGCTATCCGATCAGGTTTCTATTGTTAGCTTAGCTCATACATTCTGATCAAATTTTTTAGATGGTGTTACTTTAAGATTTATTCTATCTCTCAGTAAAACACTGACATATTAATCTGTACATCATTATCGAATTGATTTTGAAGATGTGAAACCACTATATGAGCTCGGGTTTGTATGTGTTCTTCCTCGTTTAGATGTAGATAGACAAGCATTTAAATGCCATTTATTTTAATATGGTTACAGGCAAGACTTAAAGAGGCAGCCTCATTGGAGAAACATGTGATTCTGAAGAAACTCAGGGATTCACTCGAAGCTCTGAGAGGCCGAGTTGGTGGCAAGAACAATGATGATGTGGCAGAAGCTATAGCTATTGTTAGTTATCTTGATCTCCTTTACTATCCATATCTCTCAAACTTGTTTTTGTCGATATAGCTTATTCATCTCAATTTGCATCATTGTTTGCATCTCAAGATGCTTGCTCTTTCTGCACCATCTTACTCTAACAAATATGTACACAAATTTAGATCTTTTGAAAGATTATCCATTTGTTTGGAGAATATTTTTTCTGCATAAAACATGACTATTATTCTTCCTCATGTTCTACCAATACAATTAGTTTTCCATAAACAAGTATCCAATATGTCTTACTTAAGATCTGGGTATTTTCATAGAAATATGAAACGATTTATGTGGATAAACTATTTGTTACTCGAATCCATTAGTTATGCCTTTGAAAGTGGCCAGCGTTACCTTCAATTAACTAGCAAAACTTGACCTAGAGTTGGACTTCTTTTGAATGGTTCAGTTGAACAGAATATGTTCTAACCAAGCATGGGATGTATTCATTCATTTTAATCCCCAATGAACATGAGGGCTCTCGTTGCTATGGGAGGGCTCCAAAACTGTAGACAAAGAAATACAGCTGAAATAACACATGGTTTGAAAACCCTCATAAAAAGCTACATTGATGAACTATTCAGTATCTTTTTAATGGTATATGCTCCGACCATGCAACAAATGAATTGATATTTATTCCTCTCCTTAAGAAGGAGACTCTTGTCGTTACCGGAGAGCTTTAAAGCTGAAGTATTTTGAAACGTTAGTGTTTAGATTGGTTGGAACATCATAATGCATAATTTATCGCTTTGTATAAGAAGGCAGTGTAGTGTTTGTTTTATATTGAAGTTTTTTCCTTTAGGTGGTTGTTCTGAGGTTGTTCTCGAGAGTGAAAATTTGTCTTTGATGCTTCAATAAGTTGACTGTTGAGATTATAAATATTTTTCTCTTCGCTATCTGCTTACTTAGTGTCTCACTTTTCCCCATCTGTTCTCTTTTACTATTTGCAGGTCGAATCCCTAGCAGTTCAGTTAACTCAGAGGGAAGGAGAGCTTATTCAAGAGAAGGCTGAAGTGAAAAGCTCGCAACTTTTCTAAAGCAGGTAAAACTATCAAATATGTTTAGCACATGATGTTCCTATGTCCTTCTCTCTCTATCCAGATGAACATCCTAGATGAAAAGAAAGTGACTATTACAGGTCTCTTTTCTGTAAGTCTTTCTTCTTAATTTGTCGGAGAGTAACAGGATGAACAACTGATCAATGTAGAAGACGGATTTATAAAGGCTTGTCAAAATTTGCTTTGTATCTCAAAATTGTTTTTTACACACAGGGCAGGGTATTGGATGATGCCTTCATCTGTGTCAGTGATTACATTTTATACAAGACTCGTTGTTGCACATTGTTGTTCTGAACAAATGTTATGATATTGGATAAGGACTTCTTCTGTACAAGTTTCTCATTATCTCTTTATCCTCTTCTGAAAGCTAAGCTCTTGCAGGCTTCTGAAGAGGCTAAAAAGCTTGTTGACGAAGAACGAGCTTTCGCAAAGGCAGAAATTGAGAATGCTAAAGCAGCAGTGCAGAGAGTGGAAGAAGCTCTTCAGGAACATGAACGGATGTCTAGAGCTGCAGGAAAGCAGGTCTAATTGAAATTCTTCCGAGCTCATTACATTAAAATTTTATATGTGGTGATACCTTTTCTGTTGTAAAACAATATGTTTTCGCTCCAAGGTTGTGCTTTAAGTCGTCAAGTTTAAAGAAATTTATACATTATACTTATAATGGCTTCACGTTTAGGAATTTTCTTGTCCTGTTGATTGCATTGTCTTGATTGTTTTGAGGTCATTTCCTACGTGTCCAATAGTGCCCTATTTTTATCGAATCCATCCTCCAGTCAGATTTGATGTGTTATGTGATGTTCTATTTTTGGAATCAGGACTTGGATGAGTTGATGAAGGATGTTCAAGAGGCTAGGCGGATCAAAATGCTGCATCAGCCTAGTAGGGTAATACATCTGCACACAATATGGTATTCAGTCATGATGCTTTATATTTTGAAGAACACACAATGATCGTATTAGAGTGATAAATGGGAAACTATGATGCTACTATTGATATAGTTCACCTACTTTGGTTACATCATTCATTCATCTAAAGTAGTTAGATTTTAAATCCTTTGATATTCCAAAATCCATTCCTAACACAGAGCTTTCTTTTGTTTTCTGAAATTACTACACCTATTTGACATGCCACGTTTAATGCCTAATATAAAAGAGCCTTGTTTTACAAAATTTGGTTTCACTATTATATCCCTAACTATTATAAAAGCGTTTATTCTTGCAAATATTGATTATACCCATAATATCTTAACTTATTTTAATTTTTACGGAAAGTTTAGTAATTAATATACATAGATTTTATATATTTGATACAAGGGACATTTTGTCTCTAAAATTATTCAAAATTGTGATAAGGTTTATCTATTTTTATGTACATATATATATATTAAATCCAATACTTTTACATGCATCACACATACCATATTGCTAGTTATAAGAAAATTTGTTTTCCAGGTCATGGACATGGAACATGAGTTGCGTGCATTAAGGACTCAACTCGTGGAAAAGTCGAAGCATTCACTGAAGCTCCAGAAAGAGGTTTCTCTTATTCTGCATCTATTTCCAACTTTTCATCCCTGTTCCGTCCCTTACAATTGACTCATTATCACATGTTTTGCTTGTTAATTTACTCTCTGTTTGAGTTGTCTAACAGTACTTACAGTTACTAAGCTAAAAATACTGTGAAAGAAAGCTGGAAAGCCATCCCAATAACTTGCACTATAACTTAAGAAAGGAAATGCATGTACATTTTATGAAATTCTATGAAAGTTGTAACTTGATGTTTCTAGGATGTCCTTAAGAAATTAGCTAGCCATTATGTACGATATCACAGTCAAGATTAGATGAGGCAGAGTGTAATGTCCCACATCAGATGTAGAATGAAGGTTGAAAAGTTATATATAGAGGACTTAGGTTAATCACTTTGACAAAGTGAGGACAAATGTCAAGTAGTTGCAAGTGAAGTATGTCCTGTCGTCGTATCACTATTGACCAACAATGCTTGTGGCCCGAGATGTTACAGCTGCTATCAAGACCACTCTAATGGTGCTGTGCTATCCATTGGGCAGTACTGGAGAGGAAGAAATGCCGCGAGGATGCCATGTTTCTAACGGGAGTGAATGTAATATTCCACATCGGATGAAAGGCTATATAAATGGGTGTGATGAGCTTTTTAGGAACATGGGTTAACTGTTTTGGCAAATGGAAAGTCCCCTTCCTTCGTAGCCCAGATCGTTATATAAAGTAAAGTGCTCCTGTGTATGGAATCACATGCATAAACCCATGCAAGGGCTGTGAGTGCATATTTGCCAAGGAATTTTGGAACTAAATTGACATGAAGAAATATTCAAACTTATTACTAATTGCACGAAACAGGGCAAGAGGGAGTTTCGAAGCTACAAGAATGCAATAATATGAAGTGTTTAACTGCATAGATGCTAACATATTCCATTCGGTGTTTTATCTTGCTTGAGATCCTAAAAACAGTTTATTTGCACCGAGGTTAAGACATTGGTTTTAGGATAAAAAATTTGGTTTTCTACTCTTTCGAAAGAAGAACCTAGCTAAGATCCACTTTTATATTGATATTCACAGCTGGCTATAAGCAAGAAGGGCGGCAAAAACTTGCTTTGTTTATACGACGTAGATGGTACTGAGGCACTGGGTTCATGTCTGCGGATATATCCTTGTTCTGATAGTGCTCCAGAACTCTCGAAATGCACTATTCAGTGGTTTCGCTCCACTTCTGAGGATGGCAAGAAGGAACTTATATCAGGTATCTGTGTGTGAATAGTTAATCATTTGCATCAAAATATATGCCATTATCATACGAGTTGTAGAAGATTCCAAGATATTTACAAGCTCGCAGGTGGTTATTACATTTCTTGCTATCCTTTATGCATACTATTTATCTATAGTAACTTCTAATCTTGTGGCACTACATATGAGGTGTAGGTATCTTATTGAATTCGATGGCTTTGAGTCTCTCGCTTACTCGTGCAGGAAATAGCAATTTTATGATAGTCATAAAATTGAATCTCTCTCAAAAGCTTTAATGGGTTTGTTATTTACTGGCTTATACACTATGCCAGGGGCCACCAAATCTGTATATGCTCCCGAACCTTTCGATGTTGGGCGAGTGCTGCAGGCTGATATTTCGACTGATGATCAGACTATAACTGTATCAACTTCTGGTCCTATTGATCCAGGTCCGTTTAAACTTCTTCCTTTCTTTTCTTTGCTTTTCACTAAGCATAGTTAATTTTGGTTTCTCACACTAATTCACTAAATCAAATTTCTCATACAGCTGCAGGATTGGGAAACTACGTAGAAGCATTGGTGCGAAGGCATGACACCGAATTCACTGTATGTTTATTTCTCTTGTTGCACAAAATTTTGGATTTCAAGATGCATGTATTTGTTGGAGATGCATCTAATATATATAACATTACTTTCCTAATAGAAAGGTCTCGTTTTGAAATGATCCATTATGAATAAACAATCTGATTGGAAGGGATGCCAAGGAAATTAATGTTGAGTTTTATTTTTGTTTACATTGAGATAATCGTGCATATTTACTTACGGTTGTAAAATTTGCTTTGGGTTATCGCCAAATACAGACTGAACTACTGCCAATTTCTTAGTTGCTTTATCGTGTGTCTCATTTCACTATGTTTTTCACAAATTGTGATAAAAAAACCTTTGCAGGCTCTCCTTATCCAGATGAATGGAGAAGATCATCCTTCACAGTCAATCCACGCACTACATATAGGAAAGATGAGAATAAAACTTAGCAAAGGGCAAACAACGATAGTGAAAGAGTACTATTCCAACTCAATGCAGGTAGACGTCCGACTCTAGGAAAACTTTTATTTAGAGTACTACACAAGTGGAAGATGCTCTCATCGAGTGGTACCTGATACCAGACCAGTCACTGAATTACGATTCCATTTTATGTACATCAGCTTTGTGGAATTAGAGGTGGTGGGAACGCTGCAGCTCAGTCAGTGTATTGGCAAGCGAAGATGGGACTGTCGTTCATCTTGGCATTTGAATCGGAACGAGAAAGAAATGCAGCCATCATGCTGGCAAGAAGATTCGCATTTGATTGCAATGTAAGTATCATAATCTTGAAAGGAGAAGCATAATTTTATGCTCATTTTAGTCACTTTTTCTCCAAAATGCTGCATTTTGTTTGGAAAAGTATCTGAAAAACTAACATAACACGAGATGCTTCTTCGAACAGATTACGCTTGCTGGGCCGGACGACAGAACTAGTGAGGGAAATTGCTGAACTTTCTTAGCCATAATTAGAGTTTCTTTTATGATTAAGCCTTTTCCATTTTCCAGTATATATGTTTGAAATTTATTGTTTCCATTGTGTTAGTAGCTTTGGTTACCTTGTTATTTGTCCCATTTTATTGATTTGTTTCCATCTCAACGGCATTCTGATAGAGTGTTACTCGTATTGGGAGAGATATATGATTGTGACTATTGTTATTGGTCTATAGTTTGTGTATTGCTAAGAAGTGGCATAACTGTTCTTACTTTTGGTACCTGTTTTTGTAGAGTATTGGTAGGTGGCTTTGTGTTTGATGGGTGAGATATAATATTGATAGAATATAGTAGGATTAGATTAGTTAGTTTTGTATTTAGATTTTGATTGATTCTGGTATAAGGTAAATTAAATGATTATGATTAGAATAAAAAATAATATCAAGATTGTCCTTATGATAGATGGACCACTTTCTTTCAATTTGAACCCACATGAGATGATAGCATAAAAACATCTCTGACTCCAAAAATAATTTTGGTGATGATATTTTTGGAATTTTGCATTATGGATTGATTGATGATGAATAATCAATTCAAATTTAGACTGATAAGTTATTAACTAATTCGATTATTGGAGCACAAACTGAGTTATTTGTTACGGCCAAATCATTCCATTCCAATCATACATGTGATTAAGTTGAATTATTTTATCAATCAAGTTTTATCAATCAAATCAAACACTCTAAAGTTTTCAAAAGTTTGGGATTATAAATCTTTTATATTTTTCTTTGTCAAATTCAAATAAACAAAAACATTTCTCTCTATCTCAATCAACATTCCGTCAACCAAAAATGCGAGTGATGATATTTTTGGAACAATATTAATAATTTGAGTTTTTTATTAATAATATTGGAAGTCCACAACAATATTTTTTGGACAAACCAATTAATTTAGGATTCAATAATTGATCAAATAAAAAAATAAAATAAAATAACATGGTTCGAACTATCAGTCCTATGAATGAAACGTCAGGCCCTAAATGACCCGCCTTCCTCGCTAGACAAGATGTAATTGTCATTAAGAGGGTGTTTGGTTGAGCTTATAAGTTCCTCAAAACAACTTATAAACTGTAAAAATAAGTTCAAACAGCTTACAAGTTTTCCTAAAATTAAATACCTCAATCCCAACTTATTTTTTCATAAGCTTATAAGTAATAATGAATTTAACAAAATAACATTATAATAGTTCGTTATTTTCCTACATATACACGGTCAATTTCACATCTCGTCAGTTTTCTTTCTCTAACTATGATTTTCTTTCTCTAACTCACGATTCTTTCTCTAGTTTATAACCTCAATTATCCGAATATTTTGACAACTTATAAGCTCTTTTGACATAATCTTATAAGCTCTTGAATCATCATCTTATAAGCTCTCTAAAATAAACTCAACTAAACATATCCTAAATTGTTTAACCCATCTCACAAAATCTAGAATTTATTAAAATAACTTTAAATAGATAAAGTCGCCATGAGGTAGTGTAAATGATGGGCTCACCACAATTTTTTTTTCCTTTTTATATACCTGTAGGTTGCCGAATTTTTATCAAAGTACTTCGTGGACACTGCAACCTTGATATGTGATAAATAATATTGATATGCTAAAGAATAATTTAATAATTAATTTAAATTTAGGGTGATAAATTATCGTTTAATTGAATGACTAGAGTACGGACCGAGTTATCAATTATAAATGAAATTATTCAAATCAAATATATGATTAAGTTGAATTATTTTATCACTCGAGCTTTATCAATCAAACCAATACCCCTTTGCACATAGGTAATGAAATCGTGTTTATATAACATTTCTAAGATGAAATCTGCATATCAAGATGAACTAGGATTCAGGCTTGGCCCAGTACAAAAATTAGTTAAGATCTCCAAAGCCAATTAGAGCTCCATAATTGTTTCAATAGCCCATTTCTTTTGAAGTGAAACTTCTCTTTCTCTGTCTCTCCCTCTCCCCTCTTATACTCGCTCTGGGAAATCCCCTAAACATTTTCGCTCTACAGGAAATCTTGAGTTGAAAGGCTACTAAATCGCGATGGGTTCCGGTAATGCGAAAATTCTGGGTTTTGATCCTTTGTTCACTCAATGATGCCTTTGTTTTAATTGTATAATAATGTGGTGCAGATGCTGATATGGAGGATTACGGGTTTGAGTACTCCGACGAGGAGCCGGAGGAACAGGATGTTGATATTGAAAATCAGTATTACAACTCTAAAGGTACGATTATGTTTACGATATTAACCTTTATTTTTCATTTTTTTTTCTATCATTTTGATGACTTGTTTCGCGAATTCTTATATCTTTACTTGCCCTATATTTGCGTGATTCTGTATCCGAACTTCTCTCTCTGTTATTTTATTTGTTTCTTGAACTTAAAATGCCTTTTCCGATGTTCTTGCATTGGCCTATATGTGATTGTGGGCGCATATTTGTATAAGCTGTGTGTATACAGCATTACCATGTTTTTTTTTTGGGGGAATTAATCTCAGTGCGCACTCTCACATTACAATTTGGGAATTTAGGGGTAGGTGGACTGGATTAAGGACTTGAATATGCTATTTCTTAGTAGAATTTGTCAATTTGTTTAAGCCTAGGCTACATTAGGGTGGTTTTTAAGTGGACGTGATACAGCCACTGACATGAGTTCTGTTCTTTGTAATGTTTACATGGTTGTTTTGTTTTCATATAGGTTTAGTAGAAACGGACCCTGAAGCAGCACTTGAAGGTTTTGCAGAAGTGGTGGGTATGGAACCAGAAAAAGCTGAATGGTAATTGATCAGTTTCTGCTGATTTATCTTGCAGCTATAGTGTGCTTCTAGTTTTCTTATCGTTGATCTAAGTAAGCTGATAAAGGAAACTGATATGTTCTTCTCATACCATTGCTCGATTGTAATTTTGGTCAAGGTTTTTCAAGTTTCATGATATAGATGTGTATGTATCAGTTGACTTTGAGTGTATCCAGATTTATTTTACAATCGGTCAAGGGTTTTCAAGTTTCATGAGATAGATGTGTATGTATCAGTTGACGTTGAGTGTATCCAGATTTATTTCTCTTTTCTTAGTTTTCATATTTCTTCTTATTTTGCCTCATTATTTGAGTTTAAATGGGCATTATGGAAATAATCTTCTACTCATGGCTCAACTCCTCTTTTTAGGGCTCAAGCCAGTTTTTATGGGGTCAGCTCTACTGGCAAATCATCTGAATAAATTCTTTTGGTTGATCATTTGTGGGAAGACAACTAGGTCTTTCATCAACTAAAAGTTCAGAATCTGTATTTTCATGCTTTGTGAGGCCATGTTTCCTTGTTTTTTGTTCCTCTAACTCTCTTCTGACAGGCATTGTTATTAGAAGGCAAATTTTATCAGCAGTAGGTTATCTCAACTTGAGTGGAGATCATGCTGTTTTCTGGATTAGTGGGAGTTAGAATTTCTTAACCCTATAATTTTCTTAATTTTGAAAGGTTTGATGTCCTTTACCTGAAGTGATGTTAAATCATTCAATATAATAGGTGGTACATGCTAACTGTTTGGGTAGAGGAGATCCCTGTTATTCTTAATACTCTGCATCTTGAATGAACCATCGTCTTTGACTGTTGGTTTCTTGTTTATGTTCAGGGGATTTAAAGCTTTGAAACAAACTGTTAAGCTTTACTATAAGCTTGGGAGGTACAAAGAAATGATGGATGCTTACAGGGACATGTTAACTTACATCAAGTCTGCAGTCACTCGAAATTACAGTGAAAAATGCATAAACAATATCATGGATTTTATCTCTGGATCTGCCAGTCAGAACTTCAGTCTGCTGCAAGAGTTTTACCAAACCACCCTGAAGGCCCTTGAAGAGGCAAAGAATGAGGTGAAGAGTTGTTTTGGTTTGAATTAACTTTTATTTGTTTTATTCTTTTTTTTTCATTTGTGGAGAATCCTCATTTTGTTTTATTTTTTTATACAGAGGCTATGGTTCAAGACAAATCTAAAATTGTGTAAAATATGGTTTGATATTGGTGAATATGGGCGGATGAGTAAGGTATTTTTGAAGAATGCAAATTAATACAACACTTGATTCATAATGTTTTTGTTTAAAGTAATTCAGAATTCTTTGTCAGATTTTGAAGGAGCTTCATAAATCTTGTCAAAAAGAAGATGGTACTGATGATCAGAAAAAGGCACGCAATTGTTGGAAGTGTATGCAATTGAAATCCAAATGTATACTGAAACTAAAAACAACAAGAAACTGAAGGTACAATAACATATTTCTACTTTCTGAGTAAAAAATATATTCTGCTGATAAATTTAGGCCCTCTAGCTTGATCACTGCTCTACATATATATTCCAGGAATTATATCATAAAGCACTATCTGTCAAATCTGCAATCCCTCATCCAAGAATCATGGGTATTATTCGTGAATGTGGTGGAAAAATGCATATGGCCGAGCGACAATGGCCAGATGCAGCTACTGATTTCTTTGAAGCTTTCAAAAACTATGATGAAGCTGGGAACCAGAGGCGCATCCAGTGTCTAAAGTATGCTTTTCACTTAGTGATTTCATTTACGACTTTTTGGGATGGAGGGATGATACTACTGTTTATTGTATAAACTGTGTTCATCTTCCTCTGATAACACTCATCATGCAAATACTAGAATCTACTTGATCTGTATTGCTGGGTGATTCTGGAATTAAGTTATATCTGCCTTTTTTGTATATCTAGGGTAATTGTATGACATGCAGATTCCAGTTCAAATGTTTAATTAGATATGTGTGTCTATTTATTACCACCACATATTTAGAGACATATAGGCCGTGTGTGGGTGTATTGTCTTCACAAATGTATAGTTATATTTCCATATATTTTGTGTCTAATGATTGACCTATCTAAGTGACATATAATTTTTTCTATTTTGAAGTGAGTTATATGTGCCTTATATTTTTAATCATAAAAGGTTGGAGAACTTCTGTGGAAGAAGCTCTCATCCTGAGTTATTACTAGAATGACTGATACCTTATTTAGCAACTGTTGTCAATGCCAATTTGAACGTAAAACTCTGTGAATTGCTACTTTTGGCATATCTAAGCTGGTTGGAATACCTTGATATTTGTTATGCTCAAGTTATCTCCTTGAGTGCTATTAGATATAGATGAATGGTTGTACCTGAATTAACTATATCGACTTTGGGTCATGCGATTGATGTACCAACATAAATATCCGTCTGATGTAATTTAATCTGCTCATTGAATTCAATTAAGTGATCGCTGCATCTCAGGTATTTGGTTCTGGCAAATATGCTGATGGAATCAGAAGTCAATCCATTTGATGGTCAAGAGGCAAAGCCGTAAGTTTTTCAATGAATTTTAGCATCTTAATGTTTCTTCAAGTGTTCTTTACTAGAATAATTTTTGCGCTCAAGTTTATTTTTTGAATCTCAGCTTAGTTGCCTACTTGCCTCTTTTGCTTTGTAGATACAAAAACGATCCTGAAATTCTAGCAATGACAAACCTAATCGCAGCATACCAAAGGAATGAGATTTTGGAGTTTGAAAAAATTCTGAAGGTATGCTTTTGCCGAAACATATGTTATTGGCCTGAAGACTTTTGACCCTTCTTAAACTTATGAGCTTAGGCCCTTAATAATGTGATGAAAATGTTGCACAGAGTAACAGGAGGACAATTATGGATGATCCATTTATTCGCAATTACATTGAAGATCTCTTAAAGAATGTGAGAACACAAGTGTTGCTTAAACTCATCAAGCCTTATACAAGGATTCGGATACCCTTCATATCAAAGGTAAAAACAAGTCTCTTGTGCTTAGCAAGGAAACTCTCTCTCTCTCTCTCTCTCTCTACCATTGTTGTTTGGTTTGTTTCCTTACTTTATTTCCGTATCCTGGAAAGAGTTGAAAAGAACGGGAAAGGTACATATCCAATTGTTATGATATTTATGAGAGCAGATAGACATTTCACGTAAAGTTGATTTTCATAGGCAGAAAGTTGAAGGATGACTTACTAGCAATTTTAGCTTCAGTATTAGTTCTGCATCTATTAGGCGAACTTTAAATTTTTCCTTTGTCACCAAAATCCATTTAAATTTACTTGCAACATGCAGGAGCTTAATGTCCCAGAGAAGGACGTTGAAGAGTTGTTGGTGTCGCTTATTTTGGATAATCGGATTTCTGGGCACATTGATCAAGTGAATCGGCTGTTAGAGCGTGGTGACAGGTTGAGCTTTGAATTTGACCTCAACCTCAATACTAACATTATTCATAGTTTAAGCATATATATAAGATGGAGACGTTATGTTATGGGTTGCAGGTCAAAAGGAATGAAGAAATACACTGCAATAGACAAATGGAACACACAGCTGAAATCACTGTATCAAACTGTTGGCAACCGAGTATGTTGAGATCCACACAAAATTATAGTAGAATTTATGATGTCGATCGAGGAATGTCTTGATTTTGGGATCTGCTGCTGTAAAAGTATTATTGTGTATTGCGCGAGTACATTCTCATTCTTCTATCTTTTGTAAAAGCACTCAATTATCATCACAAAAGCATTCTTCTGTCTTCTTTGATGATTCAAATTATATTATATTCATTGATAGGGTAACCAGGTGGAGTTGAATGCAATAAGTATAAAGTTGATTTTCGATCCATTTTTACTATAAAAATAAAATAAAAAAGATAATAAATTGATTATTTTAACCCTGCATCCCTTATTAATTTAAAATTTTAATAAATTAGTAACTTAACCCCGACCATAGAAAACCACAGTCGGATTCGTTAAGCTCAACTTTTACATATCTTGGGTAGACTTCATAATCTTCATCTTATGTTCCTGTAATTTCCTAATAGATTTATAGCTTCAAATTAAGAAATGAAATATAAATATATATATAGAAGAGAGAGAGGATGAGGTCTAAATAAAACCAAATTGTACGAAACAAAATGAATTGTTTATGAAAGTTAATGTCTGGTATTAATGAATCCAAAAATCTAATGGAGATATCACAATAAAAAAATGGTTCACGGATTATCTGTATATACACTAAAGGAGAAATTGTAGATTGAGAAGTCTGGGTGGTTGTAGTCGACGGCGGAAGAAGCGGCAACGTTGACCGGCGGTGTTGCGGCTGAACAGAGATAGCGAGGGCTCGACTTTTAAGCGGCATACCTTTCGCCGGAGAAGAGAAGGTCGAGAGGGAGGGAGTAATATAAATTTTTAACCCGATTTCTTTTTTTTTTTTTTTACATTATAAGGCTGTGGCCATGGAGAAACCAACATAATCGTATTAATCAAAAATATTAATATCTGTTGAGAATTTCACCATATAACCAAGATTAAATTTCTAATAAACAATCTCTCATCCCAATCTATGTCAATCACTTTTCTAGTTTCTGTCCCGACGTCGTGCTGATCAAAGAAACAATTTTTAGCGTGAAAGGAAGGAAAAGAGGGTGCGGAGCTGTGTTTAGAATCGGGAGTTCGATCAGAAACACAATAATCAAAACAATAGGGTGAAACAAGATCGTGGCTCTTCTAGTTGCTACATATTCTTCCTGTTGTTTTCTGCAAATTTCTTTGAGCAACTCCAGTTATCAACGAGGAAATGTATGAAGCTGAAATATAATTGGGAATTGGTATGATAAATAGTTTATTAGGAATTTAATTTGGGGGCTGTGGGGTAACATATTACACTTAAATACAACTCTTTTTATAAAAAATTAGGGGCTATATTGAGTAAACTGGAGGTTGTGTATAGAATCACCATTGAAGTCGGATTGTTTCAGTTCCCAATCCCCAAAAAAGTGCCTGCTGCAATCTCATGACGGCCCCATGCATTCAGGTGGAAGCTCATTGAGATCGAAACTGAACAGCTTAGCTCCATTTTCAGTGATCACGGGGCCCTGGCAATGCCGCCTATGGCCGCCCAGAGCCTGCCCTTTGGAAAACTCTTTGCAGCAGAACGTGCACCGATGCACGGCGGCGCCGTATAAAACCACCGCATCATCATTAGTTCCGTTGTCTTCTCCGCCCGCCGCCGTAGCTTTGTGATGATCCTTGCTGTTGTGGTGGGCTTTGTGGCCTCCCAAGGCTTGATAGCTACTAAAAGACCTGCTGCATATGTTGCATCTGTGGTGCTTTGCTGGCATCTTCCAACTCAAATTTTTCCCATTTCTTTCACTACTGGGATTGGCCGCAGCAGCTGAATCCAACTTCCTCTTCTTTGGTGGAAGATTCTCTGCTGCTAATTCATCATCAGACGCCGTCGTCGGGCAATGATATTGCCCGCGCTTCGCCCTCTTGCCCGTTTTGGACCATCCAAACAGTTTCAGTCTAGAATGACATCCCTTTGGACCGACTTCTTCCTTGGGAATTTCAAGCTCCATTCTTTGTTCTCTTTTGTGATATCAAACAATGTATTTTAGTGCGTGCTGAAACAGCTTATGAATGTGATTGAGAAGTGGCTGGATTAGCAGGTGAGATACATTAATTATCTGAGAATTTTTGTAATCTTGACTTGGATTACGAGATTGTGATATTTCTCTAAAGAAGGAAGCATAATTTAAGCTGATGTTACTAACCAAAAGCTGTAACGGATTGAGTGTTGGCACTTAATTTAATACACCATATTCATTAAAGATTAATGAGATTTCAACTTTGGAGAGTAGCTAATTAAGCAGTCTTCAGTTTCTTTATATTTGTTTCAGCATAATTATGTTATGCTACTAGCCTTAAATTTGCACCCTTTTGTAACTTGTAATTTGGTTGTCTTATAATTATGTACATTTGCATGGGGTAAGACTGGACCACATAATCTTGTTTCTTAAATTGATAATCTGGCAATGCCCATTTGATTTGAAATCTTTTTTTCTTTTTGAGTAGATTTGGTTTGAAATCTTGTTCTATCTAATCTCCAGTATTTTGTGCGAGGAAGATTGATAACAAGGTCACATTTTATTATCCTTCTTTTTCTGAAAAGATTTACAAGAGGTGACGTGAGACTCGGTGACAGGAGAGAATCGAAACCATATTTTAGACATAGACAACTGATTAAGTAGGCAAATACAGAGATACAAGGTGGTAAGAGTTGTTTATGTTTTACAAGTGATCCATCCATGGAAGCAACGACGCTAGCAGGAGAGTAACAATTACTTTTCCATAAAACTCCAACCTCATTCATGTCTGATTCTCAACTTTTTTTTATTAATTAGAGAATCAAACATTGACGAAGTTTGCCTCTCATACGCCCGCCGATTCTGCTCCTATTCCCATTGTCATTTTTTGCCGCTTTCTGCAGTGTCTCTTCACCTCTTTTGCTTGATTTTATCCTTTGTTGCCGCTTTCTGCATATTTACTCAATTCACATTTCCGTACCAAAAAACATACAAAGCAATGAGGGCTTAAAGTACGCAGGCACCGATATTTGAAGTTTGAAATTGTTTTTATTTGGTAGAAAAAATTAAGATGTAAATTTCAGTTTAGTTGGTAATTTTTCTTTTCATCGGTAAAGTAAACATGACACTCATCACGGATAACCAATTAAAAAGATGGGTATATATACTATAGCACACATAAGGAAGGAATATCAAATTCTCTCTCTCTCTCTCTCAAAAAAGAAAGAAGAGAAAAAAGGAAGGAATATCAAAATTAATCAAATGATCATGTAGAAGGAAGCATTTCTTTTGTTTCTCTTGTTTTGGTTTAAGCATAATTTTTCCCATCTTTATGTGAGATTCTCAATCTGGAAAACACAAACTAAACCGGATATTCGACTATCTGAGGGTATCGTTAGATTTGATAAACAGGTTTTCGATTTGAATAATCCCCACCCACGAATTTAAGAGAGGTAGAGAATGGTGTAATATCTAAAAATATTTATTATTGACTCCTTCGTAAAAGAGAAACATAACACAATTATACATCAAGGCTTGATGGAATCATGTGGCATACAAATTTATTAATTTCAATTTTCTCTTAAAAATCTCATGAAGAGTTTGTGCCAATTCCCAAATTACCAGCCGTTGCACCGAAGCGTAATATGAAATATAAAAGGCTGTTTGAATAGCTTCTAGAGCGTTTGCGGGAAGGGGAAAGAAGAAGATTTTTCAGGTGGGGAAAAATGGTGTAGAAAATTTCGAAAATGTGATTGTAATTGATTGTGCTTCAAGAAGCCATCCAAATACACACATCAACGTTTTGCCTGTCAAAAGAGTAGGGTAAAAATGAAACTTTGATTGGACCCCAATTTATTCATCAAAACTGAAAAAATACAAAATTTTCTACAGAGGAAAAGATATGTTATTGGGTGATTCTAAGTATTTCCTATCTAGTCGAGGTTAGAAAACAGAAGTGATAAAGAGACAATTACCTTGAGTTTGTAGAAGCGATCCATCGAAGAAGCAAAAGGGAGTGGTTTCTTGAAAGAGCTCCATAACCCTTCACTCTTGAGGCAAGCAAGGAAAGGCAAGATAGAAAGAGTTGGGATAGGAAAAAGTGAAGCACAAGAGCCCCTTATTGGGAAGAATTGTTTCGAGTCAAGATATACAAAGAGGTGTATATTCTTACTCGTAACATAATGCGTCCAAGAATTCGAGTCAGCTCACCACGATCGATACCTTCAGGTGTGTGAAGGGAACAAAGATGCCCAGAAAGAAAAGAAATCATCAAGAATCATGGCCGTGGATGTGGGGAAAAGCAGATACAACCACCAGCACTAGTGACTACAAGAATCATGGCCGATGGCTTAATCTTCATCCTTACTCAGTGGGAATCAGAAACAACACTTGTAATTCCATTTAGGGAAAGTGAATATCGATACCAACATCTGATACGCACAACCAAATTAGAATCTTGTCACTTGGCACCAAAACTACAGACACAGTAATCATTCAATATAAATATTTTAAGTGAGAGTGGAAATGATGCGTGGATAACAAGAATGACGATCATCTCCTTGAGGGCAAGCAACGATGCATCTAGACTCTGGAAAGATATGCACCAAGCTATAACTGGTCATTTTCATTTAGGTATCCAAGGATACTTGTCAACTCCAGTTAAGGGAGATATTATTAAGTTATTAACCTGCCTATAATGAAGCTATCATACAGAGTAAGATTTTTTGTGTAGGTTGTCTATGTTCTTTACTAGTAGAGAATGAAGTAGCAAAGAACTGGTAATCCATCTCAAATTTTACTGCAATATGATCATGAACTAAGATCTTGCAAGCATACAAGGAGTGAAGAAAATAGGGGTTTAGCCTATTCATTTCAAAAAATGTCTCAATTTAGATCTAGGAATAATGGGGTCTAATCAAAGTGCTTTGCTTCATCTGGGTCCCTAATCCAATGTAACAGTAGAGAAACAAACAAAGTCCACAAATTGGAATATCAACAAATTCTTCACTGATGAAAAAAATCAAAGCACAAAGTTCTCCAAATGTTCTAGACACGAGATATTGAGAAAATAGTTGCAAAGACTAACAACCCAAAATACTAAAATAGGGACACAAAAACAAGCATATACTGAAAGAACAGCACTTTGAAACAATTCAAACAGGGAAAACAGGTAAGCATCCAAACAAGGAAGCTAATAATGTCAAAAGCACATCTAGCAGAAACAGAAATCTCATCCAACTTAATCTGCCCTGTTTAATTTTTGCTCAATCTTAATACTTAAAAATTTGAACTTGGGAGTTGGTCAGTTTCTCACTTGGCCATCATAACCTTGACGAACTCCTCGTAGTTGATCTGGCCATCACCATCCACATCGGCCTCACGGATCATCTCATCAACTTCCTCGTCAGTTAGCTTCTCCCCAAGATTTGTCATCACGTGGCGGAGCTCTGCTGCAGATATGAATCCATTCTGGTCCTTGTCAAAAACCCTGAAAGCTTCCTTGAGTTCTTCCTCAGAATCAGTGTCCTTCATCTTGCGAGCCATCAGGTTGAGGAACTCTGGGAAGTCAATCGTCCCATTACCATCAGCATCGACCTCATTAATCATATCCTGGAGCTCAGCCTCGGTTGGGTTCTGTCCCAGAGAACGCATCACAGTCCCCAACTCCTTCGTGGTGATGCAACCTATCAATCAAATTTACCAGAAAAAAATGTAAGAAAGGAAGTCACAAATTTCAAGAAAATTTATTGCAATAGTTGTACAAGTAAGAGAAGCAAAGATGATACTCAAACTTTTCTACCCAGAACAATTACATTAACTTAGTCAAATAATGTTCAACACAACCAAGTAGAATCATGCTGCAAGTCTCACAAATCAACCAAAACAAATTTGAAGACTATAGAGCGCTCTAGTTTTAAGATATGAAAAAACCAATGATAAAAGGCAAAGGATATCCCAACAAGTACAAGACTAATGTGTAGCACAAAGCATTTATAAGATCAAAATGTATAGCACAAAGCATTTGTTGGCATGCCAGATTTGTGTACCATAAATAGATGTACTGCATAACAAAACTAACATTCCAGCTCAAATTAGAGCAGAACACAACTAGATTTGATCGAGTACTGCTAAAAGTAGGCCATCTTGTGCACAAGCACAACTAGCAAAGCGCTTTGGGTCATCATTAAAAAGAACGGAAAAATGTAAATCCAGAAACAATCCAGAAATCATCCAGCTTATCACACATATACCACTCTCAACGAAGAGAGAGACAAAAAAAAACCTACGCGCATGGAAAATCCATTTCCTTATCATACATATCATTTAAACAAAAATCACAACCACGAAACTCCACCAATAACGGCAATAATAGACCGCAAACCTCCACGAACTACGGCCAGAAAATATTGCGATCTATATTTTCTCGCGTAAAATCCATATAGATTACGATAACATTGACAAACATAGGGGTGAACAAAACCAAAAGACGCTAAGAAATTAACAGCATTTAAAATGTAAATAGATCCACGCATAAACAGATCGAACGCGAAAACACACCAAAAAATTGCATCAACATATAAGATTAAGGAGAGGGATCGAGATGCAAATCAGCATATGCAATTAGATCACTGACCGTCGCCATCCTTGTCGAATAGAGAGAAGGCTTCTTTGAATTCGGAGATCTGTTCGTCGGTCAGCTGAACCGCCATCTCTTCTCCTCGCAAAGCTTTTTGCTGTCAGGCGATACTACAAAATCAGTGTCGAATTGGTGTAGAGAGAGTGCGTCAACGAAGAAAATGAAGGGAAAGCGTGGGGCTATTATATAAAATCGGCATGGAAGAGGGTTGGGATTCTTTTCATTTTCATTTTTCAGGGCTTCTTTTTTATTTCTATTTTTTTAAATATTTTACAGCTACTTTGAACATCTAAGAGAAATTCTTTTCTTGCTTTTCTCATTCAAGAATTTATACTTTTCTTCTTTCACTAATATATTCGGTTCTCTCCTTTTCTTTATTTGCAATTTAATAGTCTAATTAAAAATCAATTTATTTTTTAATTTATATACTGACAAGAAAACGTAGAGCCGACTTCCCATTCAAGCCTGAATTCACTAATTAAAATCATAATACTAAGTAAGAAAACATTAAATCACTTGAGAAGTTTGCTTGAAGTACATATATATTTTAGCTCAAATTAGATTGTGTTACTTAAGTGAAGATACATTTATATCTCTTATTCAATAATTGAACCATAATCAATCTTAATAATAGGAATAGATCACCTAGGTCGATCGATTTAATTACAAATTGATCTTGAGTCTAGTCCGGTTATTTTTAATCTTGAGCTATTATTGGTTCAATTTGAACCGGCTAAAAATTGATGAACCAATCGAATAGACCGATTCATAGGGGAAAAAAAGTTAGATTTTTTCCTAACAAGAAATGTATATATAGCACCATATTCTATATTTTATTTGCATAAATACCTACTTTGATATGCATGACATGGAAATTCTATTACTAATTAAAATTAATTAGTTTAATATATTTTAATTGTAAATTAATAAATAATAATTTTAAATTAATATATCTTAATTTTGAATTAATAAACTCTAATTATAAATTTAAACCCTAATCATGAATTAATAAATCCTAATTTTGAATAATAAATCTTAATTTTGAATTAATAAACCATAATTATGAATTAAACCCTAATTTTGAATTAATAAACCCTATTTGGATTTAATAAACCCTAATTTTGAATAATAAACCCTAATTTTGAATTAATAAACCCTATTTGGAATTAATAAACCCTAATTTTGAATTAATAAACCCTAATTGTAAATTAATAAACCCTATCTTTGAATTAATAAACCCTACTTGAGAATTAATAAACCCTAATTATGAAATTAATAAACCATAATTATGAATTAATAAATTCTAATTTTAAATTAAAAATTATAATTAAAAATTAATAAATTTAATTATACATTAATAAAATCTAATTATCCTTACTCATCATAATTAATATATAATATGCGGAAGAAATGTTAATATGCAAGATAAAAACTCATGTGATGAATAAAAAGTGATAATTATTATCCTAAAGAAAATCGACAACTATCATTTTACTCTCTAATTCAAAAGTGATAATTATCATAAAGAAATATGACAATCATCATAAAGAAAAGTGAAAAGTTTTTTTTTTAATATTTGCCAGGTTGGGCGTCCATCCATACAAGAATTCACCCCAATAAAAAAAAAAATAGTTCTCCGTTTTCTTTCTTTTTCATACAATAAGCCAAATGGTGTAGGCAACAATGAATTTTGTTCAAATGTCTGCAAACATTTTGAGCCATAAAAGTATTTCTCAGCGATCACATTTGCGCAACTTATATTTGACATTAGGTTGAAATGCTCCTTCACTCAAACATCGAGGCCGTGTATGAGTAAAAACAAAATCTCATGTTTATGTGTGTTGATTTAGTAGTAGAGTGATTAATGTCTGAGGCCAAATGTCTCTCGGATTCGAGTTCACCGTGACACAAGGTTTACATTTATGTCTTAAATTGACAAAAAATAATAAAAAAATCTCATGTTTACATGCCAGACTGATAGATTCGAGCCGAGGTGTATCAAAGACTCTAAGCTAATTTCAAAGTCATCATTAACCTTCAAACTTTTTCTTTTTTATTTTGCCTACCTAGATTCTCAACTTTCTATAGTGGGTGTTTTTATTGAATATATATATATCCTATTAATATTGTATTAATAGATTATTACTATATTCAATAATTGTTTCTAGCTAGGACAATTTTTTGAGTTGATTTGATGTTATTAGTTTAAAAGTAGATATCAATCAAAGGCTCGAACTATTAACACTATTTCCAGTGTTGATTTTATGGGAGGGTCAGGATAATAAAACAAAAAAATGTAGAAAAAAGAAGATGGAAAAGCACCAATGTTCTTAACCTGGGAAGATAACCACCATTTAAGTCACTGTTAGTCAAAGGGAACAAATTTTTGTATGACTGACTTCTCATCGACTCTATTTAAGTCATGCAACTTATCAGCTCCTTAGGTTCATCCTAATCTCCAGCTGAATAGGCCATCGTATCGTTAAAAATCTGTCACAACGACGCTCGCACCCTTGATCTCTTGCTACCTCCACCTAGCTCGGACTCCAACTCAGCAACACTTAGCAATGGTACCTGCAGAAGAAACGCTTCTCTCGACGGTGATGCGTGTGTGCATGAGTGTGGTTTCTCACAAGAGTGAATTAGAAAAGATAGGAATTGTATTGATTCAACAGAGTGTTTTACACAAAAATAGGATACTGCCTTCTTTACATGTAATTCTATTTATAGTCTGCTAACCAACTTCTGCTAACCGAATTCAGTTTCACCTAACTAACCCTCCCTGCAAGCTAACTGATTAACCACCCTTCTAACTGATTACCCGTCTTCGTTAGCTGCACCTTCCTCTTGGCATGCATATGCACCACGTGTCTCTCTCTCATGTGCTCCTTCATAACAATTGCCCCTCCCTGAAAACAATGGCTTGTCCTCAAGCCATAAGAGATGGAAATCTGTTTTGAATATCCTGCAAATCCTCCCACGTCGCCTCTTCCTCGGGTAGATGAGCCCACTGCACCAAGACCTCTGCTGCTGGTTGATTGTTACGCTTGACAAGGCGTCGTGCTAACACGGTCACGGGTCGAAGTAACACGCAGCCATCATCATCGAACTCTGGTAGTGTGTCCGTGACTATATCTGATGGTTTAACTCCTTTTTTCAAACAGCTAACATGGAAAACTGGATGGAGTTTCGATGTTGGCGGTAGATGCAGTTCATATGCAACCAAACCTATCCTTTTCTTGATCAAAAACGGACCCGCATATCTCGGACTTAGCTTCCAAAATCTGTGGAGGCGTAGTGATAATTGCCTATACGGTTTGAGCTTCAAGTATACCCAATCGCCTTCTTGAAAGTTGCGATCTCTGCGGCCACGATCTGCGGCTATCTTCATGCGATCTTGAGCTTGTTTTAAGCTTCGTTGGAGTTGAGCCTGAATTTCCTTTTTTTCCTGCAAGTTTGCCTCTACTCCGACTACAGATGGTTGCATATATGAATACAATGCAAGTGGTGTCGGTTTATAACCATACAAAGCCTCGAATGGGGTTAATTTTAGAGAAGTGTGGAATGACGTATTATACCAAAATTCTGCAAGGGATATCCATCTAAACCATTTAGTTGGAGCATGACTACACACACAACGGAGATATGACTCGAGACATTGGTTTACTCTTTCAGTTTGCCCATCCGTTTGAGGATGATAGGCTGTGCTCAAATGGTGCGTGATACCTAACAATGCTATCAAGTCTTTCCAAAATAAGCTAGTGAATACTCTATCTCTATCCGACACAATGCTCTCTGGTAAACCATGCAATTTGTAAATGTGTTCGAGGAAAAGATGAGCAATATGCGATGTAGTATAGGGATGATGTAGGGGTATAAAATGAGCATATTTAGTAAGACGATCAACAACGACCCAAATGGAGTTATGTTTACTTGAGAGAGGCAAACCTTCTATGAAGTCCATAGTAATGTGTTGCCAAGCTTGAGCAGGAACCGGTAATGGCTGCAAGAGACCCGGGGTGCGAGTATTTTCATGTTTGCATTGCTGGCACCGTTGACATTGTGCTACTGCATCCCGAACTTGCTCTCTCATTCCAGGCCACCCGAACGTAGCATACAGTCTTTGATACGTTGCATTAATCCCCGAATGTCCCCCGTAGTTGGATGCATGATAAAATTCTACTACTTTGCTCCGGATTTCTCCTTTGGACCCCAAATACAGTCTGCCCTTAAACCTCAATAACCCATCAGTGAAGTTATACCATGACATATTGTATGGTGTTGTGACGCATTCTGCAATCTTTTCTTGCGCCGTCTCATCCCCTTCATAACTCTCTTGTATCTCACTAATCCATGCTGGTCTTATCACAGTGATAGCTTTGCATTCCGACTCCGGCTGCTCTCTTCTCGATAATGCATCGGCTACCTGGTTATTTATCCCTCTCTGTATTCTATTTTGTAGTCGAAGCCCAGCAATTTAGTTAAATACTTGTGCTGCACCGGAGTAGAAATTTTCTGTTCCAAGAGATGCTTGAGACTTTGATGATCAGTTTTTATGGTGAACTGCCCATGCAGCAGGTAAGCTCTCCATTTCTCCGTTGCGTGAATGATTGCTAAGAACTCCTACTCGTATATGGATAATCCTAGATTCTTCGGTGCCAAGGCTTTGCTAATGAAGGCCACTGGGTGCTTGTCTTGTACCAACACTGCTCCCAATCCGTTGTAGCAAGCGTCCGTCTCCACTACGAAAGGCATGCTGAAATCGGGTAGACGTAGTACGGGAGCTCTAACCATCGCCTCCTTCAGTTGCTGGAAAGCATCCTCCCTAGCTTTTGTCCACTGGAATTGCCCTTTCTTCGTCATGTCAGTTAAAGGTTTAGCCAAAATACCATAATGCCTTACAAACTTTCTATAGTATCCTGTTAATCCTAAGAACCCCCTCAATGCTTTAATTGTTTTTGGTTTAGGCCACTCCGTCATTGCCTTGATTTTATTAGGGTCAGCCGATACTCCTTTATCTCCTATCACATGTCCCAAGTAATCCACCGTCCTAGTTCCAAAAGAACACTTCGAAGCTTTCGCCAGTAACTGATAATTCGAGAGTAGCTCAAAGACTGTCTCTAAATGCTCAAGGTGCTCTGCCATCGTTCGACTATATACAAGGATGTCATCAAGAATACTAGCACGAACTTCTTTGAGGCGACTCAAACACCGAATTCATCAAAGACCTGAAACGTGGCGGTGCGTTGGTGAGGCGAATGGCATCACTTTAAACTCATACAACCCACTAGTAGTTACAAAAGCGGTTTTATGAATATCTTCAGGATTCATGCGAATCTGATGGTACCCCGCCCTTAAGTCGATTTTGGAAAAAACTACGGCTCCTTTCAATTCATCTAGTAAATCATCAATCAAAGGAATAGGGAAGTTATCCTTTACCGTAACCGAGTTGAGCTTCCTGTAATCGATGCAAAACCGCCACGTCCCATCATTCTTCTTCACTAGTAACACTGGAGAAGAAAATGAACTATTGCTGTATTGAATAATTCCAGCTTCCAGCATCTCTTCAACCAGTTTTTCAATCTCCTTTCGCTGTAGGTATGGATATCTATAGGGAGTTTGTTTAAAAGGTTGCGTATTTGGCTTCAGTTTAATATGATGGTCATGGGATCTTTGTGGTGGAAGTTGGCTAGGCTTCTCGAAAATATGGATGTATTTGGATATGAGAGGTATTAGATTTGGATCCGGTTTAATCTCCTCAATCACTGCCTCGAGTGATATCATACATAGACACCCAAACACAGATCCTTTTCCTTTCTTATATGCTTTTCGGAACCGAGCTCCACTTATCATCTTCAATGTAATTTCCTGATTCATCCCTTGTAGTGTGATTACCCTTTCCCCTTTCTTAAACTGAATATTTTGCTCCTCGAAGTTGAAGGTTACTGGTCCCAATTGTCTCAGCAAATCGACTCCGATCACCATATCGCAGCCCCCTAATTTAAGAATTTTCAGAGCAGCACTGAACTTACAATTCCCCATTTCCCACTCCAATTTTGGACACCGAGTGTTGCATTCCAATTTTCCTCCATCAGCCACTGTTACCAGTAAGGAATTGGTGTACTCCAGCTCGCACCCAATTTTTCTGGCTGTCGTCTCATCCATGAAGCTGTGTGTGCTACCTGTATCTATCAAGATAGCAATGTGATGTTTGCCTACTCTTCCTGCCAACTTAATGGTGTCTGGTGCTATCTGCCCTGCTAGAGCATGCACGGATATGTGTAGCTCATCTTCCTCATCGATTGCTTCCTCAGTATTAGTTCCTCGTCGTCCAAAACTCCCTGCTCACAAACTATAACGAACAGCTTTTTGCACCTGTGACCAGGTTGATAGGCTTCATCGCACTTAAAACACAAATTCTTTTTCCTTCTCATTTCTATTTCTTCTGGGGTTAAACGCTTGAATGGCATACTTCTTTTAACATCAGTGGTCTGTAATATCTTTTCATCTGCCGTCTTCTTATCCACACTTGCAGGTTGACTGTAATTCCCTTTGTTGAAACTCTTAGGCCCTCTTCCTAATGAGCTTATCAACATTTCTTGCTTTTTGGCCAACTGGACTGCTGCATTTAGGTTTTGAGGATTGAACATTTCCACCATCCTGGCTACTTCTTCCTTTAATCCACTTAGATAACTTTGGACATAGTATTCTTCTGACAGATTCTTATTGCTATTAGCCATGAAGGCTTTCAACTCTTCAAATTGCAAGGTGTAGCTCAGCACATCTCCTTCTTGCTTAAGCTTATTGAACTGTGCTACTAAGCTTTTTCCTTCCACATTGGCAAACCTGTTCATGACCATCTCCACGAACTCTTCCCACTCCATCTCCTGTTTATCTTCAACATATTCTAGATACCATAGATCTGCGGTTCCCTCCATATACATAGCTGCGGTTAAGATTTTTTCCCGTTCGGTCATCGGGTTGAATAGGAAATATTTCGCACTTCCTCACCCATTGTCCGGGTTCTCGCCATTGAATCTAGGAAAATCAAGCTTGGACCTTTGTATCGAAGTGGATTAGTGTTACCTGGTTGGACTCATTTCGGATTTAAGCGATGAATCACCTTCTTCTCCGCTCTCCTTTTTCGGTTTCTTCCTTCGCTCAAGTTCCTCCTAACTCCTCAAATTCTTTGTCGAAATTCCTCTATCATTGACTGTCTCAGCTGGCTCACTTGTGATTCCAAATTATCGATCCTTTGTTCCATTTTTGCTGCTCCCCTCGTGTTGTTTCGCGGCATACGCAGGTGTGGATCGTCTGCTCTGATACCAATTGTCACAACGACGCTCGCACCCTTGATCTCTTGCTACCTCCACCTAGCTCGGACTCCAACTCAGCAACACTTAGCAATGGTACTGCGGAAGAAACGCTTCTCTCGACGGTGATGCGTGTGTGCATGAGTGTGGTTTCTCAAGAGTGAATTAGAAAGATAGGAATTGTATTGATTCAACAGAGTGTTTTACACAAAATAGGATAACGCTTCTTTACATGTAATTCTATTTATAGTCGCTAACCAACTTACGCTAACCGAATTCGGTTTCACCTAACTAACCTCCTGCAAGCTAACCGATTAACCACCCTTCTAACCGACACCCGTCTTCGTTAGCTGCACCTTCCTCTTGGCATGCATATGCACCACGTGTCTCTCTCTCATGTGCTCCTTCATAACAAAATCGAGTCAACTGGGAACCAACATGAGGTCATCCAACTCCTTTAAATGCTCAATAGTGATGTGGCTGACATCAGTCATGACTCATGAACGCAACCTTGGAGAGATTGGATTCGGGAAGTAGGGCTAGCACCAAATGAAGATGAGAAGAAGGTTTTGTCATTCTCATGGTGTTAGGGTTGGGAGGGCTCTTGGCCCCCTAGAATTTTTGAGTATTAGTATTATATATTTAGTAATCGGACAAAGAATTCATTGTAGTCTAGTTGATTGGATTGATTTGCCTTCATTTTGAAGACTCGAGTTCGAAACCCACTCTCTAAGTGATTTAAATTCTTATTTTAAGCATCTAAAAAACTTGTTGATGATAAAACAATCAAAATATAGATCAATTGAATATATGATGACTATTTTAGAAATATAAGTATTGAACCAAACTATTGAATGAACTTAATTTCGTACATCGAAAATGATGTGTTTGTTAATGCTACTAATGAAATTATTATGCACGATTTCAGAAAATGAAGAATATAAGATAAACTTATGATAGTGATTGTGTTTAACTTTTATTTTTCTAACATTGTGATGTAATTTAAATAATATTATTTATTTCTAATTTTATTTAAAAAAAATTGGAAACCCAGAGTAAAATCTCTGGCTTCGTCACTGTTAAGTGGGAGAGCTTACCATTTTGGAACAAAAAGATGGGTTTGTCAATAGAAGGAAAAATGCAATGATTAGACTTGATTCAGTTTGGGGTTAATGAAAATGGAGGAAGATCTCACCGTCCACGTGTCCAAAGGGCACTTTGAATACTTGGTGATGCCCTTTGGCTTCTGCCAAACACTTGCCACCTTCCAACTCCTCATGAACTAAGTGTTTAAAAAGCAACTCAAAAAGTCAGTTTTGGTCTTCTTTGATGATATTTTGGTGTACAACCAGACTTGGGAAATTATCTAAGGCATTTAAGGATTGTTCAAGAGGTCCTAAGAATCAACAAGTTGTTTGCCAAGTGCTACTTTGGGCAAGAGGAGGTTGAGTATTTGGGCAATGACTTTTCATGAGGGTGTCTTCATTGATCCACAGAAGATCAATTGGCATGTACCTTCTAACACCAAACAGTTGAGAGTATAATTGAATATTTGTGAAATGGTTTGGACTATTAAGCAGACCCTTTACTGACCTTCTTGGGTACATTGCATTGGAGCCCTAAGGAAATTATCTAAGGCATTTAAGGATTGTTCAAGAGGTCCTAAGAATCAACAAGTTGTTTGCTAAGTGCTACTTTGGGCAAGAGGAGGTTGAGTATTTGGGCAATGACTTTTCATGAGGGTGTCTTCATTGATCCACAGAAGATCAATTGGCATGTACCTTCTAACACCAAACAGTTGAGAGTATAATTGAATATTTGTGAAATGGTTTGGACTATTAAGCAGACCCTTTACTGACCTTCTTGGGTACATTGCATTGGAGCCCTAAGGCTGAACAAGCTTTCAACACCATGAAACACATCTGTTCTCAAACTGTCAGACTTTACAAAATCCTGAACTGATGCAAGTGAGAGGTTGTTGGAAGAAACTAATGTGAGAAGATAAACCACTAGCTTACATAAGTAAGACTATATATATGTTAAAAAACCCAGGGGTTGTCTATCTATGGCTATTCAGAAATGGAGATACTATCTGCAAGCTCATAAGTTTGTGATAAAAACTGACCAGCAAGAGTTGAAATGCCAGAAGTTGATGACCCATGTGCAACAGAGATGGATCACCAAGCTTTTGGACTTAAGCTATAAAATACAATACAAAAAGGTGAAGAAAAATATCATTTGTATTGAAAAAGAATATCATTGCCCGTATATACGGACATCCACATAGGAGACCACCTCTTGAAGAATTAGCTGGTTTCTTCTACCTATTTCTCCCGTTTCTACATATCTTATCTCCCTATTTTCTCTTATAATCTATGCTAAAACTTAACATCCCATGAGACAATAATAATTGTATATAATATGTTATTCATAGTCTAGAACAAGAGTTTGCTTTGGAGGGTCCTGACCATACAACCCTCCACTCTTCTCTCGTGTAAGGAATTTTATTGAGTTTTTTCTCCTTTTTGACGAGGGCATGTGTTAAAAGTATACGTGCTTGGTCAACTTGAGATTTTTATGTGTATGTGTTGATCTAGTGGTAGAATGGTTAATATTCGAGATCGAATCCACTATGATGCGACATTTAAATTTCTATATGTTTTATTGACAAAAAAAGAAGTTAAAGTTCTCAAGTGTAACTAATTAGACGTGGAGCTCCAGTTGGAAAGTTGATACTTAATTCTAGCACATGTTTATTAAAATTTAAAAATCAAACCAAACTTGAAATTTTGAATATCAGGAATCATATACTTTCTTCAAAACTAAAATTCTTAGACAACCAAACAAAACTAAAATGTCAAGTGCAAAATTTAATTTAGTTTCAAATATTATTGACATATAAATATACAAAGTTTGCACATATTCTAGTTTGACACACAAATTGTAAAAAGAGTATATAAATACAAGAACTTATATATTGTATTAATTTTTCCACGATTTCTGTTTTTCATTCAATTTGGAATATATTTGGTCGGTCGAATGTTGATGTGGACAAATCGACGTTTTAAAAAACGATATCACACATGTCATCTTAAAACGTGGTCGTTTAAAATAGAAAACTAGTTTTATAAACATCTAGTTTCAAATGTACTGTGTCGTAATTAACAATTTCTCAATTATTGAGTTTTGATTTTTAGTTATTCTAAATGAAAACAATAACGTTTTAAGATGATACATATGATATCGTTTTTTTAAACGTTAATTTGTTCACATCAACATTTTTAGCTTACCAAATTGATGTTTGGAAAGTCGAAATATTGATATCCAATCGTTGTGTAATCTTGAAGAAGAAGAAGAACTTTTGACAAATAAACCAAATTGAATTGGATATGATTTAGAAATTTTAAGAATGGAAAACTGTTTCCTAGCAAAGTAAGAATAGGATTTTATTTTAAAGACATGGAAGTTTTTATTTGTTAATTCACGAGGATTTATTTTCTTTCTATATTTGTATTTTAAGCTAACCTTAATCTAAAATTCATTTTTTAAAAACTTACACATGTACACTATTCTTTTTAAATAATTTAAATCCCCAATCTACTAATTAGAAAAGAAACGTTTTATAAAAAAATTTACGCTCTAAAATCTATTGTAACCAGGATAGGAAGAATTGAATTTCACATATCTCCTAAATTTTGCCATATAAAAACAGTCAAATCTGTCAACATTATTCTGACCACTTTACAACCCTAGTCGCTCTCTCTCTCTCTCTCTATCTAAACACACTCCTTTCTTACTCCCTCTTTCAGCCGGCTCCCGCCACCCTCTCCTCCACGGCCGCCGCCGTGCTCGATCAATAACTCCACTTCCCATTCGGAATTCTCAATTCCGGCGCTTACTCTCTCCCGTTAAATTTACCTTTTATTTCACTAAATTGTACGAATCAACGCTGTTTATTATTTCATTCAGCGCAGTCGTGGGGATGGGGGACAATGGGGGTAGTGATGTTGGTGATCGGCCTGAAAATCAGGCTGACGTCGTCACCGGTGGTCCTCCGAGGTCTCCGTGGAAGACTTCGGCCGCCGCCTCTCCGGTGGCCGGTGCTGATTCAGAGTCTTGGCCGGCACTATCTGATGCGCAGCAGCGATCGAAGTGTAATGGGGGTGTCGATTTCAACCCTGTGAAGTCGCCTCCCCTGACGACGACGGAGGCTGGGGGCGATGGCTGTGCTGATCCTCCTACTTATTATTCGCCGGTGGGTGCTGCTCATCTGCTAGTTTCTGTCAACTCTATATTTTAATTTATTAAATTTGTAGCTTTATTATGTTTATTAATGCAGTAGGTATCCGTTAATGCTGAAGTTATTGGCTTAACTTTCTTTAAGCTCGTGCGAGTTCGTTTTTTGGCACCATATTTTCTCATGGGTTATATAATCTAAATAATGGATGGAAAATGAAGTCATTTGATGTTAGGAACAATTTTCATGTAAAGATTCTTACTTTCTATTGCGAGAGATTAAACATAAGTCTGATGTGGGTGAGAGTTCGATTGTGTATATAAGACTGCACTTACTGTGTCTTAATCTCTGTTGTCACACTGAAAGTTGAGGGAAGAGAGTAAGATCATTCGTGTGATTTTAGATAGAATGATAGGACACCTCAGATTATATGGAACACAGTATTTTTCATACACACGAGAGACATCTCAATTTCTTAGAATGGAAACCATGCCTAATTTTCAGTTACAAAAAGTTATTCTGAAGTGACTGTTTGTTAGTTGAGAGATAATAGAATATATCCATCATAACAAGATAGACAAAGCAACAATTCTTGGAGGAGTCTCTGTGCTGGTAAAGTAAAAAAGAAATGATCCCTATAAGTGGTTAACAAAATAAATTCAGTAGGTTATTCAATTCATTCATTATCACAATTTTGTTATATGTTCAACTATCTTATGTAGGGCCCATAGGCGTATTGGCTTATTTATCATGTTTCTTGATTTGGCATGGGCCTTTGCACCCAGGATGTACTAAAAATATATTTCCCTTTTGCTTAACGTATATTTACTTGCAATGTGGGACAAGATATCCGTTTATGAGGTATCTCATATCCTGAAAACTCTGATTTCTTGCTTATCAGTCTTATACATTATACATGCCATAGGCTACAAATGTTCTGTTTAAGAACCTATATGTCTATTTGAACAAGTATATTTTTGTTTAAATTGGTAGCTTATCTGCCAGTTCTTGTGGACATCCAGGTTACTGTTGAGCCGCAGAAATTCCACAATTGTGGTAATTTTAAATCTCCCCGAAGGCAGCATGCGACACATCATAATAAATTTGGCCCCAAGCATGGCCCAAATAATATACCTCCATTTGCTGTTCGCATACCTTACCAACCGCCGGCAATAACCCCTGTTTTTCATAATATGGTTCCCATTTCACCAACTTATATTCCTGGATATCAGTTTCCAGCCAGACCTTTTTTGAGACCTGATGCTCAACTGCTGAAGTCCACTAGTGATCCTGTACAAGCCTATGTTCCACCAATGAATGGGAATTTTCAACCTTCACTGCATGCTGATTCGAGTGGCCATGATTCTGGTTCTGGTGGAAGAAGACATAATACAAACGACCAATATGGACAAACGAATCCTTCCCGCAACATTCAACAGCCTGCTTCTAACAACTTCTATATACAACAAAATGCGGGGCCAAGACATTTGATAAGGCCTCCATATTTTTTTCCTGCAGGCGTTGTTGATGGGCCAAACTATCCAGGTATATTTGCTATGATGTGGAAGTATATTTTGGCATTTTGTTTTGTGAAATTGGCATCTTATATTTTCTGTTTCATTTCTTTATGTTTTCTCCTTTCCTCACTTTGTTCCTCCATATACAGGTTATATTTGAGAACAGTTGTTTAACAGAACATTCTATCTACAGGTCCACCAGGAGCTATTGTTTACTATCCTGCTGTGCCCCCAGGTTCTGTTAGGGTTCCTTATCCACCTTTTTTAGTTCCATATCCAAGTCCTGGAGTTCCCGTATCACCCACGCCAACAGTAGCACTGAGGGCTCGCATTGTTAAGCAAATTGAGTATTATTTCAGGTGAATTATTTAAACTATCTCATGCCTCAGAAAATTCAGCCTACAACACAACAGTAGGGTCGGAACTAGTTCTATAAGAACCGGAACATGTCTTCATGCCTACTGTAGTGTATTTGTCACTTTGACGGCCATCTGCTTTGATTTTCTCTTTTCATAAGTTTAAGCTTGTGAAAAACTTTTAGATCGTTCTTAAGTTTTGAGTGGTATTTCAAGAAACACGAGAATGCTTTTAACTTTATTTGGTCATGCTTGAGATTTTTAAAACTAGCAACTAATTATTGAGAGATTTATCTTGATAACTCTGCACTGAACATAAATATACTTTGGCAGTGATGAGAATCTGCAGAATGATGTCTACCTGATCTCCTTGATGGACAACCGGGGCTGGGTCTCGATATCGACTATCGCAGACTTTAAACGGGTAATGTGATGAACTGATGATCTCTTTTATTATTGAATCTCTGAGAGTGGAGATCTTAAATTTTGTTTCGACAGTTTTTCCTTCTTGACTTAAGGTATCTGAGAATATTTAATTCCATGGTTTTGGAGAAATCCTTCCCTCCCCCCAGCCTGCAAAAGAACTGAGGAGGAGAGAGCTTTTTCTCTTCTCTCTGATAGATGTGTAGGCCTAGGTGTTAGGTTGCATGGTTATAGTACTTAAGTTGGCTGCAAATCCATTGTCTCTTGCTGTCTTGCACTTGATTTGCTTCTCCCCAGATGAGTTTTTTCTATCGGAGTTTTTTGCTACTAAAAGCTTTCCTGGGATTTTGGGTTTCAGGTTAAACAAATGAATGTAGATATACCGTTTATTATAGATGCATTGCAGGCTTCAGAGACCATTGAAGTGCAGGTTCAATAAATTTCCTCTCCTTAGCATTTTTCTGTAAAATGGCTTTTCACCTTGGTTCTTGTATAGAAAGCTCTTTCTTTTGCTTTTTGTTTCTTGTTTTCAATTCCTTTCTTCTGAACTTTTTCTTGCATGTCTATTCTCAATCTCTGCAGGGTGAGAAGGTAAGGAGACGCAATGAGTGGTCTAAGTGGATTCTGAATTCTGTGAACAATGAATCTACATCCCTTGTTGGAAATTCTGTGAACAGTGATTATCAGAATGAGAATAAGAGAGACAATCCTGATAGAACAACTGGGTTGCTTCCTCCAAATGAAAGCTCAGTGGATTCTCTGCAATTGGCTGCAGATACTCTGAAAAGCTTCATTAAAAGTTCTACAGAACATAACAAGGATAGTGAAAAAGAGAGAGTTGCTTTACGAATCAGTAATTTAAGATTAGAGCTGGGCTGTCAACCCAACTCCGAAAACAAAATCAGTGTACTTAATGATGGATCAAATTTCCAAGCCACCTCGCTAGGAGCTGATTCTGTGAAGTTGGTCGTATTCGAAAATGGTGAAAACGAAAATATTCAGGCTCTTTCAAAACCAAAAGTGAAGAACTTTGGTGAGTCATCTGATGATTTTTCAAGCACATTTATGCTTGATGAAGAGCTGGAACTGGAGCAGAAAACAACAGGGCATGACCATCCTTCTACTGCTGGAAGGTAATTTAGGATTTCTTCCTGCTTGATTTGTATGTATCTTAGTTAGATGCACCCATCTGTTTCATTTGTTACGTGTTGTGTTTTAAATGGAAAATGCATATGTTTGTGATGGACATGAAAATATTGGTGGCTTGTAGAAGAAATGAACAATGACTCAAATATGTTGCTCATATTTGTAGCAGAACATGGATGCCAGTCAATATGCAATGCAGACATCTACTTTTCCATAGTTAAAATATGCCAGGCGTGTTCTTTCATTATATCGGATTGTTCATTTGTGATACTTGTACAATATTTCTGCATTTATCTGGCTTCTTTTGTAAAAGATTTAATTATTCTTGGTATGAAAGATCTATGGATTTTGTTGATTCCTTTTAATGAAATATAAGTTACTCTAGTTTCTTGTCTCCCTTGGACCCACTTACTTTATATGTTTTGGCTATATCCTTTCTCGATATATAAGTAGAGCTGTAATACATGAATTAAGTTGTCTGCTTCAATTCTGTCCATGCATCAGTAGTTGAGGTCAGACTTTAATGTCCGTATGATCTGGTATTTAATATAAGCCTTCTTTCCTGTAGTTAATAGAGTTTCTCTGGTTCTACATGACACAGTAATACAGCTTCTGCAAATATAAACAAGTACTAGTTGTGCAGGCAGTTGATCTGGGATATTATTGACAATATCAGCAACTGAGAAGCTATAACAGCATGCGAGTAGTTATCGCCTCATTTGCAATAATTGGGTGATCTTATGAGAAATTTTCCCAATTAGACCCCCATGATGTAATCTTGTGGAAATTGTTAAGCTTCATTGTTAAATCTTTCTCCAAGCTTTTGGACATAACTTTGAATCTGTCATATCTAGTTATTCTTTATTTTTACATTTTTCCATTGCCAGCTGATTAAATGATCGTTAAATTCTACTACCTTTTAAGTTGCTCGTTTCCTTCTGAAACTTGTTTCTATTAAAAATATTAATTTTAACATAGAAACTGTATCGTTTGTTTTTCATCTTTCAGTGTACATCCTGTATTCTACTGTTTTTTGCATTGCTTATTTCCCCCAACAGTCCCTGCTGCATGTAAGCTGCCTGATAGGTGCTCAGTGCATTAAGATTTATCTTTTAAAATTGTTGGGCGTCTGCAGGGTTGATGATGAAGATGAGGAAATCATTATTAATGATCAAGTTGTCGAGAGGCTTGTAATTGTCACTCAAGTGAGGCCATGATTCCTTGCCAGGCTTGTTTGATACATTCTGTTAGCCTATTATTTGAAATATTCATCTGAAATGCTTACTACTCTACTGATGTTCTCTGAATCTATTTAGGTTCTCTAAATCTGCTATTATTTGAGGTTCAGTGATAGACTAAAATAGATTTGTGATACATGAAATTAAATATTCTTTTTACACATTGTGGGAGTGAAAGGTCAGATATTCTAGGTTGAATTATCTTTTGATTTCCCAATTCTGATTCTCTGAATTAACACGGTTCAACTGGACAAATGCTTATTTAAAGCTGTACATTTGTCAAATCTTGTTGTAATTTCTTCTTTTTATCTTCCTCATTCCCCTCATTTGGTTGAACATCTTTACATACACTAAACATGATTTTCCCCATCATTTTGTGAACTGATGCTATCCCAATGATGCATGTCTTGACATATTCAGTTTCTCTTTATTATCAAATTTGTTTTGTTAGGTGAAGGGTCTATACTAATTAGGTGTCCATTCAAAGATATGCTTTGCCCCTAAGGGATTACTACAAAGTTGTAATTGAAAGACCTATCAGTTGGATTGTTTAAGATAGTGACTACCTAGATTCTATGTTGCAGAATAGTCAAATGAGAGCCGGAGAAGAATCAAAAACATTATCCAGTGAGCTTGCTTCCGCTATAAATGACGGCCTATACTACTATGAGCAGGTTGGCATATTTGTTTCCACGTCAGATTGAAAGAAAAACAGTTGTTAATGTCACTCCATTTGCAGGAACTGAATTTAAAAAGGTCACATCGTAGAAATAACCAGCCGATTAGTGAAAGCAGGGGTGAGAGCTCCAGAAATTCTGCTCAAGTTGCTGCCACTAGGATTCGTGATCATTCTACTGGAAAAAGCAGCTTGGAGGGGCCTGGAAATCCAAACTCTTATAGAAAGCAAAATAATTGTAACTTTAAGCAACATCAGCGACTGTTCTGTGGAAATTCTAAAGGTCATGTAAGTGGCCGGAACTCTCTGGGAGCAGTATCTGGAAGCCCACCTAGTGATGCTGTTGGTTTTTTCTTTGGTTCTACGCCCCCAGATAGTCATGGGTGAGTATCACAAAATTATATTCATTAACATAAGCAATAATGAATAACCTGTGCACAGGTGAAGCATCTGAATTTCATTGAGATTTATTAGGGTTTTTCCCAGGTAAGATAACCCCCCCCCTTTTTTTTAGGTTCAGGCATTCAAAGTTGAGTGCTTCACCACAAAATAGCAATCTCTCAGGAAGTAGTCCTCCAGTTGGTTCAGTGCCAAAGCCATTTCCACCATTTCAACATGCAAGCCATAAACTTCTGGAGGAAAATGGCTTCAAGCAGCAATTGTAAGAAGATGCAATTTAAAGGAATTTTATGCTATAGTTGCTAGCGTGCACCCAGTCAAGGGAGGACTCATTAATTGGTTTTAATTGCATCCCATTATATATTTTATTTAAGGTTAATTTTCTATCTTCAGGTACAATAAGTATAAAAAGCGCTGCCTGAGTGAACGGAAGAAAATGGGCATTGGTTGCAGTGAGGTATCTTGAAAGTATAGATGAAATTATATTTGGATTGCTTCAAGATATATTTTAAATAAATTTAAGGTCATGAATATAAGGGAGGCCCCCCTTATAATTTTTTCCGTAGACTTGCCATTAGATAATAATCGATCTAGTACAGCAGGGACTTGGCAACTACACTAGAGTGTGGTATCTTAATTCGCTGATGCTGATGCAATTCGCCGCTTTTTACTTGCAGGAGATGAACACATTGTACAGGTTTTGGTGTTTTTTCCTAAGAAACATGTTTGTCCCTTCCATGTACAACGAGTTTCATAAGCTGGGTCTAGAAGATGCCGCTGCTGGTTACAATTATGGAATAGAGTGCCTATTCCGGTTCTATAGGTACACTTTCTGCATGATTTGATTTCTTATCCCTAATGCTTGTAGATTTTTATTCTTCTCATCTTTTCTTCATTTCTTTTCTCTTTCAAAATAGCTGTCTTTTTTTCCTATACCTATTTTGCTCATTCGCAATGATATATACATTCAATTTCTGGTTTCAGTTATGGCTTGGAGAAGGAATTTAAAGAGGATCTCTATGATGACTTTGAGCAGCTGACACTTCAATTCTACCAAGAAGGGAACCTTTATGGCCTAGAGAAGTATTGGTAATTGCTGCTTCTTTTATTATATATTCCATCGTCACCCGGGGTCTGAGATTTGAGAATCTGCGAGTTACCAATTCTTAATTTAACAGATTAGATACTTGTACAAAATTTAACATCACAAAGCAGCATAACTTTTTGATTGCACACCGTTCACCATACTGCTTTCTTGTGATTTTCAGGGCATTTCACCATTTCCGGGAGGCACGGGACGGTAGAGAGGCAGTGAAGAAGCATCCTGAACTGGATAGGCTGCTGAGAGAGGAATACCGTAGTATGGAAGATTTCAAGCGCGCCAAAGCTAAGAATGCAACCGTAAAGAAGGCAACCAGTAAGGCATTTTGGCCGATATGATTTGGCAGTTGCAGTGAACTGACAATGTCGCAAATTTTGGGAGGAGAATTCTAACAGTCTATAGAGGTAAAAGCTGAAATTGGTGGCCATTTTTTTTGTTTATTGAGAAATTTTCTGCTTTCTTGTACATAGAATGTTGACGCCATTCTAGTATCGCCTCGTCGAGCCACAAAGAATGTCAAATAGTAGGAATTTTTTTTTTTGGTAAGCTGTATATATAAAAGTTGATGGAAGAAAATAGATAGGTAATAACGACATTAGCTTTTTATAACTGGGAATTTGTGGGGATTGAGGCATGTTTCAAACCACATTAGGTCTGTTTCCTGTCGTCCTTATCAAATAAGATTATCGATCTTTGGATTGGAAATGAATCTCGACTTGATAAAAATCCATTCGAACTTTTAGTAAATTAGTTAATATACACAAGTCTAGTCTGACATGTCACGTTTTTTATGAAGCTAAGGAAGAAAACCTTCACCTATTTTTATTTTTATTTTCTGTTCGATTTTGAAGAAAAAATTACAATAAACATAAAATAAGTTAGAAGGCTGAAACACACACACACACACACACACACACACACATATATATATATATAGTCTCAAGGCTATCGTTCTAATTTACGTAACATTCTGTCTCCTCGAGAGTGCTCATTTTGAGAACAAAATTTATGAAACACAAAATACATACATTAAGAATATTTGCAGCTTCATATTCAAATTAATTGGAATATATTAACTGTCACAAAACCAGAAACTCGTTTGGAGAATCTCCCAGAAAAAAAAATTGAATTTATATATAGAGTTGAGTTATGATAAAAATCTATTTATCGTAAAAACCTAAAAACCAATGCATTTTACGTATAAAGTTAATGTATTTTATGTATAAAATTAATTCACCATTGAGTTATGGTAAAAGATAATACTATTCATCAATATTTCGTAGTACAATAACTTTATAAATAAAGTGCATTAACTTTGTGGATCTTAGGAAATAGGAAAAGCGCATTGGTTTTAGGTTTTATATAAAAATAGGTTTTATTTGAACTATTCCATTAATTACGATATATATATATATATATATATATATATATATGTTAATGTTCAAATAAGAATAATTTTAACTATAAAATGTTTGAATTCAAGAAATTAAATATTCGCCCCTCATGATATTCGAACTTAGATGTTTGAATTCATCAAGTAAGATAATGAATTTATTGTAGATCTTCACGAATCAAGAGCTAAAAATTATTCATATTTTAGATCGGTTCTTATTTGATCTCATTCCTATATATATATATTGTTTATGTTTATTATAATTTTTATCTTCAAATCTAAAACAAGACAGCATAAAAAAAAATCAGAATGGTGAAGGGTGTAGGAGATATTCACCAAAATCCACCATCGCCATTCCTACTTGAACCTATCTAAAAATTTATACATCCATGCATGTCTTAAATTTGGTTAATTGCTTAAATTCGTTTAAATTTATCAAAATATAAATCGGTATAATAATTGATTATCCATCTCAGTAGAAATGGAACATTACAAAGTATTCATTAATAATAAAATGATAAATAACAAAAATAGAGAAATGAAAAAAAATTGTGTAGGCATGCATTTTTATTATTGGACTCGTTAGAAGTTATTTTACCGTATTTATACTAAACCTGATTAAAAAAAGATTTTACTATTAATTTCCATCCAAAACATATATATTAATACCCATTAGTTACTCAAACTCGTTTAAATTCATAAATATGAGTTGTTATAATAATTAGTTACTTGTGAAGTCACATGAAAAATCAATGTGTGATTCAAATTTATTTTAAAAAATTGTACAAATATATCATTTATTTAATTAGGTTTTGAATTGGTAAAGTCTCATGAAAAATCAATGTGAGATTCAAATTGTATCATTTTATATAAATATTCAAGTTGTGAAGTCTCGTGAAATAATCAATGTGGGAATAAGAGTGGTATCGAAACTAGAATTATTTTTAAAAGCATATCCCAAGCCAAATATACTTAATACAAATTACCCCAAAAAAGATTGAAACAATATTGAAAAAAATACATTACTTGAAAATTTGTCTTAGACGAAATTTTGTATTATAATACAGGACTGTGGTATTCACAAAAACAGTTTGAATATATATTAACATCACAATTTGTAATATACGTTTATTTTATAGAGTAAAAATGAATGTTTGTACCAGAAAAATATTAAATATGAATATGTGATTGTAACATTTGAAAAAAATTATGTACTATTAAAAATATTAAATGAATGTATGTACTATGAAAATTGAAAATAAATAATATTTTATAAAGTTAAAAAATTAAGCTATACAATCATAATATATTTAATTAAATAATAAAAAAATTTATCGACATTCATAGTTTAGCCAAAATCTCAAATTATTTAGTGCTTTCTTATTTAAAACTTGTCAGTCAATTTGACTTATATATATAGTATACAAATCCAAATTGAATTACATTGCACAAACTGTTTGTTTCAAATTAAATTAAAAAATAATATTATTTAAGTAAATTTTAATATTAAATTGAAGTTTTTTCAAATCAAACTTGTTAGTCAATTTAACTTAAGTATGGTTGTTGAATTGAATCAAGAGACGGAAAAGGTGGCACATGGAAAAGATATGAAATGTGTTGAAATCAATCGATCTCGATGAATCAATATCTTAAAAGATATAATTTGATCTCGATGAATCAATATCTTAAAAGATAGTATAATTTATTTATTTATTTTTTTTTCCCGAAAATTAAGTCTGGGGTGGTTGAGTTAGTGTGGGAGGGGAGAGGGAAGTTAGTGGTACGAAATTGAGATTGAAAATACAAAAATAAAAATAAAAAAATCCTATGAGAAGACAGAAGGGCAGTAATTAATTAAATATGTAAAGTGTTGAAATAATTGTGATTTGGGATTGGAATTGCAGCAGAGGTCTGTTTCTTTTAGGATTTCAAACGGCAAAAAGGAAGTTAATGGTACTTCAACTCTATACTCTTATACTCGTCTCTCTCTCACACACACACATAGGGGTATAATCGACCCGAGTCGAGCCAAACACCATCATGATCAAGCTTGGTTTGTTTAGTATCGAGCCGAGTCTCGAGTTTTATTTATCGAAAATTTCGAGCTCACGAGCTTATTCGAGCTTTAATCGAACACAAATAAACTTTCTGAATTTAGATATATGTTTAGAATATTGATTATTTTATTTTAAAAATAAATTATTTTATCCATAATAATACAATATATTTATTGATTTCTTATAACAAATAAAAATAGTTAGAGATTTAATACAATAATTACTAATTATAGAAAGAAAATAATTACGTCTAGTTAATAATTTTATATTTTCAAAATAAATCAGTTAATAAACTTGTTCACGAGCTAACGAGCCAAATACTATCATGCTCAAGCTTGGTTTGTCTAGCTAACGAGCTTCACTAAACAAACTCGAATAAACTTTTATCGAGCCGAGCTCCGAATAGCTCACGAATAGCTTGGCTTATTTACCGTCCTACACACACGCACACGTATATATATATATATATATATATATAATTTTTATGAGTGAGAGTAATTTATTTATATAATTATAATTGATATAGTTGTGAGGCGACTAGGGATGGCAATCGACCCGCGGATACCCGAAACCCGTGGGTATCCGCCCGATTATTCGTAGGTTTGGTAGGCATTTCGTGCCGTGGGTATGTTCGTGGTTTAAAACTAGTACCCGTTTAGTTCGGCGAATGCGGAAATGGTTGGCACTACCTGCGTACCCATGAAACACATGTACCATGAATTGTACCATGAAAATATCCACGAAAATACCCGCGAAAATACCCGCGAATTACCCACGAACCCGTGAAACCCTCTAATAACTTATTTTATTAATTAATTAATTTCTAAATTATGGCAACTGAATTTAGCTTATGGCATCTTTTTTCATCTTGAACAGTCTGCTGTCATTACTGCAACTTTTAGCATATGTTATTTTTGTTTTGTTTTGGGCTTGACAGGGGTTGCCAATGAATTAGTTATTCTATCTTTGGTTCCCTTTTTATCTCTTTTAAAAGATCCATTTGGATCTTCAACAAAATACATGAGATGCAAGTTGAAAAGATTTTTGCTGCAACTTTGTAAATTTTCGCGGGTATTCGCGGGTTCGCGGGTTTCGCGGGTATCCGTCAATCCGCGGGTACCCGCGGGTCGCGGGTATGGTGGGAATCTTCTACCCGTCGCGGGTCGCGGACGGGTCGCGGGCGGGGATCATTTTCGCGGGTACGGAAGTGGTTTGACACTATCCGTGCCCGCCCGACCCGATTGCCATCCCTAGAGGCGACCCGTCCAGTTGTGCATGGGAATTGGGATCTTAACTGATCAACATCATTGTATCAGTCATTTTTCCATGTATTTTATTATTATTATTCACCCTCTTTGTGTGAGTGTGTGTTTTGGGATGAAGTCGCATTGTTTGATATAGGGAAAGCTTATAACGCAATTATTCATACAAATCTTTAATTACTTTTTCCAAATATAAGATTTTTGTGTGCATGCAATTATTTTAATACATAATATTTATTGAGGGTTTTTTTTTTTTTTTGTATCATGGGGAACCCATAGCCGCTACCTTAGATGCGCACTGGGTAAACCCCACGGTCTTGTGCAATAGCCTGCAAACCACACAGAACTAGGGCTGTAAATGAGCCAAGCTATTCGTGAGCTATTCGGAGCTCGATTCGATAAAAGTTCGTTCGAGTTCGTTTAGTGAAGCTCGTTAGCTAAACAAACCAAACTTGAGCATGATAGTATTCGGCTCGTTAGCTCGTGAACAAGTTCGTTAACTGATTTACTTTGAAAATATAAAATTATTAACTAGATATAATTATTTTCTTTCTATAATTAGTAATTATTGTGTTAAATCTCTAGCTATTTTTATTTGTTCTAAGAAATCAATAAATATATTGTGTTATTATGGATAAAATAATTTATTTTTATAATAAAATAATCAATATTCTAAACATATATCTAAATTTAGAAAGCTTGTTTGGGTTCGATTAAAGCTCGAATAAGCTCGTGAGCTCGAAATATTCGATAAATAAAACTCGAGACTCGGCTCGATACTAAACAAACCAAGCTTGAGCACGATGGTGTTCGGCTCGACTCGGTTCGATTACACCCCTACACAGAACAGGTAAACCACACTTGGAAAATCAGGTGTGACAGACTCAAACCCATAGAGGCGTTTGGTGGGGTTCAAACCTGTGATCTCTCGACTACAGGAACTCACCTTAACCATTGGGCTGTCCCTATGGGACAAATTGAGGGTTTTCTATTATTATGATTGATTGTGGTCTGGATGACTCTTTTAGAGTCAACACGCGTGCTTTTTATATTGCGTCAACGTGTTTTTTTAATTCCAAGTTTTGATGAATTATAGGTAATTGAAGAAAATAGCTGAATTTACGAAGAACCAATAATTGTTTTTAATATTATTCTTTTACATATTGCCTCGCCTAAAAAAATAACTATTGCCATTTGATTTTCCATTAAGGGAGAAAAAAAATAGAGAAAATTTCAACATTTTTTTTCTTCATATGGTAAGTTTATGCTATACACCTAAAGATATTGAGAATTCTTTTTGTGGATTTTGAAATATTTCCCTATAGATTATGAGACCTCATTTGCATATTTGCATAGAGGTAAGTGAGATATGTGTATTGTCAATTAGGTTTGCGTATAGTCTTAACTCTTAGTATCTTACGAACCACAATTGTATTTATTGTGTTAAACATCTAATTTCTACGTCGTTAACGGACATTGCATCGGAAAATTTGGTTGACTAATATCTAACTAATTAACAACAATTATACTTTAAATAAAGATTCTCTAAAAATAAATAATCTTTATGAATATTCGACCAAAATAAAGATTCTCTAAAATAAATAATCTTTATGAATATTCGACCAAAAATCTAAGCTGTAAGTTATACTTTTAGAACTAAAATTTTTCGTTATAACTCCACAACTCTTCTGATACCTTATAAATTATTATTGAATCAACAAATTTACAAATTACAAACATTATACACGAATCACACTTTTGGCTATAAATGAATTGAGATATCATATTTAGTGATGTTAATGAATTTGTTAATTAACAAAAAAAATGAAGTAGGTGTTATATATTTTTAATACGAGTCTTAGGTTTTCAGTTTATATATATTTGCCATAGAGTTTATGAGTTCCTCAATTCTTCAAATCATATGTTCACCTTAATCTATCTAGCATTTGTTATTGAAACAAACATTGAAACGCCTTGAAAAGAAAACAATTTTGATTTTATAATATGTGAGGAATCATAATTTTTTCTTGATTAGTAATATAGGTTTAAGTTGTTAGTGGTGTAAATGATACTTGTTTGATGATATATGTAGATGTTAGTTGATGAGATCAAAACTTATTCAAGATATACATAGATGTTAGTCGATAAGATCAAAACTTATTCTTTAATGGATAATGATTTTTTTACATATTATGTACATACATAATATCCTTATATTTTAAATTAAATCAAATCAGTTTTTGTAAGCCCATATTTTAATTAATTATATTAAACGATGACATACATAACCTCTACATATTTGAAGCATTTTTTTTATTGCCTTCTATATTCACGTTTTTTAGGAAATATATTCTAATTAATTTGCTTAAATTTTGCATATTTAACTAATTTGTTTAAATTTTGCATATTTATTTTAGTTTTATAATTTAACCTCTTAGGTTCATCCTTGAGCTCCATAGAGTTCATTAACAACCAACAAGGAGTTTTGGCAGGAAAGGGAAAAGGAAGAGGAAGGAGAGGATGTGAGAAAGAGAGAGAGAAATAGAGTGCAAGATAATACATTTTTTTCCCCTTCCTTTCTTTCGTTTTTATGAAGATTGAAGTATCCTTTCTCACCCTAGATGTTGTTAGGACATGTATAAGCATGTTTAGAGTGTTGATATAGACAAAGTAAGGGATTTGGGGACGAGTATTGGTCATTTAGCCGGGTTTTCATCCAAGAAGCTTGTTGTCAAATTTCACTTTACATATATGACTGTTTGTATGTTGATTTTGAGCATGTTGTGGTGCGATTTTGGATTTTCACTCTTCATTCTTAACACTCACACTCAACTCATGGATACAAGCAACATATATATAGATGGTAATTAGCAATATTTCAAGCCTACCAATGTTGATTTTTTTAAAATCTAGAATTCTCTATTTCTTTCTACTTCTTTCTCATATTTTCTTTTATTTATTTTTTCTTTCTTGAATTCTAGAATATTCTTACAAAATATCTTTTCATGTAAAATTAAGTTTCTTTATTTTTTTTCAACACTCCTCCTTAACTTGATTTGACATTCCGAGCATAATTTTGAACTTGGCGAAATCTTCAAACTTGAGTGGTTTGGTGAAAATGTCATCAACTTGATCTTTCGACTTCACGTTCTCCACTTGAACTTTCTTCTTCGTGATGCACTCTCTGATGTAGTGGAAGCGTGTGTCTATGTGTTTGCTTCGATTATGGAACACTTGATTCTTTGCCAACGCGATCGCTAACTTGTTATCCACGCATATTGTTATTGGCTCTTCTTGTGGCCATCCAAGTTCTTTTAACAGGTTCCTTAGCTAGACAAACGTGACAAACACTGGATGTTGCAGCCACATATTCAGCGAAGTGACGTGGCGATGACGGCGCTGTTGCTTTTACCACGGCGACGGTACTGGCCGGTAAATTAGACGAGAGACAGAGGAGGAAACCTCGGCCTACAGAGGCAGATGCTCACCGAATTTGAGACGGAGGCGACACCGTGTCGCTGTTATAGTCGAAGTCGCGACGGCGATTGTTCTCGCCGGAGAATAGGGCGATGTTCTCAAAGAATATGGGAAGATGGTCTCAGCCTGTGGATATCGTGAGCAAGAGAGAGAGATGAGCGAGAGGAAGGAGATGCGCCGGCCGCGTAGGCAGAACGTGAGGGAAAGAGAGAGTGAGAGGTTCTGTGAGAACAGCGAGAGAGAGAGGAGGCAGACGAGAGATGAAAAAGGGAGAGAGGGGAATAGTTCCGGTTTGAAAATTTGGGCTTTTTTATGGGCTTTAGAATTAAAATGAAATTGGGTCAGATAAATAGTTTTGGGCTTTAGTAAATAAAAGAAAACAGTTGGGCCCATAATCAAAATTGCTGGCTGATGCATAAGATGCGTTGGGTCCATTTTATTCTATTAACTAGGCTAAAGTTGATAGTTTAATTTAATTTCACTAGACTTTAATTTGGATGTGATTAATTTAATTACGGGATTAAATTAAAATAATATAAAATAAAATATATAATAGTCGATTATTGAAATTGATGGTGCCCTACGTCGAGAATATAATTTTTAAGATTATATTTTAACTTTTGAAAACTCGGGCATAAGGAAATAAAAGTTGTAGTCTTACATTACTTGATTTAAGGCTAGAGTTACGAGACCTATTAAGATTAGATCATCTTGTAGGCCTCGATGAACGGAAGACTAACGTTGCTTTTCGACATGAGTACCCAGTTCGATTCTTCAGGCTTGTCCTAGCAAGGTGGGCTTTTCTCATCAATGATAAAATGAAATGTCAAATGTTTTATTTACAATGCTTCTTTTGAAATGAAATGATGATGATGTTTACCGTTAATTGTCTGCACAAAATATTAATGTTTTATGTATATATCATATTTGTGTTGGTTTGCCAACTTGATGTTAATCGAATTCGGATCCTATGCTAGAGAGAGAATTTCTAGCAAGGGTTAACGTGTACACTGATGGTAACTGTGTGCTGAAAGGTTTGTTCTGTCAGTTACGGTGATTGTGTGTTGAAAGATTTTTTTCGGTCTGTCACGGCGTCCATGGAAGGTGGCCACTTTTTCTGACGCATGATGTTGCAGATATGGATCATACAGATGAAAAATGGTCCGATCGGACAAAATTATGAAGATAAAGAAAATATTTAGTAGGCACTGGCATTTCAAATAAAACCTCGTGTGCTACTGATGGGGCAGTACAATTAAAATAAAAGTTTTGGCATGAGTTCAGTGAGTATTTTTGTACTCAACCCTGCATATTCGTTTTTGATGTGCATGTTGAGCAGGTGATGGAAATGGAGAAGTGTTGAGCAATTGATCTTTTGTGTCGCTGATATAGTATAGAACCTTGAGTGCACATTTTCATATGTGTACCTCACACGTTTTTCCACTGAAGATGTCGACTTATGATATTATGTCTATAGAAATGCTATTTTTCTTTGAATGCATATCACCAAATCACGACACCATTTGATTTTTTGCTTCTTAATTCTCATCCCAAGTCACAGCCCCAGCTAAGGATTGCGGGTTGTGACATGGTCGCAACGGTAAACAATTGAAACTCCATAATCTTAAAAAAGATAAATATACGAATTCAGATCTAGATCCATAGACCATGTATATCTTATGGATCTAGGCTTGGATTTCATTTTTTTGGATCCAATGGATCCAGATCAAATCTGGACCTAACAAGATACAACCTAGATCCCACCCACCGCCATTCCTATGGCAAGCTTTGATGCCTCTACTCCCAACAAGTTGCGGATCGAGATCATGGAACTATCGCTCGAAAAGTAAGTAAGTTGGTCCCTATTTGGCCTGAACCTATCTAAAAATGTATACATCCATGCGTGTCTTAAATTTGGTTAATCGCCTAAATTCGTTTAAATTTATCAAAATATAAATCGTTATAATAATTGGTTATCCATCTCAATAGAAATGGAACATTACAAAGTATTCATTAATAATAAAAGTATAAATAACAAAAATATAGAAATGAAAAAAAATTACATAGGCATGCATTTTTATTATTGGACTCGTTAGAAGTTATTTTACCGCATTTATACCAAACTCGATTAAAAAAATATTTTACTATTCATTTCCATCCAAAACTTAATATTTTTACCCGTTAATTACTCAAACTCGTTTAAATTCATAAATATGAGTTGTTATAATAATTAGTTATTTGTGAAGTCTCATGAAAATTCAATGTGTGATTCAAATTTGTTTTAAAAAATTATACAAATATATCATTTATTTAATTAGGTTTTGAATTGGTGAAGTCTCATGAAAAATCAATCTGAGATTCAAATGGTATAATTTTATGTAAATATTCAAGTTGTGAAGTCTCATGAAAATAATCAATATAGGAATAAGAGTAGTATCGAAAATAGACTTATTTGTAAAAGCATATCCCAAGCCAAATATACTTAATACAAATTACCCCAAAAAAGATTGAAACAATATTAAAAAAATACATTACTTGAAAACTTATCTTAGACAAAATGTTGTGTTATAATACAGGACTATGGTATTCACAAATACAGTTTGAATATATATATATATATGGGAGGGTTAACGTAAAAACCATTTTTATTGTGAGAACGTGAGAACCAAAAAATGATGAATTCAGTGTGAAATTTGATGAATCTGCTTGGAAAAGTTATTGAATCCAAAAATGGAATTTTCGCCTCATGGGATTCGAACCCGGATGAAAATTCGAATTTTGGATTCGATAACTTTCAAGCAGATTCATTAACTTTCATATCAAATTCATTTTGTGCGTAAAGAATTTCCGTGGTTCTTAGTTCTCACGTTAAAATTGGTTCTTATTTGAACCTCACTATATATATATATATATATATATATATATATATATATATATATATATATATATATTAACATCACAATTTGTAGCATGTTTAATTTTACATCGATTGATTCTTGTAAAAAAATAATAAAAACATCACAATTTGTAATATACGTTTATTTTAACACCACAATTTAGCCCCCAATAGGGGAAATATATCAAACTACACACATTTGTAAAAGTGTGTACAGCTCATACCCATTTTCCAAAATGAATACACAACATACCCATTTATATTTTTTTAATATATATTTATAGTGCAGTTTCGTCAGTTTGGTCAGTGAAATGACATAACACTGACTCCGAAACATAACAAACATGTGAATCAATATTTATAGTGCAGTTTCGTCGGTTTGGTCAGTGAAATGACATAACACTGACTCCGAAACATAACAAACATATGAATCAATAAAAATGATTGCGAAATTATTTTCAATGTATTGGATATTATTATTATGTTAAATTAATTTATATATCACTGAATCATGAATCATCGACCGGAGAGAGGATGAATGATCGGAATTTAATTAAAAATTCAAATTTTGAATAATAATTGGTCGACCTGAGAGAGAATTTTTAATACAATTTTAATTAATTCATATCTCCGGTCGATAGGAAACATCAAATTAATCGTAGAGAGAGGAATTATCGGTATATATTTGTATAAGAATTAATACTAATTATTAATTCATGTCTCCGGTCCTTGTAGACATCAAATTGGTCGTAGGAGAGAGGAATTATCGACTTGTTATGAAATGAAATTAATACTAATTATTAATTCATGTCTCGATCGACCAGGAAACATCAAAGGTCGGCCGGAATCAACGATTTTCGATCGGAAGAAGGATATATCAAATTAATTTAATACTAATTAATTTAAATTGAATGTATGATATTTAAATTAATATTTAAAGGTAATCTATGGAAATTTTGCAAAATATTGAAATGTTGTATGAATTTTGAAATATTTAATATTGAAATTATCCTTCATATTTACCGTATTAATTAATAGTGTACAAAATAGTACTACGAAAAGTAAAACCTTACAGCTAAAATTGCAGAAAAATTGAAGAAGACAAATAAATGCAGAAAAATTGCAGAAAAATTGAAGAAGACAAATAAATGCAGAAAAGTAAACCAATAATTGAACCAATTCTCTCCTATTTATACAATCGATTGTAACAAATACAAATCCAACAAATTGCTCTTGCTCTTGCTCCTCCAATTTTCGTTCGTTCATTTCGATTTTATATTCAAAATTTTCAAATTTATTTCTTCAATCCAGAAGCCAGTAGCTATGTCTCAACAAGTAAGTTATTCGAATTTTTATTTATTTTCGACGTGTTTTGAATTTATTGTTGTTTATGATATTAATTTGTGTTTAGATTTATTATTGTTAATTTTGTTTAGATTTATTATTGTTTATTGGTATGGATAAATTATTGCGTTTAGATAATTAAATTAATTGGATAATTAATTTAGTGTTTTGAATTTATTGCATAATTCGTATATATAATTTAGATAATTAAATTAATTGGATAATTTGTTTAGTGTTTTGAATTTATTGCATAATTAGTATATATAATTCGATATAATTCGTTTAGATAATTATTGTATAATTACCTATATATAATATATAATTGGATATAATTAAACATGCGACTTTAATTTGCACTGACTTTAATCAAACATGCAGACTTTAATTTGCACTGAATTGGGTCGGACTTTAATTTGTTAAAGAATCGATTCCTCTCACATCATCATTGTCTTACATCTTACAGAATGCGAATTTTCTTGATTTGATTCAAAATATAGTTGTTTAATATGTTTGGGTATGGGCTATAGTTAATTTTTAGGTTGGGTATGAGTGGTATACATATTATGAAAGTTGGGTAGATAAGTTGGGGCCCATTTAAATAAACACCACAATTTGTAACATATCGTATCAAAATATGGTAAATATCTTTATAATATGATTAATGACATGGTTTTTTTAATATCATATTTTTATGTCATGGTTACCCGTATCTATCTTCGCGATTGATATAATCAGTATTTTTTCATACTTGTTTAACATGTAATAAGAAATTTTGTCCCAACCCTTCCCCAAATTTCTATGCAATGCTAATTAAGACTGGTCCTGGAAACTCAAACACGATATGTTATGAATTGAGAATTATGAAGCTCAAGGCTTTATTGCTACATTTATTTATCAACATCATATCTTCACATCTCACAGAAAATATCAAACTATTTGAGCTCGAATATATGCGGACTAATTTTGCCTAAGCTAGCTTAGCTACAGCAGAGCTCAGATCTTCTATATTTAATCTCAGTTTGATTGAAACTCAATTAAGCTAAGCCATAACTGTTTTGAAGCTAATTAATTTAAATAATTAAGCCTTCAATCAGCCATATCTTTTCAAATTATTTGGCTATTTGGAACAACAAATTTGAATTAAGAGCATACGTCATCTTCTAAAACTGCTAGTATTATTTCTGATGGGATCAAATCTTTTCACTAACACTCACACTCAACTCACGGATCCAAGACATACATATATATAGATGGTAATTAGCAATATTTCAAGCCTACCCAATGTTGATTTCTACAATTTCAAGCCTACTAATGTTGATTTTTTATCTAGAATCTCCATTTCCTTCTACTTCTTTCTCAAATTTTTTTTCTTTCTTGAATTCTAGAATATTCTTAAAAATATATTTTCATTTCAAATCAAGTTTATTTATTATCTTCAACAGAGGTATCATATAGTTACCAAGTCTGAGTTAGTATGTAGTTTTTAATCTCATCCATTCATCTTATAGATCATATGGTAGAGATTTTTTTTGAATTTTAAGCTTATTTTCGCTGATTTCGCTACAGTAAGTGTATATTAGTAATTTGATTTGTTATGTAATACGGAAAATCAAACCACTCATGTAATTAAACAGAAAACTGCAGACAATTGAATATAAAAATGCATATTGTTATACACAAATTATATAATTTGATTTGTTATGTGATATAGAAAAACGAACCATTCATGTTTTAAAATAAAAATCGCATAATGTTGAACACGAAAATGCATGTGAGATTGATTTATCCGTAATTTATTTCTCTAGTTTAGATCAATTACTTCTAGCTTCATAATTCGAAAGAAAACAAATGATCATTAAGAAAGAAAGCAAATGATCAACAAGAAACATGTTTGTGCATAGTTGTGTTTCGTTCTATACATGTTTACGTTTATTCGTATGTATGTTTTGTTTTACTATGCATATCTATATATTATTATGCATATGCAAGTTTATGTGTATTGTTATACATATTTTAGTGTATTAAGATGCATATTCTTCGCATATGACATCATCTTGTCACCTCATTCTCTGGTTTTCGTTAAACTCCATCGTAAACCACCGTTTCCTACTTCGATTTTCGACAAACTTCGCCATAAAAATCACATACCACCATCTTTGATACCTCAATATTCTCTTAAAATTCTCTTTATTTTTCTTTAATTTCAGGCAAGTAATCAATAATTTTTTTGCAATTTCAGGTAGTGACCAGCCACCGCGATCGCCGCCATCGTGACTGCCACCACCGCGATCGCCTCCACTGTGCCATCACTGCTGTCAGCTTCCAATTCTTCTCCAGTGAACAGTAGCATTACAGAGAATAAGAAGAAAATGATTGTGTTGCCCCTCAGCGAAAATAATAATAAAAAATGATATACCACGTGTCGCTTGTTTATGCTATCCACATGGTCATAATGTGAGTCTAGATTGAGTAATATATACTACCCGAAAGTCCAGTACTACGAGAACTCAATCATATATATATATTTAACATATGTGCTACGAATGGATGAAATATGTGCTGAACTAACATGTGCAAATATGAAAGATGTGCTACTATTCTTATTTCATACAATAAGAAGCTTTCTCACCATAACTACACACACACACACACACATATATATATATATATATATATATATATGGTGGTTATAAAGGAAACTACACTAAGAATCAATAACCACCGTTAGATTTAATAAGATCGGACGACTTATAATTATTTAATGAAAAAAATAGTTAAATCCCTAAATTTTCGTTATTTGAGTATTTCATATTCAATTCTCCATTGTTCGTGTAATTCATGTTATTTTCATATAATCGTAGTTCTTGTGCATGCTATCACATTCCAATTAATTATTATGTTCATGCAATTCATGATGTTGTGCGTATGAGAACAATTAGTAGATGAATATATAAAATTCATTAATTATAGGGTTAAACGATTACTATTAAAATATGAGCATAATAAACGATTTATAATTAATCATGATAATTAGATTATAAAAAATGGATGTACCGTATTAGTTCTTAGTTCTAAAAAAATAGAGTTATCATTTGATCTACTCCATATATATATATATATATATATATATATATATATATATATATATATATAGAGTTTGGTTCAAATAAGAACCATTCTTATCCTAAAACTAATAACCAAATGAATTCGTTATGAAAGTTGATGAATCCGTTGAGAAAGTTAATGAATTCAAAATTTAGATTTTCACCGGGTTCGAATCCCATGAGGCGAAAATTCTATTTTTTGGATTCGATAATTTTCGATGGATTCATCAACTTCACTATGAATTCATCGGTTTTGGTTCTCACGTTCTCACAATAAAAATGGTTCTCACGTTAACCCTCCCATATATATATATATATATATATATATATATATATATATATATATAGAGAGAGAGAGAGAGAGAGAGAGAGATTCAAATAAGAATCATTTTTAAAATGCGAACTAAGAACTATAAAAATCATTGTGAACAAAATGAATTCGTTATGATAGTTAATGCATCCGATGAAAAAATTACTGAACCCAAAATTTAGAATTTTCACCCAGGGTTCGAATCCCATGAGGGGCGAAATTCTATTTTTTCGAATTATGTAACTTTTTCCAGCGGATTCATCAACTTTCACACTGAATTCATCATTTTTTTATTTTCGCATTCTCACGATATAAATAGTTTTCACGTTAACCCCATATATATATATATGTATATATAGATAAGTTTTTATAATAATTGATTAACCCCTCGAGTCTTGAAAAATAATCAATTTACATAGTAACTTAAAAGCACAAATTTAAAAAAACAGCTCAATCTTTGGTTTGAGTTTAGTGGTCCTTAGTTGCAGACAACAGGAGAGCACGACAATGAAGCGAAACAATAGTTTAAAATTTAACCACCTAGAATTGTTACTCGCGGCGTAACACATAGATGAATATAAATAGTGAGACTCTCTATTTCTGAACCTAGGGATGACTACGGATCTAGGACTCGGTCCAGATCCACACATTCAGGTCCATTTTTTACGATACGGGCCTTCCAAAATAGAATCTCACGGATCTGGATCATTTCGGGATTGCTCCTTTAAATTTCGGATCTTGATTTGGATTATGATTTTTGAAATCCAGATCCGATCCATTATTTAGAATGTATATTATTCTTATTTTTCATTTTTATATGTAATTTGATTCCTAACCCCAATATTTACTAATCCAGATTCAGAAATCATAATTTTTTACATTGTCTCTCGTCACTCCAATCGCCAAGCTCACACATTCTTCCTTAAATTTCGAACGACATTGTCACCATCCTAAACCTTTGGCTATCCCTTTCACCGAGGTCCATTGTTATAGCCTCATAGCTCAATGACATATAGAGTTGACTCAACTTCCTTTTTCTCTCTCTTAAAATCTCAAAATTCCAATTTGCACATCATAGTCACTCTACCGGATTTCTACATAGTCGTCGCAATGGTAAACAATTGAAACTCCGGATCTTAAAAAATAAAAATATACAGATCTGGTTCTAGATCCATAGACAGTGCATATCTTATAGATTTGGGTCTGAATTTCATTTTTTGGACCCAATAGATTCGGACAGGATCTGGATCCAAATCAAAAAATTTGAATTTTAAATTTGGACCTAACAATATACAACCTACCATCGCCATTCCTACCTGAACCTATATAAAAATGTATACATCCATTCGTGTCTTAAATTTGGTTAATTGCCTAAAGTTGTTTAAATTTATCAAAATATAAATCGTTATAATAATTGATTATCCATCTCTGATAAATTTAAATCGTTATAATAATTGATTATCCATCTCAGTAGAAATGGAACATTACAAAGTATTCATTAATAAAAAAATGATAAATAACAAAAACAGAGAAATGAAAAAAATTTGTTTAGGCATGCATTTTATTATTGGACTCATTACAAGTTATTTTACCGTATTTATACTAAACTAGATTAAAAAAAAGATTTTACTATTAATTTCCATCCAAAACATATATATTATACCCGTTAGTTACTCAAACTCGTTTAAATTCATAAATATGAGTTGTTATAATAATTAGTTACTTGTGAAGTCACATGAAAAATCAATATGTGATTCAAATTTATTTTAAAAAATTGTACAAATATATCATTTATTTTATTAGGTTTTGAATTGGTAAAGTCTCATGAAAAATCAATGTGAGATTCAAATTGTATCATTTTATATAAATATTCAAGTTGTGAAGTCTCGTGAAATAATCAATGTGGGAATAAGAGTGGTATCGAAACTAGACTTATTTTTAAAAGCATATCCCAAGCCAAATATACTTAATACAAATTATCCCAAAAAAGATTGAAACAATATTGAAAAAAATACATTACTTGAAAATTTGTCTTAGACAAAATTTTGTATTATAATACAGGACTGTGGTATTCACAAGAACAGTTTGAATATATATTAACATCATATACGTTTATTTTATAGAGTAAAATTGAATGTTAGTACCAGAAAAATATTAAATATGAATATGTGATTGTAACATGATTTGAAAAAAAATTATGTACTATTAAAAATCAGAAGTATCCAAATGAAAATTGAAATTAAATAATATTTTACAAAGTTAAAAAAATTAAGCTATACAATCATAATATATTTATTTAAAATAATAATAAAAATTATCGACATTCATAGTTTAGTCAAAATCTCAAATTATTTAGTGCTTTCTTATTTAAAACGTGTCAGTCAATTTAACTTATATATGTAGTATACAAATCCAAATTGAATTACATTGCACAAATTGTTTGTTTCAAATTAAATTGGGAAATAATATCATTTAAGTAAATTTTAATATTAAATTGAAGTTGTTTCAAATTAATCAAACTTGTTAGTCAATTTGACTTTAGTATGTATGTTGAATTGAATCAAAAGACGGAAAAGGGGGCACACCGAAAAGATATGAAATCTGTTGAAATCAACCGATCTCGATGAATCAATATCTTAAAAATATATAATTTGATCTCGATGAATCAATAACTTTTCTTTTTTTCCTTCTTTTCTTTCGTTTTTTTGAAGAGTGAAGTATAATTCCTCACCCTAGATGTTGTTAGAACATGTATAAGCATGTTTAGAGTGTTGATATAGACAGAGTAAGGGATTTGGGGAAGAGTATTGGTCATTTAGCCGGGTTTTCGTCCAAGAAGCTTGCTATCAAATTTCACTTTGCATATGTGATTGTTTGTTTGCTGATTTTGAGCATGTTGTGGTGCGATTTTGGATTTTCAATCTTCACTCTTAACACTCACATTGAACTCATGGATACAAGCAACATATATATAGATGGAAATTAGAAATATTTCAAGCCTACCAATGTTGATTTTTTTAAAATCTAGAATTCTCTATTTCCTTCTACTTCTTTCTCATATCCTCTTTTATTTTATTTTTTACTTTCTTAAATTCTAGAATATTCTTACAAAATATCTTTTCATTTAAAATTAAGTTTATTTATTTTTTTCAACACTCCCCCTTAACTTGATTTGTCATTCCGAGCATAATTCTGAACTTGGCGAAATCTTCGAACTTGAGTGATTTGGTGAAAATGTCAGCAACTTGATCTTGCGACTTCATGTTCTCCACTTGAAATTCATTCTTCGTGATGCACTCTCTGATGTAGTGGAAGTGTGTGTCTATGTGTTTGCTTCGATTATGGAACACTGGATTCTTTGCCAACGCGATCGCTGACTTGTTATCCATCCAAGTTCTTTTAATAAGTTCCTTAGCTAGACATCGTGACATACTCTTGATTTTGCAACCACATATTCAACGTCGCATGTTGACAGCGTGACTATGTGTTGCTTCTTCGACATCCAGGTGAAGACTGTATCTCCCACGAAAAATACAAATCCACTTGTACTTTTTTTATCATCATTGTCTTCGGTCCAATCATTATCACTATACCTGACAAGCTTATATTGGTTAGTACTTGAATGGAATAAACCACAATTGATCGTACCTTTGAGATAGTGAAGTATTTTATTTGCCGTTTTCAAATGTGTTATGGTTGGATGCTCCATGTAACGACTTACGACTCCAGTGGCATAAATTAAGTATGTCTGACATTGTGCAAGTTAAGTACCTCATGCTTCCAACCAAACTCTTGAATGATGTCGCGTCCACTTTTCTTCCTCCATCGTTCTTGGATGGTTTGATCCCGCACTCCATCGGTGTGTTGATTGCTTTGCAATCCTCCATTTTGAACCTTTTAAGGATTTCTTTGATATAACCTTCTTGTGTGATAAAGATTCCATCTTTGAGTTGCTTGACTTCCACACCGTGGTAGTATTCCATCAGCCCAATATTAGTCATCTCGATCTCTTTGTTCATGGCCTTCTTGAACTCCTCAAACCTTATTGGGTTGTTGTCTGTAAAGATCAAATCATATATATACAAGCACACAATCAGAATATCTTTTTCTTTGATTTTGTAACACCCCGCTTTTTCATATCAGGAATCGATATATAATAAGCCGATAAGAATAATATGTCCATTTCCCGTAGAAAATTTTTCAGTATTACTAAGATTTTAATAATAAAAATCATTGATGTTAGTTTATTGAAAATAAATTATTATATATAAGTATATAAGAATTGATCGACGAGCTTGATCAATATTTTAGTTTTAAATAAATTATCATGCAATCAACTTTTTGCATATATGTTTCGATTATCATGCATGTGCATAAATGTTTGATTATGTGATTTAATTATTTTTCATAAATGCATATATGATGTGTGCATGTATTACAGTGTGCATGTATTACATTCTAGAAGATATATATGTATATATACCATTTTTTTACCCTACTTGATAATTATTTAGGGTGGGCAGCTATGCATGGAGAATGGAGAAGAAAATTTTGTATGCCACAACTCACATCAAGTTATTTCTCTCTTCCACCCCATTATCATCGGCACATACATACATTTATCATCCATACCAGATTTTCAATCCTCTCAAGAACAAGAACAAGAAATAAAATAATAGAATCTCCCTCTACATCTCCCTACTGTCGACCGAACACATACACCAACTCACACTCCCTTTTCTTTGCTTCCTTTAACTCCACCACCAACAGCAACCCTCAACCTACCTCTAGGAGTTTTGGTTGGAGAGAGAGAGAGAGAGAGAGAGAGCACATTTTCTTTTTTCCTTCCTTTCATTCGTTTTGTGAAGAGTGGAGTATCCTCCCTCACCCTAGATGTTGTTAAGACATGTATAAGCACGTTTAGAGTATTGATATAACAGAGGAAGGGATTTGGGGATGAGCCTTGGGCATTTAGCCGGGTTTTTATCCAAGAAGCTTGCTGTCAAATTTCAATGTGCATATGTGACTGTTTTTGTGCTGATTTTGAGCATGTTGTGGTGTGATTTGGTTTCGGTTCCTTCTGTAAAATTGTTCATAAATTCGTTTGGAGAATCTCCCAGAAAAAAGTATATGTTTGAATTTATATATGTATGAGATGGATCATGTAAGAATGTAAATATTGGTAAGAAATAAGAATGCAGCATTGAACGTATAAAGTTGTTGCATTAAAAATGTATAAATTTGTTGCACCAAATTCAACATATAAAATGTAGCACTGAATATAAAGTTCTTGCACTGAATTTGGTGCAATAAATTTATATATTTAGTGTAAAAACTTTATACTTTCAATGTTGCATTCTTATTTTTACCAATATTTGCATTATTACGTGAACCACCCCTATATATATATATATATGGGTGAGTTATGGTGAGAAAGCTCCTTAGTATAGGAAATATGAATAGTAGCACATCTTTCATATTTGTGTAGCACAATCAGAATTACTATATTGCACATGTTAGTTTAACACATATTTCATTCATTCGTAGCACATATACTAAATATATTAGTTTAGCACATCTTTCATTACAACGTAGCACAATAAGGGTTCTAGTGTTGCACAATAATCCGTGTAGCACACAAAACACAAAACTGTAGCACAACCGAAATTAAATCTCAAACATTGATCCAGCAAATCAAAGGCCCGGATTCATTCTCATTTCCTACCAAATTATTATTTTCTACCTAAACCATCTCATATATATATATACCTAATAGAGCTCACACAGAACTCTTTTTATGAAGAAAACAGGGACGGAGCCTTCGTTTCCAGAAAATATGTTCAGCGGAAGTGAAGGATTTCTTTTTTTTTTTAAGGATATTGGGATATATTTTTTGGCTCTTAAGGATGGGTATAGAATTTGCTATCGGCTATAGGAGTAAGAAAACAAGAAGCTTAGAAACTCATGGTGGTTGAGAATGCAAAGGATTTTATTTGAATTCTCTATATATATATATATATATATATATATATATATATATATATATATATATATATATATATATATTATTCCTCATGAGATTCGAACCAGATATTTGAATTCATCAAGTAAGATGATGAATTTATTGTATATCTTCACGAATCAAGAGCTAAAATGATTCATATTTTATATTTTAAGATCGGTTCTTATTTGATCTCATTCATATATATATATATATATATATATATATATTGTTTATGTTTATTATAATTTTTTCTTCAAATCTAAAGCAGACAGAATAAAATAAACATCAAAATGGGTGAAGGGTTTGGGCGGGGGCTATGAGTGACCAAAATCCACCAACGTGTTTGAGTTTCGGGGACGATAAGATAATGAAATAAGTGGCACCAACTTATCTATTGTTTGGAGTCATGAGTGATTGAGAATTGAAATGAAATTGGTGGCAAAGGCACGAAATTGAGGTTGAGTATGTAATTTCAAATGATTATTTAAAGGGTGGTCTCCGGGGCACAGTGAGATCCACCCTAATTATTAAATTAGTTCTAATTAAAATTAATTAATTAAAATAATTTTAATTAAAATTAATTAGTTTAATAAACTTTAATTGTAAATTAATAAATAATAATTTTGAATTAATATATCTTAATTTTGAAGTAATAAACTCTAATCGTGAATTAATAAACCCTAATTTTGAATAATAAATCATAATTATGAATTAATAAATCCTAAATATGAATTAATAAACCTTAATTATGAATTAAAAATTAATAATTATAAATTAATAAAATCTAATTATCATTAATCACCATAATTAATATATAATTATTTTAATGAAAAAACAAGGGTGAGCTCACGGTAAGGCAGAGCTCACCCAATTTTTTTGTCTTATTTGAATGTTACAAACAGGTTATATTTGTATGTTTTAAGTTCTTCTTTGCAGCTAATATTTCACTTTCGATTGGAAATGCTGCCTCCATCAAGGTTCCTCCCATCAAGGTTTTGGTTAAAAATTATAGTCTTGTATGACTTTGAGATATAGGTAACCACAATTAATAATATGCCATATAATTGATAGAATTTTGAAAAAAAAAAACTATTAAACGTATTTTGGATAGCTAAAACTCGTAACCTGTACACTATATAGGAGATATAAACTAAACGAGATGGTTTCATATACGGATGTTCATATGTGCGGACATTGATAACTTTTTCAATGCAAATGATATTTATATTCAATATAAATGATATTTGCTAAATACAGGGTAAAAAATAATATTTTTCTTCAATATAAATGATACGTTTCTTAAAAACAAATGATACTTTTATCCGTCCGCAGCAGCGTAAGGACAAATGTATATAAATTTTTAAAAAACCAAATAAATAAGTTTGATCTAAAAAACATTGCTCAACCTTTTGAATATCAAATAGTCCATCCCGAAGCCGGAAGGTCTTATACTAGGATATTTTTAGGTAAAGTTTAACATCTTAGTAATGCTATCGTGTAAGAAATTTAGTATTCAAAAATAAATTTATACATAAAAAAATATTTGAGGTGGTCTCATGTGATGATATTTTCACATAAGAATATGCGGGGATCACATTCAATTAGGAAAGAGACCACACTTAATTAGAAAATGTTCCAATTAAATATAGTCATTATGTGTCTTCACATGGATGTCTCATACGAGACTTTGGTTAAAAAAATTATATGTTCATCCTATGAGCTTCAATCTATACTTAGATATATAATCGTAGAAGTGGAATTAGAATCAGAAAATCTACAGTAGAACCTTTAAAAATTAATATTATCGCAAAACTATATTTTTGTATTTTTATACAGGTATTAATTAGTCGATAAATTAATTTCATATCGGTCCCAAGTCGATACATTTAAATTATGATCTTAGAATGGTCAAAAGTAGGGATGGCAATCGACCCGCGGATACCCGAAATCCACGGGTATCCGCCCGATTATTCGTGGGTTTGATAGGCATTTCGTACCCGTGGGTATGTTCGTGGTTTAAAACTAGTACCCGTTTAGTTCGCGGGTATGGAAATGGTTTGGCACTATCCGTACCCGCGAAACCCGTATACCCGTGAACTGTACCCGCGAATATACCCGCAAAAATACCCGCGAATTACCCGCGAACCCTACCCACGAACCCGTGAAACCCTCCCATCTAATAACTTATTTTATTAATTAATTAATTTCCAAATTCTGAAAATAGGAATTAGGAACCCTAGTTTAGTTCCCACTCTTTCATTTTCAACTTTTGTTTCACGCCGCTTCTTCTCACCTCTCTCACAGATCACACCTCTTCTTCTCACCTCTCTTACACGGCAGCAGTAGCGGCTCCACCACCGCGCGGCGCCTGCGTCGCCGTACCTCCTCCCGTGCCGCCACGCCTTCTCCAAGCCTCATCCACCATCGGCGCGATCGCGCGGCGACCAACACCACCACGGCTCCACAGCTCCCGCCTCCACCACCTCCCGCTCACGAAGCCCACTGCCGAGACAAAACGACGAGTTGCAATTCTTCTCCAAAGGGTGTGTGACCTCTTCATCTGATGTTGCCACAAGTTCTATTAGCTCTTCTGAAGTGTTGTCAATATTCAAAACACTTGCTGGAAAGAAGAAAAGTAATAGCGTTGTGAAGTCGAAAAATGAGTTGGACCGTTACTTGGAAGCAGACGATCTTCCTTGTGTTGATGAGAACTTTGATATACTTGCTTGGTGGAAGGTGAGTGAGACTCATTACCCTACACTTCGTCTTATAGCTCGTGATATCTTTGCTATCCCCATAACAACAGTGGCTTCAGAATCGGCTTTTAGCACTAGCGGGAGAGTTCTAAGTGAACATCGCAGTCGTCTCACGCCAAAGCTATTGGAAGCACTAATGTGTTGTCAAGATTGGCTTCGTAACAAACATGAAGGTTTGAAATTTAAATTACAAATTTACAATGAGTCTTCTTTCTATGTATCTAATGTGAATAGTTATTTATTTCATAGGTGAATGAAAGAATGAAAGTTTTTGGACATGTCTTCAAGATGAGGAAGAAGAGTTCAAGGAAACGTGCTCTATATCAACCGTTGAATTGGAATAATATAACTTGATCTCCCCATTTATTGTTGTTAAATTGGATTTGAACTTTCATTTAGTGTTGTTGATTTGTGGATTTGAATTTTCATTGTGTTATTGATTTGTGGATTTGAACTTTATGGATTTGAATATGGAATTGTGGATTTGAACTTTATGATTTATTAATTTGTTAGTGATATTTTCGTGTTTTTTGAAATGTTTTGTTTCGGCGGTCGCGGGTGATCCATGGTGAAGGTTTCGTGGGTAGTCCGCGGATGGCATGTGGCGAGATACCGTCGGGTGGTGGGTTGTTGGTATCCGCCAACCATGGGTACCCATGGTCGCGGTATGGTGGAATCTCCTACCCGTCGCGGGTCGCGAGGCGGGTTGCAGGCGGGGATCATTTTCGCGGAGTGCGGAAGTGGTTCGGCACTATCCGTGCCCGCCCGACCGATTACCATCCCTAGTCAAAGGGATAAAATATATGCGTATATATATGCGTATTAGTGATAATTATTCCATAATAAGGATACATATTGCCAAAGTTAATTTAGTATTCAAATTTTAAATTATATTTTCATATTTAACATATTTCCCATATAAATAAAAAAAATCCTATATTTGAAGTATACACATAGCAAAAAGTAAAATTTTCATAAACACTTTCTTGATTGGTAGAAATTTGAAAAAATAGATATGTTGATAAAAAAAAAAAAAGCTAATGATAGTCATTAGATCAAAAATGTATTTACTAAGATCTTGGTCGTTGATTTGATTCATCCCCAACTATAAAATAAATTCATCATTATTTGAAATCTATAATATTAAGTAGATCTATTTGTATAATTGAAGCTATTATCACTATTTCTAATTGATGTAGAGTACCTACAACTTCAAAAATTATAAATGATTTATTTTTCATATTTATAATAACTAACAATTAGTATGCATTCGTACTCAAGCAAAACTAGTTGAATTCAATCTCTTGAACTGTCCGATCCATCCTGTTACACTTAGGGGTGATGATCGGTTAGTCGGCTATCGGTTTACCCAGAACCGAACCGATAACCATCAATTATCGGGTAACCAATATTTACGGGTTCGGTTCGGTTGTCGATTAGTATATTTTGAAATTTTTGGTTATAGGTTATATGCCATTAACCGACGAGTATAACCCATTAACCGAAATTAATATTAAATTACATATATATTTCAATTCATATTTCAAAATTAAGTTATTATTAACTTTATTTAAGAGTTTTTATGTGTATTTTAAAACTCATATTTGTTCTTATTAAATTTTAATTGTGTATTCGGTTTCCCACTTTAAAAAATATGGTAATGATTAAGTTAATGTGATTTCCCGGAAAAAAAGATTAAGTGAATGCATTGAGAGCTCTATTTAATTCAAGTTTTGACATATATCAAAGTCAATGATAAAATATATAAAAGCTCCAATTAAAATATATATACATTGATTATCAATTTTAGATATGTCTATTTTAAATTACTTAAAATAAAGAATTTTTAAAAGAGGGTTAATTTCAGGTACCCAAGATTATCACCCCTACTTACACTGATTAGTATAGTTCAAAATTTTATTAGAACTTAATTTTCTTTACTTGTTGCAGACATATACAATACATAGAAAGAAAAAAAATCTCATTAGTTAAAGTTAGGAAACTTTTAAACTAGAGAAAATCATTAATTGCGTAGAGATATGTAAAGTACATTAATTGGCATATATCAGGCGGTTCTAATATTTATGGAAACATATTGTTTACTAGGACTAAATTTGGACTCTTCAATCGCACACCAAAATTTCTTCAACAACTTTTTGAAAAATAAGTAAATCCATTAATAAACATATATTTTATTTTTTATACTATTAAAATAGATGAACTATTAGGTATAATATTCACATTCTATAAATACAGATAAATATGAATATTTTGTATATAGCTGGCATTCAACTGTATCATATCTAATTATAACAAAGGATAATTGGTCTTTAATTAGTCAATAGTTTGTAGATATGTACATGTCTAATTGATTAATGTGAGATGTACTATGACTTTTCCTCCTTTTTCTCTTTTGAAGAATAATCAATGTATGTTGATAGATAAGAAGACGATCTAAACTAGAGATTAAAATTTTTGTTAATAATATGAACTAATAACTAGTATATAATCCATCGAGTGTTGATGAAAAATCATTTTATGTTATATGTATAGTTATAAAAAATAAAACAACTTTTATGTCTGGACGATGCATATGGATCTAATAGATTCAAGTTATATTATGTGGAGTTTCGACACATGAAGATATAATTTGATCTCGATGAATCAATATCTTTTCTTTTTTTTCCTTCTTTTCTTTCGTTTTTTTGAAGAGTGAAGTATCCTTCCTCATCCTAGATGTTGTTAGACATGTATAAGCATGTTTAGAGTGTTGATATAGACAGAGTAAGGGATTTGGGGAAGAGTATTGGTCATTTAGCCGGGTTTTCGTCCAAGAAGCTTGCTATCAAATTTCACTTTGCATATGTGATTGTTTGTATGCTGATTTTGAGCATGTTGTGGTGCGATTTTGGATTTTCAATCTTCACTTTTAACACTCACATTCAACTCATGGATACAAGAAACATATATATAGATGGTAATTAGCAATATTTCAAGCCTACCAATGTTGTTTTAAAATCTAGAATTCTCTATTTCCTTCTACTTCTTTCTCATATCTTCTTTTATTTTATTTTTTACTTTCTTGAATTCTAGAATATTCTTACAAAATATCTTTTCATTTAAAATTAAGTTTATTTATTTTTTTCAACACTTCCCCTTAACTTGATTTGTCATTCCGAGCATAATTCTGAACTTGGCGAAATCTTCGAACTTGAGTGATTTGGTGAAAATGTCAGCAACTTGATCTTGCGACTTCACGTTCTCCACTTGAACTTCATTCTTCGTGATGCACTCTCTGATGTAGTGGAAGTGTGTGTCTATGTGTTTGCTTCGATTATGGAACACTGGATTCTTTGCCAATGCGATCGTTGACTTGTTATCTATCCAAGTTCTTTTAATAGGTTCCTTAGCTAGCATCGTGACATACACTGGATTTTGTAGCCACATATTCAGCGTCTCATGTTGACAGCGTGACTATGTGTTGCTTCTTCGACATCCAGGTGAAGACTGTATCTCCCACGAAAAATACAAATCCACTTGTACTTTTTTTATCATCATTGTCTTCGGTCCAATCATTATCACTATACCTGACAAGCTTATATTGGTTAGTACTTGAATAGAATAAACCACAATTGATCATACCTTTGAGATAGTGAAGTATTCTATTTTCCGTTTTCAAATGTGTTATGGTTGGATGCTCCATGTAACGACTTACGATTCCAGTGGCATAAATTAAGTATGTCTGGCCTTGTGCAAGTTAAGTACCGCATGCTTCCAACCAAACTCTTGAATGATGTCGCGTCCACTTTTCTTCCTCCATTGTTCTTGGATGGTTTGATCCCGCACTCCATCGGTGTATTGATTTCTTCCTCCATTTTAAGGATTTCTTTGATATAACATTCTTGTGTGATAAAGATTCCATCTTTGAGTTGCTTGACTTCCACACCGAGGTAGTATTCCATCAGCCCAATATTAGTCATCTCGATCTCTTTGTTCATGGCCTTCTTGAACTCCTCAAACATTCTTGGGTTGTTGTCTGTAAAGATCAAATCATATATATACAAGCACACAATCAGAATATCTCTTTCTTTGATTTTGTAACACCCCGCTTTTTCATATCACGAATCGATATATAATAAGCCGATAAGAATAATATGTCCATATCCCGTAGAAAATTTTTCAGTATTACTAAGATTTTTAATAACAAAAATCATTGATGTTAGTTTCTTGACAAATAAATTATTATATATAGGTATATAAGAATTATCATTTTTGAAATCTAGATCCAATCCATAGATCCATTATTTATAATATATATTATTCTTATTTTTATTTTTATATGTAATTTGATTCCTAACCCCATTATTGACTAGTCCAGATTCAAAAATCATAATTCTTTTCACTGTTTCTCATCACTCCAATCGTCAAGGTGACACATTCTTCCTCAAATTTTTGACGACATCGTCACCATCCTAAACCTTTGGCTATCCCTTTCACCCAGATCCATTGTTCTAGCCTCTAAGCTCAATGATATTTAGAGTTAACTAACTTCATTTTTTCTCTCTCAAAATCTCTAATTTGTACATAGTCGTCACACTACCGGATTTCTACAGTCGTCGCAACGGTAAATAATCGAAACTCCATAATCTTAAAAAAGAAAAATATATGGATCTGGATCTAGATCCTGCATATCTTATGGATTTGCCTTGTATCTCATTTTTTTAGACCCAGTGGATCCAAATCGGATCTGGATCCAAATAAAAAAATTATGAATTTAAATCTGGAACTAACAAGATACGACTAGATCCCACCCATCGCCATTCCTACGTGAACCTATCTAAAAATGTATACATCCATGCGTGTTCTACCTGACCCTTTCTCTGCAGCATTCCAACTTTGAGCAAAAGATCAGACAGTGCTAGAAATATTCCTTGGAAACGTCTGGACCTAAATGAACCTTTATTTAAGTTTTCACATAGCTTCTCAACAACATTTGCATTAAATGCTAGTTGATGCAGATCTTCTTTTTCAGAAATCAAATTGGACCTCACAAAGGGAGCTTCATCACCGACTTGACCAGGATCATCAAGAAGCTCGAGTAATATCATAACCAATTTATTTTTGGGTCTTGAAGACTAGACCTGAAGCATTTCTTATATTGATCAGGCACATACAGGCTAATAACCTTGTGCGAGGGCACTTATCCTTCATCAGCTCAATCACAATACTTAATTCCCTTCCATTTTCAGGCACTATGAACCTTGAAGCAACTTCTGGGTTATCTTTTATGACAGCAGCCAGGGATTCCAAGCTATCATCCCGCTGAATCAGAGAACCTCCAATTATAACTGCAGCTTCACTCAATATATACCTGCTGCTCGACGGTGGTTTGGCATGAGTGTGAGATGATGCTTGACCTAGACCAGTAACATTCTTATTCTCCCTATTCAGTTGTGAAAGGAGGAATTCCATATTTTTCTCTTGGAGGAATTCATATTTTCTTTTGACTGATAAATCATTTTAAGAGCACGGGCACTAGTATGATTGATTGAAAAAAAATATTGCATACAATATCATACTGGAAGAACCAATGTGGTAGCTACAGTAATCACCAAAAACATATGCATGCTATGATAACTCCAGCTACACATTATCAAATCAAGCTGGATTCCGTAATGATAAATAATAGAAGTTTCAGGACATATATATGATATGCTAGAGGCTAATTTAATGAAATTGAGTTGACATATGGGCTAGCAAAGTCTAAGTCAATAAAACTTGTACACCTCTTAAATTAACTAGACTGATAACTAGAATAAGACCAGATATACGATGGCAAATTTTACTCATATCTTATGCACATAGTTTCTTATTTACTATACATGATTATCACTTTTGTAAAATACAAAAAAAAGAACAGGCCCCGTCTTGAAATATTGATAAGGTGAATATACCGATATATTCAATGCCAGGCATAATGAGTATAAGGCCCTCAAAAAATCTCTTTTCGTCCTATGAACTTGAAACTTCCATTCCAGCATTTAGGCGAAGTTGGTGTAGACATCGTAGCATAAACTTTTTAATTGCAAGAAAAAGGTCACAAATCATCTTTTCTTATTCTTACAAAGAAAAAAGAAGAAGAAAGTAAATAATCTAAAGGAACAGATAGCTCAACTTTTCATTTCCTAAAGCTTTGCTTCGTCACTTGAAACCACCCATTTGAAAAGCATCCCTTAGCTCCTAATTGAGAAGTTAACCAAATTTCAGCATCTACCGCACACCCTTCACAGAGAGATTAACCCAATAATTAACCAAATTTGAAGTTGTTTTTTTTTTCAAAATACTTTGATATGTGGATTTTGGTAGTCTAATGGAAAATTAATGAAGAATTTAGATAAATAAAAAATATTATGAATATGCCACATAGGATTTAGAAATGATGCGCTGGTTTTTTTCACTAATCCTATACAGATATGATACATTAATTTAAAAGAAGTATTCGAGGGTTTTGTCTGTGCAACTTAAGTCTTCTTTTATACAAAATTGAATATTGGACCCTAAAAATCATATTGTTCCTAAGTTTAGGAACCAAGAAATAGCAACTGTTTCTCTGCTGTGTTTTACGAGGGAATTAAAAGGCCTTCAATCTCTCCATCTTATCAAAATATGGTAAATATCTTTATAATATTATTAAAGATATGGTTTGTTTAATATCAATTTTTTTATGTTTATCTATCTTTGCTGCAGATAACTCGATATTTTTTTTCATACTTGTTTGACATTTAATAAGAAATGTAGTCCAAACTCTTCCCCTAATTTCTATGCAATACTAATTAAGACTAGTCCCTAGAAACATTGTTATGAACTGAGAATTATGAAGGTCAAGGCTTTACTGTTGCATTTATTTATAAACATTCATATCTTAGTCTCTCTGCAGAAAAAAATAGTTTCATATCTTAGCATCTCCCAGGAAAAATCAAAATATTTGAGCTCGAATATATACGGACTAATTAGCTCTAGAAAAAATGGATTAATTTTTAAGTTCTGCCTAATCCAGCTAGCTCGAGCAACACTCGGATCTTCTATATTAAATCACAATTTGATTGAAAGCCAATTAAGCTAAGACATAACTGTCTTTATAAACTTTGAAGCTAACAATCAGCCAAATCTTTTCAAATTATTTGGCTGTTTGGAACAACAAAGTTGAATTAAGAGCATACATCATCTCCAAAACCTGCTAGAATTATTTATGATGGGATCAAACAGCAGCAGATAAAACATACCTGGAAAAAAGTGTAAAAAAGTGTATCTAGCTGGAAAAAAAGTGTAAAAAAAGTGTATCTTTTCACTAACCCCTACAAAAAAAAAGGAAAACCAGAAACAGAAAAAAAGGAAACCAGAAACAGAAAGAATTACCAGAGGTAATTATCAAACTGTCAAGATTTTGACAGCTATGAGTTAGACGAGATATGCTTCGATGAGTCATCGATATCTTCCTCCTCCACGGGCGCCATGTTTAGATCGAAGGGGAAGGCGGCGCCATTACCAGCTGCAGCAGCATTGCTGTTGACAATATTCTTCTTCTTCTTTTTCTTTTTCTTCTTGGACTTGACCTGGGAGAGTTGGTCGCTGCTACTGGTGTTGACGACTGTCATCTTGAACTTGTTGTGGCTGGAGCGGTGCCCTCCCAGCGCCTGGTGCGTTGAGAAAACCCTATTGCACTCGTTGCACTTGTACTTCTCCGGGCTCAACGACGACGTCGTTTCCATCTCCCCCTTCACTCTCTCTCTCTTCCCACTCGCCAACACCTCGATCGCCGTCACGTACAGCTCGTCGGTCGGATCAATCGCCCCCGCAGATTTTTCATCTTCTTTCTCCTTGCCTTTCATCTCTCTTCTTTCATCATCATCATTGTCTTTCAGCATCTTCATCAGCTCGAACTCGGCAACGACTGACTCCGCCTCCTTGGTCTCCAGGCCCGAATCGGCCCGGTTGGAGGAGACCGGGCCGCGTCCCCGCTTCGAGGTGGGCCATCCCTTGGGATTGAAAAACCCTAATTCGGCAATCTCCTCCTCCTCATCGGAGTCGATCTTCATCTCCGGCGGCGGCTCCATCCCCCGCCACTCCCTCTCCGGGTGGCACCTCATGTGGCCGAAGAGGGATTTCTTTGACTGGAAAACCCTACCACAAAGCATACAGTCGTTGGTGGCGGCGCCCAAATATGAGCCCGGCGATTTCCTCTTGGAGCTCAGCTTCTTCAAGGAGTAATCCTTGTTAGCTTGGACGTGGGCGCTGCTCATGTGCCCGCCCAGCGCCTTGCCCGAGTTGAAACTCTTATTGCATTCCTTACAGTAATGGCTCTTTGCCTCTTCCGCCGGCGGCGTCTCCTCCTCCGGCTTCCTCTGGATTTTGATCTTGATCACCGGAATTCTGGTGCTGGACGGCGGCGGAGGCGCCGATTCGTCTTTGGCGATCGGAGAATCGCTATCTTTCTGCTCCATGGCTGTTGAATTGAATCAAGTCAAGAGAATGATCTCGATGAACCAATATTTAAAAGAGAGAATTTATTCATTTATTTTTTCCTGAAAAATTAAGTCGGGCGGTAGAGTTAGTGTGGGAGAGGAGAGGGAAGATAGTGGTACGAAATTGAGATTGAAAACCCTATGAGAAGACAGAAGGGCAGTAATTAATTAAATATGGTAATTGTTGAAATAATTGTGATTTGGGATTGGAATTACACAAGAGGTCTGTTTCCTTTAGGAATTTCAAACGACAAAAAAGACGATAATGGAGGGAGAGCATTAACAACCAACAACAATTGTTTTCAACTGGATAAACTTCAACTCTATACTCTTATACTCATCCTCTCCCTCTCATATACATATATATATATATATATATATATATATATATAATTATAATTTATATAGTTGTGAGGCCATCGATCCAGTTGTGCATGGGAATTGGGATCTTAGCTGATCAACATCACTGTATCAGTCCTTTTTCCATGTATTTTACTATTATTATTATTATTTTATTTTATTTTTGTGTGTGAGCAGAGCTTCCTTGAGGGTGGCTGAGCATGGGCGATCGTCCAAGATCCATCATTTTAGGGGGTCCAAAATTTTGTATATCCTCTTATATTAATATAAATATTCCTTCAAAAAATAAAATATTCAATGTCCCAAAATTTTGTTATAAATTTTTGGGGGCTCAAATTTTGTAAAAGAAATAATTCTTTTATAAATGATATATTGTGTATCATTTTAAATAAATTCAATTGTATCTCTATAGTAGAAAATGGCCCATTTTTGTTATCTCGCCTAGGACCCATTATTTGTCAGGACCGACACTATATGTGAGTGTGTGTTTTGGGGTGAAGTCGTATTGCTTGATATAGGGAAAGCTTATAACGCAATTATTCATAAATATCTTTAATTACTTTTTCCAAATATAAGATTTTTGTGTGAGTGCAATTATTTTAATACAGATATTTAGGGTTTTCTGTTATTATGATGGATTGTGGTCTGAAGGACTCTTTTAGAGTCAACGTACACGTGTTTAATTTTATATTGCGTCAATGAATTTTTTTAATTCCAAGTTTTGATGAATTATAGGTAACTGATGAAAGTAGCTGAATTTACTAAGAACCAGTAGTGAGAGGAATTTTCTAAGGTCAAACATTTTTTATTCTGCATACGGTAAGTTTATGCTATACACCTAAAGATAATGGGAATCTTTTTTTTGGATTTTAACAATATTTCCCTATAGATTATGAGACCTCCTTTGAATATTTGCACAGAAATAAGTGAGATATGTCATATGTGTAATGTTTATTAGGTTTGCGTATAGTCTTAACTCATGTTTGATAGGGGAGACACACTATATTGAGATAGACAGAAATCAAGTTATGTATTCTAGTTGTTATTGCATCTTGTGGTTTGGTAACCAAGATATAGACTATAGATAACTTAAATAACATGTTTGGTACACTGGTTTAAATTCTAGATTAGTCAACAAAATTACAATTATAATCTTATTACAATTCTAAAATGACGCCTATCTCAAGTTGAGTTTGTCTTCTTCTCTCTTCCATCGCAATTGCCCAGAAGCATTTTTGTTCCCCAAGCATTTGAGGGATTTTCCTCTTTTGACCAATCAGCAATTTGTGCAAGATTAAAAATGAATTTTTTCACTGTATTAGGATTCAAAATCCCCTTTCTGTTTTCTTCAACAAGAAAACTTCCATTTAACACCACCAAAGACGGCTCCCAACACTCACAGGACTGCTCATCTCTACGAAGATATGATACATAGATTGTCCCAGTTTCTCTGCCACAACGAACATAATCACCAAATTCAAGAATAACCCCAACTAAAAATTTCACAAATCCACGAAATTCTAGAACAACACCAAATCTCAAAACTTCATCGAAACATTACAAAAATCATTACTAATTCGATGCCCTAACGAAACATAGAATTCTCTAACTTAAAATGAAAAGATAGATCAACAAATTAAACACTAAAATCCGAGTCCCAACACACACAAACATAAAATATTTGGATTGCCTTGAAGCTGAATGGTGTTTTGGGATCCGGACTTAGCGGAATGAAAAGTTGGCGAAAAGAGGAGAGCGAAGTGTCGACTCTCCGTAAACTGAATTGATTTTGTGAGAAGGGTAATTTTGCCCCAAGAAATGTTATCCAAAATACTGTTGAGGAGGAGCTTACCTATCTGACGCTTTTGGTGGGTTGTGTAATATGGGTTCAATAGTGATTTAAGAGCGGGCTTCGTATAAAAGACGGGTTTGAAGGTTAATAAACTAGGATAGCAAACAGGTGATAATTATGGATATCTCCCCTATCTGGGCCTTATCTCCCCTATCAAACATGCATCTTACGAACCACAATTGTACTTAGGCCTCGTTTGGTAGATATGTTTAGATAGATAATAATAGGATATGTATTGTAGATAATGTTAGATTGGTATCGTATTTGGTGTTTGATAGATAAGATATAAAAATATAGATAGCAAACTTGTTTGTTTGATACATTAATTAAAAATATAGATTAAAATAGAAATGACAAATGTAACCTCACTCTCTCTCCAAATGTGTAATCACTCCTGTCTCTCCTCTCTCTCATCCTTCTCGTCTATAACTCATCCTCCACCCTTCCAAACCCCATTTCTCCCTCACAGAAGCCGAGGTCAACCAGCTCAACCTCTCCACCGCCCCCTCCCTCCTCAACTCCTCCATCCAAATCACCATCCAATCCCACAACCCCAACACCAAGCTCGCCATCTACTACGGTGATTACAGGTTAACCAGCTCAAACTCTCCACCGTCCCTCCTCCTCAACTCCTCCATCCAAATCACCCTCCAATCCCACAACCCCAATACGGCGACGCAGCTTGAATACTGGAGGGGGGTGAAGTTCAAATGTCAAAGATGAGCTAGGGCATTTTTGTGCTCACTAAAGAGATGGAGTTGTCGCGTATATACAATGAAAAAGGGGATACAGGAGTACAATAGTCAATTTCGGATGAAAAATTTGTAATCAGGCTTGGATAAATGGCAAGCAGTGCCGCCCCTGAGGGTAGGCAACCCTGGGCGATCGCCCAGGGCCCATCATCTCAGGGGGCCCAAATTACTTAAAAAATAATTTATGTAATTTTATTTAGATCCAAAATATTATATAATTTAAATAATTTTTTTTAAAGGTTCAAACTATTAAATCTTTCTATATTTTATTTATAGATATATCTTCATTTGGTCCAAAAATATATTAGAAAATATTGATGTTGATGTGATTATTAATGGTTTTGCATTTGCAAATACTCGAATAAATTATTTTTTATGATATCGTATCGTAGATGAGAGTTGAGATATATAAATATAAGGATGAAAAGTAAGTTGTATATGATTTTGACAATTTTTTATTATTTATTTTTGTTTATAGATCACTTGAATTTTACTTAAATTTATAAATTCGATTTATCTTATAAGTATAATAAAATGGATCATTTTGGATGGTCTAATGATAAAGTTAGTTCATATGGCTAAAGATCATGAGTTCAAACCTCACTATCGCCTTTCTAGGTTTAAGCCTATCACACATGATTTTTCAAATGTGGTTTATTCGTCTTGTATCATTTGCAAGTTATTGTAAGAAAACAGAAGTTTTACCTTGTACGCACATAAGATAATGACTGAGTGTTTTCTATGAATTTTAAAAAATGAGGGCCTATATTCCTTATTTTGCCTAGGGCCTATAAAATGTCAGGAACGGGACTGATGGCAAGATACCCAAACTTGAGGGACACGAGAGATGGGTAAGCAAGAAGAAACAGTGGAATAGCCCCGGGCCGGCTGTGGGAACGCATGCTCGCATTCAATGGAACTAGGATACCAAACAGCCGGATTAGCCAAGATATGTATGCTATCTTGGTTTATCTAGTGAACCAAACAAGCCCTTATTGTGTTATGCATCTAATTTCTACGTGGTTAACGGACATTGCATCTGAAAATTTTGTTGAGTAATATCTTCAACGATGTTTTCCCCTAAAATATATCTAACTAATTAATAGCAATTATAATTTAAATAAAGATTCTCTAAAAATAAATAATCTGTATGAAGATTCGACCAAAAATCTAGACTGAGAACTGAAAATGTTTGTTAAAACTCCACAACTCTTCCGATACCTTATAAATTATTATTGAAATCAACAAATTTACAAATTACAAGCATTATACACGAATCACACTTTTGGCTATAAATGAATTGAGAGATTATATTTAGTGATGTTTCTAAATTTGTTAATTAACACAAAGAAAACATGAAGTAGGTGTATATATTTTTAATACGAGTCTTAGGTTTTCAGTTTTATATATATTTGTTGCTTTTGATTTTATTTTAGTTTATAATTTAACCTCTTAGGTTCATCCTTGAGCTCCATAGAGTTCATGAGTTCCTCAACTCTTCAAATCATATGTTCACCTTAATCTAGCTAGCATTTGTTATTGAAACAAACATTGAAACGCCTTGAAAAGAGAACAATTTTGATTTCATAATATGTGAGGAATCATAATTTTTTCTTGATTAGTAATATAGGTATAAGTTGTTAGTGGTATAAATGATACTTGTTTGATGATATATGTAGATGTTAGTTAATGAGATCAAAAACATACTCTTTAATGGATAATGATATTTGTTACATATTATGTACATACATAATATCCTTATATTTTAAATTAAATCACATTAGTTTTTGTAAGCCTACATTTTAATTAATTATATTAAACGATGACATACATTCCCTCTACATATTTGAAGCATTTTTTTAATTGCCTTCTATATTCAAGTTTTTCAGAAAATATATTCTAACTAATTTGCTTAAATTTTGTATATTTAACATATTTGCATCAAAGTCGGGATTAATTAATCCTTTTTCTATTCACGTTTTTTTATGATGAATTTTTGGTTGTGTATATTGAACTTATTTTAGTATAACTCTTTCACAGTGTATTTACATGCATAATTTTTTGCACATCATTTTTTCAATTTTTAACTTCTTTTATTATTTATTGTTTTCATAATATAAACTTCCATTAAATATTGTTTTTGAGCAAACTTATATATATTTATAATAAATATTTTTTTATCTTGGTTAAAATATGTATTAGGTAATATAATTGTTCGCCACATTGTTCCATTAATCCAAAAATGTACTTACATAGTATTAAATTGTTCAGCTATAAAATCGCAAATTAATGACAATCAAATATAATAAATCTTAAATTGTTCAGCTATAAAATCGCAAATTAATGACAATCAAATATAATAAATCTGTATAATATTGAGAATAGTGTCACGCGGTCAAATGAATTTTAATGATTTAGTTATCTTTTAAAAAAAAATCTATGTACTACATCTTCTGTCCTTATGAATGTTTAGGGGTGAGCAAAATACATGAAAATCAGATCAATTAAAATTTAAAATTGTTCGGATTTTTTGGATTTTTGGTTCAAATCGGATTGACATTTTTCAAAATTTTGAATTTTAGGATCGGATCGGATTTTTTAAATCCGAAAAAAAATCTAAGAATCAGCATTATATATAATTTATAATAATAATATTTTATTTAAATATTTTTAAATCTAATATAAATATATAAAAGAATTAACAAAAAATGATTTCGAATTTTTGGATTTTTTATAATTTCGGAGTTTTTGGTTTGGTTCGTGGTTTTTTTATAAAATTTTTGAATTTTTGGTTATTCGGTTCGAATCGGATTTTTTCTATCTCAAATCTCTTATATATATATATATATATATATATATATATATATATATATATATAGGATTGGGTTCAAATAAAACACATTCAAAAATAAGAAATGAGAACAAATTTGAACCATTGATTTTGAAGATGTGTGGTTGTGATTAAATAAAATTAGGGTATAATGGTAATTACAGAATATTACGAAAATAAGTCCCTTAATTATAGGGAATGTGATAACAATCTTTAACCATTGATTAATGGTAAATGGATGATCAAGATAATTACTTATTTTAAGGGGTTTGTATTATAACCCTATATATATATATATATATATATATATATATATATATATATATATATATATATATATATATCGTGTGTATAAATTAAGTAATTGACGCATAGTGGACTGTTTGTTTTAGTATATGGATAAGGATAAAGAGTTTTTTACATATTATGTAATTACATAATACCCTTGAATTTTAAATAAATAAATTTTAGAAAATAATTATATTACACAATGACTAATATACCCTTTTCGTAGTTAGAGAAATATGTTATAAACAAGATCTATGCTGCCGCAAATAAAGATTCCATAACCCCATAATCTTTTTAGAATCAATTGCTTTATGTGATGCTATCGTGTCATCAGATGCGAAGCTAAGACAACGTGAGGAGTGAGGACTGCAGATTCTTAAAATTAGACTCTATATTAATGATATGAAAAACAAGAAAGAAATTACAATTGAAAAGAAGAAGGATCAGAAGAGATGAGAAGTGATCATCCAAGAAGATGAAGTAACATGTAAGTGAAAACGAAGAGATGAGAACTTCACATTGACATATATGTGATTGAAGAGAAGTGAGATGATTAGCCATTAGAAGATGACTTTACGTTTAATTAGGGGTATAAACTCAACAAAAAATTAAACACCGTATATTTGAATTTCTTTTAATCCAAAAGTCTAGATTTGAGTATATCTATCCTAAATTATTGCAGAGGTTAAAAAGGTTAAATACAAATCTAATTAAAAGGAATTAATGATTTAATTTTGAAAATATTGTAAATTGACAAAAAGACCCCCATTATGTAATTACATATTATGTAAATTTATCAATTAATTGGTGAACAAGATTTGATTGTTGTTGTGTTAATATATATTTATAATTGGTACGTACAAACCTAATGATGATACAAAATAAAAAATAGTATATCATTTGGTACGAAGTGAATCAAATATTAGATATAAACAAAAATAAAAAGTACCATTTGCTAACAAGAAGTGCATCATATTGTCAATATACAAAAGTATTATACACATATTATCAGTTAAAATACACAAAATATTGTCACTGGAGTATTATCTCCCTTAAAATATTGGGATGTTTCAAATATATAATGATTTTGAAAGATCTATTAATGATATATGGTTCTTAGTAGGGTTATTGTATTAAAATCTTAATATTTAGGTTATTTTGCCATTAAAAGATAATTTTGTATTCTACAACATCACGTTTGACAATTTCATAATTACAAATGGCCAAATTAGCGAGCTCTATTTGACATATCTGTAAAAATACCCATACTGGGAATACACAGTGCAGTGATATACTGATAATGTAGTTACTACATCCTAAGGACAATGTCGATATTATTTATATTTTAGTCATAATTCTTCAATGTATCTTACACCACAATCAATCAATCCAAATATAAAATCAAATAATCCATACAAATAGTTCAATAATTCTCTATCATATCATATTATTTATCACATCCATCAAACCAAATATATCCCCAAAATATTATTCTAGTTCTACCCATTTTTCCTCTTAATTTATCATCAAGATAACAAGATTTTGTAATTTTCTTTTATCAAGGGAATGATTCAAAGCTGGATTGCATCTTTATGATATGTCGTCTTTCATAAGTATCAACAACTGAAGTAATTGCTATTCGGGTCGTAAATTCACTCTAATATATAGCAGATTTTCAGGATATTATTTCTTGCAAAGAATTATGCATGAAAATAAGGGTCCTGCTAGTGTGCAATCAAATAGTGGAAGAGAATAAATTCTTTATTCTCAGTTATAGATAATTGCAATTTACATTTAAATCTTTAGTTCTTATTGCAAAATTGATTTAAAAAGTTTTAATAATATTTTAATTTTTCGATTTGTAGTAAATTCAGTCCTTTTAATTTATTACATGAGTTTGGATCTGAGATTTAAATATCTATTTGACGACTAAAATCAAAATTGTAATTAAGGGCTTTTGAAGTTTGTTGTTTCATGTTTGAGTTGTCCTCATGTGATGCCAATTTTGTGATTACGTCCTGCAACTGAATAATTGAGTCTAACGATAAACTTGACACACATAAGGACGATCTAGAAAATGGACTTTAAAAGTTCTCAAACGACTTTGAGTTTTGACGTGAGATGAACTTCTAAATCTCATATCAAGACTCTGTACAAATAGAAAAGCTAGAATATTATAGAAACGTTTAAAAATTTGATAGAATTTACAAGAATCTCAAATTGAGATTTCAACTGCAATGATCTTTTATTAATTATAAAAAAAAAAAAATACGCTCTTGGAGTGGGGAAAACAATTATTTTACATATCATTATACAAATTAAAGGTCTTTTAGATATTAACATAAAGGGTTAACATCAATTTAAGCTACATGTTTTATTAAAATATATTCAAAATATATTAAACAAAAATATTTGTATCGTGTATTCGAGGATAGTTTGGGGTTTAAATTGATCAAATGTGATAGTTTGAGGTTTAAATTAATATTTTTGATAAAACATGTATAGTTTAAGGTTTAAATTGATGATAAGAGTGATATTCCAAAAATGGATAAAACATCAAAAGTACTAAATGTGTTTCCTTTTCTTTTTAGAGTTATTTAATCTAACATATTTATTTTGAGGGAAAGGGGTTGGGTGGGGGGGGAGGGGGTGTTGGCTTTGGATATTTTGATACATATTTGGGCTAAGCCTTAATAGACGACATGTTGTCGTTTCCACGACGGCATATTTTCCGGACAGTAATCATCGTTTTTTCTCATTTTCGCATGAAAAACACTTAACCAAAAAGTAATCTACATAAATCCGACACCTCAACCCGATTGCTTACTTGTTTCTGTTCTCTCAAAAGAAAATTTTCAATTTGCAACACGTGGATCCCTCCAACAAGCCCACAATACAAAAGGAATCTTGTTTTCCGGCAACAGATCATCAGATCCTCTTCTGCTCCCAAGTAATTAATGTATTTTCTTGCAATTACTGTTTTATCTGTTTATGTAATTGCACTTATTTAATCACAACATGCTATGTTGCAATTTTATTTTTAATTTTTTGCTGATTGTTGTTTTGTTGCGCAAGCGGAATTGCCTCGTTGACTGAGAACAGTTTCATGGGTTTTTCTTCTGCTGTTTCACTGAGAACAGTTTCATTTTTTCTCGACATTTTTGTTTTTCTCTTATTAAGGACTGAATTTTCCCTTTGTGGGCTCTTGACTTTATCAGTGGAAATTTTGGTGTTTTGATTGGTTGTTTAACTGGATGGACTTGCTTGCATGATTGCTCTCATCTCATGTCTTTATCCATGTTCAGGTTTTGAGGTGGAAGGATTGTATGTTTATAGAGATCGGATTGGTTTCTGAAGCTTCTAAAGGATAGTAGCTTAGGTGAGGGTTTCAATCCGTAGGTAGTTTTAGACAAGTGGAGGTGAAGTGTGAATGGGGATTCAGACAATGAATTCTCATGTGAGTGGTGGAGGGCAGCAATCTCATGTACAACATCCGCTGCAGCGGTGCAACTCGTGGTTAGGCCTAACTCTCGACCAAGTTGAGAGGCACTTGCTAGGTAATTTGGCAAAGCCATTAGGAAGCATGAACCTTGACGAATTGCTCAAGAAAGTGTGGACCACCGACACTAGCCACTCTTCTGGTATGGAAAGTATCGAGACATCCCCTGCAGCATCGCTGCAGCGCCAAGCGAGTTGGTCGCTTGCTAGGGCTTTTACTGGGAAGACAGTGAACGAGGTGTGGAGGGATATCCAGCGAGGGTATAAGATGAGTAATTTGGAGGGCTTGAATAGCCAGGAAAGGGCCCCGACACTTGGTGAGACGACGTTGGAGGATTTCTTGGTTAAAGCAGGGATGTATGTGTCGAATACTTCCAATGTTTCTATTGAACCTGTAATGTCCCTGGATAGTGCACTAAAGTCCCATAAATTCTCGTCCCAAATGGGGTTATTGTCTCGTTCGCCTTCAATTGATGAGTTGTCTGATACGCCGTTGCCTGGCCGGAAGAGGATGTCTGGGGATCTTGAGAAGTCCATCGAGAGGAGGCTAAGACGAAAAATTAAGAACAGGGAGTCCGCTGCACGCTCACGTGCAAGGAAACAGGCAAGACTTGAAAATTTGCCTTTCTGTGTTATATTTGCATGTTGCTGTACATTTTCGACAATTTTAATACATTGGCATTGGGATGTTGACTCGTAAAGCACTCACAGGCCTATCACAATGAGTTGGTTACCAAGGTCTCACGGCTTGAAGAGGAAAATACAAAGCTTAAGAAAGAAAAGGCAAGTAATACCAATTGGTATCCTTCTTTCACAAATGCATTTCCATGAGATAATGAGACTGTTGCTGACGTGCAATGTTAATAAATCTGATTTTTGGGTACAACTGACTGATTCAATCTTTAACTGGCCAACAACTCTGCGTCTTTTCCTATTGAATTTTTGTTTTGGGTGATGAAGTTTTCCATTTAAGTTCAAACAGCTGCGTATCATGTTTTGATTTAAAAGTTATAGAAAGGTACATGTGTCGGAAACCACAGAGATGTAATGTACAAGGTAAAAGTTATTAGACAGTTGGATTCATATTTTTATGTGATAAAAGTTCCCAATTAGGATGATAGGTGTTGAGTTTCTAAACCTAGAATTTCACCTTAGATGTTATAGAATAGATAGAGTGTGCACATGAAACCACAGGGATACATGCCGTTAGTACAAACACATCAATTGTTAAAGAAGGTGTGAATATCTGAGTTGCATTAAGGAGCTGGATGTAGAGAAAACTCTACGAGTTTTTTCCTCTTTGGGGTTAAGTTTTTGCTTGACTTTTCTCATAATATGGGTGTTGTCAATTTTTGAGTAGCCAGGCTGGAAAACAATACCAATAAAGGGGCCATCATGAAACTTTGTAACTCTTCAAAAGGCATGCTGCAAATAGGTTAAATATATATGTCAAGTTCATTTTTTCCAATCTTACCATAATTTTGTCTGATTTTGATGATAGAACTTTGAGTGGTTATCCAATTTGAGCTTCTTTTTTTTATTTACTTGTTTAATGTCATTCTCACCAGCATGGACACGTTGGAAGGTTCAGTTGCCTTTAATGAACAAAGTCCATTTGATCACAAGGGAATGTACAATCTTGATTCTTAGAATTTTGTAAAGTTCAATTAGACCATATGGTTCTATTTTCCCCACTTGGGTTAAACAGACTGCAACTTGATGAATGTTTTATAAACAGACTGCAACTTGATGAATGTTTTAATAACTTATATGCGATCTTTTCTTATTACCACACACACACACACATATATATATATATATAGAGAGAGAGAATGATCATGTAAGAACGCAAATATTGATAAGTTTGCACTAAACGTATAAAGTTGTTGCATTGAATCTAGTGCAACAAATTTATACGTTCAGTGCAACAACCTTATAAGTTCAGTGTTTTCCTATTTATTACCAATATTTGCATTCCTACATCACACACACACACACACACACACACACACATATATATATATATATGCATATAAATTCAACTATATACTTTTTCCTGGGAAATTCTCCAAACGAGTTTTGTGGCAGTTATTTTATTCCAATTAATTTGACTATGAAGCTGCAAATATTCTTAATGTATGTATTTTGCGCTTCATAAATTTCTGTTCTCAAAATGAGCACTCTCGAGGAGACAGAATGTTATGTAAATTAGAACGAATAGCCTTGAGTTAATAAAGAAGATTGTTTTGGAAAATCTCAAGTGGCTGGTCCTTGTTATCTTAAGAATTATAATGAAAGAAATAGGTAGTCTGTACCAAACTCTATTGGCAGAAGCATGTGATGGAGAACCATATAAAGCTGAAAATTTGAAAAAATTAAATTTTAGCAAGGTAAATCATACACTTCTCAGAATCTAGCTTTGAGTTAACTATGTTCTGAACCACACTCAGGGATCTCCTCTTTAAAGGAGTTGATTGAGGCATCTAGCAGCGATATGCCTTTATGTTCCTCACATCTCGAAATCTGTAGGGAATATGGGTTAAGGGTTGGCGTAACTATTTTATAATGGTCGATTGAATATTCAAAAACATTCAAATTTTAAGACCGATGTATCTTAGATATAATCCAATTATGGTGGTAGTGCCATGGAAGTTGATGCACTAGAATCATTCATGTGTGGTGGAAAGTGAATGTAACTACAAGCACAAGCAGTAATCCATCTTAAGGTTAAGATATGAAAGAAAAAAGCAAAGGATCAGGGCGAAATAAAAGAAGCCATTATCACACTCAACTGCATAGCTAGATTTTCAATTTCTGTGAGCTTATTGGTTTTTCCTTTTCATTGGTGGGTTTATCAACTTATGTCACATTTGAAAATCATCAAAGATTCATATTAAACTTACAGAAGAGTAGATATCAGGAGCTTTGCACTGTGTCGAAAATTGACTTGTAGGTTTACTATGCACTGTTAGGTAGGATGCTCTATGGCTTCTATCCTTACAGTTCAAAGTTCCACTCATTATTACTTAAAATTTTCACACCTGTAAGTACAATAAATTTCAGGCATCTGTCTAGATTTGAAGGTGAATCTGTTTTTGAATTTTGCAAAAGCTACTGAATAACCTGTCATATAATTGAACTGTACTATGACATGACTGTAAAATTGGGATAAACTGACAGCTCCTCATAGGTAGGTATACATTTTCTTCCATGTATCGACTGTGAGCTTTTATGACATAAAACTTCCAAAATTGTGGCCTGCTGTTCTCTGATATTTATAACAATACAGATTTCTCTTTTAACTAGTTGTGTTAGCTTATTCTACCTTCCAAATATGTCTTGGTGTGAAAACGCAATTTTGGAGTTTGTTCAATAGCTGTACTGTGTTATCCCTGAATACTACTTTTCATGTGACATTGATCCACAATAAATTAATAGCTTCAAAGTGGAGAGAAAAAGCATAGTTCATCCTTACATGAATTATTTGCTTTGTTCTGTCTTTTTTTTATGGGTCAATTAATACAGAACTTTTAAAGGCTGCGTCACGGTGGACTCGAACCGAGACCTTTGGCCTCGGGCATTAACCACTCTACCACTAGGCCAACACACACACACAATTTGTTCTGTCTTTTGTGGCTTAGACATGCAAGTTAGTTTACTATCAGTTCGTTCTTCCCTTCATAGTTATATAGGCTTCAACGGGAATAGTGTTCTCTGCCAAAGCTTCTTTTGAATCATGCAAATCAGCTAACTAAGCTTTCTTGTTCTTCAACTCAACTTTTGCTATGAATGCTGCAACAAATTAACAGCTTGAAACTGGAACTGACATAGTTTCCTCTGTGCATAACTTATCAGCTATGCTCTTTTGAGTTGAACCGTCAAAATTCATGCTTTAACACCTTCTTAGCAGCTATTTGGCCATACTCTGCAGCCTGAACATGTCTCCCTTTTTTTCTTTATTTTTCTTGCTTCGCATAAGTTCTCTAGGTTACTTTTTCCATGGCCATAGTCTCAGTTTCATAGTGGATTTTAATATACTTGTGACTTTTATCTTATTCTTTGAAACTATATTCTGTGGAGTGATAGGCTTGGATTGTAAAGAATGACTGGTTGGAGATTTCCTTGCAGTTTAGTATTGCAAATTTCCTCAGCTACTTTGAAGAAACTTGATGTCTGATAGTAATGAAATCTGAAGCCGATGTGGTCAGATTAGTGACCACCAGCACTAGATTTGCCGATACACCTGAAACATATCATTCAATATTCATGTTAAAAAACTTGCATGGTGTTTTTGTACCTGGGTGATTTGCCTCGTGACAAAAATCTGCCTATTCTTTGACCGCATTGATTGAATTTAGACACTGTATCTCTACTTCACGATAATCACATTATGGGTAGAATTTTCCAGAGGTAATGTTATTTCCGTCTGATAATTGTTCCATATTTGTATATACTGTTACTCATCGATTTCCTTTTTTTGTTCCACTTACTTTGATGCATACATATTCTTGTATTCCAGAGGTCACGCACTTAGTTTTGTCTATGTCCCTGCAGGAATTCGAACAGATAACCTCGTGCGATTCCTGCACAACAAGGTACCAGCTGCGAAGAACTTCTTCATTCTGAGATTATGGTGGACAGTATTTGTAGCTCTCCTGAGTGGAGCCTATACAGTATAGGATACAGATGGTGCGCATTTCACTACTACTTTGTTACTGCAGTGTAAAAATGTAACTGTTCTTGTAGGAGGTGAAGACCACGATGCGATGCTTATTAGAAAGAAATGACCATCAAAACAAAGATGCTACGCCCAAATGTATAGTTGATTTTAATTTTTGTTACTCAAATCCTTGCCTGTGGTAAATAGTCAAAACTGCAGTTTGATGCTTTATACCTAAAAAACCATTACCCCTCATCACGAGACCTAGATGAAAGTAAAATATAAAGACCTAAAATTGTTTTTAGCTGATTCTTTTCCAAGAGTCGTGGTAATATAAATGTTTTAATATCAGCAGCGTTTAAGTTTATAACTTCTGCGGCAGAATGAAAGGGCACAAGCAAATTTCATCAAACACCACCAAATCAAATCCGCAAATGGAGTGTTGTTTCAAGCATCCATTCCTCTTCCATCCAGAGAACACATCCTCTTAGTAAAGTAACAATGAAGGTAGTATAAACCAAAACAAGCAAAAGTGCTAGTGAATAACAAAATTATCGCCAGACAAGGCTCGGGAGCAGGTCGGCCTCAAATCTTGTTGAAGGCAACAATGTCGCAACTTTGGATGTATTCGTTGCAAGGCTCCACAGTGAGCTGCTCCTCTATCATAGTGTCAACGGAGACGAGATCATCAACAATGGTAAGCATGATCTGTAGCTTCTTAATCCCATAACCAACTGGAACCAATTTGGCTGCATTCGGAAAAATCAGAGAGTTCAGTAAAGCATCAGAAGCATAGATGATAATTGGTTCGATGTGCCCAACAGAGAGAAATTTATAGAAAGAGGACAACACTGCCACAGAAGAACAGAAGAGAAATCATACATGCTCCCCAAAAGAGTCCTGGCATCTCAATACTTCGGACACTTTCTTCGAGTTTCTTCATGTCTGTCTCATCATCCCAGGGCTTAATGTCCATGAGAACAGATGACTTCCCACCTGGAAGGCGAACACAAATGGCACAACTTAGAATAATCATAATGAACACAGATTGTAGAAACACGAGGACAGAGATTGCACAAACATATGGATACAGATAAATCGATCTAGAAATTCTAATTTTGCGATAACTTTTAGTCATGTGCTGTGAAGGCTGCAAATTTTTGAAATGAAAGTGCCAGGCATAATATATGCAGATAAATGGCTTAAAAGAGCCAACACCAAGATAAAATCGCTTTTTGCTCAGCGGAACTGAAGATTAAGATGTCACACAATAACGGTTCGTTGTTAAAGACTCACTTTCTTTCTTCTTAGCAGGCGCCTTGGCTGCTTCCCTAGCTTCTGCAGCCTTCTTTTCCTCCTCCGTCTCATCGCCAAAGAGATCAAGATCATCATCATCAGCAGCAGCCTCATCCTGGATGAAATGTATTTAACAACATTTACTATCCAGTCCAGTCCACAACAACAAAAACAAATACTACTAAATTATCAAGTATGATAATGCCATCACCCAATCAACCCCAATCCTCTGAATGATATATGTCAAGAAGCACAAGTGAAATACTGAGCCAGCGTTATCCATAAAACATAACTAGACCCCTACAGGGTAAACCATGTGCTGTTGACAATACCGATTCCAAAACTTTCCTACAGCTGCTGCCTACAATGTGTTGGCAGAGCATAATTGAAGATTTCGAATGCAGAAATCTAAATATACATCCATTTAGTTTTAAATACTGCAGCTCGTCGCGTCGGTGACTGCAAGTAGAGATCCAAAAAAATCCTATAGCATAACTAACTTCTTGGTGCAGAGAGTTCAGGATTGCAAGGAGAACTGAAAGACACCATACAGAATTGAGGTTAGGGGGTTGCAGGAAATCTTAAACATACTACACAATCAGGTCAAGCAATCAATATCTATCAACAAGTCACACTTTATACAATAAGATATATGCCATCGAAACAAGTAGCAAGTTTTCATGCACATTGATATACGGAACAAAGTTAGAGCAGCTACCTTAGCTTCAACAGCTGCAACGGCAGCTTGGCCTCCGATCCTTACTCCAACAGCTTTGCCAGGAAACCTACACCGTAACAAATAAAAAGTTGGCCTTAATTACCCCAAGAGTCACATAGATTAAAATAAAATGCACGAAGGGGCAAGATATGGAAATAACATTATCGACATCACAAAACTAGATCAATCAGCAAACACAAGCACGAACGACAATATAAAAGCTTGAGCTAATTAATATGCTAAGTAACAAAAAAAAATACCTGGATGCTAGCTTTGCGGAAACAGCTTCGTACCACTTGCAGGCATTAGGATAAAGATCGGCACTCGGCTTCCCTGAAACGGCGGCATAAACTTTAACATCGTCTTTCGTCAACTGACTCCTGAAATCCCCAATTAGAATCGCACCAAGATTATTAGACGCAATTGCCAAGTTAAATTCTAGCAGAATTAAGCACTAACAAATCGTAGAAAAGAAAGTGAAGAAGCGTGTTACCCGGAGATGTATGACTTGCCGGAGAGGAAGGCGTCAAGGGCCTTGAGGCCGGACTCCTTGTGCAGATCTGAGAAGGTAACAGCCATACTCGATTTTCGAGAGAGGGAGAGAAAGATGCAGATGAAGAAAGCTTTGAATACGCGAATGGAGAGTGAAGAGAGGGACTGAGAGTAGAGGGGAAAGCTTTTATATGGGGTACTTAAAAACCCTAGACCGATAAATAGAATCAGGGGTATATTCTTAAATTTGTTCCTTTATTGCAGTTAATTAGTACTCCATCTAGGGGTGAACAAAATGTGAATCGACTCAAACCGAAATATCTAATTTGGTTCGGATAAATCGGTTATTTCGGATAATTCGATTATAACCAAAATATATTTTGGTAGTATGGTTTCGATTCATTTATGAGTTTTTTAGAATATCGATCACAGAAATTTATATTTATATATAGTATAGTAATATTATAATTAAAATAAATAGTTGCCCTAAATTGAACTTTAAATTTGGTGTTTTGAGAAGATTGTAGCATTTTTATGAATTGTTCGTATTTGGTAATGTTTTTTGAACTTTGAACTTATGAAGATTGTTGGTAATGAGTTGTTTAGTATTTGACAATGTTATTTATGAATATTGCAAACTAGTTATTTGTTGAGTATTAGAGTTTTTTTGTATGTTTTTGTTTAAAATTCAGAATTAACGCAAAAATTCGGTTTTATCCGAATTATCCGAAATAATTTTCGGTTATTTTGGTTTGGTAACCGAAATTATTTCGGTTTGGTTCGGATATCATTTCTAAAATTTCGGTTATTTTAATTCGGATATTTTTTTACCATAACCGACCAAATACCCGAATACTCACCCCTAACTCCATCTGTCCCATTATTGTTGGCTCGTTTTTCTTTTTGAACTGTCCCATTAAGAGGATGTTTGGCTGAGCTTATAAGCTGTTGTAAAGTGTTTAGCAAAATAAGCTCTTAAACAGCTTATAAGTGTGAAAATAAGCTTCAACGGCTTATAAGCTCCCCTAAAAATAAGTTGTTCAACCCTAACTTATTTTTTCATAAACTTATAAGCAATCATGAATTTATCAAAATAATCTTATTATAGTTCGTTATTTCCTACACATACACTATCAACTTCACATTTCGTCAATTTTATCTCTCTGACTATGATTTTCTATCTCTAACTCACGATTCTTTCTATAGCTTATAAGATCAATTATCCAAACGCTTTAACAACTTATAAGCACTTGAAACATTACCTTTTATAAGCTCTTGAAACATCTTATAAGCTCTCTAAAATAAGCTTAGCCAAACACCCCTAAGTTGATCCGTTTCCAAAAAAAAATTATATTAAAAAATATCTCGAATTTCATGTCACATACTATTTTACACATAAAACACAACACTTATTAATTTTAATTTATAAGAGGATATAAAATTGATACGTATGGATTATTATTAATTTACGTATAAAAATAAAGAGGATATTAATATTGATACGTATGGATATATATTTATATATATATATATATATATATATATATATATATATATAATATAAGACAAAAATATTGTCGATTGATCAAATATTTGGATTCTCAGTTCATACTCGATCATATCATATATATATATATATATATATATATATATATATATATATATATATATATATATATATATATATAATTCTATTAATATTTAATAGTTTTGGTCCCAAATCATTAGTGGTGTTGACAGTTTAATTTAAATCATAAATAAAATCGGATCAAACCATAATATGTGCAGTTTAATTTGGTTGACGGTTTGAATTTTAAAAATATCATTCAAATCATATGAGCAACCAACGTCGGGTTGTCTCTGACGTCAATGTTCTTAAAAGCACTAAGATCATAAATAGTGTCATGCATGCTAATCACAAATCAATTTTTACATTTCTTGGTTGATTATATTATGGAAAATTTGTAGAACATATAAGTATATTATATCCCTATTACGTGATATGCTTTATTAAAATAAATAAAATATTATCAGATGAGATGAGTGTAATATATATATGAAATTTCTCTATATTTAATTAATCCATGCATAATTCAAATCTACATTTTTTTGTACTTTTCAAACAAAGAACAAGGAATATGCTATCACTTATTTTTCCTAAACTCATTTTTTCAAAATTCATATTTTTAATTAATTTTACTTTACAACCAACATAACGAGTCCAAAATAGATTAAAGACTAAAAAGTATCTTCTTATCCACCTATCCATCAACCAAGAAATTAATAAAATGTGTAAATATATTACATTCTTTTTTCATATGATAATATTTATTAATTTAATTTATATGAATAAAAATATTATCATGTGAAATAAGATGTACTACGCCTATATGTTTTGTAAAATTTACCAATCGTCCCATCCTGCCCCTAATGCACAGTGGCACTACTTGCTGGCTCTTGTTGCAAACAAACAGTCATCTTTAGTGTGTGTGTTGGCGCAGTGGTAGAGTGGTTGACTTAACCACTCTACCACTGGCGGGTTCGAGTACACACAAAGTGACCTTTAACTTGCTGTATTAAATTGCAAAAAAAAAAAACAGTCATCTTTATGCAAATCATAGCTCGCCGTAAAATCCAAAATCCCCACACTCGAATCGTTCACTGCATAAAAGTTTAAGGGAACGAGACAATTTTTTCTCCATCGAATTTTCAAATTGTTTTTCCCACTAAGGCTATCTTTAATAGTGAAGTTAGCTTTTCAGCTTTTATGATATCGTATTAGTTTTTAAAATTTACATACTTCTTTTCAATCATATATATTTACAACACCAACTTTTATATGACTCTCTCTATAATATACATATAACTATATCTATAAGACTGTTGTGAGATCCTGAAAAGGGCGAAAGTGGAATAAAGCCCGTTGTAGGATCCGAAAAAAAAAAGCAAAAAGTCGGTTTTAATCTTTAGAAACTGATTTCATAGAAAATATTTAGTAAGCATCTATAATAGTAAAAAATTGGTTTCTCTAACTTTTTAAAATAAAACAACTATCATTGAAGGTTGATTCTCAATTTTTTACCACATCATCTTTATTCTAATAATAAAAAAGTTGATTTTCAACTTAAGAATGAAAAAATATACCTTGAAGGTATTCAAAGCATAAAAAATTACATTGGTGTGATGATTAGGTGAAAAAGAAGTTTCACGCGAAAATATGGTGAGATGATCCATTCTTTTGTCACCAAATTCTCGATCTTGGCCCATTTCAACATTTTACAAAAATAAACTTAATTTGAAAATATTTTTAATTGAAATGGCAAAGTTAGGCTATAAATTATACTTATCTCCATTTACATATGCCGAGGAACTAAAATTCCATGACCTTATCCAAAATTAATTGTGGCAATCTTCTAAAAAACTAAAATAATTAATTGTGGCAATCTTCTAAAAAACTAAAATAATTAATTGTGGCAATCTTCTAAAAAGCTAAAATAATTAATTGTGGCAATCTTCTGTAAAACTAAAATAATTAAGTGTGAAATAAGCACTAGTGTCTTAAATCAAAATCACCTGACTTGAGGTGGTACGTGCGTAGATGGTAGAGCGGCCAGGCGCAATTTAGGAAACATCGAAATTCACCGCAAAATTCCAATCCTCCTCCACTTCTCTCCCTCCTTCGACTTTACGTTCTCTCTCATCTCCTCTGCACCCTCTGGTAAGTAGTAATAACTCATGCTCGATTATTTCGGTTCCTAATTTTATCCCCAAATTTTGTTCTAATGTTTGTAGTTGACTAATCGTTCATATTTCAATTTCTACGAGTTTGCTTGATGGGTTTTTTTTTTGGGGGAATGCTTAGGTGTGTTGTTTATCGGGTCGTGATTCCTACGCTTCTTGTTATTTGAAGAGGAAGTCGTTGTGTGAGACCTTTTCCTTGAAAGAAAGAAAAAAAATAGATTTTTGTTTTGTTTTTTGTGGGGAACTTAGGGTTGCTGATGCTTGATTGCTATAATTTACTCGTGTACTTAGTCAAATTTATTGCGCTATAGTGAACATAATTTTCCGCTGCCTGAATTTTTGCTTTGAGTTGATGAATTCGCAGTCAAGGTTTTTGTTAGTTTCTACAATCACCATTGACTTTTATGCATACTGGTAGTGGTAACTTGCCCTTTTCTATTGTCTATCTTAGAGGATTTAATTCGGTGGAGCCGATCTAACCTTGTAAATTTACATGACAAATTAATCGAACACTTCACATGATCAGTGAATATGGTCCAGGCTTCATTGGGATATAAATAACTATATTTATATCAAATTGCTGATTTCCTGGAACTGCTTCAAAACTTTGCTGGTTGACTCATTTTCACCCTAGCTTGTGAATTTGTGTCGTCTTAGTGTTATGGTTCAATCATAAACATGTGGATGCAGGAAACGTGCGGAGGTTGGAGATTTCGGTGCAGTAGTTTTTTCTTTGAGATAATAATAGGCAGGAAAGCATGTCAAGTGGTGGAAATACTCATTGGTGCTACCAGTGCAGTCAGCCTGTACGACCTGGAGGCCGTAACTTGGTTTGCCCGTACTGTGATGGAGGCTTTATACAAGAGCTGCCTGAAGTTATGGGTGCTCACTCTGGTGATGGTTCCGGACTTGGGTTTATGGCTCCTACACAAGATCCAAGGTTTGGTATTATGGATGCATTTGCTGCCCTAATGAGGCACAGGATGATCGGAAGGGACCCAAACTTTGATGTCAGAGGACGACCTACCATGCTCAGTGAACGAAGCGTGGGTATTGGTCCCAGGCCTCCAGGCCAATTATTGATATTCCATGGCCAATCTCCAGTTGCTGTTGATCCATTCGATTTCTTCTTTAGTGATGGACATGGGATGGGGCAAAGACAAGCTGATTTTGGTGATATCTTTATGGGGCATGGGTTGCAGGAATTGATAGAGCAGCTGAGTATGAATGATAGGCGAGGTCCGCCTCCAGCACCTCGTTCTGCAATTGATGCTATGCCTACCATCAAGATTTCGCAGAGGCATCTCAATACAGATGCGCATTGCCCAGTGTGTCAAGATAAGTTTGAATTGGGCACAAGAGCTAGACAGATGCCGTGTGATCATATTTACCATTCAGATTGTATTGTGCCTTGGTTAGTTGAACATAATTCATGTCCCGTTTGTCGTGTTGAGTTGCCTTCACTAGGTGCTGGAAATGCTCGTTCCAACTTGAATCAGAGAGCAGTGAACACAAGCAGTGGTGGAGGCGGCAGCAGCAGCAGAAGGGACAGTAATTCTCAGAGTCAGGGAGGTGGAATCCATTTTCATTCTTGTGGCCTTCAAACTCATAAATCAAAACAGTCAACGCCATCCAGGAACAGAAGGAAACAGTGCAACAGCTCCATGTGAGGAGCATAGAAGGATGCACTGGCCTTTTGACTATTAATTTTGCGTCTGCAGCTGTGTATTCTTCTCCAATACTCCCTCTTTATTTGTTTCTCAGTCGTGTTTGTTGTGTGCCACAAAAAGTCTGGGTTACAGTTTCTGGTTGTTAAATCTTAGTGAATCCGTTTGGAGCTAAAATGACTTCCCCTTTTGTATGCTAAATTTACGCCGCCTGTGGAAAGATCAACCCCATATGTCCTTAAGAACTTGTGTCTCCATTCGTCTAAGTATCTCTCAAGGATTTTCGTGCTCAATATTACAAGTATTCCTTCAATGTTAGTTGTGAGCATCCCCGTGATGTGCAGAATATTGCTGAATGGGGTGCTTGGAATAAGAACTTGATGATATTTGAGAAGTTCTTGTGCTGAGTTCGTTCGATGGCATAGCTGCCACCAACTTCTTAGCCTTGTTTGTTTTGTGTTCTGTCTTTTTCATATGTTTTGGGGGCTGTGGTTGGTTGGGTTTGAAGTGTGATTGATTCTTCTTGATTTCAGTGCTATGTTCCTCTTGAAATATGGTTTGTTTGAAAATGTATCCTCCTCTCTGGGAAACTTATTTCATAGAAAATAATAGAAACCAGACATATCATAGAAAATATATATTTTGATCATATCAACATCTCTTTCCCAATATAGGATAATGTTTCCTCTTATTAATTGCGACCCTACACTCGGTAGAGAGGATACTGCACTCATAAGGAGGATTACAAAGAATCAAGTAAAGAATTTGTAAGGAATAATGACAAAGAACGACAAAATTGATGAAATTTCACTTCAAGAATCTAATAATCTACACTTTATTGTCTTAATCAATATATAATATATGTTTGGAGTTGCGTGAGCCAACTCTTATGAAGCTGTTGTTTTTCCATTGGCCTACTAAGCAACGAAGAAATTCAACTTATCTTCCCAAAAGGCATTTCTTCCTTAAGCTACATATGTATCATTCTATATGCATGACAGAGGTTAGCCAACTCTTGTTCAAATGTAGGAAGAAAACAAGTGGATGTATCGTATATATATTTTTCATATTTTATTTATACATAATCTTCTGGCATAGGTTTATCCTCTTTCCATATTCGTAGCTTACAGCATTTTCTCAACTTTATCAAGGTGAGTGACAAGTGAGATAATCTTCACGAAATATATGGTATTTGCAACTATCAATCGGCAGATAAAAGCTACGAAATAGCTATCACCTTGAGATGATCATGGTAGCTTCTCTTAATTTTGTTTATTCTCTTAATTTTGAAAGAGAATTACATCGACAATATGCTTGAATGAAAGATGAAACACATGGGATATAGAGGATTCTGACTGAGAAATGCTTTCACCAGAAATATAAGATGATATCAGTAAGCCAAAAAGTGAGTTTTGGCTGATGGTAATAGATTTTTGGCACGAAAAGAAACAATAGAAGACAATGAATCAAAGAAACTCTAATGCTTTTTCCCATTAAGATTGTCAATTCACATGAAGAACAAAGGCAAAGCATCAAAGAACCAACACCAACATCAAATGCAAGCGCATGGTCCCTTTTCTTTATTCATAAAAGCCCTCACCATTCACTTACAGTGTAGGAGAGGAAACAACCTGTCTGGGTAAACTGAAAAGGTCTTTCTCTTCGAATGGTGAAGTCCATTCCCGAGAGCCAGCAGCAATCGAATCATTAGGACTTAACCCACCAATTGCTGCAGCATTCCCATTGGACAGACTGGGCCTCATAGTAGACATCCCACCCGTACCATAACCAAAGGAATCATATGGACGAGTATTATTCTGAATGTAATCCGCTCCAGTCCACAGACCGTTGGGTCTTGGTAATACTGACCCACGATCCAAACTCCAGTCTATGTTGGTGTAATCAAATTGCAACATTGAGCTGCCGGTGCTCCAGTCCACCTGAGATGAATTCCCAGATGTGCCGCTGGCACCAATGCAGGAGAAGAGTCCAAGGGAGGAAGGTGCAGCAAGTGCTGGTGATCCGCCTCGTCCCCAGAAACCACTGTTGCCTCTTTTAGTTCCTGATGAATCCATTGAGCCACTACTGGACATAAATTGCTGCTGTAACGACTGGTATTGAGGTTGGCTGAACAACTGATTTGAGCTCACACCGTTAGACACAGCAACAGATGGCACAAATTGTTTGGCTTCACTGTTTCAACAGTACTCGCATACCAACTCATAGCCATAGGCCGGGAGGAGATGAGCTAATACTTGTGCTAGGAGCCTGCTTTGCATTAATTGATTGAGGTCGCTGCATGACAATGACCGGTTCCTTGACTGACCCAAGCTGCAAATTTTTCAATTCATTTCCAACACCAACATAGTGAACATCCCTCTTGGTTGGAGATGGTGAAGGCAGAGATTGTGATGCTAAAGAAAATGATGCAGAAGGATCTGATCCTGCACTTACCCACCTTTTCTCTGCCGGCACAGCAATCTGCTGTGTTGCCCAGTCAGTTTTTGGTGGTATTTTCTTCAAAACCTGCATGCTTTTGGCTGCAGGATCCACTGAAGACCCTACTGTTGCTGGAACTTTGATATAGTTACAATCTTTGTCATCTCTTCTCTGCTGTACAGTGGTAGCTGAAGTAAAATTCGGTTGCATCCTTAATGATGTCTGACTAATCGCAACTGCTAGCTTGCTATTTGCAACAGTAGGGGAATCGCCATTTTCATCAGGCTTAGATGGGACAGCAGGAGGCTCTTCCTTCTGTGCCTTTAATGTTTCTTCAGCCCTGTCAAGATCGCCCTCACAGGATACTACTGCTCTTTCCACCTCTTGTTTGGAAGCTTTATATCTAATTTCCAAATCTGTAATGCGAACAAGCTCTTCTGAAATGTCAATTTTCAAATTACACCCACCATCAAGATTTTGTTCCAATTTCTTGTCTTCTTCACCACCTTCACCACCTTCTAAAAGCCATGATACTGACTCCTCTAACCTACCTTCGTTCAGAATGAGAGCCATCGTCGCCCGCTCTTGGGAGAAACCCATAGCTACAATCTGCTTTGCCAGTGCTTCCAGCTTCATCGACATGAGATAGCCACTGCACCGTTCGTGCAACTCTTGAGCTCGCCTCTCCTTTTGACGCTGATGTTTCCTCTCATTCTTCTGGCGTATTTTATCTCTTTTGTCATTGTCAGCTCCAGGTATTATATCCTGGCGTGCAAGGGGCTGACATGTCTTTTCTTTATGTTCTTCAGAGTCACCAGACCAACTTCCATTATTGGAAATAGAATCGTACTCAACGCCAGTCCCTGATGAACTTCCATTATGATCATCTGTGTCATCTATATTCGGAGACGACCATTAACATGAGGCTGACTGGCCGTAGGCACTGATGCTGATTCAAGTGTATGAAATGTTCCCAAAACAGGATTGTATCCACTTGCTGGGGTCCCACTACTGGAATTAACAGGACCTGAAGGCTTTAGAGAATTCTTTGGAGCTTCCTTGCCAGGTTTTTTATCTTTAGACTTAGATTTGGATGCTGGAGACATGTCTACAATCTCAAGCTCTAATTTCTGCAAAAATAAAGGATAAGAAGTATTAGGCAATGAATAGTCACAGGCTCCACCAAACATGCGTATGAATATGGACATTGATTGCCTTCTTGGTAAGTGACTTGGTTAGAATACGAGAAAACAATCCGTTTTCCAACTGTCAGATAATAAATCCAACTCAAGGTGCATTTGGGTATAAAATCAAACTCTAGAAACCTTCCCCATAAAACCTCAGATCTTCGTAAGTAAGTTTTATGTGCATGCTGAAATATTGAGAAGATAGAATTAAACAAGGCAAATATAATTGGTCGTGGCAATACCATGTAATACCAGGACCGTGAACCAGAATTTATGCAAAATATATGTAGAAACATAGCTCTGCATTAGATTCAGTTGAACTCCAAAAACTTGCCAAAATTGAACAGGAAAAGAGAGCAAGACAAACGAGATCAGCAGAGAAATAACATGATATCATACAGAATGTACATGCAAAAAAACGATCAGTTAGAGCAGGAACATGATATCATATTCATGAAGGAACATATAGCACAAAACAATACGTGAAAGCTGAGTGTAGCGTTTCCCTATCATTAGATCATAATTAAAAGCTTTCACCAAGATGCTTATTGAATTGTGGAAAAAGCCAATACCCGTGCTCCCAGTTAGAAACACAAATATTTCCATTTGATATTAAGCTTATCCTGCAAGAATTCATGCTTCTTAATAGTGGCTATCAGAAGTATGACATGATGTAATCCAATCATGAAAGCTATTGTGTCCAGTTCTGCTATCATCTTTTAGTAATCCAATCATGAAAGCTACTGTAATCCAATAATGAAAGCACAACATATTCACACTTCTAATAGCAGTTATAAGAAGCACGACATATTATAAGAAGCTTATCCTGCAAGTGTCAGTTCTAATATCTTTTTTATTAAATATTTGCAAGACATATACAGTATTCTGATAGTCAGACTTTCTCAACGATTGACATATTGCAATCCAATCACGAAAGCTATTGTGTCAACATTATATTTAACTTATGAAGTCATCTCCCCAATTATTATTCCCCAACCTTCATAACTACCTTCAAATCATCTTTTGAAGTAACCACTGAGCACAAATATTTATGCTTATATTTCCCACCCACCACAACACATCTCAGCTGTTGAGTGTTGAGCATACAACAAATTCTTTTTCACATTCACGTATCTATCATGTTTCATCTCAGTTAGGTTAAATCACAACACATATGACATATCAAGACTAAAAGACGATAAGCATACAACAAAAATAGTTTACACATCCATGTCCACATGTCCATCTTGATTTAACTTGATTTGATTGTTTCATAAGCGTCTAACTTTAATACTGTTGAACCTAAAAAGTTGTTGGCCATACAGCAAAACTCCCTGACCATCATGTTTGCTGATCTAGAGAAAACAACTTAAAGTCCTCCCAGCTCCAGCAAAAGCAGAAAAAGGTAAAGATAATCAATCATCTTCATGCAATCAAGACGCATTAACATTCATTGCCTACCTTGATGTTAAATTTTCAAACATGCAAAAGGTCAATCATAGAATTGTTAATGTCTTTAAAAGAACGCACATGCCCACATCGAAATTATACCGTTAAACCAAATATAAGGTTTCCTCCAATGACAACCCACCTATAACAATCAAATTCAATTTCCTTATTAGAAGTTTAGGGAAACGGCTCATCCACACTCAACGGTCCTACAAACAAAATAGAACTCCTCAGGCACGTTGAAAAAATAAATCTAATATAAAACCAAATCCAGACAACCTTTCAGCCATCTGAATTCGGAATGAAATGTGAGGGTGGGAAAAGTAACATCAGTCGGTAGATCAATCTATCAGAAAATTATGAGAGCAATTTACTAATAAAGAAGCCAAATTTTACAAAACAAGCCTCCACCAAACCAGCAAGGAGAGAAAAAACAAACGCGCCGCCACCGATTTCATCTAATCCAAGGCCAATGCCAATACATTCCAAAATCTAAATAAACGAAATCACGCCGTAACCCTAGTCTTCATCGAAAAAGCAACGCAACGCAGCAAAGCCTCACCTTAACGGATCGATGCGATCGATGACAATATCGAGCGCCGCGGGGTCAATACGTTGCCGTACGAGGATGGAAGATTGGATTTAGTGTCAGAACAGACAGAAAAATCGCGAAATGTTATATAGATAGAGAAAAAATGGACAGCAAGATGTCTTTATATATATAGGAAGAGAGATAGAGGCTGAAAAATGAAACCGAATCGACAGCGATTAGGGTTTCCCCCCCCTTTTTTTAGATAAACCTTTTTAAAGTATAAAAGGGGAATTATTTTTTGTATAATTAATTAAATAATAATGAGTGACACATTTTTAATGGTGAATCCATTATGTTCTTGATTGTACATAGTCTTATGAATAAGTTTTTGAATTTCCATTGGTCCAAATAAAATTAATGGTTCAATACAAATTCTTTTCAAAGGCTTAGGATTTGCTGATATATTATTTCAACAATAATCATGGATTATATACATATATTTATTAACTTTTTTTTTGTTGGTTGTAGGGTATAAGTGAAGAGGATTTCAGTGATTTGTCACTATATGATATTAACACATATATTATATGGGAGAGATCTTCGTGGCCACAAGTAGTTTATAATATTTATAATTAGTCACTCTATTGTATAGGGAATTTTACATTATTGTTAAGTAAAAATAGAGTAATTATATATTACTATATATATAATTTCACTTAGTATTTTCTAATATTTATTTTAAAATTATTACATAGCATATATGTTTGGAGATGTTATTTATGCTTAATATTTAATAGTATTTAATCATAATATAATTTAAATTACATGCAATAAAATATTTTACAAAAAACTATATTTAAAACAATACAAAAATATCATTTTCACATAAAACTCACATATATAAAACTAATGATTTACAATAAATTTTATTCATATGTATTATTTAATCCTTCACACACACACACACACACATATATATATATATATATATATATATATATATATATATATTAGTTTTTTGTTTATTGTATGAAGAAATAACATAAAATTAACATGTATAAAACTAATGTTTTACAATAAATTTTGTTCATTAATCAATATATTATTTATCCTTTAACGAGTAATTGTTAATATTTTAACTTTTCAGCTGTCAAATTTCACACATTCTACGCAAACCGAACTATAAAATAGCAAATTATTGATGAAGATGGTGTTGCAAGAAAAAACTATGTTCCCTGAAAAATATAAATCATAAAGCGCCTTAGAGGGTGTTTGGTGAGAACATATAAAGCTCCCAAAACAACTTTTATGTTCGTTTTCATATAAGTTGTTTTCAACCAAACACCCTCTTAGTCATATGAAGAGAAGTGTCTTGCATGCACAACTTTAAACACCATTAGTAATTGCTCAAATATAAGTTGGCAATGCATAAAAAATTAAGGCAAAACTAAAACTACAACTAAAGCTGTGAAAGATTCAAATAAGTGAGACACATTTAAAGAAACGCAAGAGATTATGATGAAGATTCAACACATGGCTTGAGACAAGAAATAGAGAGTCTGATTTTGAGAGAGCTTCAGCTGGATAAATGAGTAATTTATAGTTGAGACACAAATGAAATAATCGATGCAAAATATTGCAATCATTCCAAAATTGTAAGATACTAAAGCGAATGTAATTGGATGTAATATAATTTTTAAAATTTTAGTTGTGTAATTATAGTTCTAATGATGTAACTGCAATTTTAAATATGTAATTTCAGTTTTAAATATGTAATATTAGTTAAATTATATAATTATTTGCTATTAATTTTTAAATACAATTATTTGAAATCAAATATATTATATTAATGAAATTATATTCATTAGATACAAAGATATTATGAATTAGATATAATATATGAAAAACATACATAAGAATATAACAGTGTTGTGTATACTAGGTAAAAATTGCTTGTCCGGATATACAAACGCTAATGAATTTTAGTTGTTGATGTATTGGTCTGTAAGTCATGATAATATCTTGTGTTAAAACCAGGGTCGGTCCTAATAAATAATGGGTCATGGGCGAAACAACAAAATGAGTTTTTTTTCATTATGAATATACAATTGAATATATCTAAAAAGATGTACAATATATCATTTATAAAAGAAGTGTTTTTTTTACAAAATTTGGATCCCCAAAAGTTTATAACAAAATTTTGGAACATTGAATATTTTATTTTTTGAAAGAATATTTATATTAATATAAGAGGATATATAAAATTTTGGATCCTCTAAAATTATGGGTCCTGAACGGTCGTCCATGCTCGCCCGTCCTCAGGAACCGCCTTGGTTAAAACTTCCTTCCTCTAGATTTATTATAGTAGAGAATAAAAGTTGATTAGTTTTAACTTTTGATACGATGATGTTGTAATAGTGCAGAAGTTACTTTTCTAGTTATGTAAGTTACAACCAATATACAGTGGGTCCGAACTAAACTTCCCCATACTCTTTCTGAGCTGGCATTGCCACATTAAAAGTCACTGATGCCACGTGGCCACAATAGAATGGTAGGAAGGAGTCCAGCTAACGCCAACGGCCAACTCCCTCATAACGCCAACTGCCAGTGCCAACTCCCCCTCCCTACATTCACTCCTCGATTGTAAAAAAAGTTGAAAAAGAAGTCAAAAAGGTAATAGTTAAACTGAAGTTGGACTCAGTAAAAAGTGAAAAAGTAATAGCAAGGGATCGTGGGCCCCGCTAAAAAGGAATCTACCCAAAATTTATTCCGCCCCCTTTATTTAATAATATAATAATAATAATTACATTTTCACGATAATTAAATGTATTAATATTTGTGCGAAGACGTAACGATTTTGAATTTTATGCGGGCAACAGGGTTAAAACTTCGGCGTTGGGAAGCTCCGCATATATACATACGATACATACAAACTCGGGTACATGCATATGCTTGTGCGCGCTCTGTGTGTGTTCAGAGACTTTTTCGAAGCTAGGGTTTGCCAAATTGGAGTTGCTGAGCCATGAGAAAGAAGCTTGACACTCGGTTTCCGGCGGTAATTAGTGTTCGCGCGATACTGTTTTTACTATCTCCGTTTGTAATTTTTCGAGTTGTTTAAATGATGTCACCTTTTTGCTGAGCTTAAATTATGCGTTGTGCTTGTTTCTGCAAGCTTGAATTGAAATATAAATTTCAGATTTTATTTGGTACTTATGTTATGAAAGAACTATGTCAGAGATTTTCTTTTTCCTTCTCTCTTGTTTATATTTTTTGATAAATACCGAACTGAAAGGAATATCAAGGGGTAAATGCGTGAACCAGGCCTCAGATAAGAGTAATTACTACATGTTTTCGAGGAACGAAGTTCGAGATAATTGTGCTTGTGTTGGCTTTGTGTGGGATTTGAATTTAGCAGTTGGCGGGTGGGGTGGGGGTTTTGGCGGTTAACCGGTAGCTTATTAGCTTTTGTTGTGTTGGACTTTTAGGTTCTAATATTCAATGGTTTATACTGTAATAGTGTAATGATTCAAGAAGCTATGCAGTAGCTTAGTAAAAATACCTACTTGCCTTGGTAACAGAAGTACTTTTTGACCCGTAAAATGTATGTTGCTAGAGACGAACATGTTAAACAATCGATGTGTAGTAAAGTCGACACCAGTTAACCGAATGTTAATGTATGGAATCTTTTCGAGTCTTCTACATGCATGGTTTACAGGAAAGGATACTCCTTAACTCTACTCAGAGTCTCAGACACGCCTTCAACTTTCTGATGGATTTCCTGGAGATTGATATGATTTATAGAATTCAATTCTTCATGTGGGAATGAGTTCTCTGTACTATCGAGAAAACTTTGTACTATCTTGATCAACAAATTGCCATGTTATGTGACTTAGAATTAATTTTGCAGGCTCGAATAAAGAAGATAATGCAAGCTGATGAGGACATAGGGAAAATTGCCATGGCTGTACCACTTTTAGTATGTATGTATATCCACGTATCATCACTTATTTGTCCATACTTGCCATCTACCAGTTTTTGGGATATATGTATGTGAAACTAATGTGTTTTTGACTTTTTCATGTTATGTTATACTAATTTTTGCTGCTTGCTAATATGTTTGTGGACAAAAACATTCAGCTAAAGCTCTGGAGCTATTTCTGCAAGATTTATGTGACCGGACTTATGATGTTACCTTAAAGCGAGGGGCAAAAACTCTAAATTCTTTGCATTTGTAAGTTTCTTGTAGAGTCTTGCTTTTATTTGGTCTGAGGCATGCTGGCTGCAGGCATATCATCACAAGACTTTATCATATAATTTTACTTCTTTCCCTTGCAGGAAGCAATGTGTACAAAGCTTTAATGTGTTTGATTTCCTGCAAGACATTATACGTAAGGTACCTGACTTGGGTGGTGCAGATGCTGCTAACGAGGATAAGTCTACTACAAAAAGAAGGTTTGGATGCATATAAATAGTTGCTTTCAGATTTGGGGAAAGAAATTCGAAGATTTAAATTTATGTTCTATATCTTATTTGATGCAGGAAGATTTCAGAGGATGAAGATTGTGGTAATGAGGATGGCTCGAAAAGAATATGCATGGTATGATAATTTATGTGATCACTGGATCTGAATTTGGCAAGTATCAAATATGAAAATCAATACCTTATCAAATATTTATATCTTATAACCTTAAAAAAACATTTATATTCAATTTTATATATATATATTCGTAGTTATATATTGTCCATGCATTTTGTTCCATTTTTTCATGTTTTGTCTTGTATATCAACTTGCAAATCTAATGATGGAAGCATACGATCTATTACTAATACTTGCTTCTGTAAACCTGAATGGTCCCTGTTTTACACAAGACTAGTAAGTATATTCATAGGTATTCTTCCTTGCTCGTTCATTTGGATGTTTCAAGGCTCCCTGGAAGTCTAAAACAGTGATAGTATATACTTTTGAAATTTGAATGAATGTTCAACTTTGTATTTTCATATCTTTGTCCCTTTCTGTGGAATTGTGTTAATAACATTTATTGATCCTTGGTGGATGCTTATTTTGTTGCAGCATGAGACTAGCCAAACTAGCAGCAATGGGAGAAGCAGGGGCAGGGGTAGGGGTAGGGGTAGGGGTAGGGGCAGAGGTCGGGGCAGAGGTAGTCGAACATTGCATAGCGAATCACTTGATCAGTATGAAAAACTTGAAGATGATTCTGACATCTCTAACCAGAATGGCAAGAACCAAAAAGGAAATCTAGAAAGGTCTTGTAGTATTGTAGCTGATACTACTACAGTATCAAGAACTACAGGCGGAAAAGATGCAGATAAGGCAGTAGTTACTTTTGACCTCAATGTCGAGTTAAACGAGAATGGCGATTCCACCCTAACGTTAGCTGGAGCCCCTTCCGACTCTTCCGAAAAGCCATCTCCTGGAACGAGACATGAAGATATTCCTGGGTGGTCCCTTGATAACATGGAAAGGCTGGCTATTGATGTGGTTCAACTTGCTAGGTTAAATAAGAGGGTGAATGAGGAAGATGAAGATTATGATGAAGAAGGATGATTTGCTGCAATGTTGCTACTGTGTTGCATTTCATCTGCATCTCGTACAGCTTAGTAACTTAGTTTGCTAATAATATGGTTAGTATATATGTGACTGAGAGGATGTCGCTAGGTGGTCTAGGAGTTTACAGATTGGCATTGAGCAATAAGAGTTTCCTTGTTCTCTTATTAGTGATTCTGTACAATATAAAACAGTAAAAGTAATTAACATTGGACTTATTATTTAGGTATTGCAAAACTTAGTATGCTTTTATCATTTTCCTTTCTCTTATGGTTTTATTTCGCTTATTATAGAGTTATTGGTGTCAATGTGCTTTGCTAGCAGGTTTGATTTGAAAATGCATTCTTTTGTAGTTAGTATTCCTTTCTTGCCTAGGGAGTTTTCTGCGTATATGAGATAAAGACCTCGAGCATCAAATTTTTAAAGATCAGAAAATTTTAGTTGTAAAGCTACTGTGCTTATAACCCCAAAATCTCTTTTGAGTCTTTTCTTTACATTTGGCTGACAAGACACAGATCTTTTTCTGTTTCTATGCCCTCAAGCAGTTGTTGCTTCTTTCCTGCTAATAAAGTGCCGTTCAAAGTAGTCTAGTCTAGCACCCTTAATCTACACATTATCAGAGAAGGTAAATCTTTTATGTAAATGCTTATGTTCTAAGTTCTAACTGATGTCATATACTGATATGCAGCGAGAAGTTGGTGTCTTCAAGATTTTTTGGGAGCTTTCTTGCAAGAGCTTTTAATTTAGGAGCTAGATGATTTTCTTACGGGCTCCACTTGTTATATTAAAGTTATTGGCTTCTTTGTTGTATCAAATGAATCTGATACCTACCATGTTTGGCAATGCAGAAAAGTAGTTTTTATTCTGCAGGCAATCAATCTGATGCAGGTTTCCATATCTGTCAACCTGGATATCTCATATGAACTCAAGTAATGAGTCGTGAGCTATGAATCTGAAAATTGCTATCTCATTGACAGTATTGCTCAAAACCTGCATTAGCAGATTCTATCTTACAGTTACAGCAAAAGATTGTCACCAGGTTAAATGATGTTATCTTTCTGATTCAGAGTCCTTCACCTGAAAACTACTTTAGCAATTGACGAGTAAATTATTGCAGGTGGCTTCAATTCTTTTCAGTTATGAATTATGCTAAATGATCTCAAACATATAGTGTCAATTGAAGATCTTTGGCAAACATGCATACAACATGGCAGCAATAACTATCTGAGGAGCAAAGTACTCCAATCATGAGAAAGGTGAGAATATGTCTCTGTCTTTCATTCATATATATCACCTTAGCAAACACCTATAACACATACAGATTTTTATTTACAAAATATAATATATCTTCGTGAGTCATGAGCCGTTATTTAACAAACCAGCTCTAGTCTAGATCTACTGCACAAAGAAGCAAATTCAAGCATCACCCAGAGGCTTGAATTCTTCAAGTTGCTTGAAATTCATCCATGGCTTCACCCACACCTTGGCCTCGTATACTTTGTCCTTCCCGCCATCAGCAGCCACCAGCGTTATGTAATACATGGTCCCAGCCACCACTTGCTCCTTCACATTTGTTACCTTCTTGAATTCCAAAAGAGTATTCTGGAACCACAATCAGAAAATGAATTGAATCAGCAAACACTATTTACCTCACATTTTGAAGTAACCATAATAAAGCATAAGAAGAGTGAAGAGGCATGAGCAACACCTCCTTCTTGTTCTGTTCAGCGACAGCGAAATGAGCGAGATCTTCTATCTCGATGCTGTTATGAGATTCTTGGCTCTGGTGAGTTGCTCCTGTTGCCATGTCCCTGTTTGTTACGTAAGATGATATTATTTTTTGTGTGAATTTGAGAAGGCAACTAGAGGTGGTATTTATAGTTGGGGATCCAATCAAGGGCATCATAGGATTTCAGGATATATTAGTGGTATTGATATTTTGTTTGTTAGTTTTTGACCTTTCTCTTTTCAGTCAGCCACAAGATTAGAAACACGGACCACTGTTTCTTGTTTGGAAAACTGCAGGTATGATAAGATATAAATGATGTAAATCAGTTTTAGCTTCTAAGTGTTTTTACTATTATTGATATTTATTAAGGGTTGAAATAGAAGATGTAATATTGTTTGTGAGATTTTGGTGCCATTTTAGTCAATGAATTGTTCCCAATGGTGCTATTACACGATTAACTAAATGATGGTGTTGCTTCTAAACCTCTTAGTAATCGTATAGGATCTATTTTGCCTTTGGGCGTCTGTTTTAGGATGGTTGAGTATGAAATTGGAAAAGGAGGTGAAAGGCAGTTTTGAAGCACGCGGTTTATTTGCTAATATTTCCATCTATTTGCTGCTCATTGACATTGTTTAGCCATGTTGGAAAATAGGCAGATTTAGTTATTAGTCAAAGGTTACAACGCCAAATTGAACAAGAAACTTGCGGCTGCAGGAAGGGCTTTCTAGATCAAGAGGAAAATGGAGGTCGAGACTTGCTCTGCTAACAGAAAGTTGAAACAAATAGATAGGCCTCTGCTTACAGAAAGTTGCCTTTAAATTTTATATTAAAACAAATTGATAAAGCCTAAACCTTACGTGTGGACATTTGCAAACTAATCATAGTGTATCTCATAGATAAATACCTTCTAAAGAAACCATTTCTTAAGAATTCGAATCTTTTATTTTTACTTCATTCGTTCCATTCCCTTCAAATTTGTATTTTGTAATTTTGACATAAATTACAATTAATTCATGAAATATCTGATTAATATGAACACTTCAAACTTTTATGAAAAGTGTCAACTTCGATCTTGACATTTTATGGATCATAGGTAAAATAAAAAACAAAGATCCCGTTCGCACATTGAACACTTGAATTTTGTCAACGGTTGAAGGAGAAGATTCTCTTATAATAATTTTTAAATCAAATCAGATTTTGTACTGGGCTTTTGGTCGGGCCTAAATGAGAAGAAAAAATACATAAAATTGGCTGTCAATTTTTTACCAATATGACGTTAGATATTTTCTGGACCCCCTTCCGATCTTGAGCCTAGATGGTCGCACTTCTGGTCGGTGATTAATCATAAAGGAACAACTATCTCAAGCACAACCACACTTACAAATGGGAACTATAGATTTCAAACTCCGTTCTCTTATCTTTATACGAGCGATAACTACTTTTTAAGTTATAAAGTATGGAAGGTCTAGTTGTTTTTTTTGTAAAAAAGGAAAGAGAGGAGCAATGGACGGGCCATAAAAGAAACTTTTAACTCAGCCCAACAGTCCAAAGACGAAAACTAATGTCATTTCTCAATTAAATGTCTCTCTCGCTCTCTCTAGAATATTGAAAACAATCTATCAAGCTCGGCGCGCTTCAACAATGGAGGTCTCGTCGGGGAGTGATTCTCCGGCGCCGCCATCAAACAGTATCAAAGCTCTGTTCGCATTTTACTCCAACTATCTCCACAACCGCCTCCGCTCCTTCTTCCCTTTATCGGCAATTTCTGTCGACAGTTATCTATCGAGGAGGATTGCCAACTTCTACGGCACTGCGCGACGGAGGCGCAGGAAAACTTGCCTTCCCCTACCTTTGCCCTCTGTCGCCTCCACTACCTCTCTCGACCGCGCTTCTACGTATGATTTACTATCATTTAATCGAACAATCGAATAATTTTGAATTGATTTGTTTTCTTTCGCGATATAGTTTTGCGCTTTCATCGAATAAGGCTCGGATAGAAGACAAGGGAAAGGACCTAGAAACTTGTTGTGCAAGATTTTTTGTGGAAATTTTTGAGCAATACATGCTATCACAGTTTTCCTTATGGAGAAGTACATTATGTTCTTCTGACAGCGAACGATCAGAGTAGATAGTTTTGTGTTGATTATAAGAGCAAATTTTCTATTCCTATAGACAGTGCTATCTCTTGTGTAATAGCCTCGTCAATAGGAAGGTCTAGTTTAGTGTTAATTATGCGACTGTTGTTTGTGATTGTACATGCTTACATTCTCTACATGCAGGGTTACATCTGAGGGAAGTAAGATTTTCGAGGTGCTGGAGGATATCATTGACCAGACACTTAGAAATTTGCACATTGTTCAGAAGAATTTGCTGTTTTGGCAGTCAACAGCTGAGGTCAGCATAAATAATTGTCTGTACTGTGGTGGCAGCTAATACTATTGGGTTTCATGTCAATTTTGAGCTTGTTGATGTAATGTTTCAGTGTTCAAATACTCGGAAAGCTTACTTCATGATATGCCAAAGAGGGCCTGGTGCATTTATTGATGGTACTAGTCAAATGATACACGATTCTCTTGCTGTTGGTGCTGGCTTCCAGAAGCTCTATTCCTCAGCATCTTCTCATATATCTGAGAGGATTAGTGTATTGACTTCTTTGAGATACTCTTTAGCTACATTTTTGGCCAAGGTTAGATATTATGAATCCTGATTCGTCTTATATGTGTTGGCGGTAGCTGTTGGGTATCCCTGTAATTTTGTTTAAGCCATCCTGGTATCATAAGTTTAGGCAAAACTTTTTGAGAGATTGGAATGAATCAATATTTGGTTGCAAGTGATTATACTGTATCATGGTTAAGTATCAGATCCACTTTCATGAATAAATATATATTTTCCCGATGATGCACATAGGTCTATATGGAGGTCGACACAGTTGGGGAGAATCTGGTTAAGGATCTGGAGCACTCGTTGCCCTCATTATTGGTTGCTATAAATGACATTTTTTGAAACTGGAAGCATCCATTGGCCATTTTCATGCTCATCGTCAAGTAAGTGACATACTTGATAACTACTATTTTATTCTGTTAGTTACCCTCCTACACTGTAAAGCATTGTCTTACATATCTTTCCCTTCCAACTCTGTTGTATGAGGCACATGTATCCTTTCTTCCTCTAGTGCTGTTTCCAACAAAATCTTTGTATAATATGCTTGTAGACTGGCTCGTCAGTGGATGGAAGCTATTCAGTTCCTTTGATTTTTGCAAAACTTCCAGAAGTTAATCAGGAAGGCTCCCAGTGGACTGAGTGTGAGATCAAAGATGCCATCAATTTGATTTATGAAAACCTGCAGAGATTGGACTCTTATTTGTCTGTGCTTGTAAGAAATTATCTTGATATGATTCTTGTAGATGTGTTTTTGTACTTGCTCTTTCTCTTTGTTCATTTTGGTTACCATGCACCTTCATGTTGGCATCTGCAGAATTAAACTGCATGTTAAATAGAAAAATTCCTTTATCTAGAGGATTTTGGAACTCTTGGAAATATATAATAAATTAGCATGTAGTTAAGCAAGAGTTAATTATTCATAACGAGGGACTCAAATTTGATTTGATTTCTTATATGACAGGTTGATGAATTATCATGAAATTGTCCTTGTTCACCTCATTTCCTCATTGAATAAGTATTAATTTTTGATGAAGCTCAACCGGGAGTGCAATAACAATTACTGACTGAAACGTCTCTTAAAAACGCAACCATTTACTGATGTAACTCTTCCAACTATGCTATTAGGATTGTTATAGGATGAGATGGCAATTAACTGTTCCATCATGAGAGCTCTTGTTGACTATAATGCAACACATCTCTTGCATTTACATTGCGCCAACAATACACTTTCAGGCTTAAATTTCAACATGGCTCAACTTCATTTAGGTTTCTAAACATCGCAAGCCAAGGAAATTAACTTTATACTGGATGCGCTATAGCTGTGGAGCTTTAGGAATTTCCTTTTGTTCATTGTGGCTTCTTCGTCATAGCAAGTTAATGGGAAGCCCTGATATTGACAATTGGATCAAAGAGGCCAAGGATTCAACCCTAAGCTTTTGGAATGATCATGTAGAGCAGCCAGTAAGACTCCTTGAACCCTCTCGGTTTATTATTAGCTGATCTTTTGTTTTGATTCATGTGAACTGAGCACTGGGGGTGAGTCTTCTGTCCTGATAACCCAAACTTAGATTCTTCAGTGAGTTTAACTGAAAAATCTTCCAATCTTTTGCGGAAACATTGTAGTTTAAATGTCTTCGGGTCTCTAAATAGGCATCTGGAGTTTATGGTACTTGATAAGATTAAGGAGAAAATCTAGTCACCCATAATGTTATGGGTGACTTTTGTATTCAGTACTTGGTTAATTGAGTTTTTATCATATTTATGGTCCTGTTGGGATTGTTTCTTAAGGAAACTGACTTGTAAATAGTGCATTTATATATGATATGACCTCTAAACTATCTTCGGTTTGTTAATCGTGCAAAACAGATTTTGGCTATAAGGGATGAGCTTTTTGAGACCTTCAGGAAAAGGCAAAAAGGTGTAATGGAGCGTGAAGAAGTACAGTTGACTGCTGACTCTCTGCATAGGTTGGCTGGTTCAATACCTAGTAGCTGATGAGAATAAAAAAGTTCATTTGTTACTATTGGTTTATCTGAATGCTGATACCTGTGTTAATAATTTATATCCTGTACTTACTGCACATTTCATGTCCTTACACATGTTTTCATTCAAGTGGAATTCTAGGCTGTATATTATGAGCCACTAAACAACTTACTAAGCGTTTGGTAGTAGTAATTTTTTTGAGGGTTAGGAGTCCTTATAAAAAGGTGTAGGTCCTTGTTAACAACGTGACTTCATGTTTTACATGTTCTTTATTTTGAGCTTAATGCCTGGTTCCCCCTACTTTGAGATGCGTGATTGGAGGTCAGAAATACTTCTTGTTAACCAGTAACTTGTTTTGGAGTTACCCTGTGTAAGGTTTGTTTATTATACCTCTGGTGCCTTGCAACTTTAACCCAAAAATTCCTCTTTGAGAAAAAATAAATAAAAAATGCTCTGCTTTAATATGAAGGTTTCTGCTACTTGATGTATCTGCATTTGTGGTTCTTATTTCATGTAAATTACTCACTGCTTTGCTACCTTTTATGCTTCCTTCTTATATAATTTAGTGGGGTAACACTATTCCCTGTTGGTTCATCAAGCAAGAAATTGGACTTGAGGATCCTTCCATTTTGGTTTATTATTTGGTTTTGTGATAGTGGTTTCTGGCATTAGATAGATTGTTGACATGTTTTTCATGAAACTGGTCAGATTTTCTGGTCATGCTTCAGTATTGTCCCTGGATCTTGTGCATCTGCAGTATGCTTCTGGAGAGAATTGTGTTGCATGCTCTAACTTTTGTACCTATTCACTTATTTAATTTTGATAACCATGGAGGTGAAGATGGTTCAATTCCATTTTACATTTTTTTCTATGGTGGCTGCTTTATTCTTGACCTTTCTACCACATGACTCTAGGACCTGTTTCTCTTTGCCAGAATGCTGCTAGCTTTTAGTGAGCAGACAGCTGGTAAAAAATTTCCAGAGAATGCATCTGACCAGGAAATGCTCGAGATTGTAATGGTCAGGTAAAGTTCTTTCCAGTTCTCCAGTGTCTGTTAAACAACAGAACAACAAGCTGTAAACCAGCACTGTGATCTAATTTCTTATATTTGCTTAAAGGTAGATTTTGTAAGATTTTCTTCTCTTGGTTTTTCCTTTAGTAAGAACCAGTTTCTTCAGTTTCTTGCATCAATTGCAACAAATTCTTGTATAATTATAGTTATCAAAAGACTGAAGACAGTAAACTTTCTTATCTTGGAGAGCGTAAACTTTCTTATCTTGGATGAGTAAAATCTTACTGTTGTTTCATGTTCTCTGTCGTGCACATATATATATATTTGATTTTTTGTTTAGAAGAAATTTCATGTTTCCAAGTTTAGAAGGATTTCCATGTTTCCAATTGTTTATGATTTTTGTCCAGTAACATGTAGGTTTTTGTATTTTAGTTCAAATTAGTTAATAGGGATCCACAATGAATTTCGTTCACCTTATGATTGAGTAGAATATGATAGGTAACCTATTGAGAGAAATTCTTGATTAATGCATTGGTGACGATTCACTTTGCAATGTGGAGGTTCGGCAACGTTGTGTCCAAAACTATGTCTGGAAATTTTGAAGGTCTTGGTTTATTGTGAATTGGAATGGTGAGTAAACCTTGAAGTGTGATTGTATCTTGATATGAGGCAATCTAATTCTAAATTATGTTTCTTCTCATACTCTAGAATCAACCACACATGCCATGTGTTTGAGATTTCATAAATATGCACTTGGAATGTGTTTATATTCTTGGAATATGAAATGCAATGCCATTTGGAACATAGGAACCTGCCTGTATCTTGATATCATGTTCTAGTGCTTGCACTTTTGCATCTGCATTTCATCGTGGAACAGATGACCAAAGTGGTCAATTTTAGGTACGAAAAGAACTTATGCATCCAATTCAGGGTCTTGTGGGCGGGGAACTTGTTCGAGCTCTTCTCATTCAGGTAATATACTTTACTTTAGTGCAATCAACATTTTTGGTCTTGGTCCTAAATAACTTCTTCCCTACAGGTTCAGAAGCTAAAACTGGATATAGAAGAGTGAGTGAGTTCACTTATATTTTTACTAGACAAATGTACGGTTGCTGAATAAGTTGCTTATGATGGATTTGTAAACAGAGCAATGCTTGAGCTAGATCAGATCTTGAGAGCCAATGAAATCAACTTTGCTATTCTAGCTGCTTTACCTGCCTTCTTTATCTCCCTCATTTTAGCCATGTTGGTGCGAGCATGGTTTAAAAGGGTAAGTCATTCGTCCTTTTACTTTATTGTTTGAATGCGTTGTTAGGAAGATATTTTCTGGTTGATTGCTGTAGAATCATATGCTTTTAAATGCGTCTGTATACGGACTGCTTGTTCTTTATTGTTGGATGCATTTTCCAAAATCCTTTCTGATAGTATTAATATAACAAGGATCTCTTCAGCTCTTGCAGATGTGTAGTAATCTGAAAAGTAAATGTATAAATTCCTGGTACATTCACTGAATGATTAACAAGTCTATGTTCATTCGGTATTGAGGTGACATATAGCTGATCATTTCTTTCACCTGACTTACAGTAAAACACTAAGGCCTCGTTTACTATGGTTGAAAACAAAACATTGCTAGAAATTATAACTGCATCCAGCTTTTGCTTTTCTTAGTTATTAAATGGGTGTATAACAAGAAGTTGTGCTTTTATTAGGTTTGAGTGACTAAAAGTGTGATTTATGTCCCACCTAAAGAGGTGGGATGTGATATAGTAATTCAGTAAAGTATATATTAGATGTATTTATTAATTAAATCATATCCAACATTCAATCCAGAAGATTTCTATCTATGAAATTGAAAATCTTATTAGTAAAGAAGCCCTAAGTATGTCTATTTATTACTGGAAGAACTGATATTGCATGCTGAATATCAGAGTTAAGTAGTATTTGTTAAATCTGATTTGTTATCTTGAATCAGGACACCAGAGCTGAAGGGAGAGGACGAATTGCTCGTGTACAAAGAAGGCTATTGCTTGTGGAAATTGAAAGAGCTACGATGCAGTTTCAGAGTTGCAAAGATCAAGGATTGGTATGTGCTCGATTGACAATATGTGTTAATTGAACTTCCTTTCTAATGTTTGAAATTTATAATGTGGGTCAATTCCTAAGTGATGCTTGTTGTACACGTTATCCTGATAAGATAGTTGTTTGTATGTGAATTTTATATTGGGCTATGTGTAGGAGCATAATACTTGTGACTTTGTTGGTTAATGCAGGAAAATGATGCTGATTGCATGTATGGTTTGGTATTATGTTTTCTTGATTCCCTGCACTGTGCAGTGGAAGGACATGCCAGAGAAACGGGTGAATGGATATGGTTAGTTTCTTTCTTCTTTATCTGTGCATTTAAGCACTCTCTCTCTCTCTCTGCACTCTCTCTCTCTCCTGGGTTAGTTTATCTAATGATTTAGCATGTGATCAGTTTGAGACAGGATATTGTTGATTTGGCAAAGCCAGGCCTCCAAACTGAATATAAGCTAAGCATTACGTCGCGCATGGAACGGGTGTACGACTGCTTGCTCCCATCATCAAAACGCCGCTAATAAAGTGATTCTGGGATTTACTTGTCATAAATTTTGTTCTCTTTTGAGGGTTTCTGTTGAACAGAGTATGCATGCTGCGCTTTTCCCACTCAGATATTTTTGTAGTTGGAGATTGATTCTCTCTCATCAGGCTGGTCTTCGGCTGCAGTTTGCCAGTCAAAATGTTGTCTCGCTTTGGTGAAAGCACCTGTTGTGGCTAAAAAAGATAAATTCGGAAAAAGTTTTGCCAATGATTCGTGCGTGATTCTTTTATTGCCAATTTTTGTAACTTGATGAAAATAGATGATACCGCTTAACCTTTTAAGTTGATTAGGGAAGAGTCTGAAAATCTCTCCCCAAATTAATTTCTATTTATTTCCTCTCAAAACTAATGAAACGAGCAGTGATGCTTATGAATAACAATGTTTGTAAATTTGGCACTCTTTTGAATTAAGGTTTTGTTGTCTAAAAAGTTTTTACATTAACACAATTTGTCTTTTCATATCAATCACAAATTCAAAATAAAGTCCAAATTCAATTCTTAGAGATTTGAACATTATATGTTATATTCTGGAGTTGTTTAATTACTTCTTGTCTTATCCAAACAACGAAAAGGAAAAAGTGGCTGGAAATCCACTGCCTCATCTATGTTTGTACACACACACTAGTTTTTCAACAATAACCAGCGTTGATTTTTAGAATTGCATAGTATGCACACTATGCTCGCACGCACACAAGAGTTTTCACAAATGGAGTATTTATTATAGAACCATCTTTAACGTATAAATTGATCTAGCGGTAGAGTGGTTAATGCCTTCTTATAATGTAAAAAACTTGACAACAAAAGTCCAAATTTATATGATATGTATGAATTTTATTTTTATTTTTTGGTTAATTTAATGTAAAAATTTGAATACTGAGGCCAAAGACACACTATAATGAATTTTATTGTTAACGATTAATGTAATGGAAATCACAAATTATTGAACTAGGCTCCTATTGGTAAAGATCAGAACGAATAATTGTGAGCGACAGTCCAATAAGTTTAAATTTATGTATTTAATTGACAAAAAAAATCCAAATTCAGTTAATTCCACAAAAATATATCAAATCTGGTCAATTTAAGAGTAAATGGATCATATTGCATTAACTAATTGTGCGTGTGTTCAAGCAATTGCACCTTTTGGAAATAACCGAACATGACGCAACTGACGAAATAAGTAACAAAAGAAATAAATTGAAGACACATTTAACATCACAAGTTCAAAAGATAATTATCAAATGGCGATCAAAAATACTTTTCAAGTAAAATATCCAACCTAAAAGGGAAAAAATCACAAAAGAAAAAAAAAAAAGGAAAGAACACTAATGAATATTCATCTAAAAATTATTTATTTCTCCTCACTTGCACCTCAACATTTTGGTTGAGCTATCCAACCTTGTTTATGGATTAACAATTGTTGTTTTTACTGATCCATTTAACTTCTAAATTCATGTATGGTTCCACTTTGATGTGCACAAATTTTGAATTTAGAAGTTTTCAACACAAACATATAAACAACCAAACCAAAAATAAATAAATTAAAAACTGTTTAACCCAAACTAAACAAACTGAAATAGGAATTTTGAGAAGATGCACCTTGTTCTTGTGGTTTTTAAGTTCAAAGCCTACGTGAATGATGAGTTTATACATCATGTTTGTTCAAATAAGACTCGATGGAAAGGTAAACTCTTCATAGAAAAGTATACTAAATCCAACATAAAAGGCTTATAATACAAAATGACAACTTGCAGCACATAATGAGATATCTCTCAACAAGCGATGTGCAACTAAAAAATCTAAAGATCGAATTAATCTTGAATCTGATTCTCTATCAAACAAGCATGTCTTTCACATTATCATCAAAATTATTTCTCTATGTTTGTAATTTGTGAATGTATTAGAGATTGTTTCTTTTTTACTTAGATAATAACAGAAAAGATATTGATACCCAATTGTGGCATCGTTCCTAATTGAAAAAAAAAACACTTTAGAAGAAAAATAATAATATATGGCAAGAAAAATGGAGATGCGGGGGATCGAACCCCGTGCCTCTCGCATGCAAAGCGAGCGCTCTACCATTTGAGCTACATCCCCAATTCATATTGAAGATCAGACACATAATTTATTTATAAGTATTTCATATGCTGGCATTTATTTGTTTAAAAGCTTTAAAACAGATTTTTAAAAGAAACCTTTTTAAAATTTCACTACTAGGATCTATTTGTTCTAATTTAGAAAAGAAACTTACATATCACTTTATATATATATGGTAAAATTTCTCATATATTTTAAATTCCTTTTGCTCGGATGAAATTTCTTCCAACAAATACATGATTTTACATCCATAGTTTTTCATAGAACTTGTCGGAAAACAATTTTTTTCTCAAAAAATAGTAATAACTGGATATTTAATATTTCACACATGACGAAAGATATTCTTGAACAACATACTTATGATGTCTTTTAAAATTATTATAATATTTGGTTAATTTATGGATATTTGCTTACAACAATTTTAATAACGCCATATTTCGAATAGAAATTAGTAATACCTGCAAATCTAATGTTTCACACATGACGAAAGATATTCTTGAACAACACACGTATGATGTCTTTTAAAATTATTCCAATATTTACCACAATTTTAATAACGCCATGTTTCGGTCGGTTTAATGAATGGGTGGATTTAAATAGAACAATTTAATCATTAGTTGATTTTTTTTCATTGGATTGATTATTAATTACTAAATTACCATCCTGAAATTGATTGCAAATCAGAACTGACTGTTTATATATTTAATAGATACATGGAACAAAACAGTTATTAAATTTTTACTATAATATGTTTGAAAGAAGTATTTTGAAATATTTTAAAGTTGATCGGTTTTAAGCTTTCAACATTGAAACATTATAAAAAAAATGAGTTTCAAAAACATATAAAAAATTCAAGAGTTGAGAAAGAAGGTTTTAACGTAATAAGATTCAAAATTTAAACTGATTTTTAATTTAGCAATTACGAAAGACCGATACACGTCAAGAAAATCCGATCGATTAAAACTAAAGTTTAATTTCATCAATTTTTTATCTTTTATAATGATAGACTTCATTGATAATTTGGTAACAGTTGTCTACCAAACAAATAATATTTAATGTCGCCACCTTGTAAATTCAAATAAGTTATAAAATTTTTATATTTCTGCGAGAGGGAAAAAAATAAAAAAAAGGAACTTCTGAAGTTGAGATATATAAAAAGTAATTCATTGAACGGTAATTTTAAGTGCTCCGTCACAACGGCTAGTAAATTAAGTACGAGCCTCCGCCGATCCAAACCGTACGATCATCACAGATTCAACGGCTCCTATTCGAAGCTGAAAAATATGACCGTTCTTACAATCCTTATTCCTTCCACTATTTATATGCCCGCTCCCGCACAGAATCCCTCTTCTCTCCATTGACGCTCCTCAATCACCAAGCAGAAACTTTCAAAGAGAGAGAAACTGAGATTTGTAGAGAGAGAAGGTGAGTGAGGTTTCTGCATTGTGGCGACGGATAACCCCGAAGAAGGCGAGACGCGCAGCGGCCGTCTCGGAGTGCTTCTGTCGTCGTTCTGGGCCAGCCTTGGAGGGGTTTTCGGTGGCCGCGGAGAGAATCAAGAAGAAATCGCATCCAAAGAAGAAGTAGAAGAATTAGATTTGGAGATGGCTTCAAAATTGTTGTTCCTGAGCAACCCATAGGTATTGGTCACTCCTTTTTCTTTTGATTCGTTTTGCAACCCATAGGTATGTTATACAAGAGTTGTTGTTCCTGAGCAACCCGGGCTGCCATCCCTCCTTTCCCATATCTATCACAATTTCATGCATCTAATCAGGAAGCCATTAACTTTAGGAATAATCGAACAAAGTTATACGTACATTACATACATATATGTTTTTATGATAATGGTTATTTGTTGAGTTAGATTCTTGGTGAATGGATGTTGAACTGTGTATATATTCGATGTTGTAATTGTATAAAATTATGATATGTTTATGGGAGAAGTGTGTCAATTTACATTTCAAGAAATGCTTCTCTTTTTTTTATATCAATTTGATGAGTATTACCTGCGTTATTCTTGAAGTTAATGTTAAAAGTTGCAGGAGGGAAGCAGAAAAATGCTCAGCCGGACGTGAGGAACCGGAGGGTCTTGAGAGACATCGGAAACTTAGCTCCGGCGCCTGTAGCCAACGGCAAGCCGCAGAATCAGATCACCCGTCCTATAACAAGGTTCATACACACTCACTCACAGGAGAGTTCAATCATGGCTAATGTAATTTACTTTTATTAAAATCTTGAAAAATTATTCTGCTTCAGGAGATGCCGTGCTCAGCTATTGGCAAATGTTCAAGTGGCATTAGACAAGAACAACTGCAAGGCAAGACTTGAAAATTTTTCTTCTCATTGCCTTTTTGTGTTGAGATTGTTTCTCTATTTCCCACAGCTGATTCTTGTTGATCATCTGCAGAAACAGCAGCCGGGAAACATGAACAATCTAGTGGGAAAAGATGGCGCTGCAATAGCTAACAAAGCCATGAATAGGAAGGACGGTGTTGCTGTTGTTAAGCCAAAGCCAAAGAATGATGCAGTGATAGACATTGATCCTGATTACAAAGCATCATCAAAGAAGTCTGCGAAAAGTCTCACTGCAATCCTCACTGCTCGAAGCAAGGTAAGACTTAGATGCTTGTACTTGAGATTATCTTCATCAACAACATATTGAGAACTTGTTTTGACGATATTGGTTTGTTCTAGGCTGCTTCTGGACTGACTAAGAAACCGAAACATCTGATAGACATCGATGCAGTTGATGCGGATAACGAATTGGCAGCAGTGGAGTATGTTGAGGATATGTACAATTTCTACAAGCAGACAGAGGTGCAATGCATACTGTTTGATCCTCATCTTCTCATCTCCTTGTCATCTAAGTGTAACGCGTTTCGATTCTTTTGTTATTCAGGAAGATAGCAGAGTTCATGACTACATCGATTCACAGCCAGAGGTGAACTCTAAAATGAGAGGCATTCTGATTGACTGGTTGATTGAAGTTCACAGGAAGTTTGAGCTGGTGCCTGAGAGCCTCTACCTCACCATTAATATAGTGGACGGTTTCTTGCGGTGAAGACTATCCCGAGAAGGGAGCTTCAGTTGGCAGGCATAAGCTCGATGCTGATTGCTTGCAAGTACGAGGAGATATGGGCACCGGAGGTGAGCGACTTCATAGCCATATCGGATAATGCTTATGTAAGGAGCAAGTGCTTCTCATGGAGAAAGCCATTCTTGGGAAGCTGGAGTGGTACCTAACTGTTCCGACCCCTTACGTGTTTCTTGTTCGATACATCAAAGCATCCGTCCCTGCTGATAAGGAGGTGGTAAATTGAAATTGATTGTGATTCATCAAACAAATTTCTTTCCACATATTTTTGCAGTTGAAGGTGAATATTGATGAATGAATGCTTGCTTTACTTGTTTGTAGATGGAGAACATGACGTTCTTCTATGCTGAACTCGGTCTGATGAGCTATGCGACAATCATTGAGCACAGCCCTTCGAAGATTGCAGCTTCTGCTGTATATGCTGCGCTGCGCTCTAAATAGGAGCCCTCATGGACTGAGACGCTCGAGCATCACACCGGCTACTCTGTTAATCAGTTGATGTATGCAAAAAACTACATTATTGCTCCTTTTTTCATTTTCGACTGCAGATTATAGAAGTGCATTCTTTGATTCCTCAACGTGTCTAATTGATATATCAGGTCGTGCGCGAAGATGCTGGTCGGGTTCCACTTCGGAGCAGCAGAGAACAAGCTCAAGGCTGTGTATCGAAAATACTCAAACCCAGAAAGAGGAGCTGTTGCTCTCATTCCTCCTGCCTCTGCTCTCATTCCAATTCCAGTCCCATTTTGAGTGTGCTGCTATTGTTAGTAAATAGAAACGTTTACTAATTTGGTGTTCAAGTCAAGTTTGAGATCATTTTTCTGCCATGATCTCTCTCTCTAGGAAACTGTCTTTTCGCACTGATGTATTAATTCTATTTATGTTCTAGTAAAACCAATGGTGTAAATTGTGTTTCTATTCATACCTTGAATGTTTCAATAGTACAAGTTTAAATTCATACCTTGAATGTTTCGATAGTACAAGTTTACGCAAGTAAAATTACAACAACAAAGCTTTCTTTTTTTCATCAAGATTCATCATATGCCTCTGCTATCTTCACCTTTCCTCCACAGCAGCCCTTTCTCTCTAGTCCATCTACTATAACTTTTTGGGGCAACCAATTGACTTTCCAAGCTCGTCCCGCCTCTCGAGAAACTCCGAATTCTCTTTCCAGACCTCACCATTGGTGTAAACTTCCTTCTTCCATATTGGGACCGATGCCTTGACCTCATCGATTATGAACTTGCAAGCAGCCAAGGCATCTGAGCGATGAATGGCTGAGGTCGCTATGAAGACACTCGTTTCACCAACGGGAACGGGGCCTATGCGATGGGCCACTGCAATTGAACTGAGGTTCCACGATGATCTTGCGGAAGCACATATTGACTTGATGCATCGTACAGCCATGGGAACGTATGCCTCGTACCTCAGCTCCAAGACCGCCTTGCCCTCAAAGGTGTCACGAGTGGTGCCACCGAAAGTTGCTATGGCGCCACAGCTAGGAGACTCGACATAAGTCATGTATTTGCTCGTGTCAATGGCCACATTCTCCTCCAATATCTCAATTAGATTCATGTCTTCTTCCTTTGTGGCCATTATTACTTTGATACAGAGAAAGATTCCACAAGAATAGCTCAATAGTTCAAAACATTCTGCAGAAAAGCAAAAAATGTTACCAATTTAATCTGTATCTCAATCTGAATCAGAACACAAGAATAAAGAGCAAACTTCACACATGTAGCAAGTCTTTGCCAAAAAAAGGAACATATATTCATCCCAACTCTGTAATGTAACCCTAAAACGCAAAAATGCGTATTTCATGCTATGCGAAGTAATAAAGTGAATGCAATACAGATGCTTCAGTAAAAGATTCAGCTTTTCAACCCTTCCAAATCCACATAGAATAGAATTTCTAGCAACAATGACAAATCTTGATCAAGAATAATTTTTTATTTAAGGAAATGTACTAATTTGAAATAAAAATTAAATAAATAAAGATGGATTGCAACCACTAATTAAATAAACAGAATCCAGACTCCGCATCAGAACCTGCTTATCAATCAAATTTAATCCCAATTCACATTTCAAACGGCTCATTCCAGATGAATTTACTAATCCTTCAAGTGAAAACTCCTAAAGGTCAAAGCAAATAAGAAAAAGCAAGTTTACGATGAATAACCACCAAATAGTAAAAGACAAAATAAAGTGAAGAAGGAAAGAAATAGTTGAAAGGAAATGAAAACAAAAATAAACAAGCTCTTCAAATTGATTTGGAGTTCTGACCTCAAGTTCAACGGGAACGGGATGAGAGAGAAGCCATGAATCGGACCGAAACTCCACTGGCGAGAGAGTGTACGTATCTGTGAACCTGTGATATATAATATATATTATTCTCTCTCTTTTTGTACAATATAATACTCTCTCTCTATCCCATTATTGTTGATTATTTTTCTTTTGGATTTGAAGTTGGTTCGGATGAAACAATTTTGCACTAAAAAGTCTTGAATTTTGTCACACACCACCATAAAATATAATTCTCCGTATCTATGATTCATGGGACGAATGGAATATTATAATGAGCTTTTGATGAGGATGAATCAAAAGTCCCTAAGATATATTCCTCCGTCCCACCAAAAGATTTCTTTATATAAAGTATTTAGGAAATATTAAAAAGTAGTTAAAGTGTTAAAACAGTTTTGAACTTTTGAAGGATAATTATTTCTTAAAATGGAATGAGACATTTGTAATAGGATAACCCAAAAAAAAAAGTGAAATATTTTAAATGGAATGAAAGACTATTTAACTTCTTATAATGTATCAATTTTTATCATATCGATGTTTCTTTTGTTAAACTCTTCTAAATTATTTGCTCAAGTTTCTTTATAGAAATAAGATGCACTCATGTCCATAAAGAGATCCTTTTCATTTGTGCTACATACCTTATCTTTATTAATGTAATACCCCGTAAAATAAAGTCGTGGTTAACGAAGAATTTAACCGGATTGTTAATTAATTTTTTTTATAAACGAGAGGATTAATTGATTAATAATCGAACAATATCGTAATGTGATCGGATTCAATAAATCGGATTACGAATATGTATGACGATCACCGATTCCCGTTCGAACAAAACAAGTGAAGGGTCGTAATCTCAATTATTCACATTATCTAAAATTTCCAGAAATGGAAGGTTGACTATAGCTTTTTTTTTTTTACTTTTATCACTCATATCTCATGTACCATTTTCCCCTCTGCAACCAGATACAGTCTGCAACATGAGACAAATTTGATCATCTTTCTCCCCTGCAAACAGCAGCAACCTCTGCGTACTTGAAACCATTAATTCCTATACACTCACATCCTCCTATCCCAAACCCCTTCACCACTCGACACATTACAGCTTCCCTTCAAACTCCTATTTCTTTCTGCAGACCTCTCATCACCCCAGGCACAAAGGGAAGAGGCAGAAAATCAAACAAGAAAAGGAAAGCATCAAGGTAAAAATCTTAGCTTCTAAACGTTATCATTCGTTTGTTTAAACAACAACCTAATTTCGGTTCTTTATTCATAGGAGTCGCCGTGTTCGATTGAAACAGAAACATACAACAACAAAAATCCTTCATCAATGTAAGCTTCAAACCATTTGTCATTCATACCTTTTCCTCTGTAATAATACAAGTAAAATTTAAATATGCCTACTCAATCTTCAAATGAGGATCAGTAAGAAACCAACTGAAAAACTCAAAAAAACGAATGGCTATGCTTATCCCATGAAATGCCTCCTCCGTCCTTTCACGGAGATGGCGGACGGCGGTGGCGTGGCGGCGGAGAGGAAGACGAGCTCGAAGGAAAGAGAGGTGGCCATCATCGCCGCTCTACCGAGGGATGAACGGAGGAGGCTGCGTTGACGGTGTTGAGGCGGCGGCGGCGGCTGGGCGAGCGGTCCTCCTACCGCGCCACGCGACAGCTGCGGTGGTCGCAGAGAGAGAGAGGCGAGCGGCGTTGGCGGTGCAACTCTGGCGACACTGCGAGAAGGCGGCGGCAGACGGAGGCTGTCGTGGCGAGACGAGAGAGAGAGAGAAAGCGTGGGTCTTCGTGAGTGAGAGAGCAATGTCACGGCGTTGGCCGTGACGCGGCAAAGAATGGCGCGTGGAGAGAGGCGGCAGCAGCGCCGCTGAGTGGGGGTGGGATCTGGAGAGGGGCTGGGGTAAGGGTGTAGGTCTAGTAGTGGGTTTTGGGCTGGATTTGAGCTTTCATTAATTAATTCAGATGGGCTAATTAATTAATTGGGCTGGAGGAGTTTTAAAGGAATAGTTGGGCCAGGATTAATTATTTCAGTTGGGCTGACAATTAATTATTTCAGTTGGGCCGAGAATTAATTGCGAGATTTGGGCCGCAAATTTACTTATTTGGCTGGACCTATTTATTAGGGATGGGCTTCTAGGATATGAGCCTCCCTAATTAATTGTATTGGGCTCATACAATTTAAATGTGTTGGGCATAGGTACATAAAGAATTGGACTATCAAGTTTTAATTGGACTTTAATTAATTGAAGTTGGGCTTTAATTAATTAAATCTTTTAGACTTAAGAAATTATTTAGATCAACTTTAATTAAATAAAGTTGATAAGCTTTAATTAATTATAATTAGACATTAATTAATTAAGTTACTTAAACTTAATTGATTAATTTAGATGGACCTTAATAATTAATTGAGCTAGACTTTAATTAATTAATTAAGTTACTTAAGCTTAATTAATTAGCTTGAGATGACTCTAATTAATTAAGAGCATTGGGTCTTAATTAATTAATTTAATTAGGTCTTGGCTAATTAAGCCATTTGGACTTGATCAATTAAAAGATAGATTGACCTCAAGTAATTAATTTACTTAGGCCATAGTTAATTAAAGCATTTGGTTTTAATTAATTAAATTAGTTGAACCTTATTAATTAATTAATTAGAAAGACTCTAATTAATTAGATGGATTAGACCTTAACTAATTAAATTGGGAAGAGCTTAAGTAATCAAATTTTCCTTGATCCTAATTGAGTTAAGTGGACTTTAATTAATTAAGTCACCTAGACTTAATTAATTAACCAAGGTAATTGAACTTAAATTACCTATATCACTTAGACCTTGGTTATTTAAATTAGTTAAGAATTTCGTTGAATATGTTAGACGGTTGCTATATCATATGCATCTAGATTGAGGATTTATCACTGTTTGATGAATTGTTGGGTTTGAGAGGTGAGGAATATGATTAGGCATTGTCGGCCTAATCGAGAGTGATCGACGTTCGAATTCTCGCGCGTCGAATTCGAGAGGATGACCTACATACGAATAGGTCATGCCGAAGTTTCGGTTCGTATCTTATCGCTACGCGTTGATCGAAGGCCTCGTTCATAACGTTAGTAAAACTAGACCACCTCGAACGCAACTCTAACCGAGCATTTTAAATCTTCCAAAGAAGAGAACCCATTCAGCTCACAAACAGATAATTAACGAAATTCCAAGAGCGATCTAACTTAATCGACTAAGATCAAGATCGAACAACAAAAGCAAAACTTAAACAAGCTTTTGTCGTGAACCTCGTTAAAAGAATACTCTCTCGGTTAGACTTCTGATTATCCTCCAATCTTGATGAAGGTCCAATGGGGAGATGTGGAGAGGCTGTGCTAAGAGACGTCGGACTGTTTAAGGCGCAACCGGTGGGCTTTCTTACGTATGAATAAAGCTAATGCTATGTTAAACAGCGATTTTCTTTCAAAAAGTTATGAATTGAAAATCTTTCAAGTTTTGTCTTCACGAAAATATTTTGAGATTTATGTATGAGATCTATCGTGTTGGTTTAGCCAATTATATGATAATCGAATTCGGGTCTGAGCGATTGATAGCTATCCGCCGGGCTAGTGTACACCTAACGATTTGTGAGTCCGCGAGCGAACGTGCGGTCATTGTGCGGAGGTGACCACTTTCCGTTACACCGATATTGTTTGTTGAAGGGCCACCTTCAAGAACAAAAATTCGATAGAATTGATTACAAAAGAACTTAGGCGCAATGAACTTTTAGATCACAAAGAATTTAGTAAGCTTGGGCCTTTTTAAGATAAAACTCATTGCGTTACTGATAAGGAGGCATGACAAATTTTTACATATGTATACATATATGGGTATCCGTTTTGGCCCGTGTTCACTGAGTACTTTGTACTCAGCCCTGCATATATTTCTAAATGTGCAGGTTGAGACGTGAAGCTTGAAGATGGAGTGCCGAGCGAAGATTTTGTCTTATTTTGAGAATGTCAGAATCATACATGTCTTCATACATGTATTATGTTCATTTCCGCTGCGTACACTCGTTTTTGTCGAATTCTTAGTTTGAGCTCTCAAAACTTCGCCCAATTAAGACCATTGTGGTGTTACACCAATTAATTTGGATCTTCGGGATCGACTTCTATTTTGAGAATATTTTGTTGACTACCTATATATGGGTGAATGATATTAGGATGATTCGATCTCTTGTATTGCAAGTTTCTTCCTTGATGGTAATTCGGGTATGTATGGTTAAGATTTATTCACATTCCGGCGTCTCTTTGGTGATGTTATCATAGATTGGATGACGTCGAGTAGGGTCAATGTTCCATATCCGCTACCCCTTTCTATTCCCATCTTCTTATTTCCCTTCCCTAGTCGCGAGTCACCTAGCGTGGCTATCCTTAGCCAGGCTGGGTCGTGACAATTAATTTCTCTATATGATTCGAGTCCTAATTGAAGAGGAAATGTCTTATAATTGAGTTAAGCTTCTTCATAAACCTAATTATTAGAATTTACATTTGGAATAATTTTCACCTTTTGAAGTTATGAAGTACTCCCTCCGTCTGATTATTGTTGGTTCGTTTTTTTGTTTTGGGCCATCACATTATTGTTGGTCCGTTCCAAAAAATAAAACAATTTTACATTAAAAAATACTTTGAATTTCATATCACATTACTTTATATATAAAACAAAATCTCATTAATCTACATGTATAAATAAAGGAGCCAACAATGAGAGAGGGAGTATAATTTTTGTGACCATGAAACATTTAATTCTCAAATTATTTCTCCCAAATATGCAGCAAAACTCATAACTGACATTATGAAGTATATTTAAGGATGGTTTTTGTTGAGATATAGCATCCAATAATATTAACCATACATTTAATGAAAGGCAAATCTTTTTAATACTTTCCCAATTTCCTCATTGGGTATTTAATTTATTTTGAACTACTTTCTTTCGTACAATTATTCCTTCCCTTCGGCACACCCAACCGCCTTGCGCAGCTGCGCCGTCGCAGATCGCCGCCCCTCGCCATTGCCCCGCTCCTCGCGACATCCCCATTATCTTTCACCGCTGGAAAAGCTAAATTTGGAAATTTTCGAAGGTTAAACCCCTCTTCCTCGCACTAAACCCTAATTTCAATTCTCTTTATTTTGAGCTTGGATTAACTCCGATTTGGTCCTATCCCTTAATTGTAACCCAAAACCATAATCCGATTGTACCTATATTCTGAAGAATCAAGAAGAAAGTCTGGTTAGAAGGCATGGCGATAGCGGCGCCAGAGCAGCTAAACATTACAGAAATTCCGGCTTGGGGCTCTCGAAGTGTTGATTGCTTCGAGAAATTGGAGCAGATTGGCGAAGGAACTTATGGGTACTTTAATTTTTCTTAGATTTTCCTTGCTGCGATGATATGTTCCTCGAGAAAAATTCAAATGGTGCCATATTTCTAAATGGGAGGAATTAGTGTGAAGCATGGATTTTGGAACTGAAGCATTATTGTTCCGTGTGATTCTCAAGACTGAGCTATGTAATGCTCAAGTTAGTATTTGGTTTATGAAATGTTCTTAAACTTGCTATATGAGTGGCTTGTTTGGGGTGGACAACAATGGATATATTTGACCAGTGTCTAAAAAGTGCTTGGAGTGTGATCTTCATATATGTAAAATTATATTAGGTTACAAAATTATATGATCAGATGACCTACTTTAGGAGTTGGATTTTCTCTTTTTCTACCTAAAGTGGGAATTTGTACATGCAGACAAGTTTACATGGCAAGAGAGATCAAAACAGGGGAAATTGTTGCTTTGAAAAGATACGGATGGACAATGAAAGAGAAGGGGTATGCTTTTCAGCTTGGTCCATTGATGATCTAGATTATTGGTTCTTTTGTGAACTGATTCCTATTATTATGTCGAAGGACACTAATAGTCTTTGCATCAAGTAGAGTTCCCAGGATTTGGTTATTAATTTCCCCACATATGATATGCCTGCAGTTCCCCATAACAGCCATCCGTGAAATTAAAATATTAAAGAAGCTTCACCATGAAAATGTCATCAAGTTGAAAGAAATTGTCACCTCTACTGGTAATCTTATATTTTTTTGCTTCCTTTTCCTAGTTTTTGTATCATTAAATTGTCTATGTCCCACCTTTTTGAAGTGTTTATATCTGCATTTGGCATTATACATTCAGGTCCTGAGAAGGATGAGCAACCTGCACCAGGTAAATTTTCATAGTTTATATTGTATATGACATAATATGATGTATAACTCTACGGTACCTATCACCTATGTAGATGATGTGATGAGATAAATGGAGTTTGTTCATTATCTTCCATGGCTGATAGCTTGCATATTCACTTATTGATTTTTCAGATGGTAACAAGTACAGAGGTGGGATTTATATGGTCTTTGAGTACATGGATCACGACTTAACTGGCCTTGCTGATCGTTCTGGGATGAGATTTTCAGTGCCGCAGATTAAGGTATTGCAATGGATCTAATATAGTGGAAGAATATTTAGTTTATTCATTATTGGCATTTCAGATACTTCTGGTGGACAAGAGAGTGACAATCAGATGAATGATTTTCACTTTCTCTCTCTTCTTTAGTGCTATATGAGACAGCTTTTGACAGGGCTGCACTACTGTCATGTAAATCAAGTGCTTCACCGTGATATTAAAGGTCTATATTTAAAATAAGTATTCAGCTTAAGTTACTTTTTGTGGTTTATGCTAATGTTGTGTTTTTGTGTGGCTGCTTGCAGGTTCTAATCTTCTGATAGACAATGAGGGAAACTTGAAACTTGCAGACTTCGGTCTAGCCCGGTCTTTTTCAAGTGATCATAATGCTAATCTTACAAATCGTGTGATTACTTTATGGTATAGGTAAGATATTGAATCTATATGATCTGATCTAATGTTAGTTGGTCTTTAGTTATATCTTTATCTGATTGGCAATCTACTTCAATTTTAGGCCCCCAGAGTTGCTGCTAGGCACCACAAAGTATGGCCCTGCTGTTGATATGTGGTCAGTTGGTTGTATATTTGCTGAGCTTCTTAATCGGAAACCAGTATTTCCTGGGAAAGATGAGGTAGTTCATGTTAGCTATCATCTAATGTACTGGTGTCAATTTTAAAGATATGAAAAGTGGGATTTTGATCTGGAGACTGCAAATATGACATCTAAGTTAAGTGTACCTGAGCCCCGCTGCTGTTAGAGAAATCAATTATATTCTATATGTTAATTTTATCTTTTTCACATGTACTCTATTTTACATCTTTGTCATGTCTTCCTAATGTTTTGTGGTTTTCTTCTGTAGCCGGAACAATTAAATAAAATTTTTGACATCTGTGGCACTCCTAGTGAGGAAATTTGGCCTGGAGTCTCAAAGATACCTTGGTATAACAATTTCAAGCCAAGTAGAGTTATAAAAAGGCGACTTAGAGAGCACTTCCGGCAGTAAGTAATTGAACATGGTGATCATTTGATTCTTTTTATTTGCAACTTACCAATGTCAAAAACACATGAATGATGAATCACACTGCTTCTAGCTTTGACCGTCATGCATTGGATTTATTGGACAAGATGTTGACTCTTGATCCAACTCAGGTATACTTCATTCATTTCTTTCTCCTCTACTTGTTATCTCTTACCTCTTTTTCTCCCCAAGAAGAAAATAATACTTGCTTTTGTCAGTCTTGATACATGCTCTTCTTTTAGTAGCTTTGCATATTCAATCTGCTCATTCATATACATTCTACTTTGAGATTCTGGTATAGTCTAGCAGGGCCCTTTTTCACAAAGCAATTGAGGAATTCTCTTTACATTCGTATCTTGACAGTTGTTCTTCCCCTTTATTCTTTTTGAATGAAGAGAATATCAGCAAAGGATGCTCTTGATGCTGAGTATTTCTGGACAGACCCGTTACCTTGCGATCCAAAAAGGTTTGATCTTCAAAACTTTTCCTTCTGGTGTTTATCTGTACAATTTACATCTGATTTGTCTAATCTCACATTTTGTTCAAATTATAACTGTATTCATCAGTTTGCCCAAGTATGAATCTTCACACGAGTTCCAAACAAAGAAAAAGCCCCAGCAACAGCGGCATGAAGAAAACACAAAGCGCCAGAAGCTACAACACAATCAGCAGCACTCCCGACTCCCACCGATTCAGCAGTCTGGGCACACACATGCTCAGATGCGAGCAGGTCCAAATCCGCCACCACATGGTGGACAGCCTCAGGTAGCCGGAGCACCTGGCCATCATTACGGTAAGCCACGGCCTTCGGCAGGGCCAGGAAGATACCCACCTGGTGGAAATCCTTCTGGAAGCTACAACCATCCAAATCGTGGTCAAGGTCGTGGAGGTTATGGCACCGGACAGTATCCACCTCAAGGGCGCGCTCCCCCCTATGGCTCTAGTGCCATGCCAGGTACTGCTCCTCGAGGCCCTAATTACCCCCATGGTGCTCCTCCATACGGGACTTCCGCTGCCGGGCGTGGCGGTTCAAACATCATGTCTGGGAATCGCAACCAGCAATACAATTGGCAGCAATGATTGAGAGTTGTTTCTGGGGTCTTCCAGAGTTGTATGATTATGATTAAAACCTAATTATATCATGAGGTTGTATGATAGAAGACATGACTTGTATAATTGTGGAGGAATGTATCTCTATTTTGTAAGGTACAATTTTCGTTTAGAATTTTTGATACGAAATTTGTAATTTTCTAAAGATGTTTTTGTTTGTCTCTAGGGATACCAATTGAAGCTTGATACCCAAATTTATCACTGGAATTGGATGAAGAAAGGGGCTTTATTGTTGTCTGCATCCAAGTTTAGATATCATCATATTAAAATAGACGAACAACTTACAATTTAGCTCAAGACAATCATATCAGCTGAAATATCTTAGTTAAAAAAGTGATAGGCCGGCATGTTACAATCGATTGTCTATTTCACTAATTATGTACATTGTCTAATTTCATTTGGAGAAAAAGATAAAATAACTTAAGGAAGATGCATCCACATTCCTAAGAAAAAAGAGAATTGTTATGTCACATTCTAAAATTCAAGAAAGTTATAATATGTCCTTGAACCAACTTCCCTTTCTATAGAGTTGGTGCGAACAAAATAACTTGTTCCCTTTGGAAAGATATGATTGTAACCTACTGATTGCTACTCTCTATCTCTGTGATTATATTAAAAAAGAAAGATCAAGATCAAGAATACTTGGGAGTAGTCTTGTTATACTGATTTTCCAAGTTTGACTACTAATGTCACAATCACAAACTCGAAAGAAGACGAACAACATACTTACAAATGGCCGCCCAGTCATTGGTCTATAACAAGTTTTGAATCCTATTTTGACATCACACACACAATTACAAAAACACACACAAGAATAGCAAAGCAATGCATAAGCTTATTGCACACCTCTTCTCCTTGCTCCTCTCCTTCACTCTTGTCATACGTTGCAATGCCAATCAGCAGATTCATCTTCTCAAATCCACAAGATCACACAGTTTCTCTGTTTCAGATTCTTGGTCACAGCTACAACACCAACGGGATGCACTTATCGCCCCTCAAGATGGACTAATGCAAGCAGACAAGATCACTCAGCTGCCAGGGCAACCTCATGGTGTGTATTTTGATCACTATGCAGGTTATGTTACAGTTGATATGCAGGCAGGAAGAGCGTTGTTTTATTACTTTGTCGAGTCTTCAACAAATTCTTCCACCAAACCTCTGCTCTTGTGGCTCAATGGAGGTAAAGAGGATCTTCAAAATTTTCAAAATCATATATTCATATGTTAACTATGACAAGAAAATGAAGCTAAAATATTACACTCTTTTAACTCATTAGAGCTTTCTTGCCTTTACTTTGATAAAATGAAATGTATAACTTGATCACTTGAAAAATATTTTGAATAATAATAGGCCCCGGATGTTCGTCTTTTGGATATGGAGCCATGGAGGAATTGGGACCTTTCAGAGTGAATAGCGATGGCAAAACTCTATTCAGAAATAACTATGCATGGAGCAATGGTGAGAGGCTGAGATTTAACTAACTACCGACTCCCAATACACAAAAATCAATGCAGAGTTATGAATTTTAAGCTGTGTTATTATTACATGATCACTGTGTTGAAGTGATGAGTGGAATCTTGTAGTGGCAAACGTGATCTTCTTGGAGTCGCCCGCTGGTGTTGGCTTCTCGTACTCAAACACAACTGCTGATTATAACCACACTGGTGACACGAGCACTGCCACGGATGCCTACACATTTCTAGTGAACTGGTTGGAGAGGTTCCCTCAGTACAAAACCCGGGATTTTTACATCACCGGGGAGAGTTATGCCGGTCATTATGTGCCTCAGCTAGCAGCCACCATTTTGCTCAGAAACAACTATAGTAACAGCCAAACTGTTATCAATCTAAAGGGTGTTGCTGTATGTTTATCATCTTGCTGAATTTTTATTTTTATTAATTCTTTAAGTCAATCCTCCTCTCATTTACTTCATCTTTTCAGATAGGGAATGCACTGATAGATGACACGAGCTTGGCAGCAGGGTTCTACGATCATGTCTGGACGCATGCCTTGATCTCGGACGAGACACACACAAACATCTTCAAATCTTGTGATTTTGCAAACAACACAGCGTCTGATCAATGCTATGATTACGTGGAGAAGTCAAATGAGGAGCTTGGAAACATTGATATCAACAACATCTATGCACCAATCTGCTTGAAATCTATGCTTAAGAACGGCTCAAATGGTTCTGTAAGCCCCTTGCACCAATTGATTTATGGTCCGAGTTTGCTTTCTGCTCCATATCTAAGGGAAGAATCTTTTCTATCTTACATTGGGGCGAACAGGTTGACTACTTTGATCCCTGCTCGGATACGTATGTTAAGTATTACTTAAACACTCCTCAAGTCCAAGCTGCTCTCCATGCGAAGCCCACAGCTTGGAATTTCTGCAGGTGACTAAATTTTTTCTTGTGAAAAGGCAAAAGGAGAATATGTTGATATTTTTGTTGTTTTGCGAAGCTTAGTGTTAGATTTGTACAGATCTTTTCATAACTGGACAGATTGGGAAAGTAGTGTTTTGCCAACAATTGAGAATCTCATGGCTAGTGGCTTGAGGGTGTGGCTGTACAGGCAAGTATATATACATAAACTGTGTGTGCGTGTGTGAAGAAATGGATACTAACTAGAATGCATCGTGTTGCAGTGGAGACATAGACGCGAATGTACCAGTTACAACGACAAGGTATGCAATTAAGAGGCTTAAGCTTCCAGTCGAGACTGCTTGGCGGCCATGGTACTTTGAGAATGAGGTAATGTCTTTGAAAAAGCACCATATCTAGTGTGTTTCAACTCTTGATCATCTTCTTTGTTGCAAAGTAAGTTATGAAAGGTCTCTCGAGTCCTCTAGGAAATAAAACTTCTATGCACACTCCCACAACTAACTTTTCAACTATTCTTCAAAAGTCCTCGACAGTTTCTGCATCTCATTACTTAAAATTCCCTCCTCAAAAACTTTAGCACTTGAATGTGTCAAGCATGGCATAGTTGTTTTGTTCTTGACTGGTTATTCACTAAGTTGCTTGATTTGAGAAACTGCTGGATTTGGTCTCAGGAGAGTTGAGTTCCTATCTGTTTCTAACTTCCAAAAATCAAATGCTCTCTTGAAATACGCATTGTTCAACAGTCCAAATTGGACTGTTCATGGAGGTCAGGGAATCACACAACTAGTTGAAGCAATAAAGTAGAAGTTCAACATCTCATTCTAAGATTATCAGGTTCTAGATAGCATATGTTGAGATATTGAGTGCAACAACTAACTTTTACTTTTGTGCATTTACAACTTAAGAGCAAAAAATCTGCATACACCAAAGATTTTTTCCCATTCATTCAATTTATATGTTTTATGGTTTCAGGTTGGAGGATACGTGGTGGGATACAAAGGGTTGACATTCGCAACGGTGAGAGGAGCCGGGCACGTAGTCCCTAGCTACCAGCCTCAGAGGGCGCTCCTCATGATTTCCTCATTTCTTCAAGGGATTCTACCTCCATCTTCCTCATAATTTCTTCCTGCATATGTAACAGATATTGCTTATTTGGTTTATTGCAATTTGCAATGTAACACTACCACCATTCAAGAAATCCAAACCTTCTTTTATGACTGATTCTTGCTCAAAAGTTACTCTCATGACACATTGATAATCAAATCACTCTTTGCCACTAGCATATGACACAGCTTTGAAAGTATAATGTTAGTAACAGAATGTCATCTAATCTTGACAGTGGCAAACATCAAGGCACGAAAGTCGTTATGCATTATAAATCTAGTAATCAATTATAACTACTAGAAACAATCTCACCTCACATCATCTATAAATATAACACACAAGTAAAGATAGATCCTACACAAAACTCTCAAGTACAAGAAAATGCCAAGCTTTACAGCATCACATGTATAATCATCAGTTTCTTCTCCTCTTCTTCCGCCTCTTATCCCTATCGCTTTCGCTCTCACTTGACTCCGAACTTGATGATCCCGATCCTGATCCTGATCCAGATCCATCAGAATCAGAACCAGAACTATCAGATTCTGAATCAGACTCGGGTACAGCCTTCTGTTGTTGCATGATGAGCCGAGGCATATTCTTGAGATACTCCCGCAGGTTTTCTGTGATCCCGCCAAGCCCAATGGAAGTGAAGAAGTTGATAGCAAACCTAGTGTTTTTCGGATTGTCCTTGGGAAAGATAGACTCAAATGAGTCTTGCATGCCGGGGTCACTTAGACGTTCATTAAGCAAGCGAATTCCAAGGTGTTCCGACAATTCCTGCAATAGAAAAACCATAGAATTTGAGGTTTACAAGATCTTAAGAGAGCGAGATAAGATAAGCAAATAAACATGCAGATGGGTACAGAAAAGACAAAGCACCAATGTATGGGCAGTTTATAATCTTTTAACATATTTGTTTCAGTAAAATTTATTAATACTTCTTTCTCTTGATATATCTTATCAAACTATATGTGAACCAGCAACATAGTATATCAATAACTTCGATATTACGAAACTTCTATGGAGGGCAAAGAAAAAACCTTAAGCATGGCAGTAAACTGAATAAAATGATTAACCACACAGGAAAAGTACAAAAGTTTATGGATGAATTGAGAATACTGAAGAAAACCTGGGTAATTTTCGTACCTGGAAGAGAATCTTGATGAAGATACGAGAAGAAGAAGTAGTATCCTCTTCGGTCAACCTTATGTAGGCCAAAACGTGCCAAGGCAAAGCATCTGTGCCAAGTAAATGAGCAAAGAATTTTGCCACATTGCGCAGTTTATTGGTCTCCAGCCGGTGAATCATGGAATACTGCTGGACAAAACACTTCTCGAAGTTCTCCTGATGAATTCTGTTTATCATACAAAACCTCTGCCCAAGAAGTCCATAGTAGCGGAGGTACGTTCTCTCCTGGCTGCAACACTCTAAAAGCATGATGCATAGTTCCATCTGGACATGCAAAACCAATCACAGGAGAAACGTTAGATATCAGCAGCAGCATCTTCACTACAAATAACAAATTAAAAGTACTTCTACAGATATTATGCTTGCACAGTAATAATGAAAACTATACTAAATCACAATTGTGATGTAAAGAAATATCTCACACAAATGCAAGAACCAATAAATAGCAAACTCCTGTTCAAATTATGTTCAACCAAAGGTGAAATATTTATATATATATATATATATATATATATATATATATATATATATCATGCACGAGATTATGATACCCACCTCCTGACCAGGCTCTAGTTTGATCTTTAATAGCTTATGCCCTGCTTCTTCAAAATCAACGCTAGACATAATTGTCAAGTAGATTGTTCTCCGAAGATTAACCAGATTTGTCTCTGTCTCATCCTTAATTTTCATCTGCTCTTCATCCTCTTCCTCGTCATCATCTTCATCATCATCGTCGTCATCGTCCTCTGAATCTGCATCTTCATCTGACTCTGCTTCATCCTCAGATTCTTCACCTAGTATTTGCTTCTTTAGGTCTTCATACTTCTTCTCATTCTCCACGAACTGGGGATCCGGCCGGAAGATATCTGCAACATAACTATATTAGCCCAGTGTAACTGAAGGTTTAAGATATAACAGAAATCAACCGCAACCACAACATACCTAAAGTGTTCTCAGCATCTATCTCATCCAAAAGAGAAACTTCATGAGTCAATTGGTCTTCCTGCTCCACTAGGTCCAGTTCTGGACGGACAGCAGGGTAACCCTACATCAGGTGCATTAATAGGTTTAGATTTAACACATAAAAAGTATGGTGTTAAGAAGAGCCAATTAAGATTTAACAAATTAAGCTTCCAATTGCATCTAATATGAAGGCTCACCTGAAACTTTGCTTTTCGCAATGCAAAGAGGCCTTCAATTAAGAACTGCACACGTTTATCTATTTCTCCTTCATGAAGAATTCCACGGAATCGCTCAAAGATACCTGGTGAACTAGCAAAGAGGAGTTTCAGAAAGTACCAATGGGGTTGCCACAAGAGAGAGAGGGAGGAAGATAGATTCTGCAATTCACTAAGTCAAATCTAGGTCTGCTTAAACAAATCCACATCCTCACATGCAGAGTGCACTGAGAGAGATTCAGCAAGTCAATAAGTTGAATCTACTTTTGCTACAAGCCTACAACAGATCTTCTGCACCACCCACATTCACTCACAAACAAGAAAGTATATCAGCAGTGGTAAATTTCAGTAAATTCAAAATTAACACAACAGCCTCTTTAGGGTAAGAAGAAGAAGCAGGAAATGATCAGATATATAGCAGCTTCTAGATGGTAATAATAACATAAAAAGAAATTAATTATCTCAGAATAAATTAGAAATAATAGACCAAGGTCGTAGCTCCCAACTTAACCAATTTTAGAGCGAACACTTATCTGAAATTCAGCAATTGGCCTAGCTTCTACTATCAGAGACTGAAATCAATGGAAGAACAAAGAATAACCTAACTCAAGATTTTGGAGCCATTAAAAGCTCTAATACTAAAATCAAAGTTTCCCTAAACAATAACAAAAATTGGCAAGAGTGCCATACTTACCATGCAATCCTCTGGGGGATAGGTCCTGCAGCAAGGATCCACATTCCGTAACAAAGCCAACAGCTACTTCAACACTATCATCAGTGGGCTTTTCCAGCAGCAACGTCAGCAGCTCAAGAGCAATAAGCTCATGAACTATCTGCTGGTTCACCAGGTGAGCTATGAATTTGACAGCCGCAAGTAGTTGTGGCTGCAACAAGATTTTCACCATAACAAACAATCAAATACAGATTGCCAGATATTAATGAGCCTATAAATCACATTCAAAAGAATTTAAGTTACAAACCTTGTCGTTGCGCTTATATGCCCTCTGTAGCTGTAGTATGATCCTCCTCAACAAAAGATCCCCGACTTCAGGGAACTTGGTGTTGACGACAGAAACCAGAGCTGCAAATACATCAGTGAACCCCGGAGAGGCCATTTGAGACTTCATACAGGAGCGACAGAATAGACCCCTCCCTCGTATCAGATTTTCAGCAAACAGCTCTGGAATGATGTTCTTGATGTTCGTGGCGTTCACTTTGTTCACCAATCCATTTATACTCTTCCTCAAAGCGTCCCATGTCATTCTTTGATATTCAAGGCTGCTTTTGTCCTCGATTTCCTTCATCATTCTCGCCAACTTAAACGGAGGAACGTACACTCCACCACTCCTTCCCATATTCGCCACTGTGTCAACGGCAATATTCCCATCTCCCTTTGTCTTCAAATCCGCAGGTCCATTCTTCTCATTCTTGTAGCTCTTCTGTATATCACCATTCTCGTCATGTCCTCTATCTCTTTCTCGGTCTACATCCCTTCTATCACCATTCTTGACCTGTCCTCTTTCTCGCCCTCTATCCCTCCTATCATCTCTGTCTCGCTCTCGATCCCTTCTATCATCTCTTTCCTCTCTCTATCCCTTCTATCATCTCTTTCCCGTTCTCTATCCCTTCTATCATCTCTTTCTCTCTCTCTATCCCTTGGTCGCTCTTTCCGGCCATCTCTATCTCTTTCTCTCTCTCTATTCCTTGACCGCTCTTTCCTGCCATCCTCCCGGACCCTGTACTCTCCTTCTTCTTCCTCTTCTTCGTCCGATTCCCGTCCCCTTCTTCTATCACTCTCCAAATCTCGACCACGCCCCCTATCCTTGCGGCCTCTCCTATCATCTTCTCCATCATCATCATGTCGTGGTTTTTCACCTTTCCTGCTGTTCCGCTCAATCTCGTCAACCCTCTTATCATCACCACCCCAATTCAAATCTCTACTTTCGGTGTCGTGCCGCGATTTTCTCTCTCTAGCCCCATCATCTCTCCTACTCTTCCTATGCTCATTCTCCTCTCTAGACGGATCCGAATCTTTATTCTCTGCCATACCTTTGACCTCCAAATCTAGATTGGTTTTCCTCCTCTCTCTCCTGTCATCGCCGCCACTGCTAGAATCCTCGGCATTGATATTGTTATCGCTCCTCTCATGTCGCGAATGCCTGGTTTGCTTCTCCTCATCCTCGCTACTGCTAGAATCATTGCGACGCCTCCGAGCCATTATCTAATTGAATATAGGGCCAGGATGGATAAGATATGCCGCCGAGATTTGGAAGCGAATACCTTCTTCAACATAAACCCTAAATCCGCCTAATAGAATTTAGGGGGTTGAGAGTAAGGACTCGCCGTCACAGGACGTTTATAAGTTTAGTTTTTATATAAAATAAATACTAACTTAATTATGATATAGACAAAATTAAAATTATAATAAAATATATCATTTCATTTATAAATAAATAATTAAAACATCATAATTTAAGAATTCTTTTAGGAAGATCTACCTTAAGAATTATTTTCGCATAATTTATGAGGTCAATTTTGTCAAAATAAATTGGTGTTGCAATACAAATAGATTTCTTGGCCAACATGGTAATTATAATTAGTAGAAAAATTGTTACTATAGTTATTTTTCAAATTATATTTTTTTAATGTCAATAAATAATATTTTGTTTTAAATTTTGGGAGTTGCATTCAAGTTTCTGATTATTTTTACAATTTTATTGGTTGACACTCAATGATTACGTGAGTGGACAAAATTTTAAGTTTTAAACAATAATAGTTTGTGCAATATTTTAGTTATTGGAAATATAGATAGTCAAAAACTCATATACATTCCGTCCGTACGGACAAAAGTATCACTGTTATTAAGAAAAGTATTATTTATATTAAATAAAAATATCATTTGTTTTTTACACTATAATTTAGAAAATATAAAAAATATATTATTTTATATTGAACAAAAATATCAAATTATGTATGCACGGACAAATATACAGAAGATCACCTCATAGATAGTTGGTCCACATACATTTATGGATATCAAGTATCGTTAGTTAGCCTAAAAAAACATAATAGTTAGTTAGTTAGATTTTCTTTTAATTATGGAAACAGTATTATTTAAAACTAAAACTACCTAACTATAATATTTAAATGTTTATATGGAAAACGATCTTATAATGTATATGCAATTCACGTTATTATCTTTTTTAACTAGAATCAAGTCATGATAAAATTCGACAAATATATTTTGACTATATTATATTATAATTTATGTATAAATGTGATTTTACTAATATATATACATACATATAAATAATATTATCATATCTTATTTTTACCATTCAGATATATATATTTTTTGATCCAAGGTCCTCTTTGTCACACATTTTACTTATATATATGTTTACATAATACATTTTTTTCTTTTTCTTTAGTTTTTTTCTCATAACATAAATAAGTGATTATTTTTTTATTTTAATGTAGATAGAGATTTCTTATTGTACAATATTTATCACAATGATATATGAATTTATATAAACATATATATAGAAGTGCATATATATGTCCCCTATGGATAGTCCAATGGTTAAGGTGAATTCATGTGGTCGAGAGGTCACAGGTTCGAACCCCATCAAACGCCTCTATGGGTTTAAGCCTATTACACCTGATTTTTCAAGTGTGGTTTACCTGTCCTGTGTGGTTTGCAGGCTATTGCACAGGAACGCGGGGTTTACCCAATGCGCACCTAAGGTAGTGGTTGCGAAGCGGGGTTACCCGGTGTGCTCCAAGGTAGCATGCGGGTTCCCCATGATACCCAAAAAAAAAAGTGCATATATATAAAACAGACATTCATTTCATATTATTAAATAACTAATAACCGTTAATTGAACCTATGAATTAAGATATAATTTGTGTTTTTTTATATAAAAAAGAAAAAAATCATAAGTGAATAATAACCCTGAACTTTATATCTATTTCTTCCACACAAAACATTGTTAGAACAACATATGTATGCTTACATATAAGTTATAACATACTGAGCAAGTTCACGTTTCTACCGAGACTCAAGTGTATCTTATTGCTTTGTCCTGCCCTGCCCTGCCCTGAAGCATATTACATACCCTTCCTTGTACAAAGCTTACACCGAATTCTACGCATTCTTTCGTTCATTTTGTTCATGTTGCCAAATGTCGAGAGGCTGTGCACTAGTGGGAACAAGAGCAGCCAGTTTCTTGAGCAGCAGCCAACTTGTGGCTATGTTCCCACGTATCGATGGGGGCGGCTTCTGCGTGGGGTACGTGGCGGGGGTGTTTCTCTCTCTTGTCGCCCTTAACTTGCTTCAAAGCATGCTTAAGAACAGGTAGCAGAGCATCCATACATTCCGCGACAGCATTGGGATTTCCCGGCATGTTTATGATCTGACATGCACACACACACACATCTTAGAGAATATGGTCGAGTGTAAAGCAGTAAAACACAAAATATTCTATCATCTATATCAGTTGAGATGTAAAGGGTGATAGGCGGCCAAGATAAGATGGAAGTTCGACTCCATCCACAATAGTATGATCCGAGTTTGAAAATTTTCAGCTCGTCATTCCATCTCAATATTCTTGATAATAATCGATTTGATTCTTAAGGAAAAGAACAAACGAAAAGATCCCTAGGTAGTGCGGGTTCTGCAGCTTCAATATTAGAACAAGGTTTGTACCCAAGAGTGCTGTAGGAAAACATTCATTAGAGGAAGAAGATTCACAATTTTTATTTTTTTCTGGAAATGTTTCATGTTTTTAATCCAGGCTGAGTTTCAAACTCAAAAGCACACACAAGTAATTTGCAGCGGCAGCACATGATAGACATATTAATATGTTGACAGTTGGAAAATATAAGATTCTGAACTGACCAATGTCAATCCTCTTATTCCAGCTGCAGAGCGCGATAGAACTGCAAATGGCGTCACCTGCTCACACGAAAATCAATAACAAGAATGTTCATGATAATAAGAAAGAACTCCTAACCTATGTTTTCTTTGATTAAAGTCCTGAATTTTATTTTTATTTTTTGCACTGAGTTTATTAATTATGTTGATGAATTAAAATCATATTTATAGAACCACAATCCAGCTCATGGCCACGAAATGGCATCTCTAAATATTCAATTTATACATCATATCCCAGAAACCACTAGTGAATCACATGCAGGAAACACGTTTCATTTTTACAAGTAGGCTAAGGTCCAGAATACAGTAGGAAAATGACGAAATATTTTGAAACTGAAAGTAGCCAAAGATGAAAACATAGGTACCTTTAAACTCTCTTGCATCATAACATAAAGTAGACCAGGTGTCTCCTTGTGTATCACTTCTTTGGTAGCTTCCGGAGTTACATCTCTCGGGGTGAATCCAGTACCACCTATTTCATTTTACAGTTCGAATTAAAAGCAAACTTGAATATGATATCCAGAATCCGAGGCAACTGTATTAAATAGAAATCTGTCTCCTTACATGCAATGGATGAATAAAGGGAACCAATTTCAAACACATATATATACTGTGTCACCAAAGATAATACCATATACCAACATACCAAGAGTAAGAATGAGATCCATTTTATCGATATCACTCCATCTCTCAAGAGATTCCTTGATTTTCGGGATTTCATCTGGAACAACAGCTGTAGCAACCACCCTTGCCCCACCTAGTTGTTCTGATGCTGAATTCACAACAGATACTGCCCTTGGGCCACTGCAAAGTCATATATCTTATAAAGCCAGAAAATAGGGATTTAACACTCAAGGTTTATCATGCAATGCAAAAGATTATGAACTGAGATTCCCACAGGATTGGCTGTTTAGAGTGCAAACATGAAAACAAAAGAAAAGAAATGCCAAATAAACAAACAAATAAAACAAGAGAGAAAAGAAAACCGAGTAAAAGTAAACAGAAACACACGAATACATCATAATCATACTTGACTGCTCTAAATGTGATCAAGCTTCACTTTTTCATCAAAAGAAGCCCTCACAAATCACAACAAATTACTTATGTTCTAATCAAAAATTCCAAATACATGATTGTTGAGGTTGAATGCGACTACATAATAAAAATGAAAAAGAGGCTTTTATGAAGATCATCAATATTATACCAACAATTAAGATCAAATGGATAGAAAGTCCCAAAGCATTCATATTACCTTAAACACAACCACATAAATGCAATTCAATTCAAATGGAATTTTGTTGCAAAGTCTTCAGAAAATCCATGTTTATCTTTCACATGGATTTAATATCAGTGCTGCCCTTGTTTTAGCATCACTAAAGTGACCTTTCAGGAATCATGATCCTGAAAGATGTATCATGATGCAATGTATTCTAGTTCAGATTTTCACCGCCAAATGCAACTAAAGGATCCTTCACTGATTAACTGAGTTGTATTTTCAAATACAAGCATGAAAAATGACCAAAATGCCTGCAATGATTATCCTGATGGTTATCTTGTCTTGGTTTCTCGTCAGAACACATGAAGACTCCCCGATCACCCATCTTATAAATCTGAAATTGCTCTCTGAAGCTAAAAGAGATCTTAGGAAAACAAACAGAGCCCTAATTGAATTTTTCAGTGCAAAAGAGAAATGTCTTCACATGTGCCATATTAGTCTGTAAGATGTAAAGGAGCATGTATGTTGTTTCTTATATCTTATATAATAATTTTTTGTATAATAAAATATCTTATACAATAAACTTCTTTAGAAATACTCATTGTAAATAACATTACTAACATCTTAAATGTTGCATGATCTCATTGATTCATAACACTTAAACAACTTGTTTGAAATAAGTAAGCACTAAAAACATCTTATAAGATGTTACTTGTTAGAGCTCGTAAGCTCTTCCATATAAGCTCTACAAAACTTGACCTATGTAATCTATCTGCTACCATAGCAAGGATGATCCACATAAGACCAATGCAGTAAGAGGGCGTGAATGCGTGATCAATTAGCGAGGCTGGTTAAAACAACAAATGCATTAGCAGATAATAGACAAATTGAATAAAGTAAAAAGATTCTAACCTTCTGTCTGGCCCCTCCCCTGATGCAACGGTGTCACTCACAGTGAGAATAGCCACTCTATACTCAGAAGCTTTAGACTTCACAGAATCTACATGGCTATGGTTAGTTTGTGGTGATATAGAGTCCGGAGTTAATGATGGCAAATTAGTAGTCCCAGCAAAACCAATTATATCAGAAATAATAATTGCTGCCACGGAAGTCCCAGCAGGAATCAGGTTTCCAGTAGGTGGCAACTCCAACAAGGCATTTGCTGACTTCATACTCAAAAGCCGACTGCTGATCTGGTGGCCTGTGCTCTCAGCGATGAATCTGGAAATCATTTCCATCCCATCAAGGACGACCAGATTTGATAACTGGAAACAGTTAAAAAGCTGTACTAACTTGTGAGGCTAAAACACATATTTGCACTCTTCATAAAATGAAAAGACAGGTGCAAAATATGAGAGAGAGAGAGAGAGAGAGTGAGGAGGGAGTAAAAGACATGCAATAAAACAAAGCAACAAAAATCTTACCCCCCGGTTTTTGTTCCATTATCAAATTCCCACCTAACAGTTGCACGATGGAATTCCGGACGAACATGATCTGCCTTTATTGAATGCTTTAGACGAGCATGTACTCTAAAAAGCATATGCGAGAATAGTAAGAGAGCACAACCACTTTGAAGGATGATTGGGGGTAAAGGATCAATATGATAAGAGAGATGATAGAGAAATAGAAACACAGAATTTTATGACTTCATAAACCTTGGAAGATGAGGTCGGGTCCACCCAGAAAGTTGTCGAATTGCAGGAACCAAAAAGAGATGGAAACAGACCATGCAGCTCACTGGATTTCCAGGCAAACCGAAAGCCAGAATCTTATTTTGGGACTTCTTATCGGTTGATACAGGAAGGATCTCAGCAAATGTAAGAGGCTTTCCTGGTTTCATGCAGACCTGAGTGAAAGATCATGCCAATAAAAAACCTTATTTTTAAGGATCCATGGATAGCTTAATACACGAAGAGAAGATGTTTCTGAATTCACACCTGTGTCTCATATACGGAGGAACCAAACTATGAAGCAGAAAAATGAAAGAATTACCTTGTGGAAATGTAATTTTCCACTCTTTGCAAGTAGGGGCTTTACAAAATCCCGGTCTCCCATCGAAACTCCTCCAGAGGTTATTAGTATATCAATTCCACTTGAAAAAGCTCTATCAAACATCTTCTCAATTTCGTCTTCATGATCATGAGCTATACCAAGATCAAGAACTTCACATTGCTGTTGCTGTGCAGCAGCAAGGATCATGGCACGGTTGGAGTCCCTAACCTGCAGAAGAATAGGCATCCAATTAAGAGGCACTAGCAAGTAGAAAGTCCTATAGTGATAGTGTTAAACCTCCACATTTCTTATACAGTAAGATTTATCACCAAGGAAAAGAAAGTACAGGAAAGGAACCAAAGAGAAACAAAGAGATGCACTATAAAAGTAAACCAAACCATAACATGGTTATTGAAGGATTCCTTGGAACTCAGAATAGGAAATGAAGGTAGAAGAAGAGAGGGGAAACTGAACTATATTTAAGATGTATTAAAGGGAAATTTTCCAGAATATATATATATATATATATACTTAATATATATATATATATATCTCATGATCCACACACACACATACATAAAACCATTTTGAGCACAAGATATGAAAGAAAGCATGAAATTGTCATATTGACGCACCAAAATTTTGTTCAAAGCATAATCTCATAAGCATGATGATTTTAATACCATTTACTGGAAGAGAAAGAAGCACACACTATGCTACAAAAAAAAAAGATAAGAAGTCCACAAAATCGTGTCAGTAAAATCTACAGCAAAACATGTACTTCGTAAATCACAACACTTTTCCAAGTTTAAAATGAGAGGAAATTTTCCCGTGGACAACCTAGATAACAACTAATAATATGTCACTACAAACACTTCCTGTTTGGACAAGATGCTATTTGAGGTCAACCCAACAGGACCTACAGAAACCTAAAAACGACACAGAATCCTAGATATTAGTCTTGTAAGGATTAATAACATAATTGAAATTTTCCACTACCTGGCCACGTTTTAGAGATTCAGTTGCAGGCTCAACAAGCTCATCCCCTGTGGAAAGCACAGCAACTTTCGGAGTAGGATATACCTGTACATAATTTTGTCATTAAGCTTTTAAAAAGTTCGTCTTTGTGGGACCAGAACCAGGAAAACATGGAGGAGAAGAGATACAGACAGAAAAAGGAATTAAACTAATACCTTTACTGAAGTCACCCCCACCGTCGCAAGTAAGCCAACTTCCGCAGCACCTAGAAGTTCTCCAGCTTTCAATACTACATCACCTTTAGCAATATCACAACCCTAGCAACATTTACACGGGACTTAAAGATGGACATACAAGCCATTGAAGGGAAGCACAGCACAATGGCAGCAATTATTTGTAATAAAAAAACAGATGAGATCAATCAAGTAATTGCTTCTATTCACATTTAAAGCCTATATTGACCTGCAGGATCATGATGTAGAAACTGAACATGTGGAAACTCAAGTAGAACCTACAGTAGGAATAAATTACTTATAAATCTTCTTAGCCTACGTGGAAAAAAAATTGACAAGGGCAAGATTGTATTACTGTGGAACAGAAGACTGATTCTCAGAAGAAAATTACAGGTATTTGTGCAATCTTATAGATGGTCAAGCTTTTAGCTATAAAACATGTGAAACATTTGATCTAAGCATTCAATCACAGATCAGCATAGATTATTTACATGGCTGGTAACAAAATTCTCATCGAGAATATTTAAAATGGAATTACTTAATATAAGTTCAGAATAAGGCAATGTTCTGATACCAAGAAGCTCCTCCCATGCAGTCCTTAATATGAGTAAAATTAAATCAAAAATGAACATAACAATATGGAAAGCCTTCATACCACTGGCCTTATATCAAGGCCCTGTGTGACCTGTTTCAACACCCGTACTCGCTTCTGACCTGCTGCTGCGCTCTCTACTTGTACAGTGTCCTCTATTTGAACAACAGCATCAGCGCCGTTAGGTATAGGTCCTGAGCCCAAAAAAAAAAATCCAATCATTGAGGTAGCACTTCACAGTTCACATTCTTCGCGGGATAAAATTGGACTTTTGGCCTTCTAATTTCGGTTTAAGGAATTTAAAAATGAGAAAATGGGTTTGTGGTATTCTTGCACAGGACTTAACGACATCTGGACCCACTCAATGTTTGCAGTTGTCAGACAACCTAATTCAAGTTGGATGCTGAATTAATGATACCAGAATTTGGAGAAATAGATAGGCAATTGTAGTTCCTCAACCATTGCCTAAAAGAGTACGGTTTCACATCTGAATAACTGAAACACTTTATTGGGATGAATATTCAAATCAAACCTCTCTTTCATTAAATAATGGATGGAGTATATCAGATAATTTCTTAGATTCCCCCCTCCCACCCCCCACCCCCACAACCCTAAGCTACAATAGTACTTGGCTGGGGAATCGGGCCTCAATTATCTTTGAGGCTAAGCTGCTTCATTAACTACACTATAATCTACAGAAAGCCCAGCAGCACATGATAGAAAAAAGACAAACAGAAAGCAACACAACATTGACTTTCAAGAAGGTGAAAATATATAAGCTTCAACATCATCAATGATTTAACAAATATTTTCTCAGTGAATAATCAATTTGGAAGTTTTCCTTGTATTATGGTCATTCTGTTTCCGAAGTGAAATTCTGTTAAGTGTTAACCATGAGCTTGAGACTTGAGTAATCGCATTATTTAAAACCACTATCTTATTTTCACATTTTTAGAAGCAAGATAGTCTATAGCCAGCATCAAACTGCTCAAACACCGAAATAATAAATCTTAAAAGAATACAGATACATATCCAAACCACTCACTTGATGAAGATTGTCAGGTTTTAACTCAATGTGAAGGACAATCAAATGAGAAAGCAACTTGACACCAACGTTGTTAACAAGCTATTTCTGTAGCAGAAGACAATGAGAAAGAGGTAGATCTTTGGGGATTGATAGTCCATTTACAATGGAAGATTTGACAAATGAAATAGAGAATAATGAGGAAGTAGGTATGATTTCTGGATCAAGGATTAACAAAATTCTGAGATTCCTGATTAGCATAGTTTACTTACCTATTTTTCTATGATGTACATAGCTGGCCAGTAAATAACCCCTGTGGATGTGACGGAGGGCCAGAAGTGACAAAATTCTATCTTGTTGAATTTCATTCCTGACTCTGGTTAACTATTTCGAGTTAGTTAAACAAGCAATCTTCTAACCTGTTTTGGCTCTTAATTCATCATGTTCAAAACCTGAACAGCCAACTCCCTAGAACTCAAAGAATTGTACACTGTGTAAAAATGCCATACTGTCCAATCACAAGAGACGAGTTTAAAGGGGGAAAAGGAGATTAATCTAGACCACCAGATGACTAACCTCCAGTTGTCACGTAAGCAACTGTTCCGGAAGTCACTGTGACATCAATACCATCATCACCCGCTCGTGACTCGGTTATTACAGGATACTCACCAGGACCATCTGAAGCAACCACTGCATACCCATCCTAGAAAACCGATCAACGATTTTTATTTTATTTTTAACATGTAACTGAAACAACAGAAAACTTTGGAAGCTAAAGTGCTCCAAGCATTGCTAGCAAAGTTTTACTTTCAGCACAACCAACTGTTAGCATTAAAATCTACAAGCACGAAAAAATTGCTCATTCTCAAATGCAGCAATTATTGAAGAAACCCACAAAAACCAGTATACGTACTAAAGCATATGTATATTCCACAAAAGTAACATTTCTCAAAATGCCAATTAAACAGTCCCTCCAATAAAACAGCTTTCACTGCATAAAGACATAATAAACCATCAAAAGAATCAAGTTTTACGCACTACTTCAGATATTTCACACTAAAACTCAGTAAACCACCAAAATAATCGGCTTTTAAAATCCGGATGTTAGAGAGACCTTGATAGAGGCGGGGTAAGTCGGATGTGGGTCGGGAGCGGCGGCGTCTTGGGCCAAGATTTTGCCGAGTGCCTGGTGGAGAGACACCGTGACCGGCGGCAGCCTCTGTGCGACCCTCAGCACTATCTCCGCCGCCTGTTCAACAGACAAGATATTTCTCGCTTCCCCCATTTCCCAAACAAGCAAAATCCGCTTAAACAATTCTCTATCTTCTTTTCTTTTCCTTCTTTGGTTCTCGTTTCAGTCTATTTATCTATTTCTTCCGCATACTTTCACTCATTTTACGGTGGCTGAATTCGTATACAGAATATACGCGAGTGGACTAATAGTCGAATCAAAGGCCCACTTGATTTCTTTTCTAGTAATTAGTATTAGCCCACTTGATTCCTTTTCTAGTAATTAGTATTAAAGCTAGTTCTGTGACCCATATTCATGATTTAGACAAACTAGTATGCATATGTGTCGGATATCTTTGTTTTACTCCATATTTATGCTCTAAAAATTTTCGACATCAATTTTAATAGAAGTTATTAAATATATTATGAATAAAAAAATGATTCTATGTTAATTTAATTATTAATAGGTTCTGTACAGTAAAATATATAAATAAATCGTGTTATTGAAGGTAATAACTAATGAGTAGAGATAGTGGTGTGTCATTCGTTGCAAAATATGTAAATTAAGAATATCGTTGATAATAATAAGTTGGAGTATTTTGTGGGATAATATTCATAAATGGAAAACAAAATAAATTGGGGGACTTACCAAAAATGAAATGTAGGAACAAATATGGAGGACAAAATGAGTATAATTTTATATTATGAATGACGAAATATATCTCAGTTGACAAGATGTTTTCCTTTCTTACCAATAGGTGATAGAATTCGAATCATCTAGTGTGTGTGTGTGTAACTTTCAAAATAATTTTAAATTATGAATAAATTCGCCATTAATCTTTTGAAATATCACCAGCCTATTAACTGATAACAAAAAAAATCTGCAAGGATTAAATTACAAATATTAATTAAATATCAATGTTTTTCTGCTGCAGACTAACGCTTCGAAATATGCAAGGATTAAATTTCATATATATATTGATTAAATATCAATGTTGGAGACCTTTATTCAAGTCTATATATAGATATGCTAGGTGATCGAAAACCCGGAAAAACTCTTCAATCGTCCTCAAATCATCAATACACGAATACTCTCTCTCCCGTGGACGTAGATCTTATTCATAGATCGAACCACGTAAATTTGCAAACAATTCAAGTTTTTATTTTCACATTTTATTTTTGTAGTTTCAGTTTAGCAATTTTTTGTAAATGCATATTTGTCACTTTTCTATCGATGTATATTCTTTGTTTTGCATTTGCTGCGATTCGCTTCAGGTTTTTTAAACATGCATATTTGTTGCTGTGAATCGCCTGTCATATTAGAACATGTAATGGCAACAAGTGCTTCCAGCAAAACTTTGAGTTTTGAATCCATTTGAAGTAAGAGCATGAACACAATCGCTGGATCGATACTGAAACAAGAAAAAATATCACAAGCAATCAAACATCAATCATTTCACCTCTTCGAGAAAATTTGTAGGTATACAAAATCCTCATAATTTTTTAATCGTTGCTCTTCATATTCTCATGGGGACGGGGTTAAGGAGCTTCTCCTTTGAAATAAGTTTATGTGAAAACTCTAAAGAAGCTCAAACATAGGTTTGGGGTATGTGCCGAGTCGAACATCACGTCTTTTTTGGTTTGTTTATTATCGAGCCAGTCTTAATTTTATTTATCGAATAGCTCACCTATACGAATCCAAACAAACTTTCCAAATTTAGGAGAACTTCTCCTTTTTGGAATAAGTTTATGTGATAATTGACTTTAAAGAAGCTCAAACAGTTATTACCACTAATTGTTTGCTTCATATTTTGTTTTCGGTTTAAATTCACTTCCATTCTATTAAGTAATGAATGCACATATTAACGTTAAGAAACTAATTAAAAATACTGTAAAAGACCAGAAAGGAGAAGAAATCCCACAGTTAAGATTTCACTTCACATACAATTGATATTTTCTAATTCAGTTTTCGGGGAGTCTCTGGTTTTCATCGACTCCGTTTATATATGTTTTCATATCTTTACTTTTAAATGAACATTGAATAGACTTATAAATAATTTGAAAAGTTTTTAACATCTAGTATGAAATCTGTAAGATCTTTTCACTTTATCTAAAATTTTAATTTCAAATTACTTTAAGTTAATATAGTTAAATATAGATATATTAATTTCGACAAAGTATCAACGTACCTAGAAAATAATGTTTGTGGGACCTGCAACTATTATATACGTTCTGATAAACATGTTGATAATTTTTAAATAATGTGATAGCAAATTATTAATTCTCATGTCAATAAAAATTATCTTTTATAAAATCGATATACTACTATTAAATAGCTATATTACGAGCAATCAACTTTACGATTTTAATAATGTCAATAGAAAATTATAATAACCAACATTAAAAGTATGTGTTTATTAACCTCGTGGAAAATTTACATCGTCTAAAATCTTGAATATTATGACAATGACATCAGTGTCCTTGTCATCCCCTTGAGCTTGCTCAACCATCTCTGCTTGACGTTTGGGCTCATCGATCTCTTCTCCACCTCCTAAATGTTCGTTTAATGTATGGACAAATGGTAGTAGTTCAAGATCTTGCTCACCGTTCATAAACAAAGGACAACTTAGCAATTCCAAGGCAGGTAACACAATTAGAATATGAAAATAAAAGAACTAACTAAATGAAAATAAAATAATTGAGTTAGCGAAATTCTAATTTCATCCCGGCAACAGCGCCAAAAACTTGCTGTGAAAATATTAAAGTATACGCAAATGCAAATAGTCAAAACAAGTAATAAATTGGAAGTATTTCAAAATCGTCTCCACAGATATTGCAAAGTAAAATCACTTCGACTTTAACTATTTAGAACAACGAAAATAAATAAACACATAGAACAAGAAGAGTTTGTGGTTTTCGTATGAAAATTAAGTATTAAACTAAAATGCAAGAAAATAAATGAATTAAACTATCTCAATGAGAAATTGAATATACGAAACAAAGATTAGTCCGAAAAAGTGGACTTGAATCCTTGAGTCAATCTATGTCTTCGGAACGGAGTGATGCTGCAACATTATTTTAGCAAACCACTCACAATGGCGTGAACACATAAATCGTCTTAAGATTTTTTCAAATCCTTAAGTCCTAATGTCCTCACCTAAACCAATATATTCCTATATTCAAATGGAGTCATATATTTTAGATTCTAGCTTAGTGTTGAAAATCGCGTGCATATATATATAATATTATATATGGTCAAGTTTAGGAAGTTTACTTTGATCAAGATTTTGAGTGACGTAACGTTTAATTTTGTGAAATTAAACGGCATAGGATCGATCTACGTTCCAGTAGATGATCGTGGTGTATTCACATTCTCAAACCGATTTCGGTGAGTGAAATAATGGATCAAAGTTGGTCACTTAAACATGGAGTTATGTGATTAATGGGATAAGCATGGATTAATTAATCCTTATCCCACATTGATTAATGTACCTTCATTAATTGTCTATATAAGTGGGTCATTGAACACTTAGTATAATTATGTGCAAGTGATGGTGGAAAGCCCACGCACAAGACACGCTGCCGCCGCTGCCCGCCGGGCCGGTGCCGTGCCCGCGGCGCCGCCGCCCGCGCCAGCGCCGCCGCCGCGCCCGGCCCGGCCCGGCCCGGCCCGCCCGCCCGGCCCGGCCGGCCCGGCCGGTTCGGCCCGTGGTCCGTGGTCCGTGGATCGTGGATCGTGGATCTTGGATCTTGGATCTTGGATCTTGGATCTTGGTCTTTGGGTGGTCTTTGGCCATTCTTTGGGCCGCCTGGGCTTGCTTCGTGGGCCCGGTTCCGTGGCCCATTGTCCTTATATTTTGGATCAACGTTTGATCGAGCCGAAGATGAAGTTGGTCCGGGCCCATTCGTGTAGCCCAATCCGTTGGGCTGGCGTGCGATGGAGTTGGTCCGAGGCCCAACTCGTGTGGCCCAATCCGTTGGGCTGCTTGCACTTGAAGAGACGCCCGGATACGTCCAATGAACACGACGCACGCGTTGTCCGGTTCGTCGTAACCGCTCGGTAACGCCCGACATGATGGCTCTGCGGAAACGTGCCCACGTTGTCTCCGAAACCGCCGCGACTCAATAGGGGACATAACTCCGTAACACCCGACATCAATGCGGTGTTGACTCCAAAGATGCTTCCCACGAGGGGACGACGCCTATAAATAGGACATGTCTCCCAAAGATAAGCCAACCATCGCTATCTGCATTCCAAAGATTCCAGCACTCGCATACATAGCTAGTGTCCAAGCTTTGTCTCGCCTCATTCCAGTTCACGGAGCTCGTTGGTCCGCGGTCGCCACCCACGAGACGCTGCGTTTTATCTTTGGAGCGATACGCCGTAACCGAGAGCACTACCGGGGCGTATCTCGTCTTGCGGAAAGAGGCCTCCTCGACTCGGCATTAGAATACGGTTAACTGTATTTTATTCTGTTTTCTAGTTTCAAATTCATTGTTAGTTTTGATCTTTCTACCTTCATTTCACGTTGTAATACGCCCGCAAGTTCATCTTGTTTTGTACACCTTTTTCCAACAATCGCAAGACGAGATATTACTTGCCACGAAGGAGTTCAGACTCTTAATAAACTTAAAAACGTTCGAAACTAATACCTTTGCTTGGAGATGTCGACCGTACCTGCCACCGACTCTGCCTCCGCCGCTGCCGCCGCCGCCTTGCTGCCGCGCTGCCTTTGCCTTCCTTGCCGCCAATTCCGCACAATGGCTTCGGTCATGTTTGGTTCGATGCCTTCGGTCAACCATGGGACCCTTTGGGTCGATCGTTGGTTCCACTTTTAGTGGTTCAACAATTGGTTCCACTTTAGTGGTTCCTTCGTTCGACGATCGCACTTTTCGCTGGGTCGACCGTTGGATCCATGGGATCTAACACCGGTGGATCCGGTCATGGATCGATCTCGCACTGCTCATACCGCAGGATGATGCCGCCGGCCGAGAAGCCAAGTTTGGAGGATCCGACTTCAAGAGATGGCGCAAAGATCTCGTTTCTACCTCACGACGTTGGGCTTCGCCAACTTCTTGGTAGAAGATGAGCCCGCTGCCCGGTCAAGTGACGGACTTTCACGTCCGAGCAAAGATATGACAATGGCGACTTGGCGACTACCTTTGTAAAATTTTATACTTGGTAGTTTAGAAGATAGCTTGTATAGTGTTTATCTTTGTTGTAACGACATCCAAAAGTATGTGGATGCGTTAGAAAAGAAGCACCGTAGTGATGATGCAGTACAAAGAAGTTCATTGTAGCCAAATATTTGGACTACAAGATGGTCGATTCCCGACCGATCATGGACCAAGTGCAAGAGTTTCAACTCATTGTGCACGAGGTTCGTCGAAGGCACACCTTGCTTTGGACGGCTTTGTCGTCGCCACGCTGATTGAGAAGTTACCCCGGGTGGAGAGACTTCAAGGTCTACCTTAAGCACAAGCGAAAGGATATGACACTTGAAGACTTGATCGTCGATCGCGCATCGAGTCCGACGTGAAGAAGCTAGAACTAAAGGAAAGGCTTGATCGATGCTAGAGCCAACTGTTGGAGAGGCGGTCCCTCCAACAAACGTGTTCGTCCCAATGTCAAAGATAAAGGCAAGGAAGGTGGTTTCCGTAAGTTTGACGGGATCATATAATTGTGGCAAGCATGGCCACACGAGTGAGGACCGCCGTCGCCCTAAGAAGAAGCTAAGCAAGTTACCAACGTTGTCGAGAAGGACTTGACAAATGGGACAAGGATGACTTGGCTGCGTGGTGACCGAAGAAGTCAACCACGCCGAGAATCAAGGTGGATGGTTCATCGACATCGGCGCAATCGCGCACGATGCGCCGAAAAGATGCGTTTCTCCACCTACAAGCTGTTGAGGGAGGAAGCTCAACATGGGGAACCAAGCTTCGTCCGAGGTTGCGGAGTTGGTGATGTGGTGCTCAAGATGTCGTCCGGCATTGAGATCACCTTGAAGGATGTCTTTGCATGTCCGGACATTCGCAAGAATTTAGTGTCGGGCTCTATTCTAGTTAATAAGGGTTTTAGACTAGTTTTGAGTCGGACAAGTTTGTCTTGACTAAGTTTGGAAAGTTCCTTGGTAGGGGTTATCTCACCGGGGTCTTTTCAAATTGAATGTAATGGGTTGTACGTGTACCCAAGATTGCTATGAATAAAAATGCATCTACTTCCTCTTACTTGACTGAGTGCTCTGATTTATGGCATTGTAGATTAGGACATGTTAATCTAAATGCAATAAAAAGATTAGTAAATTTAGATTTACTAAAGTTAAATGAAGTTAATACACAAACGAAATGTGAGGTTTGTGTGGAAGCCAAAATGGCTAAGTTACCGTTTCATTCGGTAGAACGGAGCACTAAGCCTCTAGAACTTATTCACACTGATGTGTGTGATTTAAAGTTTGTACAAACTAGAGGTGGTAAAAAGTACTTCATCACGTTTATTGATGATTGTACAAGATATTGTTATCTTTACCTTCTAAGAAGTAAAGACGAGGCTATTGAAGCTTTTAAAACTTCAAGAACGAGCCGAGAATCAATTAATTGTCGAATTAAGATCGCTCAAGTGATAGAGGGAGAATATATAGCTCCGTTTGAGGCATTATGCAACGAAAGTGGTATAATACATCAAACGACGACCCTTATTCACCTCGGTCTAATAAGCGTTCTTTGAGCGTAAAATCGAACACTTAAGGAGATGATGAATGCTTTGTTGATTAGTTCAGGTTACCCCGAACTTGGGGGGAAGTGTTTTGACACCAACTACATCTTGAACAAGATTCCACTCAAAGGTAAGGATGTCACCTTACGAGTTGTGGAAAGGAAGAAAGCCATCGTACAAATATCTCAAAGTGTGGGGTGTTTGGCGAAGGTTGAGGTGCCTCTTCCTAAACAAGTTACAATTGGACCTAAAGCGATCGATTGTATCTTTATTGGGTATGCATCGAACAGCGGCGCCTATCGTTTCGATCCACGGTCGGAGGTACCGATATGATTGTGGGGACGACGATTCAATCAAGGAATGCTATATTCTTTGAAAGTGTTTATCCCAGTAAAGACAAGGATAAAATGAAGCCGTTCTAGCAATAGAGCGATGGTGAAGCTTCGAGTTCTAAACCTTTGGAGAAGAACCGATATCGCATAAGCGATCGAGGTCCGATCGGAGGGTGAACCGAGACGTGGCGAGAGAGTCGAACGCCAAAGAATTTTGGTCCCGACTATATTGCGTTCATGTTGGACGAAGAACCAACTTCGATCAAAGTAGCCTATGCTCGGTCGACGGGATGCTCGGCGAGAGGTCATCAAAGCGAAATTGATTCCATTCTCGCAAAACCACACTTGGGTGTTGGTTGATTTGCCGAAGGTTGTAAGCCCTTAGGATGCAAATGGATCCTTAAAAGAAAGTACAAGGCGAGATGGATCAATTGAAAAGTATAAGGCCCGTTTGGTTGTCGAAGGGTTTAAACAAAGAGAGGATACGATTTCTTCGATACCTATTCACCGTGACGAGGATTACGCCTATTAGGGTGCTTCTCGCAATTGCTGCTGCACAATCTTGAGATTCATCAAATGGACGTTAAGACGCATTTTGAATGGTGACCTCGAGGATGAGGTATATATAGAGCAACCAGAAGGGTTTGTAGTACCAGTCAAGAGGGTAAGGTATGCAAACTCGTGAAGTCTCTATATGGTTTGAAACAAGCGCGTTGAATGGCACTGAAATTTGACAATGTAATGTTGGCAAATGGTTTCAAAATCAACGAGTGTGACAAATGTGTCTACGTTAAGAACACCGATAATGGTTATGTTATAGTGTGTCCGTATGTAGATGACATGTTGATCATGGTAGCAATACTCAAGTCATTAATGACACAAAGCGCATGTTAAATAGAAATTTTGACATGAAGGACATGGGTTTAGGCGATGTGATTCTTGGAATCAAGATTCTAAGAAGATCGACGAATTGTCTTGACACAATCTCACCACGTTGAGAAAGTGCTTAAGAAATTCAACGCGTTTGATAGTTTGCACTGCTAAGACCCCATTATAGCTCAATGTTCACTGAGTAAGAACAGGGGTGAACCCGTTGGGCAAGAAGACTATGCTAAGGTCATCGGTGTTTGATGTATCTTACAAATTGCACCCGACCCGACATAGCTTCTTGAGTGAACAAATTGAGTCGTTACACGAGCAATCCAAGCAAGGAGCATTGGAAGGCTTTAGTGAGAGTTTTGAGGTACTGAAGTATACTCAAAATCATGGGTCGCATTTCACGAGATATCCCCCACTTGAAGGGAATGCTTGTGATGCCAATTGGATATCCGACACGAAAGATTCACTTTCTACAAGTGGGTGCGTGTTCACGATTGGGGAGGTCTGTTTCTTGGAGATCCACGAAACAGACGCGTGTATAGCCCGATCCACCATGGAATCGTAATTCATAGCTTTGGATAAAGGCGGTGAGGAAGTTCGAGTGACTCGTAATTTTTGGAAGATATTCCATGTTGGTCTAAACCCGTGCCACCGTGATGATTCAACGTGATAGCCAAGCGCTATTGGAAGGCGAAAAGTGGTTTGTATAATGGTAAGTCTCGACATATCGTCGGCGACATAATACCGTGAGGCATTTGATCTCAGTGGGGTTATATCAATTGACTATGTCAAGTCAATAGATAATCTGGCGCATCCGTTAACCAAAGGGTTGAACCGGGATCAAATGATCAAGTTCTTTAGAGGAATGGGACTAAAATCCACATCTTAAGAACAATCATAGTGGTAACCCAACCATGATGACCTGGAGATCCCAAGAACTTGGTTCAATGGGAGAACTAAGCTATATGAGTTCGTGTATAAACACTCGAGTTAGTCTGCTCCTAGAAAGCAAACGAGTGTTGAAAAACTTGCCTAGTGGTGAGGTTGAGTCGTTGACTCTTAATGATTCCTAAGATACCTCGAGGAGGTTGAGTATGGCAAGATACTCGGTAAAGAATCACCTATGTAAGTGCAGTGGGGCCGCTTCAAACAAAACACTTATGAATCCAAAGTGGATGTCCATGGCCAAAATGGAATCAAACGTGAGAACGGATGAGGTTGAGGTGTTAAAGTGTTAATACCATTGTTTGAAGCACGCTGTGGGGAATAGTTCAGCATCGTGTCCACTAATCCTTTGTGTACTCGATGGTACTAACTATGGAAGGTTCGAGCCATAAACCACTGTCCAAATATTTTAACATCTCTTGAGGATCGAGTCGTGTCTGCATCATGCATATGGCTATTTCCACTCATGTGGGGATTGTTGAAAATGGCGTGCATATATATATAATATTATATATGTGGTCAAGTTTCCGAAGCTACTTTGACCAAGATTTTGAGTGACGTAACGCTTAATTTTGTGAAATTAAGCGGCATAGGATCGATCTACGCCCGAGTAGATGATCGTGGTGTATTCACATTCTCAAACCGATTTCCGGTGTGAGAAATAATGGATCAAAGTTGGTCACTTAAACATGGAGTTATGTGATTAATGGGATAAGCATGGATTAATTAATCCTTATCCCACATTGATTAATGTACCTTCATTAATTGTCTATATAAGTGGGTCATTGAACACTTAGTATAATTATGTGCACAAGTGATGGGTTCGAAAGCCCACGCGCGCAAGACATGCGCCGCCGCCGCCGCCGCCCGCCGGGCCGGTGCCGGTGCCCGGCCCGGCGCCCGCGCCCGCGCCCGTGCCGGCCCGGCCGGCTCGCCCGGCTCGGTTCCGGCTCGGCCCGGCCCGTTCGGCCCGCCCGTGGTCCGTGGTCCGTGGATCGTGGATCGTGGATCTTGGATCTTGGATCTTGGATCTTGGATCTTGCAATTGGTCTGGGTGGTCTTTGGGCTTGTTCGTGGGCTTGCCCGTGGGCCCGGTTCCGTGGCCCATTGTCCTTATATTTTGGATCAACGTTTGATCGAGCCCAAAGATGAAGTTGGTCCGGTGCCCATTCGTGTAGCCCAATCCGTTGGGCTCGCGTGCGATGGAGTTGGTCCGAGGCTCAACTCGTGTGGCCCAATCCGTTGGGCTGCTTGTGCACTGAAGAGACGTCCGGATCGTCCAATGAACACGGACGCACGCGTTGTCCGGATTCGTCAGTAACCGTCTTAACGCCCGACATGATGGCTCTGCGGAAACGTGCCCACGTTGTCTCCGAAACCGCCAGCGACTCAATAGGGGACATAACTCCGTAACACCCGACATCAATGCGGTGTTGACTCAAAGATGCTCCCATGAGGGACGACGCTATAAATAGGACATGTCTCCCAAAGATAAGCCAACCATCGCCAATCTGCATTCCAAGATTCCAAAGCACTCCTGCATACATAGCTAGTGTCCAAGCTTTGTCCTCGCCTCATTCCGATTCACGGAGCTCGTTGGTCCGCGGTCGCCACCCACGAGAGACGCGTTTATCTTTGGAGACGATACGCCGAACCGAGAGCACTACCGGGCGTATCTCGTCTTATGGAAAGAGGCCTCCTCGACTCGGCATTAGAATACTGTTAATCGTATTTTATTCTTTCTAGTTTCAAATTCATTGTTAGTTTTGATCTTTCTACCTTCATTTCACGTTGTAATACGCCCGGCAAGTTCTGTACTGTTTTTGTACACCTTTTTCCAACACTTAGTTCACAGTAGTCACACAAAGCAAACAACATATTCCCATGCTACTCGATAACACAATCAACGAAAATCATGTTCTTGTGTCATTCAAACTCATCCACTATGTTTAACCTTTCTAGAATCAACATAACTTTTTAACTTGCTATTGGTCATCAAGCAACAACAAGAAATATCAACAAACTCATTTGAATGAACAATGAGATATCAAACTAAAATAAAACACATAAGAATTACAAAACTAAGACGTAGATTTCATAAAGAATTCAAGTTACAAATAATTTAGCTCATACTAGGAATTGAAGAAAGAACCAAAAGTGCAATACTTCTCATGAGCTACAACAAATCAAAAATACAAATAAAATAGAGTAAGAAAGAGATATGAGAACGATTTGAGGAGTTGGTCTTCTTATTTCTTGCTCCAAATATGACAGCTTCCTCCTCTCCTTCGTATCCCCCTATCTTATTCCTCTGTCCACTATTATGTTTTTCTAGCTCTCCCCTTATTCCTACAGTCTTCCAGCCGACACTGTTCGATATCATCGTTGTCGACACCGTTGTGTATGATTCAAGAACAAAACATGAGTTAAATGTGATAGGTATTGACTTTCTCCAATAGTTATGTAGTTCATGAGTTATATAAATGCTAGTTCTTGAATTCAAGAATTCGCTCAATTGCTCTTGAAGTTAACGAATCCAAGAGCAGTGAATCTTAAATTCGTTAATTCATGAATTCAGCTTCTATCATTTTTGAAATTGTCATGAATCAGGATAATAAAGTACTTAACACAAACTTATCATTTTTTTTTATATATTTTTATCTCATTTGACACTTTTTATCTTTACAATATGAAAATGAACATTTTAATAAACTAACTATATAATAAATTTAATGTCATTAACTATGCCATATTACATCATATTAGAAAATTCAAAACATATTTAGAGGAATGACCAATGATCGAGTTTTAGTAGCCGCAGTGTGAGAGGTTCATCATTTTTAGGGTGACTCCTTGTGGATACTATGCATTGGTCCTCCTAGTTACTTAACCGATGAGTTACCATGATTTAACCCCTTCATATTCTCATGATGTTGGGGTGAGAGATTCCCCTTTTGAGCAAAAAAAATAAAAACTAATTTATAACACATTAAAATTGTTACAAATATGGTTATAAACCCGTTTAAAAATATAATGATTTGCAATGTGTATATTTGTAAAATAATTGTTGAGTCGGTTTTTTCCTCAATAATAATCGTAATAAAAACCAGATTTATAATGCAAGTAAGGTATATAAAGAGATAAGACACAAGATAACGTGGTTCGATAATATACCTCCATCCATGGGCGAGAAAAAAAGAGATTTTATTGATGGGATATGGAATTGTGGTACAAGCACACACACAAGAGAGAGAGAGATGAGAACATGTTTTGGGTATGTGGAAGCTTCTATATGGTATCGTTTGTAATGAGATATTAAACTATTTATAATATATAAGATAATTTGGATAACTCTAGATTTTGTGGATATCCCCTACTGTGATTTAAATTTTACTCCAGATCTAACTATTGCTGAGGATTTGAATTTGGCGTTGGATCTGACTTATGTTTCTATAACGACACTCAACTCTGGCATATGTTTTAATTATGCCATACCTGAAATAGGGCAACTAATACGAATAAGGGGACAGATTAAACATCGAGCCTTTAGTGGATTTCATCATGAATGGGCCCAGTCACGGCTTTTTAGCTCTGAATAAATGTACAAATATTCCTAAATATACGTATCAATAGATAAAAATCTATAAATACTATTTATGGGCTTTGTATTTTATCACATTAGAAAAATTATATTGAGTGTAATAATAATAATAATAATATTACAATAAACAACAGGCGTATCCAAAATAAAATATTCTATAATAATAATAATAACAACTGGCGTATCCAAAATAAAATTTGTATTACAGAGTAAATCGTATTATTATTAGTTGATCGATCCTATAAAAGCTTCCTGCCCCTCGCCCCCACAAACCCCAGCTCGCACTTTCTCCCTCTTAGAAATGGCAGAATTTTAGGCTTTCAGCTTACTGGCTTTGATTTCCTCTTTCTGTCTCACTCTCTCACATACCACACACACTCACCATGAGAGAGAAAGCTGTAAGCATTGAAGGATAGACTTCAATCAACAAATCAAACATGCAAATAAATGAAGGGCCAGAATAGGAGTTGTGTGTTTATGGGTGTCTTTTGCCATTCCTACTTCTGCAATCAATCTCAATTGAGCTGTTTTTCACCCCTCAAACCTCTCCTCTATTTTACCTCTTCTCCTGCCAGCTAATTCTCCCTCTACATCTCTCTCTCTCTCTCTCACACACACACACACAATATACTGCAATTTCATTTTTATTTTTGCGTTTTATTATTATTTATTCTTTTTTTACAATTTTCCACATCCTATCAGCTTATTCCTCTCTCCCAATCTATGATTTCAGTCACACGCTTTCTCTCTATCCCCCCTCTCTCTCGCTCTCTCCCTCTCCCTCTGATGAACAAGTGGATCTGGTGTCATTTTCATCAATTATTCACTAGGGTTTCCTGGGATTCTTAAATCAAATTATTTCTGTTGTCCTATTGTCATGATTCCGATTGTGTCTGACCTTCAACAAAGTTTTCAGCTGCTATTTGTTCTTGTATTCGTCTGAGTTTGGCGCAGATTTGAGTTTGCGCCATTGTTTCCATTTATTTTCTTTATTCTACAGAAAGCCTTTTTCCCAGGACATATAAATGGAAAAAAATTGAGTCTTGGATACTAAGCTTTTAAGAGACTTGATTTTTATTTCGAAAGAATTAATTTGGAGAGCTTGCTGGATCAAGGTAGAGAATATTAATTTTAACATTCTTTGTTAAATGTTAGTTATTTTACGCTAGTTTTATAAATAAATACTATTGATATTTTGTTGAATGCGCTATTAGGATGTTAGATCTCTAGAGTTCAATACCTATAGCTGCCCTTTTGTTGACAAAAGCTTTTAAAACCATGCCTTCGCAATTTGGAAAGTTTCTTTGCTTATAGATTCTGTCATTTAATGTTTTCCCTTTCTTGTGTTTGCTTAATATTATGACGATACTTTTGCACATAGTCGTTGGTAATGCTTAATGCTTGTGCTTTGCAGCAAGTAAAGAGTTACTTTTCTGAAGATAGTTATAGTCTCGTCATAATCGCTTTTTCCTTTTTTGCCAAATTATGTGAGGCTTCTTTTTGCATGCATGCCATCTTTGGTATTTCTTTGGGGGCTTGCAGAAGTAAGAATTAGTGTATTTCTGAAGATAACTTTTTGTCAAATTGTAACGCTTGTTGAACCACTTGCCTTTAACTTCGCATTCATGGAAAATCATTGGTCAGCCGATTTTATTAGCGAGGATTACAAGGAAACTGGATTCTGATTTTGTTTCTATTTCGTTAAATGCTCATAACTGCTTTACTTTAACAACCTGTAATTGATCCTTCGTGCATTAGTTCTTTGGGTGGATGCTAAGATATAAAATTGTACCTTTCGCTTTCTGAATTATAGGAGGCGGTAAAGATGTTGCTTTACATGTTTTCTGAGTTTGCCTTATAGGGATATGTTGGAGAGTTGACTGATAAAACTGTGTGAACTTTTGGCGTGGTCCTTTGCTTAGTTTTTGATGACGTGTTATAAAATTTTATATTGTATTTTGTAGGATCTCTTTGAACGTGATTGACCTCTCAAAGAAAGCAATTTTGCTGTTGGAGAATCGACCCTATTGATGTGACGAGACTTCTCCAATCACGAATTCAATGTGTGTTATGTCTGTTATCTCTAATATTGTGCGGCTGCTTTATGGTTTATATGGGTAAACATCTTATTGGTGGTCTATATTTTCTCTTTCTTAAAATTCATTGCTTGGTGGGTGGTTAGATAACTAGTTTTTGGAAAAGAATGAGATTGGACATTGTGGGTTGCACCAAGTTTTGTATGCATCATTTCCCACTTGGTGCCTCGCACCCTATAATTTTGCTACCTGTTCTTTCGAAAATTAGGAGTTGAGAATGTCCAGTGAAAGTGATGAGAGGACGAAGCCCAGCAGTGGCGTAGATTCCCCATCTGTTGATGATGGTATTGAAGGGAATGTCGGAGGGAATTGCCCACTTAAAAAAGGTCCATGGACTTCTGCAGAAGATGCAATTTTAGTTGAACATGTTACAAAACACGGAGAGGGAAACTGGAATGCAGTTCAGAAACACTCGGGTCTTGCCCGCTGTGGAAAAAGTTGTCGCTTGAGATGGGCGAATCACCTCAGACCAAATCTTAAGAAAGGTGCATTTACGCCCGAGGAGGAGCGTCGCATAATTGAACTCCATGCCAAGATGGGAAACAAATGGGCTCGAATGGCTGTTGAGGTGTGTCCCAAATGCTTCTATTTATTTTATGGCTGGTGAAATATCTTGGCGTATGATCTATCTATTTCCCCATTTAGGTAGTTCATTTCTCATGCAGCATTTCATTGCAAATATGCATGTGCCTTCTACAGCTGCTCTGCATGGTATTTAATTATGATTGCAAGAATAGTGATATCATAGTTTGATAGTTAAAAAGACTTGTACTTTCCATGTATAAATGTACGGTTAATTTCGAAATTGGTTCTCATGGACGCCACCTCCAATGATGCCAAACTGTGCCTTTAGGCAGTTCATTTCTCATGCTGCATTTGATTGCTATTAGGCATGCGTCTTCTGCAGCTGCATCTGGATGGTATTTAATTAAGATTGCAACAGTGGTCATTGTCATCGTGATACAGTTAAAAATACTACCTTTCCCTGTAAAAGTGTATGGTTAACTTCCAAAATTGGTTACCGTGGATACCACCTCAATTGATGCCAAAGTGCAACGGAATTTAGACGGATAGACGGCTCCTAGTATCTGACCTATTTCCCATATTCTGATATCCATTACACTGTACTGCCTCACTAATTTTAAAAATACACTGCATAATATTCATTTGTGGTATGGCATTGTAATCAAGAAACACGTGGTCTTGGACCATTACCCGCTTTTGAATTCAAAGGGATGTATTAAAGATATACACTGTATATGTGATAGAGATAGCTTGCTCTGTGCACAGATTTGAAGTTTGTGGGGCTGTAAAGTGTCCATTCTAGGTGGGAAAATAATCTTCTCAAGATTTACTTTGTTCGTTACTGTTTATAGCATTCTTCCTGCCTAAGGTTGATGTATACCATTTATTCATTATTTATTTTGAATTATAGCTCTGTAAGTACAATTTTGGTATTACTGGTATCAATCCCCTTAGTAAGATGAAGTTGAGCAATAATCTCTCATCTAAGGAGACACTGTAGTTCCATGTGTGATGGAAAAAGTTTGCTCCATACTTGGTAAGATTTTACGGTGACATGATGCGATAAGTAATCCGACTTTTCATGCTTAGAATGGCTGCTATAAGTATTTGATAATTGATATTCAGTATAATTACTTCTTCTTGCTCATCTTCTCATCCTTTTCGTCTCTACTGGCAGTTGCCTGGCCGCACAGATAATGAGATTAAGAATTACTGGAACACCAGGATCAAACGAAGACAACGTGCTGGCTTACCAATTTATCCACCTGACATCTGTTTCCAGTCATTGAACGATAACCTGCAAAGTGACGATATGAGTAATCTATCTTCTGGTAATGTGCACCATCCAGAACTCACGCCAATCAACAATTTCGACATTCCGGCTGTGGAATTTAAGAATTTGGAACTCAATCACCATATATACACACCAGCTTTTCTGGATTTTCCTGCTGGTAACTTGCTTGATTTCCCACGAGTAGCCTGCTTACACAGGGTCTAAACTCTTCGTACCGTAACAAGTCTTTGCTCCCAACAGTTCATCCATCCAAGCGTCTTCGAGGGTCAGAATCGATGTTCCCTGGCTTAAATGCTCCCATTTGTAATGTTTTCCTGGTGGGAATCAATTCCATATTGATAGTTCTATGCAAATCGGTATCTCTGCATATGATCATAATCCTCCAATTGACCATGCAAGAACTTCAAGTTTACCAAACGGCAGCCATGCCGTCTTAAATGGCAACTCTTCTTCAGAGCCTTCTTGGGCGATGAAGATGGAACTCCCTTCACTCCAAACTCAGATGGGTACTTGGGGCTCACCCTCACCCTCTTCCCCGCTGCCTTTCTTTGAGTCTGACGATATCTTAATCCAAACGCCTCCAAATGAGCACATGCACTCTTGTAATCTTTCACCCCAGAATAGCGGTCTATTGGATGCAGTTCTCTATGAATCAGAAACTATGAGAAACTCTAAGAGCATCGGTGTTCACCAGACTCCACATGCGGCAGTCAATGCAATGGACGACTCAGCACATGCTCTCCACGAGACGGAATGGGGAGCATATGAAGAACAAGTCTCTCCTTTTGGTCATTCTTCCTCATCGGTGTTCAGTGAGAGCACCCCCATCAGTGGGAACTCGTTGGATGAGCCCTTCCCTACGGGGACCTTGCCAGGTAGATGAATTCCTTCTACACAACTTTCGTTGGTATCCTCGCTCTATTAGTTTGCATTACTTCATTCCTAATATTATCCTGCATTGTTGTGATGTTTAGTTAAGGAAGAAACAATAAACGGGGGCCTAGTGCTATATAATAATAACATCGAGACAAGAAACCAGATTATCGTTTCCAAACCGGATTTGTTGCTCGCCTCAAACTGCTTCAGCCCAGTTAAACACCCAACTAAGGAACACACTCGAAAAGATACAATCGGGACGTTTCTTGGTGGCGATTTGAGCAGAGACTGCAAGAAAGTCGATGCAGTGGCAACTCCATCAGCTCAAGGCCATGATCACGACTCTGGTGCTTGGAAAGCCATGCCTACGGTCTAGTCCTCTTATTCGCATTCGGGAAAATGCAGATTTTCAACTGCCTCTGGACATGTTTTCTATATTCTATTGCTACTTGTCGCATGAATCAAGGACTATTCGACCAGAAATGGCTTATTTTTCAGGAACAATTCTGTGATGTTTGGTCATGATGTCTAGCAGGCTCACATTGTAAACATCTTGTGCGCATTTGTATGAGTTTATGAGAGCTGTACAAGAATGTTTCGACAAATATCGACTACATTTTTTTTTTTTGTTTCTGTGGATTCTTGTCTTATTCATATTTGATTCGACTGAAAAAGAAAAGTGCTCGTCACTTGCTTCATAATATTGGTTGATTTCGATCAAGACACAGTAAATGTAGCAACTGCTCTGTCACCATAATTTGTGAATGAGGAATACAACACATTTCTTGCTAATTACAATTGTTACACAAAATGTTGTTCACTCGTTAGCTATCAGTTTCCTAATTCCAAAATCAAGTTCGTTGCCTAACCCTCCGGCTGCCATTGTCACCTCCATCTGAGAGCTGGGCCCACACACTCCCAGACTTGCCACCACCGTTGCTGCAGTCTTCATCACAGCCAGCCACCGTCTTCAAAAGCTCAGACTGTAGAGATGGGCAATTTTCTTTAAGATATTCGAAACCATCCGAACGCATCACAGCTGCAAAAAGAATCATGGAAGATGTATATCGCAGTGAATCAATATACAAAACTAAAATAGCGAATACATTGGTTGAGTGGCCTCGGACCTAAAAGATCACACATCATCGCTTCCCCAAGTGTTACACGTGTAGTAAAATAAGATACAAAGTGAAAGAGCATGGAGAAAGAAGATAGTATATTGTCCACACTGTAGAGCTAAACACAACTCGAGTATTGTAATCATTTTTATAATCTGTACAGACTGTACTACAACTATTAATGTCTGAATTAGATAATATAGTATCCAAATAAAAGCTTTGCACTTCCCTCGTTCGAATTACTGACTTTTTTTTTCTCTGTCATAAATAATATAGCTTATTATCATCAACAAAACCCATTTCACTATTATCTCACATCGCATGTTTTCAATGTACCTAACAATTCATTCCAGAACATGCAAAAAATACCACAACATAAACTAACTTTGAATTCTAAATCGTAGTCGATTGAGAAAAATATTGTGAGCATACAAAAGTTCCAGAACGTGCAAAAAATACTATACCACAACATAAATTAACTTCCTATTCTAAACCTTAGTCGATTGAGAAGTTCCAAAATCTTGTGAGCATACAAAAGTTCCAAAATTACACATGCAACGTTAAGAAATACAAAAACATCAATATTAAAAAGCTATTAGTCCATTCATATAACAAAAGCACGCTACATTGCATTTAAATACATCCTAATACAATGTTAAAGTTAAAACTGCATAAAAAAGTGAATACATAGTAAACAGACTAAAAAATACATTCTAATAGATAAATACATTAGTGCTACATTCTAGATCAAAATACTAACACAGACTAAAAAATATTAAGTAGGTAAGGGTAAAATATATAAAGCAGAATTAGTTGACTTAAGAATGAAATGATCTTGTTTCTTGAAAATAGATAATACATTAGTGTTACATCATATTACATTTTACTTTACGCCCCAAACAAAAACCAACAATTAGCTCAGGCATTAGCTAAATTTACAAATATCTCTTAAGACCAACACCTAAGAAGAATCTCAAAGTTAGGATGCTATTGTAAGAAGAACAAACATATGTACTAAAAATCCAGCTGGGAAAAGCACATTATCATCTAAGGTCTATTGGCACCATGAAATAGAGCCTTAAAACATGTTGAGGCTGCTATAAGCCTAGAAAGCCATAACACCTTGGTCAGAGATGGCAAGAAGTTTTTCCTATGGACAACCGCGACGAAATGAATAGCAATTGTCATAAGGAAAGGAGTCGGGCAACAGATGAGAGGATATCCTCTTCTATCAGCAATAACAAGATTCCAAATTAATTATGGGGTAAGGAACAAAGAAGGCCAGAAGTTATATACCTGCCAGGTTCTCAGCAGCAAATTTAAGGCAAACATCTTTCAATTCTGCAGCATGATAACGATCTGCCAAAGTAAGTACTTGTGTAACTGAATTTACAGATATATCTTTGCACAGATGAGATTCACATATCCTTTTGAGTCTTTCTAAGTCATAATGATCAGCTGCAGCCAGCAACTTTGCAGTTAAGGTGTCAGCTACCAAAGGAGTAGAACAAGAATGAGATGCTATCAGCTCATTTTCAGCCAAGGCATCTCTGTAGATAAAGTGCAGCAGTGCCTGTTGTGAATCAAAGAACATTAGCACGTTTTCCACATTCCCCATTATGGAAATGTACAGACAAGTCATTTCATCAACATCATTAATAGAAGTGTAAAAACAGCAAATCACCAAAATGCAAAAGCTAACAATTAGGTAGGATAATTACTCAGGTAGAACCAGAAAGAGAAGATCAAAATTATAACATCCACTCACCTTAAAAACTTTAGGTTCCATGTCCAGTACCATAACCTCTTCCACCTCAGTATCCACTCCTTCAAGGAGTTCAGATCGAAATTTGGGGGAACGAGCAGCTAATACCAACTTGTGGGCATGGAATTTCTCCCGGATACATTAAATGTGATATCAGAACCTTCCATGTTTTCTAAAAGCATGCCAATGTCTGATCCAATATCAGAATCTGGAACCTGAATAGAGTGTAACCTTGAACAATCAATAGCAGAAACAACAACGCCAACAGTACAGTTGATCTTCAAGCAATCATCTCGAAGATAATCTGATGTTTCAAGCATAGCTCTCCTGAAAAAGCGCTTGTATCCCCTGCATTATGTCAGAGAAGAAGTTAAAAACATCAATACTAGACAGGAAGACCACCAACTTTACCTTCATGAATTGCATTAGGATAAAGAAAAAATTTCAAACTTATTTTCTGCCACAAAACCCCAAATTCCTAGTTAATAACCTGGACATTAGCCTACACTCAGACTTCTGAAAACTCCTCCATATTGGTAAGTCCTCCCAGACATTTTAGGTAGAATCTCTAGCAGCTTCAAAGTGCTAATAAAGACAGAAATATCTCAATTATCCCAAAGCCAGCAAGAAATTAAAGTTAAAGGTACTACCAACTAATCTTTAATATGCACAATCAGCGCAATCTGTAATAAAGAATTTCCATTAGACTACTAGGCATAGACCATACTGGACAAACTAATTAAATCATGTTAACAAATGTCGAGCTAATCTAATAAACCTGATAGTTCAACACAAACCACTTGCTCTTCAACCAATGAGACAGTTTTTCCTGTATTAATGTGATTTTGACATTAATGGCCATGACCTATACTCCATCTTATAGAGAAACATCTTAAAATTAGAATGTTGAAATACAACCAAACAGTCAGTATTAGCCAAAAGATGTGTGAGTAAGAAATTTAAGGTCTTTTTTATATCAACAATTATCAGGAGAACTTCATTTCACAACTTGATAAAATATATACCCAAACCAATTGAGGGTCAAGTCTAAGTCTCTTGAGAATGCAATGCAATTCATACAGGGTACAGATCCAGCATGAGAAAAATATGCAAGCCTGAAATGTTGCCTTAATCTCAAGAAACAATAGAAGTTGACTGAGATAAGATGACAACAGCAATATATGCTTTCGTAAAGCAAAAAGAAAAAAAAACCCATCCACAAATGTTGATACCACCGAGAAATCTATTGATTAACAAAACTCCAGCCTATATACACAAAACCACGAGACAAAACTTCAACCAATAGAATGTATGCCCAAAATTCAAAGCAATATCATAGTCGATTATTTACCAACGAAAACAAACCCAAAAAAAGTCGAGAAAAACATTGAATAATCAATTCAAATAAATCACATAATCCCAGCAACTCATCATCCATTTCCACACCATAGAACGCAAAAATCTAAAACGAAAGCCGGGATATCAAATAGGAAGTTACTACATCCTGATGCACGAATGACAAGAAACGATTAACTCACCACATACTACCGCGGTATTTAAGCGTGTAGGGCCCGCTCTCGAGCGACCTATCGAAATGGCTATGCAGCTTATGCTTCCCTTTCCCGCTCTGATCCATGAGCGTCAGCTCGAACAGCGCCCGCACATCCGTGCCTTCGCTCGCCAGCGCTATGAACACCGACACGTAGGTCGAATTATCCTCGGGGTTCTTCCCGTCGGGGTAGAAATATATCGCCCATTTGTACCCTCCCACCGTGAATTCTTCGCTCGCTATGTGTTTCCCGACGCCCATGCCTTTCGCCAGTGAGTAGCCCTGTATCACGAACCGGTGAGACCCGTTCACCGTCTCCGTCACCGAGCTCGAACGCGTCGGCGATGTCTGGTTCGGCATCCTATCCGGCGTTTCCGCCATGTTCGAGCATAAACTTTCCCTTGATTTCTGGCTGTAACAATCAGGCGAAACGCATCGCGCGTGAATGGCGATGAATTGGGAGGGTGGAGACGACGAAAGGGGGAAAGCGAGTTAGGGTTATTCAAATTGTTTTGGGGATTTGTGATTTTTTGGTATAATTTTTCTCTGGTCGTCGGAATTATAGGTGGGGGCGATAATTGAATTCAAATTAATCTTAGTTAGAGATAAAATTGACGAGGGTGAAGTTGATAATGTATGTATAGGAAATAACGAACTATAATAAGGTTATTTTGATAAATTCATGGTTGCTTATAAATTTATGAAAAATAAGGTAGGGTTGACCAACTTGTTTTAGGGAAAGCTTATAAGTCGTGGAGCTTATTTTCACAACTTATAAGCTGTTTATGAACTTATTTTGTCAATCACTTTATAACAACTTATAAGCTGTTTTAAAGAGCTTATAAACTCAGCCAAACACCCTCTAAGAGTTGCTCAAACAAATTTAGATGTGCAAACACTTAAGATTAAAATAATTTGGTAAAAAGTCATGTGTTACGGACTTATCGATACGATCCGCTGGTACGAATGATCTATCGACGCGAACGGAAGAACGAACAAGATGGAATATCCCAAAACCTCCGAATCTAACCTCAAGTGATATAGGTCAAGATTTCGCCTATACCCAACTAGATAGTCGACGCAAGAACTCGGGACGATGAATGACACACCTAACGAGGGATGGATGTCTCGTCGACATCGTCGATAATTGAATTTCTTGGCAAACACAAGAAAATTCAAGAGCTAATGAAGAGAATAAAACTCACATATATTCGTAAATCAAAAGTGAATATTTTCAGATACTTACAAGCCTTTATATATTTGAAAATAAAGAATTCTAATCCTTGTCAAATAAGGATTCCTAATCAAAACAAGAAAATAAAGAACCCTAATCCTTGTCAAAGACGGATTCCTAATCAAAACAGAAACTAATTAATATAAGAGACCTAACTAAACTAGGATACTATTTAATCTAACATTTAAATGGGTCATGAAAATAATTAAAACTAAAAACGTGGCCCACAATATCAAGTAATGGGTGAAATATCGGACTCCATCATTCCTCCTCTTGAGAAGGATTTGTCCTCAAATCCAAGTCATCACCTATATCAAACGAACTCACTCACTTCAATTCACTAGCCCTCGCAAGATACCAAATGTGGAATCCAAATTTATATCCAACCAGGGATAAGCCTCCACGGGCAATGTGGGACGATCATCATCCCCCCATAAGACCCGATCGCCTCGATCGGCGATCGCGAACCCTATGAGACACCGACCCAATGGAAGGTCACCGATACCAAATGATACGATCCTCATTGTACGAATGATCTATCGACGCGAACGGAAGAACGAACAAGATGGAATATCCCAAAACCTCTCGAATCTAACCTCGAGTGATATAGGTCAAGATTTCGCCTATACCCCAACTAGATAGTTGACGCAACAACTCGGAGACGATGAATGACACACGAACGAGGGATGGATGTCTCGTCGATCGTCGATAATTGAATTTCGCAAACATAAGAAAATTCAAGAGCTAATGAAGAGAGAATAAAACTCACATATATTCGTAAATCAAAAGCTGAATATTTTCGTATACTTACAAGCCTTTATATAGGCTGAAAAATAAAGAATTCTAATCCTTGTCAAATAAGGATTCCTAATCAAAACAAGAAAATAAAGAACCCTAATCCTTGTCAAAGACGGATTCCTAATCAAAACAGGAAACTAATTAATATAAGAGACCTAACTAAACTAGGATACTATTTAATCTAACATTTAAATGGGCTGCGAAAATAATTAAAACTAAAAAACGTGGCCCACAATATCAAGTAATGGGCTGAAATATCGGACTCCATCATTCCTCCTCTTGAGAAGGATTTGTCCTCAAACCAAGTCATCACCTATATCAAACGAACTCACTCACTTCAATTCACTAGCCCGCAAGATACCAAATGTGGGAATCCAACCTTATATCCACCCGTGATAAGCCTCCACGGCAATGTGGGACGATCATCCCCACCCCATAAGACCCGATCGCCTCCATCGGCGATCCGCGAACCCATGAGACACCGACCCAATGGAAGGTCACCGATACCAAATGATACGATCCTCGCCGGTACGAATGATCTATCAAGACGCGAACGGAAGAACGAACAAGATGGAATATCCCAAACCTCTCGAATCTAACCTCAAGTGATATAGGTCAAGATTTAGCCTATACCCCAACTAGATAGTTGACGCAACAACTCGGGACGATGAATGACACACTAACGAGGATGGATGTCTCGTCGACATGTCGATAATTGAATTTCTTGGCAAACACAAGAAAATTCAAGAGCTAATGAAGAGAGAATAAAACTCACATATATTCGTAAATCAAAATTTGAATATTTTCAGATACTTACATGCCTTTATATAGGTGAAAAATAAAGAATTCTAATCCTTGTCAAATAAGGATTCCTAATCAAAACAAGAAAATAAAGAACCCTAATCCTTGTCAAAGACGGATTCCTAATCAAAACAGGAAACTAATTAATATAAGAGACCTAACTAAATTAGGATACTATTTAATCTAACATTTAAATGGGCTGCGAAAATAATTAAAACTAAAAAACGTGGCCCACAATATCAAGTAATGGGCTGAAATATCGGACTCCATCACTTACAGTATCATCTTTTAAATGAAATTAATTAGAATTCATAAATTGTAACTAAAATTTATCAATTTTTAACTACAATTTAGTAATCATAATTAAAATACAATTAGATTAAATATAACGTACATTCGAATAAATCAGAGTGTGATTGGTGTTAGGCTAGGCTACATAAATGATGGGAGAGAGGAAGCTCTTCTAATTGCTAGTTTGTTTTTTATTCATTCACTTCACCTTTTCAATGCATTCTTCATGGTTTTTACTATGTTATTAATGATAGTTTTAGTTAGTATTTTTAAATGTTAAAAAATATTATGAAATTCATTAAGATATTTTATCTATAATTAATAGGTTATGATTCGAGTCACCTAAAGACTTATTTTACATTTCTTCAATAAATTAAAAAATTTACAGTTTTTCCTCATTCTTCAACTATGGAAATCGCTAGAAAATTCAAACTTGTAATTTAATATTTATTTAATGCTATATAAACTAAGTATTAGAAAATTAATATATAATTAAATCAGTATTAATTTCACATTTCTTACAGCTTTTTTACATTTATCAAACACATAATAATTAATTTATAAATATTCATTTTCATACAAAAAGAAATTCAAGCACATCCAAACAATGCGACTCTTTTATGTATAAAATGAGATAAACGATTCAACATTCATCGTCCCTCTTTCTCATATTGTAAAAAAACATTCTATACAAGGTAGGCCTAACCATTTTCTTTATATATAAAATAAATCCAAGATGAAGCAATAAAAATAGATCCCATTTCTGCCATCTTAAAGACACGATTGTCAATATAAGAATAAATAAGGTCTATACAATCATAAAAAGAGAAAATACACAATTTTAACATGATACTTGACTTTGTGATAGTTTTAGTCTAATAAATCAATAATATCTTAATCAGGCCCAATGAATTGATTTTGTGATAATTTTAGCTCGTAAATGATTTTTTATACCAAAAAGTACAGTCGACATCGTGAAATGACATATAAAATCCACAAGCTAGAAAGGTAGTTGAAAATGATTTTTACGGGCTATTTGTTATTTCCGATGATAATTGTGCTTTTTGATGCCGAAAATAACTTACGGATTAAAATTATCAAAAAATCAATTCATTATGCTTGATTAATGTATTATTGATAGATTATGTTAAAAGTATCACAAAGTCAATTTATTAGGTTAAAATTATGTATTTTCCCATCATAAAAATGACTTCTTCTAACTTTTTACTTATAAATTATGTATAGCATCATTTATTTCAAAATTTTCTAATATTTTGTTTTTGAATACATCATTGCCAAAATATCCAATCTTTCATGCGATATTGACGATTTCAAATATGTGTGATAAATTCCTCTTAACTGATGTTACATTAACATGCATAGTCAACAATATTCTATAAGCAATATCTACATTTGGATTACAATATACCATTTTTACAAATTTAATAATTTCAATAACTAACACTATCTTATATAGCAAAGTCATTTGTAACATTTTAATTTGGTAAACACATCAGATAAATTATTATGGGTGATAAAATATTTTAAATTAACACAATAGGTTCTTAAGTCATCATTATCCAATGATCTTAGAATTTTCAAATCAAACTAAAAACCAATAACTTGAAGAGTCTGAACAATAACTAATTTTCCAACGTATTCTTGCTTTTATTTATTGTCCATGCAACATCAAGAAATCAGGATGAAAAAAAGGATTCGTTTGGTTCTTATAAAAGCTTGTAAAATAGCCGTTACATTTAATAGATTGGATCGAAGCCCTCGACTCGTTAAAGGTTATACTTTCAACATATAAGTTGGATAACGCACACCACTTCTAAGGCCTTTTTTAAGAGAATGATGGGCTCAATTCTAATACTCGGGTTGCATAAATAAATAAATTATACTCCCTTCGTTCCATCAGTGTTGACTCGTTTTCTTTTTTGAGTTGTCCCGTTCCAAAAAAAGAAAACGATTTTACACTAAAAGTCCCTCGAATTCGTGTCATACACTACATTACACATAAAACATAACCATCATTAATAAACGTGTAAAAAGAAAGGAGCCAATATTGTTAGAACGGGGGAGTATTATTGTAGAAAAAGCATTATTGTATATATAAAGAGTCGTTGCGTAGAGTTACCGGAAGCAGGCGAAGTAATGAGAAACATTATTATTGGGGTAAAATCAATGTTTGGTAGGGCAGCAAACTAGTCCTGTGATGTAGAATTTGTAGGCTCCAAGTTGGTGTTTGCTACTGTCTCTGCCTCACCTTCACTGCTTAGCTCCTCTTTCTCAACTCTGCTAACTCTGAATATTGCTAAATTCGTGTCGCCTGACAAACAAAAACATCCACTAAATCAGATATATGCTATGCATTAGCAGTAATGAAATTGGTAACTTTGCTCACTCTTCCAAAAATCTACACATACATGTGATCCTTCTTCTATTATGCATTATGAATTAATGAGACCAAATACATCCCTTGTGGGATTTATGGCTAGTTACAAGCTCCGCTCGACTGGTTTCGTGCATGGGGCCGGTCAACATTCGTTAGATGGATCAAGATCAGGATCCCAATACAAGATAATGTATGAGTAATAGACAAGGATCTATAAAGCAAACTTTTGCCAGATAATTTAACTGGCACATAGACAACATAGGGTAGTAAATTAGTGAGTTCATACCAAATGTGATGAGATTCCCAGGTGATGCAGGGGAAACTACTCCAGGTAGAAGACGTTTCTCGTTAATGAATGTACCATTGGTGCTGTCTAAGTCCGTAATCAAGAGGTTCTCGTCTGTCTTCTGGATCCGAGCATGTAAACCCGAAACTGTAATGGTTGTGAACAAATCGAGAATAAGAGAACGAAAGAGGGAAAATAATGAGAAAACGAATCGTGCAGTAACACAAAACAGACATTTTCATTGTTGACATATTTTTAATCTGTATATTCTCTAAACAACACAAAAGCACACTTTGCATCTTGCTCTTACATTTTATGAAGAGGAAGATGTGATAGACTAAATGATCAAGAATTTTGAGACAAATTAAAATATTAAAGAGAGAATATATTGCAACATCATTCAAGTACCTGTAGGCACAGGAATCACAATATCCACTTTCTCAGGAACACGGCCAACAGTAACTACATTCTGAATAATGTCAAAAAAAACATTCAAATATTGAATTTTCTAAAAAGAATTAATACACTATAAGTTGAAATCCAAATACTTACAGAATTTATTTCAAATGCACCCGGCCTGGCAATCTTAAAGCCTATATGCTCAAAATTACCATCACCTGTTTAATAACAATATAAGATTTTTTCTTCTCCAAAGATAAGACCTTTTGCAGAATAAATTAATATGCAAAGCACAGCCTAATTAGCATTTTCATTCAAGCACACAGTGCTGGAACAAAATCCTGCATTCGAGACAGCATCAGTTGAATAATAAGATGCATGATATTTCAAATTTATTATGAATTTCTAAATTAGATTAATGATTCTAAATTGTTTCAGGTTTTGTTTGAACATATTCCTAAAATTATTGTAGATTAAAAACAAGCTCTAAGTTAAGATGTACAAGAGCATAATAACCTATCAAGATTCAAGAATTGTTCACGAATAGGCCAGAAACATTCCATATCAAATTATCAATGCAACAATCATCCTACTTAGCTTCGAGCTAGCAACTAAATTCCCCTTTTTCCTAAACTTCTCCACCAACTCTCTCTCTCACACACACAGACAAACTGGTTGAAGAAGCTTAATTAGCTAACCTACGGGTTCAAGAAGCCATGTTGCAGAGGCATTTGTTGCAGCAGTGCTTGCAGAATCGGAAGCCCTTATGGCGACGAAATTCCTCGACTCTCTCGCACTAGATTTCAGCTTTCTGGGCAGGCAATTGTAGCCGTGAAAATCAACAGTGCTACGAGCAGAAGAGGTAGCTTTGGCTGGGAAAAATGGTGGCGAGAGAGAATTGGCCTTGGCATATGAGAGAGAATGCCCAGCCATCTCCATTTCTTGATCTAAATTCTTCTTTTTCAGGCTCAGAATTTGGTTGGGAATCAAGATTTTTTGAAATGAACAATATCTATCTAATTATAATGATAGGTGACATTTGTGATCATAGAAAAAGATAGATGATGTACGTGGCATCCAATTTATGCTGTACCTTTCTTTGGATAACGAAAATATTTGTGCCCCTCAGCTCTGTCATGGTGTTGTAAATTTGTAGTCAAGTCCGAGGAGAATCGGTAAAATTAGGGGTGTTTAAACGGTTTCGGTTTCGGTTAAGCTGAATCAACCAAACCGATAAATTGGTTAATCGAAACCGACAAATTTGGTTATCTGGTTGGTTTGGTTCGAGTTGAAAAAAATTGGTTATTGGTTAATCGATAACCGAACTAGTTCGAACCGAAAACCAAAACCGTTTTTATTTTTAATTATTATTTCAATTATTAATTAATTAATTAAAATTATGAAAATCAATTTTAATTATTACTTTATTAATTATTGTTAAATATTTTATCTATTTTTAATAAGTTTCAGTTTTAATTATTATTTTATTTATTTTAATTATTATTTTATTTGTTTTATTATTATTTTATTTGTTTTATTATTAATTAATTTTAATTCGGTTTTCGGTTAATCAAAACCGAACCGCGGAACCGATCGGTTTCGGTTAACCGAAAATTTAAAACGGTTTGGTTTTGCCCACTTTTTCGAGAAATTTGGTTCGGTTAATCGAAAATTGATTCGATTAATCAAACCGAACCGTTAGACACCCTAGGTAAAATGATATGAATAATTGGGTTCAAATAGATACTAAATAGATTTTGATAATCTATCGAATTGAGCAACTAATAATTCTGAACATCATATTAAATGTGTCTGGGTGATGATCCCATCAATATATGAAGACAATATCATATTTTTCCTGAAAAGTTTGGACATATTCATTAATATAAAAATAAGGGTTTTTGCTGTTTGGATTATTAGTTGATGTTTTGGAATTTAATACTGAAACTAGTATTTTACTCATGAGATGCATGGAGAATATTTACATACCTTAAATTTAGAACTACTTGTCTGTATACATGCAAACAATTTTCAAAGTTTAATAAGTTGATTTGAAAAATATGACGGATAGAGTCGGCAAAATGAGCCCGGTTCGAAAAGCCCATCCAGGTCATTCCGGGGTTGGTTTGGCTTAAAATTAAAGCCAGAAAAAATCGGACCTAAAAAGCCCATCCGAGAAAAACCTCGGGCCTACCTGGCTTCGGGCCAAAAAAGCTCGGGATTTTTGACTAAAAAAGTCCGTCCGATATTCTATTAAATGTACATATTTATCATATTATTTAATATACATATCTATAATTTTTAAATAATATTAATTATATTTTATAGAATTATTATTTTTTATAGTAACAATTTTCTTATTAATTCACATACTGGTCAGGAAAATAAGTTTTTTTGGATTGCAACACATCAAAATTATGAAAAAAAAAAGTAATAACCTCATAAATCATTCAAAAATAATCTTAATAGAAATGATCTCCAAACATATATAGGCTGATGATTAATGACTTTATAGTATATAAAAACTATTTTGACTCATTGATCTTAAATATATATTGTATCATTAATTTCTTTTTTTCTATTATTTTAGGCGTACAAGTGGGATTGACGTTTAATAATACTCCCTCCTCCGTCCACAAAAAACGTGCATTTAATTCCTTTTCGGTTCGTCCACCAAAAATGTGCACTTTTCTTTTTAGAAACACCAACTTTACATTTTACCCTCAACTTATCCACTTATTTACAAAAACACTCATGGCTACCACCTTTTACACTCACAATCCATTAATATATTCATTTATTATCTCAACGACACACTTTTTATACACATTTACTTTACACTCATTACAGTTTTCTTAAAACCCGTGCCACCAAAATCGATGCACGTTTTTGGTGGACGGAGGGAGTATCATTTATCTTTGATTTGTAATTACTAATTTTTTCTCCTTAAATTAAAAAATTAAAATTATCTTTGCATTACAACATCATAGTATAAATACATAAATATGTCAAGATATACAAGAAGCATTATCATAAGAATAAGTAAACTCAAAATGTTCTGATCACCGATTCTTTATTTAAGTTAAGAAATTATGATATTTCAATTAAGTATTTTTTTTAAAATTTAAAATATTAATTTTATATATTACAAAAACTATAAAATGATCTAAATAGCCCGTCTACCCGAAAGTCCACTCGAGGTTGATTTGGGCTTCATATTGTTAGGCCTGAAAAATTTCAGACAAACCCGACCCGAAATATATAAAAACCCTATGACCTCGTGGTCGAACTATTAAATTTATTAAACCGTTATTTTGCCAGCTATAATGATGAATTCGTTAAGTTTTGCATGCACGAACGCACACTCGGATCAAAATGTAATCACACGGATAAATGTCGGACAAATGTAAAATATTAACCCATATGTATTTCTCTAAAATTAATGAACAAGTAACATTAGACTAAATTAAAAATACTAATAATCCGAGAAAATATATTAGCAAGTCCCAATCAGCTGGACCACAAAAATAAGGGACACTTGCAACCGTCACGTATCAGCCGTAGGCACAGCAGTCAGGAAATTGTGGACTTTCTTTGAAGCAATCTCAGCCGCCAATGAAAATCAACGGCTACAAAGCTCGCGCCCACTAAAATCATTTGGAATACACGCGACACCCACTCACTCTCTCCTCTCTTCCCCGTTCCTTCAACCGACGTCGCCGGTGCTCTGCTAAACGCCGTCGTGTCGCGCTTTCTGACAGTTCAATTGGAGCCCTAGAATTCCAATTTCGCCGAATCTATCACGAATCCTGAGAAGTATTTTCTCCTTCTGCGTAATTGTCTTGGATCATAGGTACTTGTTTGTAATTTCATATATTCAGCATATACCTGCATATTTCTTACATCTATACGAGATTCCTTTTTTCTATATGATTGTTTAATTACTGCATTCATTAGCTAGTTAGTGTGTATAGCACAATTTGAAGTGCTTGTGAACGCTTAGTATTATTGTAGACAATTTATTGCACTGTTATATAGGATTTAATAAGGAAATTTCCTAGGCATATTAGTATGTACACACACACACACACACACAGACACACACATGCTTATATATGTGTCTGTGCTGCAGAATTTGATATGCTGTTTGAATTTTCAATACACCACTACGGAATGGAAGGACTGATGAAGACTTTGAGGGATTAAAAAGTTGATTGCACGTTTAGCTGAATATAATTTGTGTGCCTTCCAAATATCTGAGTTTCGTTAAATTGTGTTTGTGAAGTGTGTAATTAAGCTTTACCTTTTTACCCTGTATATTTGTGGACTGCTGAAATTCATGCAAATCTGGCATATGAAGCTGAGAAAAAGTTGTTAAGAAATGCTGCATACTTGTGGTTTCTGTGGGAATTAACTATCACGCAAGTGGGATAAAGTGTATGGATGCTGAATTGGTAGGTGCCAAAGAGGGGAATATGGGCCAACATGGGGGCTGGCAGATGATGGGGATGATGATTCTAATAGTAGTGGAGAAATAATTGCATCCGGGCAGTCGCTGGTTGAGGATGGTATTTTTGCTGAACCACATGTTGGGATGGAATTCGATTCCGAAAATGCAGCAAAGATGTTTTATGAAGACTATGCAAGAACTTTGGGGTTTAGCTCTCGAGTTTGCTTTGACAGTTCAACCTCCAGGGAGTTTCTGTGTTCCAGGGATGGATTAAAAAAGAGCTGGTGAGAGCTGTGGGGCAATGCTCAGAATTGAACCAAGGAGTCAAAACAAATGGGTAGTGACAAAATTTGAGAAAGATCATAATCACACAATTGTTAGTCGTAGTAAGTTGCGGTGCCTCAGACCTAAAAGACATTTTGCTGCTACCACAAACAGTGCGGCTGAAACTTTCCAAGGTGTAGACATAGTTCCCACTGGCGTCATGTATGTTTCTGTGGATGGAAATGGCGTTTCTTCTGAAATTAACCATGTAGGGAGGAATATGAGTGCTTCCAGATTAAATCATACAGTTAAAAATATTGGATCACTGGGCCTTACACCGGGATATTCCAACCAAAGAAGAACATTGGGTAGGGATGCTCAAAATCTCCTTGATTATTTTAAGAAGATGCAGGCGGAGGATCCTGGATTTTACTATGCTATACAACTTGATGAAGAGAATCGCATGGCTAATGCATTCTGGGCAGACTCTAGGTCAAGGAGAGCTTACAGTCATTTTGGAGATGCAGTTGTTCTGGATACAACATACAGGATAAATCAATATATAGTACCATTTGCTCCATTTACGGGAGTGAACCATCATGGTCAAACTATTTTATTTGGTTGTGCGCTACTTTTTGATGAATCTGAAGCTACATTTGAGTGGCTATTTAAAACATTTCTGGCTGCTATGAATGATCACGCACCTGTCTCCCTGACCACAGATAAGGACAGAGCATACAGGCTGCAGTTACACAGGTGTTTCCTGAAGCCCGCCATTGTGTAAACAAGTGGAATGTGCTAAGAGAAGGCCATGATAGAATGGCTCACGTATGTCATGCTCATCCTAACTTTCAGGTGGAGCTCTATAACTGCATCAACATGACAGAGACCATTGAGGAATTTGAATCTTTTTGGCTATCTATACTTGACAGGTATGATCTGAAGAGAAATGATTGGCTTCAGTCTATATACAATTCCCGCAAGCAATGGGTGCCTGTTTATTGTCGAGACTCCTTCTTTGCTGCTGTTTCACCCAGTCTTGGATTTGAAAGCTCCTTTTTTGATGGCTATGTAAATCAACAAACTACTTTGCCAATGTTCTTTAGACAATATGAAAGAGCTTTAGAGAACTCATTTCAGAGGGAAGTAGAAGCTGATTTTGACACAATATGCACCACTCCAGTGCTGAAGACACCTTCCCCTATGGAAAATCAGGCTGCTAGCTTGTATACAAAGAGAATATTCTTGAAATTTCAAGAGGAATTAGTAGAGACATTTGTATATACTGCAAATAGAATTGATGGAGATGGGAATAGTTGTACATTCAGGGTTGCAAAATTTGAGGATGTCACCAAAGTCTATTTTGTCAAACTGAATATTGTAGAAATGAGAGCTAATTGTAGCTGTAAGATGTTTGAGTATTCCGGCATCCTATGCAGACACGTGTTGACAGTATTTACTGTAACAAATGTACTTACCTTGCCATCCCATTACATCTTAAAGCGGTGGACCAGAAATGCTAAAAGCATCACTGTAGCTGATGAACAATGTGAGCTGCAGGTTCACAAGTCTCTGACGACAAGATATAATAATTTGTGCAAGGAAGCAATTAGATTTGCTGAAGAAGGGGCTATGTCGTTAGAGACATACAGAGCATCACTTCTTAGTCTTAGAGAAGGAGGGAAAAAGGTTGCTGGTGTTAAAAAAATTGTAGCAACAACTGCTCCTTCTAGCTCACAGGTTGGTGGAGTTACTTATGATGATCGTAGAACATCCACAGCAAACCTTGAAATGACCCCTTTACTTTGGCCACGCCAAGATGAAATAATTCGACGCTTTAATCATAATGATACTGGTGTTCCTAGTCTTTCAGATCTGAGTGTCCCACGCATGGCACCAGTTTCTCTTAACCGTGATTGTGGTCACTCCGACAACATGGTATATCCATTCCGATTAAATTACTATAGAAATGATGTCTTTCTTTTTTTTTTTTTTGGGTGACAGGGAACAATATAAATAGATTATCTCTTGGAAAAAAATTAATCTCCTTTTTGTGTTGGTATACAGATGATTCTTCCTTGTCTTAAGTCAATGACTTGGGTAATGGAGAATAAGAACTCGACTCCAGCTAATAAGGTAGCTGTAATTAACCTGAAGGTATGTGCTCCTATATGATGACTTTTCCAGAATTATTGGTGAACCTATATCTTATTTTACTATCATTCTTTCCTTTTCCATTTTTAGTCTTTCTGAAATTTCCAATTTGTTGAGTCGAAGGAGAATTACAGAAATACTGTACCTTGAATCTCAAACAATCATATACTCAAAGGTGTTTTAAACAAGAGTAATATAGAAGTAAAGAAGAGGGTGCATACATCCGTCACAAGCAAGTTACTTCCTTTTGTTTGTGCATATTTAGTGATAAAGGTCTTTTCAATATAAATGTGACCCCGTATAAGTTCCTTTACACCTCCGCTATTTGTACTTATATTAATGTCATTTCCTGAGTCGCCAATGTGACCCCGTATAAGTTCCTTTACACCTCCGCTATTTGTACTTATATTAATGTCATTTCCTGAGTCGCCTTTGTTCCGGAACTAATCTCCAGCTCAATCTTTCAATAAATGATACTGATATTTCGTTTAGAAGCATTCATTGTTTTATTTCTTTTCATGGCTTTCAATATGTGCCACTTCTCTGCAACCAACTTTAATAAAGAAGTTGAATTTATGCTTGCTGTTTCTAATTTACATAACTTTTTGCTGCTTGTGCAGTTACAAGACTATGCCCAGACTCCAGCAGGAGAATCAGAGGTAAAGTTTTCACTGTCAAGGGTCACTTTGGAGCCCATGTTGAGGTCCATGGCCTACATCAGCGAACAGCTTTCAACCCCTGCCAATAAGGTTGCTGTTATCAATTTGAAGGTTTGTGGTTCTCAATTTTGATACTAGTTGGATGAAATGATTGTATGTAGACCCTTATCTTTTGCATGATTCCAGTTATACATGTCAAAAATCATCCTACAATGATGGCCGAAAATAACCTTGAGTGGACAAAGGGGAATGTGTGTGTAGACCCTAAATGTATTTCGATATACTTGTGTTAATCTTTGCAATAGCTTTGATGGAGATTGTTGTCACTTGACTAATCTGGAATCGCAGGATGGGTTAGATTTACTGCAAAAGTTCCATCCTATCAAAATTGGTGCAATAAAAGAAGAGGAAGTAGTCTATGCAAGGCAATCACCTGCTTAGTTTCATGTAGTTGGCAGTTATCCTACAATAAGGATAAAATTTGCTAATTGTTCATTTGCATACCTCATAGTTCTTTCTGCACTGGACGAGCCTTGATTAACATTTCATTAGAGTTGGGCCTCACGTCTTTTAATGTTAACTTAAGCCATGTTTAACTTATTTGTATTGCCATGTGACTGACTGGGTTCTTGTAAACTACATGTGAACATGTGTTTCTTCAATTTCTGCCAAGAGTCTCTCAGTCCCCGATTGTAGGTTTAGGTAATCATCAAAAAATGAAGTGTTAATAATCATCTAAACTACTTTTTTCTATCAAACATCAGGTGGCAATTCACACTAAGTAACTTCTGATGTGTTCGATGCCATAATCATTCTGTTCATATGGTCTGCTCTTATATTCAGCTTCAGGACACGGAGACAACCTCAGGAGAATCAGAAGTGAAGTTTCAGGTTTCAGGGATACTTTAGGTGCCATGTTGAGATCAATGGCCTACATCCGAGAACAGCTTTCAAATGCAGTAAGGATTCTTGACCTGTGCTGGCAAAACATTCTTTGTTTTGTCAAGACTTATGATTACCTGATCCTATAAATTGGATGCATTTTGTATAAGGCACCTTTCTTTCTGTTATTTCTATTTCTTGATCCTATAATTGTGAATAGGTATGGATTTTTCTATATCTCTTGGCTGTTGAATCATGCATAGTATACTCTAAAATACTTAAGTTATATATTTCTTACAAATTTGGAAGCATAAATTGGAGAAGTTAATCTTAGCAATGTATAAGTAAATTTATTCTGGTGATATGCACTATTTTGTTAATTCAAGTAGCTTAACTCTGGAATTTGACTCTTGAGTTTTTGTTTTTTTATCAGCATTTATACTGCTCTATGAATATCGAAATATGATATGATTACACTATGGACATACTTACGTGTGCCTGTTGAGTCATCAAGTGGCCTTATCTTTATTTGTTACTGAAATTACTTAGTACCTCCAAAAGGGAAAATTATTGTTACAGAAACGGTGTTTATTACCTGAATTTTCCTGGAACTCTTCTTTTCTAAAACCCCACCCCTGAGTTTTGGCCTAAATACAAGTAAGTTCATTAGTTTTCAAAACGTTACAAAATGCTCCAGCGATGAGATACGTGGAAAAAGATAACTTTGTAGAAGTTAGTCTATATCAAAAATCTGTTGGAAAAGATAGCGAATTTGTCCTTTAACCTTTAGACAGAGAATAGCATAGCATAGGCCTGAGCTTTTAGTATATCATAAGTTCCAATAAATAATGGTTTGTCATAAAATTACTTATTTTACTTACATTATGCATACATCTTCAGAATTCCCATATTTCCTTCGTCAAATTCTCAAACTGCTATAAATGTCCGTATTGCTTCATTCAGTGATTTATGTTCTCTTTTTCTGATTGTATTTTTGGTTATTATCATTGCCGTACCCTCCTGTTAACAGCAACTATATGCTCATGTCATTGCAGATCGAGCCTAAACAAGATAATCTAACAAAAAGACCACGAAAGTAGGCGTCTTCTGGTGCCACACATGTCACACGAAAGCTTAGGTACGACCAATCTTAGGTTCTTCTCTGAACATTCTTTTCCGACTTTCACCCTGAACACTCCCGTCTTGTAGGTAGTTCCATCTGATTTTGTTTGGTATCTCTGTGTTTGTAAATGTGAGTTTTCTGTCAGTAGAGCAGTGTTTATTCTCTCTTTTTGTTTAATAGTTAGGCCCAGATTGTATGATACATAGATGACTCTTTGTATATTGAGTTAGATGGTTCTGTAGGACTAGCATGCTATTGATGTAAAATGGGGTTTTCTAGTGTAACTTTGTACCCGGATCATGTTTATGAAATAAGAATTTTTTGCTATGTTCCATTTAAGGCTTGAGGTATTCGGACTTCGGTTCGAAAGAAGCATTTTTGAAATTCGATTGTTTAGTAAATGAGTCTATTTTAAGCCTCTTTCTGAGCTTGACAAATTTTTCGAGTCGAGTTCGAGCCTAAGCCAGCCTGCCTTGAACAGGTTGAGTGTTAGAAATGAGCTTATTCGTGAACATTATTGTGAAAAATAAATTACAATTTTTTTCTTAAAATTTAGGTAATGCTATTTACCAACAATAAATTATGCTTATATGTGATGATTAACAAATATAATATGAAATGTGAATATATATATATATATATACATAAAAAGAAGGCTTTTGATATTTTTGTATCGAAAATATTTTAATTGGTTAATTTGTGTTTGATTGAAACATGCATGTTTGTTCTATCCTATTTTCGTCGATTTAGAGTGAAAGAAGATAGTTTTAAGATTCATTTGTCTCCCTTGTATTTCGTTATTTTTTATAACGTTATACAGTTTCAATAATGCATCAAGTGTTATGTCACTATTTTTTAATAGAGTTTGTATGAGTTTAGCTTTGTCGAATTATATGTTCCATAAGTCTACATATGAGCATTTTGAATCTGAGCTTATATTACTTTTATATTTTGAAATGAGGCTACATGTGATCAAAGCTTGTTATTCTTAAAACTAGATTATGTGATTAAATTTAGTTGGTGTCAACTATTATGTTTTTCATAGATGCTCATGTCTCACAATGAAATCAATCTACCTCTTATGTCTAGTAAACTTTTATATAAACTTTATTCATTGCTCGTTCTAGAATCAACAGAAAGGAGACAAGTATGCTTCAATTTAAACAATGAAGAAATTGGATTTGGTCCTCTAGAATTTTTTTTTGATAATAAGTTTATCAATGGGTGGGAGGAACCTTCGAATCCCCAAAAAAATATTTTCGTGGCCACAACAAAATATTCTTCAAAGACAATATAAATGGTTTTGAAGATCATTTCAATCTTATAGGAGGTCATGTCGAAGACTTAATGAAATTTGTGTTGCTTGTAGTTTTGTATGAGATTTTTTTGATACGTCACAAACCTCGAAAATGATTGATAATGGGTTAATATGCACCTAATTTATAATTTAGATAGGTTTCCTTGGGGTTTGGTAATCTACGAATTCATTGTTACACTAAATCATAATGCTAGGTCACGTATAACAGAACGTGAGGGTAAAAATGAAGCAATTGACCTCAATGCATATGGATTCACATCTGCCCTTCAAATTTTTGCATGAGAAGGTCGCAGATCACTGTGGTCAACCTCATGAGATTGAGAAGACATGATGAAGACCTATTGTTAGTATGAATAATATATTTATTTATATATAGTGAGTGAGCTTCAAATAAAAATTATTTTAGATTATGAATGTAAGAATCAAATAAATTTATTGTGAAAGTTGACGAATACATTTTTAAAAGTTACTGAATCTACAATATTCCCAATTTTTGTTTGGTTTAGAATCCCATGAGGAACAATAATTCTAATTTCTTAGATTTAATAACTTTTCATGTAAATTAACTTTCACGACGAATTCATTATTTTTTTTGTTTTTATCTTCATACTTTAAAAAGGATGTCACGTTATATATATATATATATATATATATATAGAGGGGTTGGATCCATGAACTTATCTTTTTTGAGAACTTGAGAACCATGCATAATACGTTGAAGATGATGACAAAACAAGATAAAGTTATGAATAACGAAAACTTTCTAAAATTGTTGCATAACAAAATAATTTTAGAAAGTTTTCGTTATGCACAACTTTATACCGCTTTGTGCATCATCTTCAACGCCTTATGCATGGTTCGCAGTTCGCAAAAAGATGATTCATTTGATCCACTCCCTATATATATATATATATATATATATATATATATAATCATCATCTTTTTGCGACTCTGCGAACCATGCATAAGACGTTGAAGATGATGCACAAAGCGGTATAAAGTTGTGCATAACTAAAACTTTCTAAAATTATTTTTTGTGCAACAATTTTAGAAAGTTTTCGTTATGCACAACTTTATACTTGCTTTTTGCATTATCTTCAATATCTTATGCATGGTTCTCAAGTTCTCAAAAGATGAGTTCTCACTAGATCTAACCCCTATATATATATATATATATATATATATATATATATAAACTTTATTTAAAGTGATATCGTGAAAACCACAGTCATTAGATCGCGAAGATCTACGATGATGTGTCATTTTGCTAGATGAATGTATTATGCACCGCCTGAATTCGGATTCCGTGAGAAGCGATTTTTTTGTTTTTAGTACATTTAACTTTTATGAATAATGTATTGTTTTTACGTTTGTAGGATGTGGATTATTGTAAAAACCGTTGTTATCCTACAAAAGTAAGAACAATGCATTCTCCATAAAAGTAATAACACTAAAAAAATTGAATTTCCGCTTATCATGAGATTCGAACTAGGGGTGAACAAAACCGAATCCAAATCGAATAACCGAACTGAATCGTAGTAATTTGGTCGGTTTGAATCGATTTTTAAAAACTTCGGTTCGATTTGGATGCAAAATGAAAATCGAACTTTTTCGGTTCGATTCGGTTCGGTTTAGTAATCCGAAATTTCGATTCGGATCGAACCGAAGCGAAGTCTTTATATTAAATTAAATTATTAAAATATTAAACCCTATTAAATTCAAATATATATATATATATTTATATATATTAAATTATTAAAATTATTAAAAGTTCGGTTAACCAAAAACCGAACCGAAACCGAAGTTTAAAATTCAGTTCGGTTCAGTTCGGTTTGAGTAAAAATTCGATTCGATTCGGTTCGATTGAAATTTTTGAACGATTCGATTTTTTCGTTTTGGATTTTCAGTTCGGTTTTCAACCGAACCGACCGAATGCTCACCCCTAATTCGAACTCAGATGGTACACAGTGCACTCATTCAGCAAAGTGATATATCACCGTAGATCTTCTTGATCGAATTGCTAAAAATAGTTATCACTTTAAATAAGATTTTTGTTTGAACCTTCTTCGGTGTGATTTATTGTAAAAATCTTTATTATCTTTATATAGAACAATGCATTCTCTATGAAACTTACTTCACTGAAAAAAATTGAATTTTTGTTCCTCACTAGATTCGAACTTGTGTGGTGCATAATATACTCATTGAACAAAATAATGCATCACCGTAAATTTTCACGATCTAATGACTGAAAATGATTCTTATATTTTCGATTTAAATAATGCTTTTATTCTAATCTTCTCATATATATATATATATATATATATATAGGGGATGGTTCCTGTGAGAATGAAAATAAGTGTAGGAAATAGGAATAGATATGTAAATCTAGCATATCTTTCATATTTGTGTAGCACAATCAGAATTACTACATTACACATATTAGTTTAGCACATATTTCATCTCTTTGTAGCACATATACTAAATATATTAGTTTAACACATCTTTCATCATAACAGAAGACAAGAATGGCTCTAGCGCTGCATAGTAATCCTCGTAGCACACACAACACAAAACTGTAGCACAATTGAAATTAAATATCAATCATTGATCCAGAGAATCAAAAGCCTAGATTCATTCTCATTTCCTACCAAATTATTCATTCATACCGATCCATCTCCTATATATGGGGGGTTAACGAAGAACCATTTTATTATGAGAATCATACTGAAAATGATGAATTAATATGAAAGTTAATGAATCCAACATAAGTTAATGAATCAAAAGATCCAAAAATAGAATTTTTATCCTTGAACCCATATGAAAAATATCTAATTTTGGATTTAAGAATTTGTACTAAAACTTAATCTAATTCATTGCAAAATTTTATGTTCTTGGTTCACGTTAAAATGATTATATATAATATATTTTCTCTCTCTCTCTCTCTATATATATATATATATATATATATATATATATATATATATATATAGAGAGAGAGAGAGTTTAGTTCAAATAAGAACCATTCTTATCCTAAAACTAAGAACCAAATGAATTAAGTTATGAAAGTTGATGAATCCGCTGAGAAAGTTAATGAATTCATAAATTTAGAATTTTTCACCCGGTTCGAATCTCATGAGGCGAAAATTCTATTTTTTGGATTCGAAATTTTCCAATGATTCATCAATTTTCACAATGAATTCATCGCTTTTGGTTCTCACGCTCACAATAAAAATGGTTCACGTTAACCATCCCCATATATATATATAGAGTGAGGTTCAAACAAGAACCAATTTTAACGCGGTAATCCAAGAATCACGAAAATTCTTTACGAACAAAATGAATACGTTGTGAAAGTTAATGAATCTGTTGAGAAAGTTAATGAATCCAAAATTCAAATTTTCACCGGGTTCAATCTCATGAGAAAAATTATTTTTTTTTTATTCATTAACTTTCATAGCATATTCATTTCTAATGTTCTCACAATAAAAATGATTATCACGTTAACCCTTCCATATATATATATATTCAATGTTGGGTATTAACAATAATACTCAGTATGATTATCATAATATATATTTTATATAAGAATTACATTACACCAAACATGTTATGTCAAAAAAATCTGAGGAGATTAATTAAGCCAATACGATTATTAGATTACCTAATTTGACGCTGATTATCCTCAACAGCCTCAATCTTGCTTCGTTCTCCCTCTTCCCACCCGATTCAAGATTTTTCGGAACCTCCCAGAACCCATGCTTCATCATCCGCACCAGGTATTCTAACAACCCTTTCACTTCCTTTCTCGCTCTCAGTGTGTGGGGACTCGAATCTTATTAGCTTCAATGATTGAAAAATCGATTATTGAAGATTGCGTTTGATGGTTTTAATTCATCATGCGGGCTATGGTTGAGTACGTTAAAAACCTATGGCCTTTCTCCACTCTAATCTTTTACAATAATCACAACGACTTGAGGGCATCGGATGGGATTGTCAAGCAATTACCGATTCCCGAAAGCACGAAGCATTTCGTCTACGCGATTCGCGAGCCCGAATCGCAGGCCGTTATATACGTACTCGCCGTCCAGAATCTGTCGGAGAAGTCGGCTTCGGATGCTGAGTGTTTGATCAGAGAGATTAAGCCCGATGCAGTTGTTGTGCAAGTGGGGCAGTTGAGTGAACCGGAGATGGCTGGATTGAGGGATGGTAGGGTTGGATTGATTGGTAATGACACCGTTCCCACCTCCGTGTTTGAGGTTTTGATGAATTGCTTTATGCATAAGACTAATAAGGAGAAGTATGAGGATGTTGCAGGGAGCTTGGTGTTAAGGGAGATTTTCGGAGTGAGTTTCAATGGACACCTCATTGCAGCCAAGAAGGCTGCTGAGGAAGTAGGTTCCTCCTTCTTGATGTTTGAGTCCCCTTTCGTGAAATGCAACTTGGCTGACGATGTTGAAGGAGAGTCGGGACGTGGGGATTCGGGTAATGGTGATTTCCACAGCGTGTTCGGCTTGCAGCTGAGTAGTTTGGTTTCCAAGAGTGTAGGGAGTTCGGTTTTGTCTCTGAATTATAGGATTTTTCACGTCTTGGATGAAGTTCAGTCTCAAATGGTGAAGTCTTTGTCCTCAATCTTGCTCCGTGCGAGGCCGCCTTTGAAGCTGGCGGTGAGGAGGTTCGCCCGCTGGCTGATTATGAGGTACCACAGTTTGCAAAATGGGTGTATCCTTTGCTTGTTGATTTGCATGAGATATTTGTGGATATCCCCTCTATGGGCACGGCTTTGGCCTGCGCGCAAAAATGCTTTGTGATGTCAACAAGGGGAAACTGTTGACAATAGGCTCCTTTCAGAGGTTTATGCATTCCCTATTGCGGTTGAGGGGCTGCGGATTGCTTTGAACAATGCAGGTCGGGTTGTTAGGAACCTTAAGCCAGCTAAATGTGAGTTTTCTGATCTTCCCGTGGATGATCAGTCGCACGCCATTCTTGCACAGGCTCTTCAAAGCCAGGCAAATAGGTATAAATCGATAGTTGCAGTGGTCGATGCTAGTGGATTAGCCGGGCTTAGAAAGAACTGGAAGACTGCTGTTCCTTTAGACGTGAAGCATATGGTTGACCAGCTCGTGATCAATCTTGACGATGATGGTGAGAATTCCACGCGAGGGAACAGGAAATGGAACCTAGCGGATAAGCCCGTGGTGGCGGTTGGGGCCGGTGCAACAGCTGTTTTAGGAGCATCTTCCCTCTCTAAGGTTGTTCCAGTATCTACTTTGGTGAAAGTTGCAACCCTCAACATCCCGACTTCTCTGCAGATTGTGTTGGCTCAGACGCAGAAGGCTGTTGTTTTGGCTCTTGGGAAGGCTCTTGGCCCGACGAAGCTGGTGGTACCGGGATGGCGAGTTCTTCGCTGAAAGGCTCAACTATCAAGGCTGTTGCATCTGCTGAGAAGATACGTGCAGTGGCTCACGGTGTGATAGCTTCTGCTGAGAAGACGAGCCTCTGCCATGAGATCAGCGTTCTACGAGATAATGAGGAAGCGCCAAGTTCGGAGAGTCGGCGTCGTGCCATGGGCGACCTTCGGGTGCAGCATTGCGACCTGTGCAGGTTTGCTCGCGTGTGGTGATGGGATCGAGTGTGCTGCTGAGTTGATCCCGTCTGCTACTTCGATTGCCAGTTTGGGCCGTGGGATCCAGAGTTTGCACCGGGCGTCGAAGGTTGTGAGGCCGGCAGATAGTTCAAGAATACAGATATCTAGAGTCACTGCTGCATAAGTTTAAGAATTTGAAAATAAAGATTCAGTAGACAGCAATTGACACACATTTTCGTTCTAGTGGGTGCCTCACATTCTATTCTAATCAGAGATAGTCCAATTAGTGTGTAAATAACATCAAGACTAACAAGGATTGCCTTGTAGTCGAATCATTAATGTTAATTGAAAGTTGCAGCGATAAATTGATTATTTAGAGCTTCAAGTTTTCGTTTGCTTTTACAATGTGCCTAACGAATACACACACAGCCTCATGCATATTTGTTTTCGTTGTTTGGGTACAGATAAACATAGATATACATTGCAGAACCAAAGTTGCGAGAATGTTAATGTTGGGTAATGGGCAATTTACAAAATTAGATTTTCAGAAATTGTTCATCGGTGTTGGTTTGGATATATTTCTCAGAGGCAATCGTTCCAATCTGAATTACTTTGCAAAGTTATGTTTGTTGATCTCATTTCGATCTGATCTTGCAAATTAAAAGATTACTTGGCATCCAGTTGAGTCGTATAGCAGAAAACAACAAACCTTTCATCAGATTCTAGGCTTTCAAAGAATAGAGAGCTCAACTCTTCCTAGCCATAGAAAAAGTGTGTATTACAACACAAACGCATAACTGTGTATCTGTAAACATATCCTCAACTTGACAAAGAATCTTGTGCAGAAACTCAATACCACCATATACTTTGCCAGCACGTCGTCAAACATATAACTAAATTCAAGCTTTAGTCCAAGGCCAAGTCAGCAGCATTCGTATTCGGATGAGGCCTGCTTACAAGCTCCTGTAGTCTATAACTGTGACCTCATCATCTGGAGCATCCAGATCATTGTAGCTGCAAAATTGATAAACCCAGGTAAATTACATGGAAAATGAAACGTGTATTCATGGGCGAAAAATGCATGCACTTATCACAGAATGGCGCAGCACAAAGTTATGTTGAATGCAGCAGCTCAAAGCGCTAAGTGCACTTATTGTAATAATGAAAGAAGCCGGCAGACAACCTAACATTCTATACAACTTTCCTTGGAAAATAGTGCCCCAACTCTAGCACGGTTCAATTCCTTAAACCTGGGCATATATTGTAGCATGTTCACGAAACTATCTCCCTCTAAATTCATGCAGCATAAGTATTGCTCCAAGTCCAACTTCAGTCAAGGAAAAAAGACACTGATATTTTACTCGGAAATTAATATCCAGAGCCCGGACATAATCTCATTTGCACAAGAAAGCTTTAGCTAGGATATTACATAAAGAAGACACCAACCTTCTCAAGTGCCGAGGATCCTGCCTAAGTGTAGGAGGCATAGCAATTATTGGGGAAGGTCCACCTAGCTGGTGCCCAGACCTCCCATTTCTGCCTCCTTCAAATGGGGTAGAGCCCCCTTGGTCTCGCAACATCCGCATTGCAACCTCAGGAGGGGCAGGAACAAAAGGACCCAGTGGACTGCATTCAACGATTATATCCAATCAACAACTATGTAATACGCATACAAAACATTCTGAAGACAATTCAGCAAGAAATAGGTCAGGTGGAAACGATAAGCTCCAACAGGGCTAGACGACCATTCATGGGATATTTGCCCTGGAAGTTCCCAGATAAAAGTATAGTTGTTATTGCTTTAGAATCGGACAAACTATCCTTCCTTTTCCATTCTAAAAAGAGTAATTACGCATAGAAGATGGGCTGGAAGAACTTGGGGGATTCTCACAAACTGAAGAGCTCACATCACAAACTAAATTCCACCATGCCTTCTAGGAATATGAACTTTGATGACTAGGCAAATTTCCCATCAATGAAGTGAGGACTTTCCGGACTTGAAGAAACTGCTTATCCGGGCGACACTCATAATAACCATGTCCAGTATGAGTATTGAGAGGAAAGTATGGACAAAAGAACTATCTGAACTTACCCAGCACCAGGAACAGGCATCAGCACAGGAGGAGGTATATCTGAAGGGAAAGCAGCAACAGGAATGCCTTGCCCACCAAAAGAATCAAACATCGGTTCATCTGGGTTGTTCCGGCAGCACCTTCGCTATTGTTGAAATCCCCAGACTGAGGATTCTCAGACCTATCAAAGTGTTCACTGCCATTTGCACGATTATCACGTTCTCTGCGGTTTCCCCTATCATCTTTCATTCTGTTATCTGGACCAGGTCTTCTTCTTTGTGGCTTTTCCCTCTGCAGATGGGCACATGTCAGTAATGTGGAACCAAATACTGCAAGACCAGACGTTTAGCAACAAGTAGCTACAAATAAGACATACCAATGAAGGCTGCATGACAGGTGTCCCTCCAGGCGCATTTTCATCACTGCAAGACACAAAGTTTATAGGGTTTTGAAGCAAATAGGCATCCTAAACATTAAAATGGCAGTACTTACTTCATGTAGTTCTGGAAGTACAACTCTTCACGCACTTTTGATGTCAGTTCCATCACAACTTCTGGGTGTTTCAACTTCAAATGTTTGTGAACAAACTCTGCAGCATGGAAGAGCTTTGTACAACCTTTTGCTCCACATCCATACTTCCAACCATATTTTTCATCCCTAATTTTGCGGACATGTGGATCCAAAGCTTCAACAGCTGCAGCATCTATCTTCTCCTTTGCGGTCATTACTTCCAGAGGATCTGAATTCTTCAGTCTCTCTTCCCAACGAGAATCTAATTTCTTCTCCCACTCATTCCCATTACCAATTGCATCGGGATCCTTCCCCTCAACTCTAATATGTCGGAGACCTTTGGCTTCATTTGTTTCAACCGACCCATAATAATCAACTCCATGAATACGCCAGAGATAAGTCAAAAGAGTGTCCAGAAGCTCAACCCCCTCCAGACCTTTTATTGTATTTAAACCCCTTACAATGATGACTGGACCACTTGAAATTCCATGAGATTTATCTCTGCTCATCCTATCATTATCGGATCTAGATAAAATGTTTTCCTCAATTCCTTTTTCTGCATCAAGTTTCCGTACAAGAGCTTGAGCTTGTCCAATGTCAATCTGAATTCGTCTAGTCTCTGAACAGACAGGGTGAGCCTTTGGGGCAGAAGAAAGATCCGATTCCTTGGCACCACCCCGACTGGGCCGCCTTCTTTTGCCATCTGTTTCATCTTCAGAATTTGGCTCACTGGATTGTTCTGCATTGTTTGAGGAGGAAGGACTAAAGGCAGGACCTCTTTTACATACAGAACTTGGTCAGGTTAGTGTAAATCTATAAAAATGGTCAGAGTGCACAAGCACAAAAGTAAATATGCAGGAAAAAATCTTACATATCCAAAGTCCCACTCTGCAGATCATGCTGAAAATCCTTCGCTAACTTCCTTGCAAGTTCATTCCTCCTGCAAAGTGGTCGAAATGTTTAGAACTTTGCACATACACCAAAGTGGAAGTTGTATATTAAGGATGCCTAGTGGGCATTTCGCATTTAAGTGGAAGTAGAGGCCCAAATGGAAACTTCTGCAGGTGAGCTTACCGTTCTATGACAGCGAGCAAGTTTGTTGGATGATATTTGTCTTTCAACCTGAACATATAAACAAATTTATTAAAGGAACACTTTGCATAATTTAAGGATAGAAAAAGAAGTACCATTCTTCATCTTTATGTGCATTAAAGTAAGTTCGTTTCTGGGTTGATATGTACTCTGTTCTGTACTCTTGATACCTGATCATGCACAGCCATTTAGTAAAACAAGTAACAGAAAGAGAAACTAATACAAAGCAAAGATACACTTCAGTTGAAATGACAGCTAATTTAATAACGTCAAACTGACATGTTGAGAACATTTACACCCTGACCTGCGCTCTGCTTCAGAAGGCAAGATATCATCTTCAAGCTCCTGAATGAACTGCTTGTAAGACATCATTCCTTCCCTGAAGAAATACACATATAGATCAATAGATTTAGCTTCATAACGTTGAAAAAACATTATTCATATAGAAGAATACTAAGAACTTCACAGCCATAGATTACATGCAAACATCAACTTGAGGAATAGTTAAAAGCATGCACAAAGCACACATCTCCGCTCTTTGACTTGGCACTTGCATTGGTTCTTATTTGTTATTTCAACTTTTTTAGGTGTCACTGGTGTGTGTGGGTGTGAGGGTATGCTCAATTAGGATTTAAAAAGGGATAGAGTTAAGGGTGAACCAAGAGGGACTTACAACACCAAACTGAAATATATAGGAATTAAATGTACTGGAAGAAGAAAACAATAAAGCCTGATAAAACCTCAGAAGCTCTAAGAAACTTCTCCCCAAAGTGTACAGGCGTAGCCTGTCCGAAGCACCAAACAGTCAATTTAATATTTAGATGATTTGTCAATGATCTAACAACTCCAACCCCTACTGTACATGAATCACAAAACAATAAGGCTCCAGATAAAAAGCCCGGTTCATCTTTTATGATAACCCTAAAAACTATGATAATGCAAAATTTAAGAAATATTAATTATGTGCAGGGAATCGATTTCTAAAAATCTAATTGGTCACAGCAAAAAAGCAAGACTAAATCTGGAGACAGGACAGGAGATATAAGTTTGGTAACATTCCGAGAACTTCCCTTCAATATTTCATGGATAAGTTCACTACTTTCATCATTCCAAGCAACATCAAATAGCAGATAGCTTGTCAGGAACTAGGGTCTAGGTATGAAAATCTGAAGCTAAAATGCTGAGAGACTGAAGGAAAGAGACTTTACTAGAAGTGCAAGTGTTTGCATCAAAACAAGCAAACGCATCACACCTGAGGAAAGGCTGAATTTACTGCAAGAATCAAAATACAATACAATTGCATGCCTTTTACCTCTGGGTTACACCAGCACCAAATGGATCAGCAAAAGCACCACGGCCAGAATCCCAATCTGCATAAAAAGAGATCAAAATGATAGGACAAGGAAGAAGAACATAGAAATTTAATGCTATGAAGACACACTCAAATGTCATACTAGGAAGCCCAGAGTGTATGCATTCAGCAAAGCTGGAATGCATAAACAATATATCTAAGGTCGCACTTGGATTTGATTGAGGGATTTGAGGGTGGATTTGGAGACTAGACTTCAAACCACAGTTAAATCCACTCATCTGGTTCGGTAGAAAAACCTAAATTCAATGGTGATTATTTGAGTTAATTTTGAATTCATTTACTCCTCATTTTCAAATCCATCCATCCTCACTCTCACACACCAAGATCACAAACTCACACACCCACTACCAGATTACACATACTACACAGTTACGCACACTGCCACTACACTAACACACACCACATACTATATACTATGCACAGCACAGACATGCCCTGCAGGGCTTGCACATATACACAACCAACACTACACACATATTGGATTTTTAAATTACACACTAATATATCAAACGCATTTTCTGAATTTATAATCATATATTACATATAAATTCACATTAAATGTTTCTACTTTTATGCATTTATTAACAATAATGATTGAAAAAATTTAAACGATTTATCAAACTTTCTCAAACAATTAATTTCGGGGGGGTTGAAATTCTTTACAGATATACACTCCAAAGCAAACAAGGATATTTCAAATCCATTCATTTGAAATCCCTTGGAATTTCAAATCCCTAAATCCCAATAAAACCTAAATTTCCTGAATATTTCCTCGTTTTATAAGTTGAACAAGGTCACAGAAACATTGCATCAAACAGGAAAATTTAAAAGAGTCGTGAGGTCAGAGAAGTATTGCATCAAACCAGGAAAATTAAAAAAAATCAAATCATAAACATGAGAACAAAAAAACAAACATCAAAACAAGTTGTATGATCAATATAAAACGAGAAACAACACATTAGAAATGATACGTGCAGAAAATACCCAATTTTGCTAAGAGTGCCCCAGAGGAATTTTACTTTCTGCTTTAGCTATTTAGATTGCTCAAGGTATTCCAATGTTTGGGTGGTACAGGGCTCACTTGCAACAAAGTTATCGTAATTCAAAAACTTTGAACAAGTCAAGATTAACTCATTTTTCATACAAAACCCACCAAAAGAGTGAATTGAACAGTGGGAAGACATGTGCAATGCAAATGGTAAGATGGTTTAACTGTAAAACTTGTAAATCATAACCATATATTTTGAGTCCATTTTCCTGCCCTTTGGAAGCTAAAAATGAATACTGCAAAATTGTAATTTTACAGCAGTGAAATCAAAGTCCAGAAATGACTAAACATGACTATTATAACACATAATTTAATCCTAGTGCAAGTTGCACTATGTCCTTTCAGTTCAACATTTGCAGGAAGCAGCGTATTCTACAAACTGAGGTACTAGGACTAAGAAAGCTTCTCTTTCTCAACATTTCTACAAACTGAGGTCAGTAAGTTAAACGAGATTTTGAATTTTTAAGAAAATATCTCCACTGATACACAAAAATCATGCAAGTAAACAACTAAATCAGCATCTATAAAGTAGAAAGACCAGAGATAACAAAGATAACTGTAACTAGTTCTAAGTATGTTTAAGAATAAAAATAGGCATCATGATTAATCTTAATCCAGCCACTCATCACAACCTGATGCTAATCAACTTACAACTGAAAATTGAAAGTGACACTTCAGGAGATACAGTGACTTTGAAAGCACAAGTAAGCTCCTTTATGTATGACTACAGAGTAGTCAAGCAAGAATCTCTCCCTCAAATGGTTGATTAATGGACAAGCTTTCACCGAATGCCTTCAGCAAATCAACATACACCATTACCATCTCTAACTTGACCACACATCATTACATTTCTGCAAGTGGCACCTAAAGAGACATTACCACTGACGACCCCTCCCAATTTACAGAGGCATGTTTGGCCTTAGCTAAGCCTCTAAATTCCAGTAGGCCCCATTACGTATTTGATTTAAATTATGTAGTAACTATTGCATTTCCAAATTACTTTTCATACTCTTAAACAATTCTACCTTAAGTATAACCTATAAATAACAATCTTTTAATAAATCTGTTCTCACAAATCTAAAATATTGTTTTAATTTCCACATGCAATTCCTATCTTTGTAAAGTTTCTGGGTTCTATCACTCAAAATTTTCAATGGCAGATCGTTTGTGATTGTGCAATTGCAGCTTCTATCTTTTTTTTTCATTGTTCTCTTTTAACTGTCTTTACACTTGGCAGTGGTTAGAGACATCAAAAGAGAAATTGGAGTACCAGAATTACTTAATTATAGAACTGATCAAACGTTTAAAAATATATATTTAAAACTGATGCACTACCTTACACTAGGACCCAGATAATTTTGCAGGAGCCTCACAATTTCTATACATGGTACATTGAAACAATAAAATAACTATCACTAGCATCCTAACCATCCTCTTATATATGAATCAGGCTCCAACTCTCCCCTTCTCAAAATAAACTATCAAACCATAGTCTTTATTTCCTAATTACCACTATGTATTCAAAATCATGAAACAATTTTAAGCACTAGCTCAAACCAGTGAAGGTTGAACTACAGACTGCAAGAATCATTTCATTCTTAATTCCATTGTTCTCAGTTCATATATTTCAGTTTCTACCATAGCTCATGAGATGCACCAGAGGCTAGAGATAAGGTTCTGAACAAGATACATTTTTTAAATTACACTATCCACAGAAAAAGTTCATAACTTCCAGCCACCAATGATAGATCATAGCTAGAAGAAATAAAAGACATTTTCACTATAATATCTTCTTTTGGGGGCCTTTTTTTAGGCACGAGTTAGCAATTAGAGATTCAGAGTTAAGAACTTGAGATTACTTACTGGGAGTAAAATTGACATGCATCTTACTTGATTATCAAGGTAGGCTACGTGCTTAACATTATTGACAACTTAGAGATACATAATAACAATATGAAAATAAATGGATTACCATTCCATCCAGTACTAAAACCAATGCGAAATGTTGATAATGATATAACTAATGAATATGTAGCAAACATCCATAGAATACAAAACCAAATGCAATATTTCCTAAAAAAAAGCATACTTAAAAACAATGAAAAATAAAGACGTATCACCTTGGTAGCCACCACCTCCACGGCCCATATATCGACCATGAGGTCTTTCATCGGGATAACCAGGTCTACCCCCATTGTCACGGTCATATCCACCAGGATAATCATAGCCAAGCCTGAACCAAAAATCATATGTCACTACAACCTAGTTGAGAAACCAGAAATGTATTATCTGCAAAACGTAAAATGATGACCAGAAATCCGAATCCCAGGCTAAACTAATTATTGGAACTTTACAAACAGGCCCTTAAGGCAGAAATATCAACAATGATACAAATACAAAACTTAAACCTATAAGTACTCGAGAAACCAAGAACCTACCCATCCAATCAAAACTCCATAAAATCCTAAACAGGTTAATAATGAACCAATTGGCAGACATAAACAACACTAAGCTGCCGTTAGAGCATTAGTAGCTAAAATTAACCAAATGCGCAACGCACCTCCGATCCCCCGGCCCATACCCTCCTCTCGGACTCCCTCTCCTACCATCATAAACATCGTCCCTCCTCCGCTTGTACGGAGGGAATGGCGGCGACCTTCTAGGAGGCGGAGAATGCGGACCTCCTCCGCGTCGGTCTCGATAAGGAGGTGGAGGGGGGCTCGGACTCATCCTGCCGCGCTTATGATAATCTCTTTCACGCTGTGTGGGCGGGGGCGGCGATCGGTTGCGATCGTAGTATTCACGCCGCGGTGGACGGTCATAGTCACGGTCATCACGCCTATCTCGGGACTCGCGCTCGCGGTCTCGGATGCCGCGGCGCGGAGGTTGAGGCGGAGGGGGCGGCGGTGAGGCGTCGCCCGGAGCAGCATCGGAGGGGGCGGCGTCGGGAGGCTTGTCGTCGGTATTCTTCTCTCGGCGGCGGTCGACATTTTCATCAGTGGCGCTCAAAACTTCGGCCATCGGCGATGATTATCAGATTGAGTGGCGAAACCCTAATTTGCTTCTGTAAGACGCGTGCGGTCAAGATTGGATTGGGGGTTTTGAGACGAAATTTAGTACGAGTACTATAAATTAATTTAATACCATAATTACATAAATAGCCTTCGAAGTTAGGAGTATAATCATGCTTTTAGGTTATAATAACTATAATTATTTTATGCTACAAGTTATAAATAATTATTATATATAAAATTAGTAATTCTCATGCAATGTCTCAAGAAAATCCCATTTCGTGAGGACTGGTATTTTTATGCAATGTAATGTCTCAAGTAATCAAAAGTATATAAATAATTATATTATTTTATTTTTTGAAAGTAAATTATCTCTGTTTCGTCGTATTTATTATAAGGCACGCTATTATTTTTATTAGGTTCAGTAAATTGATGCACTAAACATGTATAGACAATAAAATTATAGATGATAAACCTATATGTATATATAGCCTATATATATTCTATTGATATAGGTCACATGCCTTTAATAAATATAAATAATTTTACAATTCAAAAGCTTGCTTACATAATAACAGAAAGTTGGTAAAAAAAGTATAAGTTTCAATATGAATTTTAGCGTAAAATTAACCACCTTACATCCATCATTTGTAAAAATAGATAGTGCATGGGTAAATATGTTATCGATTTCACTAATTTACTATTATATGTAAAATATTTTTATATTTTGATTTATTTGATTTTTAAATATATTTAATTTCAATATAATTTACAAGTTAACAAAATAATGATAATTATTTTTATAATTAAATTATTACAATATTAGTTGGCTGTTAATAAAAGAAGTCATTAAAAAATTAAACACAAATAAAGGAATACACAATAAACATAAATAAATAAATGAAAACCTAAAAAAAAGAAATAAGGAAAAAAAATCATTTTTATAGAAAAAGTAAGTTAGAGGAGAGAGAAAATTATGATTATGAAATTTCAAATGATTTGTTTCAAATTTATTTTTTATCATTTTTAAGTAAAATTAAAGATTTTATCATGAGTTATAATTTAATATGCATATTGCATATTTTGTGGTGAATAAAATTTTGCAACAATAAAATTTTTAACTTCAAATGATTTTCGGTATATATCGTTCCTGCACTGTTATCCCTAAACAAAAGCAAATACAATCTTAATAAACCACACGAAACAGTATAAATGAACTCTTAAATTTGAAGATTTTCTCCTTTTTTGAGATCCTTAGCTTTTTCTCCTTGGTAGAGAATCCTTCGTTTATTGTCTTCTGCCTTTTTGCAAAATCCTTTTCTGGCTTTCTCTCGGAGATGGAAAATCACATGGCAGGACTTAACATCACAAGTGATGAGGAGAAATTGGTAATAGAGAACCCGACGCAAGATGAAGCAAAGGTCGAAGTAGGGTTTTGTCTTGTGGGTCGTTTCCTCACTGAACAATCGATTAATTTTAACCTCATGAGGTCCAGACTAGCAGACATATGGAGGCCGGGGAAAGGAGTTTTCGTCAAAGACATAGGGCAATGGAGATATATATTCCAGTTCTTTTATGCGGTAGACATTGCGAGGATCATGGATGGGGGGACCATGGACGTTCGGAAATATTCCCCTTATTCTCCATAGACTACAACGGGGGGAGTTTCCCGCGTCCCACTTGATTCTCTGCCATTCTGGATCCAAATCCACGATTTGCCAGCCGGATATATATCTGAAAGTATAGGACAAGCGCTGGGAAACTTCATAGGAACCTTCATGGAGTACGATGAATCCAACTCGGTAGGAGTGTGGAGACAATATATGCGTATACGGGTTGCTATGAAGGTTGATTATGCCCTGAAACGTTACAAGAAAATCAAGAATAGAGACGGCTCGAGCTTTTTAGTAAACTTCAGGTATGAGAAGCTGAACGTGTTCTGCTTTATCTGTGGAAGGTTGGGTCACTCGGAAAGCTTCTGTGATATTCTTTTCACCATAGAGAGTTCGGAGATCAAAAGAGAGTGGGAGGCCTGGCTAAAAGCGGCAGTTAGGGGGTCAGGAGACCGAAAAATGGCTGAGAGCAACGATTGGTAAGGAGTCTAAGGACGACGGAGAGAGGCGGTGGTCGAAAAACACGGCGAGGCCAGCATGCAACAGTCAATGCGAAAATGAGGGAGATCCGTTAGGTCCCGGGGGGAAAAGCGCGGAAAATCAGCAAGGTCTTCACGACGTCAATCCAGACGGGAGGCGAGATTCCCGCATACAAATCGTGAGTCGAGGATATGCAGGGATTTATTCCTTATGGAAAAGATCCGATTAGATACCAAGACGAACCCCCACGTGGGTCCTACGTGCCAATGCCAAATGGGATCAAGTCACACGTCATTCACGGGGGAATTCACCGTCCACGAATGAAGAGAGAAAACGTAGGCGGGAAAACGAAGAGGGATTGTTCTCTACACATGGTAACACGAAAACGGAAGTTCTTCTTTTGGAAAATTCCAAGGATGACCGAAGCGATGATTTTTATCGACGGGTCCCGGGGTCGGGATCGGCCGATCCCAATGAATATCCTTAGCTGGAATTACAGAGGGTTGGGTCACCCTCTTGTAATTCCAACATTACATGAACTCGAAAGAGTCCACAAACCCAATTTCATCTTCCTGTGTGAAAATCTAGCACACAAACAGAATGTGGAATCTTTGCGAAGTATTTTAAATTTTGAAGGTTGTTTTACGGTCGATTGTGTTGGTAGAAGCGGGGTAATCTGCATGCTATGGAAATAATCATCGTAAAATATCAGAATCACTGATGATAAGGGAGAATGGCGTTTGACGGGATTCTACGGCTTCCCAGAGAGGAATAGAAGGAGGGACTCTTGGGACCTCCTTAGACAAATTAGCAAGAGCGACTCTACGGCTTGGGCCATCGTGGGAGATTTCAATGACATCCTCAACGCAGGAGAGAATAAAGGGAGGGTTGCTCATCCTAATTGGTTGCTATCAGGCTTCAGATCGGCAGTGGTTGATAGTGGGCTCATTGATCTACACATTCGGGGTACCCCTTTACTTGGTCGAGGCGATTGGGTACGGAATATGCGGTAGAGGAGAGGCTGGATAGAGGGATTGCAAATGGAGACTGGTTTTCCTTATTCCCGAACCACATACTCGATTCTATATCGGCCCTCATTTCGGATCACAACCCTATTGTTCTCAGAACTGAAGCTGGAAGTCGAGAGCCTAGACGAAAGAGGAGGTTCAGATTTGAGAACAAATGGTGCCTGGAACCTGAGCTCCCAAACATTGTGCGCAACTGCTGGAGTAGGGGGAGGGAGCTGCAACTCTTGGAGAGGCTTTCTGTGACCGCTATGAGAATCGGAGAATGGGCAGGTCGGTTGAATGCGGAAGAGAAAGCACATAAGAGGTTCCTGAAAGCGAAGATCAAATACATGCAACGACGTAATGATGTCCGATCGGGGGAGGCTTTGATGATGGCTAGAAATGAGCTACAAGAGATTATGTTACGAGAAGAAATTCACTGGAAACAAAGAGCTAAACCATTCTGGCTGAAAGAGGGGGACCAGAACTCGAAATTCTTCCATGCGATGGCTTCGGCTTGCAGGAAGACCAACACCATCCATAGGCTCAGACGATTGGACGAGAGTTGGACAGCATCTGAGGGGGAGATTCGGGAAGAAGTAACGAGGTACTTTTCGGATCTCTTTAAGGATAATGGCTCATCACAGCAGCAAGAGTTGGTGATTGATAAGATGAAGCCTATCATCAACGATTTGAACAATGTTGACCTGATCAAACCCTTTTGCATCGAGGAAGTGAAAGAGGCCCTCTTTTAAATGCACCCGGACAAAGCTCCGGGGCCGGATGGTTTGAATCCCAAATTCTACCAGAAGTTCTGGGACCTTCAGGGGGTGATATCCTTCGAAACTGCACGAAGTGGTTGGAAGAGTGCACGTTCCCGGAAGACCTTCGTGACACGACCATTGTCCTCATCCCGAAGGTGGAAAGACCTAACAACATGAAAGAGCTAAGACCGATTTCGCTTTGTAATGTCATCTACAAGATTGTTTCCAAGATGCTTTGCAATTGGCTCAAGAAGGTGTTGCCAACGATTATCGGCCCGGCGCAGTCTGCTTTCGTGAAAGGACGAGCGATTCAAGATAATATTCTCATTGCTTTTGAGGCCATTCACTCCATGAAAAGGAAAACAAGGGGTAAGAAGGGAGAGCTTGCACTCAAAGTGGACATCAGCAAGGCATACGACAGAGTGAGTTGGGATTATCTGGATGCGGTGCTTATAAAGTTGGGCTTCGGTGACAAGTGGAGGCAGTGGATGAGCCTGTGTGTTAGATCGGTGAAGTACTCAGCACTTGCAAATGGTGAGTTAATGGGCCTAATCATCCCGGGCAGAGGCTACGGCAAGGAGATCCTTTATCTCCGTACCTTTTCATCCTGTGTGCCGAAGGTCTCTCGGCAAGCCTTCGGCATGAGACTGATAGAGGAATGCTTCACGGTATACGGCTTGGGCGCTCGGGACCGCCCATCTCGCACCTGATGTTTGCGGATGACTGCATGTTCTTCTGCGAGGCGACGCAACAGGAGGGGTTGAGATTGCGGTCGGTTTTGGATAACTATGAAGTCGCTTGTATGTGCAATCAACTATCAAGTCCGAAATATTTTTAGCGGTGAATGTTGACGAGAACACGCGAGTAGAGCTCTCGAAATCATATGGGTCTCACAACCTCTCAATACGGGCAAATACCTGGGCTTACCTTCGTTGATTGGGAGGAAGAAGAAGGAAATTTTTGGCTACCTCAAAGATAGGTTGTGGAAGAGGATCCATGGGTGGCAAGGGAAGAACCTATCCAGAGCCGGAAAGGAGATTCTCCTAAAGGGTGTTGCTCAGACGATCCCGGCATTCTGCATGTCGGTTTTCCTGCTCCCTTTGAGTGTCACTGACGAGATGGAGAAGTTGATGAATGGGTTTTGGTGGGGAAAGAAGTGTGATACGAGAGGTGGGATTAGCTGGATGAGGTGGGAACGGCTTTGTGTGGAGAAGCTTAAAGGAGGAATGGGTTTCCGCAGTCTTCAGTTATTCAATGTAGCTATGCTGGGGAAGTTGGGGTGGAGGCTTATGATGGAACCGAACTCCTTTGTATGTTGGGTGATCAAAGCTAAGTACTTTCCAATGGGAGACTTCTTATCGGCTCGCCTAGGCAATGGCCCTAGTTTCACGTGAAGAAGCATATGCGCGACTCAAGACTTGGTGAAAAGAGGTTTGAGGTGGAGAATAGGGAATGGCGACAGCATTAGGGCCTTGGTTGACCCATGGATTCGTAGGGACTCTAACTTTTTTGCCTCTAACGTGACGCATACGGATGTTGGTAATTTGAGAGTGAAGGACTTGATGATCCCAGGTTCCAAAGAATGGGATGTGGAGCTTGTCGAGAATTTGTTCCAAGGAAATCATGCTGAGATTATCCTTAATCAACCTATTCCTACAGTGGCCATTGAAGATAAGCTCATCTGGCATTTCACTAAAAATTGTATCTATTCGGTCAAGTCCGCCTATCGGCTAGCTTGTTCACTCACTGTCAATAACACATTAGCTGCAGAAGGCAACTGGAACATTATTTGGAAGCTCCAGGTTCCACCAAAAGTGAAGATTTTCCTGTGGCGCGCCGCAAGAGATAACCTCCCGATTAAAACAAACCTTTAGAGTAGAGGGGTGAATGTTGATAGGGCGTGCAGTGTGTGCAGAAATGGGGTGGAGACGATGTGGCACATTTTTGTGACCTGTCCTCACGCAACGGAGTGCTGGAATGAGGTTGGCCTTGATAACACTTGGAGGTTGACGGAAAGGAGGTTTCCCTTGTTTAAACATGGGCTCTTATCTATTCTGCACAAGGATGAGATCGATACCCCGGCCAGAGCTGGCATGGTTATGTGGAAAATTTAGAAAGATAGGAATGAAGTTGTCTGGAAGGAGTCTTATCCGTCTCCGGCCAGATCATGTGCTAATGCGCTTGGGTACAGAGAGTTGTGGCTGGCAGAACAGAAGTCCGTGAATGCCGCTGAGGTGCTGAGAACGGTCGACAAACGAAAATTATGTGAAGGATAACACAACCTGGCTGACGGGTGGGCTAAGTGCAACGTAGATGCTGCCTTCTTCATGGAGCATAAATGTATAGGCATTGGTATTTGTATTCGGGGAGCGAAAGGTCAGTTCATAGCTGCAAAAACTATTGTCAAGTTCGGTTTAGATAGAGTGGAGGAGTGGGAGATCTACGATATTCAGGAAGCCCTATCCTGGATCAAGGAACGAGGTACTACCAAATGCATGATTGAGTGTGATAGCAAGATCGCATGCGACGCGATTAATTCCACGCAGGACAACCTTTCTGAGCTCGGAGGAATGGCCCACGTCTGTCGCGTGAGCATGTCTTTTTTTGACGATATTCATGTTAAACACATTGGTAGAGATTTAAATAAGATAGCTCATAGGATGGCTAAGATGGCTATCGATTTTGATACACCGCATGTCTGGGATGAACCCCCCATCCTATGGAGGGTCTTCTCTTTTTTCCATGTTCGTGTTAATCTATTTTATTTTGTTTTAAAAAAAAAAATTGCACCAATGAGAAAGAAGCAAAATAAATTAATAAGAACAGAGGGAAAAAAAAGTTAAAAATTCTCTCTCCATCATAAATGAATATGTTTTAAAGGAAAAATGATATGGGAATTATACCCCTTTAATATCTATATATATTCGCATGAACAGTGGGATCCATCTATTTATTTATTTTAATTACTTAAGTTTATTTATTAATTAATTAAAAAATAATTCAAGTTTACTAAAACTTAAGCAATATTAATTAAGATGAATTAGTACTTAATTATTATTTAACCAATAATTAAATATTATTTAATTAATGTTTAATATTTTATCCGTCCAATATAATTGTATCATAATTGTCTTAAACGACGTCTACAAAATATGTATCACTTTTTTAATAACACTATTCTTTATTATCCAATCAAATCGCAATCACTTATTATTTATCAAAAAATTTATCACTCACAACTTAATACATAATTGGATAATTTTTTTACTCAAATATTTATCAATAATTTTATTAAAATTTATATCGTTCACAAGTGATATATTTATTGTGGATATAAGAGAGTATTAATTGTGCATGTCGGCCCCAAAAGTTTTTGGGAATTGGTCTATGTGGTTTGTTGAGCTCGAAAAATGATAAATGAGTGAATTTATATTAAGTTTTTGCTTTAATTTCGCTCCGTTTCCTCCGTATCCTTATAAGTGAAGCAAGACCGAGCAATATAAGTTGATTTAACGCGAGTATATGTTTTGTCATTATTTTATATTTAAATTGCATATATTCAATACGTTTAGAATTATATGATAATGTACTTATTTAAACTTGTGTATTATCTATATCTCATTTTTGCAGAAACTAGTAGTTTTTTTTCTGAAACCTCCTAAACTAATAGTTAAGTGTTCGACACAATTCATACCAAAGAAATAAAATAGATGCACGCATAAATTGTGGCATATAATTAAAAGTAAATATGTAAATTAAAATACTTCAGGTAAAATTATTATAAGCTAGTCGAATTTTACATGGGACATTTTAAAAATAAGAATCCCCTAATATTTTAAGAAAATACGAAGCTCTCATTTAATAATAGGAATCCCCTCCGTCCATCAAGAGTGCAACAATTGTCTTATTCGGCGTCCATAAAAAATATATCATTTTTTTAAACACTCAATCCGTATAATTCAAACTCACAACCATTCATTTATTTACCAAAAATCCACCATATGGCCACATTTAATTTTTATTATTCAACCTTAATCGTTTATTTTTACATGGTTGGACCATTTTCCCACTCAAATAATTTACTATATGTCATTCATTAAGTGATACACTCTTGATGAATGAAATAAGCGGTTGTTTAGATTAATTAAGGGTGGAAACCATGGCAAGCAAGTGGCTTTACTAAATTCAAGTTTTTAATATATGCTTGAATTTTTAAAAGTTAGTTTGATTGGCAAAAACTCAGCTTGAGAAAGTTGAGTTTCTACTTCATGTAAGGTGAATTAGATGTTCAATTCCGGTTAGATTTTATGTTTGAAGTAAGTATTTAGATGGTTTGTTACACATGAATGAAATTAGATAAGAATTAAATGGAATAGAATAAATACATGACTCATATGGTTAATATATACAATGAATGAACGAATAAGAATAAAATAAAATAAATGCAATAACTATTATTATTATTATTATTATTTATGTAATAATAATAACAAAACTAATACCACCACTACTACTACTACTACTAATTATTATTATTATTATTATTATTATTATTATTATTATTATTATTATTGTATATTTATTTTAGTAATTATTATTATAATTTTGATTTTTTTTATTTTGTTATCGTTATCGTTATTATTATTTTATTTTCATTATTAATAATAATTAATAATTAATAATAATTATTATTATTAGTTTTGTTATTATTATTATTATTGTTATTATAAACAATATTTTATTAGAAATATAATAAGAATAAGTTTGTTAGATAAAAAAAATTAAATCGATTAATTCAATGTTCATGAAAATAGATAATACCAAAGGGGTGAAATGGTTAATCCCGTATTCAACGGGAACAAGTATTTATTTGGAAATAGTGATTCATATTGTAGAAAATTTAATGGTCATATAATTAAAAATAAATATAGAAATCATCATTTCTTTTATTCGTATCCCCACCACATTAGTAGAAAGAGAAAGTATACATTTATTCGTACCACACAACACATTAATAGAAAGAGAAAGTAGTTGTCCCCTAAAGACAGCTCAATGGTTAAGGTGAGTTCCTATGGTCGAGAGCTCACAGGTTCGAATCCCACCAAACGCCTCTATGAGTTTGAGTCTGTCATACCTGATTTTTCAAGTACGGTTTACCTGTCCTGTGTGGTTTGCAGGATATTGCATAGGAACGTGGAGTTTACCCAGTACGCACCTAAGGTAGCGGCTGCGGATTCCCCATGATATCAAAAAAAGAAAAAAAGAAATAGAAAGTATACAGAAACATGTGATGGGCAGTTCCCTAAAAAAATTTAAGCTTGTAAGGGCAATAATGTATTTGTAACTTTGTCCGATTCATCTGCCATAGTAGGGATGACATTTGATCTTGGCCTCGATCCAGATTCATGTTTTAGGATCTAAAACTTCAAAAAAATAGGATCTAACAGATATGGATCATATCCGAACCATTCATTTGAAATTCGAATCTGAATGTAGATCTTGATTTATGAGATCCGATCTAGATCCATATATGATATATGTATATATAATTTTATTTGTATTTATAAGTGTATTGTAATATTTTTCTTTTTAATCGAAGTTGGATAACTAGGTTATGGAATTAGATAGTAGGTCAATAACATTAAAAAATTATACTGTATATTTAAAGAAATATTGTATATGAGTGATTTATTTGATAAGATATGTGTGCTACTTCTTTTATTCATATTTCAATATTATTTGATATCACGAAAATAAAAATAAATATACAATAACAGCATATTCTTGTATAGTGATAATTATAGAAATTCTAAATAATTATTAAGTGTTATTGTGTATTTAGATTATTATTATTATGATTTACTGTGAATTATAATTGATTTAAAATTATTTTTAAAAGAAAATATATGATCTGGGTCTAAATCTCCGATCCTACGAATCTTATGGATCTGAGTCTGAATCTAACTTTATATACCCAATTAGTCCGAATCGAATCCGAATAAAAAAAAATTCGAATCTGAATCTGAACCAAGCAAAATCCGACCATTATCATCCTATCATCCTTGCTATATTTTACACCTAAAAACCAAAATTGTAATAATATAATCGGAACGCATTTTCTCTCTCTACCTGAATGTGATCTCCCTGCAAAACAACTCTGTGAATCGTGTTATATACGTATAGCAAAGTTCATTGAATTTTGTTGACCCCGCGATTCAGGTAGGAAATGGAGGGTGGAATCACGGCGGAGGACTTGTCGACGATCGGCGGCATAGCCACCGTCTCGCTGCTGCACTCCTTCATCCCGACTCACTGGCTGCCGTTTTCCATTGTCGGCCGCGCTCAGAAATGGACGCTTTCTCGCACTCTTCTTGTTAGTAAGTGATTTAGTGGGTGGGGACAAGGGTGCTTTTGGGGTTTTGCGAGATCAAGATGACATTGGAGCTGTGAGGTTCCGTGATTTTTGCAGCGCGTGACTGCGTGATTTTGCTTGTGTGAGAAAGTTTAGTTGAATAATTCATCTAATAATTTGCTTAAAATGTGCTAATTGGGGTGTTGGAGTTAAGATTGTACTTGGTTAAGAAATGGCATAGTGGAAGTCTGTGAAGCATCTTCTGTTATTTATTAAGCCCATCAGTTTCAACATTTTGTTGCATTGTTATTTGTTAACTACTGCCGTGTAGTATAATATCATCTTTCAATGAGAATTCCAGCAACATACACTGATGAGTAGGGTTTTGCAGAGTGTTGTTTGTGTTATTTGTTGTTGGACTGGGTTATGAAATGTAGGTAGGGGCTATATTTGATCCGGTTGTATTATAAAACAGTGCAAAATTTTGAGTTTGAGTTTTTGCACCTGAAACATAAGTGTCTCTAAATCCCCTGATTTAGGGCTTGTGCTAGTCTCTTGGACCTATACCTTTCCCCTACTGAAATTTATAACAATAGTTCGCCTGAAATGTCCTCGCCCGTCAGCATACTTGTTTGTCAGGAACTACTGGTTTGATAGCATTCATAAGCATTATCTGCATAAACTTATTCGAACACTGAAATTTACTAATAAGGCATTTCTTGAGAAATGAAATGGATGTGTTGTAATTTTAAGACTTCTCATGTTAGACCTTATTTTCTTACTTTTTGGAAATGATAGAATTAGTCCTTTATTTTGAAATCTTAAATTTGTACCTCTTTAATAGTTGACTGGATGCAGTTTTATCTCCGTGCTTTAGGTCCTCGTAAAGTTATAACATCTCATTCCTTTTCTAGCATCGTTTTACTACCAATGGGCGCCACTTTCTTGTGACTACAATGGTTGTGATCGCTAATTGTTTGTCTTCTTGCAGCTGCATTTGGAGCAGTATTGCATGTCCTATCCACTTCGCTACTCGGCATAACAGCAATCACCATAACAAACACAATAGCAGGAGAGGAAACCGTGCATAAACTTGCATCTTTGTTGCTCATTTTTCTTGGTGGTGGTTACATTGTGTTGTTTCTGACTGGAAAGGGCGGTCATAGCCATTCCCACAATCAACCTATGGAAAAAATGGCTGTTGCTGGTCTTGTTCTCGTCCCTGCATTGTCTCCTTGTGCGACCACACTTCCAGTATTTCTTGCTGTTGGAAACTCGTCCTCAATGATGGTGCTTGCTATCATTGTCCTGTTATTCAGGTAATGAATATGTTGTTTTTTCTAGCTTTTGATCTTTGTTGTCAAACTTTATTATAACCACATGTCTTACATCTAGCAGCAGTAACTAGGGTTAGTCAAACTGAGAGTTCCAAAATAAAATATTGACCTAACTTATTAGTTGTGGTTATAATACAATGTGAAAATACAAGGGCTCTTCCCATTGCATGATGTTTCTCCCTCCTTTTATATGCAATTCTTACAGTTCTTTAAAAGAGATCAAATCACTTTGTTATTCAATCTGTCTGACCAAAATATAGTTTATGAATCTTTGTAATTTAAAGTTTCAACTATTGGTAGGACTTCATGCTGATTAAAATCATCCAGCTTGTTAAAGGTTTAGCCAAAAGCCCACCATCCAAGTATTTGAGGTAGCATATTGAGAAATTTCTGGGTTGGAGTGAGAATGGAAAAGAAAGAAGTCCCTCTGCTGCCCTTTTCCTGATTGGCAAAAATTATCCATCCTATCCAATTTGGGTTCATCAATCTCTAATTAGGGTCTATTAATACCCAACCAGGGTTTATTAATTCCCAGTTAGGATTTAATTAGGGTGGATGCACCGTGAATCCAGGTGTACCGGTGCGTGCCTCTTTCTGGATCATCTGTTGTAGATACAAGAATGATATGTGCAATGGACCTTACACTAAATATACCTGTTGCAATCCACCAAAATACTCTAAACAAATGGTTGCAGCCTTAACATGTTATGATATTACATTGCAGCACGATCACTGTAATGACATCACTAGTGGCCCTCTCATTCTACGGTGCAAGCCAGCTCAAGTTCCACTGGGTGGAACGCTATGACAAGCTTCTTGTAGGATCAGTTCTATGTAGTCGGAATTCTGACCCTTATTTTCCATGATCATGATGGAGAAGCCGGTTCAACCGGAGAGCATTTGCATCGGAAAATTATCTCTTTGTAAGGATAGAAGGGGAAGGGCGTGTTCCGTGTTTCTAAGTTTTGAGGTATGAAGATTGCAACTCATGGTGCAAAATAGTAAGAACTGTAAAACTTCTTTGTCTTGTTCAATCGGAAAACCTTGATCGACGAGCTATATTGGAAGTTCTTGCTTTCTTCATCTTGATCGTTTGGCCTCCTAATTGCTGCATTCCACTCTTGCCTTGTGTTGTGGTGTATAGTGATAGTCAATCTTGTGAGTTGTGGCTTACTTCTTGTAACCTTCATCTTTTTCTTCTTTTTTTAAAAAAAGAATATAATAGAAAACGTGCAACCTTAGTTATGATGCAAAATCGATCTTGTTCTATCTTTTGGTCAAAGATTTCTCAGTGATGTGAGTGATTACACTTTTCTTGTGATTGAAAGTGCTCATAATGGGCTGTGATTTTCTCCCTTCGGAAACAGGTTGTATGTAAATCGTTGCGAAAATTGAAATTGGACGAAATAAATAAAAGTTAATCTGAACATAGAGTGATTTTATTTTTATTTTTATTTTTATTTTTTTTTTGGGGGCGTGTATGTGATGCTGGTTGCTATAGACAAGATCACTTTATAAATGTTCTTACCAACCATTTATTTTTCAACGCGACGCATCCTTTAAAATTTCGTATTAATTGACCAAAAAAGATGTATCTTTGTGTGTGTGTGTTGGCCAGTGGTAGAGTGGTTAATCTTAAAAGCCAAGGTCCGGGTTGAGTCCACCATGACGCGCCTTTAAAATTTCTGTATTAAATTATCAAAAAAAAAAAAAAATGTTTGGCCAAATTTATCTTTTAGCAATAATACAAAACTAATAAACCGAAAATGTACTTACTGGGTCTCTTTAAAAATATTTGAACTGAAGAATATAACGGTGGTTGTCTGTTTTATAATTTTCATTTTCCATTGGCGATATGAAAGTTACTTGCTCTAAAAAGATATAGACTTTTTGGTAGATAACATGTTGGAGGAAAGAACGTCAAACTAATTATGTATGATGGGTGGAGAAACATTTTACTTGACGTTAAATGTAGCAATCAAGTATAAATGTTACTCCCTCTATTTACTATATTGTTTTTAGTTTTTGTCGGTACGAGTTTTAATAAATGCAATGAGTGCAAAGGGAGTGGAGAATGAGACCTATAAAATAAAATATGTTATGTGAGTGGAAAATATGGATCGTAGGTGGTTTCTTTTATAAAAAAGTGAATTGAGTGTGGATAAAAGTATTGACTTTTGGGTGGGGTTTATCTACATTTATAAAATAAAAGTGAACGAATTTTATGAATTTGCCAAAATAAAATTAAATGAACAAATATCAAGGTTGAAATAAGTATTAGGGTATGTAATGATTTCATGGGTGCTTACAAAAATTACGCAACATGGGTAGATGAATTATTTACTTGATAGGTAAGAATACCTTAGAACTTACCCCGCTCCATATTGATTACATTTTTCTTTTGTACGGCGAATCCGCAACCACTACACCTATGGTGGGTATTGGGTAAACCCAACGTTCCTGTGCAATAACCTGCAAATTACACTTAGAAAACTAGGTGTGACAGACTCAAATTCTGAAATTCATAAAGGCATTTGGTGAGATTCTAACATGTGACCTCTCAGCCACAGGAAACATCAACCATTGAGTTGTCCCTAACGACGAATACATATATTTGATTATATATAGCCGCTAACTTATTACAGTTACATACATTCAAAATTATGTTTCCGTAAAAAATCTATATTTAAGATTGTTGTTTAAAATTCAAGTTTACAAGTGTAATTTCAGTTTCTTGTCTTGGCACTAACTGATTAAGGTCCGGATAGGGTACCTATCTTGATTGATCTGCTTGTTTGGTACGTGAGATTTGTTATTTTACGAGCTCGTGATTGACCTCAAGCTCGATATTAATTACTGTAGCTCTTTGGACTGTGTAACTTACGTAAACCCCCATTCTTGTATCCAATCTGCACAGTATGCCTTAGATATCCAAGCAATTTTACCAAAATATCCTTGACATTCCTCCATACGACAACTGATATGTATTTTGAATTTCTCTCTCCATTCGAAAACTCGCGTTGTTGCCCTAGCCTCCACTGCAATTTCACCCGATTTACCACTGCCATTTTCGAACAACTTCTACGAATTCATAGAAATTTTCATTTTTGGTGGGGTTCAGCGCACCTCAACTCCATCATGCTCTTACAGTCAGGGATGGACTATGGGAGCTCAAGTACTCTCCAATAATTTTTTTTTATATTTTTTTAACATTATGATTTTGATTTTTTAACCACTTTGTAGTCGAATTTTTTATTTTAACTTCTTCCAAACTATACTTATGGTTGCGACCTATGTCTGTGGCTGCGACCGTTGTTATCTTTCGGCCAAAGACCGGAGGAAACAAGTTTTGTGGATGGGGTGTGTCGCGGCCGGGAATGGCTTCATCTCCAGGTTCATAGGCAGATTAACAGAGAGAAGCGAGCTGCGTTTTTTTTTTGAGGAAGGGTAACTGCATACATTCGATGCCTTTAGTTGGAGGGCAATAGGGGCAATTTACTCATTAATCTAGCCTGTAGTCTGGTATACCAAATAGGTTATACAAGCTATCTAACTTATGTAACATATGTACCAAACGAGCAGTCATCCTACCAATCTTGTTTGCAATCCTATCTAGTCGGATAGGTATCCTATCTTGAATTGTGAACCAAACGAGCCCTAATCTTACTTTGTTTCCATCTTCAAAGCCTTCTCAAAATTCTATCAAGTATTTAACTTGGCACCGGACAACATTTTTTCATTCTCTATCATCACGGAATCTTCTCTAATTTATACACGAGCTTTCACCAATTTTATGATTTTAACGTTGTCTTCAAATGTTGTGATAATATAGCTACCTTTTAATTTATTATAAAATTAATATCCTTAATTTTATTTTATTTGGTCATCAAAAAAGTCGACATTGAGAGTGTAATATTAACAAAAATTATTGAAGCCGTGCAATTACAATTTGACAATATTGAATGGAGAGATGCATACTACATCAAATTTTACGATGACTGATTAATTTTGGGTGTTAGGTTTGCAACAAATTGAAACATGGTGTCACTATTACACGTTTCAAAGATTAGGTCAAATTTACAAATTAAAATAAATAACGTAATAGTATAGGATATATTGTAGATTAACCCAAACAATAATTTCCATTTAATTACATTTTAAGGAAAATAAAATACTATCATCATGTAATTTTTCGAAGTACCAAAGTAAATAATCTTTTCTAAGCTAGCAAAAAGCATGAATTTGAATTAATCCTAATATGGTGTAACAGTAACATTCCCTGATGCTACCACAGTCTCACGCTATAATCACAATCCTTGGAAACAATTTCTGCCTTCTCATTCAACGTGTCTAAAACGACGCTGCACTTAACCTTGGCGGTAATTTCCCACGTCTTAACGGATCCCACTTCAAATTTAACGGGCGCTTCTACGTTCACCACTACCGGCACTTTTTCACGACTCTGATCATTCCTTAACGCCGTTTTAGCGGCACCGCCGAGAACAACGTCGTACCCAGCCAACGCCACCCGCAGCACCGTCACGTTATTCTTCGGCTGGTAGATATCGGCCAAAACGCCGTCGCCAAGTCTAATGCCGTCGTAGAAAACGCTAACCGCGCTGTCCTTCAAATAGTAGATGCCGACCTTGCCGTTAGGGTTCTCGGCTCTGATGCTGACATCAAATCCCGGCGAGATCGGCGCCGCCGAAGTTAGATTCATTCCATGAACAGATACTTTGGTCACTGTGTAGGTTGGCGATTTGAATCCGAAGACGAGGTACATCACTCCGGCGGAGACGGCGGCGGCGGCGATCAGGAGGAAGAGGAGGCATAAGGCGAAGCAGCAGCACCTGCAGCAGCAGCTCCGGCGGTTTTTACTGTGGCGGAGCTTATCGTACTTTTTGGCGTTCTCTGGTGGCGGATAGCGGAGGATCTGCTCTCGCGGTATCCGCACGACGTAAGTTGCAGGCGGAGGAACCGGATTTGTCGGCGGCGGCTTCTGATTCTGGCCCGAGTTTGTTTGTGAGGTTGCGGCGGGTGAAGGCGAAGGTGGAGAGTCTGCCGCGGCGGCGGCCATTCTGCAGTGACTAGCGGCGGAAACCGGAATTACGAAGAAAAGATGGGAGAAATCGGAATGGGAGATGAGAATGGTGAATGCAGTAAGGATATATACATACACAGCGTGGAAACTTTCTGAATTTTTTAGTATGTGTGTGTGATGAGTTGGCAGCCGCGTGAACACAGTTGTTAATTAAATATATTTCTTTTTCGATTTTCATAATTGGAGTTTTGATATTGAGAGTTAACGGTATTTTGTTGCCTTTTTCTGCACTAATTAAATACCATCGTTCATTGATTTTGATGGTAGAGTTTTAATAATTATAATAAATGTAAAGTAAGTGAATATAAAAAGATGTGTCGTGAAGATAATAAATTAATATATTAATGGATATTGAGTGTAAAAAAGTGGGCCATATGTGATTTTTTTTATAAATAAGTAGATAAGTTTAGGATAAAAATATAAAGTTGTTGTTTCTAAAAAAAGAAAATAAACATTTTTATGGACGGACCAAAACGGAATTAAATGTACGAATTTAGTAGACGGAGGGAGTATTTATTTTCCTTTTGTTGGTTTTGAATATCTCAAAGCAAGATTTTATATGAATTGTAACTTTGAATATTCATTTCGATTAAGATAACAATGAAATAAGTATAGTTTGGAGGTTGGTCAAAAAAATTCCATCAAAGTGAACTGTAACAAGAAAATTTCACAATTTTAGGGACGATTTCGATTTTGCAGATCTTTTAGGAAAATTAGGTTCGAAATTCGGAGAAACGAAGATCTTCAATTTTCTTAAAAAGGAAAATATACAGCTAATTCTAAAAACAGTATTAATATAGATTATGTTAGGAAAATGTTGCTTTAAATTCAATTTGCATTCATATTCTATAATAACAAGTATTTGCACTAGTGAGAAGCACGATAACATTTTTAGATTTATTTTTATATACAATAAGTACTAACTCAATTATTATCACATAAAAGTTGCAATAAAAATTGAAATAATAATAATTTATGCCCGATTTTTTTTACAATTGTCCTAAATTTACTTGTATTTTAAAACCCTCCAATTTTGAGAAAAGTTGTAATTATGACCTACGATTGAGAATTCACCGATGGAAAGACGAATCACCCGCTGGATTCTTGCGTTGATTTCTCTCATCTAAACATTTAGGGCATGTTTGGTAGATTAGTTATGCGTCTATTTGGTAGCCCATATTAATATCCTACGTCATTTGGTAGCTACATTTCGTATCCTACGGCCGTGTTTTAATGAGCGGGCTTGGTGGTTTTGTCATTTGGTAGCTACATTTTGCACTATTTCTTTAGGATTTGTAACCTAACCAAGTGGTGGGTTACAAAACTCATTCAAACAAGACATTTTAACTAGGCGAAACCTAACTAATCTACCAAACGTGACCTTAGTTAGGTTACAAATCCTAAAGAAATAGTGCAAAACAGAGCTACCAAACAGATGAAAACCACCAAGCCGTCATTAAAACACGGGCCGTAAGGATACGAAACAGAGCTACCAAACAGACGCAGGATACGAAATAGGGTTACCAAACAGACGCATAACTTTGTTATCCTGATGAAACAATGCTACCAAACGAGGCCTAAAACGATATATTTTTTATGCTTGAAGAAAAAATCTGAAAATTAAACCTAGTTCTCGTCCTCCCCTTCTCTCTGCCGTATTGGCATAGATTCGTGGCCACATTTCCAGCAACATCTGAAAGGCTGATTCAACTGGTTATTATAATTCAAATATGATTAGCCTTATTTTCTGATTAGTCGTTTATAAGGTGTTAATCTTCGAGGGAGTGAACCGAGGAGATTAATATCATTTATGTTTGTGATATTTTTTAGTCATTCATTATTAACATAGTGAATATTTTGTCATTAGGCACTCATAAATTTTATAATTGTGATAATGTATTCCGTGTGCAATGAATTTAATTTACATTGCATGTTGGATTGAATGTTACCAACATTATAGCTAACATTACACATTACTCTTTAAACATTAGAGGTGGTCTCCGGTATATCCGTTCATATATGCGAATTTTGATACTTTTTTCAGTGTAAATGATGTTTGATACTTCATCCGTCCATGATATATAATCTTAGCTTTTGCCAACGCGGATTTTAATAAATGCAACGAGTGTAAAGTGAGTGGAGAATGAGATTCACATAATAAAATATGTCGTGTGAGTGGAAAAGGTGTGTCATGAGTAGTTTTTTGTAAATAAGTGGGTTAAGTATGGATAAAAGTGTGGACTTTTGGGTGAGATCCATGTCTACAAAATGAAAGTGAACGAACCGAAAATGAATTAAATTAACAAATATGGTGAACGGAATGAGTACTTTTTTTTCAATGTAAATTATATTTAAACAAATGATATTTTTCTTAATAACAAATAATACTTTTGTCCGTCTGCACGGTGCGCGAATGGTTGTACATAAATTTCTGTGTATTCTTTTAACATTACAACGTGTTTAATAAACAAAACAAAATCAATTACTTAATATTAATCTAAAGCAAGGCATTTAAACTTTTAAATGGAGCCGGACATTACATTTAAAGGTAGGAGACTAAATCCCTAACTCTTTCATCAAACTATATTATATTCTTCGTTTGTCGTAATTCGTGGATTGTAAGTGAAATATACTAAACAGTAGCTATCAATAAATCATTAATGTACTGATGGAGTTGTCGTTTATATTTGGACATTAAAAAAAAACAAAAACATTAGGCATAAAACCAAGTAAACATATGTATGACATATGGCTAAGAGGGTGTTTGGCTGAGCTTATAAGCTCTTTAAAACAGCTTATAAGCTCCTAAGCTTATAAATTGTTTAGGAGCTTTATAATTTGTCAAAGTGTTTGCAAAATAAGCTCCTAAACAAATTATAAGTTTATGAAAATAAGCTCCAACAACTTATAAGCTCCCCTAATAATAAGTTGGTCAACCCTAACTTATTTTTTCATAAACTTATAAGCAACCATGAATTTATGAAAATAACCTTATTATAGTTCGTTATTTGATACACATATACTATCAACTTCACATCTCATCAATTTTATCTCTCTAACTATGATTTTGTCTCTCTTACTCACGATTATTTCTCTAGCTTATAAGATCAATTATACAAACACTTTAACAACTTATAAGCACTTGAAACATTACATCTTATAAGCTCTTGAAATATCTTATAAACTCTTGCTCTCTAAAATAAGCTTAGCCAAACACCCCTAAGTTGCTACTTCTGAAGGCAAATCACTTTATTTTGTTTTTGATCCTTTCTACGTTTCGAATTTACCATTATATTGTTGTTCTAATTACAAGAATTAAATATGATGTAAATATGTTTGTGCGTGAAAATTCTCTTCAAAATATGCCACATGTATTTAGCCAGGCTGGCTCGACCATAATGAAATTATGGTTTATAGCTATTGTTTGAGAAAAATAAAATTTACAAAACCCACGTCATCAACGATTTTGGACTTATATTTGTCAAACATAAAACAAGATATAGTTTTCTGTTAAACATCAATACAATCTGAAATTATACATTTGATTACCGGAACCACAATGAAGTAATCACTTTTTATCGTCTTACTTTGGATGGTTAAATTGATGAGGAGAATTCACTTAGTTTGATTAATGGAAAATGGATAGTCGAATATTTCATTATTATTACTATTATTATTAGATATATTGTTAATTTGTAGAATTTAATTTAAAGTACTTTTCAAATCTCTTGATGGTATTAAAATTTATTATTGATTTATGCTTAGTTTCACTTATTAATATGTTCAAATAGATATAATTTGTAATTGGTAATAATAGAAATATGTACAAAAACATTAAAGACATTATATAAAAACTAAAAATCAAATAAAATAAATCCTTACAATATGGCTTATATTTTACGCTATAACATAAATCCTTAAAGTACATACATGTTATTATCATGTCATTTATGCTTTTGCAAGTACGTTGCAAAAATTTAAACGCTATAAAATAATTTATTTTAAATTATTAATCTTATATTTAAATAGATTTTAGCATAAATATAAGTATATCTAAAAATATATACTCCCTCCATTCACTATATTCGTCTATTGATTTTGGTGGCACAAATTTTAATAAATTATAATGATTATAAAGTAAGTGAAAATAATAAATGAATATATTAATAAATAATAGACTTAAAAGATATGCCATATGAATAATAAATAAATATATTGATGAATATAGATGTAAAAAGTTGAGTCACGAGTATTTTTTGCAAATAAATGGATAGATTTATAATAAAATAGTAAAATTGTAATTTTCAGAAAAGGAAACTGAACATTTTTTATGGACGGTCCAAAATAAAATTAAATGAAATAAACGAAGAGAACAACACATATATAGTAGTTAATAAAAAATTAATTCAATAATAGAAAGTAAAATTAGAATATTAATGTAGATTTGATTGCTTGAGATGAATATAAGATTATTCTTACATTTTATTCTAAATATTATAGATGAACCCTTGGAAATGCTCTAAGCATGTGGAACAATAAATTTTATTTTGTTTTGAAATAAATTATCAATATCATTACAATCAACCAACTTAAAACAAAATTTGAAAAATGCCATTTAAGTCTGTATGAGCGATTCTCTGTTGATATGAGCCTTTAGAGTCCCCAACCAAGTTTCTCGAAACAAAATGCAATGATAACCGGTCCTCCTAAATCCCCAAGCAAACACCCTGCAAAAGTTTTAAATCATAAACAGACATTAAACATAAATAATTAGTAGTAATTATGGTTATCATCATAACTCGTTAGGGAGTCGTACCAATCCACTGCCCGGTCGAGGGAGGAATCAACATAACACCAATGCCAGCTCCAATAGATGCAAAAACGAGCGAGGCACCACATCGGACACTGGTACCATAAACCTTCTTTCCAAGGATCTTAACTTGTTCTGTTGTATCAGTTGTTGCATCAAAGTCTTTCTTGGATTTAGTTACACTACTAAAAATTCATAGACATCGAGGCCGACTTGAACAGCCCACGAAGCTACAACTCCGAGGAGATGTCCTGTTAATATGAAGAGAGGTATTAGCAAAATCGAGAGAGGTTGATACCAGGTTTAACCAAAGAAAGCCTAATGAAGAATCTAAGATTTAATCATATGACCTCTGAAAGTGGTTCTGCTAACACAGAAACAGAATGTGCAAGTTGGCATTTTCCTCCCCGCCTTCCGAATTGCGGATTTGGGAACATCTGTGGTAGTTTATATGTAATACGAGGCTGTTAGAGAGCATATGAACGATTAGTATCTAAAGAATTAAGTTTATACATAGATAGATGTATATACCCTTGAGAAGTTTCCATGCTATGCGTTGTGAAGCGTAATGAACTGCAAGTCTTTCAAGAATACGCCTAGTCGTAACCACACTCGTCTGAACATAGACATCAAGACATAAGGTTAATTTCCTCTACAAACAATCTACCGATTTGATGATATTAGCATGATGCTCATAACCAAAAGTTTCGGTGATTTCATGCTAAAAAAGTTTCTGCTGTTCAAGTAAAGAATATTACCTCACGGATGATTTGCTTCACTGATTTCTTGAATGGCTCAACCAAATCTACATGATGCTCTTCTGGATTCTCAACTAGGAAATCTTCGTCATCATCTTCAGTAGGCGGACGGGGTTCCAAAAGAGGCAAGTAGAATAACATAAAAGACCTCAATGACGTCAGGGCAAAATTTTTCCAATGAAATGCTGAGAAGAGTGGTTTCAGCTGGATATCATACTGCTTAAAGCTGTGTCTTAGTTCATCATTCCCGAAATAACTTTTAGTGTTATTCTCACGAACGGCAGCATCAACATAGCTAGAGACAACTTGCCCGCTCTGCGTAATAGCACTGACATCTTCATCCAAGATTGCACCAGCATCACAATAGGCAATTTGCATAGGGCCATTCCTGAGATAAATCATGGATACATTAACATCAACCAACTATCAGATCGACCCACGAGCAATATCACGTAAATGTGATGTGATACATATAAAGGACTGGGCATAAGACTTATCTTAAGCCATGTGGATGCTATATAGGCTTCACATAGTATGGGGACCGTAACCCAAAAATCACCCTTAAAAACACTGTATTGACCACTAGCAAAATAAATGACTTTACTTTTTTATGTCAAGACTCAAGATTAATGTAAACAGAACTAAAGAATTGAGTATTTTTATCTCATTACAAGGGTTTATTGAGTCTAACCCTTTCAGCCGGATTATGAATCAAACAAGCTATCTCAAATTGCAGAAAAAAATCAAGTGCTTTAGCATAACCCAAAGTTTCTAATCCCATCTTAGTAAACAATAGATGATCTATCTAGGCAAAAATGATGATCATACACCAACACTTAATAGCTTAATCCTTCAACCTACTGCATTTTCAAGCAAAAATATACACATTAAACACAACTTACCCAAACAGAGCTCGATATGCAAAAGGAGTTGCAATGGCGAAAGAAATGGCGGCGGCGGAGGAGGAGGAGGCGCCGATAAAGCTGCCGGAGCATAGGCCTCTGGAGCTAAACGCTTGGCTCCCAAAGTTGGGATTTTTCTTCAGGGAATCAAGTATTGCCCTGAACGCCATTATTCGGAGCTCCTTATTGTTCAAAACTCAGCTCGACGGAAAGGTTTTTCCCCAATTATCAATTTCCTAAATCATAAAAGGGTTTTCATTCTACTTAGTTACCAATAACGATGATTCTTTGCTCAAAAACCTTCACCTATTAAGATTTTACACCCAACAGCAAAAAAACAGAGGGATACGCTTTTCCCCAATTTAGATGGCGAGGACTTACAATAAGATCGAAGGATGATTATTGTCGTGAATAAGCATTGAAGATTTAGCTCGGGGTGGGAGGGAAAAATGGTATGTTGTTCTCTCAAACCCTAGCGTGAGGAAGAAACTCGGTACATTGGGCTTCGTCGGCTTGGATTCCCCTCGTCTCTCTCTCTTGTGATTATATGTATAACCCTGAGATGGGATCCAGTGTTCCCTGCTTTTTTACGTGACACCATAAAAATAAAATTTATTATAATATTATGAATTATTTTTAATTATTATTCTAAAAAATTGAAACTTAAAAATATTATATACTTTAATTTTGAATTTATCAATTTTAATAATATTAAATTAATAAAAATAAAATTAAATTATAAAAATAATGATAGATTACTGTCGAATAAATCTTATTTAATTAACTACAGCACAAAAAATTACAATTGAAGAAGAAAAAATGGAATAAAAATAAAATAAACTAAAATAAAAGTGAGACACCAATTATAAAACATTGTATCTCAAATCGTATAACCATGTCTAGTTAGTATCATAATATAAATCAACTTTCCTTTCTCAATTAGGATTTACAATCCTATTTTTCAGAAAACTCGTTATAAATATTCAAAATAATTTATTTTAAAGCAATTCAAAATAATTAACACTGGTAATTATAAATATATAAATGTTATGAATATCGTATATTTAATTAATTCTCTACATAGTCAAGATGGTGAGGATATCATATATTTGTGGAATTTTATTAGTTACATACACGCCCATGTTTAACGAAAAATCAATTTCTCATAACAACTATTGGAAACATAAATATTTTTTAATTTTTTTTTTTGTATCATGGGGAACCATGATGTCCATTAAACCCCACGTTAACGCATGATAAAGACGCAAACCACACACGACATGTGAACCACACTGAAAAACCAGTGTGTGACTCAAACCCATGTAGGGCGTTTGATGGGATTGAACCTGTGACCTCGTTAGATTGCAAGAAGGTAAACATAAATATTATTATAAACTCGTTAGATTGCAAGAAGGTAAATCGGGAACCGTGGACCTATAACCATAAGCTCCAATAGCTCGAATGAATAATTAAACACTTAATGTATTTATTTGATATATTAATTATCGTATTATTCCACTATATAGAAATCCAAAATTACACCATTATTAATAATTATAGAACATAATTAATCTACGAATTGAGCAGTACATTGATATAATCATTCATTTTTCCTATCATTAATTCACTAGTGAATGGTTAATTCAATTCAAGATTTTATTTGTGCTGAATAATAAATTTGTAAGAAAAGTGTACGGTGAATTCAAATCTAAAACTTAAAAATTCGGGTATTAGTCACTCTAATACACACTTTAATTCTAAAATTACTGAAAGGAGAATCGTCTTTCTACTTGTAGTAAGACGGAACATATGTCTCCAATCATTTATAAATGCCGCCAATTATATGTCTCCACGTGGACGATCCGGTGCAGACGGTCACATTCATAATTATATTAGGTATCTCCAACCATATCTCTATAAAATCCAACTTTTTTGTTGCCACATCAGCTTTTAAAATCCATCAATTTCTTTTTTATTTTTTTCTCCAACCATATACCTACAAAAGCAACTTTTATATGGGTTCCACTATAATATTTAATAATATATATGTACATATAAACAAAGAAAAATATATATACAAAGACAAAAGTAATTAAAAAATAAGAAAAAAAAAGAAAGAAGACAACTTCTTTGTTAAGAAGTTGGTTTCTTGTTTCCAACTTTTATCAACTTTCTCCAATGGTATAAAAGTTGGATTTCAACTTTGTTAAACTCATAAAAGTTAAAAAAAGCATTAGTGAAGTTGTCATCAAAGATCTCATCTTTATTCAATGGGTGTTCCATTGAGTTTACATAAGCTATCCAAAAGAGTTTATATGCTATTTTTTTTTAAATTAAGAAATTGTTTATAGGTTGTTTTGGAGAATTTATAAGTTCACGCAAACACCATCTTAGAGATGCATCATGTATGCGCTATTTACAGTGTGCGTGCGGAATAGATCTGGTTTGATCCGACCCGCATTAAACTCATTAACTTTTATTCATAAATATTGTCACTTTATTTATTAGAACAATTACTTTTACTGAAATCATGTTTTTTGTAAAAGACATAAAAAATAATAAGAAAATTAATGTCATTTTTTAAATCAGAGCCGTCACTTTTATTCATAGAAACTGTCACTTTTATGCACAAGAACTGTTACTGTTTAATCATAAAAACGGTTGTTTTATCATCAGTAGTGTATTTTTTATTCATAATACTTGTTACTTTTATTCATAAGAATTGTTACTTTTAGTCATAGATTTAGATTGGATATTAGGATCAGATCCAATTTGCGTGCACCATGAGGCGGCGTGCATGGAAAAATTTGTTTTTTAGTTAAATGTATCACCAACTTAAATTTAGTTTATTATCCATGATTGTGATCTTCTTCTATATAACATTTAGGTATCAAGATTATGCTTACATCAAATAAACTATGAACTTTCGTGGTGTGATATGAATTTATTTAATAAGCTTATTATAAAAAACAAAAAATTGACCATCGTAAAAATAGCTGTTACGATCGAAAACTAGGCGTCGATCGTATCGTGATCAGAATCTACCATCTGCGTGGTAGGTCTAAATTTTTAATTAAAAAGTAGTCAACATTCAACCAAATCTTGAATATTGTTGCAACTTTTAGTATTTTTAATTCACTTTTATGAAAGTAGGTAATTTAATATGTCATTAACAAACGTGGGTGTTAAATTTTTCCACTCATACGTGTGTTCAATTAAAAAGATGATACTATTAGACTTTTAAATTTGTAAAATCCTTTTTTGATATACGATTATGAAGTAAATGAACTACATTGATTTTCTATTATACGTAGGAATTTCAGGAATTTTGATTCTTTTTTCTAAAGTTCACAATTCCACATGTACTTTTTATAGATTTTATCAAATGAAGGATACTTCCAAAAATTCATATTTAATTGATAGAGTGGTTGAGATTAATATAATTCAAACTGCATAATCAATTTAATTTTACTAAATAAAAAATTTATGTATTTTAATTTGATCAAATAAATAATTTTGGTTAAATTATGTTATAAAAAGATAATGAATTATATTACAAATATAATAAATTAGTTAGAGTATCGATAATTTTCTGAATCTATATATATATATATATATATATATATATATATATCATAATATTAATGATATAAGTTCATACCACTACAACAAAAACAAATATTGCAAGACTTATTTAGAGTCACTATTTATTAAATGCCTCTAAGATATATTATTGGGGCACTTAGATATATTAAATTTAGAGGAAAATTTTAAAAATCTAAAAATAAAAAGTGCCCCAAAGACACTTAAAAGTCTTTCAAACTCTTTTGGGACACGATCTTAACAACACTATGATAGTGGCGAAAATCAAAAGTGCCTCAAAAGACAATATATTGCAAGACTTTTCGATCTTTGAAAAGACTTTTTTGTTGTAGTGTATACATCTGAAAAATTAAATGAATAAAATATTATTGTATATACATATCAACTTATAGTCAAAAATAAGTTTTCGAAAATGACATAACTAACATCCGAAGAATGTTATTGTATTGTATTTATAGTTCTGACACAGTTTAAGTGAGTTAATCCAAGTTTTATTGAGAGAAAAATGGTTAAATTGTAAGGTTTTCATTTGTTCCTTCCTTATGCAATATTCGGGTTTTTGTTAAGGTATATAATTAATTACTATCATAATTTATATTTAATTATTTATATATTTTATAGATTAAAATGGGTTCAGACAATTAATGGGTATTAAAGTTTGAAAAGGAACAAATAATAGAACTATTTTTAATTGGATTTTAAACACATCTAGATATATAAATTCTAAACATGTATGAACATATTTTTATATCTTTTGTTATTTATTATTTACGTTTACTTTCTAAACGGTTATGAATATATTTGGACAAATTATATTTGTAAATTCAAATGGATTCAGATAATTAACGAGTATTATTATACGAATTTCAGACGAAAAAGAGTATTAAAATAAATTTTTAATCAGATTTTGGATGAATACGTGTATATACAATATTTTAGACGGATTTGGGTGGTTAAACTCCAACCTCATCATGTTAGTTCATCAAATTTTTTTAGAAGACTTCACCAAGTAGAGAACATAAATGAATTGGAAGCACACATTTTTTGATATATTTATACTATTTATTATTAATATTTATTTTGTAATGTTTGGATTTTATTGAGACAATTAACCAATTTTATAACAATTTATTACTATTATAAATTCAAATGGGTTTGCGAGTTATCGGATATTATTGTCCGAATTTGAGTGTGTATTTATACTAATAATAAGATTTGTATTCATTTGATTGACCTTAAACACAACAAAAATGATTATAAATTATCACATAAAGCAATTCTCCAATTAAAATGAATTTCACATCAATAATGATGTGAGCGAAGATACATGCATAGAGCGAAGAGTGTGGGTGCATGCACGCTCTACATGTGCTGTGCTAAAGAACCGCATAAATGAATTTATGGCAATAAATACTTTCTATAACTGGAAACTAATGTTTGTGGAATCAAATCGGTGATCGAACCCTTCTGCTTAAGATTCAATGCATCCAATGACTTTAGCTGGACTCCAACCATTTAATACATTATATTTTATTTTATTAATACTATTATTTTAACATAATGTTTATTGATATTAATTATTATCTTTAATTAGTAATGATATTTATTATTATTATTATTATTATTATTATTATTATTTTAATATAACTATTTATTGTATTAATAACTATAATTTTTTATCACTATCATTATATTAAAATAATTTATTGTTAATAATTACTATTTATTTATTATCATAAATATTACTACTTATTATTATTTGATTATTATTATTATTATTATTATTATTATTATTATTATTAATTCTATAAGAAAAAATAAATAAAATAGTTTTGTTGGAATAAATAAATAAATTTGGCTAATCTCATGTTCATGGAAAAAAATATTCATTCGGGAATAACGATTCATATTGTAAATCTTACGAGTCATAGGAATAAGAATGAAAGCAGAAATCACTATTCCATTCTCATTTCATTCTATTCTGTATATCAGCGCCATCCAAATGTTTATTTTGGTGGATGAGATATATGACATTAATAGGATAGACTAGCATTTAATTATCTAAATTATTTAGTTGTGGGTAGATGTATTGATCATAGTGTATTATGATCAATCAAACTAAACATCTCATATTTGGACAATGTTATATTCATTTCTTTTATTTTTGTTTTTGAAAAAAAATATCATTAGTGGAATTGGAGTTAATTTGTCTTGAAGTTAGATAGTTGTTAAAATGCAATACTCTGATTATTTTCTGTGGATGCACAACTGGCCAATGATCTTCATATAATTATTCTAGTCCCCTCTAAAAGTCAACTGAGGCACATTTTACTGCACCAATCCTAATTAAATCTTAATTAATAGATTTTAATTGAGTATTAATAAATTATAGTTAAAAATTAATGAACTCTAACTGAGTTAAATTAAGGCAGATGCATCATTTGAGATGCACGAGACTTTTTTCGTGACACAATTATGCAATGAAATAAAAATTATGATAATTAAATATTTAAACTATAAACTTTTAACAATTATATCACGGAGTTCAATTTCCAACAACATAAATTCCGTGTGGCATGCCAGAAGTTGAGGTAAATATTAATAAAAGAAATTAAAAATGATTTAGCACCATCATTCTTTATGTCAAAAATGAGATGACATCGTTTCGATTCCTACTCATTTTATAGCTCAACTATCATTGTATCACGTACGTTTTTCTATGTTGAAAATCGAAGTTAGTGACGTAATTGTTAAAATCTGGATGGTATATTTGTCAAAGTTTTAGTATTAAGATATATTTTAACCTTATTTTTATGTATTGATTTTTTCTTCATTTATGAATGTTTACTTTATATGATTATATTGAGTAGATAAAATTAATCCAACCTAATCCAGTATTTACCTTTAAGAATTAAAATTTGTGGATATTTCAAAATCTGAAATTATTTTAATAATTTGAATTGCTCTATATTGATTTTAATTCAACCAATATAAGTGAGATTGAAATAATATTCCAAACAAATGAAAAATTGGTGCATGCGCCGATCTCGGATCACTGCCCTATCATTATCAATACAGATACTGAATGTCAGCATACGATCAGAAGGAGATTTAGGTTCGAGAACAATTGGTGTTTGGATCCCGAGCTCCCAACGATGGTGAGGAGATGTTGGAACAACTTGGAAGGACTTCAGATCTTGGACAAGTTGTCGGCAACGGCTGTATCTATAGGAAAGTGGGCAAGGAAAAGGAATGCTGAGGGGAGGAACAGAAAACATTTTCTGGAAGAAAAATTAAATACTTTCAAGGAAGACAAGATAGGCGATCTGTAATGGCTATGGAGGGAGCTAGGAGGGAATTAGCGGATATGCTTCTTAAAAATGAGACGTACTGGAGGCAACGTGCCAAACAACATTGGCTAAAAGATGGGGATAGGAATACTAAATTCTTTCATGCCATGGCGTCGGCGCGCAGGAAAATGAACGGCATTTGTAAGCTCCAAAGGGATGATGGTAGTTGGGCGAGTAAGAAAGATGAAATCCGGGAAGTGGCAGCGGATTATTTTAAGGATCTGTTCAAGGCACCCGAAGCTAGATAGGCACAGGATTGGAGTATGAGTAGGTTGCGCACTGTCATCTCGGACGAGGCAAATGTTGAGTTGGTGAAGCCGCTTCTTATGGAGGAGGTCAAAAAAGCAATTTTTCAGATGCACCCTGACAAGTCGCTTGGTCCAGATGGTTTTAACCCTCTATTCTATCAGAAGTTCTGGGCTCATCTCCAGAAAGATATTTTTTCAAATTGTTGCAACTGGCTTAATGAGGGGAGGTTGCCGGAGGGCTTGAACAATACGACCATTGTCCTCATTCCAAAAGTGGAGAAGCCGGCCAACATGAAGGAGCTTAGGCCGATCTCCCTATGTAATGTGTTATACAAGATTTTGTCCAAGGTCCTTTGCAACAGATTAAAAAGAGTCCTTCCGGACCTAGTGGGATCTGCTCAGTCGGCATTTGTCGAAGGTAGAGCGATTCAAGATAACATCCTTATTGCTTTCGAAGCAATCCACTCTATGAAAAGGAAGACGAGGGGAAAGAAGGGAGCTATTGCGTTAAAAATTGATATCAGCAAGGCTTATGATAGAGTGAATTGGGAGTATCTCGCCTTTGTCCTGACAAGGATGGGGTTTGGTTTGAAGTGGATCAATTGGATGAAGATGTGCGTGGAATCGGTTAAGTCGACATTCTCGTAAATGGAGAATTAATCGCCCTATTTTTCCTAAGAGGGTCTTGACAAGGGATCCGTTATCACCTTATCTCTTCATCCTTTGTGCGAAGGGCTTTCATGAGCCCTGAACTATGAGGTGGCTAGAGAAATCTACATGGAATTCGTATGGGCGACGGGACCGTCAATCTCTCATCTTATGTTCGCCGACGATTGTATTTTCTTCGCAAGGCAACAACCGAGAGTGCTCTAAGCTTAAGGATATTCGGACAACTATGAGGCGTCGGGACAAGCCATCAACTACCAAAAGTCGGGAATATTCTTGACGAGAATGTGGGTGAGCATGAAAAGCTTCTTCTTCGAGAGTGATTTGGGTTTCACAACCTTTGAATACGTGGAGATACCCAGCTCACCTTCTTATAGGGAGGAAAAGAAGGAGATTTTTGGCTTTCTTAGGGAGCGTCTATGGAAGCGTATTCAAGGGTGGCAGGATAAGAAGTTATCGAGAGCAGGGAAAGAGGTCCTTCTCAAAGGAGTAGCTCAAGCCATTCCAGCTTTTTGCATGACGACGTTCTTGATTCCCACTGGTACGTGTGAGGAGTTGGAGAGGATGATGAACAGGTTTTGGTGGGGTGGTAAGGCCGACGAGAGAGGAGGCATCAGTTGGATGAAGTGGGAAAGGTTGTGTGTGGATAAGGATAAGGGAGGTATGGGTTTTCGAAGTTTACAGCTCTTCAACATTGCCATGCTTGGTAAGCTTGGCTGGCGGATTATGTACGAACCTGAGGCCCTTGTAAGTAGGGTTTTGAGAGCCAAATACTTCCCGGGTAGTGATTTTCTTTCTGCAAAGGTTGGGGGTAGTCCTAGCTTTACCTGGAGGAGTATATGTGCATCGCAAGAGCTGGTTAGAAGAGGCTTGCGCTGGAGGGTGGGGAACGGCGAGAGGATTAGAGCGTTCAGCGATCCGTGGTTGCGTAGAGACGATAGCTTCTATCCCTCCTCTAACTACAATGAGTCTTTAAGCAACATGAGGGTTCGAGAGCTTATGATTCCGGGAGTTAACGAATGGGATAGGGAGCGCATTCAAGGCTTGTTTAATGACAGAGACGCCAAGGAGATCAGCAACATTCCTCTTCTGGCAGGCCACTCAGATGACGAAATTATTTGGCATTTCTCAAACAATGGAAAATATTCGGTGAATTCGGCGTACAAGCTCGCCTACACGCTAACTTTGAATAACTCTTGGGCCGTTGGGGGAAAGTGGAGGTTAATTTGGAACCTTGATGTACCGCACAAAGTGAGGGTGTTCTTGTGGCGTGTGGCTCGCAATAATCTGCCTATGAAGGCGAACTTGTGGACGAGGCGTTCAGGTGGACGGGGAATCTGCTGCCGCCGAGAGGTATGGAAACGGTATGGCATTCTTTTTTCACTTGCCCTTTTGCGATCAGTTGTTGGAAAGTGGTGGGTTTGGACAAGGTGATGGAGAAGATTTATGAGGAGTTTACTGCTTTTGAGGATGGCCTTTTTTCCATCCTTAGTAGAGGAGATGGAGATTATCCTGCGAGAATTTGCATGATTATGTGGCAGATTTGGAAGGATAGGAACAATGCTTACTGGAATAAGGTGTTTCCTAACCCGGCAAGATCGTGTTTGCTGGCGGGGGAGTATAGAGAGTGTTGGCGGGCGGAGAAGGAGGCTAAGAGGTATAGCGGAAGAGAAGTTTCGCGAAAGGATTGTAAGGGGTGGCATAACCTGGAGGATGGCAGATACAAATGCAACGTGGATGCTGCTTTCTCAAAGGAGAAGCATTCGATAGGCATTGGAATTTGCATCCGAGACTATAAGGGTTCTTTCGTTGCGGCTAAGTCCCTTAAGAGGAATGGGATGTTCAGAGTGGAAGAGGGCGAGATCATGGGTATCAGAGAGGCGTTATCTTGGATTAAAAACCTTAATTTACGTAAATGCCTTGTCGAGTCTGACTGCAAGATTGCTTGTGACGCCATTAAGTCGAGGGCCGAGGATCTTTCCGAGTTAGGAGCGATTGCAGCCAGGTGCAGGTTGGAGATGGAAAGGGAGGGAGATATTCAGGTTGCTCACATCAAAAGAGAGTTTAACAGTATTGCTCATTGTTTAGCAAAAGCAGCGTTTAATTCGATACACGCGATGTTTGGAACGAACCCCCATCGTATGTGGTGGGTCTTCTCCAGTCATCATGTTCGTGTCCTCAATAAAATCGTTCTTGTTTTTAAAAAAAAATAAAAATAAAAAAATCATTTATAGTAAATAAATAATTGATAGATAAAAATTATCTTATATATTTAATTTATAAAATACTCAATCCTTTAAAATAAACAAATAAATGCTCCCTTAAAAATTTTGCTACCTTGAGATATTGATATGTTTGCTTAAGAGTAAAGAGTTCCAGGTCAAAGGAAAAACAGCTAGCAACCTTTCTTGGATTCAAGTACGTCACACTCATTTTCGAGTTTTGTGGATAAGGATGAATTTTGTATCACGTGTGCGAATGCGATATTTTGTGATATCATTATCAATATCATACATCTTCAGTCAACAAAATACAGCCACCATACTCCTCAAACGTCAACTAAACAAACATAAACAGAACATAATTAAGGTTACACATCAACAACCAAAAAAAAAGTACAGAGCAAGCAAGAAAATCAAACCTACACAACAAAAATATGTAAAAACTATATATCATATCTACATAAACCTATCTATTCTGCAGGATTCAAGCACAAATCGTCATTTGCTTATTACAACACAAGGCTGCATCGTTAGGTTAGTACCAGATGGAGACATCTTGCTTCGGCATGTTGTCCCTCGCAAAGCCCTCTCCGAAGTCCGCCGACGCTGACACATCAAACGGCGCGCTAAACATCATGGGGAAACCGTCAGCCGACTGGAACGGCGTGCCATCATTGGCGGCCACCGCGCCATTGTTGCCTGCATTGACATTGCTTTCATAAAACGACATGAGCTCGTTGATCATCCGCTGCCCATCTTCCGGAACTCCGACTCCCGACAGATCGAACGAGGCCAGGTTTGGAGGGAAGGCGGCCGGCTTCATTTCGCTCGTATGATTATTGTTATGGAAGCTCGAAACCCCAAAGTCACACGGCTGCTTGAAAGGACACGAGCGTTGGTGGTTGTCTCTCCACGTCCCATCACGAAAGCCATAGCGAGCTTCGCTATGTGGGCATTGGAGAAACTTGCACGTGTAGAGCGTCGGTTGATCCACCATCATCGCGCCATTTGCCTCCTCGCTCGATTTTCGCTTCTTGTAGAAGTCTAAGTTGATGATGGTTTCATCCTTGATCGGATGGAACAGAATGAGCGGAATAGGCTTCTGCTCTTGCACGTTAAAGTTAGACGACTCAGCCCCTTCCACATCATACTCATTACTGTCGTTGATGGGGAACGACCCGCTGCCCTCGGAAGAGGACATGGGAGGGCAGCAGTCGGGGTAGAGCTCCCGAGCAATGGCTTCCTCCTGGTTGACAATGGCCAGCCAAGTCGCGCTCTCCTTGGCCGTCATTTTATCCTGCAAACACTTAGACTGCCTCACAAGCTTCCGAATCTTGGCAATGTCTGGAGACATGTGCTTGATGACCGCGGTCAAAACCCCAACCTTAAATGCCTTCTTCAAATCATGTGGCTTCTTGTAAGGCGGGGGCCGCTTTGGTCCGTCTGCAGACCTAACTGATGCCACCACTCCTCCTTTCCGGTTGGCCACCATGGAGGTGAAACCCCCTTCTCCAACGGGAATCGCCTCTGAGGAGGATCACAATGCTGCATCAGAGCCGACAAAGAGACCCGAGGGTGGTGTCTTGAAGCTCCTGCAATGTGTGAGGGGTCGGACCAATAGGCGTGCACCCCTCCTTCTTGCCCGGAATCGTGTTAACCGATTGGTACTTGGCTATCGCAGCCGGCCCGTTGCGATCAAATCTCACCTTCTCCTTCCACCACTCCCTCAGATTGTCGGACGCCCCGCTCACGGGCTTGCCCTTCTCTGGTATGATTCCGTACACAAAGCCTTGAGCTTTGCATACTTCCATCATTTTCAACATGTACTTCAAGATCCCGTCTTGAGCCCTCGACATCTTCTTCCTCCTCGCCTGCTCATGCGAATGCCGTTGCTTCACACAATCAACGCCTTCTTTCCCCTTACTCATCTCTTTTAGTCGTTTCAACCGCATCTTGTCCCTCCACACTCTCTTCTCGAGTTCATCCACGTCGATCTCCTCATCGGTGTAGTCATCGTACTCCACCACCGGCTCCACCTCCCCCTCCCCCTCAGGCTCGGCAGGCTGCTGCAGAGCACACATATCTGCTCCCTTTGCAGGAAGAGATTGAAAGAAATCAATGTCACCACAAAACCCCATGTCTTCAAACATCAACATCGTCTCAGCCCCCTCAAAAACAACAAAATCGAAGTTGAACTCTATCCAACTTCAAATTTTAAATGAGTTACAATGGAATCACTAAAAAGGTGTTCCTTCCTGCAAACAAGCAAATTATGAACATTAAGAAAGTTGCTACTAAGATTGCTAAGATTTATAATTTACATTTACACACAGACAATGGTTTATTAGATAACAATTTATATATTTTTGCAAAATTTTAGAATATTATTAAAGCTAACTAGAAAATTTAACATATCACAACAATCACATGAACTTTAACCGAAATGGTGGAAAAGGAAAAAAAATGAGTTTTCAGTTTAAGATTCTTAAATTCTAAAATCTAAAGCAAAATCTCAGATCTAACAGATTACAGAAAAGTAACAGTCTAAGAAAATCTAAAACCAGAACGCAATAATTGCAGAAGAAATATGAAAGAATGAATCAAATTGACGCATCTAAAAATTATATTTTGGTAAAACTCATTCATCCAAGAATCAGCTGAAATTTTAATTTATCAACAATTAACATACAAATTGCCATAATCATTTCTCCAAAAAATCGGATACATATGCTGATCACAAAGTCGAGGTAAAACAAGGAACTCCAAATTTATAAAATCGAAAAGCCAGGATTTTAGAAATTTTCTAATTGAAATATTACTAGTTGAGCACCAAACTGAAGAAGAAAAACTCATTACGTAACCCCTGAACCCCTAAATCAACACGTTTGTCAAAAAAAAAAAAAAAAGAAGAAGAACAAGAAATAATTAACAAACAGCAAATCGATCAAAGACTTCAACTTAACGAAAACTATAAGAAATGGACCGAAAATTAATCAGCAACCAACAAAAAACTAACGAAGTAGTGTAGTAGAATAAGAAAAAGAAGAAGAAGCAGATATGAAAGATAGATTTTTCTCTCTTCTTTATACCTCGGAGTATTCGGTATTCCTATGAGCAAAAAAAATCCCAACCCTCTCCTTAGCGCAGAAAACTATTGACCCTATATAGAAAAAGTGGAGACAGAGAGGGAGAAGAGGAGACAATGGTGGCAGCCGCAGAGAGGAATTTTATTTATTTTAGTATATTGAAATTTTTTGAAGACAATTATTGAAGTGGTGCTTCATATATATAGGTAGGTGAAAATATCTAATAATTGAATTTATTATAAATTAGAGAATTAAATATAAGATAAAGAAAGAAAATTGAAGTAAGAGAAAAATTAAAAGGATATATTTTAAAATAATAAATTCTTATATTATTATTTTTATGAATTGATTGTTATTTATAAAATCATGAAAAATTAAAATAGATGAAAAACTTTTTTTTTTTGAAATTATAAACTATTAGAGCTTTTTATACATATTCGAATTCTATAAATTATAACAAAAGTGTTTCGAATATTATAAATCACAATACTTTATATATAAAATATAATTCTTGTATGCATATATTGGTTTAGTGGTAGAGTGGTTAATGCTCGAAGTCAATAATCTTTCGAGTTCATCGTAATGTAATTTAAAATTTCATATTTAATTAATAAAAAATATAATTCTCTTTAATTTATGTTTTCAAAAGTTTTGAGCCAAAATTTATTCGAGGGAGCCAGTATAAAGCTCGTGGATTTTCTTCTTTTAGAGGCAATTAATCCAAATAAAAAGGACAACGGGGAAATTAAAGCTTTAATCTCTACATTATACACTACAGAGTGCAGTCGCCGTAGTTTGATTTACAGTAGAGCGCGCCATCTCTCTCTCTTTCTTACCTTCTCTCATCTCTTGTAATTTCTTTCTCCCAATCGAGCTACAGACTGCAGACGCAAATTCCAAACTCCTGGTACTTGCAAAAGAACCAAGTGAAATCATCCTATACAAAACAAGAAAGATAAAAGGAGCCGTTTTGAAAAACAAATGAGGTTTACGAAATGATAGCAGCAGGTTTTTGAACAAACATATGTTGATTGGTGACAACGAATGCGAAATAGCAGCACAACATGAGGCAGATTTCTCCCGCTATCATCACACCCAACTCCTACTCCTCGCTCTTTCTATCCACCGCCCCACGCCTCAAAACTCTGGTTTCCATCAAATTTCGCATCAGGTTTTGTGCTCCACCACCTTCATTGTATGCATATTTTGTGAAACCTATTGAATTAGTTTTTGCCAATAGGAGGTTTAGGGTATAGCTTGGTTTCAGACCTTCAATAGTCACTTGAGTATACTTCCAGGTGTTTGTGTTATTGTCCCTGTGAAGTTATGTTGCTGTTTGTTGCATCATATGGCTGATCAAGAGTTTCATTTATGAACAGTAATGTGTTATGCTTAGCTTACTGATATTTTGGGTTTCCATTTCTACTGTTTAATGATCTGATATGCTGCTTGTCTAATTAGTTATTTTATGCAAATGAAGTTGAGAAGTTGTATTCCTTAAAGTTTTTAGTCTTTATAGACTAAAGAAAAAGGTTTCAAAGTTTAAATTGGATAAATGTAACTCCAAAGTCCAAATAACGATGTTGGGGCTTTTCTTTGGTGCTTTCTTTGAATAACTCAAGAGTACTTCTTGAGTCCTGTATTAAGTGGAATGTTTAAAATGTTATGGTCATGTCTGCAACAAATTCAACTGAATAACAAAAAGAAGTTTTATGCTTTTGGGGTTCTTTCTTTAGATTATGTTTTGGTTCTTCTATTTAGATGATATTTATTCACCGTTTCCTTGTCAACATATTGAATACAATTTGATTAAGTTTGGGCTTACTGGGTGAATTAGGTCGATGTCATCTCATATTGTAGGGTATCCCCGCGTGGGTCCAAAAAGAGAGCTTAAGTTTGCACTGGAATCCTTCTGGGATGGAAAGAGCAGTGCCGAGGAATTGCAGAGGGTTGCAGCCGATCTCCGTGTCTCAATTTGGAAGCAGATGGCAGATGCTGGAATCAAGTATATTCCAAGCAACACGTTCTCGTTTTATGATCAAGTGTTGGATACCACTTCCATGTTGGGTGCCGTTCCCTCAAGATATGGTTGCAAGGGAGGTGAGATAGGATTTGACGTTTATTTTTCCATGGCTAGGGGTAATGCCTCTGTTCCTGCAATGGAAATGACCAAGTGGTTTGATACCAACTAGTAAGTAGTGCTTATTGTTTTATTTTGTTAGAGTCTGGTGCGATTTTCATTTATGTTGAGTAAATCAGTATATAAAGGTAAATACTTTATGTTGAAGCAGCCATTATATTGTCCCAGAATTGGGGCCAGATGTCAAATTTTCCTATGGATCTCACAAGGCAGTGCAAGAATATAAGGAGGCTAAAGCTGTAAGTTCAAACACCATTATTTGATGTATGCACATGTTCATTTTATCCATCAGATGCTGTGTTAACTTGAGCCTTAGTATTAGCTTTCTATAGAATATATCCTTTGTTTATTTTTATTGTTCACGTTTTAAAGTAAATTTATGTTAATGGAACATTTTCATATAAAGGGGATAACATCCAGTTGATAATGATATTGGATTTTGTCAAGACATGAATCTTTATCTAGTAGATTGTCCTTGTCCAATTCAAAGCACTTGTACTAGTTTCACTTAAAAAATGTGAATTGATACATGATCTACTCGCTACAAGATTTGCAATGAAAAACTAGACTTTCCTAGCAAGTTCTACGGAGGTCCTGGCTACTTGTCTATCCTATTGTCAAGTTTGCTTCTGTCATGATTTTTTTCAGTTTATGTCTAGTAGAATCAGAATACTCGAGCCTTCCTTCCTGTTTGAGTATCTAATAAGTAATGACCGTAGGACATAACCTTCACTGTCATATATCCCGTGTTTCAATTTTCATATGTTGGTGATGCAGCCGCTATCATTTATTTTATAAGTAATACTAAAATGGTTATACCCCTCCCTGTGATTTATATATCTGTTCAATGTGAGGAGTCCTGTCATATGATACTAAATTTGTATTTGCTGGTCTTTCCATCATTGCAGCTCGGTGTTGACACAATTCCTGTCCTCGTTGGTCCTGTTTCTTATTTATTACTATCAAAACGGGCAAAGGGAGTTGAGAAGTCCTTTTCTCTTCTTTCCCTAATAGATAAGATTCTTCCTGTTTACAAGTAAAATAATCACATATGCTTATGATTATCCATTTAATTTACTGTTCATGTTGAAATGAACTGGCTCTTACTTTACTATGAAGGAAAGTTGTGACTGAACTAAAGGCAGCTGGTGCTAGCTGGGTTCAGTTTGATGAGCCTGCCCTTGTCATGGATCTAGATTCTCACCAATTGGATACATTTACTCATGCTTATAAAGAATTGGAATCTTCGGTTTCCGGCTTGAATGTCCTTGTCGAGACATATTTTGCTGACCTCACTGCTGAGGCATATAGTACTGTTACTGCGTTGAAGGGTGTTTCAGCTATTGGGTTCGATTTGGTGCGCGGACCTAAGACGCTCGACCTATTCAGAAATGGATTTCCTCCAGAAAATATCTTTTTGCTGGAGTTGTTGATGGAAGAAACATTTGGGTTAATGACCTCGAAGCTTCTCTAAGAACCTTGCAGGCTCTGGAGGGTGTGGTGGTGAAAGGTTATATCCTAAAACCCGTTTACAAAAGATAACATGCTACATAGTCGTCTGTGGGTTTCTAGGCATTTTAAAGTGTTGTAAGATGTTGAGCAGCAAACTTAACTGTGTACTCATCATTCTTCTTTACAAGGAGTATTAATTGTGGATAGATATTATCAGTGGAAGCTGAAATACTGATCATTTTAGATGATGTTCAGTTAGCTTAGCTGCAATACTTCTTTAAATAAGTTTTATTTGGATTAGTTATAGTCCCTTCCCTGGCTGCTCTGGAGGTTGAACTATTTCACAATATAGATATTATCTATACTTTAGAAGTCATTTACTTAGGGTGATTAGCTTGGATATACAAAATAGATAGGTCAGTCTACCATGTACTTTAAAGGATGGAAAACTTGGGGCCCGAAATTATTTCAAAATTTGTGATAACTCACATCACATGTATCCAACTACATGAGTGTGATTGGAAAAATCATCCATGTAGTCCTTCAAATTCTCGGTCCTATGAATTGTAAAAACTAGAAGTAAATGCCCCATAGGTGTTGTTTTGAACGCAAGAATACTGGCATATTGACACAAAAGGCTATGGATTCTAGGATAAACTGCTATAGATGATCTGACTACCATATTAAATCTTTTATTTATTTGAGAAGGCAACCATATTAAATCTTGGATGAATATGTTGTATGCTAGTTATTGATCTTTTTATAGTGTGATTTTAGATTCCAGAAACCTACGCTTGATCACCTCTGATAAAACTTCTGTTCCATTATCCAGACAAGCTCGTGGTATCCACATCTTGTTCACTGCTTCACACTGCAGTTGATTTGGTGAATGAAAATAAGTTGGATGGAGAGCTTAAGTCATGGCTCGCATTTGCTGCACAGAAGTTACTTGAAGTCAATGCATTGGCAAAGGCACTATCTGGACAGAAGGATGAGGTACTCCATTAGCCAATTTCTTATTAGGCACATGTCAGATTTTATGCCTTTTTCCAGTCATCGTAAAGTTTGGGTGTGTTGCCACAAATCTACAAAATGTGCTACTATTGTAACGATTTATGAAACATGTCTTGAACCAAAATTGGATCAAAGTTGGTGATTTTTTAGCAATTTATTCTTTATTATGTGCGTTCTTTTTCAGGCATTCTTCTCTGCTAATGCAGCAGCTCTAGCTTCAAGAAGGTCATCCCCTAGAGTGATTGATGAGGCTGTTCAGAAGGCTGTACGATTTTCTATGCTACTACACTTTATTCTCGCTCATGCTTTTCTCGTACGTTCATTTTTCTCCTTAATTATGACTGCTACTTTTGCTTCTATATTCAGACTGCCACCTTGAAGGAGTCCGACCACCGCAGAGCTACAGTTGTCACTGCCAGGTTGGAATCTCAGCAGGAAAAGCTAAATCTTCCCATCCTTCCAACAACTACTATTGGATCTTTCCTCAAACTGCTGGGCTTAGGAAAGTTCGTCGTGAATATAAGGCTGGCAAGAAAGTATCGTTCTTATATTACTTTATCCATACACTTGTTTTGATCCTTTCAACATCTATAACGTTGAGACTTCTGTTATCATCCTTTCAGAATATCGGAGAAAGAATACGTCGAAGCCATTAAGGAAGAAATAGCAGAAGTCGTCAAAATTCAAGAAGAGCTCGGGATTGATGTTCTTGTTCATGGGGAACCAGAGGTGAGCTTGACTGTTATTATTGTACAAAACATTAGAGATAAAAATAAACACCTAATTGTCACATTGGAAAAGTGTAGAGAAATGACATGGTGGAGTACTTTGGGGAGCAGCTATCTGGTTTTGCCTTCACCGAAAACGGTTGGGTTCAATCGTATGGATCGAGGTGTGTGAAGCCCCCATCATATATGGTGATGTGAGTCGGCCTAAACCAATGACAGTCTTCTGGTCTACGTTGGCTCAAAGCATGACCAAGCGCCCGATGAAGGGAATGCTTACCGGCCCTGTCACGATACTGAATTGGGCTTTTGTTAGAAACGACCAGCCCAGGTACGAAAATCCCATGCACCTGCTACTCGACGTGTTAGAAAATGTTATATTCTGTCTAACTTCATAACTGTTCACGTTAGACACGAGACATGCTACCAGATTGCTCTTGCAATGAAGAATGAGGTCGAAGACCTCGAGAAAGCCGGGGTCAAAGTGATTCAAATAGACGAAGCTGCTCTTAGAGAGGGCTTGCCTCTCCGAAAATCCGAGCAGGCGTTCTACTTGGAGTGGGCCGTACACTCTTTCAGGATTACGAATTCGACAGTTAAAGATGTTACCCAGGTTAGTATTTTCTTCCGCGAGGAGAAAGCTGAATAGTCAAATCTATCCCAAACTATCACCAGTTTTTCAACTCTATCCTGAACTATTGATTTTGATCAATTAATACACAAATTATGGGAAACTATGCAAATCTATCCCTGGATAAATTTTTGGGTACTTGAAAACCGAGTGAAATCATTGCGATTTGATGCAGATCTGAAAAAAATTGTCGGAATTGAATTTCTGCAATGGTGGCGAAAATTCTCAACGATCTTACTCAACTTTCAAATACGGAAAAAATTGTTCAGGGGTGGATTTGCATAGATTCCCATAGTTTCAAAGCCGATATTTCAGGACAAATTTGAAAAAATGGTGATAGTAGTTCTGACTATTTAACCTTTAACTAACTATCAACAACCCATTAATGCTCACAGATTCACACGCACATGTGTTACTCGAACTTCAACGAGATCATGGACGCAATCAAAGACATGGATGCGGATGTTGTGACGATCGAGAACTCGAGGTCAGAGCAGAAGCTTCTGTCAGTTTTCAGTAAAGGAGTGAAGTACGATGCAGGCATCGGGCCGGGCGTGTACGACATTCATTCACCGAGGATCCCGTCCACTCGAGAGATTGCGGGCGCATCGAGGCGATGCTGGCTGTTCTCGACGCCAAAATCATGTGGATCAATCCAGACTGTGGCCTCAAAACGCGCAGATACAGTGAAATTATGCCGGCGCTAAGCAATATGGTTGCTGCAGCAAAGCTCGCACGCATGCACTTGAGTTGAATGAAATTTTCTATTGTACGTGTAGAGTATTGAATCTCTTGTTTCACTTCAATTTTCCCATTTGAAATCGTTTCAACCGTTTGTATGAAGTGAAAAACAAATTAGAAAGGAAAAAAAAATGCAACTATGTTCTTGAATTCTGCCACTTTGCATGTTACAGTTGATGGCATTGCCGGTGGTTTTGGTTTCGGTCAAGTGATATAAGTTTTGGAAATAAGTATCCGTCTCCAATGCATCAATTCAAAAAATTCCAAATTTCAAATGTTTTTGTGTATTATGTGAATGTTCTCGACAATTACTTGTGATTTCATTAATACGATACATCTATACATATATTATTACTATTATAAAAATGAGTTTTTGCTGAAAATTATTTAGAAAGATAATATATAAATATACACACACACACATATATATATATATAGTTTTTTTTATATTAAGAATAAATCCTTTTGTTTTGATGTATGTTATCTAAATTCATAAATATTATATGTGTGTCACTGTGACATCTATCATTTTGAGCTAGTTTTTATAAAGTACCAAATTAAGATGTCAAAATATATATATATATATATATATATATATATATATATATATATATATATATATAGGGAGGGTTAACGTGAGAACCATTTTATTGTGAGAACGTGAGAACCAAAAATGATGAATTCACAAAGTGAAAGTTGATGAATCCGCTGGAAAAGTTACTGAATAAAAAAAAAAAAAAAAATCGTCACTCATGGGATTCGAACCCGGGTGAAAAATTCTGAATTGTTGAATTCATTAAGTTTCTCAACGGATTCATCAACTTTCATAAAGAATTCATTTGGTTCTTAGTTTTTAGGATAAGAATGGTTCTCATTTGAACCAAACTATATATATATATATATATATGTAATAACTTGATGCTGAAGATCGAGAGAGATTCAAGAACACACGGTATATGCAAGCAATCAACCAATATGAGAATCAAAGACTCAAGTATTTACGTGGTTCGATCACAAGGATCTACATCCACGGAGAGAAATCGAGCGAGGAGTATTATTAGACAAGAAAGATGATCAACAAGATACAACAATGGCAGTGCCAACAGAAGAAGAAATTTTTAAGCTTCTAATCTATTTTCATGGAGTATCTATCATCTCTGTAGTCTGAGTTCTTTGAGTGAATGAGAGTACGTTTAATATCAGCTGATCATGATGATATATAACCATCCTTCTAACTGCAATCTTCTACAAGATTCGATCCGATATGCCAACCGAACGCTGCGTACAAAATCTGCATGCCTAACTAACTTTGTAACCAACTTTGCATGCAGCTCCTTATACTTCAGTTTTATTCCATCTGCATCCAAACCGTTTTGTAGTTATACTCTCTACAAACTCCACCTTGACTGCAAAACGTCCTTTAAAACTTCTGCACAAGACTTCCCTCAATGATGCCCCATTATAGGCGATTTCAAACACCTTACTTTGAGAAAATATGCACTATCCTTTGACAGTGCCTAAGTTTCTCAGTTGGCAATGCTTTCGTAAGCATATCAGCAGCATTATCATTCGTCGACACCTTTACTACTTTCACAGAACCTTTATTCACAATCTCGCGAATGAAATGATGTTTAACATCAATATGCTTGGACCTTTCATGGAAAACTTGATTCTTAACAAGATACAAAGCGCTTTGAGAATCACACTTGATCTCAACTGTCCTTTGATTAATGCCAAACTCAGCAACTATCCCTTTTAGCTAAACGGCTTTTTAATCGCCTCGTTAAAGCCATATACTCAGCCTCCGTAGTTGACAAAGCTACTACAGATTGTAAAGTAGATTTCCAACTTATTGCTGCTCCATAAAGTGTAAAATGTACCGACCGAGACTTTCATCATCCCATGTTCGCCGCAGAATCGTAGTCGACATAGCCTCCCAAAGGATCCCCTCGAAACTATCAAATTTCAAATAGAATTCCATGATCGCATGCACCCTTCAAATATCTAAGTATATATTTCAAGGCTTCCCAGTGATAACTTCCAGGATCCGACATATATCGACTTACCACACTCACGGCATGTGAGATGTCAGGTCGCGTACAAACCATCGTGTACATTATGCTGCCAACCGCATTAGAGTAAGGAACTTTCGCATATCTAATCTTTCTTTTTCGTCTTTCGCTTCGAGACTCAAAGTTTGAAATGTTGTGCTAATGGTACCGTGTGACTCTTGATTCATGCATATCAATCTTTTAAGTACTTTCAATATGTAATCTTTTCTCAAGCCATAACACCCCTTTTCCTATCTCGAATTATGTCCATGCCAAGTATCCTCTTTGCATCTCCAAGAATTTTCATATCAAACTTTCCTTGCAGTTTGAGTTTTAGCGTAGCAATCTCAGTCTTACTTTTGCTAGCAATGAGCATATCGTCAACATATAGCAACAGATAAACAGCAGTTGGTTTCCCCGTATTCCTCATGAAAACGCAACTGTCATATCTTGACTTTGTATATCCTATTTTCAGCATGTACTCCTCAAACTTTTTATACCACTGCCGAGAGCTTTGCTTTAATCCATACAACGACTTCTTGAGTAAGCAAACTTTATCACTATTTTCGTTTGAAATATAGCCTTCGGGTTGCGTCATGTAAATAGTCTCTTCCAAATCTCCATGTAAAAATGCTGTTTTCACATCAAGTTGCTCGAGCTCAAGATCAAGATATGCAACCACAGCCAATAGAATTCTTATGGAACAATGCTTGACAACGGGAGAAAACACTTCATTGTAGTCGATTCCCTCCTTTTGAGTGAAACCTTTTGCCACTAATCGTGCCTTATACCTGACCGATTCCTTGCCCGATGTCTCCACCTTTTTCTTGAAAATCCACTTGCAAGATACCAATTTATGTTGTTCTGGTTTTGTCACCAGAATCCAGGTATCATTTCTTTCAAGTGACTCTAGCTCCTCCTCCATAGCAAGAATCCACTTATCCTTCTCATTACAACTGATGGCCTCGGAGAAATTCTTAGTTCCCGGTAACAAACTTCTTCACCACGACAAACGACACGCCATTAAGCTTTCTTCTCCATCTCTGAACCTTACAGGAAGCACTATGTTCCTTCTTTGTCTGTCTCGCGCAAGTTGATAACCATCTCGCATAGGATCTTCCTTATCAGAATTAGACAACTCATTTACTTCATTTTCAACATGATCACTTGATGATAATGTAGTCTGTTCAGTCTGCATTTCTACTTCAAATCCCGACGTATTCGAACTCGACTCCAACAGCCTGTTGTTGCTATGTAGAAAAGGCATCTTGGTCTCAATGAAAACCACATCTCTACTAATAATGATCTTCTTGTATCCGATTCATAGCACCATAATCAGAGCCTTTAACGCCATCTTGATATCCCGAAAAATGCATCTCAGGCCCCGGCATCAAGCTTATCTTGTCTGTGATGGGCGAACGCTTGGCATCCAAATACTCTCAACCTCGAATAATCTGGTTTATGTCCGTCCCATCTAACATCTGGAGTTTGATTCCCAATGGCTGAGGAAGGACATTTGTTGATTAGAACTGCAGCCGTAGACACCGCTTCTCCCGTAATTTTCGGGCATTCCCGAGCTCAACAAAGATACATCTTACACGTTCCAATATAGTCCTATTCATCCTTTCCACCACCCCATTCTCGCGTGGATTTCTGCACGCTTGTGCCTCTTGATTCCTTTATCCTGCAAAGCGCACGAATTCGCTGATGAAATTCTAAACCATTATCGGTTCTCAAGCATTTCGATTCACCTTTCTCCACCTCAACCTGTTTGCACCACTCTTTAAATCTTTCAAAGCATCCGATTTATTTTTCAAAACGTAAACCCATAGTTTTCTCGAAAATCATCAATAATGGATAGAAAGTATCTACTTCCACCTATAGTTTCAACTCTTGATGGCCCCATAAATCGAATGTGCGTAGTCCAAAATGATTCGAGAAATGCCTTCCTACGGAAAAGGTCATTTTTACTTTGCTTAGAATGACCGCTCACATTTTTCGATTGTGAACTTGCTCGAATGTAGACGATTCGCCTTACCAACTCGCTCATTCCTCTTTCACCACATGCCCAAGTCTAGCATGCCACAACATAGAATCATTCTTCGAGATTTGATCGATTCTCCAATTACAAGAATACCACACAAGTAATATAAGCTAGCATTTCTAACAAATTTTCATCATAATGAGATCACCCTTCATCACATGCACTGACCATTGCTAGATTTAAAACTAAAGCCCTTCGACTCTAAGGTTCCAAGAGATATCAAGTTCCTTTTAATTGAGGGACGTGTCTTACGCCGCTTAAAATTCTAAGAGAGCCATCATGCGCCTTAGTTTAATATTTCCAATCCCACGCACATCACATACCGATCATTTCCGAGGATGACTGAACCCATTTGTCGAGCTTTGTAGTCCATAAACCAATCCAAATTGGGACACATGTGATAGCTGCATCCAGAATCAAGAATCCAAGAATCCCCTACTTCATGACTGGTGACATTCATTAGCTCTCCCTCGTTTGCCTCTTCTGCCACATCCGCAGAGTTGATTTCAAAGCCTTTCTCATTTTGCTTCCTTTTCCATTCAAAACAGTTCTTACGTAGGTGTCCAGGTTTCTTGCAGAAATGACACTTTCGAGTCTCCTTCCTTCGGGATCTTTACACGCAGTCTTGGTTTCTTGTAATCTTGTCTGGTTTCTTGAATTCAAACCGCCAATTTTCGACATTTAGTCCTTCTAAGAATCGGTTCCTTCTTACCTTCATGGTGCTTTTGCAATTCTTTTGCACGGAGAGCAGATTGAACTTCCACAAGGGTGATGGCATTGTCTCTGCCAAATAGCATTGCATCCCTCAAATGTTCAAAGGATTTTGGGAGTGCGTTTAGAAGAAGAATAGCTTTATCCTCATCTTCGATTTTAACGTCTATGTTTTCCAAATCATCAACAGACTTATTGAACTCCTCCAGCTGGTCCTCAATCCCTTTTCCTTCAGCAAATCTGTATGAATACAGCCTTTGTTTCATGAACAATCTATTTGCAAGGGATTTCGTCATGTATAAGCTCTCAAGCTTCGCCCACACAGAGGCAGCCGTGGTCTCCCTCGCAACTTCTCTCAATACCTTGTCTCCCGCACAAAGTATAATTATACTGTGAGCCTCTCTTCATTCTTCCTTTCTTCTCTTGCAAGCAATCTTCTCGGTCTCCTTTTCGTCCTTTTCGACCGACTTGATTCCCGACGCTGATCCATTCAAGCGCATCGATCAATCCGTGTTGAACAAAAGAGCTCGCATTTTAATCCGCCATAGACCAAAGTCATTCTTCCCGTGAACTTCTCCACGTCGAACTCGTCGTCATCTCGTCCTTCTTCGCAGATCAAGGAAAAATCAATTCCACGACGGCGCCAATTGTAATAACTTGATGCTGAAGATCGAGAGAGATTCAAGAACACACGGTATATGCAAGCAATCAACCAATATGAGAATCAAAGACTCAAGTATTTACGTGGTTCGATCACAAGGATCTACATCCACGGAGAGAAATCGAGCGAGGAGTATTATTAGACAAGAAAGATGATCAACAAGATACAACAATGGCGGTGCAATGTAAGAAGAAATTTTAAGCTTCTAATCTATTTTCATGGAGTATCTATCATCTCTGTAGTCTGAGTTCTTTGAGTGAATGAGAGTACGTTTAATATCAGCTGATCATGATGATATATAACCATCCTTCTAACTGCAATCTTCTACAAGATTCGATCTGATATGCCAACTGAATGCGCGTACAAAATCTGCATGCCTAACTAACTTTGTAACCAACTTTGCATGCAGCTCCTTATACTTCAGTTTTATTCCATCTGCATCCAAACCGTTTTGTAGTTATACTCTCTACAATATATATATATATATATATATATGGGAGGTTATGGTGAAAAAGGCATTAAGTGTAAGAAGTGAGAATAAATCACAACCATCCATTTTAACAAAATAAACGGTTCGATTTTGAAAGCATATCAAATTTTTAAAAAAAATAACCGAGCAATTAAACACTAAATACACGAAAAAGGGTAAAATTGGCAAATATGTCAGACACTATCTATGGAGAAGATATGCTCATATCTCAAGGCGATTAATTTGCGCACCACAATGCAATTTTCATTTTAGCTAAATTCAATGCCCACATTGAAATCATTTAATGCACTGCAATTTTCGATCTTGCAAAATCTTATTCCCAAAAAAAATTCTCATCTCTTCATTCACTCTGTACGCCGATTTCCTCTGTATCTTACAGTCATATGTAAAAAATTTCGCATCTCTTCATTCCCTCTGTACGCCGATTTCCTATCCCACATTGAAGAACAACATTGAAGATTTCTTTCACAGTCGGCGCACGTCTAAGTGGAATACATCACGCTGAATTAAATTGGTAGCAATCAAACTCATTTCTCCCTCTCTTCAAAACGTCTGTCATATATGTTTTGTTAAACTCTAATTAAACTAATTGAACTATCACTCTCTACAAAGCGTATAAACGCGCAACAACAGTGAATCGACATCATGGTGAACAAAGGAAAAAATAACTCAAGGGTAAAGAAATTCAACAAGGGGACGGTTAGTTTTACAGCAGCAGTTTTGTTCGGCATTTTTTTTATATATAGATGTTGTTAAATTCTGAAATATGTGTTTGATGTTGATATATGTGCTATTTTATTGTTTTTTTACATTTATGGAATACAGTTTTTTGTATTGTGTTGGTGGTCCCAAATGTTTTATTCCTTCACAAATGAGTTGAAACATCTTAGTTGATTTATTGTATTTTTTGTTGGCTTCTTTTGTCATATGCTTTTACCAGAAGCAAGATTTATGTGAACAATGGTGTGTCAACTCTTGTACACATTGTTCTGTTTTTACAAATTTAAGAAATTCTATATCATAAATTGTTGGTAGTATATCATACTGTAATTCAAATGTAGCATATTATTTTGATACGCATATGTAATATGTTGTATGAATCTTTTTAATATGTATCATATACAAATATATTTGTATCAATCTTGTTTAATATATCTGCATAAATATATGATTCGGTTTATGTCATATTCGTGTATATTTGTATCATATATATATATTTTTTTTATCATATTACATTATTGTGTATATCATGTCTTGTTAAAAACAGAATATATTTTAAATTTGGTGTATCAGAATATCTTCAAAACCTATGTTCTGGGATGTAAAACACATATAGCACACATATTGTTTTACTTTACAGTTCAATTGTATATGTCATATATTGTTTATGCTGCATCATTCATTTTATATATATGTATCATATAGTTATATATATATAATTATCAAACGTGTTGAAATTAATGCACATTTCAAACTTGATTTCAATATTGTTGGTATGGTAGCAGATGTGTAATTTACAACCAACATTTTGACTTTGTTGTTTTGGTATTGTATTTTTATACCCATTGTTTTGGATTCTTTTTCATAAGCCTTTACCATATCGGATGATTGTTTGTGAACAATGGTGTATCATCTCGTACATATTGTTCGTTTTTACACATATAATAAATTATATATCATATATTGTTGGTATTACAAAGATAACGTTATTCAAATGTATCATATTGTTTTGATAGGCATATGTAATATGTTTTATCAATCTTGTTTAATATGTATCATATACAAATATATTTGTATAAATCTTGTTTAATATGTCTGCATTAACATATGATTGGGTTTATGAAATATTCGTGTATATTTGTATCATATCTTGTATTTTTTTTTTTGCATATAACATTTTCGTGCATATCAAGTCTTGTTAAAAACAGAATATATGTTTAATTTGGTGTATCAGAATATCTTAAAAACCTATGTACTCGGATGTAAAACACATATAGCACATGTATTGTTTTACTTTACAGTTCAATTATATATGTCATATATTGTTTATGATGTGTCATTCTTTTTGTATATATGTATCATTCATCGTATATGTCATATAGTTTTTGCAATTAATGCACATTTCAAACTTGAGTTTAATATTGTTGGTATGGTATCCGTATGTGTAATTTATAACCAACATTTTATCTGTGTTGTTTTTGGTATTGTATTTCTTGTACCCATTGTTTTGGATTCTTTTTCATATGCTTAACCATATCGATGATTTATGTGTACAATGGTGTATCATCTCTTGTACACGTTGTTCTGCTTTTACAAATATAACAACTTATTCATCGATATTGTTGGTAATATAGCATACCGTTATTCAAATGTAGCACATTGTTTTGATACACATATGTAATATTTTGTATCAATCTTGTTTAATGTGTATCATATACAAGTATATTTGTATCATTCTAGTTTAATACAAGTGTATATTTGAAAATCTATATAATATATTGTTTTGTTGTATCCATTGTTCTGTTAGTGCACATATGAAATTCTATATCATATATTGTTTTGTTCTGTTAGTTTCATAAATGTAGCACTTTTAAATGATATGATGAACAATGATGATCTTATTCTCATATGTGATATTGTTGTATCATATCTTATTCTTTGATGTATCATATCGTGTACTCATTGATTTTTGTTATCGCACATACGAACTTCGTATCATATATTGTTTTTGGTGTATCATACAGTCATGTAAATGTAGCACATAAAAAACACATTTACACATCCTTATAACTATTTATATCATATACTTTGTTAGGATTTTCATATCTTTGTACAAAAATATCTTATTATTGTATACATCGATAAAACAACATGATGGGTGAATAAACATATGATCCGTCATGTTGGTGTGTATTTGTATCATATTTTGTTTTGTTGTAGCATATATTGTTAACACAAACATATTCCAAGAATGGGTGTTGTATATATATAAAAACCTTTTATCGGTGATGTACAATACATTTAGCACATATCGTATGTTATCGCATAATTTAATTTTACATGTCATATTTTGTTCATTCTATGTCATTCATTGTATATATATGTATCACATAGATATGTAAATATTAACCTAGTTGAAATTATCGCACATTTCATACTTGAATAAAATATTGTTGGTTTGCTATCCGCTTGTATTGTTAATTACAAACTGTTCACTGTGTTATATTTTGTGTAGCTTATCTTATTAAAACATAATATATTGATATTTAAATTTACTTAGTTTATTTTTCTAAATTTTTTCATAGATCGAGGTAAGGTGATCGCCGCAGATGTAATTAGGAAGAAAAGGGTATCATTTTAGATAATGTGGCGTAATTAAGAACAAAAGAAAGAACGATCCGAAAGGACAATCCATTCGAGAGAGGAATGTTATGGATTTTGATAATGAAGATGTTATCATAAACCGATGAAGAAATAAGTGATACCAATCCGATCGCTTATTTCCAAAACTAGTTTCTAGATCGAATATGAATACATTCTTCAAAGATTCGTCAAGATTAAATGATCGCCAAGAAGCTTCAATAGATGAATTAGGTTTTGGACATGTACGCGATGTTAATATAAAGGAGATGCCTTCGCCTCTTGCATCGGCTTGTGCAAAATTTTAATCACAACAATTCAGAGTGATTCTAACAGAAATGTATTTAATTCACATAATGAAGAAGATGTTATTCGTGTATATGGTTTCCGAGAGGCGCCGTCAGTTCTGTGTTTCAAAACACACACAACTTCATTGTTTGATGAATGGTTGGCCTTTTTCCCGGAACACATAGACATAGGGTGTCTATTCGTAAATTGCATGATCTTTGTACTTAGTTGTGATGATGGAGGAATTTGGTTTAAGATTCATTTCATGATTGTTGTCCAATGTTCTTTCATGGAGAGCACTATCAATGGTTACGTTATTCGCATATACTTAATTGTTTGGAACACATTGATGAAGTTAAAACTTGGAATTGGAGTGAATACGAATGAGGTGTTTGATCGAACACAAGACCGCCTTCGTGGAAAAGAAATCTACTATTTTGTTGGGCGATGTTGTTTTGATGGTAATAACTTCTTCATTTATTACATTTAATTATTTTATTTCTATTATCGATATTATTTTATTGTTTAGCTAAACATTTTAGACTTGTTTTGATTTTTATGTAGATAGAGTTTTATACAAGATGCAATCTGTACCGCGTCATTATCCAATCATTGGTAATTGGAGCACGAATGCTCTAAGAAAGAGACAAGCAGCGGAAATCAAAGGTGGAGTATTTGGGGATGGGTATCCTATTCCCCCTGTTGATATTGTTGATGACGAAGAAAGAGAGATCAGAAATGAGGGTGAGGGCAGCGGAAGTGGATTGTCAACAAGTATTGAGGTGTTGACATTTGCAAAAAAGATTGCCACACTGACTGTGGATATGATGAAGGTTATTGAGAAAGCTTCAAAAGAACAGACTGTGTCACGTTCGTTCCAACGGACCATAGATACAGCTTTCAAGTCAATTTCATGTTCAAATCTGTCGGTGTCACAACATAGAAGTTGGCAGACACAAGAACCAAATGACGAGGAGGAAAGTTTTTGGGGAAATGAAGATATTCAAAAGCTATGGGATGATGTTGATGTTGCTGTTGCACAACGAGACACTTATATCAGCAAGCTTGAAGACACACCATCCTTCAGCTTTGGATTAACTCAAATGTGGAGCACACCTCGTGGAAAGGAAAAAGTTGTTGGTGAATCTGGAAATGACAAAGAAAAAGTAATGTTATAATTATTGTTCAGAAAATTATATCATTCTATTTATGTTTTTATTTTAAATAACTAACAAAAATATTTGTTAGCATATGGATGTTGATGTTGCACAAAGTGATGTAGACATTGGAATTGATGCAACAGAAACTGTACAAAAGGTTGTTGGCAGTCTGCAAACTGAGGTACTGAATATATTATTTTTTTAGTTAAACATTTCTTGTTATGTGGTTTTGCATAACTTGTTTGATTGTCTATCACATATTTATATATTGTTCTGTTATTTAACAATATATCATCTTATATATCATATAGAGTTTGGGCGTATCATATGGTTTTACAATATGGTTTTATATTAGTATAATAGTTAATATATGTGTAATGCATAATAAATTTTATGTCATTGTCTATGTTATTAATATCATGTCTCTGTATAACAATATCATACATTATTATTACAATAACAAACGATATTATACATATAGTATATGTTTATTAGTGAAACATGTTGGACATTGTTATGTAATGCGTAATAACAGTTTTGTGTCATATTCATATTAATATGTTGCATATACGTTCATACATGTTGCACATTATGCTAATATATGTAGAACGTTCTTCATTCAATATGCACAGTTTCCATATTGAATGTCATATATTATGTTACAAGTTAAACATGTTGTACATTTTTTTATTATGCGTAAGAACAATTTTATGTCATATATTATGATATTCATATAATGTCTTTGTATAACAATATCATACTACATTATTCCAATAGCAAGCGATATTATACATATTGTTATACTTATTGTACATAAAATCTGATCATTCTTTTTATGTTTTTTTTTTAAATAACTAACAAATATATTTGTTAGCATATGGATGTTGATTTTGCACGAAGTGATTTAGACATAGGACTTGATGCAATGTAAACAAGACAAAATGTTGTTGCCATCGCAAACCGAGGTATCGAATGTATTGTTTTTTTAGTGTAACCTTTCTTGTTATGTGGTTTTGCATATCTTGTATAATTGTGTATCACAAATTTTATACATTATTCTGTTATTGAACAATATATCATCTTATATATCATATATTGTTTGGGCGTATAATATGGTTTTATAACATGGTTTTAAATTAGTATTATAGTTAAAATATAAGTAATGGATAATAAATTTTATGTCACATATTATGTTATTCATATCATGTCTTTGTATAATAATGTCATACTATATTATTCCAATAAAAAACGATATTGGAATAATATCGAATATTTATTAGTGAAACATGATGGACATTTGTTATTATGCGTAATAACAGTTTTGTGTCATATTCATATTAATGTATTGCATATACTTTTATACATGTTGCACATTATGCTAATATACGTAGTCCATTCTTCATTCAATATGGACGCTTCCGCACAACACAGAAACGCACATCGTAATCCTATCAAGATAACATCAGAATCCAACTGGAAGGACATGTTGTTATTTTCAATATTTTTTAATTTATGTACCTTCAGCATATATTAACATTTATTCATCCATAACATTGCTGCACTTTATTATTACAGTCATCCGTGCTTCATGAAGCATTTGGAACCTGGATCAGAACATGTAATTGATCCAACTTTGAGGGACTTACAGAAGATGAAGTTGTTAAAAAAAAGAAGGTGGTTGTACCTTATAAAAGGAAAAGGAAAACTTAGATTCAATATGGTTGTATTAAGGTTAAACAAGTATAATATGAATGTTATTAAAAATATTGTGTAAATCTGCAGTTAATCTATCTAGCATATATGTGGATCAGAGAGCATCTATCTTCTTTTGCAATATAAATATGTATTTTGACTCATTTATATATGTTTGTAGATTTTACATTCAATGTGATTGAAAAAAAAAAAGGCCAAGAAGTATGAGTGTATCGAATAAGCCTGTCGCTTTAAAATCTCCGCTTTTGGTGAGAAAGATCAACAGATGCAAGAGCCTCACGAAAAAGAATTAAAGTGTGGGATTTACGTCTATGCAACTCTAAAGATGATGAGTATGATCAATTCCAATTTATTTCTTTTATGCCACATATTAATTAATATATGATTAATATTATGCTTTATGTAATTGACGTTCTATGCAAAATTTGTTATTGGTGATATATCACCACGTTACTTTAACGCTATATGTTTATAATTTTATTTATCATTAGAGAGGATATTTTGTTCGCAGCGGAGACATCGAACTAACAAGAAAGCATATGGCTACATTGTCAAAAGATAGCATTATAGAGTTGGTATAATTGACGCATGGTGTAATGCTCAATTATATGGAAAATTATCGGTGAAGGATCACCAAGAAGATTTTTGCAAGTACTTTTGTCTCTGTAAGTTTAATTTGTATTTTGTTATTAACATTCTTTGTAATATTTTATTGCATACACTAACTAGTATATATGAACTATATGATAAATAATCTGGGGTATTATGTATTTCGAATTCTTGTTGTATCGTATAATGCATAACATGAATCATATCTGCAAATCATTGTATCACATTCTTAATAACAATGTAATTATTGATTATATTTTATGTAAAAAACGATTTTGCGTGTATATGACACATACTTTGTTATGTTATCAAGTATATCATATAATGCATAATATGTAACATAACTTGTTTAATTAATATTGTTTTTTCTCATTTAAAAAATTAATATTATATATAATATGTGAATTTGTGTTATATGTAGATCGATGCATTGGTTACAAGAGATATTACTTACGATGTTCAAGGATACATTTTTGAAAATATTACAAACAGAATTGGAGAGCAACCAACACATCAAATTAAATGAAGTTGACATCGTAAGTAACTTTTCAAATATTTTTCGTTTTTTAAATATACTTAAATACTAATCCCTAATTTTTTTTAGTTTTTTTTTCCCATATACAAATGCAAGAAATATTTTGCAATATGCATTGATGTGAAGTATGGGAAAAAATTTGTGATTGATAGTATGAATGATGCTGCAATTGAATGTCAAATGTAAAAATATGAAGACTTACTTACAAATTTGGTATGTTGTAAATTAATTGTTTTTATATTTATTCTTTAAATTTATGTAAAACTGATGTGTTTAAATACTAACAATACTTTTTAATTTTGTAGCGTTCAATATTATCGGAATACTTGAGTTTCAGAGAGCAACACTCAAAAGCTAAACTTGTTGAAAGTGGTAAGTTTGAAATTCCAACAATAAGATGGGGAAGCAAGATTAATTCAACAGATAGTGGAATATATTTGATGCGACATCTTGAGACATTCATGGGAGATGTTTCTAGAAAATGGGTGACTGGAATTACATCAAGTCCTTGCAAACAGCTTCTAACCATGCGAGTTCGATACTGTTCAGAAATGATTTGTTGGGATCAAAATATAGTGAAGGATACAATAATGGTGGTGCGTAAAAGTTTTACCGTGACGTGACTTCAGAATGATATAAAAGAAGAAACAATGTTGTTTGGTTAATTGTTTGTTCTTTATTGATATTTCAAAATATTATCATGCTTGATTGTTTTGTTTATTTAGACTTTTGTTTTTTATTTATCGACATTGAAACAATTTTATCAGCTTGTACTAGGTATTGTTATTTTCAAATTTAATTAATGTTTCTACTCAATTTATTTTTATAATAATATCTAATATACGATATTATACCTATAGCATATGTTTATTATTTATATGTTCTAATAAAGCATTTTGCAAATTATTCTTTACATTACTCAATGATGTATATCATATTGGTGTTATTTAAATTGCACATACAAGAGAAACGTGTATCACATAACATATTGGTGGTATCACCTAACATATAGTTTAAATTCGGTTTATAATCATGTTTAAATTGCTTTATAATTTAAATTGCACGATGAAGAAAAACGTGTATCACATAACATATAATCATGTCGAATATTACCAAGTATAAGGAGATATACATAAAATATCAAGACAACATCAAAACCATAAAATTTATGATATACTTGGTAATATTCGACAACATTATTCTTTTATTCTTATTAATATGTTTGTATCATATTCATTATTGTTTATTTCATATACACTAAAACATGTTGCATATTATACCTTTATACTTGGCAACAATTTTTAAGTCAGTATATATATTTATGAATTCATATAATACTATATTTAATACGTAGTTCATTCAATATCAATATTTTACACACAAAACAGGAGGGAGATATACATTTAAAAATCAAGACAACATCAAAACCATTGTATTAGTATATATATGTATTATATTAAAAACCTCAAGACAACATCATAACCATTAGAATATATGTATAGTAATAGACAATGCAACATTATCAAAATATGTATCATATCATTAAAAATATGTATCATAACATCTAAAATATATAGCATATTATATATCATACATTGCATATTATATACAGTATATATAATATTATCTAATTTATATACCTAGTATGCGTATCACATTGTCCGTTTTTCATAGCACATTATATAACATACCTATCATAATGTCATATATATATAGCATAAATTATATATCGCATCATCTTTTGTATCAAATAAATTTTTGAAAAATAACGACTAAATAATCAACTAAAACTTAACAAATGTAATTTTATAGAATAGCAAAATAATCAAAACAAATTAATACCATAAAGTATCAAATGATAATATATCATAATATTAGTAAAATTATAAATAAATGATTATACAATCTAAGACTTGTTATTCTCAGGACAATTCCTGGAATCATGATTCGTCAATGTATTACATTTACGACAAAGTCTCTTCGGCTTCAAAGCATTGCTATGGCTTTCTCCCTATCGATTTTTTCCGGTTTGCACTTCCTTTGGTACTAACAATAAGCGGTGGTCGTAATTCATCGCTAACGGTTTACCTGACCCGTAATACTTCTCAAACATACCATCTTTGCCTTTGTCAACAACATTTTCATCAGCAGGTACTGCAAATTTAGAGCTAGCTTCTTTCAGAATTTCCAGCAGTTGTGCGTTGAGAACAAGATCACCATCTACTAACCCAATGCATTTACACGCCTCGAGAATAAATCGCTTATTCCATTACCATTGAAAGAATGATTGTTCTTCGTTCTCTGTTGGCATTATAACATGCAAACTTGGTCCACCGACGACATATGTACTTCTCCTAATTGTTCTCATGTTCAAGTTCATCATCACGACAAATATATGCTTACACAATAATCCTTTCTTTATAAAATACTTGCATGAACATGAAAATGAATCATCGAGCCAATACGAGCAACTTCAAACTTGCAACCATCAATGTCAACGACCACATAACACACCAAATCGGGTTGATCAATAATAGACAATATACGACACTCATTTAAAGCACTTTCAATCTCAACAGACCTTAACGAATATACTATTCAGATAAATGTATAATCGCATGACGCTCAATAGGAAAGTGAGTTTTAACATCAGGTATACCTGTCTCATCTTTGAAACTTAATTTGTCATGCGTGTTTCGCTGTGCATCGATAGCACTCTCATAGTGCATCTAAAACTCCAAATCCGATCTCGGATTAAGATACTGTCTGAAGAAGTTGTTTTCGCTCTCAGAAAGTGAAGTTGTCTTAAACAAACCACTCATGGCATGATCTCTAAAATATGCTGGTATCCAGTATGAACGCATAGAAAAAATCTTACCAAACCATTTGTTACTCGATAATTCGTACTCGTCAACCATTTCTGTCCATTTTGCCTCAAACTCATCGGGCTCGTGAATCTCGACCAAACAATGTTGTTAAACTTTTGTTTGAATTCGTAATCATCGTTTAATGTCGAGGGTATCTTCTCGCAACTTTCAAAGATTATATGCCACATACAAAATCTATGACGTGTACTCGGTAAAACTTCTGCAACCGCCTTCTTCAACGTTGGATCCTCGTCAGTTATTAACATCTTATGAGGAATTTCCATACATTGAACAAATTTGTTAAGCAACCACGAATAAGATTCAAATTCCTCTCTGGTTAGCAACCCAGCACCAAACGTAACACACTTACCATGATTATCTTTGCCTGTGAATGGCGCAAAAATCATCTTGTACCTGATATATGAACATACAAAATATCAGTACAAAAAAACCAATATAACAATGGTAAATGACGTAGATAATATAAGTATAGATATACTACAAAAATCAATAATCCTATAACATATATATATTTACTATACAATAAAAAAATATGTAATTATGAAATAAATTTAAAACATAATAACATTGTTTATATGTTATACTGACCTATTAGTGGAATATGTGGCGTCAAATGATATCGCTTCACCAAATATATGATAGTTCTCGATGGATAGTAAGCGTCGCCCAAAAAACTCTTAACTTGCTTCATCTCATCCACAACAGACTCAAACGTAAAACCATTACAAAACTCACGCTTATGTTCCAACTTCGTAATAAAATTTCACAATCTACTCCATTAGCAAACGCCTCATATCACGTGCATAATTTTAAACTCAACGTTGGTACAACCAATATCCTCAAAACTTCCAACAAGTTCCTTAAAGAGTCCGAATGATCTCATAGCCCTATGTTAGCCCTCCCGCATTTAGCAATAATCATTTCATGCAGGCTAATCTTTTGTTACACTTCATAAGATGCTTGAATGATTTTGACACCATATCATGATTGTGACCTTCAATGAAATTCGATACCACATAACCAACACCACCTCCAAACGAAATACAACACGCGCCATACATCCCGATCCGTAGACATCCGCATGCTTTTTACAACTAGTTTGTGTTTTGTTTGCAAAGACTTAAATCAATTGATTTAAGACCCTATTTGTTACAAACAATATAACGCCAAACAATCGTATCATCGTGCGCTTTGACTACAGTTGACAAACGAACATCAAACCCACATTCGACAGAATATTCCCGATAAAATTGTTCTCCATTCTTCAACGTTCTAAAAGTCTTTCCAATATACGGTTTCATACCATTAGGACATTTGGGAATATGAAGTTCATCAATATACTGTTGATTATAACCCAACTCTGATCAAAAAATAAATGATAACAATAAATAACATGAATGATAACAATATGACTCATTTTGCATTCTTTATAACTACATCACATAAAATATAACCCTCAGAATCAATATTGCTCTCTTGTGCAATGACACTCTAAAAGAAAGCTACAATTATACGTAACTATGCAATATAATGAAAACGCATAAGCATATCTTTATATAACATTCGCATTTTTAAAACATTATTCTTATTTTCGTATCATATATTTTATTATTATATCATATGATGTTGTACATGTAGCATATGTTTCTTGGTTAAATGTTTTAAAACATAATATATCTTATTTAAGAATCAAACAAAGTAATAATTATGGATTGTTGTTGGTGGTCCAAAATGTTTTAATTATTAAATTACCACAATTACGTTTTTTTTAATCTGTTGACTTAGCATATATAATATATAAATTTATTCACATACTACTTATATATTATCAAGACTTATAAAATTTATATATCATATCGTGTTATATTAGTATCATATAAATATATTAATATATCATATCACATATATATATATATATATATATAACTTAATAAAATTTAATATCATATTTAATTATTGTCTTATCATATTATGGTACAATTGTTGCAAAAACAATTTCATATAAATCTTATATTCGGGTATGTATTGACATATCATACATACAAACATCACTATTTCAAAGATCGAGTAAATATCAACGCTTTGAATATCGATTTAATATCATTGTTTCATATATCATTAAGATTAAAAGTAATTAAACATTATATAGAAAGATAAAGAAAACATACTAAAATATCACGTAATTAATGAAAATGTAAAACGATGTAAAATATACATCTATAAACATAAACATACCATTGAACTCATTTGTCATATGAACTTCGTCCATATGCGATTGAGAATCGTGACATCTTTCAATAATAGAAAAATGAATCAATTAAAACAAATTAATACGAAATAACATGAACAGACTCTAATGTGCAACATTACATTATAACAGAGCTACAAATTTGTTTACCATATGATACATAATATATTTCTATGTTTGTGCGATAACCATTAAACAAAATAAAACGAAAATTCATCTCATAAACATACCATTAAACCGATTTGACATATGAACTTCATCAATACGCGGTGATAATGTGTGCCATCTGAAATAATATAAACCTTTCTCATTTACAATCGAGTAAATACAAATTATATGAACACATATAATGTGCAACATTATATTATACCATGAGATACAATTTGTGTAATATATGCAACATAATAAATGTCTATGTTTATGCAATAACAATTAAACAAAATTAAAATCATGATTCTCATAAACATAAACATACCATTAAATTCATTTGTCATATGAACTTCATCAATATTCGGTTGCGAATCTGTGGCATCTGAAATAATATAAACATTAATAAATTTAAAACAATTTAATAAGAAATACCATGAACACAAATATAGTGTGCAACTCTATATTATAGAATGTGCAGCAAACTTGGTAATATATGATACGTAATAAAGCTCACTGTTCATGCGATAATCATTAACAAAATAACAAAAAAATCAATCTCATACCTGAACCATCCATTATCTTCGTAATTGATTTGTGATATTAGTTGCAAACGAGAAAATAGACGACGACAAGTAATCTTTTTCTCATGTAAAGTAAACAAAAAAAAATCTACTCATCGATTACCTAATCCCATAAGAAATACCATGAACACAAATAAAGTGTGAAACTCCACAATGTAGAATGTGCAGCAAACTTTGTAACATATGATACGTAATAAAGCCCGATGTTCATACGATAATCATTAACAAATAACAAAAACATCAATCTCATACCTAAACCCTCCATTATCTTCGTAATTGATTTGTGATCTTAATTGCAAACGAGAAAATGGACGATTTAACGATGATTTTTTTCTTGAAAGTTAACAAAAAAAATCGCTCATTAACTACCTAATCCCATAATTATAGCAACTACCTTTTAAAATAATCTTTAATTACAAAGTTACCCTCCTAAAAATCGAATTCGCTTTAATACATTGCACACGATGTAAAAATGCATCATACGTGTTATCTAATCTTGCACGTCGATTTCATTAAATAAAAGGTCGGATTTCATTCTTATTTCTCACATAATTATCTATTCTCATATGATCTCTCCTATATATATATATATATATATATATATATATATATATATATAGGATGGATCAACGAGAACCACATTTTTTTGAACTGCGAACCATGCATAAGACATTGAAGATGATGCATAAACGGATAAAGTTGTGCATAACGAAAACTTTCTAAAATTATTTTGTTGTGCAACAATTTTAGAATGTTTTCACAGCACAACTTTATAGGTTTTATTTATCAACTTTATACGTGCGTGCATAGTTCTCAAGTTCTAAAAAGATTAATTCTCACCTGGATCCAACCCTTATATATATATATAGTTATAAACAGCCAAATGTAAAAAGACATTATCGTAATTAACAGTAACGACTTAATAAGACTTCTTTGGGGATTAGACTTAATAAGACTTCTAATTATGACATGAATTTCATTGGCATTTGTTAAATAACGTAAAATAAAATAAAATAAAGGTGTAAATTTGCTTTGTACTTTCTTAATTCAACCAATAGGCTTCATGCTTTCATTATCTGCACTATCCATTATTTACAAAGTAAGGTGAAATATCCAATAGTCAATGAAAAAACTAAAGTACAGAAAAAAAAATCTGAAAGTACAAAGACAAGCCAAAATATTAGTAGCAAAAAAACAAAATATAAATTTGCTCCAAAAACACTGACAGTGTATAAATAAAATCGCTCCGTTAGAAAAAAAATAGTCATTCCATCCCATTAAAAGTGACATATTACTTTTGGACACTTATAGCGTTGTATTTTGTATGTAGAAATAGTGATTCACGAAATTCGAGATACTTTTATGTGTAAAAATGATTCATTTTTTAGAATGAGTCACTTTTAGTGAGATGATCCAAAAAAGAAAATCAACCATTTTTAATGAGACGAAATGGATATAATATTAAAGATGGTTTTCGAAACACATTATAAACAATTTTCACTACGATGATCAATAACTTTCTATTATATTTGCTGTCTCGTGCAATTATATTTTGTAAAGTAGAAGACACACAACAAGCATGTAAGAAGAAGCCAACCAGCTCCATCTCTTTCTCTGCACTCAAAGTTCTCAGACGCCAAAGAAGAAGCAATACAAGTCGAAGTTGCAAGAGTTGTGCAATCAAATGATGTCTCTCTCTTTTTTGTTCCAAATCTATCAGCATTTAACCAATTGAATTAAGTCCGTAAAACATCTCTCTCTTTCTTATTATTTGTTTGTTTGTGTGTGTCTGTGTTGCCATCAAATGATGTACTCAACAACTTTATAGGTATGTATAAAAAACAATGAATTACTTCTTTTTACTTAGACTAAGATTGGCAAATACAAATTTACTCTATCAAAAAGATCGTCTTTCCTTAATTTTCACTCGGTAGCGTTTAAACTTGAGTGTGCACCATGATGGAACGTTTTAACTTGATTGCTCTTTGACATTAAATCATTTATTTTTGTTGTCTATCCTTAATATTACAAATTATGTATATGAGTAACATTATTTTTTGTTGGAAAAAGTGTACGAACAGTACAATACTTGTCAGGCATATTACAACTCGAAAAAACAGAAATATAGGAGATCAAACTAAAAGAACTTGAAAAGTAAATAAATACAATAATCAGATTCTAAAGCCGAATCGAGAGTCCTCTTCCGAAGACGAGATACGCCCAGTAGTGCTCTCTGCTCTAGCGTATCGTCCCCAAAGATGAGCTCCCATGAATCGACGGAGGCGCGACGAGCTTGGACACAAAAGTATGTATGCAGTGGAGGCTCTTAGAATCTTGGAATGCTTTAGACGATGGGTGGCTTATGCTTTGGGAGACATGTCCTATTTATAAGCGTCGTCCCCTCATGGGAAAGCATCTTTGAGTCAACACCGCATTGATGTCGGGTGTTACAAAGTTATGTCCCACGGCGGTTTCGGAGACAACGAGCCAACGCTTCCGCAGAGCCATCATGTCGAACGTTACGAAGCGACGACGAATCGACAACGCGTGCGTCGTGTTCATTGGACGATCCGGATGTCTCTTCAAGTGCACAGCAGCCCAACAGATTGGGCTACACGAGTTGGGCCTCGGACCAACTTCATCTTTGGGCTCGATCAAACATTGATCCAAAATATACTGACAATGGGCCACTGACAGCCCAAAGACCACCCAAAGACCAATTGCCAAGATCTAAGGACCACGGACCAGAACCGTAACTGTAAGCGGAGCCGAGGCCGGCACCGCCCGCCCGGGCGCATGGGCAAGCGGCGGCGGCATACGGGCTTTCCAAACTCATCACTTGTGCACATAATTATATTAAGTGTTCAATAAACCACTTATATAGACAATTAATGAAGATACATTAATCAATGTGGAATGAGGATTAATTAATCCATGCTTATCCCCTTAATCACATAATTCCATGTTTAAGTGACCAACTTTGATCCATTATTTCACTCACCGGAAATCGGATTTGAGAATGTGAATACACCACGATCATCTACTCAAACGTAGATCGATCATATGCCGCTTAATTTCACAAAATTAAACGTTACGTCACTCAAAATCTTGGTCAAAGTAGTTTCTCGAAAACTTGACACACACACACACACACACACACATATATATATATATATATATATATATATATATAGGGATGGATCAATTGAGAACCACAAATAAATTAGGAATTAGGAACTAATCCTGTTTGTTAATTTATGGTAATCGTACGGTTTTGATTAAATGGATGGAAATCCACGTTCAAATTATATAATTGTAATAATAAGGATATTTTAGTCAATTTTTCATATATAACCGTAAACATCCTATAATTATGGGATTCCATATCCATAAAGATTGTATACAGCAATAAATTGTTTTATCTACTAGTTATCGTCTTGTAGTTTATTCCATATCAGTAATTGTTAATTACCGTCTTCTAGTTTATCAATAGCGCTCAATAAGAAATGGCAAATAGAGGTTTGTTTTTTGTTTTTATTTGCCAACATCACCATTTATCAGAGGGAAATGAATACAATACGTCTTCCGATTTCGTATGCATAATAGACGCATTTCATATGCATAAACGTATTTCATATGCATAACCATTTATCAGAGGGAAATGAATACAATACGTCTTTCGATTTCATATGCATAATAAACGTATTTCATATGCATAACCAATTATCAGAGGAAAATGAATACAATAGTCTTCCGATTTCATATGCATAATAAACGTATTTCATATGCATAATAGACGTATTTCATATGCATAACCATTTATCAGAGGGAAATGAATACAATACGTCTTCCGATTTCGTATGCATAATAGACGTATTTCATATGCATAATAAACGTATTTCATATGCATAACCATTTATCAGAGGGAAATGAATACAATACGTCTTCCGATTTCATATGCATAATAAATGTATTTCATATGCATAACCATTATTTCGGAAATACGTGAATATAGAAATAGAATTACTAAATCACTAAAATTTCGGAAATTTCGGAAAGGAGAGAGAGAGTTACGATTTTTGTGCAATAAAATTACTAAATCACCCTTATTCACACGTAAATATAGAAATACGTGTATTAATACTGTAATTAATTCATAATTCGTTATTTATAGATTCTTAATCTCAACCATTAAATCTAATAATTTTGATGGTGTAGATTAGTTCCTATTTCTCTACATAGGGGTGGTTCCCTCTATAACCACCCTATATATATATATATATATAGGGGTTGGTTATAGAGAGAATCACCTCTTAGATAAGAACTAAGAACCAATAACCACCGTTAGATTAAATAAGATCGGACGATTCATAATTATTTAATGATAAAAATAGTCAAATCCCTAAATTTTCGCTATTTGGATATTCACATTCTATTTTTCGTTATTCATATAATTCATATTGTTATTCATATAATCATAGTTCTTATGCATGCTATTCATTCCAATTCATTATTATGTTCATGTAATTCATGGTGTTATGCATGTAATCGTAGTAATTATACATACGAGAATAATTACGAAAATCAATATACAAATCCTCGATTTTAGGGCTAAACGGTTATCATTAAATTATGAGGATAATTAACTATTTATAATTAATCTTGACCATTAGATTATAAAATGAATGGACCACATTAGTTCTTGGTTCTCAAAAAGTTGGAGTTCTATTTGATCCACTCCTATATATATATATATATATATATATATATATATATATATATAGGGAGGGTTAACGTGAACCATTTTTATCATGAGAACCAAAACCGATGAATTCATCGTGAAAGTTGATGAATCCGTTGGGAAAATTATCGAATCCAAAAAGTGAATTTTAGCCTCATGGGATTCGAACCCGGTGAAAAATTCTAAATTTTAATTCATTAACTTTCTCAACGGATTCATCAACTTTCATAACTAATTCATTTGGTTTTTAGTTTTAGGATAAGAATGGTTCTTATTTGAACCAAACTATATATATATATATATATATATATATATATATATATACACACACGATTTCAACATTTTTTTCATCCATTAATTTTCCATCCTCCTTTTAGCATTTGTAATATACTTATATTATGCTGCTTATGCATATTATTATCATTCTATATATTGAAGAGGAAAGATGAACATATGTTAATGATGCTATTGGTTTATTTTTTCTTGACTAATTTCAGTTTATTTATTTATTATTACAGAGATAAAGAGAAAGCTTCATACAACCAACAAAGAGAGATCAAATGTCAGCCAAAATAAACTCTCTTCCAGTCTAAGAATTCACCAATTACAACATCAACCCAACAAGCCGCAATAAAATATAGCAAGTTGCTTTAATGCTCGATCGTTTCAATATCTTTAAAAGTGACATATTAAGTTTTTGCAATAAAATTGACTAATAAAACAATGTAATTATCATAAACTTTAATAACATAATTGACCTACTAAGCAAACTTTTGTAAAATAATAACCTGTATGGCTATATATATATATATATATATATATATATACATATGTAATGACTCGCGTCCAATAAATGTATCCATAATTTATAAAACACTATGACTCGAGGATTTTAGAATGGGGTGGTCTCATGTGCGCGCACGTGCACAGTGAGGCCACCCCAATTAATTAATTAATTAAAATTAATTAATTAAAGTTAATTAATTAATCTCAATTCTAGTTAAAAAATTTAGTTTAATAAACTTTAATTGTAAATTAATAAACCTTAATTTTGAATTAATAAATCCTAATTTTAAATTAATAAACCCTAATTTTGTATTAATAAACCTATTTGGAATTAATAAACCCTAATTTTGAATAATAAAAACCCTAATTGAAAATAATAAACCCTAATTTTGAACAATAACCCCTAATTGTGATTAATAAACCCTAATTGTGAATTAATAACCTTAATTATGAATTAATAAACCTTATTTATGAATTAATAAACCACAATTATGAATTAATAAATTTTACTTTTGAATTAAAATTTATAATTAAAAATTAATAAATTCAATTATAAATTAATAAAATCTAATTATCCTTACTCACCATAAGTAATATATAATTATTTTAACAAAAAACAAGGTGAACTCACAGTGAGGCGGAACTCACCCAAGTTTTTATCTTTTAGAATTTATATATGTTAATCTATCTAGCATAGCACTATATTTAGAACATTACAAATTAATAAATATTTTCTACATGTAGCATATATATTCATGTTACGTATATAATAGAGTATTCTAAAATTTATACTATAATACATGTAGTTATGATAATATGAACAAACTGAGGAACCCATTTTAATTTTGACAAAAATTTGGGTGAGCATAACCTCACCATGCGCCCACCTTTGTTTTTGTTAAAGTAATTATATATTAATTAGTAATTAGATTTATTAATTATAATTATAATTTAATAATTAAAAATTGGGGTTTGTTAATTTATGATTATGATTTATTAATTCACAATTAGTTTTTTTGAATTTAAATCTATAATTATTAATTCAAATTAGAATTTATTAATTCAAGATTGGGGTATATTTTTCAAAATTAGTATTTATTAATTCACAAGTAGAGTTTATTAATTTATAATTAGGATTTATTAATTCAAAATTATGATTTATTCATTTTAAATTAGGTTTTAATAATTTCAATTGGGCTTTATTAATTCATTTATTAATTACAATTAAGATTTATTAATTATAAATAGGATTTATTAAATCCAACTAGGATTTACTAATTTGAATTATATTTTATTATTTTAATTAGAATTTATTACATCTTATTTTTAAGTTAATTTAATTGATTGATTGATTTATTATATTAAATAATTAATAAATTAAAATTAGGGGTGATGTGCGCGAGCACAGGAGATCCACCCTTTTACTTTTTATTTTTGAGGGAATGAAGTCCAACTTAAAGATAGAACGTTGAAAATGAAATACAAAATTAAATTGGCTTCGCGAGAAATATAGGCAATCCCTCCATTTTCATCTTTCTTCCATCTCGCCGATTTTCTCTCTCTCTCTCTCTCTCTCACCTACGCTCAGCTCACTCGGTAGACATCACACAGAGCTCATTATCCGCCTTCCACCGCTCTCTGGTGAGTCATGCTGATGTAATTATCAGCCTCAAATTTTTCCTCTGAACTTTGCCCCAATTTCTTCCAGAACTCTACATAATTTTTTCTTTTTCTTTTTATGTTGCTGTGTTTCTTATTTTGAATGTATTGGCTGACTAGTTCAGCCAGTCATTGTTTTTTCTTGCTGGATATAGTTTTATTTTTCCAAATTGGCCAGTCTAGGGTCCGAGTTTGGTTATTTTGCTTCGCTTCACTTGTAATTTGGACTTAACTAAGCGTTTCCCCCTATATTTTGAGTTTAGTAAACGCTTCTTTTGTTCAGGCCACCGGATTGAAGCATTTTGCTTCTTCTCGCTCAATTTGGAGACTAGTCTCCAACTGTACTGAATTTCGTCATGTATATAAAGCAGGTGAAATATCGCCCTTTTTATTTGATTGGTTCCTGGTTCCTTTCAGAATATGCTTACTTTTTGTTAGTTTCATGCGTATCTTCTTTGTAGGTCGTAATAGAAGGGTTTAAGAGTTACAGGAACAGATTTCAACTGAAACATTCAGTCCCAAAGTTAACTGTGTTGGTATATACATTTTTCCTTCTACACCTTGTTGTCCATTAATTTCTTAGTTGTTTCACACATTGATCTCGTTGGAAGAGTGTTTATTATAGGAGATAATTTATGTTTTATGCATATCTGCAGTTGGTGCTAATGGATCTGGTAAATCTAACTTCTTTCACGGTATGCTGGTCTGGAATATTTGAGATCTTATTTTTCTGCTGTTAAGAGATTAATTTCACTGATAAATCTACTTATATTTGCAGCAATACGCTTTGTGATAAGTGACCTATTCCATAACTTGCGTAATGAAGAAAGGCAAGCCTTGCTGCATGTATGTTCTGCTGTGAAATATTGGGATACCTTTCTTATTTCTCTGGTCCTGTTGATCTTTCTGCAAATTGAACTGAACGCTTTGCTTTTATGAATATTAGGAAGGTGCAGGCCACCAGGTGTTATCAGCATTTGTGGAGATCGTGTTCGACAACTCAGACAATCGTATCCCTGTAAATTTGGATGATGCTTTTATTTTGAACTTTCCAACTTCACATATTCTATACGAGAAATGCTAATTTATGATAATCATTTCACATGCTCTTACACGTTTAATGGAATTCGCCTCATCTACTTTTATGCGTTTTTAGATGATTTGACATATCTATTGTTTAAGAATCTTATCCTGTTAAGTTATGCTCTAGCCAAATTGTATTAACTAATACTTGTTAGCCAGATCATTTTTATTCTTGCATGTTGTGCAATACTAAATAGTAAATCAATATAGCGCTGGTGCTTAGCCTTCTCTATGTATGCTTGCCGAGTCCTACATAAACTGTTAGCCATAAATGTAGTAAGAGTTACATGCAAATATTTCTTCTCCATTGCAGGTCCTGTTACTGCTTATCATTGTCTACAGTTTACTAACTAATTCTGTGTTGAGAAGAAAAATTGATCGCAATAAATGACATGGGAAGGATTTTTAAGGGAATAAAATGGGTGAAATAATCGTCAAGCACACAATGAATTAATCATTAGCTGCTGGAAAGAAAGGTAGTCTGCAAGATATTCAATAACACCATCTGAAAAGCAAGCAATTGTCTCAAGTACATGAGTTCTTTAATGTGAAACCTATATTCACGACTTATAACCTTTATGCACCAGAATATGTATATACCAGTCTTTTGGCAACAAAAACTTGGTGGGTTAATCTAATGTTAAAATTGTTATCAACATGTTGACTCTTGTTGTCAACTATAATTAAGAAGGCATTTTCTACTGAGCAGCTAATATTCCTTCTTCAGTGTTTAGTTTTGGCTTGTAGGTAACATATATTGAGAACTCTACAAGTAAATAGTTGAAAATCGATTGTAGTTTTTTTGCATGTGGTGATAGATTTAGCCATGATTGTTGGGTACATACATTGTATGCAAAAGTAGCCACAAATTTTGTAGCTTTATTCAGGTTAATGCTAATTTTGTCGATTTTGTGTTTATTTTCTGTGCATAAACATATTCTAACCCCTAATCTGTAGGGGCAATTTTGCAGTATCTTTCCTCTTCTTTCTTTCCTGATTATGGTTGCTGTGTATCTTTGATAGGTTGATAAAGAGGAAGTCAGGCTGAGGAGAACAATAGGTGTTAAGAAAGATGAATATTTCTTGGATGGAAAACATATCACGTAAGTATGAACCTGTGTCATGTAGAATTATGATATTATCGTTTGTCTTTTATTTATTTGGGTCTTGATTTTGGTACTCTAATTACTTATTGTTTTACCTCACTCTTGTTTATTGATAGTTCTGGTGGTCTTTGAGTTTTCAGGAAGACAGAAGTCATGAATCTGCTGGAAAGTGCTGGATTCTCTCGTTCAAATCCTTATTATGTTGTGCAGCAGGGAAAGGTGTGTAGAACTTTTTCTTCGTTTGTCCTTATTGGTCTTCCCACCCATCTTTCTGACATATGTTTCTTCTTAGATTGCATCATTAACACTGATGAAGGATTCTGAGCGGTTGGATCTGCTGAAGGAAATTGGGGGGACTAGGGTATATGAGGAGCGACGTCGTGAAAGCTTGAAAATCATGCAGGAGACTGGCAAGTGCTCATGAGTTATTTTTTCTGCCCATTTTGCTTTGGATTCTAACAGCAGTCTGTTACAGGTAACAAGAGGAAGCAAATTATTCAAGTTGTCCAATACTTGGATGAACGACTTCGTGAGCTTGATGAAGAGAAAGAGGAATTGAAAAAATATCAGCAGCTTGACCGGCAGAGGAAGTCACTGGAGTACACTATTTATGACAAAGAACTCCATGATTCAAAGCAGCAATTGGCAAAGGTATTTTTGTTACTTCACCCTGTTTTCCTATTTCGTCCTTTCAATTGTTTTGAGGTATCTTTTGTTGGGGAATATCTGATTTGCAAGTTATAATCATTTCCTCATCAAGCATCAAGTATCTATATAAATAAACTTGTGGATTTCGTGAACAAAGATTTCTCTTTGTACTATCATGCCATATAGTGCCTTCTTGTGGCGTTTGTTGCATGGTATTTTATAACCATTTGACTGTACTATGCCAACTTTTGCAGATAGACGAGGATCGTTACAGGGTTTCTGAAAAATCTGCCACGATGTACAATAGTGTTTCAGATGCCCATGAGAAGTGCAAGGAGTTAGACAAGTTGCTTAAAGATGTAACAAAAGAAGCTCAGATTTTGAGCAGAGAGAAAGAAGCAGTAGAGAAACAGAAGAAAGAAGCTATTAAGAAGCGTGCAAAACTTGAGCTTGATAACAAAGACTTGGATGATAAGATTAGAGGAAATATTAGAGCAAAGGTGCATTGACCATTGACTTCTGTGTAACTGTTGGCCTTTTGGAGGATGGGCCTAATCTATGAGTGGATGCCTTTGCTGATGTATGGCTTTTATATTCCAGGAGGATGCTGTGATACAACTTGAGCTTTTGGAGAAAGAAATTATGGAATCCAATGCTGAGCTTACTGGAGTCAAGAGGTTGCATGATTCGTGGATTAGGGAGGAGGAGCATTTGACTCGAGGGTATTATTTCGTTCCCGGTGGAGCCTATAGATTCTCACATCTTTGTTTTCTATGCTGTAGATCTTATGATCTAGCATCATGCTCATGCTTTCAAGTCATAGCAAACTATGTTCTTTCTTTAAATTGTCTCTGAATGATCATGGCTCCTTTTGAATAACCTGAAGGCAACAAGTCAGTCTACGTAGTCCTGAGACAATTCTATTTTTTTTTAAAGAAGAGATGTTACTAACATAGTTAATGTCGATCAACTTTTCTACATCCTCCACGCCACTCTACCTTTCTGACTCTTAGTTGATCCTGCTTGTGCTGTTGGGAGAAATTATGTTTTATCAGTGAATGGTGATTCTCAGAGCCCAGAGACTGAACCCTTTTTTCATTTGTGTCTCCAGCTATTTATTCGTCTTACTTATATGAGTAATTACTTTAAGCATGAAATGCAACTGCAAAGTTTTGCTTTCTGTTAATCACAAAGTTGCTCATCATTTCTCCCATGCAATTCATGGAGTAAAACAGTGTGGTTATTCAAATAGTTGTAAGGCTTGTAATAGAAGTATATTAGACAATATATCTCTGGTCTTTCCCATCCATTTGTTCCTTTTTTTTTCTTTTCTTATTTCTCTCGTTGTTTTTAAATCATGGCTCACGTGTTGTATAACTCTGATTTCTTCATTTACTTATTAATGTTATTTGATGGGGCAATTTAATGGGAACGATAACAATTTTTGGATTCTGGCCTGGCAGGATTATGGATCGTGAAAAGCAGCTTAGCATTCTATATCAGAAACAAGGACGTGCATCACAGTTTGATAATAAAGCAGATCGTGACCGGTGGCTAAGAAAAGAAGTTAAGGACTATGAGCAAGTTTTGTCCTCTAACCTTGTACAGGTAATTATTCCTGATAACAATGCAGATCGAATATGTTACTAACATCTACTGTAGAATTTATTTGAAGTATATTACTCATTGGCGTAAGGACTCGTATGTCATACTTTGTTGGCCGATATGTGATAGCGTGTTCCCCAGGTTTTGGTTTATTTTTGTCCATGTGTGTGTGGGTTTTTTTTTGGGGGGGGGGGGTGTTTGTGCTTTTAGCAATATATTCTGTATTTTTATTGACACCGACTAGCTTTTTTCCCGTGTCAAAGTTTTTCACTTAGTTCCTTAGAATACTGTAGTGGAAACGAAGCATTGACCGTTAGCATTAAAGCTTTCTCATGGTGGGGAATTCAGTTTAACTAATGGATGTATATGACTCGTACTCAAGTGCCTTCTATAGTGAAGCCTTGGTTTTGGTCCTCGATTTTAATTTTCGCTTTCATAAATTTATCAGGCAGTTAGGGCTGCCTTACCATTCTCATTACATTCTTTCTAGCATGTTTAATGCAATACTTACTGATCCATGTGGATGAAACAATGGATTAGTATTGTGATTGCTATTTCATTTTCCTTTTGCTTTGATGGAATTAAGTATATATCTTATCTGGATCTGGTCTGCCTGAGGGAAAGTAAAACGAGATTAAATCTTGTGTTTTGCTTATGTCAGGAGAAAAAACTTAGAGATGAAATTGAGCAGATCAACAGAGAGATCAGAGCGCAGGATGACCACATAAAGGGGCGAAAAGATGATGCAGCAAAATTAGAATCTTTAATCTCTGGATATAGACAAAGCTACAACCAGTATAAAGCGGAGAGAGACAAACTGCATGATGAGCGGAAGTATGATTTTTTTTTTCTTTATTCATTTCAGTTATAAAGTTTAATTAATGTGGGATCTAATTGGTTTTGATTGGTATTTAGGACATTGTGGGGAAGAGAAAGTGAGCAAGCTGCTGAAATTGAAAGGCTTAAGTCGGATGTTCTTAAAGCAGAGAAAAGCCTTGATCATGCAACTGCTGGTGTGAGTGCTTTACGCTTGTTAACATTTCATGCAACTAAATAATATTAGGATATGGTCACACTAGTTGGATATCTCTTTATTCTCTCTTCAAACTAGACATATGGTTGGAAATGTGCTTAACAGTTTCTGGCTTTGGAAATGTTTATCTGAAGTGAAGTAGATTCTTGTTTTAGAGGAGGGCCAGGGGTTGGAGAGAGGTATGCTGGACAAACAATAGTCAGGGGTGGTTTGATGGTGATGAGGGAAGATCTTAATGACAATATGACAGCCATATTTTAACAACATCACCCTTTGCGAAGAACTATATTGTAATGAAATGTTGGATCTTAAACTTGACATACTTTGGTGCCGAAGAATCAATCCTCGAGGACCAAAGGTTAAGCCACCTAATTTCGAAAGTGATCTCCAACTGAAAGAAGTGCTATCCTTTGGCCCTGTTGTGAAGGTATTTAAGAGATAGGCTCTGTTGAAATAAACATTGGAGGTCTGTCAATGACTGCTAGTATAGAATTCATAGAATGATAGAATTATATCTAGAGTGGCTTTGTGGGATCAAGAGCATGACGAGTTTTCCCACTTGTTTGTATCAGATTTGGCTAGTGATTGGACTTTAGGCCTTTAATCTCTTTTCTTAGATCCTGCTGTGTTTGAGGAATGGATGTATTGTCTGCTGGATGTGATGTGTCTTACGATGAATCTAATAGAATATTTTGTTTCTTGTTCCTCGACTCTTGGCTTTCTCAGGATATAAGAAGAGGACTTAATTCTGTGAGGAGGATATGTGATCAGCATGGTATTGGTGGAGTATATGGTCCTATTATTGAGTTGCTAGAGTGTGATGAAAAATATTTCACAGCTGTTGAAGTTACTGCTGGAAACAGGTGAAGACAACTCTTATAGTAGTTTCAATGTCTCCTGTCAAATTAACCATTCATTGTTCTTCCTTTTATTTTCCTTTCTTGGTCTGATATGTTCAATTCTGTCAATCAAGAATTGAACTTAAGGCACAATGTTATTATGCCAGGCGTCTTACTTTTAATCTTTTCTCTGGTTTTGGTTTGCATACACTCAAGTATTCCTTTTTGTACAGCTTATTCCATGTGGTGGTTGAAAATGATGATATATCAACCAAAATAATTGGGCACCTCAATGCACAGAAAGGTGGTCGGGTCACATTTGTACCCTTGAATAGGGTGAAAGCTCCACACGTCACATATCCACAGAGTTCTGATGTGATACCGCTTTTGAAGAAATTGAATTTCTTAGAGAAATATCGTGCAGCTTTTGGTCAGGTTGGCCTTGAGAAATGTCTCTATTACTTGCATGACAACCGATGGTCACTTGGAATATATTGAAAAAAAATACAAATAGATTCTTTACTTTGCATGAAGGGCGTAAAATAAGTTCATTTGGGTGGCTGGAATGCTGATAAGATTATATTATCGTAAATAAAATTGGTACTGCTTGTCATGAATGCTTGTCATATTTCTTATAGTAGTTTGTGCTTATATCACATACATTGTCACTGAAGGTCTGTCATTTATATTTCTTAATCTGTTGCATTTGCTTTTAGTTGCTTCTTATATGTTCGTCTATTGATGACAGTACTTATGTGTTGTATTTCCTTTGTCTAACTGCTAGGTGTTTGCAAAGACTGTAATCTGCAGAGATTTAGACGTTGCTTCAAGAGTTTCCCGTGCTGATGGTTTGGACTGCATCACATTGGAAGGTTATAATAGAACGCTATCTTGATTGATTTTGGATTTTGCTTGCACTCTTAAGCTCACTCCTTCGCTGCAGGTGATCAAGTAAACAAAAAGGGTGGCATGACTGGTGGGTTTTATGACTATAGGCGTTCCAAACTGAAATTTATGAGCACCATTAGACAGAATATGAAGTCTGTTAAGACAAAGGAAGACGAATTGAATATAATCAGAAACGAACTTCAAGATATCCTTTGGAGAAAATTACTCTTTGTTTTCATTGGTTGGGTTTATCTAATAGTATGTCTTTGTTCTTGTTCTGTATCTGTTTGCTTGTATGATTTCCTGTTGATGTTGTAACAATTACCAAATTTCCTCTTGGTCCTGGTTCACAATTACTTTCGACTTAATATTTGTTCATAAACCATTATATGTATCATCATTTTTGGTTGTCATCATCAGTAATAGGCTTATGTTCTAGGACTCTAGCTTATCTGTGCATGGTTTTCTGTACGTTGTTTGCATGGTATTTCCTACATAAAAACATTAAGTGCTGGAATTTGTAATGTTATCCAACTCCCGCTAGTTTGTGCAATATATCTCTTAAAATAATTCTCCATCAGAGGTTAAGTCATTCTTGTTTACGGATTACAGTGTAGTTAATATTCTATTTCAACTTTTGGAATTTTGTTTTCACTGAGCACACCCCACTTACCGACCAGAAAATCAATGAGCTAGTGGCTGAGCAGCAAAAAAATGATGCCAAGATGGCTCATGAAAAATCTATACTTGAACAGCTGAAGCAGGATGTAATGAACGCTGAGAAGCAAAAGCATTCCATCTTGAAGTCACTTGAGAAGAAAGTGAGTCAATCTTGGAAAATGATTGCTAGATGACAAAATATGCTAATCCTTCATTTACACATTTATTATTTAAATATATTATAAACTATTATTAGTATTATTTTTGTTATTATTATTTTATTGTTTACATATGTTGCATTTCCTTTTCTCAGGAGAAGCTCCTTTCCAGTGTATTAAATCAAATAGAGCAGAATAGAGCTAATATTGCTATGAAGAAAGATGAAATGGGAACTGAACTTGTTAATCACTTGACACCAGAAGAAAAAGAGTCCCTCTCTCGCTTGAACCCTGAAATAACTAATCTGAAGGAGCAGCTAATTACCTGCAGGAGCAACCGCATGGAGGTTGGATATTAATTTAAGCTTTTTCCTGGATGGTTGCTTTGGATGGTTCTTCTTAATGTACATTTGGTATTGTCTGTTGACAGACTGAAACAAGAAAAGCAGAGCTGGAGATGAATCTATCTACTAATCTTGTTAGGCGGAAGGAAGAGTTGGAGGCTGTAATGCTATCTTCTAACACAGACGTGTTGCAAGCAGAAGCTGAGTTGAAAAAGCAGGAGCTAATGGATGCCAATTCATCTGTTGATCAATTGACTGAGGAGCTAAAGAGTGAGGCTTCCTTTTCTTCATTCTCAAACTTCAACTTGAGGTCAGTTCATTTCGCCGGATCTTAACCAATTCATATCTTCTGCAGGCATAACTCAGAGTATAGATGATAGTAATAGGAAAATGGAAGATATTAAAGTTGAAAAGGACAAGCTAAAGGTAATATTGGGTTTTATATTCTGCTTTCACAATCGGGATATAATGCATATAATGCTCTCTCATCCCAGCCCCTCTCTCTCTTCATGTCTGTTCTGTTTTATGTTTCTGAGTGTATTTTATAGATGCTAAATGTATTCTTGCATTTGTAGAGATTAGAAGATGAGTACCAATCTACTCTCCAGGATGAAGCAAAAGAACTGGAACAATTATTGAGTAAGAAGAATATATATGTGGCCAAGCAAGAGGAGTACTCGAAGAAAATTCGGAATTGGGTCCCCTATCGTCTGATGCTTTTGAAACGTAATCTTCATATCCGAATTCTACCTTTTCACTAGAATTCTATATACTACTGTAAGATCTATTATAACCTCTTGTTGGCAGATTGCTTTTCAAATTATGCTTCACATGCAAATTTCATTTAGATTAAAAAATGCTTGGGTCGAAACCTAACAAGGATAGCTATATCTATAGCGGTTGGTGGTCAGAGATATCTTTGACGAAGTCAAAATAAAAAAATCCCACTTAATTGTGCTGTTGATTCTCCCCCCATCCCCAATCTTGTTTCGTAAGAATCTAAAAATTATAAAACTATCAAGAGGTTATGCTCTTGTTGGAACACATATTGGTGCAGGTATTTTTCGTCACACTTGGACACACATGTAGAACTTCCTTGATCATATTTTGATTAGGTCCTTTCTGGCGAGAGCTTGTGGCAATGATTTGAGTACTGTAACATAATTTCACCATCAGATAACTGTAGTATTTGTTATGACAAGTTCTATGTCCATTTATTGGTTTTTAGCCCACTATAATTCCTTTCTGCAATAACTAAGATTTTCTGAAAAAAGTACACATCAATTCCCTTTGTATAATTACTAACAGTCTGTGCAAAGGTACACATCAATAAAGTGAAATGCTTAGATAACTGCCAGTTACAACAATTAATAATAATTCACTATATAGTCAATGAACAATAAGACGACAGAATCCTGATCCAGTTTTGGTGGACATATGTGTAGATGTGTAAGTATAGAAGACTCATGCTGAACAAAGAATTATCTGTGCCAGTATGCAAAGTTGGAAACATAAACAAGGAAATGCTCCTTAGCTTCATCTAGCATGTGATGATCAATCTATAACTTAATTACTGAACTTTCTTTTCTCACATAATTTGAAGCTATATATACAATTTTTTTTTCCGAAACTGTTTGAGTGTAGAAGCAAGTTAATCGATCTACGGAATGCAAGTTATGTGACTTGATGTGAGTATCTTAGTCTGCTCCTATTCGGTTTATCTGTTTGCCTGGTGCTAATAAGTTGATTCCTATTATCTGCTATAATTCTTTTTTCCTCGATCTTTGATGCTACAGGTACTTCTGTTTGATTGAATTGAAACCTAAATTATTGGATTTCTTTCTAATGATAATTTTTATGTGATGCCCAATCTAGGTACAAAAGGAAGAGTATTAAAGAATTATATAAACTGCTCCACAAGTGTAACGAGCAACTGAAACAATTCAGCCATGTTAACAAAAAGGCGCTTGATCAGTATGTCAATTTCACAGAGCAAAGAGAAGAGCTCCAGAAGAGACAAGCTGAGTTGGATGCTGGTGATGAGGTAAAGTCATTCATCTTAGCATGATATTCTCCTATGAAGTCTGGATAGCATATGTGGATGGATTTTTTTGACTTTTTACTTATCTTTGATAGAAAATCAAAGAACTCATATCTGCATTGGATATGAGGAAGGATGAATCGATTGAGCGTACATTTAAAGGCGTAGCCAAACACTTTCGAGAAGTATTTTCTGAACTCGTACAAGGAGGTCATGGCTTTTTGGTTATGATGAAGAAAAAGGTTTGTAATTTTATCATCATAGGTAACATTTGTGGATGACTTTGTCTCGGTTGCATTCTGTTCTCCTATATATATTTAATTAATAAAAGGACACAGTACATATCGTGCTATGTTAAGATTTTAAAATGAATGTAAAACAGAAAGTAATATACAAAGCTAAACAATAATTTGGCAGCATAAAGTTTATTCTACGACTATCATATAAACTGTGACAAGCATTAGCCCTTCATTCTTTTATGTTGGTGGAAGTTGTAAATGTTCTGTATCTATTTAATTTTCATAAATATTTCGCATGTTGCTTCACATTTTTAATGACGTCTCCTCTGCTAGTCATTACCTGAGTATTATCTTTTTTGCCAAAAGAATGGCTGGGAATAAATGGAAGAAAAATGCTTCATTGCTTTTTAAAAAATTACTACAGGAGATTTACTAGGTTTCCAGAACCAATGTTTCTGAGATATTTAGTAGTTTATTCTGTGTGACAATTGGTCATATTCAAGTTATAAGTCCAACTATGTATTAATGGCTTTTCATAGGATTCATGTTGGTATTATTTGTGTTAAATAACCTGAAGTGTTTAGTAGAGCTTTTGTAGGAGATACATATTGCCATAACTATCAATTAGGGTTAGACCTCGAAGTGCTAGGTCAATTGAGTTCAAGTGTAAGAATAAGCGCTGAGAAAAGATATTGTTTTTATCTCAGTTGTACACGTGTTCACTTCTCTAATTTAGCCTTCAAAAATTGGTAACACAGTGACGGACCGTTCTTAAATGGAGACTCATGGAAATGCTTGTTATACTCTTCTTTTGGTAGTATGTAATTTATTTTCAAGAGCTCTTCCATGTGAAATTGTTATGATTAAAATGGTTTACAGGATATGGAGGATGCCGATAATGATCTAGATGATGATGAACCTCGTCCAGTGGAAACTGAGGGCAGGGTTGAGAAATATATTGGTGTCAAAGTGAAGGTTTGCAATTGATATCTTTCCCTCTGTGTTATTATTACTCAACTTATTTTCTTATTACTATCCTTATTATCTGCTACAAGAACCATGACATCTTTTAGCTTTCTACTTTGTGCCTAGGGATTTTGCAAAAACGCTGCAATCTAGAATCATGGACTTCTGACTGAGCATACTTCATAACTTTAAAACCTCAGAATCAATTTGTTTTCAGGATGGATGCTTATTAATGCCGTTCTAGCTCTTGATTTGAATCTACATTTGTATTTGATTTCTCCTTCTTGTGGTAGGTTTCTTTTACTGGGCAAGGGGAGACACAGTCGATGAAACAGTTATCCGGTGGTCAAAAAACAGTGGTGGCTCTGGCACTAATCTTTGCCATTCAGCGATGTGATCCTGCACCATTTTACCTTTTTGATGAGATAGATGCAGCACTCGACCCCCAGTACCGAACTGCAGTCGGGAGTATCCTTGTTTATATACTGGTTCTATTCTCGTACTTCATTGCCATTTTTGTCACAAGTATTATTGTTCTCTGAAATAGCTTTTGGCGTTCCATCCTGCTTTCACCATAGTTTTGGAAAGTCAGATAAATGATGCAATCCTGAGTCCCTATTCCCATTTCCTCGCTGACAAGAATTCCAATGCGGTGTTCTGATTTGCCATTTTCAATGGATGAGTTACTGCTTAAATCCTCTTTAGCCACGTCTTACCTGTGGCTGGTCTGAGTTTGGTTTGTGGTGTGAGTTTTCTCAAAAATCTATCATTTAGTCTCTCATTTTCGTGATTCAAATGTTCTATCATCTTGTGCTACAACTGGTGGATCCTTAACTTGTTTGTCTTAGACATGGTTCGTCGTCTGGCAGACATGGCCAACACTCAGTTTATTACTACAACATTTCGTCAAGAGCTAGTGAAAGTTGCTGACAAGATATATGGTGTGACACACAAAAACAGAGTCAGCCGTGTGAATGTAATCACCAAAGAAGATGCTCTGGATTTTATTGACCACGATCAATCCCACAATGAGGTTAGCATTTCTTTATACAGTGAAAATCAACTAGACGTTATAAATTGAAAATTGATTGATTATTGACTTCCAATAATTGCAGTGAGATGGGAAAACTTTCATGGATAGGCAGCGTAGAATGATGAGGGTTCACCTTTGTAAATAGACAGCTCTCTGCTAGGTAGACAACTGATACTTACAAGGGAGGGTATGTAATAGATGATGTATTTGATGTGATGAAACCTGGTAAATAACTATTCAGTTTAGTGTCTTTCATGTGGGAGTATTTTCAATTGTATTTATGAACTCAAAAAATTTAGTTACAACATCGATAATATTAATGAGGTAAGATATTTTTTTATTATTATCACTTAGATAACTAATTTTGAATTTTTGAAAGGAAAAACAATGACGACCACAGTTTATTGATAATAAGATACCAAATAAAGGCTTGCATTGAAGTTATTTTAACTTCATGTCATGAATTTTGGATGAATAAATCCATCATGTTGCAATTGGAGTAATATTAAGTGCACGAATGATATTAAAAAAGGAAAATCATGTATTTATGTAGTTTCATTTTTTAAGTCCAGAGTTTGGGTCAATTTTAAATATAGAATACTCCTCGACTTCAACATACTTGTATTTAAAGAATTTATTCTGTTTTCAAATCTAAAATGGTTATTTGGCTGCTTGAATTCCATGCAAAATTTGTATTATACAAAATAAAGATGTGAATCCTGCTCAAGATTTCACCTACGCCTCATTTCATCAGAAAAAATCGGTGGATATTGTTCTACATCAGCGACATGAAGGTGAGGATCACCAGTCACCACCCTCGCCGCCTCCGCACCACTGCCCTCACCACTGCCCTCCCAATTTTGATGCCTTCGCTGGAGATGAAATATCCATTGTCAGCAGAAGTGACGGCTAATGTATTTTAAATTTTAATGAGCGGATTTTGTCTACTATTACAGCCCAAGAACATATTTCATTAAAATTTTATAGTTCGAATATTTAATTATTATTATTATTATTATTAGTTTTATTATTATTATTTTATTTTTTTTTTTTAAGCAAAACCTATTTTTTTGGGATGGTCTCCTCGTGTTTAATAGCTAATTCAAATCACTTTTTGTACTGATGATATTGCAAAATAACCACCTACATATTTAATTAACTAATTTTAATTAACTAATTAACAAATGGAGAAGAAGACCATTAATGTTAATTACTTAATTAATTAGTTTAATAAAATTTAAGTTGTAAATTAATAAATAATAATTTTGAATTGATATATCTTAATTTTTAATTTCTTTTCCTAATCGTGAATTAATAAATCCTAATTTTGAATTAATAAACCCTAATTAAAAATAATAAACCCTAATTTTGAATAATAAACCCTAATTATGAATTAATAAACCCTAATTTTGAATTAATAAACCCTAATTGAAAATAATAAACCCTAATTTTGAATTAATAAACCCTAACTTTGAATTAATAAACCCTAATTGGAAATAATAAACCCTAATTATGAATTAATAAACCCTAATTTTGAATAATAAACCCTAATTATGAATTAATAAACCCTAACTTTAAATTAATAAACCTTAATTATAAATTAATAAACCCTAATCATGAATTAATAAACAAAATACAAAATAATAAAATAACACACTAAAAACAACAAATAAAAGCAACAAAATAAAAATTACCCTTAAAAAATCAACAAAAAGCTGTGCGCGCATCCCTACACAAGTCTTTGTCTTTTTTTTTAGGTTGGAGTAGAAAGTAATAGATCCTTTAGATAATAAAACGTTACTTTCCTATTTAGCAGAAGTAATTGTTCTTTTCCTCATCATTTCCCTTTCTAGTCTCAGTCGAGTGCAGAACTCATTCCGCTAAACCTCACTAGGGTTTAGAAGCTTCGGTAGCAATTCCATGGCGTCTTCGCTCTCTCGAAAATTATCCGGTGCCATTCTCTCAAGGTACAGTCCACTCTCTTCACTACCTCACACATCTCTCTCTTTCTGCACCAAAAGGCTCTCCTTCCCAGATTCCGATTCCGAGTCTGACTCACCCCATCCCGCCCCCGACTCTCCCCCTGCCAACCAGCGGCGCCCCAACGCCGATCGACCCCTCGAAAATGGCTTGGACCTCGGCATTTACAAGGCTATATTGGTGGGCCAGGTAGGGCAAGCGCCGATTCAGAAGCGGCTGCGGAGCGGGAAGATGGTAACCCTAATTTCTCTCGGAACGGGCGGCATCCGCAACAACCGGAGGCCGTTGGACAATGAGGAGCCGCGTGATTACGCGAACCGCTGCTCGGTGCAGTGGCACAGGGTCTCCGTTTATCCGGAGAGATTGGGTGAGCTCGCCGCGAAGAATCTTGCCCCCGGTTCTACATTGTACGTGGAAGGGAATCTTGAGACTAAAATATTCAATGATCCGATAACTGGTCTTGTCCGTCGAATCCGAGAGATTGCTGTGCGTCGGAATGGGAGGATTTTGGTTCTCGGAAACGGAGCTGAAGCTGAAAAGTTTTCAAGGACTGATATGGCTGGCGTTGGATATTACTGATGTGATTTTCTTTACATTTTTCTTGGCTAGAATGCTTATGTGATCGCAATGCTTTAGAAGGTAGAGGAATTAGTAGTTGGATTTGATTTTGCCCATGAATTTGTGGCAGATTTACCCCGTTTTATTTGTCTTTATGAGATAAATATTCATGTATGTGATATGTCTCCATTTTGGAACTTCGAGAATACGGTGCTACGATATATGTGAAGAAATTGATGTTTCTGCTCGCATAACTTGTTCTTGATCGTATTGGTTATTACCTCTATCTCAATGTTATAATCCTTGAACGTTATAACCATTGATACGGATCAGGTATTGCGGATTTTCCTTCTTGTAAGGCCACAGTAACTGACAAATTAGTGATACAGTGATAGAATTGTCGTAAGCAAAACTCACAGGCAACGTTCTCTGCTATTGCAGGTGCCTTTTAGACTAGACTTTCAGTATTGAATTATTCATATTCTGAACGTGTTTAGATGCAGAGAGGATTGCATTTAATGTATTTTGGTGTTAATAATACTAAGTATTACTAAAGATTTAGGTCCCTTGCCTAGGTTCAGTTGTCAGGCCAAATCCGAATGGGAACAGAGGATCATAATGTGGATCACCTACATTCATGGGGAGCTGGTCGACTGATTTGAACCAAGTCCGAGCAAGTTTTCCAGTGAAACCGTATTGACCGAATAGGACATCAGCCACACCTTGGCCTTCTGTTCCTGGAAGCCATGCTGCCACAAGTGCATCTATCTTATCAAGGTAGGGCTCAATTGTAATCGGACGTCCTGATATGACGACAACAACGCATCTGACAACCCCACAGACATTCCTGATAGTACTTGGACCTGGTTCAAGTATAGTTAGATTTGCGCTGTCTCCATATTCCTCAGCATATGGGACCTCCCCCACAACGACAATGGCATAAGAGAAGTTCTGTGACTTGACTAGATCTGTGTCAGGGTTCTCCATGTGGACAACTTGAGTAGAAGGGTCTACTGTCTTTCTGATAGCATTTAAGACTGAAGTTCCTGCAAATGCAGATAAACGAGAAACTTGGTTATATATACTACTTTCATTGGAACTCTGTTATATGTAAAGATTTTCTTTGCTGAAGGCTATATTGCTGTTTTGGTAAGGAAAGCTATGCATATTAGAGTGGAAATCCATCTAATCTGTCAAAATTTGTTTAAAAGTCATTGAGGGTATTAAAGCTATACCAACTATGAGATCATTGCCTTTGACACCCTGCCATTCAACTGTCAATCCTCCACATTGATATCCAAGATTATCAACATGAGTTCCTGCAACTAGTACCTTCTGGACATCCTTTTTAAGGGGAAGCAATAGCTGATTAGCACTTTTACCGTTTTTTAGAAGCACGAGTGACCTCCTCACTGCTTCCCTGGCCAATTCCCGATGATTCTTTCCAAAGATTATCTTTTAGTTAAAGCAGAAAATTGCCAGGACAGTAAACAATAGCAGGAAGGTTTATGACTAAAATTATCATATGGTATACCTGGCTGCCAAGATGGGTTACCAAGCTAAGATCGGCCAAAGGGTTCTCAAAGAGACCCATGGTGAACTTCACCCTTAATATTCTCCACACAGCATCATCTATCCTGCTCATTGGGATAATGTTGTTCTTCACTTGGTATGTCAGAATGTCAATAAATTCTGTAAAGTTATCTGGTAGCATAACCTAGAATAGTTAAATATCTAGATTAGATAGAAGGATGAGCAGACATGTAACTGTTGTGACTAGATGTTTGATACATGTCTTGTTTGCCGCTTCAGAAATGTCTAACACTCACTATGTCTATTCCTGCAAGAATACTGGCTTGAACTGAATAAGAATAGTTTGAATGAGGTGGATCTGTAATCCTGTCGATGCCTGCCCAAGCTGATATGACGAACCCCTGTAATTTATATGCACTTAGTATTTACTCTTCATCTCTCTGGCCAAATTCAACAAAAACATAACATAATATTAACTTTTTATTACCCTGAATTTGAGCTTGTTCTTGAGGAAAACTGTAACTAGATCATGGTTAGCATGCATTTTCTTGCCATTCCAGCTTGAATAACCCACCATGACTGAGATGACACCCTTTCTGATTGAATCCAGGTATGGAAGCATGTGAATGCTGAGCAACCCATGAAAGTCGATCTCTGTGTTGTTCTTGTCAATGCCATTGTCCGTACCCCCTTCGCCCACAAAACCTTTTGCGCAGGCTGCGACCTTTGTCCTTAGGTAATTGAATAACATATCCTCACTTGCTAGCTAACCAATGTGAATTCTGGGTTGAAATACAGAAAAGAAAAAGATACAGATTCATACTTTCCAGCCAGAAACGGGACGCCCTTTCTGGAACCGGGAGGAATGTCACCCTGCAAACCGGGTATGAAATCTGTCATTGCTCGAACAACCTTAGGATCTTCGCTATAGCTTTCGTAACATTGGCCCCATCTTGGATCTCTGCAAACCTGTAGTGAAATAAGCAGAATGATTAGAGTCACTAGACCTGATATCTAACAGAGTTGAGTTTTAACTATAACTTGCTTACAGCAACACTTGGTGCGAAATTGTAGTGGATTCCTGTGGCTCTAACTTCGAGTGCGGTGGCTGCTCCAATCTTTTTGACAAGGGATGGATCTCTGTAGCGCCATTGATGTTACAATTTCATGTTACATCTCGTGCTAACACTGTATTAAACGATAGACTTGCCTGGTGGCTCCGAGTCCGATGTTCTGAGGGAAGATAGTAGCATGGTAGACATTGTTGTTGCCATGGGTAGCATCTGCCCCATAGAAGATAGGGATTCCGAGTCGAGTCGAAAGAGCGCCCTTTTGAAAATCATTCACCATTTTCACCCATTCCTCTGCAGAAGCCTTTGGAGATGGCCGACTCCCTGCTCCACTTATAACACTCCCTGCGCCCCCCACCAAAATATTACTACATTCAACTTTACTCTCTTCATTTTGAAGATTTTTATTCCACCAACTTTTCTTGTGAATTTTCCTAGTTTTTGTAAATGCATTCTATATGAAAAGAAAGTAAGAATTACCAATGAAATATTTGTTGAGGAGAGTTGGAGAGGCAAACATCCTCTCAATCTGAGTCATCTGGCCAATCTTTTCTGCAAGGCTCATTCTCTTCATCAAGTCTTTGATTCTCACATTCAATGGCTGCTTTGGGTCTTTGTATTTCACGTATTCTTCTTCTGCTGCTGCTGCTGCTTCTGTAACTACTAGCACCAATATCATCATCATCATCATTCATTCCCCTTGAAAACTTCTTCATCATTACCTCTGCACCACAATTCTATGTTCATCAATACTCAAGAAATTATATATGTAATTATTTGTGTCAGGAAAAGAGATAAATTAAATAATTAATACCTCAATTTGCACTCTGCGGTCGTGAGTGAGAGAAATATGGGAGAGATTATCATATATATATGTGTCGGTGTTTGTGAATATATATAAGTATCGACTCTTGATCAGTTAGTTTTTCCACATATAATCTTGTGGATTTTGTAACAAGTGCAAATGGTTAGATTATTTAATGGGTGGAAACTAGCCAGGTAAAATAATATAAGGTTTAATCTAATTACTTTGATAGAAACATAGTTAACTAATGAAAATCATACCATGCAAAAGATAAAAAAAAAATGATTGGCACTCGCTCCAAATTAAGAAACCTTATTTTTACATGTAGCCAGAGATATAAGTATCATGGCATGCAAAAGGTTAAAAAAAATGATCACATGATTTTGTATTATTCTATAATCTATGAAGACAAATATATTCTTTCAAAAATATATATAATATCTAAAACAAGCAGCCATTTGTGGACTTGGATCGATTCAAAAGTATCATTTATTTTAACTAAAGCTATTAATATAATATTCTTTCAATCCCATCCAAGATGATCTATATTCTTTTTTGAATTATTCCACTCAAATTAACTTTTCTTTTTTAGGAAATAAATATATCATACAAAAGATTATCTATATCCCTTTAACCATTTTATATAATTTTTTTTAAAGTCGTGACACGTAATTACTTACACGATTGATGAATATCCAATGACAAGATATGACGACTATTTGACATGATTAACCCACGTGACACAAACCCAACCACATAACATGACACACCACTCACTCACTCACATATACGATCACACACGTGATAATAGTATTCATATTAACATCATTATTTTCTTTTATTATTGTTTTGTGTGGTTACTGGATATATTATAGATAAGATAAGATTTTGTAGTGAAATATAGAGGGACAGGACAGAGCACTTACCTAGTGGTTGGACCCAGTTGAAACGATTACAAAAAAGAAATAACAAAGTATATGCACACTCTATTTGATCACAATATCCATTTGAATTAGATTTATCAAATACGAAGGAAGTCAACTAAACTTTTGGAAATTAAAAATCTGTAAAAAATTTGTCTGCACAAAAATAATATCTCATCAAGTAGTAATACTTGTGGTCATCGATAGGAGACAATATTGTGAATAACAAAAATAAAACAGTAACTTCTCTTTTGGTTTGAACCTCAAACAAGAATTGATCAAAAATACCTTAAACATCCTTCTACATTGACAATAATGGAACACTAGAATTTCTGTATTAATTGACAAAAAATAAAATGGAACACTAGAGTCCCATGACAACCCACACCAGTGAGTGGGTATGGTGAGGCCAAATTTGAACTGCATCAAATGCTTTATGAGTTGATTTATATATCGATTTTCAAGCGTGATTTATCCGCTGTGTGGTTTATACTATTACACAAAACGTGAGTTTTTTTAAGATACCATTGGTAAGACTACGGGTTGCCAATGATACCGAAAAAAATAAATAATGGAACACTAGATAGATACAAAAAAAATGATGGAACACTAGACTTACAAAAACGACTATTCCCACAACTACTCTATCAAAACACATGAAATCACAAATATTGGATTAAATTTCCATAGCATTCAACGTGACATTTGCATAGTGCCTCTACCTCTCAAATCTCTCTCTCAAATTTGTCTTTTAGTATGAGATTTCGACCGACCATATATGTAAGATCTAGCAAATGATAATTCAAGTGATACACTTTCAATATAGTTATTTTAATTAATCAAATCACACAATAAAAACCTCTATAATAACCTCGGAAAAATAAAATTTTATTAATACAGAGATGTACTAATATATTCATTAAATATTAATTTATTAATTAAATAGTGTTTCTCGATATCAACAAAAATGATTCTAGATAAAATTAATGCGCACACATATGGTAAAAATATATTTAATTTAAATAGATCCATGTATTCATATATCCACCAGCTCATTGTAACTAATTAATTATATTCGCTTATGTACCTAAAAGAAAAGCAGACAACAATATATTTATATTTTGATAAATTATCATAGTATTCATATTTATCATATTTGAGAATTATAAATTTTAACATTGTTGGGATCTAGCTATATATTACATAGCGGTTCCATAGAAAAATAGTATTATTTAATTATCTTATTAAAACTAATGATTTTTAAACTAAGTCTAAGAGGGTGTTTGGCTAAACTTATTTTAAAGAGCTTATAAGCTCTAAGAGCTTATAAGATATTTTAAGAGCTTATAAGACATAATGTTTCAAGAGCTTATAAGTTGTTAAAGTGTTTGGATAATTGATCTTATAAACTAGAAAAAATCTTGAGTTAGAGAGAAAATCATAATTAGAGATAAAATTGACGAGAGGTGAAGTTGATAGTATATATGTAGAAATAACGAATCATAATAAAGTTATTTTGGTAAATTCATGATTATTTATAAGTTTATGAAAAAATAAGTTAGGGTTGACCAACTTATTTTTAAGGGAGTTTATAATTTGTTGGAGCTTATTTTCACAAATTATTCGCATGCAGAGCTTATTTGTCAAACACTTTTGGATGAACTTATAAGCTCCTAAAGCAGTTTATAAGCTGTTTTAAAGAGCTTATAAGCTCAACCAAACACCCTCTAAGTCTAAATCTGAATCGGAGAAAATTATTGTTGTAGGGAATTTATTATTATGAGCATAATTCTTTTTATAATAAATTGTTTGGTTTGGCTGTAACAAACTAGGAAATGAAAAAAAAAAATTAAAATATTATTTAATATTGACAAAGTAAAACCTCGTAAAAGAAATTAAAAATATTTAAGGCATAACATATAGAAGTTCCACTCAATTCCAATTCCAAAAGATTTTAGTCAACTTGAACATAGTGCCAACTACTAAGTGGACGATGTAGAGTATCCCACTAAGGCCGGTGCATTTCATTTTTATTCAAAGTAGCAACTTCTCTTCATCAATATATATATATATATATATACATATATTACTCAAATATATAATCAAATAGCATTCAAATATTCTAAAACTAGTACCTTATCCTCATTATATATAAGTAATTTTGTGTAAATATCATTTACTTTACAGTATTTAGATATTTTTGTAACAAGTTCACAACATTTGTGACATTTAATACTTGATAAATTTAACGTCACGTCTTAATATTTTTTGCAATAATGACACAATGTTTAACACTTGAAAGATTTATACACAATATTTCAACATTTAATGTAATGACATTTAAAATTTGACAAATTTACACAAGGTTGTAATTCCAGCACCGAAAATCTCACGTGGCACGTCGGAGTCTGATGTGAAAGTATACACGTAATATAGAAGATTACGTAAAATTCAAATTTCAATGTGCCATGTGGAATTTTCGGTACCGAAATTATGAGCTCACGAAAATACTGCAACATGTTGAAACGTTATGTATGCATTATAACATTATTTTAAAAATGTTAATAACGTTTTAACATTATGTATATATTTGTCAAGTTTTAAATATTATGACAATTAAAGTTACTATCATTTTACCAAGTCTCAAATGTAGTGCATTATTATAAAAATATTGAAATATTATGATAAAATATGGTATTTATCCATTAATTTGTAAATTGTTATTGGGGTTGTGGTTGAAAAAGTATTTAAGATTATTAATAAATTTATTACTGCTATAAACATGCCCATTATACTTATAATATATTTATTTATATTAATTTTTAATGATAACTGATAGTTCTATATAAATTTTATTTATTTGATATAAAATAAGAATTTTTTGTCTAAAAATATTTAAAGATTATGATATTTTATCTATTTTATACATATGTTTTTTTTAAATCATTATTTTGACATGCATGCATCGCACATTAATATTGTTAGTTGTATTATTGACTATAAATAGGTGACAGTAGTGGCTATGCGTTGAACGAACAGAAAATTGAACATGTGAAATTATTTAATTATCTAATGCATTCGGAAAATCTAAGTACATGTAAAATACAATTAACTATTTTAATTTGCAATTAAAGTTCAAATCATTACTACCTATCATAATTTTCTCTATAAAATATACAAATAAAAAAAACAAATTACCCTCCAATAAATATCAGATCGAATCTAAAACTTAAAAAAAAATTCAAATGATATGGAATTTATTCGTATTTCTTAACTATATATCAAATTACACATCACCTTCCAATTTCCTATTGACTATGAATTATAATCAATCTGCATTTAAGATTTACACAAGCCTAATGAAACTAGCGCACGTATTAATATTGCAACTATGTATGAACATATTTAACTCAAGAAGGAGGAGGAGCAAGAAAGCTGTGCAAGTATGTCTCGACATAATCGAGACCGCAGTGTTGCTTAACGACGGGCAAAGTAGCCGGAACGTCGAGCTGGAAATCGGAATCTGTCCCGTGTGTGGCTCCCCAAGCTTTGAGCTGTTTTCTAGCCTCAACCACAGCTGCTCTCGTAGCGCAATATACTGAAACTGCTAGAAGCAAAGGAGGTTCGCCACTAGCTGCATGCATGCACCATAAAACCAAGATATATATGCAACAATATACACAAAGCATTGCTACTAAATCCAGACAAGATCCAGAGATTATATATTACCCTTAGACGAGAGAACGCGGTCTGGGTGAGGTCCGGTGTTGAGCACCCTAGCGTTGAACTGTTTGGGAATGTTGTCAAGACTTGGGATCTTGTAAGTCCATGTGCTGTTTGTAGTCACCAGTCCCTCTTCATTAGTCAAGTATTCTTCAAGCATGAAAAACCCCACGCCTTGAATAAAAGATCCTTCAATCTGTATGCACCAAATTCAATCTCATAAACTATATTATCTACATAAGTTAATAACACCACTTTCTCAAAGATACCAAACCTGTCCCAAATCAACAGCAGGGTTCAAGCTCCGCCCACAATCGTAGACGAGATCTGTTCTCAATATAAAGGTTTCGCCTGTGAGGACGCTTATCTCCACCTGCAACCAAAACAAACTCATAATTGTGCGCAATACCATAAAATAATATGGATTATCTTAATAATTTTCATATCCATTTGATATATAGCTTAGTTAATCAGACTGCTGCCTGGTTGCTTTTATAGTAGAGAAATTTATTTGACCCTCAACCAGCAAATGCTACCTCGCTTACTGCAGCACCGTAGTTCAAGTATTCTGTAGAACTTGACTCAGGAACAAAGTACGAATTTGCTTGCAAATTTATAGATTGATTATGTGCCTGCATTCACAAAATCAAGGAATTAATTGTTCAAAATGTATTCTAAACATATTTAATTACGTGGACAAGGTCAATTCTTCCTTAGATTACAACACATTATCAATATTTGAATGGAAAATGTAGCATTAACAGACCTCAAGAATCAGATCATTCCACTGGACCGAACCCTGTTGCTCTTGCAGCGTTATGGCCAGAGGCCTCAATCTTTCGACTAAAACATTGCAGCATTCGATAACAGCAGCACAGCATGCTTCGGATGTGGTGCTTCCGGCAGTTACGCCTGCTTGTACTAGGCTCAACGTGTCCAACTGCACAACTCGAACTTTCTCAAGTAGGTCGTCCATCCCATCCAGTTGGATCAAACCCAGAGCATATGCAGTCGCTTGTTTAACCTTTGTCCAAAGCCCCTGCCCCATCTCTATGCCTCCAACTTCTACAATGATGGATCCATCATTAAGGATGCTTACTTTCCCTGGTTTCCCACTCACAGTCACCTTATACACAACCGGTACACAAGAAATGCCCTCTTACGCCACATGTTAGAGCAGTTAAACTGTTGCACCGCTGCAATCCTCTTCATATAGCATGATGATCTAACTAACTGATCCCAAATAGAAGGCAGAGTATACTCCATCGAGTCCCCAGCAGCATCAGCATAGTACAGCTGCAGGCTCTCGTATGTGTGGAAATTGATCTCCTGACCGAGCTGGCCTCCATTGACAGCACAGATGCGACGCGCTCTATTATAGCTTCAGCGATGAAACTCCCCTGCACGTCGCCTGGGGCCCGCACCATTGATTTGCTCGAGTTGTTAGTCTTGCATAGTTTTATATCGAAAGAGAGCTCCCCAGTTGTACTTTTTCACTCCCGCTATTAACATGTATGGGATGAAGGGGCTGAAGTCTATAAAAAGCCTCCATCGATAAGTATGTTGAGGTGAAGTGCCGTTAACTTGCCGTTAGATTTGAATCCAACACTGTAGGTTATCTTCATAGGATGCCTTCCTCCTGCAATTATCATGTCGGTGTTTCGATCTATATAGCTTCTGACTGGTCGCCGTAATTTATGAGCTGCAAGTGCACATGCTGTAGCTACCTGAAAACACAACATTGATGAGAGAGAGAGAGGGGGAGGGGGATGATCACACTCACCTTCATTGCTCTTTGACACTTTCCACCAAAACCTCCACCTAGTCGTCTTGTAATAACACGGACATTGTGCTCCGGGACACCAAGACATCGTGCAATGGCGATTTGAGCAAACTCAGGGCACTGATTTGAGCTATAGACCACCATGCAGTTGTCTTCATCTGGGACTGCAAGCGCTGTTTGTGTCTCCATGTAGAAGTAGTATTGAGAACCAAGTATGATCTGAATATCAAGATCAGCAAATAATGAATGAAATTTGATGAGTATGCAGTAGATTTGCATTACAGTAAATCCTTGTTTGAAGTTGATGAATAAGTTGGACATTTTTGTTTCAAGAAAAACCATGTTTGAGAGAGTTGGAATAACACTTTTAGATTGTGATACATGTCTAACTATTGAAACTACTCATTTACAACAATAAACAAAAATCAATTCAAAAGTACCTCTTCAGAGAGAATCTTGTGATCAGCTTCAGCCATTCCTTTGGAGAAATCACCAATATTTTCTGGTTTTAGGTAAGGTCCATAAGGAGGAGGATCATCGAGGAAACTTGAGTTTTCGACAGCCTCTTCAACTGTCAAGATTGGTGGGTCTAAGCCTTCTGTATCATAATCCACTTGAGCCGTTCTTGCAGCAAGGTTGGCTTCCTTTTGTCTATGTGCAACCTAGAGAAATAATCAAGGCACACTCAGAAAAACATCTAGTCACAGTTAGTAGGAAAATTTCAACTTCTAATAGACGACAAGTTTCAGATACCACAAATGCGATTATATCACCAGCAAACGCAGTGGTATCATCAGCAAATAAATATTCATATTCAAAAAAATCCATGGCTCCTATGTTCTCTCCTCCTTCGGGAATGTCCTTGGCGGAGATAACATCAAAGATGCCACTTGGTTTTGGGACAGTCTCGAAAGAGACACCCTTCACTCGAGCTAGAGGCTTCGTGCTACAAAGAAGTGCTCCATGCAGACAATCTGGAGGCGAAGGAATGTCATCAACATACACAGCTTCGCCTGCATATTTGTATAAACAAGAAGACAAACAGATTTAACAAACATCGTTCAGTCCAAAAGTATACATATGAAAAAGATCAGAACAAACCAGAAGCTTGGATGATAGCTCCAACTTTGGAGATAGGCTCACCAACTGGATAGTAATCACTAGATTCAACAAACTGTTTTGCAGACGACACCAACTGACTTGTATCAGCTACTTCCGACAGTGAGCCACGAAATGTGGGAGAAGAAACATCAACAAACGTAGTGAGAAACGAAAACAAGAAACTGACTGCTAAGCTTTTCCTGTAAGCAGGATACGACGTTCCATCTTCAGGTTCAATAGCACCACTCACCAATCTAACTGCTTCATACAAAACGCTAACAGTTAGTGATTTCCCTTCCAAATACTCCTCCGCTTCCCTAGCCCTCGTCGCGTGGTCTGTCCCATAAGCACCAAAAGCCAACCTAACATAGTTTACGACAACAACACCACTCTCTTTAAAGCTAACATCAGCCAAGAAAGCAGCATTCAGGTATGGTAATGCATTCCCAAGCGGCCTTGGTGCAGCTCGGTAGCTCTCAAACTCCAATCTCGAATCACTTTCACCCGAATCCAAGAAAGGAATGCGGACACTCAAGAGCACATCTTTGGGGGCGAGGGGTGGCCCATACAAGAACTCATCCATAGTGATTCTTTCCTGTTCACGGCCTCTCAAAAGGGCGATAGTCGAGCCCACAGCAAGAAGCAACGTAGCGATATCTGAAGGAAAAGATCTCCTCTGTGCCATCACCAAATTCCCCCCTATGCTAGCTGAGTTCCTGATGAAAATGGAAGCAACCCTCTCCATATGCTCAGCAATCTTTTCCAAGTTGGATTTGCCTTCTTCCTTGAGATATAATATAACTCTTGAAATCGGCAAAGCTGATCCCAATTCAATACCAGAGCCATCCTTTGCCACTACTGAGAGCTCGGGAATGTACCTAAGATCAATATATTTGTCATACTTCTCTGTCTCTTTGTAATATCCCGTCCCTGTATTCCCAACAACTAGCTTGATCCTCGCACCATCTCCGGCAATATCCGAGCTCAACAAGCAGCTGAGCTCCTCCAGACTAACTGGAGTAAACCAAGAAAGCCTTTCAGAGTTCAAGATTGACTTGCATTCTTGTCTACATACATCCACATACCGGCAAACATCCTCTTTTGGATTGTATGGAGGCAATTTACTTGCCTCAGAGTCGCCCCTTCTCCAGAAAGAGTTCATCCCCAAATCCTCAAGATCAACATCTGCAGCAAAGCTCTTGCAGGCGTCAGCAATGGGGCGGTAGCCAGTGCATCGACAGAGGTTTCCTGTTATGGCCCTTTCGGCTTGGTAGACCGTGAGGTTGGAGAATCCGGGGGGACGCTGCACCTGAGGTGGTTTGTCAGCGTTGGCAAGGGCTGAGAAGAACGACATGCAGAATCCTGGGGTGCAGAAGCCGCATTGAGAGGCGTGGAAGCCGGCAAATCTTTGGTGAATTGGGTGGAAGCCGTCTTTGCTGTTTCCGAGGCCTTCGCTTGTGGTGATGGAGAAGCCATTGACGCTGCAAACAAGAGTGAGGCAAGAACTCACGCTGAACGTCTCGATCTGCTTGAGCACATGGTTGAATCTCGACAGCACGACCACACAAGCCCCACAGCCACCTGAAATCGATCCAAATGATAGGAAATGTTTGGATCAAAGAGATTATAAACACCTAGAAAATTCATGGCATTGCTAACAGATTCATTGCTTCAATAATTAGAAACCTAGACAATTGTGTGCTTTCCACTATTGATTGTTCCATATTTCGAAAAAACCTATATATGTGTTAAGAGAGTGAAACTATAATTAATTTGTGCGCATGCAAAACAATTACCTTGTTTCCTACAAGTTATGGAATCAACTTCGAACGATTGATTTCATATAGCAGCACAATCACATACCAGAATTCAAGAAAAACAACCACAACACAAAGGAGTTGAATATAATTATATCTACAAAATCACACTGTTGTTTGTTTCATTAATGCAAAAACTAAGAATATAAAAGAATTGGGAAGATGTGAATACTGCTCCCGCATCTTCTTTCTCACAAAAGCAGAAGCGATAAACCCATGCTGATCCTTCAACTTGGAATTATTTTCCGATGAAAATAGCTGAAATTAAATTGTTGCTGAAAAATAATTATGATTTTTTTTTCTTTATCCTTTTCTCATTTAATTTTAGATTTATTCTTAGATTTCCATGCTTATAAAGATATTGAAATTTGAAATTAGATAGGAATGAAATTTACGTAGGAATGGAATGGAATGAAATATATAATTTTTATAGCTGATACGTACAATGAATGAATGAATAGAAATAAAATAAATAAAATAATAATTATTTTTACAGTTTATATTATTATAATTGTAATCATTAAGTAATTAACTAACTAATAATTGTTATTAAATAATAATAATTATTATTATTATTATTATTATTATATCATAATCAATTAATTAATTAATAATAATATTATTATAATAAAATATTTATTGTTATTATTTTTAATAATATAATTAATTAATTAATAATATTCATTATTATTACTATTTTTATTGATGTTCTTATTATTATTATTTATTATATTAATAATAATATTAATTTAATGTAACTATTTATTATATTAATTATTATTTATTATGTTAATATTATTAATAACTATAATTTTATCACTTATTAATTAATTAATAATATTTATTATTATTATTTTTATTTTATTGTTGTTGTCATTATTATTATTTATTATATTAATAATATTATTATTATTATTATTATTTAATGTAACTATTTATTATGTTAATATTATTAATAACTATAATTTTTATCAAAATTATTATAGTATAATTATTTATTGTTAATAATTACTATTTGTTTATTATCATAAATACTAGGAATAACTTTGTTAGAAAAAATAATTAAATTTGGCTAATCGTGTTCTGGGAATAGCTAATACCATGGGTAGAAGAAGAATGACTAATATCATGTTCATGAGAATAATCATTCATTCGGGAATGATGATTCCTACCGTAAAAATCTTACCAGTCATAGGATTGGAAATGAATGTAATAATCGGCATTTCATTTTCATTACATTCCTATATATCAGTCACTCCCTAAGGATATTTTAAAAAATTATACTAACTATAGATTAAATTACATTCTTTATATTTTAAAAAAAATTCTTATTTCTACTCTTGTAAGACTAATAATGTTTTTAAAAAAAGTTGTATAGCTGTTTAATTAAATTCGTTATATATTTATCTATGCTTTATAAATATATTTAAAAACACAAATTATATAATATCATATGCAGGAAAAAGCTAAAATTTGAATATTTCTTTTAGTCTTTGAAATTGTTTGATACCAAAATATTGATATATTTAGAAATATATATAGTTGACAAAAGGTTTAAATTAAAATTGAAAATGTATATATATAAGGATGGGTATAAATAAAATTCTTTTCATTGTGAGAAAGGTAATATATTTAATGTATAAAATTATTCAACTATTATAATATTAAGGGAAAGTTGGGGAACGAAGGAGACTTTTACAAAATATATATAGAGAGAGAAGAGGGCACCTTCACCGCAACCAAGCTTGACGCTCTTGAAAGGAGTGGCGGAGCGCAAGAACTCGAGCAAAGTGGTGGAGGGATCAGCTTCGGCCACCTCAAATCTTTCACCGTTCACCTCAAACACGAGATGCTCATCCCCAGCCGCCGCCGCCGCACAATCTCTTTTCTCCATTTTCCACGTATCAATCTTTCTTCTCTCTCTCTCTCTAAAACGATCAATGTATGCCTAATTTAAAAGGGCTCCAAACTCAGAGCCGTCAACTTCTCTAACAGTACTACTTCTGACTTTGAAGCCCACGTTACCTCGAAAATTATATTTTTTTTATGTGCGCTAATCCATTTAGATATGTAGATAATGAGACCACTTTTATGGTAATTCAATATATATAAGCAATTACTAAATTTTTCTAATCTTTGAAATCACAAAAAATGGTGTCATTATCTACATAACTTGATGCATTACCACGTACCAAATAAATTTAATTTTGGAGGTAAATGCGTGACGAAGATGAACGCATTTTGTAACGTCGATTTAGGTAATTTGGTCTCAAGGTCAGAAGAAGTGTTTAGGACGTCGATGGCTCTGTGTTATGAGCTACTGCATGAAGATGTCTGATGCAGTATGGCTATATCCTTTTTCAGCATTCATTCATGGCTTTATATTCATCTATTTCTCAAGAGAGAAAATACGTAACTGACTCAAACAAAAATGGTAACGATGTATTCGGAAAAATCAAATTAATTTAACAGATTTTATTTTTTCAATTTGATTTGATTCGGTTTTTAAGTTTTTGGAAAAATATTTTGACCCCTAGTTTTTATACTAAATATAGTATATATGCAATTTAAAAATTAATTAATTGTATCTTGATTTGTATTAAATTTATGTATTGTTCAGTTAGTTTTTGTAGTTGTGTATTTTAATTTGTGTATCTTTAGTCATTTAATATAATTTGTTGTTGTATCAATTTTTTTGATTATATGTAATATGGTTATTAACGTTTTTTTTATATCGATGGTGGTTAGATTTGTGTATGGCAATTGCTTCCAACTGCGGATTAAATGCACGCATCTATAACAACCAAGGTAATTGCTTCTAATTGATACGATCAAAGGTTATGATTAAATTAATTTGCATCTATATAATGAATAAATAATTATAAAAATTGATATTTAATAAATTTAATTGCCAGAAACGAATAGTGAAAAAATGGAAAAGAAAAGTTTATATTCCAGACATCCATAACTGCTTTTATTATCACAATTAAATGAAGATTTATTCATTTTTACAATTCAATGAACCTAACTTATTTTGTAGCAGAAGAAACCACGGATCTGGCAAGATTCTCAAAGGTATCACAAGTCGGGATAAACGGAAACATATGGGAAAAAATCAAACTATAACGCATGGAAAATTTCAAAATCGTACCCAGTTTCAAAATTACAGATTACAGACCCCACGGGGTGAGGAAAAAATATATAATATGAAAAAAGCATCAAATTGCAAATTAGCAAAAATAGAAGAAAAGTCGAAATGAAAAAAGGATCCTGTGTATGTGAGGGGCCATGCTTTTGGCTTCACGACATACGGAAAGTATCGATCTATCGAGAAATGAACCGGCCAATGCAGCATTAGCGATATTCATTTCCACAAGCCTTCTGCACTTTCCTGTATATGATTTTATAGCAGAGGGGCTAAACAAACCTCCGACATCAGCTGCACACGACAGCCCAAACAGCCAGTGTATGGCCTAGGACTCCATCGGATAGTCCCACATTCAGCTCCTTCAAATAAACTTTCTACGACTACCACCAATCATTGTTTCTGCCCGTGCCACCATAACCATTGCTGCCACCATAACCATTGCTGCCAAATCTTGATGCTGTATATCTGCGCTGATGAAATCTATTTGACCCATTGGATGGCAAATCATTAAAATTGATCTTTCTAGGCCTTTTAGAAGAATGAGAAGTCGATGCATAATCACCATTCGAATAGGGCTTCCAAGATTTTCTCTCTCTTGGGGTTGCTGGCGATCTCCAGTAATTATCTTGGCTTTTACTGCTATGATAATCTCCGGGATCTTCAGTAATCCAACCACCTTTATGCTTTGGTTTTGCAGCCGAACTAAATTCAATGCCCTTGGATTTCTTCCCTTTCCGTGCCTTTCCAAGATCATGCGGGACAGACCGGGTCTCCAAATGATCCCTCTTCTTTCTGGGAGATTTGTGCTTGGGTGTTGATGGTTCATGATTTCTCTTACTAGCCTGGTGAAAATACCCAGAAACTCGGTGTCATTGAAGCAAGCTCAACCAATGATTAAGGAGACAGTAGAAGGAAACTGATTTCAACAAATTCTAATTATCAAAACTAGTTCAGCGAGACTAGGAAAGCCTAAAAGGAAAACAGTGACACACCTTCATTGAGCTGGTGCATTCGCGTGCAAAATGTCCTACTATGCCGCACTTGAAGCATGAACTATCAGGTGGTTTATCATTTGTATCCCAACAGCCATAGGACCCCGAGCAAGCCTGGACATATCAAAAGCTACTTTAGTAATGGAATTTGCTCAAGCTAAAGCCAAAATCATATAGGAGGTGTGCGCTTCCTATGAGGTAGTCGTACCACATTAGGAATTGGGAACAAATGAAATTGTCAGCACTAAAAATAAATGTAAATTCTTCAGGTTCTATCAAAAATGGCAACAAAAGGAGCGTCCATAGAGAATGGAGCCTAGAATGTTCCATAATTGGCTACATAAGCAAAAGCCAACAATTGTTCATAGGTTAGACTATAAAAGCTTCTACTGAAAAAAAGGCCTGTAAAAGCATGCCATCTTATTAATCAACAATGCTAGTGATCTGATGGAAAAGTGCGTTGAATGTATATCAAACTCACCAGACCCGTATGGCCGGAGAGACCGCATCTATAACAAGAAAACTCTTTGGGCCCAGGGTCGCCATAATCTTTACAACAAATATGGCCATATGTTCCACAAATATAACATTGTAGTTCCTGCAGATCACTCAGGTGTCATCAATGCTGTGAAGAAAAATAATAGTAATCATAAAGCAGCAATGCATCAACAAGAAAAAAAAAACCTTCAAATCTTCTGGGCAATAGTCATTCCTGCATGAGAACATTTCATGCCCTAAATCTCCACATTTTAGACATATCTTTGAACTCTTGTTCCTCTCAGGGCAATCTTTAGCACGGTGACCATGTTGCTTGCAGATAAAGCAATCGCGTCCCTGTGCAATTAAAGCAGATAGAATAAGAATTTTAATCAAAAAATTTTGCTTTCCAAGACACGATTTCTTTAAGGCACAATATTTTGCACAAAAACATTAGCGAAAAATATAAACCAAACTGACTCGACTCGACCCTCCATTTCAAAACCCAAATTCCCAAATTCTTTCATATTGAATCAAATAGAATCTGTTATATTTTCCTTACCACATTCAAAGTGTTAGTTATTATTCTATTTACTTTTGGCAGATAATAACACAGGAAACTGTGAATTTTTTTAGTAAATTCTCTTTTCACTCTTCTTTTCCCCATTAACGTATAGGTTATATGCACTATAAGATTTTCTTTGTTGTACTTGTACAACTTTCTTACTTCTGGCTTTTCTCTATATTCGTATTCAATTTGTTAACAAGAAAATGCAATAAACTTATTAAGAAAATCAATGTAGACTGTTAAATCATTAAAAAGATTTTTCATATTCCACCATGAAATTCAATATATGTTATTTAAAATCATTTCAGCCAATATACAATACGAAGAAAAGATGGCATGATATAGGGAAATGAATGCATGGAATGCCATTTTGGCAATTCCATATATCAAAGTAGTATTGCATAGTTACTTTCACTCAGTATATTTCCAAACAGATTAAGATTTCTTTATGAAAAAATGGCAAGTCAAAATGTACAAGAACAAAAGCTAGGAATGAAATTTAACTGTTTAAGTAATCAAATGGAAAAGAAAGAAAATGCACTTCTTATCAGATCCCTACTTACAGTATATTACTTAATTAATCCAGATAATAAAGCAAGATTGTTTATTATCAAGGCTAGTGCAAATAAGTCTGCTCTAATCACCCAGGACATGATAAAAAAGGCCAGCAAACTTGAAAGGATAATAAAGGACAAAAAATTATTTGCCCTAACATACAAAGGGACTGGTTTAACGTGCAGGGAACAGCCAAATAAATATAAAACAGTTCCATCAAACTTCATGTAATGATGCAACTGCTATGGATTATGAAAATGTCAGAGCTAGAAAATCTTAATCATCTTGGGAACAGTAAAAAATTGTGCAGTAGTTTTCTTGAGCGTTTACCTTAGAACATTGTTTTGCATTATGTTCAAAACTCCCACACACGAAGCAAGGTTTCTTTCGCCTAGCTGAAGTACAGTTTGCGGTCGTGTGACCCTCTTCGCCACAATTATAGCATGCACCCCAACTGTTATCAGGAGGATCAAAGTATCTCGGTCCCGCTGAGATCACGAAAACAATCATAAATGACTAGTCACTCATCTCAAAAACGATGCTTGTGCACTAGTTACTTAAACTCACAAGAAGCTTCCTTAGGACAACATTATCTGACACTTCAACAGTATTGGTTTCGACAGCTTTACTAGCAGCCTCATCAGTCTTATCACTCTCTGGCTTCTCTTTCTCTTCCTCCTTGACATTATCCACCTAAATCATTTGAAAGGCAGAAAAGAAGCTCAGAAACAACATCAACCTTTTGACAGAATATACATTTTACCACTTTGGCATAGTTACATCTAAAAAGAGAAATCACAACAACCTAATCAGATCAGAGTGCATATGTCCAGCAGTTCAATAATTCCACATTGTATAAATAAAACATGAAACATAATCAGCATATAAAATCTATACTGACTAAGCGAAATAGCTTCAAGTTATCTACCAGAAGCAATTCTCCGCATAAATATTTTAAACCCGTATCCATCTCACTTGTTACCTGATATAATACACAATTACTTGAATGAGTGACTAAACATGAACTTCAATAACTAACGAATGAACAACTTTCAAATAAATCAAGTTCGACTCAATGCTTACGGCATCTCCAGGAAGCTCAACTTCCTTGCTCTTTCTCCTCTTCTTCTTCTTCTCTTTCTTTCTCCTCTCTTCCTTCAAATTCTCAACTATTTCCGCAACGCCGTCTCCCCGGGGTCATTCTTAGCGGCTCGCTGCATGGATTTCTGAACGATTTTGAGGCTTAAATCTTCGTTAGCCTCGGAATCGTCGTCGTCACTCGCCGCTTCAATTGGGGATTTCCGCTTTCTTTTGTCTTCTTCAGACGAAGAATATTCCTCCGGTTTCGCCGCTTTCGAACTCTCTCTTCTCCCCATTATAGGATGAAATTTCCGACGAATAGAGAAATTGAAATCAGTGAACGTTTTGAGAAAACCTAACCCTAAACTGAATATGGGCACGAAAGAGAAAAAAAATGATGAAAAGCGTATAGTAACTAAATGTGGGCCTAATACAAGCCTGCAACCGCGAGTCCGAATATACAGGCCCATTTTGAGGACCCACTGCCCAAACCGTAAAAGGTACTCCCTCAATTCCACCTAAGATTGTTTATTTTTTTTTCAGCACGATTATTTAGGATAATAATATAAAGTGAATAAAGTGATAAAAAATAGGTAGATTATACAATTTTTGAAGAGATAATTATTTTCTAAAAATGAAACAGATCATCTTGAATGTGACAACCCAAAAAAGAATACATGTCATCTTGCATGGGACGGATGAAATATTAGCTTAAGATACTTTTGTCGCGGCACAAAATTTTAAATTTATTAAAATTTAATTATAAATGAAAAAATATACAAAAACGTCCCAACATTTGACATTTTTCCGAAAGACATCTCAATGTTTAAACTGCAACAGTTTGTTAATCCAACTTTTAAGCAATGTAAACAAATGTCTTTAATCGAAATTTTCAGGTTTGGAAAGTATGGTCAAATATGCATTTAGGGTTACGAATATGCAACTCATTTGTGCTTTGAGAATTTTAGGTTAGGAACCCACATGCTCTGCGGCGTGACTCGTTGACTTTCAACGTGCGAAATTTTTTTACTTGCGACATTTTTGTTACGTTATCCAAAGATTGGATATCAAAATGTTGCGATTTAAAAAACGTGACATTTTTAGAAAAAAATGTTAAACATTGAGACATTATTGAATATTTTTCATCGGAGAATGCAAAGAAGGTGGTTAACGGTCCCGGAGTGATGGTTAGGCCAAGGCCAAGAGAATCCACTAACCCCTTTCCTCTGATTCATTATTTCAGTTATTTATATTATTAGTTCTCTATTTGGTTGTATTGATTTTTTCCTCCAATTTCTTCTTAAAAGTGATATGATTATGAGGATTGGATGTTCCCAGTTAAGCCGATTCGGCTTAAATGCTGTAGATGGCTTAGAACCAATAGTTCATTATCTAATGGATCTTTCCGTTCTAATACTCTATCCGAGAGTTATCAGTATTTATCAACTCTGTTCCTATCTAACGGAACGCTATTGGATCAAATGACAAAGACATTGTTAAGAAAAGATTCGAATAATTTTTTTTCATGGATTAATCCACTAACAAAAATTAAAGTGAATATTATTGACATGGCGACCGGAGCTTGCATGCTCTCTAAAACTTGTGCTGCATTAACAATGTTTCAATTGATCCTTAACTCTAAGTAAGTGTTTACTTTTCATTATTAGTATTTTGAATGATTGATTATTTGATGGATTAAACATGTGATAAGATAATTTTTATCTATCAATCATTTGTTTACTACAAATGATTACTGGGGGATTAAAATTGGGATAAATAAATCTTTCTTTATTTGGATGATTGTTTCAATCCTACCTATATTGGTTTGATTAAAATTAATAGAGAAAATTTAAAGGATTAAAATAATATTGGGCTTTGGGATATCCTCAAATGTTAATCCTTAAAATTAAACACTTGATTATGTTTGACTAATTTTATCTATCTAATCATACAAAGTAAACACAATGCTTACTTTTTATGATTATTATTTTAAATGATTGAATATTTATTGGATTAAATGTGTGATGAGATAATTTTTATCTATCAAATATCTATTTACTACAAATGATTAGTGAATGATTAAAATTTGGATAAATAATGTTTCCCTTATATTGAGGATTATTTCAATCCTACATATATTGATTGGATTAAAATTAATAGAGAACAATTAAAATGATTAAAATAAACATTTGAATAGGTTGTATTAATTTTATATATCCAACCTAATCATATAAAATAAGCACACCCTAAGAAAACAATGTTTCAATTGATTAGTAACAAATAAGTATGTGAAGTTTCAGTGAAGTATCACCATCTTTGAGATTTTTGTAATCAAGAATTGTTCAAAATTATAGTGTAAATTTGATTATAGAATGACATCTTCTTGTCGAAAATATTTGATAAGATTTAGCTTTTTCTGCCTTTAAATTATGTATTTAATTGATCAAAAATAAACATTTGATGAGATTTTCGAACAATATTACAATTGCTACCGAATATATCAGAAATTGATATTATAATCATTTGAATTCGATGCAAAAACTACATTTCTTATCCGTAAAACAAATAGGTCATTAATCGTGCAAATCTCCAAAATACAATAACTCATATTGAACTCGAATTGCCACACTACGAGTCGACCTTCCAGCAAGCTATTCGATATTTGTACTGTGTAGTATCATTCTAGAATGACGAGTTTAGTTACTCCTCAACTTCTAAATACGATGTCCATGTGGGAAGTGTAAAATGTGCTTTTAAAACGGCCAATACGATACGTACGAAACACCATCCTTGAAATCAATTGAGTTAACCTTCAAATTGAAAACAATATTAGATAGGAATGCATCATAGTGGAACACGGTTAATTGCTTCTACATGATATGAACACAATAGAGAGAGAGGTTGAGGTAATTTAGATATTCTTTATTATCACTAAAACTTTATGTGACGATTAAAACAATATTATTTTCAATTTTACCATGTTAATGAAAAAATCGATGCGATGAATCGAAAATTTATGGATTCTAATTTAAAATTTTAAGATTATGTACAAAATCGAAACTTAGTTAAAAGTCATATAATTTAAAACGACAATTATGTACAAAATCGAAACTTAGTTAAAGTCATATATTTAGCGACAATTAACGCCTTAACTAGCCGAGCCGAAATCGAACGCCAAGCTCGAGCTCGGCTCGCTTAAATTTAAATTTTATTCGCTCGAGTTCGAATTCGAGCTTTAAATTGAGCTCGAGCTCGGTTCGTTATAAAATTTTGAACTCATGAGCTACTCGAATTCGGTTCGATAACTACTCGTTTATAAGATATATTCGAACTCGAGCTCGAACTATGCTCATGTTCGACTTGGTTTGATAATGTGTTATTCGAGATCGAACTCGAATTCGAGCTCGAGATCGAACTCGAATTCGAGCTCGACTCAGCTTAAAACACTATTTTATCATAATTCAAATGATGCATAGTCAACTAATTAATCATAATCAAACAACAATTACAATAAGAAGTTTAACAAGATTCATTACCAAACGAAATTTTCACAACTAGCAAAAGAAAAATATGTCTAATTCTAGCTAGTTTTGGATGAGATTCATATTAAAAAAAGATGTCCGATTCTAACTAGATTTGGATATAGACTATACAATATTTAAAATTAATATACTATTTAATATCATTCGAATACATCTACTCCATTCATCTACTTACTAAATTATTATTATTATATTTATCTCATATAAATTAATTATGTAAGTTAGATGTTATTTATTTTAGAATTATAATTATAGAGATATAAATATAACTATGTAACTCATACTTGTATATTTATATATTATAATGATCTATATTGATATTTTGTTCATAAGATAACTTAGTAGGTTATGTTATTTTTTAATTTTCCAACTCAATATTTCATTTGATAATATTCAATATCATTATATTACATTTACTTTTCAAAATCTACTTATGAGTTATAAATTATAATTGTTTTATCTCATAGTTACTTAGTTATAAAGGTAGATGAACTTTATATTAGAATTATGAATTATTATTATATTTATCTCATAGTCAATTAATTATGTAAGTTATTTGTAATTTATTTTTAGAATTATAATTACGAGATATAAATATAACTATGTAACTCAAGTATACTTGTATATTTATACATTATAATTATCTAAATCGATATTTTTGTTCATAAGATAACTTAATAAATCATGTTATTATTTTTTAGTTTTCCAAATCAATATCTCATTATATTAATTAATTGCTCATTTAATGATTTTATTTTATAACACACATGAAAATATATATTAAGGTTTGATTAAAATATATATATATATATATAAAACTAAAATATAATATACTATTCAATAATTCAATTACATTTACTTTTCAAAATATTATACTAGTATAAATAGGATAATTAGTTAATTAGGTATATAAGTTAGATGAAAATTTATACTAAAATATATATTTTGTAATTTATTATTTATTTTAATTATTTAAATATATAAATAATTTATTATCAATACTTCATATATATGCTTATTTGTTGTTAAATAATTATAATTAACATATATTTTATAATTTATTATTCATTTTAATTATTTAAATATGTATAAATAATCTATTATTTTATACGTTCGTGAACATGTTCGTGAACATGTTGTTGAACACGTTCGAATCAAGGTTAGTGAACATGTTCGAATAAGAGAACATGTTGAATAAGAGTTCGCGAACATGTTCGCGAACCGCTCGCTTGAGTTCGAACCAAACATGTTCGCGAGCCTCACGAGCCGAACATTTCTAAGCTCGAGTTCGGCTCGATAAACTTATCGAGCTCGATTCGAGGCTCGAGTTCGCTCGCTTACAAAACGATCGAATTTCGAGTGAGCTTTTCGGTAAATGAAATCGAAAAATTTCATGACGGTTTGGTTTGTTTACTGTACCATGCCTTAACTAACCTCAATGGGAGATTGCTCAATTGGATGCACATTTAATCATTTATCCTCACAGTGAAAGGGGAAAAGTTATAAAGAATGCCATGTAGCCAAGTTTTGTCTCTAATGAAACATAAGAACAATGTAAATTAAATTAATAGTACCTTAAACTTTTCGAAAATTATAAAATATATATAAAAATAATTTACTTTAATGGGCAATGGAAATAAAAAACTTTAAAGCCAAACATACTGTAAAAGTCCACGTTAGATTTAATTCGTTCCTTTCCCCACCACCTTTTCCACCCCTTTGCACCCTGACTTCCATTTCCAAAACCTGAAACATCTGCGAAATTCCCATCAAAATCTAATCCAATTCAGTGTAGGTTAATTCTGCCCCAAATTATACTCCACTTTTCCCCACATGACTGCCGTGGCGCCTCCCGCCCCAAATGAGGTTTGCGAATCCGCCCGCCCTCTGTATTCACTACTGCTTCTCTAAACCTGCAAGTTTTCTTCGGCGTGAATGCGCAGGGAGAACACGCACGCGTGCGTGTTTTGTTGTGTGTTTTTTGCTCTGTTTCTGTGAGAGAACGAGCTTCAGTGATATTCAATTGGTTCCTGTTTAGGTCTAGTTCGCGATCAAGTGATTGGGTGTATGCTACTCTGTTGTTTGGATATGTGGCGTCTTTTATTTTGTTTTAATCTTTCTTCTTTCTTTTGGTGGCAGCAAGAGGATGAGGACATGCTAGTTCCTCGATCGGATTTGGTGGAAGGGCCTCAGACCATGGGAGTGGAAGGTAACTCAAATCCCCGTTTGGACTGAATTCAAATGTGTTGAAATAATAGGGATTTTGGTCTGTTTCATAACTGTGGCCATTCTTTTGTTGTGTGCAAGAAAAACGTTTTTTCTTAAATTCTACATTCTGTTTCTGCTTTTATGTGTTAATTTCGGGAAACAGAGAAGAGGGTGGCTGGGGTTGTAGTCCGATTTTAAATGTGAACTTTAATGTTACAATGGAACTTGTAAAATCTAACACGAAGAATTGGGGTAAACAATTAGTTGGCTGTGTGTAACCCGCCATATTTGTTTATCTTATGTGCATGTAGTGTCCAGTATGCTGAGAAGCAAATGTAGTTAAAGAAGCTAATGATGTGATGCCTTAGGCGTATGTTTATCATGCTTTTCTCCCATATAATAACCGTGAAAAAAGAGGGAGCTAAATGCTTCTGGATTCTACCGTCTTGCTAGGATAAAACTTCATCTGCATGCATTCCATCGTGAATGACATTGTCTTGTTTGCTTTTCTTTCATTCTTTCTGTAGCCTTTTATTCTCATTTCTTTATCCATTTCATTGCTGTAGCACCAGAAAATAATGAGGAAAACCAGCAAAAAGAGGATCCTCACACAGCAAAATTTACTTGGAAGATCGAAAACTTTTCTAGGATAACTACTAAGAAGCTCTATTCTGGAATATTTGATCTCGGTGATTACAAATGGTAACTATCTTTCCCTACAAACTGATAGCTTCAATTGATGTATTTTGTAATTGACTTTTTGATGAGTGTAATGCCAAATATTAATTTTTCCTTCTTGTTAGGCGGATTCTTATTTTTCCGAAGGGGAACAATGCTGATTACTTGTCCATGTATCTGGATGTTGCTGATTCTGCGGCTTTACCTTATGGATGGACTAGATATGCCCACTTCAGTTTGGCTATTGTGAATCAAGTCCATAGCAAGTATTCAGTCAGAAAGGGTAATAAAGTGCTAATATATTCTTTCCAGTAACTACCTCATTGCATTATTTATTTTTTAGCCAAATTACCTTGTTTGCTAAACATTTGCTTTACGATAAACTATTTGAAGTGGTTTAAGGAATTAATCTAGTCATTCTATAGTGCTAACGTTCTAACCCAGATAACTTATTTGACCCAGGATGAGGTCTTTTTCTCATTACGCAATAAATGCCATGGTTGCTTGTCAATTCAATTTCAGAATGTCTTTTTAAAAATGGGTTGGCTTTTGTAACACCATACATTTTACGCCCTCAATTAATATGTAGTAGAATTTACTGGTACCATAACAATCAATCATCGCAGCTTGTCAATTCAATCTCAGTATGTCTTTTTCTTAACTAAAAATTGGTTGACTTTTGTGACACTGTATGTTTCATCCCCTCATTAATTTGCAATTGAATTTTCTTTCACCATGAAAGTTAATCATCCCAGCTCACTCAATGCCTCTTTCTCTGTAGAAATAGACGCAGCCTTTTCAATTCGAACCAATATACCACATTGACCTACTTAAAAATCATCATTAGCATCATTTTATGCTTTATTTATTGCGTGGGGTTGGTTTAGAATATCACATTTTATTTATTTAGAAAAACAGTCCCTTTTTATTTTCAATTAGTTTCTCAGCATTTGGTTGTATAAGGATATTGATAATTCATCGGGTCATTTTGTGTTGGCTGTTATAACTCTTTCCTGTATTTACACTTCTGGTGTTTGTATATATTCGGCATATAAAGTTGCTACCCCAGCCTCCCCCTCAAAATGGATTGCTTCGGCGAACAACTATAGTTACAGCTAAGAAGTGGAATTAGCTTATGCATTTGCAGTGTTGTTCAGAAGTCTATTTTTTTAGTGGCTTTGAACGTGTATGCCCATTATAGTGCTGTCATACCTTGAGTAACTAGGTATAAACCTGAGTACCTCCAGTAATATTTTAATGACCTTGTTTTATGATATTGTTGCCATTTTATGACAAGGATAATATCTATTGAATATACTGATTATGACATATATATGGAAGCAGTATTAAATTTGTTTCAGAATATGGTGTATGGCTTAACATCTCTTGCAGCTCCTGGTACTACCAAACCCTTTAAGCTCGTGCAGAATTTAAATATTGTTGTGTTGGTGTTTCTGTCAGTCATCCGTGAATTGGCTTAGTGTAAACAGGAAATCATTTGTCCAAATTGATGCTTCTTTCAATTAGAGACAGTCTTTTGTTCTAAGGGAGATTTGAAGCTAGTTACTGTAAATAAAAGTTTTCTTATTGATCATGCAGAAACGCAACACCAATTCAATGCCCGAGAAAATGACTGGGGCTTTACATCCTTTATGCCACTTGGTGAACTTTATGATCCTAGCAGGGGTTATCTTGTCAATGACACCTGTTTAGTTGAAGCTGAGGTTGCAGTCTACAAAGCTATGGATCCATGGCTGTATGATTCGAAGAAAGAAACTGGTTTTGTGGGACTGAAAAACCAAGGGGCTACCTGCTATATGAACTCTCTTCTCCAAACTCTGTACCATATTCCTTTCTTTAGAAAGGTTAGGATATTTTTAAGGGGCTATCTAGTAGGATCTGAGTTACTTTAATAAGGTTCTTTCACGATCTTACTCATACGTCTTTGCTTGTAAATTCAGGTTGTGTATCATATGCCAACTAATGTTAACGATATGCCATCTGCAAGTATCCCTCTGGCTCTGCAGAGTTTATTTTACAAGCTTCAGTACAGCGATAATAGTGTTGCAACAAAGGAGTTGACGAAATCCTTTGGATGGGACACCTATGATGCTTTCTTGCAACATGATGTACAAGAACTCAATAGAGTTCTTTCTGAGAAGCTTGAAGAGAAAATGAAGGTTCTTAGCTTCTAGTACTCTCAATTTCCCAAAATTTGGATATTGTTACTCGCTGACTATTGTGTTAATGTCATTAGAGAACCATTGTGGAAGGTGCCATACAACAGTTATTTGAAGGGCACCATATGAACTACATTGAGTGCATTAATGTGGAGTACAAATCTAGTAGAAAAGAGTCATTCTATGGTACTTAACATGATCAAGTTTACTGTTGATATTACTGTACTGCTGTTTTTATACTTGGTTCTGAGAACATCTTTGTTCCTTCCTCCTCCATGTAACAGATCTTCAGCTGGATGTCAAAGGCTGTCATGATGTCTATGCTTCTTTTGACAAGTATGTTGCGGTTGAACATCTAGATGGCGATAACAAGTATCATGCTGAACAGCATGGTTTGCAGGTGCTCAAGTTAACTCGATTTGACAAATGTTATGCCTACTTTAGTTGCTTTAATTTTCATGTATAATAAATCCATATGTATAAGCTCAATCATGAATAATGCTTTGCTTGTCATTGCATGGCTCAGCAGCCTTGTTTTCCTGTTCTTTTATGATCATATTGTCCCAACAAAAAGAGAAGAAAAAAATTCGCTAACTGACCTTCTTATGCTTATGCTCTGCTTATTTCAGGATGCTAAGAAAGGAGTATTATTTATTGACTTTCCCCCAGTTCTTCAGCTTCACTTAAAGCGGTTTGAATACGACTTTGTGCGCGATGTTATGGTAAAGGTGAGCAGTTTAAAATAGTAATTTTCTATTTTATTCCATTAAGAGCTTGCCTGATTCATTACTTATTTGGCACATACAGTACTAGAGGTAGACAAAATGGCTTTTTTTCTGATACCAAATCCATAGTGTCTAATCATCACAACTTTTACCAGGCATGAAAGATAGTTCTAGGTTGAAAAGAATTAGTCAGTGGAAAACATCCTACAAGCATTAGTAATTGTTGTGTGTTTAGCACTCTTGGAATTTGGATATGCAAATGATATGCATAGCCTCTCTATAGATAGTGTAGTTCATCTCAATTGGGTTTTTTGTTTCATTGTGGAGAATCCATGAATTCCAAAACTTGTCCCCTCTAGAAAAAATTGGCAATGGTGCCTAATCAGGGTTCCTAGTAGCTAGTTTAGTTATCGGGCAAAGAAATATAGGTAAGATTTCTTAGTTATACATTTTGTTGGATTTGTTTTCCTTCCACATAAAATGAACAGTTTCCACTTGCAAAACCTGTCACAAGAAGAGGCAGCTCCACTGAATATGGTTATATAGAATGCAGAGCTAGTAAAGAATGCCTGTAATGCTTTCTCAATGAAGTTGCTCAAATTTTGTCAAATTGCATCATAGAACATATATGTTCTCCTTCAAAAAGATGTAGAGAAGATTAGCAGTTATACTTAATATGAATCTTGGGTTCAAAGGTAATGCAGAGGAATATGTTGGAATGTCACATTAGAAATCACAATCTTTGACCCTATTTTGCAAATTTAGTAGATGTCAAAATTGCAATGCAAATGTTGAACTTCTTGCAAATTGAGTTACCGGGTATAATTCCGGTGACCAAATGTAACTTGCTATGTAGGGACCATATGTAAAAGGTGCCGTTCCTGGGGTATTGGTGATAGAATCATGGTATCAAAAGATAAGACCATAAAAAATAACTAATTAATGATTGAAAATGCCGATTCGCATTTAAGAGGCTGCCAATCAATGCATAGATAACTATAGAAACAAGATAGGGAGAGATTTACTAAATTAATGATACCTATAGAAAAAGATATGGAACTAGGAGTCAATCTCAACAGTTGGTCATTGAAATTATGCCGGCGACTCGAATTGCAAAAAATGGAAGTTCATTCATAATATTGAATTTTGAAACAAGTTAGACATGAAAGTTCAGTCAAAAACCATAATTTAAAATTGGAAGTACCCCTAGACAATAGAGAAGTCATGAGCTGATTCTTGGGCACCTCAAATCAGTCAGAAAGTGTGTAGCTGATTTGGGAAGTGGATATGGTTTAAGGCTGGGGCAAGTGTTAAATAGGACATATTGACACGATTTTCTGTTGTCCAGCCGTAGAAATGTGGAATGAGCATTGAGCAGTGTGTTTGATGAAGCCATATCTTCGGCCATTGTGGGCCAAGTTTTCTCTTAAGCCTCAAAAATTTAGTCTCAAGTTATGCTCCTGCCGTTTCATTGTTGTCTATAGCTGTGATTTTTGGTGTATATGTAGTCTTTGCACTTTGTATTTCCATACAAGTGACTAACCTAATTTCTTGATTTTGATGACAAAGATAAATGATCACTATGAGTTCCCCCTTCAACTTGATCTTGATAGAGATGATGGCAAATACTTGTCACCTGACGCTGATAGAAGAGTACGTAACCTTTATACACTTCACAGGTCAGATGAGAGATTTTCTACCATCAGTTCCCAGCTTTTAGTGAGAAAAGTTACAATTTACTCGACTGATTTGGTTCGATAAAAGCGTTTCTTGGGTTTTACTTTATCCTCTATAACTTGTGTGAAAAGTGCAAGATGTTAAATTTCCATTCTTACAGAGACATTTTCATTTTATTTTTAACTATAAAATTGTGAATTTCATAGTTTTTTCTTGAACTGTTGTTTTGTTACCTTTTGGTTTAAAGGATTATGTTGCTGCTTCACAAACAAATTTGTAAATTATAAATTTCCCCAGATTGTGATTATTAAAGGCTGAACAAGGTTTACTTTCATAAATTATTTCTGTAAAAACCTAAGTTGATATTTTGTAAATCTATGTTCCCGTGTGACTTAATTTTAGACTTTCTAGATCCATCTAAATATAGATGTTGCAAAATCTTGAATGCTATATCTTTTCATTGGTTCAAGTTATCTTGTTCGCAGTGTTTTAGTCCATAGTGGTGGTGTGCATGGTGGACACTATTATGCCTTCATACGGCCTACTCTTTCCAGCCAGTGGTATGCACTATGCAGTTCATTCTTAAGCTTGTTTTTTCTTGTTTTCAGCATAATAAAGTAGTCCTCTTATGGTTTGACAGCCTTGAGCAAGCCAAATTGATTGTGACACATCTTTTTAAGCTCATGTTTTCTCTTGTTTGGGAATTGGTCTGAGCTTAGGGAATTATATTTGCAAAATTGACTCTTTTTGATTGGATGGAAGAATATATTGTCTCGTTTTCTTGTCATTTATCTTTACTTAAATCAAAATATAGTGGTGGTTATTCTCTGGAGAGTTAGTCCATTTGACAAAATTATGCTGTCAGCATCCCTCACTGTCCCCCAAAAAGAAACCCCCTGGCTGAATCATGAAGATTGTATGAATCATGGATTTTTAGAGAAAAATTACACATGGATTTGTTTTTTTGAATTGCATACAGCAAATAATCCTAAATGTCTCTCAGGTATAAGTTTGATGATGAACGAGTGACAAAAGAAGATATGAAAAAGGCATTAGATGAGCTGTATGGTGGTGAAGAAGAAGTAGGTTTTTGTGATATCATTTTCCTAAGATATATATAGATTGATTTGGTTCTGCTAGCAATCTTCTGGTTTAGTGCTGCAGTATCATTCTCTTCATTTATATTTTCAGCACCTGATGCAGACGAACCAGGGAATCAATAATACTCCCTTCAAGTTCACCAAACACTCAAATGCTTATATGCTGGTGTATATACGTGAAAGTGACAAGGATAAAATTATGTGTCATGTCGATGAGAAGGATATTGCTGAGCATCTTAGGGTTAGATTCTGATATCAGGATACGATCTTTCATATTTCTCAAAAGATACCAGTCTATGCTTTTACGTACTATATGTGGCCTTACTAGGGTTTAAACTGTCAACTAGGAGAGGCTGAAGAGAGAACAAGAAGAAAAAGAACAAAAGAAGAAAGATAAAGCTGAAGCACATCTTTACACTATTGTAAAGGTAAGTAATTTAAGGAGCAAGTTTAATTGTATGATCTTTCTAATTTAAGTGCTTGCAACTAATAAGAACGTGGCGTGATGCTTCCAGGTTGCATGTGATGAAGATTTTGTTTGGCAGATTGGAAGGAACGTATTCTTTGATTTAGTCGATCATGAAAAAGTTAGGAGCTTCCGTGTCCAAAAACTGATGCCATTTAATGTTTTTAAGGTATGTAACCATTGGTAAATGTTTCACTACAATTAGTTCTGTAACTTTAGCTTCTGTATCTCTTCACTAGAAGTAGATACTAGTGCCTGAGAAATCTACCTTTATATTACTTGGAGCTAAATCATGCAAATAGTTGTGGTGAATTGGGTTAATATTTGAGTGAACTGCAACCGGACTTGCACAGTTAGGAAATCCGAATCATTATAGTGTGTGGAAGCCAGAACCGGTCCTCTCTTTGTTGTTATTATGGATATGTGCATATCCCTAAAAGAGAGGGTAGATCGTCCTAAGATTATCAATAAGCCAGAACCGGTCCTCTCTTTATTGTTATTATGGATACGTGATTATCCCAAAAGAGAGGGTAGATCGTCCTAAGATTATCAATAATTCCTTTATTATACTAAATAGACTTCCACATAAAAAACTTTCAGTGTGGCTGCATTTGGTACCTTAGTCTGCTAAAAGATTAACACTGGTATTGGTGATTGTTGTTGGCAAGCAGCCACTATGCAAAGTTGTACTCTGAAGCATGTTAATTATCGTCAACTCATCGGAAATTTGGAATGATGTAGGCATGCTGATTAGTTGTGAAAGATACTTAAAAAATAATTCAAATAAAGAAAGAGGGCTCCTCCTGCATCTAGGGTATTTGCTAGTTAAATGTGTGAAATATTAGATACAAATGTGGGCCCTCGTCTGTAACTTCTACTTTAACTGGAAAATTTAATTATGACTGAAAACACCCAATATGAGATATATCATTTTGATTGGAAAGATAGCAATTTAATTGAAATAAAAATCACATCAAATAGGACTTGCAAATCATACTTGTAAAATATATTGCTATTATTTTGTCTGTCGTCAATAAGTTTTCCAACATCAAGAGTCAAGACATTTGTCAAGAAATATTGAGTGAAGAAAAATGAATATCAGATGGGTTTCAGAGTCAGTTTTATTCTAGGCTTAACTTCTATAAGCTGATTTATAAACCGATACACCTTAAACGTTCAAGTTCAGTCTGTTCTTCTGGACGTACACTTCTAATTTTTTATGAAATACATAAAGTAGTTCCAGGCTTCAAGCCATCTCACATGGTAGTATTTTCAACATTCCGTTGCTGAAGCTGTAGTTATTGTTGCTGTTTTTATTAACATCAACTGATTGTAATTCCCAGGAAGAGGTTGCAAATAAATTTGGTATACCAGTGCAATTCCAACGTTTTTGGCTGTGGGCAAAGCGCCAAAATCACACATATCGTCCTAACCGTCCACTGACACAGTTTGAGGAAGCACAATCTGTAAGCATCTTTGCTGCCTATAAAAGCGACCACTTACGAATTGTGTTGACTGATCTATGAGTTTGGCTTATCATATATCATTTTTAGTCATCCTTGAATCTTATAATTCTGTATGTTTTCTTGTTTGCAATGCTATTGTGATCACTGGTGCTAAATTCAACTTCTAATGTACTATTGGACACTATTTAGCTCATTATGTTTGGCTTCAGGATCCCTCATCTACTCAATTCTCTGTTTCAGTAGTAAAATCTTCTTTGTTTCTTATTTAAAATAATAATAATAAGGAGAAAAAATACCTTCTTCTAGAATACTTGTATTAAGTAATCCTTTTACTAGAATTGAGTTTTCCAGGTGCTGAGTGTTCGCATAATTTGAACTCAGCTCCTGTATTGTGGAGTTACTGCTTCATCCTTCCAGTGGCTAGGGATTCAGCTTTTCTTTCTTTTTTATTTGTTGCATGTAGAACTAAATATTGATTAACCTCTACTAGTATTCCACATGTTATGCCCTTTTCTGCCTACATTGCTCTCAGTTGTGCCTTATTGAAATTTTCTCAAGTGTTGACTGTTGAGTCATCTGTAGTCTATTGTACTAGGTGTTAAAAAATGCAGCCTAGGCTGCTGCTAGCACTCTGATTTGGGCCTAGTCGGCCAGATTAGGCATCATGCAGCTTACGCGGGCTCTAGGCAACCAGAAAGTATTTTTTTCTTCCAGAAAATCAATTCTATAGGTTTTGTCTCCCTGATGAATTTGACAATATATGTGGACTTTTGAGAGCATTAAGATTTAAAAAATTTATGTAATAACTAAAAACAGAAAAACGACTAAATTAATAGGGGGTTAGAGCTGTAAGTGCTGTCACCTAGGTCCCAAAGTCCACCGCCTGATTTGGTGCCTAGCAAATTTGTAGCCCTAATTGTACTTGGAAGTATTTTTTGTATTGTTTGCAGATATGCTATAAACTTTTGCCTTTGATACTTTTGAGATTTTGTTAACTATGCCTTACACAGCGATCATGCTGACACTAGCAACTTGCATGTCTTAAATGTCACTTCTATCATTATTAAAGGCTGTCTCCAATCAATAAATCATGAATAAAACTTCCTTGCTACTGAACAGGTTGATCATTGATGCATCTCTGGTGGTGGGTGATATCTTGTTAATCAGTAACCATCATGTAACCTAAATTTCCATCACAGCACTTATTGAATCGAAAATTTAGGTTCAGTAAGCGGAAAGCAAGTTAATGAACTATTGGCATTTACTTCTACTGTATGGTGAAGTAAATATGGTATATTTGGTTTTTAATAGAGCTATTGATGTCAGTATATATATACATAATTGATTGAAATAACCTTTATTTAATATAATAAAATTATTACTGATACGGTACAAATGGGGGACAAGATGTCCACCCAGTCGAAAAATAGTGAAGCTCTGTTCTAAAACATTAAGCTCCAATCTTTAATAATGTCAATTCACAGAAAAATCCTTCAATCCTCCAGCGCTGGAAATTCACATTGCTGCTTTGATCTTCAATCTCTGCCATACATCACCCAATGATTCTTCAACTTATTCACATATTCTCCCATTTCTTTCCATCCAAATGGCCAAAATGATTGCCGCAGCAATAGGCTCTTTTTAATGGTTATTAGGCAACTTATGTCCCATATTGTAATTATATACGGCTTCAAATATCCAACATTAAATTGGTTATATGCAAAAGAACATCAAAATATATGGTTATATTGCTTAAATTCTATATACCTTCACAATATTCTTTGAGGTAATAAAAAAATTGTTTTCTAATATAATATCATTATATTATTATATCTTCATAGTTTTTACTATGGTACATTTTAGAAATTAGATTATCAATATATACTAGGTATAATTCCATTTTAATATGTATATTTATACCATTTTAATAATCAAGCATAAAATTACTAATATTACAAAGACAAATGCAACAAATTTTTATATAATCATAAAGAATAAGGTAGGAGTATCCTTGTTTTGGCATGCAACTATCACTGATGAGTGTCCTTGTACCTTTATAGCCAAGACATTTTTCGACCAACTCTTTGTTTTCATGTGCTATCAGTTTATATCGAGTATTACGTATATCAGTACTTTCCTGTACAAATGAGACAAGTTTGAGATTTCTTGTGTTACAAATATCTATATTGTGTTTATATTCATTTCAAGGGTTCACGATGGTTGTAGGTTGGACATTTGAGGGATATATCTAATAAAGTTCAGAATGCAGAGCTGAGGCTATTCTTAGAGTTAGATCTTGGGCCGGTAATGGAACCATTCTTTATGAGAAAGTAAGCCCTCCTTGATAACTGGTAATAATAACCTTTTATGTTATCAATCAGGATTCACGGCCTATCCCTCTCCCTAATAAGGCAAAAGATGACATTTTGTTATTCTTCAAGCTTTATGATCCAGAGAAAGAAGAGCTTAGGTATTATTCTAGTTCTTATTCCTTTGTTTTTATATTTTTTTTATGTACAACATCTCCAGAAAACCAAAGACTTAGACATCTCCAAGAGATGAATACAAGAGGCATCTTTCTTTGACATTATTTTTATCTTTGTTATTTGCCAGATATGTTGGTAGACTTTTTGTGAAGAGCTTGGGGAAGCCAGTAGATATCTTGACTAGACTAAATGAGATGGCTGGCTATGCTCCTGAGGAAGATATTGAGCTTTATGAGGTTGGTTGCTTAAATATCACACCTAATATGTGATGGACTGGAATGTATCTGTTGGCTTTTTGTAATGACCCCAATAGCCTCGCTTCTATGTTGAAGTATTTTCCTTATATTATCAAGAGGTTTCTCAACACGCTAAACATATTATTCTTGATTAGATATTCTTGTTTTCCCCCTTAACCATAGACCACCATTCTCTCCTTTTTCATGTTCTTGTAATGAGCTGGCTGTTCTATTCTCAGCTTTCACATCAAGTAGTTAAAAAAGGGTCTTAGTGTACACATATTTGATTTCTTACAATGCAATTCAAAAATGAAATAGATAAAAATACAAAATCTATAAAGAGAAAAGGGTGGGGCAAAAAACTTATTAGATACCATTGACAGTTGTCTCTTTGTTGTAATGTTTATGAAAAGTCTCCCTTTTCCATCCTTTTCTGGTTGCTTGGATAGTTATGGCCACATGTTGTTTGGGGTTTACACTATTTTCTCAGTGTCAACTTATTGAATAAACCTCTTACATAATCCGTACATGTGTGTTTTATATGGTATTAATTTCTTTGATTCTGGTTGCCAGGAAATAAAATTTGATCCTAATGTGATGTGTGAACATATCGAAAAGAGATTCACTTTCAGGTCTAGCCAGGTATGTTTTTTGTTTTTGTAATTACTGCGTGTTGTATGCGATAAAAATGTTGGTATTAACTTGCTTTGTCTTCTAACTATAGCTTGAGGATGGGGACATAGTTTGCTTTCAGAAGTCTCTTCCAAGCGAAGCTCGCCAGCAACTTCGTTGCCCAGATGTTCGGTCATTCTTTGAGTACCGCCATAATCTCCAAGTACTTTTCATTAAATGTTTGCTGAATTTCATATAGTATCTATTTTTCGTGTTCTTATGTGAAATCACTGTATATATTTACAAGTGCTACGTTCTTTCTGCCATCAAGCACTCCCTGTGTTTAATCTTGTTGGGATTCTGAAAATCTCTTTGGTGCGAAGGACTCATGGTCCAGTCTTGATATGAACTCTTGTAGAATATGTTCATTCAAATGCTTTAAAGTTTTTGCGAGTTTTCTGAGCAGCTTCCACCGTTATATTGCTCCTTGGAAATATTCTGCCTAGTAGAAGAACTAATAGCACTGGGAGAAAACACGAGCCAAGACTTTCTTGTACTACTTTGCCCCTCCATTCTCTTGAGTCCATTTTCTGCCATTATATTTTTGCCCTCAATCGTTCTTTGAGATTATTTTCTGTACTCGTAGGCAACCTTATCCCAATTCTTCAGCAATAGTTTCCTTTCTGAACCTTAAATGTCTAGAAAGGAAGATCTGAAGTTTCTGATGATGACATTGAACAAACTTAACTTACAATACAATATAATACCTGTGTATGAAGTAGTTTTCATCTTCTATTTTCGATGTTTTGTAGGTTATTCATTTTCGGTCCCTAGAAAAGCCTAAAGAGGATGAATTTTGTTTACAACTGTAAGTGCAAAATCGATCCAAATCTTGAACTCAAGCCATCATCTTTTTTTAGTTGATTCCATGATCTTTATTTTAGTTGATCACATTAATCTGTGTTTTAATTGCATTCTGATATATATATGTATATATTACCATATGAAGGTCAAAGCTTGACACATATGATGAAGTTGTGGAAAAAATGGCTCGCCAACTTGGAGTAGATGATCCTTCTAAAATTAGACTTACATCATGCGATTCATACACCCAACAACCAAAACCTCATCCTATAAAGTATAGAGGAGTAGATAATTTGCTAAACATGTTGCTGCACTACAATCAGGTAAGCCAACATTTAACATTGAGAGTCTGAGGTTACATGTTTACTGTCTGAAATATTGAATAGCATTATCATTTTGGTCAGACTTCTGATATATTGTACTATGAAGTCCTGGATATGCCTCTGCCAGAATTGCAAGGCTTAAGAACTCTAAGAGTGGCTTTCCGTCATGGAACAAACAATGAAGTAAGTCATATTCTAGTTCGATGAAGTAAATTAGTTGTGCTTGGCATACACCTCTATCCCTCTGGTATTTGTTTGACAAAATCATTATTCTCCTATTCTTTCTGATTTCCAGATGGAAATTAACAATATTAGACTGCCTAAGGATAGCACCGTGGCTGATTTACTTGATGATCTCAGGATGAAGGTAAACTATGGGACCAATAATGTTGATTCATCGTATCAACATTTCACTGGGATACGTATTTCAAAGCTGGAATTTCTTTCTTCATCTAAATAGGATAATTTGTTTTTTGGTGTTTATTTGACTGCTAGTACTTCTTTTGATTGTTATGCAGGTTCAGCTGTCTCGTCCTGATGCAGAACTCAGATTGCTGGAAGTATTCACCCACAAGATCTACAAGGTCTTCAGCTCCTAATTCCATCTTTTGTATTTAATTCTTAGTTCTCATTTGATTATAAAATATCGAAGTCAGTAGGAATGAATTATTTAATTATGACCTAATAACTGGTTTGTCTTTGCTTAAAAATTTGAGAACTTCACACAAGGTTTTGATGTTGAACTCGATTGATGAGTCGTTCAATACTATGTACATGGACAAGGAATTCTAAGAAGTTGGACAAGCACGTATATCATTGAAGAAAAACTTGCGATTATCATGTTATATTGCATCCAGATAAAAAATAATTAGTCTTGGAGTCCTATACTGAGGACACATAATGGTGATGATGCTTTGACTAAATATATTTTGTACCAAGCTTCTTATAAATGGAAATTAGCAGTGGATATGTAACTAATGAGACTGAGATTAAAAGTGAACTTCGAGGGCTTCTTACAAATCGGATAATTTGTTAGTTTGGGTTAGATTTTTACATATATTTAGATTTCTATATGTCTCAAATGTGGCCTTATCAAGTGTCCAGAGCATGCCTATGTGTAGTGTGATCTGAGTCATCCGACATAGGCCGTGAGACCGACCATGGAAGATGATTGTCCATGCTTTCTAGGAGTATGCTTTTGGTAGCAATGAGCCATGTTCAGTTCTGATAAATTTGATCTTGTGTTTCACTTGCATCATGGAGGTGAAGGGAAATAAAAGATCATTAGTTGCATTTTGGTTTATTAATAACCGTTAACATCTGTTTTGATGTATTTAGAAAGTAATGTTTGTACTAAAAAGCGACTTCTTTTCAGATATTTCCTTTGGGTGAAAAGATAGAGAGCATAAATGACAACTATTGGACTTTACGGGCAGAAGAGGTTCTCTCTCTCTCTCTCTCTCTCTCTCTCTGTGTGTGTGTGTGTGTGATGGGTGGGTGCATTACATGCTCATCCATACAAGTGCTCTCAAGACCCATGTTCCCGAAGTCTCTTGTTCAATATCATACATAACTGCTTGTGATTTTTAGCCCCCTGCATGCACCTTGGTTAAAGTATGTCATTCTTTCCCTTTTTAACAGTTTTCCCTTATTTCTGCAGATACCTGAAGAAGAGAAAAATCTTGGTTCTCATGACTGCTTGATTCATGTATATCACTTTATGAACGAAGAAAATCAGAACCAAGTGGTAACATTTTGAATTATCCATATCTAGTAGTCTATGCTATGTGTATATGGTTGGACTCCTTCAGAACTTGGGAAAATGGTTCAACAAGGTGCACTTTGTCGGCTTGCTTTTTGTTTACCATCACATTATTTGACTTTGTTTCTGGCAGAAAATTCAGAACTTTGGTGAGCCCTTTTTATTGGTCATTCATGAGGATGAGATTTTATCCGATGTCAAGATTCGTGTTCAGAAAAAGTTACGTGTTTCAGATGAAGAGTTCTCTAAGGTTGTATGCCTCAGAACTAATTTCATTAAGATCTTAAGTGATTCTAAATAACAGAGCCTTTAAGGTGGTGTTTACTTTGCATGATTAGGTTGGATAGATAAAATTAATCCAACATAATCAAGTGTTTACTTTTAAGGATTAATATTTGAGGATATCCCAAAGCCCGAGATTATTTTAATCTTTTGAATTGTTCTTCATTAATTTTAATCCAACCAATATAGGTAGGATTGAAATAATCCTCCAAATAAAGGGAGAATTATTTATCCCAATTTTAATCATTTACTAATCCTTTGTAGTAAACAATTGATTGATAGATAAAAATTATCTTATCACATATTTAATCCATCAAATAATCAATCCTAATCCTTCAAAATGTTAATCATGAAAAGTAAACACTCCCTAAGTGGGTTACAGTTATCATGTCCTTGCTTACCCTTGATAATTTGTTGATAACTTATTGTCCCTTGGTTCTGTGACCTCTAATATATGCTTATATCCTGTCTTCTTTATGCCAGTGGAAATTTGCTTTCGTTTCACAAGGTCGAGCTGAGTACCTAGAGGATTCAGAAATTTTATTTACTCGTTTCCAGGTCTCTCTTTTTGTAGCTTGTACTCTCTCTCTCTCTCTCTCTCACCCCCCAACACACACACGAAAAGAAAAAAAACTTCTTTCCTTTCTGTGTTGTGCATCCACTAGCATTCAAACTTATGAATCTCTGGCCAGCAGACAAACAGCATGTATATTTCTTGGGAGCAGTATCTTGGGCTGGAGCACATTGATAATGCCCCAAAAAGGCCTCTTGCAGTTACTCAGGTATTCTGGACCAGCACTTGTGTGCTTCTTCTACACCAATTTTCATTCAGTGACCTAAGTTGCTTCTTTGCTCTTTCAGGTTAACTTTGTAGCAAGATTTATGGATAACATTTACTGATTCCTTTAACATATTAGATTCTTGCTTTCAGATTAACAAAACATACATCTACATACATGCTGTGAGTAGGTTGCACTAATATATGTGGTTACCTAATCTTTTTCAGTATCGTCCACCTTATGAGAAGGCTGTTAAGATATACAATTAAGAGGGTAGTGGAGCATGATTCTGGAGTGGTCGAGCCTTGAAACCATCAGAGGCACTTCTTTCTTCTTTCACGCAAAAGAATTGGAGCACCTCCTAACCACAGATTGAGTCAGAAATGCATTTCACATTTTAGATTCTAAAGTTTCATTGCTGCAAGGTCTTCATCAGATATTATACGAGATTTTCCTCAACTGCGGGATAATATCTCTGTAAAGTCATGCGGCTGGATACACATGGTTGTTGTCTTGATTTACCATTGCTTCCATTATTCTCTTTGTTCAGGCCCTGAGGCGACCTAAGACAGTATGATTAGTAATTTTTGTCGATTCATAGGTTTTTATAACGAAACTTCAGCCTGTGTATGCTAGTGCTGTAGAAAAGTGTCGGCAAGATTTTGGTTTCATTCAAAGACAGTGTTTCTGCTTGTACAAAAAAATTTATGGGATCATGTATAAAACTAGTAGGGAAAGAGGAGCAGAATCAAGAACCTTGTCTATTGTATGACAGCCTTTGAACAAGATGTCAGAGTGATAATTGTTATTTCGTATTTTTATTTAGCTTTTGGGGTCATGGCTTTTGTCTTCTCTCATTTCAACCGTGAGAAACTGCAGAATTCATCTGTGTTGTGCTCATAATGTTAAACGTTAATCTTTTTTGGTATTTTTGAGGTGTTTACTGATTTCAGATGAACTAGATGTTAAGAGTGATAATCGTTAAATTCATCAGCTTTTAGTATACAGATTGTATACTTGCTGACTGTTATTTTTTTTGGTATTTTTGGGGTGTTTACTGATTTCTTCATGAATACTAGAATTATTGGATTTGCTGGCGCCACCTGGAATTGGTGAGTTTATATTGTATTATTTATATTTATTGTATGATGACATATCTAAGCCGTAAACATTATTATGTTTTAGCGTCCATCAAAAAATTGAATTTAATTCCTTTTTATAACATCTATCAAAAGTTTATATTTTTCATTTTTAGAAATATCAACTATTATCAATCTACTACTATTTATTTATAAAATAAACATATATGGTCCACCTCTTTACTCCTATTAACATATTTATTTATTATCTCCACTCATTTTATATTTATTATAATTTATTAAAATTTGTATCATAAAAAACAATGTAAGTTTTTATGGACGGAGGAAATATATGTTTTCATATTGGTGATGAATCCAATTGGATACAGTAGAATAGATCTAGAGATGGGACCTAGAATCTGATAGGGGACTGTCTCAAATAATTAGTATAAATGGGAGAAATAATCTGAAATATTCAACATTATTCGCATTATGTAAGATGGAAAATATAATAAAAATGTCCGAGTAATATTGGAACTATCAAATGTTTAATCAAAACTACCCTCTATTGGAATTTCTTGACAGAGTTGTTGGATTGATTGGGTGTTTCTACAGCTTATGTAGCGACATATGATAAGGTGGAACGCTACTGGAATATAGAAATTATTCTACAGTGTACCAAATTATTCCAGATTTGGGGTGTCTAATTTGATATAAATCAAAGATAAGAACATTTTATCAAATTAGACACAGATAAGAACATTAATAAACATTTCAAAAATTAGGTTGAAATTGCAATACTAAAGTTTGTGTATTATTTGATGATTAATTCTTTAATAATAATGATAAGAAGTTAAGAACAAAGAAATTTTGATTGGATATGATATGCTTCGACGGATGCGTCTACTTTGAAATATGAAATCTTAGTTTCAACTAACTCAATACAAATTAATTCCGAGATACTAATAATCATACTGTGATGTTTTTTGAAAATCGAAAAAGAAACAATTATATAAATCAAATATACTGACCGTTTGTCTCCAGTGACAACCCAACGACATGGTGGGTTCACATGGTAGAGAGGTGAGGTTGAATCCCACCAAACACCTCTATGGGTTTGAGTCACACACCCTGGTTTTCAAGTGTGGTTTCATGTCTGTGTGGTTTGCGGGTTATCGCGAGCGAACGTGGGTTTAGGTGACGTATATAAGGTAGCGGTGCGGGTTCCATAAAACCAAAAAAAAAAAAAAAAAAAAAAAATATATATATATATATATATATATATATATATATATATAGCGACCGTTAGTTACAGAAGGATATGAGATAATTTGTTTAGTGCGTTTGTTATCCCAGAAAAAGAAAGAAAAATGATTTCGCAAGAATGTATTTCCTGTCACCATTTAGAAATAAAAACAAGTGATGAAAATAAATTTAATAAAAAAACAAATAAATAAAAAGGAAGTTGGAAACGAAGCTGGGAGCTCCACATGTTAGAATTTCCATCCACAGCCCCTTCATGGCTGCAGCACCACCACCGCCGCCGCCCCTTTCTCTCTCATCACCATATCCTTCTCCTCCGGCAATTCCTTCATCTCTCTGCTTTCCTCTCATCAAAGCTCAGAAATCCCAGTCTTGTCTTCATCATTTATCTCTAAAATTTCAGAATTGAGCCAATTCCATCATCACCCCACCATTTCAACCAGCCCCATTTTGCTCTTCACCGCCATTGACACACCGCCTATAGTTGACACTCAGACTTTCTTGGTCACTGTTAGCGTTTTAGTCGCCATTTCACTCTCTCTTGTGCTTGGTCTCAAGGTAATTAACTAGTTTTCCTTCCACTTTATTTATCAAGTGAAAAATATAATGTTTAATCTTGTGATTAGCCATGTCTAATCTATATGTTTCTGTTGTAAATACAATCTCACTCCGACCCAAATTTAAAAAATAAATAAATTAAAATTGTGTTATTATCATGTATTTAAAGCAAGTCTGATAATAATAACGTCTGATGTCTATATTAATTGTGTATAGAAGTTTACTCCTGCAAAAGGTATATTTTTCAAGTGATTTTACATTTGTTTGTGCCTTGCAACCAATAGAATGTAAAAGAATAAAAAGAAGAGGAGAAGATTTCATGATTGTATATTTATGCATTGGTGTGTTTATATTGTTGATAAATTCTGTGATTTATCTGTATGCAGGGAGATCCTGTGCCCTGTGAGAGATGTGCTGGAAATGGTATTTTATCTTTCCAATTCTTTAAAAAGTCTTTTACAATCAGTGTAAAACAACTGAAATCACTAAGCGTGACAAAAAATTAAAGTCACCTCAAGAAATTCATACCATCTTTGATTTGATACACGAACGATCTTTATGTGAAGTAGAAATTCAGCCATCTGAGATAAAATAGTTGAGTCGAGCTAAGGACGTTTACACTTGGGGTACTTTATTGTATCTTTGATTTGATACACGAACGCAGTCACCTCAAGAAATTCATACCATCTTTGATTTGATACACGAACGATCTTTATGTGAAGTAGAAATTCAGCCATCTTTCGAAGGGAGTTTACACATTGGGGTACTTTATGGTATGCTCATTCATCATTAGCTCCTCGCGTTAGTATGACTCAGGAACGTCTCAACATGTGACAAAAAATATATTGTAGCTTGTTCATTTTTGGATATCATGATACTGCACGTATCAAGTTCAAGACTGTGATCTTCTACTTTTAGAGATTAGAGTCGAAATAAGACCATTTTGAGGCCTGTTGGTAAAATGTTGTGTCGTTTTATGAGCTATATTTGTTGGTTGGTAATGTTGATGGATCTGAGTTAGAAATATTTTCAATTATTTGTAATGCCGTTTTTCGTTGATGAGCAGGTGGAACAAAATGTGTCTTCTGCAACGATGGTAAGATGAAGGTAGAAACGGGGCTTGTAGATTGTAAAGTGTGCAAGGGTGCAGGTATATATAACTTGTACTCTAATATACTCGCCATTAATGCTTCTACCATGGCTGCATTCTTTGAGCTTCAAGATTGATTTAGGCTCCTTCGTTTTGTCAATACAAATCACTAAATCTACTTCTAATGTTTCATCTTTCTGCTGAAATCTTATGACAGGATTGATACTCTGCAAGAAGTGTGGAGGGTCGGGATATTCGAAGCGCCTATAACACCTAGTTAGAGTTTCAGGCTACTCACACTATTTCTTATTCAACTCTTAAACTGTAAGACAATTTCTCCATTGTTAATTCATTTGCTTGGAGTTATGGTTTCTTGGAGTTGTTTCTTTTTGGTATTTTATGGCCCGATTTTTAGTCCGATGACGGCTTCTTTTTACCACACGAGATGCTTTACTATCACCCATGAACGTAAGTAGCATTTGGAACATGACACAACACAAATTGGAATCCATAATTAATAGAATAGATGCAGGAGAATTGTCCATCATATGTGACAAAACAGAAACCTAACCTCATCATAGTTGGTTGAAAGATTCTGTCCTACATAATTTAATCAATGTCCTTATTTTGTTTTATAAATTTATTTGTCATGTCCGGCTTGTTCTATTCTTCTGTTCTTTATAATTTTACCTACCTCAAATTAAAATGAATGATAAAAGATAATGGTGAAGACAAAACTGGCGGTCTGCCCAAACACTCTGATTCTTGCATTGGACTGTTATTTTTTGCCTATTAATTCCTTGAGAGAGAATCATAGTTACAGAAATCTCATCCATGAGTGAGGGAAACACTGCCGCCGCCACGTAAGCACTCCTCCACCGCACGAAGTGGAGGAGTGCCGTGGTGTTCTTCGAGTCTACAAGGACGGCTCAATATGGCGTTCCAACAAGCCGAGCTTCCAAGTGGCCGTGCAAGATGATGGCTCGGTGTTATGGAAAGATGTCGTCTTCGACCACGTGCACAACCTTCAGCTTCGGCTCTACAAGCCAGCTAAGCCGTCCTCGTCCAAGTTGCCGATCTTCTACTACATTCACGGAGGCGGCTTCTGCATCGGCTCCCGAACATGGCCCAACTGCCAGAACTACTGCTTCCGGCTGGCTTCTGAGCTCCAAGCCGTCGTCATTGCACCCGACTATCGGCTGGCGCCCGAGCCGGCTCCCTGCGGCCATCGAGGATGGCTACGCATCCATGGAGTGGCTCAAGCTCAAGCCACGGCCGAGGAGCCAGATACATGGCTCGCAGACATGGCTGACTTCAGCCGTGTGTTCATCTCGGGCGACTCGGCCGGTGGGAACATTGCGCATCACTTAGCCGTTCAGCTTGAGCCGGCTCAGGTCGGCTGGCTCCGGTTCGAGTGAGAGGCTATGTGTATTTGGCTCCATTTTTGGTGGGACTGTGAGGACTGAGTTTGAGGCTAATGGACCAAAGGATGCATTCCTTAATATCGAGCTCATTGACAGGTCTGTTCATTTGATTTTTGGAACATATCCTTTTACAAATTTCATCGATTTCAAGCAGAGATGTCAACTGGTAATTTCAAGCTTGAAAGATGGATTATCGATCAATTTGGGATCTAAAAGATAAAAACTATCGATGTAGAATATAAATAAACTATTAATCAAAGAATCAAGAGTTCGTGTGCGTAGGGGATGATATGTTAGTCATATGTCGTGAGCACTGATTTTGTCTTTTTTCCTTTTTACACTTATTTTGATCTTAATATTTCATAATTTATTATTGACATCAAAAAAATTAATAAATTGCACATAAATCAAAGTTTGTTTCATTTTTTTCTGAAGTTCAAAGAAAAAAAGAAATCAAGCTTTAACTTTTATGTAATTTGTATATTTTATGTCAATAATAAGTTTTAAGGTATTAGAGTCAACATAAATGTATAAAACAAAAAAAAATGCTATTGTTGATTAAATATAAGCAGTGCTCACAGAAGGTGACTACTGACTAGCATATTATTTCATACATACATTATATTATTATTATTATTATTATTATTATTATTATTATTATTATTATTATTATTATTATTATTATTATTATTATTATTATTATGTCTTTTCATTGAAAATTAATATAAAACATGTAAATTTGAATATGAATTGAAACAGTCATAGTTTCAATTATTTAGGTCATAAATCGATAGTCTTCGTATTTTTGCTACTGAATTGATAGATAACCTGTTCTTTTTTCTTTTCTTTTTTTTGGGGTTAGTTAAAATGTTCTTTATCGCTCTAAATTGACAAAATTCTTCTTTCTAAAGAAAGCAGCAGCAAAGAGTGCAAATATTGAGTTTATACAAATCTTACAATGCAGACACTATTTTTATTTTATTTTTTGGAAAGTGACCAACATTATCTAAATAGTGTAATAAAATATTTATACACTGATGCAATATACTCCACGTCCATAATTTTGAAAACAATCTACATTGTGAGATTTCAAATTTAATTTCTTGTTTTAAAACGGGGAGCTCTCCCCCAGGAGTTTCATATTTCAACCTCATGAGAATATGAGAGGTAAATCATGGTGATTCAACGATTAAGAAGTTAAGATGACTATGTCTAGTTCTCACAAGGAGTCACCCTTAAAGAGTGTGAAATTCCTACACTAAGGCTGTTAAGACTCGAACATTATTTATTATTCCAATATGTTAGTTCTTAACCATTTGAGCTAAGTATTTGGGGCTTTAAATTTAATTTCTATTTTTTTTTTTTGCAATGTAAATAGGTTTTGGAGATTGTCAATCCCTATAGGAGAAACCACAGATCATCCACTAGTGAATCCATTTGGGCCTAACAGCCCAAATCTTGAAACAATGGATCTTGGCCCAATTTTAGTAATTGTTGGGGCTGTGATCTGCTGCGGGACAGAGCACTAGACTATGCAAACAAGCTCAAGAAATGGGGAAAGAAGATTGAATATGTGGAATTTGAAGGGCAGCAACATGGTTTCTTCACAATCGATCCTTTTTCAAACCCATCTCAACAACTAATGATACTTATCAAGAAATTTATGGCACACAATTCTCTCTAGTTATTCTGAATGTTTCTCCAATATTGTGTTGGTTTGTTGTTGTTTGTACAAGACTCGTATAGTTTGTGTTTATTTTAAATTTTAAAATTTCAAAGTTTTTATGTAAAATGTGGTATTACATTAATGTTCCTTATGATATGGCCGGACTCCACGTTTATATGTAAAAACGTTTTATGTTCCTCATGAGAACATAGAAAATTTAAGTTTTTCAATAGCTAAAAGATTTACACTTTTTATATGTATTTATCCTATTAATGAATAATGCATCAAATCAAAAGTTTTATACGACAAACTTCCAAAACAAACATAAAATATAATGGGGTGGTCTCCTGTGCGCCACAGACAAGTGAGTCCACCCCTAATCAATTAATTGATTACTGCTAATTAACTAATTAATTAATATTAATTAATTAATTAATTTAATTTAATTAAATTAATTAGTTTAATAAACTTTAATTATAAATTAAAAAATTATAATTTTAAATTAATATATCTTAATTTTAAATTAATAAACTTTAATTGTGAATTAATAAACCCTAATTTTGAATAATAAACCTAACTTTGAATTAATAAACCCTAATTGTGAATTAAGAAATCCTAATTTTAAATTAAGAAACCCTATTTGAAATTAATAAACCCTAATTTTGAATTATAAACCCTAATTTTGAATTAATAAACCCTAATTTTGAATTAATAAACCCTAATTTTGAATAATAAACCCTAATTATGAATTAATAAACCCTAACTTTGAATTAATAAACCCTAATTGTAAATTAATAAACTCTAATTATGAATTAATAAACCTTAACTAAAATTAGTAAATCCTAATTAGAATTAATAAATCCTAATTAAAATTAATAAATCCTAATTAGAATTAGTAAACTTTAATTGTGAATTCATAAATATCAATTTTGAATTAATAAAATCTAATTGAAAATAATAAATTTTAACTAAAAATAATAATTATAATTGATAATTAATACATTCTAATTAATAATTAATAAACTTAATTATCCTTAATTCTCTAATTAATATTATATTAAAGCAGTTTAAAGTGAGCGCGCGCTCACAGAAGTTTTTGCCAAATATAACCTTAAAAATATAGTTTATAAAACTTAACTCTATCACATACAGGAAAAATATGCAAAAACATCATCGAGTGCATATCCCCAATAAAGATTGTGTGGGCACAATTGAATCAAAATCTTTAAATTAGTGGTGCAATTAAACAGGACCTTCTAACAATACAAAATGTTAATATGTTATAATTTATAATAAAATATGTAATATTTCTACCATCATCTTCCTGAAAGAAATCCTGCATCATCGGCCATCATTGACCTCATGGCCCGAATATTACACACTGGACTTTCCACAGCCCCTATTTGTCAATTATATGATCTGATGCCAAATCCAAAGCTCTTAAATCACGTAAGGGCATAAAATACTATTGAAAAACGTTGGGAACATTTTATAATGGTACCTACACTTAGGGATGTCTAACTGAAACATATGAGTTGATTTGAATAGATCAACAACTCGGTAGCTAGAGTTAAGGTAGAAATTTTATAACTTGAAAAAAGTGTCAATCTAAATTGCCCGAACCAAATAGCCCGACAACTCAATAGGGTTGGCCCGAAATTAGCCCAAACTCGAATGAGCTTGCCCAAAAACCGAGTGGATTGATCCGATTAACTTAAATTTTTCCTCATAATACGATTTTCAAACTCCGTTACTTGTTTCTGAAAGTTAGTATAATAAGATTTAAAAATAAAATAAAATTGTGAAACATGTTTTAGTTTATTGTTCGAAGTTATCATATTATTTCTTTGTCTTTTTATTCCAACGCTTAACACAAAATATTTGTTATAAATATATAATTATCAAACAATGTATATATAAGTTATGTTTTTTTCTTAAGCTTTCTAGTTCTACTAGTCCAATGTGATAGCCCGAAACCCGAGAGTTTAAGGTTATGATTGAAAAATTATAACCCGAAAAAAAATATCAACTCAAATGACTCGAACCAAATAGTCTGATATCATAAACAGATTGGTCCAAACCGAAACAAGTTAACCCAAACCCAAGCAGGTTATCTCGATTGATATACCTACCTACACCTTATAATTATCCTCGATGGAGACAATTGACCCAGAAAGTCACGCACTCATACAGTCATACACACTCATATGCACACTTATGTGAGAAATTTCCACAAAAAAATCAAGACGAAGAACGAAATTTGATTGTGGATTTTAACTTTTTGATATAAACAATGTCATTCTTGTCGGGCTTTACACACGAGATTATCCACATCATTCAGTATAGGGGCGTAGCTAACAAGAGGATGGGTGGGGCTTAAGCCACCCCCAAGAAACTTTTTTCCCTCTATTGCTGAAATGGTGAAAATGGGGATTGGTTTATGGCCCATATTACTAAAATTAGGGGTGCTTAAACGGGTATCGGTTAACCGATAAACGAAATCGAAAAAGTCGGTTATCGGTTAATCGATAACCGATTTTTTCGGTTTCGATTCGGTTATCGGTTACCCATTGCAAGTGAATTTCGGTTATCGGGTATAACCGATTAACCGACGGTTATACCCGATTAACCGAAATTAATTAATTAGTTAATTAATTAATTAATTTATTTATTTATTTATTAAGTAAAAATTATTTAATTTATATTATAATTTCTGTAATATTTGAAATAATCTCGGTTATTTTCGGTTAATTCGGTTATTTTCGGTTAATTTTTGTATTTTTGTATTTTTTTTATTTTAAAAAAAAAATTAATTTTAATTTCGGTTAACCGACTAACCGAATCGGTTAATCGTTAACCGATTGGTATCGATTACGGTTAGTATATTTGGGTGATTTCGGTTTCGGTTAACCAAAATTTCGGTTTCGGTAGCTAACAAGAGGATGGGTGGGGCTTAAGCCACCCCCAAGAAACTTTTTTCCCCCTATTGCTGAAATGGTGAAAATGGGGATTGGTTTATGGCCCATATTACTAAAATTAGGGGTGCTTAAACGGGTATCGGTTAACCGATAAACGAAATCGAAAAAGTCGGTTATCGGTTAATCGATAACCGATTTTTTCGGTTTCGGTTCGGTTATCGGTTACCCATTGCAAGTGAATTTCGGTTATCGGGTATAACCGATTAACTGAAATTAATTAATTAGTTAATTAATTAATTTATTTATTTATTTATTAAGTAAAAATTATTTAATTTATATTATAATTTCTGTAATATTTGAAATAATCTCGGTTATTTTCGGTTAATTCGGTTATTTTCGGTTAATTTTTGTATTTTTTTATTTTTAAAAAATTAATTTTAATTTCGGTTAACCGACTAATCGAATCGGTTAATCGATTAACCGATTGGTATCGATCTGTTAGTATATTTGGGTGATTTCGGTTTTGCTAACCGAAATTTCGGTTCGATAGCTAACAAGAGGATGGGTGGGGCTTAAGCCACCCCAGGCCCCAAGAAACTTTTTTCCCTATTGCTGAAATGGTGAAAATGGGGATTGGTTTATGGCCCATATTACTAAAATTAGGGTGCTTAAACGGTATCGGTTAATCGATAACCAAACCAAAAGTCGGTTATCGGTTAATCGATAACCGATTTTTTCGGTTTCGGTTCGGTTATCGGTTACCCATTGCAAGTGAATTTCGGTTATCGGGTATAACCGATTAACCGACGGTTATACCCGATTAACCGAAATTAATTAATTAGTTAATTAATTAATTTATTTATTAAGTAAAAATTATTTAATTTATATTATAATTTCTGTAATATTTGAAATAATCTCGATTATTTTCGGTTATTTTCGGTTAATTTTTGTATTTTTGTATTTTTTTTTATTTTTTTTAAAAAAATTAATTTTAATTTCGGTTAACCGATAACCGAATCGGTTAATCGGTTAACCGATTGGTATCGGTTACGGTTAGTATATTTGGGTGATTTCGGTTTGGTTATCGAAATTTCGGTTTCGGTTAACCGAAACCGAACCAAATCTCAGCCCTAACTAAAATCATAAAATATTTTAGCCCATTCTATTTCTATATTTTTTGCTACACCACTGTAACTTAATAGTTTGAGAGAAAAACACTCGGAAGGATTCTGAAGGTCTACGTCACTTTCATGCTACCGAGTTTAATAAGATGCTAGATTTATAATCAAATAGGACAGACAATTAATATTTTTCAGAAACCATGATATATATATATATATATAGGGTTGGGTTCCCGTGATATCCGATCCCCAAATAGTATGTAGTACTCAATCTAGACAATATATTTTAAACACGTGGAAGCCCATTTTTCGCTCAGAGGAAAAATGGGAATGTGCTCAATATATTGGGTGCCCGTCGGCTGGTGAGAGAGTCCATGACGTTGGATATCCATGGTGCTGGGTTTGAGGCGCTATATTTTAATAACATGACACCGCATTCAAAATAACATGACACTGCATCGCACCCAACCGGCGCTGGGTAGAGGAGTCCGCGAGCGTTGGATATCCGCGGGTGCTGGGTTTGAGGCGCTATATTTTTAATAACATGACACTGCATTCAAAATAACATGACACTGCATCGCACCCAACCGGCGCTGGGTGCGTGCCGACGCTGGGTAGGGGTGCTGGGTGCTCGCCGACGCTGGGTAGGGGCGCTGGATGTGTGCCGAAGCTGGGTAGGGGCGCTGGGTGCCCGTCGGGGCTGGCTTTGGGAAGAGCCACAACAAAACATAAATAATGCATATGAAATAACATAACACTGCATTTAAAACAACATAACACTGCATCGCACCCAACCGGCGCTGGATGCGAGCGAGCGGACGCTGGGTGCGTGCGAGCGGGCACTGTGAGTGCGTTCCCAGCATGCATTAAAATTGAAACTCATATGCATATTTGTGTTCAAGTGAATTCATTTTTGTGTTCATTTGAATGCATAGTTCAGTTCAACTATATGCATGGTTTATTTTTAAAATCACATAACAAATCAAATTACTTACTACCACAAATTAACGTGTAAAACTTTTAAAAATCAGACGTGAATATCAGCCACACGATTAATAGGATAGATGGATGAGATTGAGTACTACATACTATCTGGGACTCGGATACTATTTGATCCATGCTCTCTCTATATATATATATTGGGTCAACTAAATATAGAAATTTAAAGGCCACGTCACGGTGGAATCGAACCCGAGACCTTTGGTCGAAACATTAACCACTTTACCACTAACCCAACACACGCACACAAAACCATGATATTTTTTTTTTTAGTCAATTAATACAGAAATTTTAAAGGCTGCATCACGGTGGACTCGAACCCGAGACCGTTGGCCTCGGGCATTAACCACTCTACCACTAAACCAACACACACACACTAAAAACCAAAGTATCATCAAAATAAAAAAATATTTTTGATTATTTACATGTTTAAAATGTTAATAGCACATCTTTCAGTTAGAGAAGAAAACAATTCATTTGAGATGATCTAGTGATAAAGTGGGTTTTCATGATTAAAAAGTCATATATATGTGGCGAAGGTAACGATTGCGATTTTTTCTTAATTCAAAAAGAAACATAAAAAACAAAAGCATGTTTTCATTTTAAAATTTGCTGCATATTTCTCAGGTATGAAGTCACACTGACCCTTATTTTTTACCCAAAAATTTGGGAAAGTTTTGGGGCTACCGTACAACGACTATAGTTCATTAATATTAATTAATTATATTTAAAATTTATTAATCTTTAATTAATATAGGATTAAAGATTTAAGATTCTATCTTATGTTGATTTTTGTTATTTTTTATTTTTCTAAAATCTTCATTTTGTGTCTTCTAATCACTCTACAATCTCACATTATTTTTTGTGAAACTTATTCAAATGAGAATCTATATAAAAGAGTATTTCTATCCTTCATGTCTCAACTAAATATGTATTTTTAATTGGTGGAGTGATTGGCATTATCATTGAAACTACACCACAAATTGTTTAAATTAATTTGATCAAATAAATAATTTTGGTAAAATAAATTATTTTTAAAATTTAATATGGTCAAATTAATAGTTACCAAATTTTTTACATTAATTGATGGAATGATTTGTATTGATATCATTGAAACTCCACCATCAATAATTTATTTAATTCAATTGATCAAAAATAAATATTTTTGCTAAATTAATTATTTTATAATTTAATTTGATCAAATTATTAGGTTATTTACAACACTATTTAATAAGTAATAAAATTATTTTAAAATGATCACTTTTAAATTGAGTTTGAGACTGACACGAGTATATGCATTTTAGATGGTTTGGATGGATGAATCATAACCTCATTATTTTGATTCCCCAATTGATTTTTAAGTAAGCTTCCAATTTGGAGAGGATAAATAAATTGTGAACCAAGATTTTACTTTTAATTTGTGGAGTGATTGATATTAATATAATTGAAACTATACAACCAACAATTTATTTAATTTAATTTGATCAAATAAATATTTTGACTAAATAAATAATTTTATAATTTAATTTTGTCAAATAAATAGTTTATTTACTACACTAATTAATAAGAAAAATATTTTGGTTTGGAATGAGAACAAGTAATTAAAATATTTTTTAAAAGCAACTTTTAAATTGAGTTTGAGACCGATACGAGTATATACATTTAGACAGTTTGGATAGATGAATCGTAGTCTCATTATTTCGATTTATTAATTGACTTTTTAGTAAACTTCATAATTTAGAGATAATAAATAAATTTGAATCCTCCTTTAATTTTATAATATTTATTATTAATATATATTTTATAATGTCTGGTTTTTATTGAGACATATAATCAATTATTACATAAACTTATTTTATAAATCCAAGCAGGTTTGAGAAGTTCGTGGGTGTTACGACACAGATTTGAGATGAGAATGATTAATTAACGAGTATTTATATTATGTATTATTAATATATACTATGTAAAATTTGAATTTTATTGGGTAATAAAAGATAAACAATTTTTTAAATTTAATTTGGTCAGACTAATAGTTTATTTACTACACTAGATAGTGAAATCAATTATTAAGATTGAATTTGAAACATGTATGAATATATAAATTCTAAACAAGTACCGATATTATGCTTACGTGAAATATTCTGTAACTTTTTAATCTTTTGTTATTGTTGTTATTAATGTTAAACCTGCATTCTGCAACATTGGCTCCACGCTTTCAAATTCAAAATATTTCAAATTCTTCAACGGTCCTCACCATTTTCCCGAATCCTCTCTATCTTCACTCTCCATATCATCAAAACTCACTTTTCTTCCTCGTATTCCATCTCCGAATTACTCTTTCCAATCCACTGGAGCCGTCACAATGCCGGTGTTTTCCTCCAACACCGAATCTACCATGTCCGCTATGAGATCGCGGTTTGGTTATGGCCATATTCAGCACCCGGAGTTGGCCGACTCGGCTACTACCATTATGAAGAGCTCCGCCAGCTCACCAGATCTACTCCTCAAATCAGCTCGCAGGGACAATTCTGTATCCAAAGATGGCGAAACCACCTCAGCCGCCGCTACTCGCAGTTTCGAGTTCGGTCTCGACCCTAACTTTTGGAAAGACCACAATGTTCAGGTATATTGCTCTTAATTTCTACCTATAGGTTAGGCTTTTGGGATGATACAAGATATTCTTAGTTGAATCAATTGTTAGAACTTGCTCTTAATTCGATTTCTAGAATGTGCAATTTATGAATATTCTCTGGCATCAGACCTATAGCATCAAGGATTCTTTTGGAACTCTAGGTAAAAATGATAATGATTAAAGATGCAGTGACTATCAATTTGGTAATTTCCAGGTTATTATTCGGTTACGGCCTTTGAGCAGCTCTGAGATATCAGTTCAAGGCTCTAATAGATGTGTTAGGCAAGAGAGCTCCCAGACAATTACTTGGACCGGACATCCAGAATCCCGATTTACATTTGACATTGTTGCAGATGAAAGTGTTAGCCAGGTAATTTACATTGTTTTTAATTTAATTCTGTAAATAAGGTATATTTGTCTCGTGATTTTCATGTTGGCGTTCCTTCAACAGGAAATGCTGTTTAAAGTTGCGGGGGTTCCAGTGGTGGAAAATTGCATGCTAGGATATAACAGCTGCATGTTTGCTTATGGACAAGTAAGTTTTACGGGTGTTTTAATATTCCAAAATTTATCGTCCTTTGGTACAATTTAGAACTTTTATTAGTCAAGACTAAGATTTTATATATATGCTATGAAGAGAGCATATATAAATATCTTAACTTAATTGCAGCCATTGTTAATGTTCTATAATTTTGGAAATGATTATTGTTGTATACTAGGTAATTTGACCTTATTTCCTTTTCCCTTTGATGTACATAGACTGGGAGTGGAAAAACTCATACAATGCTGGGAGATATCGAGGGAGGTACTCGGAGACACAGTGTTAACTGTGGGATGACACCAAGAGTTTTTGAGTACTTGTTCTCCAGAATTCAAAAGGTATGCCTATGCTATGAGTATAATATTGAAGTTGAAAAAAAGAAGTAGAACTTGCACCATTATTGTATTCAGTATAAATTGCCAAATTTTTGGAGTGAAACTTTATCTATGAAAAATCAACTACTGGAGTCGGAAATTTCAATGATATGTTTATGGCTATGGATACTATTTGAGGGAGCTAACAACATTGTCTGGGAAAATGCCCAAGAGCTATTCTAGCTTAATGAGACTTTTGTGCCTATGATAGGCTAATTTTGCAAGCTCTTGTTCTTTGTAGCTAATGCTGATTGATCTATCTTATTGCTTGTCGGTATCTATGTCATATAACATATTACCAATCCAATTAATCTTTCTGTCCTATTTTATGTTGCAGGACAAAGATGTTCGTAGGGAGGAAAAAGTAAAATTTACTTGTAGATGTTCTTTCATAGAAATCTACAACGAACAGATTCTTGATCTTTTGGATCCTTCATCTGCTAATTTACAGGTATCAATCAAAATTCTTTAGATTAAATTGGGATAATCTATGTCGTTTTTATATCTTTATATCACTAATTATATCACAGTTTGAGAAACAGGTGCCTACAGATACTTGAACATTTTGTTGGATAAAGAATTGACACCTAGAGTAGCCCCGAGAATTTGATAAACTAGGCCATATTAATTGTGCTTGCAACAAATCAACCTCTTTTTGTGTCAACCCATTTCAAACAACAAACCTTGATTTATCACTTCTAGCCATCAGAAATTTGGTCTAATAGGATTCTTGCAGGCCATAATGAGTGTGCGTGTATGGGACTTAACAATTCAACCTGTTAAAGAAAATTTAACACTTTCAAACTTAAACTTCTTGGACAGCCTGCAGCTTCATATGCTTGAGTTTCCAAAACTGCCTTGGATACACCACCGAGCTCGATGGTTCTTATTTCTTGTAGATGCAAAATGATTTAGCTGATTGGATTTGTTACATGGGTCTTTGCAGATAAGAGAAGACATCAATAAAGGTATCTATGTAGAAAATGTCACTGAGGTAGAAGTCACGAGTGCTCGAGATGTGATTCAACAACTTATTCAGGTATAATTTCTGTTATGCATGGCTTGCTATTTTATTTTATGTTTCAAAAGTGGACTTTTCTGCTTAGATTTACTTGAGATATGCAGAAGTGATATAAAGTTTTACATTATTAACTAATGTTCATATAAGCATGAATACTGCTTATATTTTAGTATAACCACAGACCATGAGTTTGGTAAGATAATCTCCCATTAAAGGAAGAGATTGAAGAATAAGATGTTCCATAACTATAAGTGGACTAAATTTAATTTGTTACCTGATGTATCCCTAGCACATGATGTCCATTCTCATGATTCTAAAATTGCTAAATTCTTACTATTGATTCACCAGCATATTTACATTGTCTGGTGTCATGCTTTCAGGGTTCAGCCAACAGAAAGGTAGCTGCAACAAACATGAACCATGCTAGTAGTCGTTCTCATAGTGTATTCACATGCGTCATAGAGAGTAAGGTGAACTACCTGTGTTCCCTTTATCCAGACTTTTCTTCGATAGTTTAATTGTGGCCTCAAAGTTCTAATTTGAACCATTAACACATTCTTTCTTTCAGTGGGAGTCAGAAGGGGTAACTCATCACCGGTTTGCTCGTCTTAATCTTGTGGATTTAGCCGGATCTGAAAGGTAAGGTGAAATCATGGTAGGAGAAACGGAAGTTGATTTTTATTGATTGAGGCCGATCATGCAGCTTTAAAAATATTTTTATGTTAATCTCGCATTCTGTGCTTCAACTATAGGCAAAAGAGCTCTGGTGCTGAAGGTGAACGTTTGAAGGAAGCTACTAATATCAACAAGTCTCTTTCTACATTAGGGTAGGCTTGATTTTGGTGCTATGTTGAACTATCTTAGTTTTATGCTTTGCCTCTGACCTTCAAACTGAGAATGTATATTTCTCTTATGCAGACTTGTGATAATGAATCTCGTGAGCATATCCAATGGGAGGTCACCTCATGTTCCTTACAGGGATTCCAAGCTCACCTTTTTGCTTCAGGTCAGTGATTCTGTTTTAAGATCATGAAGAAGCTCCTTTTGCTTTTAAAGATATACAAAGTATAAGTGATGTGCTTGGTGTGTGTAAGGTGTTCTATGTCATTTACTGAGTGCTAGTCCATGTAAGTCAGCCGCATGTTCTCTTGTCTACCCAGTGTAGTAGTTTGCATTTGTCTTTGTTTGAATCCGGTATTGGCAGTTAGATGTGAATCACTCTCTTTAACTGTCTGTATATTCATGATGGTGCAATCCTTAACTTCACTGTCCTTCTTCGATCTTAAAATTTCAAACCATTGATCAACTAGTTCTCGTTGAAGTAAATGATCAGAAAATCCAATTGTTATGCTCAATGTTGTAAAAAACTTGAGCCGTAAATGAGGCATTTTCTCCTGGTGAGGCGAGGCGTAAGCCTCGAAAAAAAAAGCATAGAAAACAATAAAATAGAATGCCAAATATCAAATTTAATAATTTAACAATAAAAACAATAAATAGAATGCCGGTCTGGTGGCGGCGATGAGGAGGCCGGCGACTGCAGGTGATGAGACGCTGAGAGCAGAGGAGAGGAGACACTGAGAGCAGAGCTGCTGTTCCTGTTCTTTATTTTTATTTTTTGTAATGTTGAGAGCAGAGGAGAAGAGACGTTGGGAGGAGCAGAGGAGAAGAGACGTTGGGAGGAGCAGAGGAGAAGAGACGTTGGGAGGAGCAGAGGAGAAGAGACGTTGGGAGGAGCAGAGCTGCTGTTCCTGTTCTTTTTCTTCTTCTTTTTTTAACCGTTGAGAATAGAGGAGAGGAGGCGCGCTGCTGTGTTTCTGCTCTTTCTTTTGTGTTTTTAATTTAATTACAGCTAGGTTAAAAGTTTGAATAACTACTGGGCTTTAGATTTTAGACTTAAGAAATTAGGCTTTTTCATTTAATTTTGTTTGGGCTCTAAAAATTAACCCAAAACAGTTAAAACCCAGGAAATAAACTGAAACATGCGAGGCTTAAGCCTCGAAGAGCCTCGAGGCGTTTTGCACTGAGGCGCGCACCTCGGCCCTCTGAGGCTCAAGCCTTGCGGACTCCCTGAAAAGCTTAAGACTCAAGGCTATTTGGTCGTGCCTCGCCTCGAGGCGTGCATCGAACGTTTTTTACAACACTGGTTATGCTCACTGGTTGAAATGAAACTGGATAATTGTTGTGGTACCGATACTTGTGAGCCTTATCTCTATTTCTGACAAATGTTATGCAGGATTCACTGGGGGGAAATGCAAAAACAATAATCATTGCAAACATTAGTCCCTCTACTAGGTAAATTCTTCTTCATCTGAACAATTAAGTGAGATATGCATGGAAATCTTCAACTGTTCTCTGAAAATCTTTCCTATTAGATAGGGCTTGTTAAATGAATATTGAAAGTTATGATTTTGATGTTTCCAGCAGTTCCTATTTTCATCAAGTTATTGTATAAATTGACATAAAACTGTGCCCTTGCAGCTGCTCGCTAGAAACTTTGAGCACATTAAAGTTTGCCCAACGCGCCAAATTTATAAAAAATCATGTAAGTAGCTTTCCTTATTAGTTATCTCCTAATTTTGTACTGATGGAGGATCATGAAAAGCTATTTGAGCAGAATTCTCGAGCTCCAGGGTCTTTGAACTTTGCTAGTGCTCTGTACCTTTTATGCTCATTGATGCTATATATGTCATTCTTTATTATAGGGTTGGATTTTCTAGTGCATAAGTGCTATTTCGTTCTTTGCTCATTCTCAGTTTTGATTTTGTTACCCCACTAGGCTATTGTTAATGAAGATGCTTCTGGAGATGTGCTGGCTTTGAGGATTGAAAACCAAAACCTCAAGGTAACAACTGAATTTCATAACCATTCGATGATATCACATTATCTCCAGCATACACAATGGTGGGGTTGAGGGTTCTAAAGTAGAGACAATGCATCAAAGGGCTCATATAGTTTGCTTGAGCAAAATAGAGCAAGTCTGAATCAAAGTTATTGTGCATTATCTCATGTTATTTGAATTTTGTTATGTTTGCTCTCTTTAGTATAGAACTATCAATGATGAGAATATATCCTGTTCAAATTTGAGTGTTACTTCATATAACTTTTAAGCATCATAACAATATTGCATGTCAGTGGAAACCTTTATAAGAAAACTAACAGTTCTCTTCATGTCCAGAGGTGACAAAACACACCCATAAAGCTTTTGAATTGTGAAAATCCATGTAATTTGAGTGCTTTAAAATGCCAAATGACATTGTACTTATTCTATTTCCTGTCATAAGTCATTTTATGTTGTACTTATTCACATGCTTTTTCCATTAAATTTTTGGACTCGATACTTGCTTTAAAAAGAGCACTCATCTTCCATTTATTTATCTGCACAACATGACGACAACATAGAATGTGAATTACTTCATGGCTGAATCCATATTTTGCAGGATCAAAATAATGTTTTCTTCTTCTTTGTTGCCCTATCATTTTGCCACTTTTCGTTATTAGTAATTTCAGTATATCCCATTTCTAGAAAGAAGTATCTCATTTGAGGAGCCTAGTAAATGGAGGAACTGAAAGCCACAACAGAGATGTTCTATCAATAACATTTCCAGGATCTCCAGTAACCTTTAAATGGGATGGGCATCAAGGATTTTCCAGTCCAATTGTATCACAGAAAAAGATATCGCATGTAGGTTGAAATGTCTTCACTATGAGAATGAGTATTTTGCATGATTGCTGGTTCTAGCTTAATATTCTCTTTTTGCTTCAGAAAAAGGAGTATGAAGTTGCCCTCGTTGGAGCTCTTCAGAGGGAAAACGATAAAGACAGTGCACTGCAGGCCTTGGCAGCAGAAAATCAAGCAGCTCAGCAGCTGGTAATTCCCATCCAATGCTTTCAGTTTCATAATTTATTATATTAATTTGATATGAATGAGTAGACTGAATTCTTGTCATCTGGAATATTTAACCAAATGTATGGAATTTTTTTGACTAGAAACTTAAATGCTTACTTGTGAAGAAGTACCACTTGTTTATTTCTCGACTCCAATGACCATACTAGCCAATGCAAATTCTATTTCAAATGACAAACACAAAATGCTATATTTCTTTGTCAATCTCATTGATATTATTGTTCTTTTACTGGTGAAATATGTCTGTTATTTTTCTGAAAGACATTGCTCTGAGTGAAATCTCTGATGCTGATGGAATTTAGTATGAGAAATGGCATATTCAATTATTTAATACAATAGAATTGAGGGACATGGTGAGTGGACATGTTTATATCACTTTCATAATATCCAAGTTGATCATTTTATTCAGCATCTGTAGGATAGTCGAAAGAAAACCAAAGGTTAGAAAGATGGGGTGTAATAGCATGGAAAGTGTATCAAGTTATCAACCTATGCATGAATTTTAACTTTTGTTGTCCAATTGTCCTTAAAAATGAGAAATGACAACTTCACTTAAAATGTTATATTTCTTTTTGGGGAAATTTGTTGCTGCATCCATTTTCACTTCATCTGCACCACCTGAGAATATGCAAAAATTTGCTCTTCTGAGTCTCTGATCAGTTTGAGGAAACTTTGGTGATTTATCTGGTTGGTGGCTCCAGTTACTTTCAAGCCTAGATTACAATAGGTGAATCTGAGGTTACCAGAGAATGTGTACCTAATCATTTTGAGTTGATGATCATATGTGCATCATCAGGCCAAACAAAGAGAAGATGAGATTCAAGGTCTGAAGATGCGATTGAGATTTCGAGAAGCTGGAATAAAAAGATTGGAATCTGTTGCTTCTGGAAAGATATCTGCTGAGACTCACTTGCTCAAAGAAAGAGAAGAGCATTTAAAGGTAATAGAGGTCTTGCGTGCTCAGGTAGACCGTAACCAGGACGTAACAAGATTTGCTATGGAGAATTTGCGACTGAAAGAAGAGATCAGAAGGCAAGCATTTAGTGTTTCCATTTTGTTTTAGACTCTCATGACAAAAACAATATTGTCTGCTACTTAGGTTCTTATTTAACTGCAATATGCACCTTCCCTTTCATTGTTTTAAAAGAGTTGATTTTCAGTTAACAAAAGTCAACCATGGTTTGAAAGTGGCAATGCATATAATTAATCTTAATGTATTGTATATTGTATGAGTTGTAGCACACCCATAGTCCTAGCCATTTATTAATTTTTTCGTTCAATTCAGATATTGTTGACATTTTCGTAACTACTTCAGTTCAAGTAGCTATATCATTACTGTGTTTTCTCTTTCTAGCTATATGCATCCTGTTATCACTAAATTTATAAATCATTAGCTAATCAAGCCGGGTATTATATTTTGTATATTCAGACTAAAGTCATTTCGTGAGGAAGGTGAATGGGAAAGACTTAATGAACAGATAACGGTACTAGAGAAAGAGGTAATATCTTGCTGCTGTTTATTATCTATTCCTGTTTAAAACTAACCTTTGTCTAGGATCTGAAGTGAGTACGCATCATCATGTTACCAATTTACATCATAAGTTCACATTATGAATTCTGTGTGTTCTGCAGCTGCGAGAAGCTCTTGATTGGAAACTTATGCATGAGTCAAATTGCGGTAACAGTCAGGTGCTTATCTTCTTTTCCATGAATTAGTAAGTATGATTTTCTAAGATGCAGCTTTTGAAGCTAAACAATGGCTCTTATTGATAGCACAGAAAGAAAGCAGTGATTTGGTATTGGGCACTCCCAGTGATAGTAATTTTCTGACTTCCAATCAGGTAATAACAAGAAGGTTTTGCTGTCCATATATTTTCTCAAACAATGGTTGCCTATGGGGATCAGTTTCACTTTTCATCAATTATGACTTGCGCTTAAAAATTAGGATAAGAATAGAATTTTTTTGCTTTAGCAGAAGGAAATATTTTGGGTCTAAACTGCAGAATGTGGTAAATTTATGTTTTTTACCTGTCACATTCTTATTTTTGACTTTATTCTTGCACAGAGTTGATCAAGTCCTAGGATTTTCTGAATGACATTGAAAATAAAGTTAGTCAGGAGATTGGTTACATTGTTAGTTTTCTCATTTGCAGGAATCTGCATCACCTTGGCGCACATCAATGAGTGAAGAGAATGAGTTCCTGCGCATGCAGGTATAGATAGATTGTGATATACTGTCTATCTTCTTCTTCCCCAACTCCCCTTCCTGTTTATCACTAGTTACCTAATGCAAAGCATGTCAACTCATATTTATGTTCTCTCAGGCCATTCAAAACCAATCAGAGATTGATGGACTTCACAGGAAAATTGACTTCCTCGTTGATGAGAAAGAAAAGTTAGAAAGGTATGGATGGACAGCTTTCATTACCATCCCACAACTTTTTCAATGTTTGGACATGCCTTCTGCTGGTTTAGGTATTTGGAAAGTAAGAATTTCTGAAGGTCGAAAATAGGCATGCTGTATAATGGACTTATGGGCAATTTTTCAGGCATGTCGATGAGTTGGCAAAAGAGCTCGAGGCTGAGAGATTGTCGAAAGAAGCCATAGCCCGAGGTGCAGAAAGAAGAAACCAAATTTCCTTCTCTCATGAATATTGGTGTAAGCGATCAGACAGAACTAAAAACTATGGTTGATGCCATTGGAGCAGCCAGCGAAAGAGAGGCAGAAGCACATGAAATGGCAATTTTTTGTCCAAAGAAAATGATGAATTGAAGGTGAAGCTCAAGGTGTTAATTGAGGATAACAATAAACTGATTGATCTGTATGAAAGGGCAGTTGCAGAAAACCGTACAAAGAGCTCTGATAGTTCTGATAACAATAAGGATCACATTGATAACATTGCTGAAGTTGATGAGACCAAGGGAGTGGAGATAGAAAAGAATTTGAAAAGCTAAACTGTCAACTTACAGAAATGCATGAAGAAAATGATAAGCTTTTGAGTCTATATGAGAAGGCAATGTTAGAGAGAGATGAGTTGAAAAAAGTAATTGCTTCTGGTCAGAACAAGAATGCAGATGAGGAAGGAAATAATAGCTGTCCAGAAAAGCTTGTTGAAGTAGATAAAGGCCAACGTCTTAGTTCTGGCGAAGCTTCTCTTTGCTTTGAGAATGAACATGAGCTAGAGGAAATGGATTCCAATGGGCTAAATGCAGATGATGTCAATATGGACCTTGATGCAGAATCATGCTTGTATGATGTGCAAGTGCAGGATGATCATAATCTATGTACAATAGATTCACCGTTGCACAAATATTATGACTCAGATGAAGTGAAGATGGAGTCATTTGCAGAAGTCGAGAAGAATTATGTGGCAGAACAGATTGAGCAGAACGAAATGGAAATAGATGAGCCAGAGAAACTTGAAGAACAAGAAGACAGTTGTCTGCTGCTAGGGAATACCAGTATGCTGGGATTTGAAGAATCAAATAAGTCCAACAACATATACGACCATATGAGCACCGGGAATCTGACTGCTGGAACTGATTCCCAAATGCAGGAATACTTACCTAATACAATCTCTATGCATATTTCTGAAGATCTGAATTCAATAAGTATGAAGCTTGCTGAGGCACGAGAAAAGCTTTCGTACTCTGCTGAAACAGTAAGCATTTTTGGCTCATTTGAGAGAGCAATGATTGAAGTTGATGCTCTTTCAAACAAACTTGGCAAACTGGAATGCAGTAAACAGGCAAAAGAAGAGGAGTGTCAACACCTACAAGCACTCTCTTTAAAGCTACATGAGAGAAAAGAACTGGCTAAGAAGAAATTGTTGGCCTTGAAGCACTCTTTGACGAACTTCTCTTCTTCTTTGAGTTACTTTGAACAGCGTGAGGCTATGGCACGGTCAAGACTGGACGTTTCTTCCCAACACTTGAATCAAAGGAAAGATGAGTTAACCAGCCTTCAGTCGTCCAGGAAGGTACTAGCGAACGCTCTTTCAAAGATGAAACTAACGGAGAATGAACTGAGAAGCATCATAGAAAACTTGAGACAGAAAGTGGAGGAGGAAAACCAGAAACTGGAAAGTGAGAGAGTTCTCTTTGCAATAGACAATGTTGAGAAACCAGTCAATGAACTCTCTAACAGGAATTGGCAAGTGACAGGCAAAGCCACTGCTTTGCTCAACTCTGAGGAAGAGAAGACGAAGCTACAAAATCAAATAAAACTCAACAGAGAAAAACTGAATGATGTGAGGAAGGAAGGTGAGGCTATGAACTGGAAGTTGGCCAAGTTGGAGAGCAAAATACAGGTGCTTGAAGCTGAAGTACAGAAAGAGACGCACGCAGTTGATGAAATGAACCTCAAATTGCAAAACTCTCTTCAGGAGAAAGAAATGCTTGTGGAAGTTAAAGAAAATGGTAAGCACGAATTCGAAAGCCTGCTTCTTGAGTACCATCAGAGCGTTTTCGAAGCAGACTTGAAAGACGAAGAGATCAAAATCGCGCACAAGGAGCTGTTGAAGGAAGCAAGAGAAGTAGAAGATTTGCAGATAGTGAAAGAAGAAGTTACACGAAGAAAGACAGAGCTGGTTGAAGCTATGTCGTGCGATACATGCTTAGTGTCGGATAAGGTGGAGGCAGCTCTTGATAGTTTACGAACATCAGTTGTGGAGTTGAACTCTTTGCTTCAACATTTTGGTTCAATCTAATCTGTGTGAATGGATTTCCTTTTCAATCTATCAAAATTGTCGTAGATGTTCGTGTGTATATACGTTGGCGATAGAGAAATCTTTAAAACTTTATTGGACAAGATGATGGTACGTTCACGCACGTTAGCTAAATCTCTCGATTTTAGCAAATCTATAAAAATGGGAGTCTTCTTTGAGTTTCCGTGTGATTAGGAGGGTGTCTGGATAAGCTTATTTTATAGAGCTTAAGAGCTGAAATTTAATTTATAGAGCATATAAGTTTTAACAGTTATTGGTAGACTTTTTTTTAGATCGTTACTGGTGAATTTGGAAATGAATGAAATCAAGTATTTTGGTAGTATTACGAAAAACTTCAAAAAATTCAATATCGATTTAATTCGATTCATTTTAATTCAAAAAAATCGGCTATTTTTGTTTGTTTCAAAACCAAGATAACTAAATGCTCACCCATAAGATGTAATGTTTTAGGACTTTCACATTAATGAATAGATAGAAGACACAATAGTACTAACTTACAAAATTCAATTCGTAATTTACTTATCTTATCCAAAAATAATTGAAAGAATAAAAAACCCATAATCGCCTTGGTCCCATAGAATAAAAGTAAAGTAAGAACCACAAACACATAATCTAATTATTTCCACCAAATCCATCCATCCTATCACACATGGCATTCAATATCTCCTCTTTCATCCCAATTTCTGCAAAATTTGCAGTGCTCCAACCCTCCGCAAAAAGAAGGCAATTTGTGGTATTGAAATGCGAGTTAAATGAAACAAATTCGAGAGAGAAACAACTAGAGATAGGGTCTCCCATAATAGTGGTTGAGGCTCCCAAGCTGCTCAAAACTGCTGCTTCTGTGCCTTGTTTGCGCGCCAATGCCGGTTTAGTCAAGCCCGGTGACGTCGGAAGGTACACTATTTTCTAATTTTATACTACATTTTCAATCTTTGATATTGGGAAATATAGTTTTGGGGTTATTGTTTAATCAGTTAATGGATATATTTACTGGGAATTCTTCGTCGGTGATCCATTTTCGTGAAATACGGTCCTATTGGGTTTTAAGTTTGAGATTGTAGCGTTTACTTCTTGGATAACTTGAACACTTTGCAAATGGATTCACTCTTCTACTTTCTGGTGTCCCATTTGTATACTACCATTAATTATTTAGTTTTTTTATATTTCATATTTTCTTTAATTTTGGTTTAATTATATTTAATTAGAATTTACAATTAATTTTTAACATTTGATTTTCACCTTTTTTTTTATAAATGAACTACTTAGGATTGATTGTTCTCATATTTAAGATATTATCCATCAGTACATTATATTTATTCATTTAATTTCATTTTGATATGTTTACAAAATTTATTCAGTTTTCTTTTTTAGATATTTATCTTATCCAAAAGTCAATACGTTTATTCAGATTCAACTCACTTATTTATAAAAAAATCATTCATGACCCCATTTTCTATTCACATAAAATATTTTATTATATGATCACATTCTCTACTCATTTTATCCTCATTGTATTTATTAAAACTCGTACCTACAAAAGCTAAGACTTTAGTAGTAAATGTTAATTAAAATTTATTATATTTTGATGATTTAAATTTTTGGGGTCCTAAAGATGAAATAGTATAAGGGCCCACAAGTTTTAAATTAGTAGTTCGTGAATTAATGTGAAAGAGAATTACACACGGAAAAATCAACTATAAATTAGTCATTTCATTTCACTAATAGTTTATTATTTAAAGGAGTCACGATTGATGATTGAATCTGATTGTCAGGATTGTGTCGAGGAAGCCTAAGGATGTTTGGGCAGTGCGACTAAGTATTGGTACTTATCTCATAGATGGGAAATATTTCAAGCCTTTGGAACTTGATCATTAGCATGTTTTGTTGATGATTGATTGTAAATGCTTCTCTTTGTAACAAACTTTTGGGAATTGTTGGTTTAAGACTTATAAGTTCATGACCAAGTTTTCACTTTTTAGTTAATTAATTAAGAGTTAATTATAATTTATGGTCCAACATTTGGATCGAGTTGCTAAAAGTAGCTTGATTTTTGGACTCGAATTGCAAATATGGTTTCAAGCCTACATTTTATGACAGTAAATTCTGACCTAAAGGCTAGAATCGGATGTAAATATATTTTCACGTAATTTTAAAAATAAATAAGTATATTCATGTTTGCTTCATGCCTACCATTTCATGATTTCTAGCTTGAAAATGCATGTTCGAGCCTAGAGATCAAATTATTTTTGTAATATTTTAAAGATCATACTATATCTACAATTCAGCCCAAAGATCAAGGCATAAAATATAATTAACCTAAGTTTTAATCGAGATAAGCTTTGATAAACTGATTACCTTAGATCATAATCAGAATTTTTTTTCTTTCTTAACCTAAGGTAATTAGACGAAGTTATATATATATAATACTTTCTTCATCCAACTCAAAATATCTCACTGTTTTTTTAGGTTGTCACATTTTAAATGTCACATTCTATTTTTTAAAATAATTAGACTCCCCAATTGTTTAATTAGTTGGTCCAACTATACTCCTAAAATTCAATTTTAATTATTTCATTTTTTATCCCTCTCCAAAGGAACACATTTTTTTCTTTCTCTCCATAATTCTTCTCTCTCATCACATCGCTCGACCATTTTCTTTCTCTCTGTGAACTCTGATTATGTTCTTAACTTTTATGTTAGATTTGTCGTTGCTTATGTTTTACGACATTCTTATGCAGATTCCTCATGTGACATAATGATATTACTAAAGGAAAATTATTTTGTGTGTGCGTATTGACCTAATTATAGAATGGTTAACATAATGATATTGCTAAATTTTGCATTAAATTGACCCCCAAAAAAAGAAGGAAAATAAGAAAAGGAGAAATATTATATAAGCTAACTCAAAAGTGGTGAGGTGCCCGCACATGTCCATTAATTTAAATCACGATCAAGAACCATAATGATTAATAACTACAAGATGGTATTTTATTTTGTGAGAATGCATGACCATACTTCAAATCTCAATTAAACAACTCTTCACACAAAATCTCAATTAAAATATGTTTTACATGTATTCTTACATATAGGGTGTCGTGATTGATCGATTCGATTCGATCGATAGAAATTTTTAAAATCAAAAACCGAACCGAAAATATTTTTTTGAACCGAACGAACCGATTTATAGTTTCGGACCAACCGAAAATCGAACCGAAAAAATCGATCGATTTCGGTTGGATCGAAAAATCGACCGAAACATATGTTATATATATATATATATATATATATATATATATATATAAAATAAACATATTTTAATCCTAATAATTTAATTAAAATATTAATTAATTATTATATAAAATATATAAAAATAATATTTTCGGTTCGGTTCGTTATCGACCAAACCTAAAATATAAAATCGAAACCGAACCGAAAATCGATTTTAATTGAAAATTTAACCGAACCGGAATCAATTTTTAAAACCGAACCGATCGATCGAAACCGATCGTTAGATCGGTTTTTCGGTTCGATTCGGTTCGTCACACCCTACTTACATAAAGACGTTTTTACAAAAGATTGTTAATTATTAATGGTTAACTAAGGTTAATTAGATTCCTAATTACTAATTCAGTTTTATTAAACTCTTACTAAAGTCTAATTGAATTTGTAATTAGGATTTATCATTTTCGTTAGAGATTTGTTTAATCTTAATTAGAATTTAATATGAGTCAATACAAATAATTACTTAAAATAAATAATAATTAGAGACTCTTACTTTGTGGTAATCGGCTCAAAAGTGCGGCCCAATTTTAAAATTTCAAAGTCCTTGATTCTTGGATCATATGGACAATTGTCAGAACATGTTTCGCTCTACCGTTAAACATGAAAGTTTTAATTATATGAATTTCAATAAATTATAATTAGTATAAAAAATATTTAGATGTAATTAAAAATAATATAACTTTTTAATGAACGAATAAAATATCACTTAAGAGTTCATAAAATTCAAACTTCATAGAAAAGAATAAAAACAAAACTATAATGAGAACTCTCTATTAAAAATAGTTGAAATGAAAAATTAAAAAAGTCACGTGAAAAGTAGAGGCTGGATTTAGAAGAAGAAAAGAAGCATAAATCCGAATAACATTTATTCGCCTCATATATACGTACACTCTTCCTGTATCTATCTGTACTTTTAAACAGCCATCCCATTTAATTTAAAACTCCCAAACCGATCAAGATTAGAATTTCTACTCCTACTAGATCGTTCTGATTCAAATTTTGATAGCCCTAACAAAAGATTCGAATCAAAGCTCCCGCAATTCGACGACTTGTTTTTGTTCGATTCATTTCCTTTCCTTTCTGTGTAATTAGGTCGGATTATTCGATTTTGGTTCAAGGGTTTTAGGAAGAATGTTCAACGGAATGATGGATCCCGAATTGATAAGGATGGCTCAGGAGCAGATGAGTCGGATGTCGCCTGCTGATTTGGCTCGGATGCAGCAGCAGGTACTTCCGCCAATTATTCGATTTTGTGTGAATGTGATCTCAGAATATATCAGCTTTTGCGAATTGCTCGTTGGTTTGCCAACACACACACACTGATAACTGTGTTTGTGTGAAATAACGTGGAGGGTCTAAGTTGATTATGTGGATTCCCTGCAGAGATTGCTGTCTTGTAAACCACTTAGTAGCTGATTGGGTTTACACTTTTGACTATTTGTAGGTTAGGGTGGATTTGGAGTTCTTGTTTTGTGCTTTATTGTTGTGTAGTTGTTTACAAATTCAGTTTTTTAAATTATGTAACCCGAAAATCTTAGGGGTCTTCACATTTGATGCATGCGACTATTTCAATCTCTCATAGTTTAGTCAAGCTGACTGAATTTTATTTACTTTTATTTCTGGCGAAATTCAACCAATGACTTATCACTTATGGTGGTTTCAAACTTAATTCTATCGCAGATGATGTCCAATCCAGATTTAATGAGGATGGCAACTGAAGGTATGCAAAATTTGAATACTGAAGATTTCAAACATGCTGCTGAGCAGTTGAAACATACTCGTCCTGAGGACATGGCTGAGCTTGGTGAGAAGATGGCAAATGCTTCACCTGAAGAGTTAGCTGCTATGCGTGCTCGTATGGATGCACAGGTGTCTTATGAAATTAATGGTGCCGAGATGCTGAAGAAACAGGTAATTTTGTCAGTGAGAAGATGTTATCATGTCTTGAGTTGTTATTGCTCCAAAGCTTATTTTTTCACGCATTTTCCCATCATACTATGTGCAAGTGACTTTTTGAGTACGACCTGACTAACTTTCGGTTAGTTGTATTTCGACTGCTGAATGATTGTCGAAATGATGTCTCCAAAGGAAGCTATCACTCGATCAGAGCTCGTGGGTCATGCTGCTGAAGCCCCTTAGCCTTAGTTTAAAATATTCTGGTAAACATGAATACCATTTCAAAGCAAGGAAGAGAATCTAAATTCAAGAAGTTTCTGGTTATCAATCATGATTCTAGACAATCATAAAGGACAATAACCTCGATGACCAAAGGGTTATTATTCGATATGTCAATGTTGTTCCTTGAACTGACTACTAGGTAGCTCATCTTTTTTCATAATTTGTCAACAGAAGTAGAGGTTGCCAAGAAATCACAAAATATTTATCATGATTGTAGACTAAAATATATGTTCAGACTTCAGGGCCTTCAGGATCAAATGGCCAAGGTTTAAGTTTGCCCACATTTTTTGGGCAAACTGTTCAATGGTATTACATTAATCTTTTGATAAATTTGAAGAGTGCTGTCAAGAAGTTTTATCTTTTCCATGGCGATCTCAACTGTTTCTGTCTATCTGGTGTTGAGAACTGTTTTGTTTAATTATGTTCTCTTTGTTACACATCTTGGGCTGGGGATTTACCTTATATTATGTATTTCCATTTCTAAGTCAAATAAATGTCTTACAAGCATCATACAGGATGGATCTCAGGGCATAAGTGGATTATTTCTGGCAGAAAAAGAAGAAGCAATCTTGTTATTCTGCTAGTTGAGATGTGCTAACCTTGTCGTCTAATTGCCTTTGTAATGCCACCTAGAATGTTGCATCCATCCATGCTTAACTAAATAAATATATGTGGAATACCGAATACCAGTGAATTGGAGAATGTGAATAATCACTTGAAAAATTAATCCAATTAGTTGATTTTTCTGGAGTTTTTTGCTCTTATTTTTTAATCTAATTTCAGGGAAATGAACTTCACAGTCAGGGAAAGTACAAATTGGCACTGGAGAAATATATGCGTGTAAGTTCAATTTTTGGCTGTTATGTATGTGTTTGATGGGAGTTTCTTTTCGGTGCTGATCTTCATTCTTTTGGTGATATTAGGCAAAGAAAAATCTTAAAGATATTCCTACTTCAAAGGGCAGGAATCTTCTTTTAGCGTGCTCTCTTAATATGATGTCGTGTTACTTGAAAACCAAGCAGTATGAAGAGTGTATCAAGAAGGTACAGAGGTAAGCATTAATTCTTCTATATTTGTTGCATTAAGAAAAAAATTTCTATCTTCCAAATTGGCCAAAAGCATTAATTCTTCTATATTTGTTGCATGAAGAAAAAAATTCTGTCTTCCAAATTGGTCAAACTTTTTTATGATTGCTTTTTTCTTCAATTCAATCATAAAAAAGTTTATCAACTTATTGCATTTTTCGTTAATCCATAATTCCATATATGCTTATTGCTTACTACTATTATTTTACCATGGGGTGAGTTCCAAAGAGTTGGTAAAAACTATTTCTAGCACTAGGGCCTACAATGCTAAACATATTATTTATGTTTGTTCTGTGACAAAAGTACTTTACTGGTAAAGATGTTGTCAAATTATACATATTTTATATTTTCTTGTAAAGAAACTATTACTTTATAGTTCTCTGCATTGACAGCGTGGGGTAATTAATGAAGAGTAGCTACTACAATAACTTTCCTGTAATGCAGGTTTTGTTTTATGATGCAATGAACCCTAAAGCTCTCTATCGAAGGGGTCAAGCATACAAGGAATTGGGAAATCTAGAAGTGAGTAGCTGTTTCGAATTTCTTTTATGTGTATTATGCTGTTTGTAAGCTTGATTACTTATCCATTGTTGATGTTTTCTTCTCGTCTTTATTCACATTGAGTGTTTTCAGGAAGCAGTGTCTGACTTGAGTAAAGCACATGAAGTTTCTCTTGGGGATGAAACTATTGCAGATAGCTTGAGGTACTGAAATTATGTTTCTAGCTGTTCCCTTGTTGTTTTATAGTATTATCTATTCGAGGCTGGTTTTTCCCCCATCCTGCGTCTTGGTCAGATTCTGGACCATTATGGTTATCTTATTTGATTTTATTGACTGATGTTCGTTTACTTATACGTAGGGATGCTGAGGAAAGATTGAGTAAAGAAGGAGGTAGACCTCATTCAAGAGGTATGCTGTTTGCTTGTACTGCGATTTTTATGTTTTGATTGATGTTCCTGAGAATAATATGAATATATATTCAATTTCTCATTTATCTGTAGGGGTGGTTATTGAAGAAATAACTGAAGAAGCCACAGTATCATCTGACAACTGCGAGAATTTGACATCAAAATCTTCCAAGTTATCACAACCAGAAATCATTCAGTCTACAGCTAGTCGATCTGCTGGCCTTGCGGAGCCTCAGTCATCCAATAATGACTATTTCAAGGCTCTAAAAGATGACCCGGAGTCTATCAGGTTTCATTGCAGTCAATTTTTTTTTGCCTTTTCTTGTGCAAGTTGTGAAAGTTTGCCATTTTGCATTGCCGCAATACGAAGATAAAAATGCATCAGCATCTAATGTTTTCTTATGGGATCCAAGCTTTAGGGTAGTAATACTAAATAATTGTCTTCTCATACAATTAAATTTTTCTTGTATTTATGTTGAAATTTAACAATGTGGTGAAATTTATGTTTTCCTGAATGTGGCTGAACAGCGGCAATGTTGTTGGATGTATATATATGTGTGTGTGTGTATATATATATATAGGGGATGGTTCCTGTGAGAATGAAAATAAGTGTAGGAAATAGGAATAGATATGTAAGTCTAGCATATCTTTCATATTTGTGTAGCACAATCAGAATTACTATATTGCACATGTTAGTTTAGCACATATTTCATCTCTTCGTAGCACATATGCTAAATATATTAGTTTAGCACATCTTTCATTGCAGCGTAGCACAAGAAGGGTTCTAGTGCTGCACAGTAATCCGCGTAGCACACAAAACACAAAACTGTAGCACAACCGAAATTAAATCTCAACCATTGATCCAACGAATCAAAGGCCCAGATTCATTCCCATTTCCTACCAAATTATCATTTCCTACCTGATCCATCTCCTATATATATATATATATATATATATATCCTCTTTTTGGTTTGTCATCTTCTCTTCCTACAGCTTATGTCATGTGCTGAAGTAATTGATAGACCTTGTGTTAGCTATTGGTAACTGCCAAGTTCAATAAGCTTTTAAGTTTTTCTTTTTGTTATTGTACTGTAGATCCTTCCAGAGCTTCATTTCTCGAACTGATCCTGAAACATTGTCTGCTATAAGTGGCAGAAAAGTTGAAGGTGTTTCCCCTGATATGATAAAGACTGCCACTGATGTCATTGGCAAGATGTCTCCTGAAGAACTCAATAAAATGTTCCAATTGGCTTCCTCTTTCCAAGGACAGAAAAATGGTACCAGTTTTACTCCTGGACCAACACCATCAGATCTATCACCTGAGATGCTCAAGACTGCAACCGACATGATGGGAAAACGTCACCTGAAGACCTTCAAAAGATGTTTGAGATGGCTTCATCGTTGAAGGGAAATGATGCAGCAGCATCATCATCAGCAGGTTTCCCTGGGTCAGTTCCACCAAATGTGACACCAGACATGCTCAAGATGGCAACTGATATGATGAATAAGATGCCGCCTGAAGAGCGCCAAAAGATGTTTGAGATGGCTTCATCCTTGAGAGGACAAGAGCGACCATCATCAACTGCAAATAACGGATCAAGATCGGATGAATTTAAAACTCGAGAGAATCTGAAAGTAAATGGCAGTGATGCTGGTGAAAGTAGTTCCTCCCAATCAAGCTTCCTAAATCCTGGTGCTGATCTACAAGAGCAAATGAGAAACCAATTGAAGGATCCAGCCATGCGACAGGTTCGCTACTTCATCCTTATGCAATTTTCTGCTTTCTTGTTTGCAACTTTTCTCAATCTTCTGGTGACACACAGGAGAGAAGTATGCATGTGATGGATCCTATTGGTTTTTATTATTGTGAAAATTGTATGAGATTCATGATATGATTGGATTATACTTCAATTATTCATTGTTCTTGTTTGAATTTAATTTGATTGTTTGTAATAAATTTTTAGTACGACCAATTTCATTATCCTTGGGCAGTGTGTCTGGTTTTACATGTGGAACATGTGTTTGATATTAGATTTGATTGTTCTAGCCCTTTTATAAAATATTAATTACTCATGCTTTTTGGAAAACTAGTATATAACTGTAATTATACCATTGAATGGAATGAAGTCTGAACTTGTTTATTTCTGTCTCATTGCTTTTCTCCGTTTTAGGAAATATGTTCTCAATTCTATGATTATATTATGCAGATGTTCACGTCAATGATGAAAATATGAACCCTGACATGATGGCTAACATGAGTGAGCAATTTGGGTTCAAGCTTTCACGTGAAGATGCAGAGAAAGCTCAGCAGGCCATGTCATCCTTATCGCCTGATACTTTGGACACCATGGTACGTACCAAACAGGGGCCAGGGCTACGGCTTTGTTTCTTTCACACGTTTTCTGTGAACCTGTGTGCCATTGATCTGTCATATAGAATCATATTCTCAAATGCATCCTGATACAATGAACGGCAATGATATTATCTGACAGGGTTGTGTGGATGATGACTTGTTTTTTTTAGTTACTGATTCTGAATAACTATGACTGTAGATGAGATGGGCCGATAGGATTCAACGTGGTGTAGAAGGTGCAAAGAAGACAAAGAACTTTTTTCTGGGAAGATCCGAATGTTGTTGGCCATATTTATGCTCCTTTTGGCAGTCGCTCTTCATTGGTTTGGCTTCATCGGCAAGTAGATGGATCGAATATGTTACAACTATAACGGGATCCCTAAAGGGAGGGATTCTTAATTCATCTGTGCAACTGGACTTTTATATACTGATGAATATATGGCCGATTTCTTGATGAGATGCTTTTTGTTCTTCAGCTGTTAGTTTTAGCTTTTGGTAAAGTGTAAGGTTTTTTTTTATTTTTATTTTTTCATTCATAAGGAGGAAGGGGCTCTATAACATTTATGTAGTCATTTCATCATCTGAAATAATGAGTATGATATACCTATTGGATTGACTGAATAACAGTACTTTTGCTGGAATCCATGGTAAATGCATATTAGCGTTGCAACATTGAATATTTTGATAGATGTGAGATGGTCTTTGATTGGTAAGCATAATGCAACTCGTGTAGGATGGTTAGTGAGTTTTTGATCCACAAGAGTAGGACACGTGTACATTTGTCAAAGCCAAGGTTGGTAGTATGGATGTAGATCGAGCTAGTTCAACTTGTCAGTTTGGGCTTGGGTTGCTATCTCTAGGTTAACCCACTTTGTCTTGGATCAGTCCTATCTATTCGGGTAATCTGTTGATTTCGCTCGACGTCCCTTGTTGACTTTATGTCAATGTAGCTGCCGGAGGTATCTTTGTAATTAATGAAATTTAAGGGTTAATTTCTCAAAAGAATACTAAATATTTTATTATGTATCGAAAAAGGTATTCTTTCCGTCCCATACAAGACGGTTCATTTCTTTTCGGCACGGTTATTTAGATGAATGGTATAAAATTAATAAAGTGATAAAAAGTAGGTAAGTCCTTCAACTTTTGAAGAGATAATTATTTCCTAAGAAGGTACGAGCAAGTCTTTATTTATTTAATCAATGCAAAGCTAATTAAATTGCACCTTTTATTTTTAGAAATATTGAAACGCAGTAAATATTAGAGGTATTTTTGCACTTTTTAGTCCAAATATTATTGCATTAGTAACGAGTAAACTACATTTTGCCCCCCTAAAGTATGTGAAATTCGTGAGTTTCAAAATTTAACAGTTAAGACTTAAGAGGCCAATTTAGTAAATAAAGTAATTGTATATGCGGAATTTCGGTTCTACATTTTCATGTAGTTTCGGGGTTGGAAATTTCACCAGTTTTTTCTCCCTGTAACTGCAATTATTATTGTTCTCAATCCAAAAAGATTCAGCATTTCGAGTTCGAGATTTTAAAAAATGTCGCAACATATAGCGATAGAGACATCCACGGCGGCGGCGGCGGCGGCGGCGGCGACGACGCCGAGGAGCACGAGCGGCGGAAAGAGCCGCGTGGGTGAAACGACGGGCGAGTGCGCGGCGGTGTGCTGCTGCTGCCCTTGCGCGGTGGTGAACCTCCTCGTTCTCACCGTCTATCGCCTCCCCGCCGGCATCTGGAGGAAGAAGCGGAGAAAGAGGCTCCTTTCCAAAAAGAACGACAAAATTTCAGCGGAGAAATGGGAGAATCGACGGCAGTCATCGACGGAGGGATCGCGCGGCGGTGGTGACGTGTACGGCGGAGAAAACGACGCCGTTCGATGGGATAATGAGATGTGGCGCCGGTTTTATTGGGGCGGCTTCTGGCGGAGCGATTCGAGGGGAGATGATGATGGATGATTAATGATTAATTATATTACTTTTTATTTTTATGGTGTATGTAAACTTACTAAAATTCTATTTCGTTTGTAGATATAGCATTAATTATTCTAAGTCCTGAGGCCTCAACCAATCGAAGCATAGTTAGATCAATTTGGACCACTGTTTCACATGTTATAAATATTAGTACAATAAACATTTGTTGATGAGATTAATACGACATCACAAACATCAAGTGACACCTAAATATGTGAAATGGAGTGTATGTGTGTTGGTCTAATAGTAGAGTGGTTAATGTTCGAGATCAAAGGTCTCAAGTTCGAGTCCATCGTGACGCAACCTTAAATTTCTATATTAAATTGATAAAAAAAAATTGTGAAATGGAGTTTGTTTTGAGGTCGTTCAACTCTTTTGATTTCCTTGGATTAAATAACAAAATGTGTAGATATTTAATTACGCAAATGAGATAAACTTAGTCATTAAATTTATGTGTGTACAAATGTCACACGTAAAATCCAACTGCCATTTGAGATTTTCAATACTGAAAAAGAGCTTAAAAATAAATTTGTCAAAATCAATTTACATTGATAATATACTAAGTTAAAATTGTCAAGATATTATTAGGCTAAGATAGTATATTATCCATATTATGTTATATACGTAATTTCAACGCTTTTCAACACACATATACGTAGTCACTATTTTCATTTATCTTCAATAAAATTAGATATATCAAAATTTGATTTAATATACATTTTAGACTATATTTTAAAGAATGAAATTATATGAAGTTACGGTCAATGTATATATAATTAAACAATAATAATAATAATAAAATTATTGAACCTACTTTCAAATATTTTTGTTTATGAAACATAAGAAATGTAAAATATATACTAGATGTTTTTGGTTCCATGTGAAAGCCTAAATCCATGGGACGACAAAGAACGACTATTCCTTAATCTTAATTAGTGAGAAAGGGTTCATAAGGGAATTATGTCTTCCTATATTAAATTGCATAAACCATAGGATGGGAATTGATCAAACAAAAGAATTATCATTGCTTTCTTGTCCCATTTCCTTAGGTGGTGATTGATGAGCATAAATGAAATAAAAATCGAATTGAGAGTTATATCTATTTATAATCTTATGATTGATGCATTTTCACTATTGAAAATTATCACTTCATCATTATTCACCCAAAATGGGAATAGTCGTTCCTTCTAGCCCACATGTCAAATTTTGTTCTTAGTTATAAATTGATGGCGTTAACTTAAAATATTGTATATTTTCATTGAAAGAATATTACAATTATAATTCTACAACATCATATAAATTTATTCTGTATAATTTAATTATGAACTGAATTCTAAAGTCCAAGGATATTGTTGCTTTAAATAGGTATTTTCCCAACCTAGCCCAACAATATATGAGGTGGAACTGAAAATATGTACCGGTGAAAATTTGGATATGGTTAGTTGGAAATTGCATAATCGAATCGAAAATTTGATTATTGGTAAACTGAATAATTGATTTCACTGGATTCAGTTAGATATTATGTAGTATTATTTCAAAAATATCGATTATTGGTATATTCGATAACCGAGTGGATATGTCGAAATAATTGAAAATAATATATATTTTATTTTTGTAATAATTATTTTTTCAAATTACTATTTTAGCTTAGTTGGTTTAGGCTTAAAGCCCAAAGTTTCCACAAGTCTTGTGTTCGGTCTTTCTTCAAGCTAAAATTAGTATCTTCTATTCTTGCTGATAATAGAGTAATAATAAATAAATTTAAATCGTAAAGTTTCTCCTTTATGAGGAAATTGAGTGGTCGGTTTCTTTCTTCAGCAGAATTTAAATATGTACTATATTTCGGGCATTCGATTTCAATTAACCAAAAATTTAATCGATAACTTTAATAGAACCAATTTTTCATCCCTAAAAATATGTGTAGCCACAAATTTAAAACCTACCTATCCCTAACGACCATCTCGCTCTTTCACTTATTGGAATAATAAAAAGATGAACTTAATTTAGTGGTAGAGTGGTTAATCTTAAAGGTCTCGGGTTCGAAGTCACCGCGACGTGCCTTTAAAAATTTATGTATTAAATTACCAAAAAAAAGAGATGAACTTGCCATGATTTGTAAAAACACTAGAATTTTAGACTTTGAGATTGAAAATGAATTGAGATTCATTAGGTAAACATATTAAAATGATTCATCAAATGTCATATTAATGCTTTTTTTGGAGAAGTCTCCTTCAGGAAAAAAAATGCTTTTTGAAGAAGTTAATTATTTATAAAATTCAAAGCGATGTTTATTACAATTAATCTCTTAAATAGGAACTAACAAGTAGCAACCTAACCCTAGTAATAAATTTTTTAATAAATTTTTTAAATCTGTACAAACTCTCTTTGACCTCCATCAATAAATTTTTTAATAAAATGATTTATAAACTCCACCATTTCCCAATAATTCACTTGTCTGTTCTTCCTTGTTTGCTTCCCTTATGATTCCATTTAATGATTTTAAAAAAGAGCCCGCGTTAAAATCTGTATGTCCTGGGCATAAATATTTTATATATTTTATTCATTTTTCTTTATTCAAAGACTTCATAAACTCCGTCGTCTTATATAATATTTTTAAATTATAAGATGTACGTCATTCTAATATAAAAATGGGTATTCCAAATGTTTGTATAGTCGAATTCAAAATATGTTAGTAATATAAACTATAGTCACAATAACTAAATTATAAGAGTTTTACATAATATATAAGATCCCCCAAAAAAAAAAAAAAAAATAGTTTCCCATTCTTTTGACAATATCTCGTAAAACCTCTAATATCTTAGTAAGGATGCAAACAATACCGTATTTTTAAAGTGATTTTGTAAACTCTACAATATATTATATTCCCTTCGTTCCAATTATATAAATTGATTGAATTTTTCACAAAGATTAAAAGAATCATGAGGAAAAAAAATATACAAGTAAACTTCATAATATGCTCATATTTATTCTTTAATGATGAATTAATGCTAAAGTTAATCAAAGAGTTAAATAAGGGTGTGTTAGTATGAGTTGAAAAGAAAAATAAAAATAATTACGGGGAGTTTTATGACAAATAAACCAATCTACATATTTGAAAATTGTTCTTTTTAAAAAAAGTTTATAAACATATTGGGACTATAAATGAATTGAGACGGGGGAGTAAGTTGTTAGGAAAACCTAAGCTCAGCAAAACAAGCACCCTCTCTGAATAGAAACATTTAACAATTTAGATTAGATTTTATGTTATATACTTAATATTTCGTAAGATGTGTTAATTGAAACCAACTTGCAATTAATTCCTGGGAGAAATCTATAAATTTAAGATCACATATTTAAAACCACTACTTATATAATTTAGACTTAAGAAAAAAATATTTAGTTAAACATAAATTCTGTCGTTTTGTTATCTTACAAATGGATGGTTGTGCAAACTCCATATTTTGCAAAATATGATATTCGGGTTTTAATAGATAATTTTGTCCAATATTTTGATAAAACATGTATAATTTAGTTTAAATTGATCAACAACATTTATATATATTTCGAGAGTTCGTTAAAATTTTGATATAAATTAATGATTTACGGAAAGGTTTGTACGAAACCTTTTATAGGTTAAATTCCGTACACCGATTTTAAACATAACTTATCAAAATTAATGATTTATGGAATGTTTGTATGAAACCGTTCGTAAAACGAATTAAAATTCGAATTTAAACAGAACTAAGAAATTACTATATTGCTAAATATAATTTGAATTCAACTATTGATTCGGCTTATAAAATGTCATCCGTTATTTTACCCTTATGATAACCCTATTTAGGCAACACAAGTCGTAGAGAAAGAATTGTTCTATGTTCTCACAGACTTAGTTCAATTGATTAACAATTATTATAATTGAGACAATGATCAAAATCGAGTCTAACAACCGCAATGTTATAGTTTAACTCTCTTTAGAATGTATCATTGTGAGCAATATATAAATATCTTTTTATTTATTTAATCGTTGAATTATTATAACTCTTTCATATTCTCATAAGTCTTGGTCGAAAGGTGCTAGCTTTTGGGACTAAAATTGCCATCCGACAACGCGGTGAGTTGCAGTCATAAAATAATTATCTTAGCTCTGCACAATATTTAAGATTTAGTCAATAGGAAATAATATTCACATTCATACCACATGGCACGACTTTATAGGATATTAAATCACCGCGCAATAGGTATATGTTCCAATTTTATTTATGCATATATACCCAATGGATGGAATTATACTATTTCCAACTTAATAGATAAGCAATATCCAATATTTTAATGTGAAAAATACTTTAAAGAAATAATGTCAAGAGCATTAGTCCTTTTTATAAGCAAAACACATATGTAGTATGTCTATGTATTATTAAATTTATGTGAAAATGTTCCTACATAAATTTATTTTATTTTTAAACATTTTGACACAAGAGCACTAATCATTTTTATAAGCAAAACACGTATATAGTAAGTATTAAATTTATATGAAAATGTTCCTACACAATTTAATTTAATTTTTAAACATTTTCTACACAAATTTTTTGTTTGACTAAGTCGCTGTGCTGCTGTGCATATATGATATATTTATTTTCTAATTTTATCCCTAACAAGCAAAATGAAATATCATGGGCACATACGAGAAGCAAGCAACAACTAGAGGTGGCAAAGTAGCGGGCCGGGCTGGCCCGGCCCCGGGCTCGTCGGGTTTTTATATTTTTCGGGTCGGGTTGGGCCTGTTTGAAATTTTTTCGAGCCTAGAAATATGAAGCCCAAACCAGTCCCAGGTGGGCTTTCGGGCGGGTGGGTTTTTTTAGATTATTTTTTGATTTTTTTAATATATCAAATTAATATTTTAAATTTCAAAAAATAAATAAATTAAATACATAATTAAAATCTCATAACTCCAACTTAAATAAAGAATTAGTGATAAGAACATATTAAGCTTACTTATTCTTATGATAATGCTTCTCATATATTTTGACATATTTATGTATTCATACGATGATATTGTAATGCAATATAATTTTAATTCTTTAATTTAAGGATAAATAAATTAGTAATTATAAATCAAAGGTAAATGATATTATTAAACGTTAATTCCACTTATACGCCTAAAATAATAGAAAAAATAAATCAATTATACAATATATATTTAAGATCAATAATTCAAAATAGTTTTTACATATTATAAGGTTATTAATCATCAACCTATATATTTTTGGAGATCATTTCTTTATGAATTATTTTTGAAGTTATTATTTTTTTAAGAATTTTGATGTGTTGCAATTCAAAAAAAAATATTTTCCTGACCAGTATGTGAATTAGTTAGAAACTTTTACTATAAAATATAATTAATATTATTAAAAAATTATAGATATGTATATTAAATAATTTATAAAATATATATATTTAATAAAATATTGGGCGGACTTTTTTAGCCCAAAACCTCGAACTTTTTTGGCCCGAAGCCCAGTAGGCCCGAGATTTTTTTCCGATGGGCTTTTAGGCCTGGTTTTTTCGGGCCTTTAATTTTTAAGCCCAAATCAATCCAAACCCCTAGTACCCCGGGCGGGTTTTTCGTGCCGAGCTCATTTTGTCAGCTCTAGCAACAACCAACATAGAGCAGAAGACATTCTCTTGTGAATATTTGGATGTATAGTGCATTCATTTAATTAAGATTTACTAATTTTCAATTAAAATTTATTATTTTTAAACTAAACTTATTAATTATAATTAAAATTTAATTAAGATGATTGAAAGCCAACTATCATTTCGAAAATATTCAAATAAGTTTAGATTTGAGAAAGTCATATTTTTTTTTTGGTTTCATTTTATTATTTAAGTTTTCAATTGCAACCATGGAGGACCTCTTTAAAATAAAATAAATAGCTGTTTGATTTCCATGAAAATTAATGGTATTTTTGGTTCTCATGGTTTTATGGTGGTGCTCTTCCTTTTCATTGTCCCTCTATATTGGGATCGAATATACTAGGTTGGTCTTGGTTCTAGAAATACCAAGTATGGTCATATCAACTGAATTGTTGGGGAATGAATTTAAAAGAATTTTGCTAACGGTGTTGAAGGCTTAGACTTCTAATACTCAAATAGTAGCACAAGTGTCATAAGAATCTACCCCTCTTTAGGTCTTTACTAGTATGTAGATTGCCTTTACACCATCATTAAAATATTAGTTATTAACAGCTTCTGGGTTTTGAAAGTTTACAATGTGTGTCTAATCCTTGACATGTGACATAAATACTAAGTTTGTATCCAAAGACCGATTCAGTTACTGCACGAACCCGTATCCAAAGACCAGTTTTTTTTAATGATCTTTGCTTGATGGTGTGTGGTTATTTTCTCCCTAGTGTTGTTGATCTTGTGCAATCTATTGTTATCAGGTGAACCACTATGCTTCTAAGAGGATGCTGCTACAATGACATCTGGCTAATTCTACCTCAGAGCGCGGGCTTATGGTAATGCTACATCCATCATTCATAGCAAAATTTAGACAGTTTAGTGCAAATTTGCAATAAAGGATGTTGAAATTGATGTATAAACAAATATAGAGCTGTAAATTTTGGCCTATAGTTTATGAATGTTTGTTGAACTCACGCAAACAATATGTAAACCATCCATTGGAAAGAGCAGCAAACTATCGAAGTTCTGGCGTTGATTGATGCTTTCCTTTTGTAAAAAATTGGGCTATGGTTGAGTTAATTATGTGTTAGGTCTATTTGTGATGGGGTTGTTGCTAGGAGATTTACATCTTGATTTTTATTTGGCCTGTGTAGGGTAAAATTGTTCTATTTTCATCCCTAGTGTTTGGCAGGTGATGTGGGGGCGAAAAATATAACTGGGTATTGTTCATTCGCTACAAAGTTTTATTATGTTTTTAATTTTCTTTATTGCTTTTGTTTTTAAGTCAATTTATAAGTGGCAATTCATTGTTTAAGATTTTCTGATAAGAAAAGGACTTGAATCAAATTGGATGGTGGCGATATATCTTTTAGATTTTCTGATATGTATTTGATGTAAATTATCATGATTTATGTTTTTGTCAAGGATCTATTGTGATATGTTAATTTTCTGTTCTTGAAATAAATCGATCGATTTGTACGGATTTAAATATAGTTTTATTTAAAAGAATATAATATTTAATTCTAATTAAATATTCAAGCATAAATGTTTATATTAATTGCGGATGTATGCGCACTTTTGTGTATTGGCAGATGCAAGAATGTTGATTGATTATGAGTATTTTGGTGATGTGTCATTAAATACCACAAATTGCACGAATCGTGCAAATATACATCATATAAATGGTTGGAGGCACACAAAGAGACCAGGTTAAAGCTGCACCCAACTTCCTAAATATGAATAAGCCAACTTTACATCACTAAAAATTGTGCAGGTAGTTTTAAGACTATATATATAAAAGAATCGTTACACTAAATTGTGATTAATTTTGAATATGCAGATTTATGTTGGACCTCCACAGACATGCACTCTTGTGTAGAATAATCATTTGGCTTTATATTTAGTCTTATTTGCCACTTGATAATATGTATGACAATTGAATTTTGTCAACATAATTGAGTTCTTCTCATCTTGTTCCATTTGTGTGTGTGTGTGTGTTTGGTTTGGATATCATTTGTCATGGTAGATGTTTTTTGTTTCTTAGCTGTTGCATTATGTTTTCTATTTGTGCATTGTGCAGTTTCGTGCTTGCAGTTGGATAATTATGATTATCACTTCTCCACTCATTAATAGAAGTGACCTTCCGTGATTGGAGTATCATTAACATGCTATGTGAAATTTTTGGATTAAAATTCAAAACTTCTAGGAAACATAAATTCTGCATTTTAGTTGTATCGATATAATCTGACAAATTGAAAAGGAGTAATGGCAGAGGTGCTCATTGGAATCGGAACCGGCGATTTGAACCGGAACTATGGTCAACGGTATCGAATCGGAACCGTTGACCATGGTTCCAGTTCCGTTTCAGATTCTGGTTCCGTATCTTACACAGGCCGGTTCCGGTTTCGAACCTTAAGAGCCATGGAACCGGTGGTTCCTTTTTTTATAGTTTTTTTTTTTAATTTTTTGTAATGCTATTTGTTGTATATGTTCAAAATACACTAATTAAATGTATATATTATAAATAAAATACAAGAAATTAGGGAAAATCACCAAAAAAAAAAAATTGAATTTGGAACAGCCCGAACCGGCGGTTCTAGTTCCGAACCGTCGATTTGGGCGGCCAAATTCAAATTTCAAACATCCCAATTCATCTATAAAATACCCCTTCAATCCAATAATTTTAACACATCAATTCATATTCTCTATATCTCTATTTCTCTTAATTATAATATTCTTGAATGTTATAATTAAACCCAAGCCCTATTCTTTTTTCCTCTTCCTCGTCCCCCTAATTTATAATTTCTTTCATCTGTTTAAATAGATTTTTTACCTTACCATACTGTAAACTATAATATAGTTATAATTTGATTCATTTGTCCAAGTTATTGAATTTTTTTATAAGTTGTAATTTATTAGATGTACCACATTATAATTGACTTATGAGTTAAATTTTTTTACATTATACAATTACAATTGATTTATATACATCTCATATATTTTTGAACAAATATATAAAGAAATTACAAGTAAAAATAAAATAAAATAAAACGACAGTTCACGATTCGGAACCATGAACTGGCGGTTCGGAACTGGAACCGTCTATCCTCGATCTATATGGTTTCAGTTCCAAAATTTTGGAACCAGAACCATGAACAGGTATATGATTATTATGCAAAGGTTTCATATGACTGGAATATGGTAAGTTATTTTTTCTTTTTCACATGCTACCTATAAATAAGGAAAGGTAAATAAAAGAAATTTAGGATTCTCGTCTATGAATTATTAACTGTTTATCCAACATTAAATATATTTAATAGCAAGAAACAAACTGTTGGATCGAATTTACTCTACAAGTAATTTTAAGGAGGGTTATTAGGTTAGTGTATAATATGTTTTGTCATATTATGGGTTATTAGTACGAGCTTATTTCGATTGGTTAACATATTTATGATTTGAGATAAATAAGTGAAATTAAAGCGAGCAACATGTCACGTGGATACTGTCAAGTCCTTACCCCTTGTTTAAAGTTGCGTCTCATCCGTCACATCGTCACACATGTCTTCGTATTTGACGTATTCTCGGATAACTTAGATTTAGCTCATCTACAAAAGCATTTCGTCTTTTTCGCCTTTTCTCTTTTCTTCTTTTTGATTATTTGATTTCATTTCATCAATTAAGCTGCTGCCCCTCTTAATCTATATGCATTTGTTTATTTAGTTTTCAAATGATTTCACTCATGCATCTTCTTCGGCTTTGTCATTATAATTTGTATATATTGTGTCAAGGAAGGAAAAAAACAATTTTCCTGACGTAAAATAAATAAATTTGATCTGCTTCAGTTAAACTTAAGTTCAAGTCCTTGATCATTGTAACGATTACGTTCTGATGAGAATTATATATATGTGATCAAAAGTTGCAAATTATGGTACAAATCGAATTATTTGCTATTGGGTTCTATACGTTAAAATTAGGGCTTAGCATAGGGATGTCAATGGGTGGGTTTTACCCGAATCAGAACCAGTAAATAAGTAATGGATTTAGTTCTGGATCTGACCCATTAGACATTGGATCCGGATCGGACCAAGACCATCAACTATGGGTCTTAGCGATCGGGATCTCAACAGTCCGGATTTAGAACCGCACCGAGAACCGAACAAGAACCAGAACTAGAACCGAACCGTTGCTTTATAATTTAATGTGTTATGAGTGATTTTGAATCGATATGGATAAAACTAGATCATTGACACGCCTATGTAAACTTAGGCTTGTCAATAGACGAGTTTTACTCGGACCAAAACTAATAAATAAGTATTGGTTTTGGTTCTGGAACCAGAACCAGATCTGGACCGGACCATCAAACTATGGATCTAAACGGTCCGGGTCTAAAGCGGCTCCGAACCGCACCGAACCGAACCGAACCATTGCTTTAAAATTTAATGGGTTTTGAACGGTTCCGGATTGATTCAGGTAAAAGTAAAACCCACCCATTGACATCCCTAACTTAGCATATGTGAATGCGGAATAAGTTTTGGAAAATATTGCATCATTTGTTCCACGATATTCCTAATAAAAATGTGATATTAATTGGTTTAGATGAACTAAACCTAACTATAATTTACACCCTAGAGGGCGCTTTTAAAGCTGCTATCAAGTTCTCAAACTTGAAAATTTAAAGTTTATTTGTATATTCATGGATTACATTATTTTCATTTAAATGAATAAGGTATCTTGGTTTAAAAATAATTAAGTTGTTGAATTTGAGAATTGTGAAATTAGGGCTTGTATACACTAATCCCTAAACATTCTTGAGCATTTAATGTGACACATTCCCTCTACGCATTGATAGATGACTCCCACCCTCTCTCTCTCTCTCTCTCTCTCTCTCTCTCTCAAATTCAGGAATTAATCCATAAACAAAAACCTCAAACCCCACTCCCAAACCACAACTTGCCCCTACACACAAATTATGAAATATACACTTTTTCTCTCCCTCTATAAAGCTAATTTGTCTACTTCTCTTGTTCATATCTTCATTTGCTGAGCTCAGTACTTTTTTAGTCTTGTTTGCTGAGATTTCTGGGAATTAAAGTAGGAATTTGGAGGCAGATCTGTGGCGGCCAAAGAATGTCTGTGGATATGAATTCGGAGCGAGTTTGTTACGTTCAGTGCAACTTCTGCAACACCATTTTAGCGGTATAATATTATCTATCTATATATAATATGTGTGTATATAATTTTGTACTATTCAAATCATTTGTGGTTGATTGGCATGTCCAATAATTAAATCTTAAACAAACAAATTTCCTCAACACAGAGATCTGTTTTAGATAAGGTGTAAGAGGCATAAGTTCCTTACCTAATTTTTGCGACCACTTTCCCCCCGAAACTTTAGCAATAGAAATTGGGGGAAAAAGATGTTTGCTTCAGAATTTAATTTGATGTTTTTGTGTCGACTATTGGATCTTCCAATCTCTCTTTTAACGTACTCATATATATATATATGTGTGTGTGTGTGTGTGTGTGTGTTTGTTATTTTGGTTTTCCTGATGAATTTTCCTGACATAAAGCTGCCAGATCGATGAATTTCGATGACCTAAGAAAGAAAATATCAAATTAGACCAGCATAATTGATGCACTTATTGATGATTATTTCTATAAATTTTGATATTTTATGTTACTCCTTTAAAATTTGAAGTGGTTTAATTTATGGCTAATTAGTAAGCGAAAAACAAAAACCTACCCCTTTAAAGAAATAATATTGTTTGCCTAAGATTTAAGAAATTGAAAAAAAAATTATAGTATATATTTATCCATTGTAGAGAGATTGAGAATCCTGATAGTGATCTACTAAAAATAGCATGAAACTCTGGTTTTTTTAGGGTTCTTGAAAGCTTTTCCATTTTTTTTCTTTTAGTTTTGTCTAATTTTACAAATTTTTTGTTTATCATCATCTATAGTATGATAGTATTTCCTGATGAAGAAAGCAAAATACCCGCAATAATAGTATTATCCATTTGGAAACTCTGATACTAAATCATAAAATCGTATTTTTCTGAAAAAAGAGAGTATACTAATTCAAATGATGATGATTCTTCTGTCTTCGTTATACGGTCTTTGTTAATTTCCGTTCCAGTCCAGTCGTTTTCTTCACTCTCTCTCTCTCACACACACACACACTTATAAAACACACATAAAGAGGTAAAGAGAAGGCGACTGGCCAGCAGAAAAAGTGAAAGGAAAAACCCATACACTTCTTTTTTCAGCACAAGCCACTAATGGCCATTGCTTATGTGCCTGCAATCATTTTTACTTTCAATTATTTCGTCACACTCTCATAACTGGTTGGCGGGCATCCAATAATTAGAATATTACATACCTCTAATATTTATTTATATTCCCCTTAAATAAATATTAGAGGTATGTAACAGTGAAGAAGGGTTTTCCTGTTTAGGGTTTAGCTGAAAAACTGAAATTTTGTAGGTTTTCTCTTCTTACTACTAGTCGGATCCGACAAAGTTTGATAGAACATAAATAGCATGGGATGAAATTAATGTTTGCTAACAAGTGAGAAATGAAATGTAGGTTAATGTTCCAGGAAGCAACATCTTGAATGTGGTGACTGTTAGATGTGGGAACTGTGCTAATTTGCTGTCTGTTAATATGGGGATTGCTCCACTCAGTTTATCTCCAAGATTTCCAGGTATTTATATTATTTATGTACGTATATATATGTTATAACTAATCACTTTCCAACATTATGCAATACAAAGTTACATATATAATTTAAGTTTTACAGTTTAAAAGTACTATGTTATAATTGACATTTTTGGTGTATTCTATTTTCTTCTGACTTAAACTGCATTAAATAGATTAAAATTTAATGACATTAAGTTTAAAAGAAACTCATGACAATTATTTTTTGGTTTTGAACCGTTTAGTTAAAAAAAATGTCTTATGGTGTTTACAAAAAAAAGAATTAAACATTTAGCTTTTGTACTTTTTCTAATACATAATTAACACAATATGTAGGATGTAGATTAATTGGCAGGTAAACAAAGCTCGCAACGTGAGAATAAGCTTATTTAGTAAAATGATATACGAGATATCTATGATCTATTATTAATGTGAAAGTGAAAGTGTCTATTCTAACAAATTTTAACATATCTATAATATTTTTACTTATTCTCATTTCTAAGGATGATTTAATTAGTTAATATATATTTGCATTATATTTTTTTGACATAAGATAAGGTACAAAACTCTTCAAAAATTAAAATAATTAAAATTCATGTAGTCTTCATATATCATTTACATTCGTAACTTTAGAAAATGCTAACCAAGCATGCTAAATAAGATTTATGCCTCTTGACTCTAGCTTCTTAATGAGTGTTATTCCAATTTTGAAATTGTATTGTTCAATATTTTTCTCTTTGCCATTAATTCCTTGCATTTAGAGTTCCTGCTGGTCGTGTGTATATATATATATATAGGATTGGGTTAATACAAATCTATTTTTTCGTAAGAACCTAAAACCAATGTATTTACGTACAAAGTTAATGCATTTTACGTATAAAGTTAATGCACCATTGAGTTCTGGTAAAAGACAACACTATTCATCAATATTTCGTAGTGCGTGTGTGTGTGTTGACCTAGTGGTAGAGTGGTTAATGCCCGAGGCCAAAGGTCTCGGGTTCGAGTCCACCGTGACGCAGCCTTTAAAATTTCTGTATTAATTGACCAAAAAAAAATAAATTTCGTAGTGCATTAACTTTATACGTAAATACAATGGTTTTTAGGTTTTTACGAAAAAATAGGTTTTTATTTGATCTTTTCCATATATATATTTACCAATATTTGCATTCTTACGTGATAATATATATATACTGAATTAAACTGATATAAAATTGGCTCATCATCTTATAACATTATAACATCTGATTGCGCCCAGAAACAACAATCAATCGGCGAGGCTGCTATTAAAGACAGTGGCTCATCTTCAACGTGTGATAGATTTGCTGCATTGCAACTTCAACATGAAGTACAACCTAAGACGCCTCCAATAAGCCGTAACGTTTTCTAATTTTTTATCTTTATACATATATAGAGGGTCGATTCATCGCTTATCATTCGCGAACAACTTTCATGGATACCGATGAGGGGACTAAGAGGGTGTTTGGCTAAGCTTATTTTAGAAAGCTTATAAGCTCCAACAACTTATAAGTTGTTTTAAGAACTTATAAGATATGGTGTATTAAGAGCTTATAAGATGTTAAAGTGTTTGGATAACAAGGGTAAACATGGAAATAAGAAAATATATCCGAGTTATTTTTGTAGTTTTGTTGTAACTTATAAGATCATTAAAAAATATGTTGGGTTTTGAAGCTTTTTTTTAATAGAGCTTATAAGCTCTTAGAGCTTATTTTGAAAACTTATAAGCTCTCTAACAACTTAATTTGCCAAACATATTGATTGAGCTTATAAGCTCTTAAACAACTTATAAGTTGTTTTATAGAGCTTATAAGCTCATCCAAACACCCTCTAACTATCAGCGGTAATCATTAAAGATGCTCACAAATGATAAACGACCTACCGATCCTCATATATATGCATTCGACTTGTAAATTTATCATTTGTGTCATTCTCATATACATGTGCATTGAAAATCACAGATTTACGAATAACAAATTAGGAACATCAAAAGAAAGAAGAAGAATATTTCTCATCAAAAATGTTGTTTCCGTGACACCATATCTTAAAAATCCACTTTTTAACCAAGTTGAGAATTTCATGATTTTCCTTGAAAAAAGTGATGACAGAAGAGCACTCACTTTTATCGTCCTCCTCACTCTTGGCCTATTGCGACTGCGACATCACATTCATTTCTATATCACTAATTTAGAAGTTTTTTTTTATACATTACATGAATATGTATGTATATATATGGTTGGGTTGGTTATAGAGAGAATTAACTCTTAAGTAAGAACTAAGAATCAATAACCGTCGTTAGATTAAATAAGATCGAACAACTCATAATTATTTAATGATAATAATAGTTAAATCCTTAAATTTTTGAAATTTTGATTTTTCACATTCTATTATTTGTTGTTCGTGTAATTTATGTTGTTGTTCATATAATTGTAGTTCTTGTGGATGCTAACACAATCTAATTAATTGTTATGTTCACGTAATTCATGTTGTTGTGGATGTAATCGTAGTGATTGTGCATATGTAAACTGTTACCGTAAATCAATATATAAAATCACTTGATTATAGGGCTAAACGGTTTCCAATAAAATCCGAAGATAAGAAACGATCTATAATTAATCTTAGCCATTAGATTATAAAAAATGGATGGACCAAATTAGTTCTTAATTCTAAAAAAAATAGAGTTCTTATTTGATTCACTCCCTCTCTCTATATATGTGTATTCTGAAAAGGAGATTGTTTTAAATATGTTAGTCCGATGAGATGATCAGCCAATAGTTTCATTTTTCAGTCTCATTTATATGTTTGTTTGTTAACGCTCTCTTTCATTATTGACGACCTCTTTTATTTCATTAATTATGATCATATCTTACATTAAATTGGTTAAAGAAATTAATTGCATATTGAGGGGTGTTTACTTTATATGATTTGGTTGGATAGATAAAATTAATCTAACATAATCAAGTGTTTACTTTTAATGATTAACATTTGAGTATATCCTAAAGTCCGAAATTATTTCAATTCTTCTTCATTGAATTTAAACCAACCAATGTAGATGGGATTGGAACAATCCTCCAAACAAAGGGAAAGTTCTTTTATCTCAATTGTAATCCTCCACTAATCCTTTGTAGTAAACAAATGAATAATAGATAAAATTATATTATCATACATTTAATTAATCAAATACTCAATCCTTTTAAATGTTAATCATGAAAAGTAAACGTTCCTAAGTGTTTTATTATTCCAACTCTTGCTGTATACTTGTTAAATAACTTTGAATAAAAATTTTGCAGCACCGGAGAAAAGACAACGTGTTCCATCAGCATACAACCGTTTCATAAAGTAAGTATATAATGGCCAAAACCAAAAACCATGGAAGACTTTATATATTTTCCTATTTTCTTCGACATATCTATGTACAAACACAAATCTGATCCATGTATAATTAAAATGTAACTAGGAAAATGTTAATTTGAGTATATTAATGTTAGAAGCAATGAATCCTTTACAGAGAGGAGATTCAGAGGATAAAGGCTAGCAACCCTGAAATTACTCATCGTGAAGCTTTTAGTGCAGCTGCAAAAAATGTAAGTCGTTAGATTAAATAAATAAACGGATTATTTTGCTAAACAATTAGTAATTAAAAGTGTTCTTGTTTGCCTTGAATTGATACAGTGGGCACATCTTCCTCATATTCACTTTGGACTCAACAAAAAAACTAAGATCTGAGCCATGCAGCAACACAAGGGTGTTTCTAAATATGTTATAATTAATCTCTATTAGTAAGTATTTGGAGATTTGTTAAATTACGAAAAGTTTACAAAAATAAGCTTGTGGCAGTGCTAGAGTATTGGATTCGATGAGGGCTAAGGTGCTATTTTCCACATGGTAAGTTTATTTTTGTATTTTGTGGGATTGATATATGTTCAGTTAAAACAAAATTGTGTTTGATATATCTCTGTGGTAAATTAATGTAATTTGCTCCCCCTTTATGTGATTTAATTAGTTGAGACTTTTAAATTCTTGTGTTCATGTGGTATATATATAGGGAAATGACCAAATGCGAAACACATTTTTTTTATCGTGAACTATGCATGAAACATGTAAAGATGATGCATAAAACTTTATAAAGTTGTGCATAATGAAAACTTTCTAAAATTGTTTTGTTTTGAAACATTTTTAGAATGTTTTCGTTATGCATAACTTTATAGACTTTGTTCATCGACTTTATACGTCTGTGCATAGTTTTTAAGTTTTAAAAAAATATGAGTTCTCACTGGATCCAACCCATGCATATATATATATATATATATATATATATGGGTTGGATCGAGTGAGAACTCATCTTTTTTGAGAACTTGAGAACCATGCATAAGATGTTGAAGATAATGCACAAAGCGAGTATAAAGTTGTGCATAATGAAAACTTTCGAAAATTGTTGCACAACAAAATAATTTTAGAAAGTTTTCATTATCACAACTTTATACCGCTTTGTATCATCTTCAACGTCTTATGCATGATTCGCAGTTCGCAAAAAAGATGTGGTTCTCATTGATCCACTCCTATATATATATATATATATATATATATATATATATATATATATATATACACGTACATTATATAATACATAAAATTAACTATTATTATAGTTACAATATGATTTTTTTTGAAAATATGTTCATTGTGTTTCTAATAAAATGCATTCTTAAATTCATTTCTATCAATTCCTTTCGGGTTTCTTTTGTTGTTACAATTTTTCTCTATTTCTTTGCTTTTCATAACATAGGGTAGCTAGCTCTTGAGATAATTCAAGTCTCGCTCTATTTCAAGGCAAAAACTTATGTATATCCTTATGTACGATGTATCTTATTCCAATTAAAGTCTATAAATGTCTAATTAAGATTAATTAATTCACAAATTAAGATTTAATTAAGATAGATACAATTTTCATTAAGATTTAATTAGAATTGATGTACCATTCATCATGATATACCGAAGAGTACCCCTTCTTGGCATATTAGTTTTCTTTCATCTTGTTTCAGTGATATGCAATTATTGCATCTGCGGTTTGTAACTTCAGCTCAATTAGTTGTGAACTTTTGGCGTATGAATTTAGATTTGCTTAAACGATTTTCTAGAGTTGCAATATATTTTATTATGTTTATTAGAATTTGACATCTAAAATATATATTTCTTCTTAAATTGTTTCGTAAAACGTATGATTTTTTTTTCCATATTATTACTATACAATAGGGCTTCGTTGAATCTTTGGAGATTGTAAATATACAAATATTTCCTAGTGCCTTATAAAAGAACAAGAAAAGAAAGGACAAAGACAAAAGCAAAAATAAAAATTCTAGTGTAGAAACTAATTAGAATCAATCAGAAATTTCAGATCAGATCTTTCCATGATTATAAGATTATATGAAAAGAAATATTATTCCAATATATAAAAAGCATTATTTTATTACAAATATTAATATATATATATATATATATATATATTAATGCTTTTATAACACTTCTTTTTATAACAACTATAAATCATGAAGATCAATGATCTATTGCTTTTATTTTTGCTTGTTATTACCTTGTCGATTTCCGAATATCAATTCTACAATATGCTACCTGTTTAAAATATTCTTATGTTGTATCTGAAGCTATACTTTAATTAATTAAGATATAGTTGCAATTGAAAATGGAAATTGGTATAATGTTAATTTCTCTTCTTTTAAAAGGGGAAGTGGTTTGTAATGTTATTAGTTAAGGTTAATTTTTTTTCAGAGTGTGATTATTATTTGAATCATTTGACAGGAAACTTTTGCCAAAAATTAACACTTTATCTTCTCTTGCCATATATGAGTCTAAGTGCAACTACATTTATAGTAGCCTCTCATCTGTGATTCTCTTCTACAATTTTGGTGTACTATCTAGTCCGTGTTTCACTATCAAGTTTTTTAATTATTATTTTTATGTTTTTTCAATTTTAATATGTTGTGATTTAATTTAATTTACAATTATTAACTAAGATTCGTCACTACAATCAAGGTTTATAATTATTTTTTATATTTAATTTGCAATTTTAGGAAAAGTGATGACTTGGGGTTGATTGTTCCAAAATTAAGATATACAATTTTCTTCAATTTTATTTATTTTTGTAACAAATGTAATTAGGGTTTACATTATAATAATAAATTTTTTTTTATAACTATTTTTAAAATAATAGAATTTGTAGTGGGACACAGATAATGGAACATAAAGTTGGGACTATATGGGTGATCAAAATATCCAAAATCAAAGTAACCGAATCAAATCAAATTGAAATACTAAATTCGGTTCGAATTCTTCAGATTTTCAAATCAATTGGATTTTTTATCTTCAAAATTCATATTTTCAATTCAGTAGAATTTTTTTTCTTAAATAAAAAAATTGAATATTCGATTGGAGATAATAATAGTAATATTTTTAAAATATTTTTAATCCTTATATATATATAGTAATTAAAAAAATTGGTTTTGAATTTTTTCAAAGATTTTGGATTTTTCAGTTCGATTCGGATTTGGTTATGAAAAAAATGATTTTCTGATTAGGATTTTCAGATAATTTCAAATTCGGATGTTTGAATCAATTCAGATATGGCAAAAATCCGATTCGAAGTTTGAATACTCACCCCTAATTGGGACGGAGGATCCATCAGTTACTAGCTAGGAGCTTTATCAATTCAATGGCATAGATCAGCATTTTTCAAATCTAATTGCTACAAATATATATATAGTAAAATAAGCTCTAGAAGATTGGTTAATTGGACCGATTAAAACGAAAGGTTTAGAAATATCTTGATCATGGTGAGTTTTTTTCTTTCTTTTTTGAGGATACACACCACTTATATTAGTGGTCTCAAGATATTTTTGGGGTTATTCTCATTATAAAAATAAAACAAAACAAAATATAGTGCCAAATGCAATATCCTGTGTGTAAGTAGCATCAAATTAAACCAATTGTACCACGTCATAGTATATTGAAAATACGTAAATTGCAACGTGAAAAGTGTACATTTTTTAGTTTAATTTTATGGGACCACCGCAAGTGTGTCTTGAACTTCTTTCTATAATCAAATGGAAAATGCTTTTAAAGGGAAAAAAAAACAAATTAATGGAAAATTTGCGTCAACCATATCATAAAATAACATAATGGACCAATATTGAAAATTGTGTTACACGTGGACCACAACCATAGTACTCATAATAGACATTCGTAGGCAGAAAACATATATTCACTATCTTGATTTTTTATTTTTTTTTTCTAATTTTGTTGTCCTGGCATCTTAATTTATATTTATTCACTTGGTAGTTTCAAAAAAATTTATTTTGTGGCTTCTATCTCTAATTTGCCACTTGTTTTTTATTCTTATGCAAGGATGAAAAAATATTCAACAATAAAATAATCAAACTGAACCAAATTAAAATATTGAATTTGATTTGTTTTTTTTTTTAATTTTTTGGTTTGATTCGGATTTTTTTTTTAAATTCGATTTATTTGGTTCGATTTATTTGGGAATTTTAAATATCGAACAAGATTAAAATCTGAAATATATATATATATATATATATATATATATATATATATATATATATATATATATAATGTAATTCAATTCTAAATTCTAATTTCTAATTTAGTATGTATTTAGTTTTTATGAAGATCCTAATTGATTAAGATGTATATATATTGTTGTTGCGGGTTCTGAAAAACGGGATGATAAAACTATATCTGTCTAGTTATAATAAATTATAAATGATAATAATAATAATAAAAATATTCAGTTTTGAGTTTTTGATGTTTCGAGTTTTTGGTTTTTTTCGATTTGGTTTGACTTTGACTCTAAAATTGTAGATAATTTCATTCTAGTATTTCAAATAAGTTCATTTCATTAACCGCCATGTTAAACAAGTTTTATTAAATATAAATATATATCTTTTGAATTTTCAGACATCTTAGTTGTCTAGCATGACTCTGATCATGCGACTTCCAAAGAACCCAAAATGGGCTTTCTCACTAGATCGATTGCAAACCTCAACTCTAATCTTTCTCTTCATAACTCAGCTTTTGAACTTTAATTAATGAAAATAATTTCATACTGCCACACAAAATCCCACCCAAACGGTAATTGCACCCCATATATATATATATTAATGTCCGCCCGACTTTATTACATATACTACTCATAAAATAAATGTGTATGCTTGTTGACAGTAACTCATTAAAGATAGAATCTGTTATGTCAAATCATGTAGTTGGGTTCTTGGAATTTAGTGGTAGTGGAATCTTCAATCCAAAGCCATTGGTGGCCTCCCTATACTGTTTTCTTTTAGCTTTAGACATATATAACATGTATAATAATTTAGTTTATTTAATAAAATATTATTAAATGAAAGATGAGTATACTATACCGACCTATTATATGTAATTTCTCGTAGAATATATATGTATGTGATATTTTATTTATATGTATTAATTTCTAGTCCGTTGTCATGTCATCCATTAAGAAAACAAATTCCACATAGCATAAGTGTTGACTATGACTGTGAATCGGTCGGTCGGTTCGACCGATCGAAATTCTCCGAACTGAAAATCGAATTGAACGTATCTTTTTGAATTGAACTGAACGATTTATAATTTCGGAACCGACCGAAAATCGATCGGTTTCGATCGAATCGAAAAATCGATGGAAACACACACACACACACACACACACACACACATATATATATATATAAACAAACATATTTTTATCCTAATAATTTAATTAAGTATTATATAAAATATAAATATATTAAAAATAATTTTGGTTCGGTTCGGTTACCGATCGAACCTAAAATATAAAACCGAGACCGAACAGAGAACCAGAACGAAAATCGATTTTAATTAAAATTTTGAACTGAATCGAAAACTATCTTTTCTAAAAATCGAACCAAATTAACCAATCGAAAATTATTAATTCGATCGATTTTTTTGGTTCGATTTGATTCGATTTGGTTGATGCACACCCCTAAAATGCCATAACAACCCAGTCAATGCATGCACACACATGAATCCGTGTGTATGTGTCTACTTTTCCATGCTTGGATTTTTGCATGTTAATTTGGGGCGAATCTTGAAAGGATTGTGCATGGGCCATTTAATTTGTTGGATGAGATTAGGGATGTCAACGGGCGGTCTTTACCCGAACCGATCCGGAACCGTTCAAAGCCCATTAAATTTTAAAATAACGGTTCCGGTTCCAGAACCGCTTGGACCCGGACCGGTCAAGACCCGACCCGTTTTGTCCGGTTCCGGTCCGACCCGGTCAAGTTTTTTTTTTTTTTTTTAAAAAATTTGAGCATACTGTGTGTTAACATTGTGGGTTTGATTAGTCTACTAATAGGACTTCTACTAATCCACTCCTCATGATCTAATAAAATATATTGAGACAAAGATTTATATGGAACGATCACTCCAGTAAAGTAATATCTCTAAATTATGATGATGGAAATAAAAATTTCATTAAAGTGAAAAACGCGTTTAAGCGTAACTATTTCTTGGAGCTCAGAGCAACTATCCTTTTTATTTTCTTTTCATTGTTTTGGAAACTCAAACAAAATTGGTTGGAAAATAAGGAAATAAAAATAAATATCATATTTGCTTTTCAACAAGTTGGATGTAAAATGGTTTATAGTCCTCTTGCTAAGTATAATTTATGGACCAGCGGGTAACCAGTTAGCAATGGGTAATACCCGATCCGGATCCATAACTTGATGGTCCGGGTCCGGTCCGGATCTAGTATTTATTGGGCCGGTTCCAGAACCAGAACCAATACTAATTTATTGGTTCTGGTCCGGGTAAAACCCGCCCGTCAACATCCCTAGATGAGATAGATAATAACTAAGTTTGTTTTAGAGAGCTTGTAAATTCCAATATAATTTATAAGATATTTTAAGAGCTTATAAGATGTATTGTCTCAAGAGTTTATAAGTTGTCAACATATTGGAATAATTGAACTAATAAGCTATAGAGATAATCATGAGTTAAAGAGAGAATATTGAGAAGAGAGATGAAATTGGAAGGATATATATTGAAAATAACAAATCATAGTAGGATTACTTTTGTAAATTCATTGTTGCTTGTAAACTTATGAGAAAAAATGCGGATTAAGAAACTTATTTTTGGGGAAACTTGTAAACTATGGTAACTTATTTTTCATAGCTTATAAATTGCATATGAGCTTATTTTCACAACTGATATAAACTATGTATAACCTTATTTTGTCAAACATTTTTCAAGAGCTTATAAGCTCAGCCAAAAACCAGTATAGTAGGATTTGACTGCGGATTTGTTTGGATTGATTTATTGTTGGATATAATAAATTGAAAAATTATAACTAATATGTAGCATAATACCAGGATTGTCTTTTGATAGAAATGGTAATTTCCCTTCAATTTGGAATCACGTGATAGCATAATAACATCCCAATTGTATTGAAGGATGATTAACAATCATTCCAAAATTTGGCTGATAAATTATCATACAATTGGATGATTGGAGTATGTGTCGAGCTATTCATCACGGACATAAGATGAGACCAAGGGTTAAAAAATTTGTCGCCTCTCTTTCCTAATTATAAAAGTAAGATAAATTAAATATCTGTAAAACTGATAGCTAAATATTAGGCTAAGCAGAACGCAAAAAAGAACAAACAAATGACAGCAATTTTTACCAAAAACAAATGTAGCTAAAGTATGAAGATCTTGAGTAGGGTTCAAGTAAGCTAATAGTGTTTTGGTCAAACTTATTTAAGAAATTAAGAAAAAGTTTAATATCCACACTATTAATCTTTTAACAAAATTATTCTGATCCTAAGTACAATTATAATTAAATACCCAATTTATCACACTTTAACATTAGTCCTGAATATCATTATCTGCATGCCGGACACTAAAATGAAACTAAAATATTGGTTCCACGTTATATTAAAGAAATAATTGAAGTCGATGATATGATTGTTGAAAGTGTGATATTTTTAGTAATTTGCTGCAATTTCTTTAATTTCATATATCTTTGTTAAAGGTCAATAGGTTGGGTATTAAATTGTACACCCTATATCCCATCCAAGATGATATATATTCATTTTTGAGTTGTCTCACCAAGATGATATGTTTTATTTGTAGGAAATAAGTATATCTTCAAAATTTGTGGGACCTACTTACTTTTTGTCCCTTTAATCACTTTATACACTTCTCTTAAATAACTGCGTCGAAAAAAAATGGATCGTCTCGGATGGGACGGAGGAGTAATTTGTTCTTTAAAAGCTGATCATTATCCATTCGGAAGTTTCTTTTTCCCCCTTTTTTGATCTTTCTTTCCCATTGATCTTTCTTTCTTTCTTTCCTTATAAAAATCACAAGATAAAATGGAGAGTATGATACTAATTTACCAAAATCGTATCTGTACTCTGTTGACAAAAATAATATTTTGCTTAAAAAGATAATACAACATTTTACGAGTAAACATTTGTATGTCATTTGGAAAAACAAATTCTTACTTAAATACAGCATGACAAAATCCTTTTTCAGAAATTTTTGTATTGTTTTCTCAAAATAGAATAATCTTAAGAGAAGAGAACTGAGACAAATTTATGTTAATAAGATATAGTTGGGCCTACATAGTCCAACTGAGAGCCCAATTTATCAATTCAGAGGCCCAGCCCGAATCTCTAGCCCAAACAAATTTTATGTTTTCTTTTTCCTGAGCTTTTATAGTTGTATTACAACGGGAATTCGGGAAAAGAGAAAATCAGAATCTCCGATGGGTGACGTCAGTGGAGCCACCTCCTCCGCGGCCGCAGCCGCTGCTTCCGCCGCCGAAGATGATGTTCTTCTGAAGAAATTCTTCGCCGAGGTCAGCGAGGTCGAGCGCGATAACGAAGTTAGCAGGTAATGTTCAAATGAATACTCGCATAGGTTTGAGGTTGGTTACAAAAAAAAATCTTTTTTGTTTCCTTGCACCATGTTTTTGTTTCTTGTCAGAAATTGTTCTTACTATTGATCGAGAGAGCATGAAACTTGTTGTTTCATGTACTTTGATATGTATTATTTATTATTCATTGAGCGCATATCTACATGGTTTTCAACCTAGTTGGTATTTGTTCCTGACATATTAGGGAGATAAGGTAGAGAGGTTTCGAAAATAGAATCTTGTGGTGTTCCTATTTTTGATTGAATTTTGAGCTGATGAAATTGGGAATTACATTGTTCTGCTGGAATAGTTGTAAAAAAAATTATTTGATTTTGGCTTGAATTTGTATTTCGATCATCTTTTCATGGTCTTAGCTAGGCTTAGGGGTTAATAGTACTTTTAAGTTGCTTGATATCTGAGCTTTATATAATTCTCATATATATAGGTTGTGGATTGTGTTTTAGGAACCGACTTTACCTTTATCTTCTTGTCAGTAGATGGTCTCATATTCATTAGATATTGTTATGGGAAGATGACTAAACTAACAGTTATCTTGCAAAGGACCTTGTCTTCCTATGTTACACAATTCGTGTGCTGGTTTGATACTGCAATCATCTATTATCTGTCTTAGGTGCTTAAGTCTATATGCTGCCAAAGATTATTGATCTCTTATTGGCTACACCCCTGAATCATTACGATAGGCCAACAAATGCATGGTGCAGTTGGTTTTTCATGTTGATTAGGATTGGTACATATATTTTGGTTGTTGAGTTTGATGATTTTTCATCCATGGGAAAAGTTTTGATGAGAGGGGAATAACTAGTTCAAAGTACTAATCTTTTTTTATCAGTTACTGTCAAAAATGTGTGCTTTTTGTTTTCTAAGAACTGTAATGTTGTGTATTTATATGTCTTTGTGCATCTATGCTGTATTTCTTTTTGTAGGGCTTCCAACTTTGGCAGTGTTTGAAGTGGCAAAGTTATCTTGACATAAAGTTAAAGTTTATAATAGGGTAGAGAAGCTTCTGAGATGATCGGTTATCTAATATCTAGCCTGCCTTGGACTAAGGAGCTCTTACTGAATCACTGAATCTGGACGAAGACAGAATCTAAAAAAGTAGAGAATGAAACCAAGATTGCCTGACTTGCATTTTTTCAGTAGGTTTCTGATTCTTTGTTCAGAACAAAGACATTCTACGTATGTCTTTGTTGGTGATATCATTTATATATACATGTCATCAATTGATGACATGAACAAACCATAAGATGAGACAGAGACTGAGTACTGATTTACTGCTACCTTTGTTGATAGTATTAATGGGACAGTTGCTACCAATAAATAATGTGAGCCCAATTTAGCACTTTGGGCATGATATTAGAAGCAGAGTTCATTGTTTTTGTCAAAGTTATTGACCTATCTGCTTGCAATTCTTAATGTCCAGTCTCCTTAAATTTAATTATATGTTAATGAGTTACTTCCAGCTGACATATCATTTAATGTTTGGCTGCTGTAGGATCCTTTCATGTTTCAAGTTAAATGCTTTTGAGTATCTTAACCTTCCATTTACATCCTCTATAGAAGATGTGAAAAGGCAATATCGTAAGGTGAATTTCTGATTGTTATGAAATTGCTAAGTACAGGTCAATGGGTATCTGTGAGAAATAGTTGCAAGTTTAATGCTATTTTTGCTCTTACAGTTATCATTGCTTGTTCATCCTGACAAATGCAAACATCCACAAGCGAAGGAGGCATTTGGAGGTAATTGTCCCTGTTATTATTTTTCTTAAGAAATTATGTGATTGCTTACATCCTTGTATTCTTCTATTAGTTCTTTATATGATATCCTTTTCCCTCTTTATCCAATTAGTTTATTTATGCTGGATGCAGAAGGAACAAATTTGTACTAAACTTCTTTTCATCCCCCCTTAACTTTCATCATATTGAAACTACTGATAGAAAGCAATATGCCAACATGTCATGTTACTGCTAAGAAGGCGCAAGTAGAAATTTATTGTGTGATCATGTTCACAGAATCCTGCTTATGCTTCATAGAACGGTACAAGTTGCTGTTTATAATGAGAAGATTGAAAATTGTTTAGTAAACATTAAGCATGCATCAAAGTTGAGCACATATTTCTAAAAGATTTTTAGCCAATTCTGTAGTGTTAACACCTACTGCTTATCTGAGGATCATTCTCTATACACTATGTTATAAGTAGTTTTGTGTTGGATTTTTTCAGATTCATACACTTTTTTATGTACTTTAATTCATGATTAATCTGTCTCCACCAGAGTGTGGTATAGTGCATAGTGGTCCTTTTCATAGATAGTAAAGTAATACAAACACAGCCATTAATCTTGGGTGGAGGCAATATTCTTTGATCAGTCATACTAATTTCCACTGCTGACATTATGACCTTGATTAGCACCACTAGCTTAATGCAACTGTTGGTCAAACTCTATACTGCAGCATAATTCCATGCTACCAATTTGGTAAAAATACAATTGTCTTGGAATTATTGGTTACACAATAAGAAGCTTCCTCTAGCTACTGCATATTTTAAAATTTGATTCAATTCTTAAATTTGGCTTTTGTTTCTCTGAACAGCTTTAGCTAAAGCTCAACAACTGTTACTCGACCAACAAGAGAGGGATTATATTCTGAACCAGGTTAATGCTGCAAAAGGTGGATCAACGAGCTTACTTTTCTCTATTTGGTTCCTTATTTCTTTCTTTCTTTGTTTTGCAAGATATAACTCTCTAATTTTGCCTCATCCAACACTGTTATCTCCGATTATAAATCATGTTTTGGAGTAAACTGTTTCAGATCTTGGTATCTCTGTTATACTGGATCTTATACTAGATCTAGTTATTATTCTTTTATTTTTTGGACCTTAAATTATTGTTTGTGTTTCCTCACAAGACGTATGCTACATAGGAAACAAATCATACTAAATAACCAACTCTTCTAATCTGTCCATGACTTAAATTTTCCAAAATGAAGGCTTGGTTGCAATTTAGGGAGCTACTGGTTCCCACTAATCTATTCTCTTTCTTCTGTTCTTTTTGTCCTTTACTGTTTTTGATGGAGCAGACTAGTTTCTCTTTCTCATCTTTCATCATGTTCTCTCCTTTTCTTTGGCTTGTAATAATAGTCTACCATAATGAATATCTGAAGAGGCTCATGATCTAATGTGCAATGCAGAGGAACTTAGAGTGAAAAGGAAGAAGCAGCTAAAAAAAGACACTGCAACCAAATTAAAGTCATTAGTGGATGAGGTAAAGCCATTTGGCTCAAGTAGCTTTCTTGATTATTTTTTTCAGTATGTTATTTATATACTGAATTTGTTAGTTATATTTACATGCAGAAGCAAAATTATCATTTGTCTTTTAATGAGCATGTTTTCACCTTTCTCCCTCACATGCCGCTATTTCTTTCAATTCGTACTTTAGACAGTTCTTGGGCCAGTTTTACAATTGAAATCAGTACTATATAGAGGTTGGACAGATTACCAACATCTTTTGTATTTGCACTTTTTTGCAAGAACAGGGGAAATATGAGCAGGAATATGAGCGATCAGAGGAATTCCAGCATCAGTTGAAACTGAAAGTTCGAGAACTCTTAACAGAGCAAGAGTGGAGGAGAAGGAAGATGCAGATGAGGGTATGCTGCAGTATACAACCTAATTAATTTTTTATTGTGTTAAGTACAACACTCTTTTTAGGTTTAATACAAATGTCTACTATAAAGTATCCGAACCGTGACGTCCACGGAGAAAGCTTGGCATCTCTTTCTATATCACAAATTGCATCACGATTGGGGACCATTGTTAGGATACAAGGAGACAGCCAATAAATAGTGAATTTGTACTTGGCACTTTTTGGATTTTTTACTGAAGAGTGTTATGGGTATCATAGATATCAGAGGAAGAAGGTAGATTAAAGAAAGACGAAGAAGAAACAAAGGAGATGTGGAAACGAAAGCGTGAACATGAGGAGCAGTGGGAAGGGACAAGAGAAAAAGGGTTAGTTTCTCATACATGTATTTTTATGATTGTCTACATTACAGAACAATCATGAACAAAAGTGTCTCCATTTTAGATTAACGCGACTAGATATCCATTAAAGTTCACTAGGTGGTCAATTTGTTATGAGTTTCATTTTTAATCAACAGGTTTCTAGCTGGAGAGACTTTATGAAGGGAGGAAAGAAGGTAAGATCATACTTCTTACAATTGCATTTTTTTTAAAGAAATAATGCATATTTAGGTACACTTTTCAAAGGTTTTTTTGTGTGTTTTAAGTCTTTTTAACTTTTATTCTGTTAAAAGAGAGTTCTTGTAGTTACCATTTATGTCAAGATGATATTCCAAAAATGAGGATGTAGTTTCATCATAATTTTGTTCACCCCTCAAATTTGGCGGTAGTACGTTTAGTCGAGCAATTGTCTTGTACTTTTACAGGCTAAGAAGGGTGAGCTTCGACCACCGAAGCTCAAGACAGAGGATCCAAACAAATCGTATGTTCAAAGGCCACTCAAACGAGGGTGAACTAGTCTGGTTTGAGATGTAGTGTGCTAGCAACTGTTTTGACCTGTCTGCTGTCCCCAATTTGACTAGTGAATACCATCATCTCTCAAACAAGAGACAAGCGCCTTTTATTGGAATGTGCCGTGTACAATATTCATTAATAGTTCCATATGATTCTTTGCGTAGCACAATGCAGTTTTATATTATACTACAATAAACTTTGCAGAATTCGAAATACAAAACGAGTAAAGTTTCTTAAGGTTTGAACTATATATCATAAAGGCCAAGAAGCTCGATTTCGCATTTCCATTTGATAGGTCTGAAAACCCAATGTCAACAAAAAGGACTTTTTTATGTGATACACAGTAACGAGTAAAAGTAAGAATTACACAAGGCAAGCGCAAGCAAACCCTCAATTATACATGAGACAACATCTTATACCTCACAAATCACGAAAAAAAAAAAAATACATCTACATGGACAAAAAATAGTACAGCTAACGAATAACACGAACAGCAGCTATCACAGCGACCTCTACCGCTCGACTTGCATGCCCGGATGGTCGTTCTGGCACCCGATTTGCCTGCATCACCGCCAAGCACGCAGCTTGCAGCCACGACTTCTCCAGTCATCTTGTGAAGTCCTTCTCGAAATGTAGAAGTTTCCGGAAGCTCGTGAGAGAGTTCTCCATTTAGGCTTGGCATCATGCTATGTACAGACCACTGGAAATCCCAGGTGTTAGCATGAGCTTAGAAGAAGAGTAAGAAAACATTCTGCAAGTGGAACCTAAATCCAAGCAAGAGAACCTCGGTCGTTAGCAACTTGAGGACGGCCTCTGGTTGGTGTCGGTGGTCTGTTAGCGTTGAGCTCCTGATTCCAAAGGGAGAGGATCAATCTCAGCTCGTGGCATATATGTTCAACGTCATGTTGCAGATTGAAGAATGTATACATGATTATTAAAGTAGTACCTGCATCCATGTGTCTTCTATCTGGCGTTCGGGAGAAGTTTCAGGAGATGAAATCGCAGGTGGCAAAGGATGAATTAGTTTAGGTACAACCACTAAATCTCTACCCAAAACCAAGATAGCACCGGCATTATTTGCAGTGCCTACAGAAATTTAAAAAATAACAATGATTTATATAACCCCAAAAAGATAAAAGAATAACCCAACAATTGAACAGAGGACAAAACAGTAGCTATAATTATTGAAGTAAATAAGGACATACCACAGTAGTTTGTTGCCGAAAATAGTGTGATTAAATGCCCCTGAGCAAATCTTTCAAATCCATCCATCACACACTCATGTGCTCGAACAATTAACTGAAGATCATTGTTATTACAAAATTCCATAACACGATCGGGCTGAAATACAAAGAACTTTTATTAACAGTAGAACAACATAGATCCTATCATGAGCACTCTGCCTTTTGATACAGACTAGAATAACAAAACACCTTAATGTAAAAAAAATGAATATGTGGTGACCTAAGAAGATCTCCAGAAACAGAAAGAAAAGGATGAGCTATTAGATTCAACTTATAAACTTATAAACACTTTATAATCAACATCTAGGACTCATCTCATATGAGATAATTACATACTGAAGAGTGAAAATAAAAATTGATTTCATGTGATTAATCAAAACATTACTCGAACTTATGGGAATCTCAAGCTAAAGAAGTTGATAGCTCTTGCAAGATGCAGTTATTGACAACAATATTCATTTCATACTTAACTATACTTGACTAATCAAGCCATCAATCTGAGTCAAGCAAGAAAAACAAAGATGTTGGTAACAGAACTCCAGTTATCACATCATGTTTGCAAATTGCAACTTTTATTTATATTTAAAAGCTACCCACATGGTTGTATGCCTCCGAAAATTGATTTAAACTACAAATCAAACCTAAAGTCTAGAAACAATTCCTGACTAAAAATTAATTGTGGAAGCATGCCTTGTGAAGAGACAAAAGGTGCAATCAGCATATCAGCGGCGCTGCTATTATTTCCTTGACCCAAACACAAAAAGGGAGGAAAAACACTTACACACATATATACATGTGTGCGTGCACAGAGAGAGGAGAGTGAGAGAGATTAACGTCTATACCATAGTTCAAGAAGAACTAGGTGCATATCTATTAAACCAATGATAAGAGTAAGAAGAAAAAGAAAACCGTCGAGGTAAAACGCACCCCAAAGGTTACCAACCCAGGACCTCTAGCATTTGGCCGCAACCCTTCTACACTGTCATTTTCAGTGGGATCAGACCTACAAGGTAAGATCCACATCAATGCTACAAATTAAGAAATTAGAACATTAATAATTAAAAATATGAGAAAAGGCATGCACTAACCATAACAAGTCCATAAGAACTATAGATCCTGCTTCCATTGCAATTGGACGTTGAATACTCTCAATCTGTTCTACATGGTTTATCGATCTCCCAATACCACCATGCATACAAATGATTTTTTTCTCGATCAGGGCAGCCAGAGGAAGCCAGTTAAACAGTCTGTTTATCCGATGCCATGCCCATATTCCATCTCTCTCACCCTGTTCAGGAAATAATTAGAAGGCATGTGGGTTTATCCCATGTAAAGAAGCATAAAGTATCTCAAGTTCTGTGAAGTACCATACGCTCAATGCACTCGATCCTAAAGCCAAACAGTGCATTAATATCTGCAGCTTCATGATTACCACGAATTAAATGTATTTGCTGGGGATACTCAACCTATATATTTGTGAAGCCAGTTTGTCAATTTATACAAGATGAATTGAAAGTGAGAAGATAGAACCAATTGAAAAATGACAAATTGACTGGTACCTTCATTGCCAGGAGAAGAGTTATGGTTTCCAAACTATGTTGGCCACGATCAACATAATCTCCCAAAACAGATAATCAATATATCTGATAATAGACATTACAAAGTCAGCAACTTAGTATCACATGGTACCAAAATTTCACAGATGAAAGATTTGCAAGTGCTGTGTTTTGTGGACATGTTTCATGAATTTCTGCATTCAGTGCTAAAAAAATGTTGCTGCATTACATGTGTTTGTGTGTGTCAGTGCAGGTTCCCTGCTTAAATGTAAAAGGAATCTTTGTATTCAACTCAAAGGTGAACATGTTCATGCAGCAGCAGTGTTCACTAGTGAAGAGTGTTAATAGTAATCGTGATACCAAGTCGGCAAGGCATATATAATGGATATGTTGAAAGACCAGAAATCAGTCAGGATGCTAAAGCAGCATGATAAATTAATAGAGTATAAAAACATACGCTATGTCTCCAGCAGTTGAAGGTGATCCATACTCATCAAAAAGTCGCATAAGATCCCCAAATTGGCCATGCAAATCACCGAATATCTTAATAGGGGCCTTCAGCTGCAGTACACTAGGTTCGCTTGCAAATATCCTTTCAGCACTATCACAAAGATCTGCAATCTCATTGCAATCCAAGAAAAATTGTCTACGAACTGGAGGTTTCCAGCCACGAGGTTTCAAAAGATGAGCAATCACCTGGCCAAACAGGCTTCAACTTTAACAAACTTTTTCTATCAAAACAGAATATAAGATACAACTACCATCTTTTCAAGTTAATTAAACCAGTAAATGTCATATAACTAAATAAATTAGTGGAGCAAATCTTAGGGCATCTATCAGGAATGTGAAAAATATAAATCTCTAGTTGATTTTGTTAACCATTCACAGGTCAAGAGACGTGTTGTCCACTTATGCAGACTCACACTTGGTTGCACTATAAGCACTTCAATAACATCAAAACTCCTCCCAAATATCTTCCTTTTATCACCCAGATCTCATACCAGAGTGTATATTTACTGTCTTATGGAAAACGATACCTTCTTTGGTACACTGTTAATTGACATTTGTCGATCTAAAAGTTTTCTAGCTGCTGTTGCACTTTCTGGAGTTCCATAACTGACACGCCTGCCTTCATTTTCGAACTGATCAATTGAAAGCTGTCTGACCATACCACCTAACACACCACCAGTCTCCGCAGCTACAACCACCTGGAAATATATCAATAGCAGATACTTAAAACAGATTAAACAACTCAACATTATCTTAAAGAATACACTTCATTATAACGATACTTACTGCTCGATGATGAAGCCTAACACCAGGTGGGACTGAATTATTTGACATAGAATCGGGCTTGATCAGAGTAGATATTTGCTTCCCACTGGGGGTAGCCTCAGCCCCGATCTCTATCTGGCAACTCAACTTCTCCATTAACTTGTCGAGCTTTGGCAGCTGCTAGTGCAGCCGTGATAGCCTCAGCTTCTGCTGCTGCAGCCTCAACTAAGTACTCAACACCTTTGCTAGATCTTCTGTCCAGGAATATCATAGTTAGTCACATAACTTAAAGCAAACAAGATGGCCAAAGTACAGAATAAGATCATGACAAAGGCCAGACCATATACTTACCGGGAACCTTGGAGCATTGCATTTTCTGTGCTTATATCTGTATAAATATCACCATTTACAGGGGGGGCAACAGGATTTCCTACCACAACTGCACCATCTGCAGCAGCATCTGACACAGGTTCCCCATTTCTGTCCTCAGTAAACCCATATCTACCTTGTAACCTCCCTTGCTGCATATTGGATGCAGCTGCAGCAGCAGCAGCATGAGAAGCTGCACTAGTTGTCTCGGCAGCAGCAAGATCTTCAGCTGCAAGCAAGTCATCTAGCAGAACCCTGTGGCAACAAATATTCCAGCTATTATTATAGACTGCCATCATTCCCTAACAAATAGAGATATGATATGTCTAATGAGCTACATCAATGTAAAATCTAGAACAGTATGCAGAAAAACACCTGAACAGGATCGTGATATACTGGTTACAGCTGTTACCATGTCACCAAAAAGGTTCAAAGGCATATAACAATATATCCAGGACATATTGCAGCAAAAGTATTCACAAGTATCCACATATAGCTTCACAAATTTTGAGATATCACTGGCATGCAAACTGAATGATTACAAAGGTAAGACCTTTAAAATTCCTACCTAAACTCCTCCATGAGTTAAGGGCCACTTAACTTGGCAAGAACAAAGGAGGCAAATATATTTTCCAAGACTGTAATAAAGAAGTAGCTTAACATTTAAGTTTACAGCCTTCAGTTACAATGATAACAGTACATGAAATCAACAAAGATCTCATTTGTTAGCATCCAACACAAGCCTCATACAACTTGACAGCATAAGCATTAAGCAACAGACCAATTATAGTCTGCATCATCTACTACTGAGCAGAAATAGAAGCATTTCAGTTTAACTTTGAATTCCTGTCCAAAATACACTAACTTCCTCAATAGTCAGATTAACAAATTTTGATGACTTACGGTCACAAAAATTAATAGAAATTATCTTTAATATAAACAGCAGTTAGAATAAAGTTAAAAGTCACGATGTCGAGCAAATAGAATATCATATGTTTGCTGAAAGTATCTTGTCTTACCACCACGCAAACCACCATAGATGAAGATCAAATCACCAACAGCAGAAGCAGCATGCCTACATCGCCTCGTCAATTCAACTGCTGCATCCCCACCAGCAGCATCAGCACTGAACCTTCCAGTCCTTGAAGTAGTTACAACAGACTTTGTATCGCACCAGACTCCAGCAGCAGTATCCAAAACTACACACAAAAGTAAGTATGAAAGGTTTGGTTGACTATTTACTTCATTCTTTTTTTTTTTTTGGAACAACTCATGTTTATATTTTCAAGCACCTCTTTCAATTTTCTACTTGTGTTAAACACTCAAAACACAATTTTAGCTTCATTCTTTCTTCCCTTAAAATACCCATTTATCACAAACATCTTTTCAAGTCTATAACAACAACATAATCCTATATCATCATTTTAGTGGATCCACCATTTAAATAGTCTTCCTGTCAGACTAACCACACTTAAAGTGGACCACACCAACAAATAAAAATACAATCAACCAAACATATTATAATCAAGATCATTTTAACTGTCACAACTGATCAATAAACTTCTACAAAAGCCAACACAACTCCACAACCTGCATTGGAAGTACTGAGAACTAAAATTGGAACTGAATGAAACTAAACAAGCCCTCAATTTTAGGTAGATGAAAAGACATCATAATAGCAAACTTAGTAATAAGTACCAGCCACGCTTGATGAGTCCTCTACCATCCGTCCGCCGCCAAGAGCCCCACCAGATACATGAAGGCGTGCATTAACAAAAACCTAGTTACAAGATTGCAGCCATAAGTTTTTCAACTGAGATGATGAAGGACAATAGGCTTTGTTTTATGCAACCAAAAGCAAGATCAAGTGATATGAACATATAACGGCACAATAAAGAACTTACAGCTGCATGTTGATATCTAGGAGATGGAGAAACACCAGGAGCAATGGCCCATTCCCAACGACCATCTCTATGTTTGGCAAGACCATATGCACAAGAAAGTGGCTGCACAAGAATAGAAATGTAAATGGACTACCAGTAAAACAATGCAGTCTCACTGCAAACCACCTTTGTTAATATATTTCCAACAAACACTTCCACAATTCATGCAGGTATTGACATTGTGACCGCCAGTGTTTTTTTATAGCCACATGTTGGTTTCTGAAATATTATTTCACTTGCTCATACATCAGTGAGGAGACAGCCAGAATTACTGGCCATCCCCCAAATCACTAAGCCACTGCTGATACAGACAGCTCTAACACAATTATGTTAGGCAATACACGTTAACAAATTATACATGATTGATGTAATTTGCACCCTTTTAGTAAAAAATTATAGTAAATTTGGCCTAGGAATCTACTCTCAGCAAATTAACCCCACAAATTTATATCCTATAACAGAGATGAAAAGCCACCAACCAAAGAGTCAGTAGAAGATACATCAGCAGATTTTTATATAGAGTTTTTCTGCAGCAAAGACTTTCTACCTAGTCATATTTCACAAGATGGAAATAAAGTGCAAGAGTAAAGAAGTTGAAACTTCTATAAGATAGACATCTGCATACATTGTGTTTGAGTTTTATAAGTGATTTCTACCATGTTGGCCATCAAATCAATAGAATATGATATTATGATATTAATCTTGAAAGACATCTGCCCATTACTGTTACTCTAATTTATGTTCCTTGCCCTACATTAGGTGGATAAATACAAAAGTAACAGCATGTATCATGATAACAACTCTGTTTCACTAGAGACGCTAAATCTAAAATTAAGAGATCTAGTATAAAAGTATAGTGATGAGACTATGAAAAGAAACCAGATACCAGTACATCATTTTGAGAGGAGACTGCAAATGACATTATGATTAAAGTAGCCACGATGAAAAGAAATGAAGCAAACACTTTGGTTGCCACACTAACCACACTATTCGCATCCCTCCCACCACAAAGCAGAAGAAGACCATCAGAGCGTGCACTTGCAGTAGCATACCTGGACAATTGGAGATGCAAGAAAAAATATTTTGATAAGTCAGTTTGGACAGGAGTGAGTTCCACATGTGTCACACAAGAGGATACAAGTAAAGGTTTCTATTTGAGCCAACTGGAAAGTCAAACCACTAGAAGAACATAGTTCCTAGCTTAGATGGCAACCAAATATTTCTTGAGCCTATTAATAATTTATTTTATTCTGAGTACATATAAGCTTTAGTGCAAAAAGTGTGAAACAACCCAGGTAGTATGGCCTCAAATTTGCCACATGAATGGATTCTTTAACTCGAGAGTTGGATCAGAAAAGAGGCATCCATGACCGACACTTCATCCAAACAAATCACAAGTACATCCACATACCCAAAAACTAAATTATGCAAGATACTTATTACAGATATACAAAGTATTCTTGACATAGCAAGCACAAGTCTCATAGAATGATAAATCTCATGAAAACCTATGCTGTTTAGGCAGAGTATAGATGACTATGGGATGTATGATTTAAATATTTGAGGCAACTCCATGTGAGATAATTAGGCTTGGAAAATGAAAATATGTTTGTTTGATCAACTTTCCATTTTGAATTTATGGGATGACTACATGCCTTCATAAACAAACAGTAAGTAAAAGAAATGAGTATTCTACCCCAAGGGGTCTGCTTTCTTATGTAAACAGTAAACCAGGGGTCTGCTTTCTTATGTAACCAATCAAATACAATGAAAACCTCATGAAAACCTATGCTGTTGAGGCAACTTGAGTTATAGGCTTGGAAAATGAAAATATGTTTGTTTGATCAACTTTCCACTTTGAATTTATGGGATGACTACATGCCTTCATTAAACAAACGGTAAGTAAAAGAAATGAGTATTCTACCCTAAGGGGTCTGCTTTCTCATGTAAAAGGGCTCTGCTTTCTTATGTAACCAATCAAATACAATGGACTCAATTAATGACTTCATTCAATGTTAACTATTAAGCAAGATCATGCAGGATGTCATTAATTTAGGTAGAAAATGCAAAGAACAAAGGGAAAGAACATGAATGGGAAGAAAAGAAATTGAGAAGTAAAGGGGAACACAAGTGACAAACTCACATGCAAGGTGGCGGACCTTCACCCTCTGGTTCCAGTTTCCGCCATTCATAAGGCTTTGCAGCAGTGTCCAGAGCCCATACATCAGCCAAAGGCCGTTTACCTAAGAAACATGTGCCAAATTATTTTCTGACATTAATAACAATTTAGAGAAAAACGAAACCAGAATGCTAACCATCATTTCCACCAATTGCCATAAGATATCTTTGTCCAACCAAAGCCATGACATGGCCATAGCGAGGCCCCGGCCCAGGACCTTGAACCACAACCCTATGCAAAGCAAAGGCAAAGTTCAAGCAACAATCATGGAAAAGAAATTGACAAGAATGAAAATAATTTGCTAATAAGGAAGGAATGCATGAATTAGTAGTAATTGTAGTTATATGTGCATTACTCAATTGTAGGAAATACTAACCTATGCCATCTCGGACGTTGTTGTGTAAGGTCCAGAACATGAAGATCTTCTGCAGACAAACCTGCTGGACCAATCCCACCCTGCAAAGAGAACAATATTAATGTATGTCTGCATAATAGAAGAAAATGAGGCAACTTTTAAAACACACCATCTGTCCACTCACCTGGATAACAACCATGGTACCTACAGTAGTTGCCACATGAGCTGCCCTAGGTGTGGGTGGTTCTCCAATTGGAGTAATTCTGTAAAGATTCAAGCTGAAACCTTTAATGAAAAGTTCAAAATAACAGAAAAACACACCAGAAACAATCAGAAATGAAAGTAAAGAACATGCTGATAATTGATTAAACTAGACTTACCGAGACCATTTATTTGTCAAAACATCATAACAGTGCACATCAGCAGTGGCACCAGCCAACCCTACAAAAATACCGTGTATAAATAACATTCAGAGATTTTCGAGAATTACAGGAGAACAAATTTTGAGGTACATTAATGATGAATTAACAGAGCTATTACTGACAGTACTTTATGTTTCCTAGTCCCAACAAAAACATGGATAATGTGTACAGACAACCTACAAACCTTAAATCTCCACCTCTAGCTTTCCTCATAAAATCCTTGATAAACAAATAATTTACACTTCAACTCAAAATCTACTAGATAATTCTTTCAACATCACTCATCAGAAACGATAGCAGTTAGCCCAGAAGTCTAAGCAACATTCAAAATCAAGTCCAGTTTCAATCATAAAAAGCAGGAACAGTAAATCAGTACGAGGTTCAAGCAAAATATCATCTTTCAGCATATTTAACAATAATTTAGGCATACCGATCAACCTATAAAATGTACAATCTAAGATCATCGAAAATATCACAAATTAAATAAAACATACGAATTCCCGCACTTCCGGCTGATGAGGGAGTTCCTGATGCGCCAGAATTCCCTTCAAGTGCTGTGGCTCCTCCGAAAAGAATCAGTCTGGGGCCTATATATCCAGGAGTCCCCTCCTCCCCAACGGCAGGTACCGCTGTCAGTGTATGGCCGCACCGCGGCCCAGGACCATCCTCCTTCTTCTCGATTATAGCGGTCACCACAGTATAAGTTGGCGCACAGCGTGGGCCCGGCACCACGGTGCCTCCGCCACCACCAGTACCACTATTACAGCTATCGTTAACATCATCGCTATTACTACTCTGTTGCTGCTGCAGCTGATGAGACGAAGATGAATCGGATTCGGTTGGGTGGTCCCCACCATTAGCCGTGGCGGGCTGCTCCGCCGGATCGTGATCGGGCTCTGTAGCCATAGCTGCATCCACGTCCATTTCTACCTTAGAACCCTAAATTTCGAAGCTTTACAATAAGATCGGAGCTCCAATCCTCAACAATTCGCATTTTCAATCTTCATTCTGCCAGAAGAGAAAAGGAAGCCCTAGCTCCGATCCTTCAAAATTTTCGCCCGGTATATTTAGTCTCTCTATCCGTGACGAGGAATTTAATTGGGAGGAGGCAATCCAGAGGCGCACTTGTCTCTCCGTCAAACCCAATCGTCTCTCTCTCTCTCTCTCTACAAAATATACATATATATATGTATGTATGTATGTATCTCTTGTGTGGAAGAAAGAGATGAAGGAAAGGAGGAGAAAATTTGTATATAATTTAGAGTGAAAAACGTATGGGTTGTTTATAGTAGCGGTATAATTGATTGGGTGAAGTGCGTGTGTGTGTGTGTACGGCTGTGAAGACTCCGACAATGTATCGTAGACTAAACACTGCGACGGCGGAATAACGAGATCTTCGGAATGCCCAATTTTGGTACAATTATCAATCAAGTACTCCAAATCCAAATCTTTTTTATTTTTCCATATTTGTTTTTTTATGTCATGGGAACTCTCCAATAGTCCTACCATTACGAACCACAAGAGATCAAAAGGGGCAAGTTTTTGCTCGAAACTTAGAGATTGTTTGGCTAAGCTTATTTTAAAAACTTATAACCTCCAACAACTTATAAGTTGTTTTAAAAACTTATAAGATATGATGTATTAAGAGCTTATAAGATGTTAAAGTGTTTAAATAAAAGAGTAAATATGAAAATAAGAAAATATATAAGGATTATTTTTGTAGTTTTTTATAATTTATAAGATCATTAAAAATAAGTTGGGTTTTTGAGTTTTTTTTTAATAAAGCTTATTTTGAAAACTTATAAATTCTCTAACAACTTAATTTGTCGAACACATTGATTGAGCTGTTTTAAAGAATTTATAAGCTCAGCCAAACACCCCTTAGTTGTTGTCTTTTTTTATCTTTTTTAGGTTTTGGGAACTTTCTTTGCTAACCCTGCAAGTGTTACGGCTAAGATAAATCACATTTAAAAAAGATATAATAAACTCAAATATATGAAGTATTGATTAAATTCGAATTTGAAATATTTAATCTTAAAAACACTCCATCCACGTAGACATCCTCGAGGGACAATTTTTCGACTTTTTCGTACGATAAATTAATTGTTTTGTTGCACTAATAACTTGCTATGTAGCCTATACTGTCTTGATTTGCACATGTTATATACATATGCTCATTTTTTATTTATTTTTCTGAGAAAATATTACATTGCTCATGAAATATGGTGTTTAACATTATTTGTTTGTTGATAGGATATGGCCAACCTCTCGGGCCCGATAGCGAGCCCAAACAGTGGGCCTAACCTAATGTCGCTTACTACTCGGTTACGCTGAATGACGGTCCCCAAACCACAATTAAAGGGAGTCGAGGACACCATAATGAGGTATGATGAGAAATCATGGGTAATAACGGTGGAGATCATGGGCGGTTATGGTGGAGATCATGGTCCCGCCAATCGAGGATTCAAGATAAGGTTTCGTTTATGTATAAATAGGAGTTAGATTGAAGGTAAAAGGGTTAGCAAATTCATCGAATACTAGAGCTCTTTGAAATACTTGCGTAATCCGATTATAGTAAACATTTCGAGGATCATCTCCTCCGTGGACGAGATCTTATTCTTGATCGAACCACGTAAAAATCTCTCGTGTTTTTATCGCTTTCATAAATCTCGCACACTAGATTTATCATTGGCGCGTCGTGGGAAAACTCTTGAACAAAAGGCATGTTTTCTACAATCTAATGGCGGGACACGTGCAAACGCTAGTACGGCGGCGATGTCGATAACAACCGTGCGAGAACGATCGGTGGTCACACAACGCCGGGAAAGGGATTGCAGATGCCACGGTGGTCACACACCGAGGTTACATGGAGAATGCTTCCATACACCTTCGGATCGCCGCCCAACGAAGGAAGACGCCGACCTCGATGCGGTGAGCGAGGTTCGCGCTCCCACGAGGTCCTCGGTCGGCAAAGGTCCGAGTTCCTCAACGCCAATCTCAATCAATTCGAGTTTCCTCAACCGGAGGACGAACGGGCGGGCCTTCAAGAGTGCCCGAAGTGGTGATTCTGCAATCGAGGTCGCCACGCCTCCGAAATAATCGGCGTTCACCGCGCGTAATGACCGCCCAATACCGTGGTTCATTCGCCTGCACTTCGCGGCCGTTCTCCACCTCGACATGATACCCATGTGAATGGGCGAGAAAGAAGGAGGAAAAGGAAGTCGAACTCCCGAAGAGATGAGACGCCGTTATCGATCTCCCACTCCCAGGAGAGGATGGTAACGAGCTCCGGATTCGATCGGCACGGACGAATTATCTCCTTTTCAATGGAGATTCTAGATACACCTCGCCACGGCGATACCGGGTTCGAATATTCTGCACACGATGACCTTGGAGATCGCCCGACTTCCTATTTGCTATACCACCAACATGGCAAACCAGGGATGGAAGATTTCCATATGTGTAAGGTCTTTCGAGTCTTGATCTCCAATGCTCGGCGTTGGTTCACCTCGCCGCCGAACAACATCCATTGCTTCAAAGACCTCATGGATCGATTCAAATGGCGCTTACCAAAAGATGCCACCTCAACAACCTTCATCCGACCGCACAATCCGCCAGGCGGGATGAGACGATGTCGAATTTCGTCTCCAGTTCATCATGGAATCCCTTAAAATAGATGAGAGTAACGATCTCTACATCATCAAGCGCATTCAAGCGGGATCCGACACGGTGCTCAATAAAGAGATCACCCGCGAACGATAGAAGACGACTAGTCGTCTTTGGACCTTGGTTGACAACTTTGTCGAAGGGATGAGTCGGACGGGAAGAGAGAGATCCGGGATGAGCGTGATTTGAAAGAAGGAAGCCGGAGGATCGAGGCCGGTCTTTGAACGCAGAAGTGCGTTCGAAAGAATCAAAAGGGCCCGATGAGAATCAAGGTGGGACCTCGGCCAAACCCTCGGTAATAGCGGAGCCTCTGTTCAAATCCGGTATGAAATATTTGAGCTTCACACCGAGCTCTTTCCAAAACCTCCTCCAATGAAGGAGGATCGAAAAAAGTCAGCGGGAAAGTATTGTGACTACCACCGGGGTATGGTCACGATACTAAGATCGCAAGTCCTTGAGCTCTCAGTTGACGAGCTCGTCGAAGGAGCGCTAAAGTACATCGGCCGACTGGGCCGGGTAATAAAAAGCGCAGAGGGAAAAATGGAGGTGGTAACCACTGCGGACCGACCTCAGCGGTGGCAGACACGAAGATGGCGGGACGAAGGTCCCAATGCAATGGGCAGGTCTATGCTATAACCGGACCGCCGGTTAGTACGATGAGGTCGTCACTCGAAATGAAGCTCAAGGCCGACCCCGAGGAGCCGAAAACAAGCGACTCGGGATGGAGAGAACATCGTGTTCTCCAAAGACGACCCAGTACCAAGATCATGCCTCACCGGGACGCCATTACTATACAAGCCGTGGTGGGCAACAAGAACGTACATCGGGTCTACATTGACATCGAGCCTCTGTTAGCATCATATTCCGAGCTGCTCGGATAAACTTGATGTCGGAGGAATTGTGTACACCGCGACCATCCCGTTGCGGAGCTTTACTCGAGGCGGTTCAACCCGAAGGTGTTATTACCCCAGGTTCTGTAGGGCGTGCTCGTGTCGGTTACAAGGCCATTCAATTTTCTGTGCGAGCTCCTCTCCATACAACATTATCACGGGAAGAGATTGGTGTATGCAACCAGGTGGTCGTCGCGCCGTGTACCACCTCACCATTAAAATACCCACCCCGTGGGAGTGTTAAGCATCGGGGTGACCAAAGCGGCTAAAGAATGCCTACGAGTCTCAACCCAAGATGCGGTCTTACCTCGAGCTTAGCAATTACAGAACCTCCAAGTTGCCACCCGGGATAATCGACCGAGAATCTTGACTATCGACGACGACCCTTCCAAAGTTGTCAAGGTTGGTACCAAGGATCGGTCGATTCGCCGGCGGTCATGCGACTTCTAAGGAATATAGAGATGTGTTCGCATGGTCTCGTTAGATATGACCGGGTCTCGCCCGAGCTCATAACTCACCGTCTCAACATCGATCCGGCTACTAAACCGGTTCGGCGGAAGAGAGAAGTTTTGCCGCGAGCGCTGACCGGTCATAAGAGGCAAGTAACCCAACTCGTGGAGGCTAAAATCTATACGAGGTTAAATACCCAACTTGGATGGCAAATCCGTTGTAGTTCGAAAGCCGGGAGGGATGGCGATGTGTGTCGACTATACCGACCTCAATAAACACTGCCCAAAGGATTGTTACCCCCTCCCCGACATTGACAAGAAGGTGGAGGCATTGGTGGGGCATGAGATTTTCGGTTTCTGGATTTATACTGGGATACCACCAAGTCTGATGAGCGGAGGGCCCAAAAGCAGCGTTCATCATCGACTTTGTCTTTGCCACCGGAAGATGCCTTTCGGTCTGAAAAACGCTGGAGCTACCTACCAAAGGATGGTGGACGCGATCTTCAAAGATCACATAGGGGAAATTGTTGAGGTCTACGTCGACGATATAGTAGTCAAAAGCAAAAAGCGAGAACTGCTGCCGTCGACCTCGAAACCATTCTTGACTCCTCGGTCGGCCAACCTCAAGCTTAATCCCGAAATGCACATTCGTGGTGAAGAAGGGTAAATTTACGGGATCTTGGGTTTCTCGAAGGCTAAAATCCAATCCTACCAAGGTGAAAGCGGTGCTCGACATGCGGTCCAGAACCATCCGTGAAATACACAAACTCACCGGATGCTGGCCGCCTCACCGATTCCTATCTCATTGCCGAGAAGCGACTTCCTTCTTCAAGATCGATGAGAGCTCAGTTTCACTGGCGGGAAGAACATCAGTCGCTTCGGCGCGGTGAAGGAATATCTCGCCGACCTGCCGACATTATCTGCCCCAAAGCATGGTGAAACTCTATCGTTATATCTGGCCACCTCGGACGAGGCAATCAGTGCGGTATTGGTGCGAGACGAGATGGGACGACAGCTCCCCATCTACTTCATCAGCCGGGCTCTCAAAGGACCGGAGACGAGGTACACCAACCTCGAGAAAGTAGCTCTAGCCCTGGTGAACGCCAAGCGACGCCTCCGGCCTTATTTTCAAGCTCACTCCGTCCAGGTACTAACGGATTTACCTTTAAAGCAAGTCTTATCAAAGCCGGAGTCATCTGGACGTATAGCCAAGTGGGCACTAGAGCTCGGCAAACACGACATCTCATATTCTCCCGGGCCGACCATAAAAGGCAAGCCCTGCAGATTTCTGGTAGAGGTCAAATTCACCGAGTTCGTCTCTACCGAGGTGAATCCATACTCACGGTGGAGGAACTCGCCTCGCATCACCCGTTGGTTGTTGGCGGATGTATGTGGGCGGAGCTTCGTGCAAGGCAGGCAATGAGCGGGCATTCTCCTCCTCGGCCCGGATAAGCGAAGTGACATCGCCTCCGGTTTACCTTCCCAACCACCAACAACGAGGTGGAATACGAAGCGATCTCGGGACTCGCCTAGCAAAGGAATTGAAAGTGGACAAAGTCGAGATATTTGGAGATTCCGTGTCGTGGTAAACCGGTCTTAAGCACGTCGAGGCTAAAGAGGATCGAATGAAGCGACTTGAGAGGCGAAAGAGATCTTGGCCTCGTTCGGATATTTCAGATTAATCAAATCCCGAGAGGAAAACACCGAGGTGATATCCTTAGTAAATTGCTTCGTCATCGACAAACCGCCAAGATGAAATTCATTCGAAGCATTGAGGCGCCCACATCGCGTTATCTCGGAGGTCGAACCAAACCGGACGACGCCCCAAAAGCATACACGGAGGTTGTACGTTACCTCGGGATCGGCTAGAGGCCAAAAGATGATGGTGAAATCGAAGTATCTTATGTATGAGGGCTCTCTGCAGGAAGTCTTACCTTCAACCCCTCCTAAGGTGCCTTGGGCCAGAAGAAGCCAACTACGTGCTTAATGAGATTCACAGAGGATCCTGCGGAAGCCACATCGGCTCCCGGGCTCTTTCAAAGAAGACGTTGAGGTTGGGATACTATTGGCCCACCCTCATTCAAGATTCAGCCGAACTCGTCAAAAAATGTCCTAAGTGCCAGCTTCACTCCACGGTCAAAAAGCTACCCCAGACCGATCTGAGCAGCCTGCAGAGCCCATGGCCTTTCATGCAATGGGGGATCGACATCGTTGGTCCGTTCGACCGGGCACCGGTCGACGATGTTAGTCATTGCCATAGACTATTTCACAAAATGGGTTGCCGAGCCTCGTCGAACCTCACAAGCAAAAGGATTGAGACCGTGTGGAAGAATATAGTGCGCGCCGCCGCATACCACATTACGGTCTCGGATAATGGTACCCGGTTAAGTCGATAAAAATTTCAGGAATGGTGCAAAGAGCTCCGGATCGACCAACGCTTCACCTCGGCCGCACACCCGCAAGCCAATGGTCGGACGAGGGGTGACGAATCGCACGATCGTAAGGATTGAAGAAGAGGCTGACCGAGCTAAAAGCGATCGGGCTGAAAATCTCCTCAAGTCCTCCGGTCCTGGGGACCACACCTCGTCGTCGCGGAAACCCTTTCGGCTGGTCTCACTGATGCGAGGCCGTCATACCGGGTGAGATCGGCGCCAAGCCCGCGCACTCTTCACTTTGACCGGTAGGGAACGAGGAAGACTGCAGGCCAACCTTGATGCTCTCAAGAAAAACGCGAGCTCGCCTTCATAAACGAAGCTAAGTCTGAGGGCGGTCGCGCGGTATTACAACAAAGGGTCAAAGCCTCCGCGCTGCAAGTAGGCGACCTCGCCCTACTGAAATAATGAGGCCAGCAGAGCCGAACGTCTTAACAAGTTGGATCCGACATGGGAAGGCCCATACCGCGTTCACGAGGACCTCGGCAAGGGGGCCTACAAACTATCTCACCTATCCGGTGCGCTTATCCCTCGAACCTGGCATATATCTCATTTAAGGAGGTACTTTACATAGCTTCGATTACAGATCAGCCTTATGTTAGTCTCCTTATTTGTTTTGCCGAAGTGCGATGCTATACACTTGTTGAATAAAATGTTTATTTTTATAATGAGTATTCCATTTTATTGATATGCGAACATCTATTTGTATATACCGCATTTAAACCTTCACGAGGGGACGCCCTCACGAAGATGAATAACCCACTAAGTAGGGTACTCACTAAGCGCGCGCCGCACTCGTAGATTACTCATGAAATTGAACGTCTCAGTGCAACGCATACAGACTACTCATTAAGTTGAAAGTCTATATGCACATACATGCATTGCTCATTAAGTTGAAAATCTACATGTAAAGAACATCGGATCGGATCTCATCAAATTATGACCCTTTATTTGGGAAAATATACATACGTATACGATATAAATACATTTACGACCAAAACGAAGTCCTAAGTTATGTTTATACCTCTCAAGAGGAAAAACGTACACTTCGAAACGAGTCTAAATACATTTATATCTACATACAAAGTTCAACGCGCACACGACTCACTCGGACTTAGGGCCCCGTCACACGGGACTCACCGGCGAGGTAGTTGAACAAAATCCCTGTGTCGGCGATGAATACTGGGAATGAACTCGGTGCCTCCACCCAATCAATGAGGACGGCACCACCCGCCCCGCTCGGGTGTAATCGACCCGACACGCAGGCGGGCACGCCGGAAAATGCAATCTGTGCAGAGGTCAAACCTCGACCCGTGGGCAGCCGGGACAAGATCACGCCTTGTCCCGAACCGTCACCCTTCCACGCCGACCGCCGCCGCCCGCCCGCTCCGACCGCCGAAGAGTCTTTGTCCTCTAAGCGCTTCCCTTCGGTGGACCCATTATACGAACTTCGACGTGATCGGTAGCCGCCTTCCTCTTGAGCTCTTCAATTATTGGACCACGGTGGTGCGCTGTAGACTCATGGCGGGGACCGGGGCATGCGACGTTTGCGAATGATCTCGTACATCTGCATGTATTTCGGGATGTAGTCGGCAGTCTTTAAACCTCTTACTATTTGGCCCCTCCTCATCCCTCAGCACCATGCCCTCTGCCAACAAGCTCTGAACTCGATCGTCGGCTTCAGATATGATAGTTCCACCAGTCCGGCGGATTACCTTCTCATACTCTGCATGCTCTTCCGAGATCCGAGCGCCTCCTGCTCGTGAGCTCGAGCTGCTCTCGCATTGCATCGATCGTCCTGGATCACGCCCACCGATAAATCGGCCCCGGACTTGAGTTGTGTGATCCTTAACTTTAAAGCCTCATTCTCGTGAAGGAGGCGGACCACTCATGATCGACCTCATGCAACTTTTGTTTGATTCGGTGACGATGCCGGCCGACATCCATGCCGGCGAACTTGAGTCAATTCGCGCACCGACTCCTCCGGTGTGTCACTTCTTCATCCTTCTCGGCTAGAGCACCTCGGACTTCTTTCGACTTTGTTAGTAACTCATGATCGAGTCCAAGTATTGAGATGAAGAATCTAGAAATAAGACAACACACGGCATTTTAACAAGACATGTCTATTATTCAAAATGGAAGTTTGTACAAACACAGGTCCTATCGACCCGGCAAATCATCCTATTACATTGGGTCCATCGACCTCGGGCTCATTGCCGGCCTCTCCGACCTCTCCTGCGCTGCGCCGCCTCCGCCGGGTTGCCGATCTCGGGAAGGTTGCCGATCTCCGGAAGGATGTCCGAGCTCGGACTGCCGCCTCGGTTTGACCTCAACTCGACAAGGAATGCTTCAAGCTCCACGTCTTCATCTTCCTCAGATCGAGTTACGGCCCGCCGTCGAGTGAGAGCGAAGATGCCAAGGCATCCACCACGGAAAAGAGGTCGCCCCAGCGATTATGCGAGCATAATTCATGCATACCTCCCGAGGTTCGACCTCAACCCAACCGTGTTGGGCCTTGTCAAAATCAGGTCTCTCGGCCGCCAACTTCTCTAGGTGGGCACATATCACCTGCGGCCTCATCACACCGCCGGTCGGAGACGGCGAGGAAAACTCTCCGACTCGATAAGCGCCGCGAAGGCCCTCAAGATAGTCCTTGCCCGCCAAAGAAGCGCTGTCTCAGCTGGCCTCCTCTTGAGCGCTCTCCACTTCGGCACGGGCCACTCGCAAGGCCCGGTCCTTCTTCTTGAGGGCGCTCTCAGCGGCCATCTTTGCCACTTCGGCTCCTTCGGCTTTCGCCTTTGCAAGTTCGGCGTCGCCTGGCAAGATCCAACAGCGGACTCAAGAATGCCCTCGGCTTGTCCGCACGCCAATCTTCTCTCCATGGCCTCGTATTGCGAGGCGCCCTCAACAACAAGCCCGGCCATGCGGTGCATCTCACCTGCCATTGAGGCCGCATCCTGAATATGGAACAATTAGCAACACGTAACAACAAACTTACAAGGAGAAAAGTAGCGACTTATACCTTTGGGAAGGATAAAGGAGTTCGAAGCCGGCACCTCTGCGAGGGCGGCCATGGACCTCGATCTCCGGTCGGGCCCGAGGTTACCCGAGGACCGATCATTAAGTCCCTCGGGCCCACCACCATGGGTCTTGGGTGGACTCGCTTCGCCGCCTTCTTCCTCGCAGCTCCCTTCGATCGATGGTGCGGGACGCGAGCTCGATACATCGACTTCTACGGTGGGGTCAATCTTCACCGCAATACAAAACGAGAATTTCGTTAGCACGACGAAATCAACGGGAAATAAAGATAAGAAGGTTGCCCTCACCCAAATCGAGACCGATAATGGAGCCTCGACCTATATACACTCAAATTTCGCATTGTTCAAGTCATCCCCGGTATAATTAATCAAGAGGATCTCACCCATATCATTCAACATCTTCTCCATAAGGCCCAGGGGATTGATTTTCACATCCTTCATCGCTCCGAGGCCCCACTCATACCTCGGATACCCCTCAGCCCGCAGAAAGAAGTATCTATTTTGCCAATGGGATATCTTGAGGGGAAGCTATCTTAAACTTCGACGAGCGACGGATAATACACCCTCCTATAGACTTGATGCTAAAAACGCATCAAGACTTCAAAAGAAAACTCTCGCCTATGCCATAACAGCCCCCTAGCCCAACCGCCGACCTAATAGAATTCGAGGTCGGTTGGCATATGGGATCTGAAAATACTCTTGAAGGCTAAGGAAAATAGGGCAAAAGGAAACTTAAGCCCAGCTATTAAACTATCTACAAAATGGTAATAAACCTCCGGAGGGCCATCGCTCTATCATTGGGTTTGGCAGCACCACCATGCATCCTCCGGATGTGGTATTTCTCATAACTTCGAGAAGCTCCTCCGTCGTCGAGGTTGATCTCGCCGCACCAATCACGATGCCATCCCATACCGATGACACCGGTGAAACCACAGAACTAAGTCCTATTGATTTACCTAGGCGATTGTGCATATATAATCCTCACATCGAATCATGCGGCCGTAACCCAAAGCCGAACCGAGTTATCGAGCGAGAAGAGGAATGAGAAGGTGAAGAATACATACTTACTTTTTTCGAGCGGGATTTCGATTTCTTCAACAAAGTGTGAAAGAGGAATTAGAAATTTCTAAGGTTATGCTCTCGGATTCAAACGTCGGAGAAAGTGAGCGATTACCTCTTTTGGACCTATTTATATGATAAATGGCGCCTAAAATCTGCCGTTCGTTTATCACACGTGCTATCTACGATTGGATGTGTGGCCGACGCCTTGCGCTTTTGAAGTGCCCAACTACCGCCGCGTATGGCGTACTCTATGGAAAAGCAGACCGCCGATCGATCACATAATGATTACATCGAGCTCGGACATCGGACTACGCCATATCCTCATACCGGCAGGTATTTTCGGTCCGACCTCGGCCTCCCCGACATCGGACCTCGGCGCCCGCCACCGATCACGTAATAATTTTGAGCTCGGACATCGGGTTACGCCCCATGTCCACCTCGGACCAGCAGAGGTATTTCAGATCGGACCTCGACGTCCTTAAAAAAAAAAAAAGAGCCATACACCAGGAGACAAGAACCTTCAACGAAACCTTCAGCCAAGCAACATCCCGCCTCGGCAAAGCACATTCTCCGCTTCACCTCGGCAAGGCTTTTCCTTGAATTTTCGGGGGGGGCTATGATAGGATATGGCCCAACCTCTCGAGCCCAATAGCGAGCCCAAACGAAGTGGGCCTAACCTAATGTTGCCTACTCGGTTACCGAACGAATGATCCCCAAACCCAATTAAAGGCGAGTCAAGGACACCATAATGAGGTAACGGTAGAAATCATGGGTAATAACGGTGGAGATCATAGGCGGTTATGGTGGAGATCATGTCCCCCGCCAATCAAGGGATTCAAGATAAGGTTTACGTTTATGTATAAATAGGAGTTAGATTGAAGGTAAAGGGTTAGAAATCATCGAATACTAGAGCTCTTTGAAATACTTGCAGTAATCCGATTATAGTAAACATTTCGAGGATCATCTCCTCCGTGGACGTAGATCTTATTCTTGATCGAACCACGTAAAAATCTCTCGTGTTCTTTACTGCTTTCATAAATCTCGCACACTAGATTTATCATTTGTATATGAATATTTGTGTATGTCAGTATGTGTATGTGTCTAATTAATTTTTATGCAAATATACTATAGGTGCACATTATTTAAAAATCCACGTCATCCGATAAATTTAATCAAAGCTGCATTAAATGTTGCATTGGTTCCAAACATAGAATCTTGTTACATACAAATAAATATATTATTTGACAATTGAGATAACTATTAGTGAACTCATAGCGTAAAATAATAGCACTTTTATTTATTATCTAATGTTTTATATTTTAGGTTTTCAAAAAAAATAGTAACCACAGCAATTCAAAATTAAAAAAAATATATCATTTTTATTTAATTTTTGTTGTGTGTGATATCCTAATAAATAAATATAATAGAGTGATTAATATCATATATAGAAACATCATTTCGAGGTGATGTGGTTACTAAAATTTGTACATCACAATTCTATCCGGCTGGCTATAACTTATACACATGCATGGAGTGTGCCACGTTAATTTTCAATGCTACCCAAGCAGCTCATGATAGATTTGGAAAGTAATTTATTAAATTGATAAGTCGGTATTTTTAATAAATAGTTATTTATATTATAAAAATGTTCAAACATTCGGATAGAGATATTTTCCATTTTCTTATGCAGCTCATTTTTCAAAATGAAAAGTGTGAGAGTGGAGTTGTAAATTTGTAATCCACAAAAAATGTAGAAATAAAAACTTTACTCAAGAATCACCACCCCATTTAATTTACTATAAAAATTTTTTATGAAAAATGCCGACCAGTAAACCTCAATTCACCAATTCCACAACCTCAGCACAAGAATGAAGATGGGAGCTACCCCACTCTTAATTAAGAGAGATTGCAAGATATCAATTTGTAATAGAAAAATAAGATGTTGGGCTAATGTTAGTAAGAGGGTGTAAAGCTTATAAGCTCTAAGCTTTAAAAAAACTTATAAGTTGTTTAGGAGCTTAAAAAGTGTTTGGCAAAATAAGTTCATAAAAATTTATAATTTGTGAAAATAAGCTCAACAATTATAAGCTCCCTAAAAATAAGTTGTTCAAACCCAACTTATTTTTCATGTTTATAGCTTATAAACTCAGTCAAACACCTCTAAATCTACAAGGTGAAACCATAAAAGATTGCAAGATATCAATTTGTAATAGAAAAAATAAGATGTTGGGCTAATGTTAGTAAGACTTTTAATGTATCGTGTGAGAGTCCATCGTATGGCTTATTAGGAAGTAATAACTAATAATAATGATGATGAAATTGCATATGGATTCGGTGGAGTTACTATTGGTGCGGAAATCAATTCTAAGTAAGTTGAGGATTCGAATTATTGTAAAGAGGCATGAGGAACCGTTATCAATCATAATAATCTCTATAAATAAATGAATTCATAGTCGGATCTGGTCCAAATATCCAATTCATGGCTTGTCATATATAAAAGTAGCAGTTCTTATGAATAAAAGTGAAAATTTGTTTTGAATAAAAGTTACAGTGCTTATTATAAAAGTGATTGTTTTTATGATTAAAAGTTATAATTGTTCATGAATAAAAGTAATAGTTGTTATGAATAAACATAACGATTTTGATTAAGAAAAGTAACATTAGTTTTCTTAAAAAGAGTAAAAATCATGAATCCAATAAAAGTAACAATTGTTCAAAATAAAAGACAATATTTACAAATTAAAGTGATAATATTTATGAATAAAAGTCAACGAGTAAACCTACATCGGATCCGATATGCGAGCATTGTGCATGGAGTGCACAGGACGCGCCTCTATTTTATAATGTAGTGAGAATCATTATTGATTTCAAGATTAAGTAAGCTTTCTAAATCGCTTTCAGTTGGGAAATAGTCCCAAACAACCCACAAAACCATAACCCAATTCCCAATAAGTTGCTTAATTATCAGTGTGTTAATGCAAAAAAACAAACCTAAGTTGTGTGCGTCTGTTGGTCTAGTGGTAGAGTGGTTAATATCCGAGGCCAAAGGTCTCAGGTTCGAGTCCAACTTTCAAATTTCTGTATTAAATTGACAAAAAAAAAACAAACAAACCAAGTTTCAACTTTCAAGTTTCGAGTATTCTGCCTTGTTCATGTGGAAGTATGGATATAGTGCCATATAAGAGAAGGTTGTATTTAAAACTGAAGGTGATTAAAGTCGATTAATGATTAACTAGATTTAGTTGGAAACTGATGATCATTGATTTTAAAAATCAAAAAGTTTGAAACTAGTCCGATAAGTGATTACAAGGCTAGCTGTAAATGAGTTAAACTATTCATGAAGCTATTTGGAGCTCGGCTCGATAAAAGTTTATTTGAGTTTGTTTAGTGAAGCTTGTTAGTTAAACAAACCAAGCTTGAGCGTGGTAGTATTCGGTCCTTAGCTTGTGAACAAGTTCGTTAACTGATTTAACATGAAAATATAAAAATACTAACTAGATACAATTATTTTCTTTCTATAATTAGTAATTATTGTGTTAAATTTTAACTACTTTTATTTGTTGTAAGAAATCAATAAAAGTTTGTTTGGGTTCGATTAACTCGAATGGAAAGTTTGTTTGGGTTTGAGTGAACTCGAAATATTAGATAAATAAAGCTCGAGATTCAACTCGATACTAAACAAATCAAATTTGAGTACGATAGTGTTCAGCTCGACTCGATTACACCCTTTTACACCAGAGGCTAAAATATGTAAAATTCATATCGCTCAAGCATACTATTTGTTGGGTCAAACCATTTAATGCATTTGATATTTTTGTTTGTTAAATTTAATATAATATCAGAGTGAATCAAAATTGTGTATGATAAATTAAACCTAAAAACTTTACTAAGAATTTTCATTACACATTTTACTTTGATTAAAATATATGTTATTATTTCGTTACATGTGTAGTTTTTCAACAAAATAAATAGTAACTAATCTATTATATATTGCCAGTTTCCTTAATGAAGAAAAATATTTATAGAGCGACTGGATGGTTAACAAGAAAATTTTGTGGTAGTTCTATTTATAATATCAAATTCGAGTTATCTTGTACTTTTAGAAAAAAAGAAATATTCAGTTCATTACTATTTGGTCTTTTTCTCTGCCTGCCTATACGCAATCTTTAGTCATTTCATTATTGCTTAGTTTAATTAAACACATAGAAATTTGTAATTTTAAATAAAACCTCAATATTTCATAAAGATACAAAAATTCGTGTTAGATTATTTTAAAAGTAAGTTTCCACATATGCTACTCGCATCAATATCCAAGCCAAGAAAGATCAGTACTCGAATTTATAAGCACGAATTACCCGGTCAAAAAGTGACGGTTACCGGCGACAACCGGTTCCTAGCTTCTTCTTGAAAATCAAATATTGCACTTCAGCGTTGAATCGCCACGCGCCTGAAACCACTACAAACATATATTTGGAGCTACATATGACAAATTGCAGCTATGCTTAATAAATTATTAATTATTAGTAACCATTTATTAATTATTAGTAACCATTGAAATATTGATTTACTTTATTCGACTTTAAAGTTTAAACTTCGTTACATATATAAGATCTGATGAATTGAGGATGAGTTATTACCTATTTACCATGTAAGTACAAAATCATTGTATTCGATTTGGTGGATTAAATATAACTTAGGCTCATCATATGTTGTTCTTTTAGGTGGACTAAGCTTGATAAGTATCACGTAAAAATAATTTATCTTATGAGTTTTAACCTTCTTCGATGACAAAAAAATATATAGGATAATTTAAAACTAATTCAATCTTGAGTAATCTTAAATCAATTTAATCTCAAATAATCAAACATCCAAAAATATAATTCTAAATTATTGTCAGTCAGAACTAAAAGCCACAATAGTATGACTTTTAGAAAGTTCGAAACTATTTCATTCTGAACTTCGCCAATCAAATTCTAACTTTTTCTTTGTTTATCATGGAGAGACTTCGTGAAGCACAAAATCCTTTTAGGAGAAAATTAATCAATTAGCAAGATTTTTTTTTAAATCATTTTCTTACTCGATATTTATTTGTTACTAGCAAGATGAGGTATTGTTCTCAGTAAGGCGTTGAGGTATTCAGTTCAGATATAAAATTATTTGTACTTTTTATGATTATAGATTTGTAACTATCTTGAAAAACATATACAACATGATATCATTTTATTGTGAGATGGATTAAGATTTAAATCCGAATCTATACTTCAATAACATACTTGTAATCTTGTTATAATAATTATGATTGCTGTAAATCTATAAGTTATTAGTAAATTTCAATTTATTCCATATTCTATAAATTGGTGAATGAATAGATACACGAACTTTAATGATTTCCAAAATTTATCCCAAATTAAGGTTCTGACTAAATCGAAATTGTCCTGGTATAAAAAAAGTTAGACGTGAGGCTAGGATTTATAAAAATTGGGCTAGGATTTCTAAAATTTAGGATGACATGCCAATTTTAATTTGACCATAATCTTAATTTGGTGCAAATTCTGTGAACCATCAAAATTCGTATATTTATTCACCATCTTTATAGATTATAGAATCAAAATCAAAATTTACTAATAATTTAAGAATATACAACCAATTAACCTTAATTATTTTAAATATACCATTAAATATAAATTTGAATTTGAATCTTAATCTGTCAAACCATCGAACAAACCCCTTAAAATAATCATTGGTATATGGCAAAACTTGCTTACTGGCTGTTAGTAAATAAAAAGTTGGAGGATTAGACATATTAAGAATAAGAAAAGATTCCCTTTTGGCGTTTGGAGATGGCTTCCTACCTGCTTATTAAAATTCATTGATACATATAAGTAAGCAAAATTAATAAAGCTTCCGTACAAGACAATATCAAGATTCAAGACACCTCAAATGAAAATTTGTGTACCATTTTTTCAAAGGCCAAGTTTAATAGTAATTAGTATCAGACATATTAAAAGATGACTTGGCACGTACAAAGACAACATAAAAAGATTTCAAAAGTGAAAAGGTCAAAGCAATAACTATTAATTGGAGGCTTAATGTTTTAGATGGCAATACTATATAGACTTATCTTAAAATACAACTAATCCATGCTAATGCTAATGCTAATGCTGATGCTAATTGGCAGTTATTATACTATTTAGTTATTTATTCTTCACTTTTTTCTGGGAGTCTGGGCATACAAACCATATATGACAGTGAAACCACACTTGGTATCATCTTATTAAATTTGTTCAGTATTTATTCTTCATATATTACCATGGGTTTGTGATTTAACCATAATTGACGCTTTCAATTTATGCAGCCTTTGGCTGCCCAAGTTGTTGAATTTGGTCAAATTTGTTGCAAATCTAAATATTATAGATATGACTTTATGACGACCAAAGTTGTTAATAATAATAATAATAATAATAATAATAATAATAATAATAATAATAATAATAATATTATTATTATTATTATTATTATTATTATTATGTATTGTTATGTGTGGATCAGCCCTTGAGGGTTTTAATATTATAGATGACTTTTCATCGTTTTGGACTAGTCCTGATTAAAGAAAATGAATCATCTATCTATCATTATAAATATACAATCCATTCCATCAAAGATGATCAATTTCTTTTTGGCACGGTGATTTAGGAAAAAGTATAAAATGAATAAAGTGATAAATAGTAAATAGATCTTATAACTTTTGAAAAGATAATTATTTCATAAAAAGAAAACGTGTCATATTGGGGGATAAGTCCAAAAAGAAATACAAGTTATCTTGGATGAGACGGACAAAATATCACTTTATATGTAAAGTGATATTATTCATTTCCTTTACATTGTTGAAAATAAAAGACACTCTACAATAAAATGAGACACTATTATAGAGTGATTGTTGGAAATGCTCTTGGCCATCATTCAAACTCACCTCCCCTGGACGCCGGCCCTAACGACCGCATTTGCTTACCCAATTTAATGTAATAATTGAATATTTTGTTTAGCGAAGCAATACCATAACCCAAGTTATACGGGAAGTGCGTGAAAACAACCAATATAAATATATGACGTAATCTATCGCCATTGCGATCGGACTGCAACAATGATTCGAATCTTATATCCTAATTAACATGATTACAAAAAATGAAGCTTAAAAATTGACATACAGTAATTATCGAATAATCAATCCTATAATCAATTATTTACTTTAAAAAATAAAATAAAATACTAAAATAATCAAAGAATTGTTACATAAATCATGAACTTTGATCGAATTTGCAGTTTCAACATTACTTTCAAAATGTAGCAAATAAGTACCCAATCTTTTATTCTTTTGCAAATAAAATTCTTCGAAACTTTTCGGCAACCCAAACTTTTAGCTAATTATCATCGTTCGAACCTATGACTCGAGAAATCAAAATATGAGCTTTAATAGCCTCGATGACATGATCAATATTACATACTTGTTGATGGTGACGAATTTCACTGGAACAGTTCCCAACAATTATTGTTAGGCCGAACATCAATATTTATCATCGCCATCAAGTATCGCACGTGGACCCATATGTCATAATATTCATTTGTACGAGTCTGTCAAAGCCCATACTTCAATCTATTTAATCAAAGGCTCGTAAAATTGAAAATTCTGGATGCCGGAAAATTAAATTGAAGGAGTTTTAATTGCTATATTAACTAAAAGATTGAGTAATTATTATTTGTTACAATTTAAAAGACACGTCAGATTTCTGAATTTTTTGTGATTTAATTATCCCAAAATTAATTATATCCTCAAGTTGAGACTAGCTAAAAAAAGAGTCTAGCTAGATTTCAAGGGGAACATTCTCCAAAACCCTAATTCTTCATCGTATCCATACAACAAACTCTCTTTGTCGATCATCCATCGACACGACGAAATACATCTACGATAATCTCTCTTGGCATCATACGCATCAAAACTGTACCAATGTGAGTTGTCCCACTGCACCTCACAATAGAATAAAGTCGTCCTAAAAAAATTGACATTGAAACTCCATTCAACGCGTCGCCACCTCCAAGATTTGGTGGTGGAGATCGTCCTCCCTTGACCGGCAGTGCACGCTCAGGCGCCGCCCCGACTCCAGCCGGTTTATCACTTGAACGTGAACTCTTGCATCACTACTCTTTGTTAAAGAGAGTAGAAGAAAGATTATTAATGCACCAATGATTTTGCTATTGAGAACTTTTGTGGCATGCATTTTCAAAATGTTGGTAATTATGTAGGGAAATGAGACTTGGGATTTGCATCGCTAGCTAGCACCCTTTTTATATATAGTAGAGTGATGATTATCAAATTGAAGGAGCAAAGAAGATGAGCTAGCTACTTCTCTTCTCAAGATCATTTTTGTTTTACTAATAATGTACACAAACACAAAGGCAATGCTTGTTTGTTTGTTATTTTTGCAACTAATTATATGTTTTTCTCCAAGAATCATTATCCCAGAATCTTCGAAGATAAATTTCAAGATTACATATTTTTATTATTACAAGCACCAATATTTTTTCTGAAAAAACATATTTGTCTTAACACATCATCTTAAAGCATCCAACAACGTGGGGGTCTATATAAAAATGCCTTGATTCCCTGTTGGAATGTTTTGATGCCGCTGGATCCAATTATTTTATTTGAAAGAGCATTAATATTTTTTTTTATGGTTTTCCACATAAATTCTGAAATCTGATTAAACAGAAACTCTAATTTGTAAGACAAGTGTACATATCAACAAGCAAAGGGGATGTTGGGCGTTATTTCATGTGCTGATGTATACATGTTCCAGAAAGCCTATAAATACAAACATTAACAAAAAGACATTTTCTATTCTGTGCCATGTGATGTGAGACATAACACGAGACTATCACAATCAATAAACATGTTAATTTGTCGCTTTGTTTTTTTCTTTTTATTTGAGTTGGCATTTCTGTTGCTTTGTTGGTAGACGATGATGAATATATGCTACATAAATATAAGCATTCATTCGATGCACAGATGACAAAGTGACATACTTTACTTTGCAACTTTTTCCTTCCTTCTTTGTTGTGGGTCAAAGATACCTTTTGATTTGCTGTTGAAATTTGTTATTACTAGCTACTCCATCCGTCCACCATATTTGTTCATTTAATTCCATTCGGTACGTCCATAAAATTAATTCACTTTCCTTTATAAACATAAAATCCATCCAAAAATCAACACTTTTACCCACACTCAACCCACTTATTTACAAAAAAACATACATAAACATACGTTTTCCACTCACATAACATATTTATTATGTGAGTCTCATTTTACACTCATTGTATTTATTAAAATTCAGGCCAACAAAAACTAAGACTATATATCATGATCCATGGACGGAGGGAGTATTATGTAGCATATTCAAAAAGTTTTGACTATATACAGTACTACATCTGTTCTATCAAACTTAGCTCGTATTTATTTTCAGGTTATCCCACCCAACTCGATTCATTTCATTTTTAACAAATAATATCTTCATAAGGTGTAAAACCCACATATTTTTATTCTTTAACTATTTTATACTTTTTTATATCTAATTTTTATCTCTATAACTACTTAATATCATTCTCCTAAATAACCATGTTGAAAAAAATGAACCATGTTCCACAAAACAGAGGGAGTACTATACTACTATTCCAACTAGTTTTACTTTCAAGAAAAAAATCAATAGTAAATTGATAGAAAATTGGGAGAAACTTACGTAAAACCATCCCACCATAAAAAAACCAAGATTCAAATCCAAAAGCATATTTTATAGGTGTATGTAATTACATATAAAACCTGCTAATAGATGCAACTAACCCGTTACGTTATGCCCATTCCCATTCTATTTCTCTTTTTTTGTCCTATTTAACCTAGTATTGATATCTGGTTGGGCTGATTTTGGGCAGACAGGAACACTTAGAGGATGTTTGGCAGAACTTATAACTTGTTGTAAAATATTTTTAAAATAAGTTTTAAACAACTTATAAACTGTGAAAATAAACTCCAACAACTTATAAGCTCACCTAAAAATAAATTGATCAACCTTAACTTATTTTTTCATAAACTTATAAGCAATCATGAATTTACCAAAATAACCGTATTATATTTCGTTATTTCCTACACATACACTATCAATTTCACAACTCGTCAATTTTATTTCTCTAACTATGATTTTCTCTCTCTCACTCACGATTATTTCTCAAACTTATAAGATCAATTATCCAAACACTTTAACAACTTATAAACACTTGAGACATTACCTCTTATAAGCTCTTGAAACATCTTATAAGCTCTCTAAAATAAGCTTAGCCAAACACACCCTTAGTTGAAACTAGTCCAAATAACTTCCAATGTGAGTTACACGCATAATTTGGAAATTTAATCTTTCTTGTACTACAACAAAACTTGCATTTCCCACAAATAAGTATTCCTACAAGCAAATACCTCTGAATAGGAAAAGTAGATAATCATGCCCTCTACCCATATATATGTCCGTCTCACACATTATCTAATTTTGTCGTAAGAAACCAGAAGCCTTAGGAAAAGTGAGTTAATACATCACAGAAAACAGGGTGAAATTTAGTAAAAGAATAATGAGGTAGCAAAGGAGTATCTTACAAGAAGACGACCCATTTAAGCAATCACAGGGCCTCCTCCACTTGCTGGTTTTTGGATAACCCTGACTACCGCCATGCCGTCGCCATCGTTGTCTTTTACCCTCCATGACCTGTCCTTCTTCCTTTGGGGCTTCTTATGCTGCTTATGAGGCTTAGTTGGCCTTTTCTTAACAGCAGTCTTGTCGGAAGCTAATCCATTGTCGATGTCGAAAGAATTCAGATCGCTCAGCACATGCTCCAGACCAGCAGCAGGTTCGTCTGCAGCAACTGGAGGCTCTTCGTCGTCAGATAGGTCTGATTCATCAGGCGAACTGAGCTCAGCAGCATCCTCGCCGTCATCTTCTTCATCATTTGACATTTCTGGTGGCATTTCATAGTGCGGAAGCTTCCCGTCGATGTAATCCTTCAAAATCTGGCGGGCAGCTTTGGTCTCATCTGGTAGTCCGCTCGAGGCTACATACCCACGAGAGGCACAGTATGCTCTCAGCAGCTCTGCTGCCAAAGGGGGCCGTGATTGTGATTCGTAAGACTTGGGCTTTGGCAATTTGATTTTGTAGACGCCCTCAACAACGGATCTTGGCACTCGATCTGCGACCACCTGCACGGCTGCTCGGTGCTCTGTCAAGCGATCAATAGGCAAGACCCCGGATGCAACCATTTCATATCTAGAACTAGTGAAGGATGGAAACACCAGTCCAGGGCAATCGCAGAGAGTAAGTTTCTCGGATATAATCAATGTTTGGAAATGTTTGGTCTTCCCTGGAGTTGAAGTTACACCGGTCCTCTTCTCTCCCACCAAAGCATTGATCGTGGAACTCTTTCCTACGTTGGGATATCCAACAAATCCCACAACTACATTGCGAGGTGGTGCATACCCAGAAACACTTCCATCGTCAGAATGCATGTCTGACAAGCTCGTGTCAACTGACTTAGATTGGCTTCTCAATGAAACGATTTTCTCAGCTTCAGCTTGCAGCCGTGCAAGTAGCTCATCTCTCCCATATACTTTCGTTTCAGCATCAGCTAACTCTTGATGAGTACCAAGAGACAGACTGAGCTCCTTCCCCTCTAAAGCAGCAGTGGCAGCTTTAGCTGACCAGAAAAGAAAGAGGATGCCATGTTGATGGAAGTAATTAGCCCATCGTTCCCTGCACAAAATCCATGAAACAAATCTTCAAAGGACTAAAGAGTGGATAATTCGGGGAATCAACCAAAGCACTGCTAATAATACTAACCTAACAGAGAATGGCAGAAGATCTGCCTTGTTTACGAGGAGCAAAGTGCTTTTGTGTTCATCGATTTCTCGTGCATATGCCTATAATTTGGTAGATCCGTGCCAGGTTAGAACAATTGCACAAAATACTGGCAAGTAAAATGCTAACATATCAGAAGTGAGCTTTCTGGAAATTGGTAGATAATAATTAATAAGAAATGCATCTGCTTACAGCACTTTTTATTTTAATGTGGATGACTCATCCAATAAAAATTCTAAAAATATTTGATTTTTTATATTACTTCCCATATTACCTCTAGATCAGGGCAACGGTAGAAGAGCGGGTCCTTGCATCAACAACCATCACTATCTTCAAGGACAAACAATTGAATAAGGATCAGCACTCATTGGAAATTATCAGCATGGTACAAATTATAAAAAGTGAAACATCACAACAGCAAGAGAAGTAAGCAGTTATAATTCTGGTTCTAGCTTCTAGGAGAACAATTTACTTTGCCTAGTTATCGAGCCCATCTTCATTAGATTACACATCACTCTAGGCATTTATCATCTTAAAACCCATCTACATAAGAGAAACTTTTTGAGGCAATAGATAATAATATTTAGGTAATAAGACAGATTCTCTTTTGATGGTTAATATGAATTTCAATGCTTTCTGCCCATTTTCAAGGCACTCAAAACGCATCTATGCACCATTAGCAGATAGCAGTTAACATTACTGTTGAAAAATTGCTGAACAAATTAGCTTCTTACTTCAAAGAATCGTGAAGAAACAAATACTTTAATGAGGTAATCACTGATCAGAATAAGTTCTAAACTTTTTATCACCATAATCTTCTGCAAATTGTGCAACTCCTCACATCTTGAAGCACTTAAGCTGAGTTAACCAATTTTGATTTCAATTAAAACAAAATGACAGATGAAGGCAACATAACCCTTAAAATAATTCAGAAAAGAGCAGCTTTTTAGAATCTATTATCTCACCAGGTCACTGCGTTCAAGCACCCTCCAAAGCTGTCTCCAAATATCCAGATTTTTCTCAAATGGAGTAAGAACTAGATTTTCATTCTCCTCAAGCCTGCGATGAAAAGAGTAGAATTTTTAGCAAAAAATAAAAAATCATCAATCTATTCATTTCATAACCCTGAGAAGTCATGCACATCAGAAGACTGCGAGAATGACCCTATTCAAGCAGCAAAAGCCATCAATCTCACCAAAATATCTATACATATATAAGAGGGCATATGTATGATTAACTTTTCTAAAAAATCTACAATCTCAACTACCAAACAGTAAAACACATAAATAAGACCTCGTGTAACCTACATAAGATAAGATCATGTCAAAAGCAAGAAGCAACAGTTACAAAATGATCGAATACATACAAAGGAATGACAATAAAATGGAAAACACAATAAGTTATTAACACCAACCATAAATACATTTCACAATCCCTATTAGTGCTATTTTCCCACAACTGCTGACCTTGCAAGATTGCGGCGCCACTCTAGAAATGCTCTTTTTTCATTATCGTCAAGCTCTTCGACAGACATTTTAGCATTCCACGGTGGCCTGGAATTGAATGAGATATTTTTGCATTAAACCCTGCACACACAAAGGGCAATAAAACAAATTTTAGAAAATAGAGCAAACAGTACCTTCGAGGAATCCGGAGACTGCTGGCATGCAATGCTTCCTCTTTCTTCTGTTGCTCTCTTCTTTCTTCCAGTGTCATATCAATTGTGCTGGAAGCAGAATCCCTGACAGAAGACATAAAACACCATAACCTAATTAGAAAACACAAACATAAAAGGCAACAGAAAACTCAGAGAAAATGACCAAACAATAGAAATTTACCACAATTAGTGACATAAGAACCCAACAAAGATAATAAATGAAATGCATGACAATTGGCGCATCAAACTATGCAACTACTAATTCACTTTTTAAGTCCTTCTCTCAATTCCACAGACATATAAAAGGAAACCGTTTTGATAATAGTTTTATAATACATCATCACAAAACAATTGAAATAAGCTACATGTAAATCAACCAACAGTGGCTCCTCAAAAACACTATATCGCAATGAACAGCCAAAACCCCGCGAAATACTTCGAATTTCGAAACCACAACAAAGAAGAAAAGATACGCGCAACAATTAACAGAATCTCACAAATTGATGGGGAATTGGCCGGGAGAATTGAGGGAGGAGAAAAGGCGGTGCGCCTCGTCGGCCTGCTCAATGACGGCTTCGATGTCGCTGATCTCCGTCACCGATTCTAGAACCTTCTTGTGCTGGCTCCTGTATAACTTGCCTTTCTCCTTGGTCTGCTGTATCATCTGATTGTGGTGCTTCACAAGAGCGCGGCCGAGGACGCTTTTCTCTCCCTTCGGCATCTTAATCCGCCTCTCTCTGCAGTTTCTCCAGAATAAAATTGAAGCAGATATACGGAGAAGAACGGCGGCGGGGTTGTAGAGCGGAGAGGGATAGTGGCTGTAGATATACGGCTGTGCGGGCTGCGAGCTGTGGCGGTGGCGGTGAGGTGGAGGAGGGCTTCTAAAAGTTTGCAAGCGCTTGTGAAATGAAAAACGTCACGACTGACGTGAGGCCAAACCCGACTTCTAGACCTAATGGGTGAGCCTTGATTTTGGTTTGGTCCAACTTCGTGGCTTAGGTTTTCTTTTTTTTTTCTTTTTTATTAACATGTTAAATCCATGGAAACAATTGGAGACCATCGTAGTATTTAGGGGTGATGAAAATAGTTATTGGATAACGGTTAATATCGAACCGATATCAATCAGTTATCGGTATTCGATTAATTCGATTATTGGATCGGTATCGGTTAATGGTTTAAGGTTAATTTCGATTATCAGGCATACCGATATCCGAATAGATATACCAAAATAACCGAAATTATTGTAATTATTAATTTATTATAAATATTATTAAATAAAAATTAGTTTAATTAGCCAAATATGTAAAGAAAAAAAAATAATTTAGATAATTTCGGTTATCCAATAACCGAATTGATTACCCGATCGATTAATTGGATAACTGATTAACCGGACGATTTCGATATCGGTTATTAAATTTAGAAAGTCTCGATTTCAGTTAATCGAAACCGATCCAATAAGCAATCCTAGTGTCCATTATAAGATTATAGTCTGGAGGATTGGAAAATAGTATTTTTCTTAATCCACTAAAAAACATATGGCAATAAAAAAATAAAGATTTTTAAAATAACATATTGTCCAATATATTTTTCGTGCCAACTCTCGGCTTGATTACCCCGCCATCAGACATCTAATGATGAAATTGACAATAAAAGATGACAACCAGATAATAAGCTTCATAAGTTCTCAATTAATTTTAAGTTTCAAACAGCAATCTCATGATACTACAACTAAAACTCGGAAAAAAAATAAAAGTGACGGTCTGATCTACAATAAGTCAAAATATTTAATATTATTTGAACACTTTTAAAGCTGAGTTAAATTTGCAATACGATCCAAAATTTGAGATTTAAATTGTAATTTATTTTTTGAGATAAAATGAAATATCGCATTTAAATTGCAACTATCTCAATAAGCAAAGCCAACCATAATAATCTAGAAAGAAGCCCAATAAGTTAATCGTGAGAAGCCCAGCAGAAGAACACTGCAGTGAAATGAACGTTACAAGCCCAACTTTCTCCACGTGCGATTCCAATCCCCGCCTTTCCCATCACAAGCACGATTCTGTGCCTTCTCTTTCCTTCCTTTAAACAAATTATCCGACGCCTTTAATCAAAGGCCACTTTCTCAGACCAAGATTTCTCGATTTTTTCCAGTTAAATGGTGCGGAGGTATCAAGAATTCAGTTTGATTGTTGGAGAGGGAGAAAATCCCGTGATATGATAGCTGGATGGGAGCACAGAAAAGTATTCATGCCGGTAATGGTGAGTGTTTCCTCATTTCTTCTTATCATTCTGGAGCAGCTCCTTAATTTTGTTGATTAGTGAATGTTTACCTAACGGTCTCGTTTTGGGGTTTTTATGTAGCCAAGGTAGAGTTCAATGTTGATTTCACACACAAACTATGTGCTGCTCTGATGCTGCCTTCTCTCAGGTTTCATTTTCTTTATTTATTCAAGTCGGTATATATATCTGCACATATACTCCTGGGTATGTGTGTGTTTTTATGAATTGTGGAAATCACAACGAGGTGTGTGTTATGGAAAATTTAGGAGTTTTTTCTCTCTATATTTTTCTTTATGAACATTTTCTTGTGTAAACAGAAATGCAGGTGGATGGAGTCCACTTTCACTTGTCATTGGGAGGTAATTATTATGTTCATTCTTCTACTTGTTGAAAAGAAATTGGATTTTTTTCATAATTTTGTTTCTTGATTTTGTTGCATTTGGTATTTCATGGATATAAAGTTTGAGGGCATTGAATCGCTTCACCTTTTGGCAGCCTTTGCATAAAGCATCCGAATCTATTTGGAAAGAGTGAGAAGCTTGATTTGTTGTGGGATAAAGGACTCTGTGATTCCAATGTTTTGATTACTTACCGGAAGCCTAGACCAGAATGGCTTTCACAGCATGCCTTCATCATTCAGGTTGCTGTTTTTTTCTGGGATTTGGTCGTTGAAGCTGTTCTCATATTAAGTGGAAGTATACAATCATCATTTAAGTTGCTATCGCATGTGTCATTTTTCTTAGTTGGAACCACTCATTTTTTCTAAGCTTGCCAGAGGTTCCTATGATCTGGTTTGTATATATTCTAAGTACGTGATAGGAAAATTTGATATGAAAATCATATTTGATTTATGCATTCTCTTCCATTCACTATTTAATGATTACTTTAATGGAGTTTGGTTCTTAGAGAAGACTTCACTAATAAGTTAATTAAGTTGCGAGCAGGACAAAGGCTTAGTGTTAAAAGAAATGTAGATCCATTTCATTTGCTATAATATTCTTGTAATGAATGCCTTACTGCCTTTGTGTGTTGATCTCCTCCTTGGATATGGTTCAAGAAGATGGGTTAGAGAGTAATAATTAACTATTCAATGATGGGGCTGTTGTGTGCTTGTAAAAGCTTCACTTTTAATTTGATCAAGAATTTTCTTCCAACTATGGATCTAAATTGACCATTATTTTGCTCTCCAGCACTCAATTTCACCCGAGATAGGGATTCATGGCATCCCTGTTGATAACCTTTCTCGTTCAGCGAGTGGAGGTGTCAATCTTTGTCGTTTATCTGCTGGTGTAGACCTAAGTGAGCCTGCAAGTTCCGATTGGAGCAGTAAAACCAGTATCAAGTTTGAGGTGTGTCTCATACAGAAGTTAATAGATTCTACTGAACTGCATTTCTGTGTCCAAATATTTGTCTCTCTTCTAACATGAACTGAGAAACTCAATTCAGGATGTTCGTCCTGTTAATGATGATGGTTGGTCTATCAGCAGAGATCTTCATGGGTTTCCAGTGACCTGCAGGTAGATTAAGCTACTAATAATCATTTCGGTTAGTCTCTTTCTTTCCGAGATTAACGACTTTCTTGCTCGATACTTGTTCCTCAGCGGTGGTTATCATGATAGTATGGTAGTGCTCAAACAGGAATCTCGCTTTGCCAAGGCAACTGATCACAGCTTTACTCGAGTAATACATTTTTGGCCACCAATTTTGAATGATTCTTTTAATCAATAGTTTGATTGTAATATATATATATATATATATATATATATATATATATATATATATATATATTCTTTTCTGTACGAAATTCAATGTAGTTTAGCCTGCAAATAGAACAAGGATTCCAATTCTTTCCAAGTGGCTAATCTTTAACAGATTCAAGTTTGCCGCTTCAAGGGGTATAAGGCTTGGGCAAGCATTTTTCTTGACAAGGTGATCAACAATTATTGCATATGAGTTGTTATTCAAATTGAAAAAGTTAAAAGTTTTTATTATTGTTCTTTAACCAGGAACAATTAGATTCTGCCAAAATGCTGAATAGGAAAACCATCTCTATGTATGGTATTGTACTTTCTAAAATTAACTCTAAAATATGAGTTTTATACTTTCTAAAATATCTCCTATTTCCAGAAAACCATCTCTATGAATGGTATTTCTATATGTTTTATCTGTATTTACCTACTAATATTTATTTTCACCTGCAACTTTCCTGTGTCAGCCTCACAGGCGGCTCGATTGTAGGAGACATAGCCCTTTATCAAGCCTTCTCCATAGGAGGACAAGGTAGCGTACGTGGCTATGGTGAAGGTGCTGTTGGATCTGGCAGATCATGCCTAGTTGCTAACAGTGAATTGACACTACCACTGGTATGTTATTTGTAATCTTATAAGAAGAAAGCTAATCTGCATTCTTTTGTTCTCTTACATTATCCTATACTGTAAGGTCTTAGATGACTTGGCCTGATTGAAAACTGGATTTTGGCATCATACCAACACTTCACATACTATTCTGAAAATAACTAGATGTTCTGATATTTGAGATGTAAAGGTTTGTTGCTCGAGGGGATGCATTCATACCATTTTATCACTATCTAAACTTGCCTTATTTTTTACTATAAGTAATTGAGTCCATTCCATCACCATCTTCACACAACTAGAATAGTAACATGTTAGATTGAAGGTTTTAAACTGCTTCTGGAAAGAGAATAATCAATGTGTTTAGACCATCTAGGATTAGTTCTCTTACTCACCTTTTCAATGATACCATCCGTTATTGCCTTAGAGTCTTAATAAAGAGCCAGTCAGCCAGATATAAAAAGAAATCAAATTACTGCTGAAGACTGCAAGTTTATTTAGGTTGCTTCTGTTGTGACACTGACAAAGAAACAGGGGCATATCACGATATAAGTTGTGTGCATCCAGTAATTATAGCAATATATTCTTGACAGTCCTGCCTATTGTCACCTGAAATCTATTTCATTAAGCCTTAATTCTCATTTGATTTTGATTTTGATTTTGATCAAACAAACATAACATCTTTTGCTAAGTCGAGCATTAACTTCTTATGCAGGTGAAGAAGTAACCTTGATAATTGAAGTTTCTACATATTCATACCCAGATTCCAAAATTTAAAGAGGTTGTATTGGGTGAGACGATGCTTTTAGCTCAACAAAAGAGCAGGCCCACCCTGAAAACCAACAAGAGAATAGAAAGATAATGAAAGACTTGAACAAGTGTTGCTACTTGTATAAGAGATATACTATACCATTAATTTTTTCTTTGCCCGTATAAGGAAAGGAAGCTGCATTGACATATACTTTATATTCTTACACCCTTTAATAGTTGGTCTTTGTTGTTTCACTGACTGCAAATGTAATTGTTTGTGTAAAAGATCAGTCTGATGTCAATTCATTTATTTTAAGGCAGCTAAAGACTTCTTTTCCGTTCTCTCATGAGCTTAATAATGTCTCCCCCACTGTCTCTCCACAGAGCTCAATGATTGAAGGTGCTGTTTTCTTAGATTGTGGATCTGATTTGGGTTCTGGCCGCCATGTGCCTGGTTAGTTTTTATTTGCTAACTTTCTTCAACGCCATTTCAACTATGTCAAGACTTTTAAGCTGGCATCTGATTTTACAATTTTTTATTTTGTCCATCTGTTGAAATTTGAATATAGAAAGCATGAGACATGGTGTTTTGCTATGTAACTCGTTTTGGAACATATTTATAGGTTTCAGAGGGAAATAATGTTTTGCTATAAAAAAGGAACACTGCAAATTGGTAGATTAGGTTCGCTGGTTTATCTAGCCACAATGTTCGTGATGTTATTTATATAAAGACACAGTATCTGCACACTAGGAATAAAATGAACATGACAAAGAAGAAGGGTAACTAGTTAATATCATGAATATTAAATGAGCTGTCATTCATTCATGAGCCAAACGGAAAATGGAAGCTGTTACAGTTTGTTAGTGTCAGTTAGTTTGTTTTCAATTTGTTACGTATTTTGTTTTATTTAACAACCATGCACTTACGCATGCACATGTACTATAAATATTGTAAATCTCAGATCAATAAGATGATTCTGGTTTTATTCATTTTGCTGAGTTCATATTTGCTCAAGCTTTCTCTCACGTTAACATGGTATCAGAGCGCCAATGATTTTTTTCTTCTTCTACCTTCTGCTTTCTACCTTCTCTTCATGGATCAATCACATACTCCAAATCTCCCATCCATACACCCTATCAGCATCAAACTTGACAAAAACAACTATAGCTTCTGGAAAACTCAAGTTCTAGCCACAGCAAAGGCGAATGGCTTCGAAGACGTCCTTCTGTCGTCGTCTGCACCGGAGCAATTCCTTGATGAACTCACTCCAAATCCAGCTTACCTGACATGGCTGCGACGTGACCAGTTCATCTTCAGCTGGATCCTCACAGCTATATCGTCGTCAATGATTGGATATGTTGGGCGCTGCACAACAGCCAATCAGTTATGGATAATTTTTGAGAAACTTTTTCAATCGCAGTCGCGAGCAAGAGCAGCTCAACTGCGATTTCAGTTACAAACCATGAAGAAAGGAGATCTATCGGTTGATGATTATATACTCAAGTTCAGAAGCATTTCAGATCAGCTTTTCAGCATTGGTCAACAGATTACTGAATCCGATCTAATCACGTTCGTGCTTGGTGGTTTAGGACCAGAATTCGAAAGCATCTGCATCTTTCTTCAGTCCAAAAGTGAGGATCTCACTCTTGATGAAGTGCAATTTGCACTACAGACGAATGAAATCCGCATCCAGAACCAGGCTGCTTCATCTCTTGGAACACCTCAGTCTATTTTACAAGCAAACATGGCCTCTCACAACTCCAGTTTCAGAGGAAATGGTAGAAACAATTTCCGTGGCTCAAGCAATAGAGGAAGGGGTGGTGGCAGGTATCAAAATCATAGAGTCATATGTCAAATATGTGGTAAGATGAACCATATAGCTTTAAAATGTTTTAAAAGGTATGATTCAAATTTCAGTGGTTTTGAAAATACATCTTCATTGCCTCAAGCTCACTTCACTGCTCCTTCTTCAACTCGTGAATACACTGCACCTAATTTTCCTCAGCACTTTACTCAGTCTCATATGTCACCTGCTCATAGTGTATCTGCTCATAGTGTATCAACTCAGTCCAAATCTCCAACATAATTTTCTGAGTGGTGTCTAGATACGGGAGCCTCAGCGCATGTCACTGCGGATATGTCAAATTTGCAAAATCAGCATCCCTACAGTGGTCATGAAAAGCTCACAGTGGGAAATGGATCACAACTACCAATCACACATACAGGTTCTACTTCCTTTCTTAGTTCAGCCTCTAAATCTCTTATTATGAGTAACATACTATTTGTCCCTCACATCACGAAAAATCTTCTGAGCATATCACAGTTCACACGGGATAATGATGTCTATCTTGAGTTTCACTCTAACTTATGTTGTGTAAAGGACAAAATATCCAACCAAATCCTGCTGGAGGGTACTCTTAGAGATGGACTATACCACCTCACTCAGCCAAAACACTCTCGAGCATATTCTCTCCACCATAAAGCCAATGTGCTATCTGTCGCTGTCTCTCCACCTCAAGCTGCTTCAACTACAAGTTCAACCTCCAGTTTTCACATTTGGCATCGTAGACTAGGACATCCATGTACTCAAGTTTTAAGTTCTGCATTGCGTAGTCAACATCTCAAAATAAGTGAACCAAACAACAAGTTTTGTGATGCATGTGCCATGGGCAAAATGCATAGGTTTAGTTTTCCTTCTGTACCTGTCAAAACCACTTCCCCTTTCCAAATTGTACACACGGACCTTTGGGGTCCTAGCTCGACTGTTTCTACAGCCGGGTTCAAGTATTATGTACACTTCGTAGATGACTTCTCGCGTTTTACATGGATTTTCCCCTTACATACAAAAGCCGAGGTCTATAATACGTTTGTTACATTTAACAACTATGTGGAAAGACAATTTCATACAAAAATCCTCACACTTCAATCCGATTGGGGGGGCGAGTACCGTAGTCTTAAACCATTACTTCTCAACCTAGGTATCAAATTTCGACACCCTTGCCCACATACACATCAACAAAATGGTCGTGCCGAAAGAAAACACCAACATATAATCGATATGGCACTCACTCTTCTAGCTACATCCAAGCTTCCCTTGAAATTCTGGTGGGACGCTGTATCCACGGCTGTACACCTTATCAATCGCCTCCCTACTCCTTCTCTGCAAAATAGATCACCTTTCCAGTGTCTATATAACACTCTCCCTGACTACACGATGCTTAGACCCTTTGGCTGTAGCTGTTTCCCATTCCTTCGCCCATGTAATACATCTAAGCTTCAATTTCGATCTTCCAAGTGTATATTCCTAGGGTATAGTCCATCTCATAAAGGGTACAATTGCCTTCATCCATTGGGAAGGATATATGTGGCTCGCACAGTGGTGTTCAATGAAGATGAGTTTCCATACTCAATCCTGTTTCCGGACTCAACCTCAAACCCATCATCTCCTGTAGTGTCACCAAACTCTGGCCTATTTCCAATTCCGCAGTTTCAAGACATTCCAACCTCAATCTCTTCTGATCAACTGTTATCCTCTACCCATATGACATCACCTACGTCTCCGAGTTATCACCATCCTACCCTATCTCCACACTCCTCATTACCATCGTCCAACTCACGGTCCATATCACATTCTCACGCTACTTCTGACAATACATCACATAACATGTATGCTACTTCATCACAACCCATACCTGGTCCTTCCACCGATCTTGGTCATGGTCATCATATGCGAACCCGTGCCAAAAATGGAATTTTCAAACCAAAAGTGTTTTTTGCTCAAAACTTGTCGTCTGGCTTTACTACATTCACAGTGATTGAACCTGTCACTGCCTCTGAGGCTCTTGCTCAACCCGAGTGGCAACGAGCCATGGAAAAGGAATTTCAAGCCATTCTATCTCAGTCTACTTGGGTGCTGGTTCCATATAATGATGATATGAACATTATACAGTGTAAATGGATTTTTAGAGTGAAGACAAATGCAGATGGTTCTGTTGACAGGTTGAAAGCTCGCCTTGTGGCGAAGGGATTTCAGCAGCGCGCGGGTATTGATTTCTTGGACACCTTCAGTCCAGTTGTTAAACCTGTCAAAGTGCGTCTCATATTCTCTTTGGCTGCAACCTTTGGTTGGGATATCCAACACATTGACATAAATAATGCCTTTCTCAACGGCGAATTGGATACACCAGTTTTCATGGAACAGCCGGAGGGATTCGTAGATTCAAATTTTCCAAATCATGTGTGCAAACTCACCAAGTCGTTGTATGGACTGAAGCAAGCGCCTCGCGCTTGGTATGATAAAACTCAAGAACCATCTATTCCAATGTGGTTTCAAGCACTCTACATCGGATCATTCCTTCTTCCATATGAGGAAAAATGGGAAGCTTCTCCTTGTTCTTGTGTATGTTGATGACATACTCCTTACGGGAGAGGATCCTGCCTAGTGTCCCAGCTTATCCATGATCTGTCGTCTCAGTTTGCTCTTAAGACTCTCGCACGGTCAATTATTTCCTCGGCATTCAGGTCATCAAAAACACCACACACTCTTACTTTCTAAATCAGTCCAAGTATATCCGTGAACTTCTCATCAAAACGAACCTCCTTGATTGTAAACCACAACCCTCGCCTTATGACTTAGGCACAAAACTCCATACCAACGACAGTCCCCTTTTTCAGAATCCTACTTTGTTTCGAAGTATTATCGGCACACTACAATACCTCACCATTTCCAGACCTGATATTGCCTTCATGGTAAACAAACTCAGCCAATTCTTGCATAATCCCACTGACCTTCAATGGAAAGCCTGCCGCCGTTTAATCAGATATCTCAAGGGTACTACTCACTACAGCTTGGCCTTTCATCCATCATCACATCTTGATCTTAAAGCCTTCTCGGATGCGGACTGGGCAGGGTCGTTAGATGATCGCAAATCTACGGGAGGATTTTGTGTTTTTCTGGGTTCCAACTTGATTTCTTGGAGCTCCAAAAAGCAGAAGGTAGTGTCCCGCAGTTCCACGGAGTCTGAATATCGGGCTCTTGCGGACACCGCTGTGGAGGTTATCTGGGTTCAGTCGCTGCTTCATGAAATTGGGTTCAAAATTCGTCACACACCTGTTTTGTGGTGTGACAATAAGAGTGCTGCGGCTATCGCGTCTAACCCGGTGTATCATGCTAGAACAAAGCACATAGAGATAGACACGCATTTCGTTCGTGACAAGGTACAGAAGAAAGAGCTCGAGGTATGCTATGTGCCAACTGATGATCAAATTGCAGATATATTCACTAAACCTCTTTCTGTTGTTCGCTTGGATCGATTATTGGAGAAGTTTCCTATTGAGAAGGGATAGTTCAGTTTGAATACGGGTTGTATTAAATGAGCTGTCATTCATTCATGAGCCAAACGGAAAATGGAAGCTGTTACAGTTTGTTAGTGTCAGTTAGTTTGTTTTCAATTTGTTACGTATTTTGTTGTATTTAACAACCATGCACTTACGCATGCACATGTACTATAAATATTGTAAATCTCAGATCAATAAGATGATTCTGGTTTTATTCATTTTGCTGAGTTCATATTTGCTCAAGCTTTCTCTCACGTTAACAATGAATATAAGCTTCTCTGTTCTCTCTGTCTTTCCTGTCCTGTTCATACAGGACAAATTATACACGATCTTCTGAACATCTTGATCTGCTCGTGTTGTTTTTCTTCAGTTTCATTAAGATTCTATTTTCTGCACAAACTTTCCTCCAAACGGTGTGAATAAACACTCGTTTGTGCTTCTTCCTCAGGAAATCCATCTCTAAGGCATGGCAAACCAGGCAGCGGAGTTGGTCTCGGATACGGGCTTCGATTAAAATCTCACTTAGGACATTCGCAGGTCGACCTTGCTATCAATTCTTTTAAACAGAAAACTGTGTATTTTGGGTTCAGTAATGTTTCGTGATGAAGTCGTAAGCCATATATGGTTTGGGACGATTTGGAAAGGAATTCAGGTTTGGTGCAGAAGAAGAATATCAACTAGCAGATTATATATATTTTCTATTGTTTATTTATTTTCTTGATTTGATGATGTTCAGAATCGAAATTTTATTATATGTTCCTTGACTTGTAGAAAGCTAATAATTCCAATAATAAATAATAAATATAGGTATAGAATGCCTCCAGTCACAGCTTTGTCGTCATAGATTGATAAACTAAAGGGTTTCACATCTTCTAAAAATCTGACAATTGATATTTGGGCTCTTATAGGGCAGGGCAGCTTGGTTTTTGAAGTTTGAACTTGCTAATATTTTATAATCATTTGGTATCTGAATTTTCTCGAATTTGATAATTAAGTTTTGTAACTATTAGACAACGTAAAGTTGCAATTTGAACAGAATATCATCTAAAATCAAAACTAATTGTTTGTTGTTTAACTTTTCTACAACCGTAAGATTCAACAAAGCAACTTTTCTACAACCGTAAGATTCAACATATTAATCTAAATTATTTGCCTTTTAACAAAAATGTAACAAATTATCTATAATTACAAACAAAGGCAAGAACTATCCGAACTATAATAAAAATGTTCTACGGTTCAATTTCCCGTGCAAAGGAGTTGAGGTGGAAAGCAGGACACCTAATATGGAATTTTTTATTTTGAAAAATGACATGGATAAAAATAACATGATTTTAACCCATATCATTAAAAAAATTCAGACAAGAGAAACTCAACAAGGGCTATTGATCACAACACTATTTTCTCCCAAATGCTAACTTCATCCTCTATATCGACTATACTATACATAAGTAATACTAGGTTTCTGTTTTCATGAAGAGAGAGCTTATGGGAGGGGTAGAGGGAGAGGTGTTTGATTTTTATTTTTTATTATCCTTTTAATGATGTGATTGTTTTGATCCACTCCATATTTTAAAATAATGAGGCGAAATTTCACATAAGTGTTTGATGTTCCACCTCGACTTTTCGGTAACGGAAGTTGAACCTGTGACATTTTTGTTACAATTCGGATAATTTGTGCCTTTGATGTAATTAATTAATTATTGATAGTTCAAGATCTTCAGTTAAAATACCAAAAACTTTTAATTTGTCCAAAATAGGATGGAATGGGGCCGTTTGGTTGGGACTTGGGAGTAAGACAATTTGGCTAGTCAAACAATCCCCACAAAAAATCAACTATATTTAGGGCTTCTTGGTTGGGAAAAATAGAAAATCAGTTTATGATTCTCTTAGTGGAGTGTTTGATTGTCATTTTTTACTCAGTTTCTCAACTTTTGGGTTTTGAATTCCCTTATTTGAGCCTTCTCCACCATCATCGTTATTATATTATTAAGGATGTCAATTTAATTCGAATAGAAAAAAAATTAGCGCAAAATTTTGGCATTTGAGCATTAAAATAATGAAAGAAGGCAAATAATGGGTAATGTAAGTGCGCAAGTAAGCAGCAAAACACCTTAACTAGTTCCCACATCGAAGAGAGACGAAACAAGTGTGATGCGGCAGATTTTATAAATAAAGCGATTTGCAAGTTGAATAAGCACGCAGCTGCGCGTTGAGCACATAGCGAACTATTCTTTCGCCTTTTACTAAAGAATACCGTGTGTTCGTCGCAATTCAAGCAGCATACGCCATTTTTTGGAGGGTGTTTTCCTCATAAGAAAACCCCAACAATTCCGGTTTTAAAAGTTTATACTATATATCTAGTTACTATGCATAGTGGTCGGATTTTAGCACCGTCGGTACGTTGAGGACTAAGTTGTTTTTAAAGTTAATTTTGACCAAATGATTTAAGAAATCCCAAGTCCAAGATTCTGAGTTGGAGAAGTGGCAGGATTGGGTTCAGGCTCGATTGAACTTTCAAGATTTAGTTTAACTTTGTAGTGAACTCGACACGGATTGGGTTATTTATCCATTAATAAAAAAAGCCTCTGTTATAATATCTATGTTCAGTTAATTAAAAAACATGATAGTTATTTAGGGTATATGTGTAAAATTATAAGCATTTTGAAGCTTATTAAGGCCCGTGAACTTATCGATCCTATTATTGTTGAATTCGAGCTTCATCTCGACTCGATTAATCTTGCATTTCTCCTCTCTTGAATCGATTATGAGTAGCCTATCTGCATTCTTCTCTCACTTATATGTTTAGTTTGCTCAACCAATTACGAGATACCTATTTGCAGTGTAAAGCTAAGGAAGACAATGAGAGTGAGCAAGAAGTTTTAAAGAAGAAAATAATTCTTGGAGAAAGAACATGATATGTATGTATTGGTCTAGTGATATAGTGGTTAGTGTCTAATTATGTTCCAATTTTTTTTTCTTTTGTAATTTAATACAGAAATTTTAAAGGCTGCGTCACGGTGGACTAAAACCCGAGACCTTTGGCTTCAGGCATTAACCACTCTACCACTAGGCCAACACACACATACAATTATGTTCCAATTCACTATCACAACTTGCAATGCAAGCAATTACTTTCAAGTTGAAATGTACGAACTGTTTTTACTTAAAATATAGAGAAAATTTTTTATATAGCCATCCAAGTTAAGGAATGTCAAATTATACCACCAACATAAAATGTCAAATTATAGTCAACTTTTGTATTTTGGACCCATTTGCCTTAATGAAATTGAGTTAGAGCGTGTTTTCCTCAATCAAAACAAACAATCAATTATTTGGAACGTGTTTTCCGCGCTCTCTCTCTCTCTCTCTCTCTCTCTCTCTCTCTCTCTCTATCTCTCTCTCGTGGTGTCGCACCTCTTTCATCTCGCCGAATTAAGTTTATCGTGTCCGTCATCTCTCCGTCGTGCTCCGACTCTCTTTGTCTCTTTCTCCGTGGGACCGCTCTCGCGGCATTCCGCTCTCGCAAACGCTGAAACTTGTCAGATCTAGTTGAAAGGTTTGTGCTTTAATTTACAATAACAAATGATTGATGAATTTGTTAGTCATTATATGATGGGTTATCACTATTGCTATTGATTTTGATGAATTGGATAGAAGAATGCGTATTATTTGTGTTAATTTTGATGATATTGGAAAGAGAGAGGGAGTAGGTGTCAAAATGCGTATTATTTGTTAGAAGAGTAATACAGAGTTATCCCAACAGTAATACAGAGTAATAGACAGCGGAGGTTTGGTCAGATAATGGTCCTATTGGTACCATTTGGTGTTAATAGTCCCAATAGGTCCAATTCTTATTTAGTGTTTATCGTGATTTCGGGTGGAGAGTTCTCTTTTTCGTAATCATGCAATTATGCTTTGAAATCATGCTCTTATTCTGATTATATGGACTGAATTGGGTGGCTTTAGTTGGACCTATTGGTACTATTTGGTGATAATAGTTCCAATATGGCCGAAAAACAGAGTAATATATCTAATTTCTTTGTTCGATGGCACCAACTTCAATCATTCTCATATGGAGGAATGGTCTCAAGATAACTCCTATAAGGGTGGAAGAAGAGAGATTATTCCTATACCCAGATGGTATAGACTTTAAAATTATTAAGTAAGATTGAACTGCGTTTGTTGAAGCCGATGAGTGGATACATGTATGAAATAGATGCATTGGATAATTCGTAAATGTATGAAAGCATGAGAATAAAGATTACCGATGATTTTGAGTTGGCTTATGTTATGAGATTAGTTGAAAGACCCGTGTTATACATCACTATAACCCGAATAAATGCGTAATTGTCAAGTTTACTATTACATCGAATATTCTCGCCTCAAACACCAATAGCTACGATTTACGACATTCCAAGGATTCTAACTGGATAATTATCATTTCAACGATGACGATGATCCACACTTTGATGTTGAGAATCTTGATGTTGATGGTGAAGATGTATCTGTAGAAGATGTTGGTGAAGAAGATGGGGGTGACGAAGATGTTGGTGATGAAGGTCATGGGAGCATTCGACACAATGTTTCACCTTTAGAGAGTAGTCATGAGGTAAACCGTGATTGTCGACAGTGGATAATTCCCCGGTAGCATCGCTCCATAGCTCACTTCCTATGGAAGATTTAAGGAGTGCAAGACTTGGTGTTGATGATTGCACAATTGTCGACACACTTGCAAATGGTGCTATTTTTTCCAATAAGTCCAGTATGATAGCATCTGTTGGTATGTATCATCTTGTTAACCACCTTGAGTTTTATACGCAAAGATCTACTAAGAAAAGATATCATCTGGTTTGCAAACACAATAGAGATACATGTCCTTTCAGCTTACGTGCAACTGCGATGGGCACCGCTGATAGTTGATGAATGGGTCACCACACATGCGAGAAAGATTTGAGATATCATGCGATCCGAAAGTGTTCTCTAAAGTTTTAGCCGCATACTTTGTCCCTAATTTGATGATTGAAGGTGTTGTGCTTAGTAGAAGGATATGATGGCACAGCACAGAGGTTACTTACATCGAAAATGCTTTGAATATGGGGACTATTGGTGGTATTTTACCAAAATAGTACCCTTAGTCCTCAATTATCCGATTATTTTGAGTTGCGGTTGGGACTATTGGTACTATTCTTCAAACTAGTACCTATAGTCCCAACTTATTCAATAATGTTTTCGAAAATGCTTGGAATATGGGGACTATTGGTGTTATTTGACCAAAATAGTACCCTTAGTCCTCAATTACCCGATTATTTTTGAGTTGCGGTTGGGACTATTGGTACTATTCTTCAAACTAGTACCTATAGTCCCAACTTATTCAATAATGTTTTTCGAAAATGCTTGGAATATGGGGACTATTAGTGTTATTGACCAAAATAGTACCCTTAGTCCTCAATTACCGATTATTTTGGGAGTTGCGATTAGGACTATTGGTACTATTCTTCAAACTAGTACCTATAGTCCCAACTTATTCAATAATGTTTTCTGAAAATGCTTTGAATATGGGGACCTGATTGCACATGTACATAGGTTATTTGGTGCAAAAATAAAATACCGAACCGCTTTGGCTGCAAGGAACCAAGCCCTCACACTCACATATGGTGATTCAAGCAAGTCATTCCAGATGCTCCCAAGGTATCTTTATATGTTAGAGCAATCAAACTCGGGCTCTGTAGTTGATTTGAAGACTGATGAAGATGGTACGTTTAAGTACTGCTTTATGGCTCTTGCGGCATGTATAAGAGGTTTCAAGGCATGTCGTCCAGTTATTGTGGTTGACGGCACACATCTCAAGGGGAAATACAACGGTATTATGTTCGTGGCTGCTACAAAGGACGCAAATGAACAGATTTTTCCTTTAGCATTTGGGTTTGGTGACAAGGAATGTGATGCTTCATGGACTTGGTTTTAAGACAATGCCACAGTACTTTTGATGCCACGATAACTTATCGTTCGGTTCCGACCAACATCTCAAGATCAAGAACGCTTTGATGTCAGTTTCACCCAGTACACCTCATGGACTTTGTGTTTACCATTTACAAGGCAACATCAAGAGGTGGGAGACAAGGCGATCAGATTGTTCTAGCATGCCGCAAGTGCATATAGATGTCGTGACTTTGAGGAGCGCATGAAGAATCTGGAGGCATTTTCACCGGCGCATATGCTAAGTTGATAGCAATTGATCCTATTAGACGGGCTCGATCAAAGTGTCCGTGCGTCGGTATCGGTTTTAACATCCAATTATGCCGAGTGCTTGAATGGTCGGCTCGTTGGGCGAGAAAGTTGCCCGCTTGTACTCTCTTAGAGTGTGTTCGTACTATGATTGGACAAATGGTTTGTTGAGCCGTGCAGAGGCCACAAATAGAATCAAGAGTTAATCTGTATGGAGAGTCTAGATTGGCTAGAGCAATGAGTTGGCCCATACCATGAGCATTGAAGCAATTTCGCCCACCAAGTACAAGGTATCTTCAAAGCAAAGCATCATGTAGTGGACATTGAGAGTAGGACTTGCACTTGCCTGATATACAATATGGATGTTCTCATGCGACAGCTGCCATACGGTATTATTTCCATTAGTCCCAACTTATTTACGTTTGATTTTTTTATCTTTATTTTTGGTTGCAGTCAAACGAAACAGTCTGCGGTTGCATATGTGAGTGATTATTATACCACTCAGTCTTTGCGTGAAATATATGCCGGAGAGGTGATGCCGATTCCTATTCCAGAAGACTGGGAAATTCCTCCAGATGTTTCTTCGAGGATTGTTGGAACGCCGGCCAATACTAGACAAGTTCGGTCGTCCCGTGAGAACCGGATGAGTTCCGTGGTTCGGATCTCGATCATCACGCAACAAATTTTGTGGTCGATGTTTTGAGAGGCATTACCGTAACATTTGCAATGCCCATATAAATTTGTTGCTTCAAGAAGTTTCTAGTAGCCAAACAAGAATACTAGTAAACGCCGACGATGAAGCAATACGGTATCTGTGGTATTGGTGGGCATACTCATGGGACATGTAGCCGGAGGATCAATTGAGGATTGAGGATTTGATAATTTTATCTATTTATTCCTTTATGAATTCAGAATTGAGGATTTCTTGTCATTTATACATTAAACTTTGTGTTATTTCTTGTGTTTTGTTCCGTCATGAATTGGGAATTAAGAATTGATTTGAGTAATCGTCCTGTAGCATCGTGATATGACCTCACCGAAGGAATCTCAAATTGTGGGCAAAGGCACAACTTATGCATCTCAAATTGTGGGATAATGACAATGAAATATAAAATCACACAATTTTTTTGTTCCACAAAACCAAAGTCTTTTCGAGTCCTTACACATAGGAGATAACAAAAGCATTGACAAACATACAAATTCAAGTGTCGGATACTCATCATCGCCATCGCTTTTTGAGCCCGAATAACGAGTAAATCTTCATGATCATAACAATCATATTCTTCATTACGATTGTCGACGCCGAAACCAAGTGAATTCCGTAATATGGCTCCTTCTTGAATATATATGCCTCCACCAACGGTTAATCTGTGGTTATACATTGATAAAAATTTTAAACCCAAAAATCCAAAAACAAATGAATAATGTATTAAACTTGAGTGCGATGTTGGAAAACAAATGTATCGCTATGAGATGCTCCCAGTTTGCTTGACCGTGGTAAACTCCAACTCCTTTCTGCATGCCGAGGTTTAAATTTTCCAAGCCAAGTAACCATTTGTATGTATTGTAACGCCTTTCATGAACTCTAGTTTTTCAAGATAGAGTTCACCTTGGTAAAAAGTCGAACCGGACAACAAACCGAACCTTTAGCATGACTTATAAGTGCTTCCAAATTATCGTCAGAACTCCAATTAGCGTTTCGTTATGAGATAACAAAAAACACTTTATTTGTTGAACAAAACTCCCTTCAACACGTTTTGTCCAGAGAGAGTCGTAAAAAATTTCCTCTTGTGATTTTCTTATCAATGGTGGCATTTTCAGGCAAGAGAAAGTGAGTATGATTATAAAACTTTGATTGTAATGCATAGCTATATATACGAAAGTAAACGAAACTACTACAATAATTTGCACTTAGATAATTTGGCCCGTGACAACTAGTCAGAAATCACAAGCATAATAGTATTACTAAGTCCAAACAAAATAAAAGCGTTATCTTGTCTTTACTTGTACACTAACAAGCCAACGTTATCTTGGTCCGTGAAGGTTGGGAAAATAGTGCCTATAGTCCCTATCAGTTGGTACTATTTCTGTAATACGTAACCTATAGTCCATGCCAATTAGGTAAAAAAACTACCATAAAGCAATATAATATGCAAAATAATGATTTATATTATATATCCTACAAAAAATAGGTACATACATTTAGTACTAACAGATTTAATTGTATTAAATGTATTAATGATTTAAATACTAAATATTAATCGCTTCCATACCCATTCATCAAAATATTAATGATTTAAATACTAAATACTAAATATTGTTGTTTTCATCCTTCACCTCCTCATTTAATTGTTTGCATCACATTGAAATCGTCTTCCGTCAGTGCTATAATTATAAATCGCTCTGCGATGTGCGCCCAGGTACTGCTCGGTGCATCGAGGTCATGGCCTTATCCGCCAAATCGCTTGCCGATTCTCCATGCTTTTTAGAGCAAGTGGCCCGCAGCTCACACTGTCCTTCTATTGCAGTTTGTTGGCCCCTTTACGAGGAAAGGAAAGAGCCCATTCTGTGAATTTGGGAGTCCCCGGGCTGTCATTGTAATCGATGTGCTTCAACAATTGGGGTAGTATTCAACGAGTGGTGCGAATGTTTCTTTTCTATGTTTCCGAGACGAGTCTCGACGAGCCCAAGTTTTCAGGCTCTTTTCTCGTGTCTTGCCTAGGTCTAGATCGAGTCTTTGTGTCTTTCTTGTCAGGTTTTGTGTCCGGGAGGACACATTGGTCCGCAGGAACAAGGCAGGCGTAAATGGGCAAGAAGGAGTGGAACTTGCTTGGCGGGTGAATAGAGATACGATGCACCTCGAGGGCACAAGGAGCCTAGCTCACACCTGGCTTCAAACTCCAAGAGTTGTTCCGTTTCACTGCGTGACCTCCTTGCTGCACCGCACAAGTTCAATCTCCGTAAGGGTAGGCTAATGGGCAAGCTAAGTAAAGAAAGCGAGCAAAGACCAAGAAGAAGGAGGAGGCAAGAGAAGACGAGAGAGAGGTGATGGGCAAGATACACGAGATTAAAGGATCTCGCTAAATTCGGAAAGGATGCGCGCCACCCAAATCCCCGAACCGGAGGAGATCATCCTGCATCCATCAGGCAAGGAAAGAGCGCCGATCGCAAGGAAACCCTAAGGTCTTCCAACCAACGGGCCATCACCATCGCGATCCCTCTCGGCCTATATATATAAGACGAACACGCGACTTGTGCGTATCATAGTCTCTTCCGCCCGCATCTTCGCTTTATTCACCATCACCATCACATACATTAAGTTCCTTCTGGGCAAACACTTTATTTGCTATTCAGATGTTTTGCGTGGTGCACTTTGGGCTCGCCGTTTCTATTTCGCTCAATTAATAGTAAGTTGGTTCCGTTTAATTATGGTTTCAATTAAGTCAGATGTTTGTTTATTTTATGTCTAGCTAAGTCTTTATTCGGTTTGGGCGTGACTAAGTGGAGCATGATTAATATAACTCGAGAGGTCTAAGTAGGCATTACGATCCGCATGCGTGTGTTACCAAGCACTAGGTCCCGGCATTATATAACTTAACCAAACTCGGTGTGTTAGTTGCAAATAATATAGTGGGTAAGGGAGGTTGCAAGTAATAATTGGATTAAAGTGTCGGGTGTCCCGCACCCCAAATAGTACGGTGTGGGCGAGTTGGAGTAGTCATAGCACCGCCTTTGCCAATACCGGTCCATCTAGATCATAACCTCGTAGGTTTGCATGCATCGAGGTGTCCTCGTGCGTGGGCATTACGGGTTAGATAGTTTGCATAGGGTGTCCTCGCCTTTACACGTAAAGGATAGATTTGGAGGGGTGCGTCAGGTGGGCGTGACGCGTGACAACGGGTCACGACGTATGTCTCTTATAACCGGTTGATGCATGTCATGTAGAGAAAACCTCGCACCTAGGGACCGAGTGTTAATCGCCTTCACGAAGTTGTTGCCAAGCCGACTCGCCTTATTATTTGATATTCCCTTCGAGTTTGTTTTGTGTTACTTTAGTCTTTCCTATAGAGATCAAGATAATTACACCACCTCATTTCTTTTAAGTGACATCGTGACATCGAGATTGCTACACCAACTCCTCGTGGATCGACCTATACTTATCGTTGGCTACGCCGTGATGGGCAATAGGTTATAAATTTATTTTGAACGCTAAACGACAGCTGTCGGGCCTCATACAGGTGCTCGTTTGAGTCCCACAGAATCATTTTGAATCTTCTCATTTGTACTTCACAAACAACCCAATGTTCCCCCGACAAATGGCACATAAGGACCAACTGCATGAGAACTTGAAAATAATTACTAATGCAGTTTATAACAAGTTCATAATTAGAAAGAATCCAACATGTGCATTTCAATCAAGTTTATATTCAGAAAGAATCCAAGCATGATTCCATGGATGCATGAATTCAGAACTGAGTCTATTGGGACTATTAATAGGCCCAACATGTGCATTTCAATCAGGTTCATATTCAAAAAGAATCCAAGCATGATTCCATCCATGGATGCATTTCAGATTTGGACCTATTGGGACTATTAGAACCAAATAGTCCCAATAGGCCCAACATTTGCATTTCAATCAAGTTCATATTCAGAAAGAATCCAACATGTGCATTTCAATCAGGTTCATATTCAGAAAGAATCCAAGCATGATTCCATGGATGCATTTCAGAACTGGACCTATTGGGACTATTAGAACCAAATAGTCCCAATAGGCCCAACATTTGCATTTCAATCAGGTTCATATTCAGAAAGAATCCAAGCATGATTCCATGGATGCATTTTGAATCGACCTATTGGGACTATTAGAACCAAATAGTCCCAATAGCCCAACATTCGCATTTCAATCAGTTCATATTCGTAAAGAATCCAAGCATGATTCCATGGATGCATTTGAGATCCGACCTATTGGGACTATTAGAACCAAATAGTCCCAATAGGCCCAACATTTGCATTTCAATCGTGTTCATATTCGTAAAGAATCTAAGCATGATTCCATGGATGCATTTCGAGATCGACCTATTGGGACTATTAGAACCAAATAGTCCCAATAGGCCCAACATTCGCATTTCAATCAAGTTCATATTCGTAAAGAATCCAACATGTGCATTTCAATCGTGTTCATATTCGTAAAGAATCCAAGCATGATTCCATGGATGATTTTGATCCTGGACCTATTGGGACTATTAGAACCAAATAGTCCCAATAGCCCAACATGATTTCGTAACTAGAATTCATACCTTGTCGCCTTCATTCCAATTCTTCACCCACCCCATTCTGTGCCGCAAGCCCTTTGCAAACCTGTGCTAGATGTTCAAGATCGCCTTCAGGCACCACCTCCTCGGTCTTTACATCAAGCCCATTCCCGTGCCGTTCTTTATGCATTTTTGTTGGATTTGTATCGAAAGCGGTTTGGTTGAGCTTGTATACAATGTTTCCTCGTTACCACTATTACAATCTCCTATCCGATTTGAATACTTGATTGCATATATCCGTGTCCCCTTATCTCATATATAAGTTAGATCATACAAGGTGTAGAAGATCACGTGTCCGTATGATTGGTCGTTTAATGAGATATAAAAAGTTTCACACCGAGACGACTTAAGGACGAGTTGTCGGTTTAGGCTGCAGATAGATAAGAAGTGACTGACTTAGTTGCTTGTCTATCTTTGGTACGTCTCGACGTATCAAGGATCACATGTGAGATGAGTTCTTCTTTCCGACCGTCGTGAAGAACCAAGATCTCGGTGACTTACGATGATCTAAACCTCGATAAGGTATTAGGTGAGTATGAGTTGTCGTCCATCACTTTGACTTGTTATGGGTGAGGGTTATATGTTCTAACCCAAGATTCTCCGCATCTTGGGTGGTGGCGGTTTCAGATGTCACGCTAGTTATCTCATGTCGAGTCACCGATCCGTTAAGGATGATGACGCCCCTAATGAGCTCAAAGGTTTATTGTACTAAACCCCGCAGTTGAGTTAGCTCAAGTACAATAATAAGGTTGAGTGGTACTACTTAGGAAATGAAGTTATTAATCGCTTTAAGCAATGATTGCTATAAATGATTAATGGACGCTCGATATCTTAAATACGGGATTCGTAATGTCAAGTGCAAGCCCGACTCAACTTCGTAATAAAGGGTAAGTCAACATTCTTTCTCTAGTGGCATGATCGAATGTTTATAAATTAATTTATGTTCATTTGAACATAAGATAATTAATTTATTTGAGGCCCATCTTTATTCCTTGATTTGATCCTGGTCGGCCCATCCAGGCCGTAGTAATCGAGGAAAATCGCGCCCCTATTGCTCAATTGGCAAGATTTTATTCTCTTTATCCACAAGGATATAATTATATTTATGGTATATGCATAGATCCTTTCCATATAAGATTATGGTAATAATCTTGAGAGTATGGAAATAATCCTAAGAGTATGGAAATAATCCCAAGAGTATGGTAATATTCCATATAGATTATGGTAATATTCCATATAGGATTATGGTAATATTCCATATAGGATTAAGGTAGTGCATTATAAATATAAGGTATGAGATAATGTCAGCTAATGCTCACATATTGAAAGCAAGAATTTCGCCATCTCATATTGTGAGAGAGAATTATCGAAAATTCTAGTGAGAGCAAAGGGTGATTTTCCAAGAATTCTCCATAGATCGCCCTCACCGACGCTGGAGATTGGGCAATCGGATACACCCGTAAGGTCAAAGCACGAGTCCGATCCGCTCGATCCGCTCATCTCGCCCGTCGACCTCTTCGCATCCAAAGGTAAACACATGAAAACCCCAACGTGTTGCGATTTAATTATATAGACGCATGCTAGGTTTATAATCAATGTATGGTGAATTAAACACCCAAGATGGATCTCGGGCGAGGTTAACATACGCTTCCCTACACTGGTATCGAGCTCGGGATCGTAATCTTGGCTCGCTGGATTAATTCACGTTTGATTATTACGTGCGTTTTATAATTGTGGATCCGCTGCTCATCGTGGCTCGCTTGTTGTTGTTGTTGGTTTTGTTTTACACCACGAAAATCCGTGGTTAGATTAGATTTTATTATGTAAATCTTATCCGTAAAGAAGAACGAAGACGAACGAACGAAGAACGAAACGACGGAAAACAGGTTCTCTACCGTGTTCGGGGTGGTTTCGCTAGCGAGTCTCGCGGTCGCTAGGGCGATCGCGAGGCTGCGGGCGACGGGCGCTGCTCGCGGGATCCTCGGCGCTTAGCGAGCGAACTTCATGTCGCGAGGATTACCCGCGAGGCGCGCGGCCGTCGCGAGCTAGCGGGCGACGGGCGCGTTCGCGCGCGAAACCCGGCGCATGAAAGCGTATCGCGGTCGCGAGGTATGGCCGGGCGACGATGTCTTTGAAAGACGTTCGGCGCTGGGCGTGGTCACAAGACGCAGCCGACGGTCGCGGTCGCGATCGCGAGGCGACCGCGAGGCGACCAGCGAGGAGGCGGGCGGCGCGAGGTCGGGGCGCGATCGGCTTTTGCCCTAGCTGCCCAAGACTTTTCACGACCTCGCCCGCACCCGCTTTTTCCGATTTCCGGTCCGTGCTCGCACGCGAGGCCCATTTGTTGAATCCGTCCGCGTCGCGCACGCGAGGCCCGTTGAAGTTTAATTGCACTTTGTAAATCTATGTAATAGATTAGATTTAAATGCATGTGTTTCACGATTGGGCGCGATGAACGCTTTATTTTATTTTTTCGCTCATATGCATGTCGTGGATGTTTAAATTATGCAGAGTAGCATGTTATGTATGTTTATATTACGCTGACAAACCTTTAAGTGTTTTACGTAATTGGACGCGCATAGTAAGCATGCTAGGTTTATCGCGCTTATCAAGCATATTTTAGAATTCTGCGAGCATGTTTTACATGTCGAGTTCTATAGAAAAGCATGCTAGATTACGTGATCTCGCATGGACAAACCTTTTGAATAGAAAGACTAAGCAAGCAACCCGACAAATTAATTTTTCAAATTAAAATGTCAAGACCTCCACTTTTGATCTCTAAACAAAGTGAGACGACCGTGAGTAAACGCCCACACGCGTGGCTTGCTTGCACTGCTTATCATAAGTTTGTTAGATGAGATTTCTAAATAAAACTTTTAAATCTATTGAGAAGTGGGAGTTTCATGTAAACGCCCACACGCGTGGCTTGCATGTGCGATTTTCATAAGTTCTCTAGAGATAGATATAAATGAGATAACAAAAGAATTTGAATTGAAGCGGTATGGTCCGAGTGAGTATACCAATTCTAAGAATTCATCTTCACGTTAAAATTGTGGTCATTGCTAGACATCACCTCAAGTACAACTTCCATGCCAAGTCCCTTCTTGTGATAGTGATGTGGTCTAGTAAGGTCCAATCATTAATTTCATTCATCATAAGGATAAGTCGACATGGATTGAAATTAAACGACTAAAAGGTATATTTTAGTCCGGTCGGGGGTTCATGTGTAAACGCCCACACGCGTGGCTTGCATGTGGAATTCCTTGGGCGATTGGAGGTTTCAATTAATATTGTTTTATCAAAAGGTTACAATATTATTATTACGAATTATTTGCGATCGTATGCTTATGTGTTTACATTATCGCTTCGAGATATGTCTCTTACCGATTATCAATATGCTCGCACAAAAACCGTTATCCGTCCAAATTTTATCGAGTGGAAACGAAACATGGAATATGTTCTTATCATTTGAAGAACACATGTTTGTTCTCACTACTCCTAAACCCGATGCCTCATCGACGATCGACTAATGAGCAATGAGAGTCAAGGACTTTGGAATAAGTCAAACAATATGGCTAAATGCTATATGATGACTACGATGTCCAAAGGCTTGTACCGAGATCATCGATGGCGACGCGACCGATATTTGGTCAAGTCTCGAGAGTAAGTTTGGGCAATCGGATCGGACGATCCTTCCACACAATGAGAGAAATCTTGGCGTGTAAGATGGAAGAAGGAAGTTCGGTCCATGAACATGTCTCCCACACGACTCATCTCATGGATAGTCTTGATCGGTTGGGAGGAGGTATTGACGGCAAGCCAAGGTCGATATCATCCTCAACACACCGCCCAAGTCTTTGAGAACTTTCGTGAATGCAATCATGAGCAAGACCGAGTTCACACTTAGTCATTGCTTAATGATCTCGTTCTTTGCGGAAGGAGTTATGTGAAAGGAGCACATGCTCTAGCTAGCACATCTAAGGGCCCAAAATTTTCATCGCAAAATGGAAATAGAAAAGGGTGCCAAAGGTGGTAAAGCGCAAGGAAATAGTGGGAGCAATGGGAGCAAGAACATGGTTGCCACCGGAGGCTGAAGAAGCCAAAGGAGAAGGCAAGTGCTTCAAGTGCGGTAAGATCGGGCATTGGAAGGCCAGTGCCCTATGCTCGAGGCTCAAGGTACGCCGTTTGCTTTAGTGTGAAACATGTTTAGCGACTTGTTCTACCCATTCTTGGGTAGTAGATACTGGCGAATCGATCATGTTTGTTACACCTGCGGGTTCCCGCGACAAGGGAGTCGTTTGATGGCGAGATAACGATTCCATGGGCAACGCGCAAAGTCAAGTGTTGCGGTTGGAGATGTTTCTTTATGTTTTGGGACAACAGTTTTAGTTTTGAAAGACGTTTTATATGTGCCGGATTTTCGGTGGAACCTTGTTTCTGTTTCAAATTATTTACTCATGGATATTTCGTTATTTTTGATAGTGGTGTTTCTATCATAAGAAATGACGGTTATCGTGTTGGCACCTTATATAATTCGCTTTATACTATTTCGCAAAACATAATACCTATAACTATGTCAGATCTTCATCAAACCCTAAAAGAGAAAGTTTTCTTCGCAAGATGACTCTACTTTTCTCTAGCATCTTAGATTAGGTCACATCAATCTAAATAGGATCCAAAGACCGGCTAAGAATGGGCGTTAGGTGATCTCTCGGTTACTCCGCTCCGATCTGCGAATCTGTAGATAAGGTAAGATGTCGACCGCACCTTCAAAGCGAAGGGTTATAGAGCCAAAGAAATGTTGGAGTTAGTCCATTCGACTGTGTGGACCGATGTCCACACAAGCTCGTGGAGGTATGCAGTATTTTGTCACTTTCATCGACGATTACACTAAGGTACGGATACATATACCGCTTCACCGCAAGTCCGAATGCTTTGAGAAATTCAAAGAATTTAAGGCGGAAGTGGAGACGAAGCTAGGTAAAGTATCAAGTCATCAAGGCTCGATCGCGGTGGCGAATACCTCAAGAACGAGTTTATGGACTATCTAGTGAAGTGTGGGATTACATCCCAACAAGATTTCACCGGCACACCACAAAATGGTGTGTCGAGCGAAGAAATAGGACTCTTTTGGAAATGGTTAGATCTATGATGAGTTATGCTACATTGCCTATTTCGTTACGGGGATATGCCTTAGAGACGGCGGCATACTTGCTAAATCTAGTACCGCCCAAGTCGGTCGAAAAGACCCTTTCGAGTTGTGGTTTGGGCATGAAGCCCGTTTAAGCCACATAAGGATATGGGCGATCCGGCACATGTCTTTGAACAAGAAGGTCGACAAATTGGAGGCTAGATCCGACGCAAGGTGTTTATTGGCTATCCTAGAGAACGAAGGTGGTTTATTCTATAGTCCCAAGGATCGAATGTCATTATTAGCACTAATGCTCGATTCTTAGAAGAGGACTACATGAAAAATCATAAGTCCAAAGTTGAAATCATTCTTCAAGAATTAGAAGATGATCGTATTCCACCACCGACAGGCGAAAGTGCGAGATGTCGAGTCAGTGGGAGGATCGACACGGATACTTCAAGAAATTGAAGTGGGTCGAGTTCCACCGGAGATACCGACCGCATAAGTGGTACCTACATGCAAGTTGTGCAGTTAGAGAACCACAAGTAAGCGCACCCACCGTTGCCATTGTGCTGTAGAACCTCGTCGTAGTGGGAGGTTGTTCGTCAACCCGAGCGATTTATGTTCGTGGGTGAATCTTGGATTGGTCCCAGCAGACGAACATGCAATAATCGACCCATGGACATACTGAGGAGGCGATACAAGATATTGATGCAAGATCACGGCACACCGCTATGGACTTAGAAATGGAGTCTATAACGGCTATGGATGTATATGAAAGACACCTCTACCGGATGGCAAGGAAGCCATAGGTAGTAAGTGGATATACAAGAGGAAGAGATTCGATGAGAGGTTTCGACTTTTAAAGCCGTGCTTGTGGCGAAAGGGTACACTCAGATTGAGGGCATCGATTTCGATGAGACCTTTTCGCCGTAGCAATGCTCAAGTCCATCGAATTCTTCTAGCCATAGCGACCCACATGAACCTAGAGGTTTGGCAATGGATGTTAAAACCGCTTTTCTAAACGGTTACCTTGAGGAAGGTAGAGACATCTATATGCAAAGAACGAAGGTTATGTGGTAAAGGTGAAGAGCATCTAGTATGGAAGCTTAAGAAGTCCATTTATGGACTTAAGCAGGCCTCCCGATCATGGAACTTACGCTTTGACGAGGTGGTAAAGTCCTATGGATTTACCCAGTTGCCTAGCGAGAGTTGTGTGTATCGGTTAGATGTCAACAGTGATGTGGTATTTCTTGCACTTTATGTAGATGACATCCTTCTAGTTGGCAACAACGTGAAGTCAGTATCGGGCGTAAAGAGTTGGCTATCCGATCAGTTTCAAATGAAAGACTTAGGAGATGCAGCGTACATTCTTGGGATCAAGGTTTACCGAGATCGCAAGAAGAAAATGTTGAGCTTATCTCAGGCGTCTTACATTGATACTGTGATTACTCGTTTTAGTATGCAAACCGCCAAGAAAGGATTGCTACCTTCGCATATGGCGTTCCTTTATCTAAAACGCATCACCTATGATCGCAAAGGAGATAGAGGAAATGAGACAAGTTCCTTACGCTCCGCCGTAGGAAGTCTCATGTACGCAATGCTATGCACGAGGCCCGATATCCGCTATGCGGTAGGCATAGTAGCTAGATATCGCCTAACCTGGACAAGCTCATTGATTGCGAGAAAGCATATACTCAAGTACCGAAAAGGACTCGAGATTATAGGCTAGTTTACCATGCGATAGTCTAATGCCTTTGGGTTATCTGAGACTGGATTTCCAAGTCGACCGTGATGAGAAAAAGTCAACCTCGGCTATGTGTTTACCTTGGGAGGTGGAGCCGTATCCTGGCGGAGTCAAAGCGGCGATGCATTGCGGACTCTACCATGGAAGCCGAATATGTAGCCGCCGGAGGCTTCTAAGGAGGTCAGATGGTTCAAGAACTACCTCATGGATCTAGATGTGGTACCGGTTTGCCCAAGAGTATCATAGTTTCATCGTGATAACTCGTGCGATGGCAAACTCGAAGGAACCACGGACCCATAAAGCGACTAAACACATAGAGAAAGTACCATGTCATACGAGAAATCGTTAGAGCGGTGGACGTCTTGATTGAAAAGATTGATACGACGGAAAATCTAGCGGATCCATTCACGAAGAGCCGCAAAAAGTCTACGATGAACACGTTAGAGGACTTGGATTGCGCTTGATGGCACCCACTTAGAAAGGAAACTTTTGTATAAGTGGGAGAAGCAAAGTGATGGTTGTTTGTAATAGCTAGTAGAAAGACACATTGTATACTAAAAGTTTGCTTTAGTATAAGTGGGAGATTGTTGGATTTGTATCGAAAGCGGTTTGGTTGAGCTTGTATACAATGTTTCTGTTACCACTATTACAATCTCCTATCCGATTTGAATACTTGATTGCATATATCGTGTCCCCTTATCTCATATATAAGTTAGATCATACATTGTGTAGAAGATCACGTAAGTCCGTATGATTGGTCAAGCTTAATGAGATATAAAAGTTTCACGGTGAGACGACTTAAGGACGAGTTGTCGGTTTAGGCCGCAGATAGATAAGAAGTGACTTGACTTAGTTGCTTGTCTCATGCCTGGCGTCTCGACGTATGAAGGATCACGATGAGATGAGTTCTTCTTTCGACCGTCGTGAAGAACCAAGATCTCGGTGACTTACGATGATCTAAACCTCGATAAGGTATTAGGTGAGTATGAGTTCTTGTCCATCACTTTGACTTGTTATGGGTGAGGTTATATGTTCTAACCCAAGATTCTCCGCATCTTGGGTGGTGGCGGTCTTGTATGTCACGCTAGTTATCTCAGTCGAGTCACCGTATCCGTTAAGGATGATGACGTCCCTTAAGGAGCTCAAAGGTTTATTGTACTAAACCCCGCAGTTGAGTTAGCTCAAGTACAATAATAAGGTTGAGTGGTACTACTTAAGGAAATGAAGTTATTAATCGTTTTAAGCGATCGATTGCTATAAATGATTAATGGACGTTCGATATCTTAAATACGGGATTCAGAATGTCTAAGTGCAAGCCCGACTCAACTTCGTAATAAAGGGTAAGTCAACATTCTTCTCTAGTGGCATGATCGAATGTTTATAAATTAATTTATGTTCGGGTGAACATAAGATAATTAATTTATTTGAGGCCCATCTTTATTCCTTGATTTGATCCTCTGGCTGGCCCATCCAGTTCGTAGTAATCGAGGAAAATCGGCGCCCCTATTGCTCAATTGGCAAGATTTTATTCTCTTTATCCACAAGGATATAATTATATTTATGGTATATGCATAGATCCTTTCCATATAAGATTATGGTAATAATCTTGAGAGTATGGAAATAATCCTAAGAGTATGGAAATAATCCTAAGAGTATGGTAATATTCCATATAGGATTATGGTAATATTCCATATAGGATTATGGTAATATTCCATATAGGATTAAGGTAGTGCATTATAAATATAAGGTATGAGATAATGTCTAGGCTAATGCTCACATATTGAAAGCAAGAATTTCGGCCATCTCATATTGTGAGAGAGAATTATCGAAAATTCTAGTGAGAGCAAAGGGTGATTTTCCGAAGCATTCTCCATAGATCGTCCTCACTCGACGTTGGAGATTGGGCAATCGGGATACAGTCCAGAAGGTCAAAGCACGAGTCCGATCCGTTCGATCCGTTCATCTCGTTCCGTCGACCTCTTCAGATCCAAAGGTAAACACATGAAAACCCCAACGTGTTGCGATTTAATTATATAGACGCATGCTAGGTTTATAATCAATGTATGGTGAATTAAACACCCAAGATGGATCTCGGGCGAGGGTTAACATACGCTTCCCTACATTTTTCTCGAGACGACTTCCACCTCCATCTATAATTATATTAGATGGGAGTGTTAGATTGTTGGCAAACTTTCTTTGCATTTTTAACTTATAATATTGAGAATTGAAATAATTTTACCATGAATGAACTTGGAACAACAATGCCCCGGATTAACTCGTTGTGACCTTGCCATATCTGGAGCCTTGGCTAGAATGGCTACATATGCGTCAATGTGCACATTCTCCAACATTTCGTAGGATTTTGATACAAGAAAGAACATTTGGCTAACAAAGATACGGCAAGCCGACATTCCTCCCGCAAATCGGTTTAAAACCGATCAATAATCCATAATAATTGCAAAGATAATTAACTATAATAAGATTTATTACATCTCCTCCTCTTCTTTCTCGCATGAATTTCGGAAGTCTGAGCCTCGAGTTTCTATAGCCTAAATGGACTTCTCGAGTACCGCCGATGTGAATTTACGTGGATGGTGCGATGGGTATTTCGAGGTTTCACCAATTGGAGGCTCTGTCGTGGAACGCTGCTGGAGTGCCAAGTTGGTGTTGGAGTGTGATCCCGTGTTTTGAATCGTCTCCTCCGAACACTCCTTCGTATTTCCAAATTAAAAGCTTGCTCTTCTTCAATCTCTTGGGTAGTGGGGAGTTGGTCAAGGGAGGTAAGTTGGCCTCATGCTCATCTCTGTTATTATAAAGGGTAGATTAGAAAAAAATGATAATTTGTAGTTGGGACTATTGGTACTATTATGACAAAATAGTACCAATAGTTCCAACTACAAAATACACAAAGAAAACAGTTTGTATGTACTCATTGATTGTTGCTCCTCTCCTGTTCCTTGCTCTTGTCTGCTTCTCCGCATTCCCTTGCTCCTCTCGGCTTCCCTATTCGGTTGGGCTTCTCCGTGACCCTCGAGCGCCCCTGCATCTTGGGTTGTGATTCTTTCGCTAGCGGGTCCATAAATTCATCACTCGAAATAAAGCCTTCCACTCATCCGTCAACTCACCTTCAACCTCTTCACAATGTAATCACTTATTTCATCGAGGACTCTCTTCCTCCTCTCACCGCCATTTTTAGCATTCTCCTCGTTAGCAGTTTTCTCCGGCAAAGACTAACACAAAGAGCAGCCTCACGAACTTCATCATCTCCCTCATCACCGGCATCTCTTTCATCATCTCGCTCGCATCTTCGAGACTCTTGTCTTTCGCTAATCTTTTGCTCTGTTTATCTCGTGAACGGATCGCATAAGAATTGGAAAAGCTACCAACCGCTCCAACGATCGATAGTAGTCGGTATTTTCCTCATCATCCGTAGCTTCTAACACACCATGCAACTGCGAAATAATAATGATGCAACATCAATATGTCAGTTATGTGATCAAAAAATGTTGAAATCAAAATTAGTTGGGGCTACTAGTACTATCATCACCAAATAGTCACAATAGTCCCAACTCTAGACAGCCAACAATAAGCATTCATGCTGTTATCCAAAAAAAGAAGATAGTACCTCATTGATATCAATTGGGTGGTATGATCTGTGGTAGATATACATCAAACCCCGTGGCTTCCCAGCCTCAAAATCTTGCCTCAAACCTCCGATATTTCTTCCCAACTCGGGAAATGCATTGAAGATCCATCCCTTAGTACAATGCAAAAAATAAATAAAAATGAAGATGTACAATGGTATGCAGAAATGAATATGTACCAGAAAAAATGAAGATGCACAATGCAAACAGAGTCTTATGAAATATTTGAAATGAATATGTACCAGAAAAGCCAAAGTATTGGCATGAAAATGGTATGCAGTGTTTGTTGTTAGCTCCTTCTTGACATTCGTCACCGCCCTGGTGAGGATTTGGTAAGAGAGGATCCCATGGAATTGATCCCATTGTCAGCATCCTCAACCAATGCCCGATCCGATGCTGGGATCTTCCATTGGTTGGGATTATACCCAAGACAACAATAGCTAGGGGTGGAAACGGTTCGGGTTGGTTAATCAAGACCGATTTTTGATTAACCGAACCGAAATTTTCATAAATTTAATAACCGAAACCGAACCGCTTATTAAGTTCGGTTAACCAAAACCGCATCGGTTAGTGCGGTTCGGTTTTCGTTAACCAAAACCGAAAAATTGTTTGGAGATTACATGAATTTATAAGAAACGATATGTCATAAGATACAACTTTGCAATCAGATGTGTAAACTTTTTAAATTTTAATGTCCATAAAAAAATTCATCCAATATCCATTAATAATTCAAAATAAATCAAAGCAATCAACATCAATCCATCAACAAACTATCATGTTCATGTAATGATAATTTGATACATTAGAGTAATTTGATAATTGATACATTAGAGTAATAGGGTTTAACTTTAATTAATATTAGTAATTAGTTTTTACATATTTATAAAAAATTAAAATAAATAATAAAATAGAAAAGATTTTCGGTTTTTCGGTTAATAACCGTTCGGTTATCGGTTAACCGAAAACCGAAAAAAATTAAAATATTACACCGCAAACCGAACCGTAAACCGAATATGTAGTATACGGTTAATCGAACATGGCACGGTTTCGGTTCGGTTCGGTAATAACCGATAACCGAAAACCGTTTCCCAACCCCTAGCACTACTAGGACCTGGATAGCTTCACACGCCCTCATGAGTTCCAATGTCCCATTTACATTGGTGAATGGGTCCCATAACTCTTTCGGTTTCATCGTCTTGTTCTTGAATCTTGGTGTAGAGGAAAGTCTCTGGTATTTCATGTTCGATGTAGGGATCGAACTCACTTGCTCCAAACCTTAAACCAGAAACGAGGGCGAACTCAACCCTCGAGAATCTTGCAATTTGGTCATGCACCTTGAACCAAATAGAATTTGGATCAGGGTCTGGGACACCAATGACTTGCCTCGAGAGTAGGTAGTGCATGCATCTTTGTGAGTGAATCAGAGTTGTAGTACCGAGGTAACTACCAAATGCGGAGGCTTCAAACGCAGCCACGGCTTCTTGCCCACATGATTGCAGCCTATTTCGAACAACCGCAAACGTATTCTCCTTCATCGTAGTTTGTATCTTATGATTCTTCTGTTGTAAAGGTTCTCTTAAAAATTCCCAATCGACCTAATAAAACACAAAATAACATCAGAGCAAGAAAACTAATTCAAAAGGGACTATTGGGCCTATCAGGACCCAATAGTCCCAACTACAGCAATTCAACAGAAGCAGAACATAAGCATGATTTCAAACAAACAAACTTCATGATCCCAACATCAGAGCAAGAAATCCTAAATCAAAATTGGGACTATTGGGCCCATCAGTCCCAAATAGTCCTAATAGACCCAATTCGAGCAATTCAACACAAGCAGAGCATAATATAAGCATGATTTCAAACTAACAAACTTCATGATCCCAACATCAGAGCAAGAAATCCTAAATCAAATTGGGACTATTGGGCCCATCATCCCAAATAGTCATAATAGACCCAATTCGAGCAATTCAACATAAGCGAGAGCGAATATAAGCATGATTTCAAACTAACAAACTTCATGATCCCAACATCAGAGCAAGAAATTCTAAATCAAAATTGGGACTATTGGGGCCATCAGTCCCAAATAGTCCTAATAGACCCAATTCGAGCAATTCAACACAAGCAGAATATAAGCATGATTTCAAACTAACAAAATTCATGATCCCAACATCGAGCAAGAAAGACTAAATCGAATTGGGACTATTAGGACTATCAGCACCAAATAGTCCCAATATCCCCAACTCGAGCAATTCAATCTGTCATCACCCAATCCAGTTTATAATCAACAGTCCATACCTAAATCACAACCATAATTTTGAATTAAATGATGCAATTGTGATCACCCAAGCTAATTCGAGTTCATAATCACATTCTATGCAGCATTTCAAACAATAAATTCCATTTCAAACAATAAATCCCTAAATTATGTGATTACCTGAAGCTGCATGTTTGGGTTCTCTCCTTCTTCTTCTTCTTCTTCTTCTTCTTCTTCTTCTTCTTCTTCTTCTTCTTCTTCTTCTTCTTCTTCTTCTTCTTCTTCTTCTTCTTCTTCGGCATCCTCGTCTTCTTCTTCGTTTTCTTCTTCTTCTCCTTCGCATCCCTCGCCTTCTTCTTCGCTTTGTTCTTTCTTCTTCTTCTTCTTCTTCTTCTTCGCTTTCTTCTTCTTCTCGCCGGCCGCCTCTTCTACTCTTCTTCGGCCGCTCTACTTCTTTCGGGATGTACTCGTTCTCCGAATCAGACATTTGGGTAAGTAATGACGGAGGTGGCAACAGCGTTCGTGAGGGGCTGCGACGGCGTTCGCATTGGAAGAGGAATCGGCGTTGGTGAGGGTTGGGGGAGAGGAATCGGAAGAGGATTGAGCGTTGGTGAGGAAACCGAAATGCACATATAACAAGGCTATTTTGATAGAGCGTTGATAAACCCACGATTTTTCAAATTCAAGGGCAAGGGCAAATGGGTCCAAAAATACAAAAGTTGACTATAATTTGACATTTTTATGTTGGTGGCTATAATTTGACATTCATTAACTTGGATGGCTATAAATGTGTATTTCCACTAAAATATATGGCTTATAGTGTCCATATAATATTGTTCTTTTGTTTTGAATTAATTGCTAAAAATAGCATAATGTTGCAATTTTTAGCAATTTTGAAAATATTGCAATTATATCTCTACCTTCTATTTATGTGCAATTGCAATATTTTAAAAATTGTGTAATAATTCCGGATTGAGATACATATAATTTTATTTCTGAAAACCATTTTATTTTGCCGTCCTGTGTTTCCTTGTTGTTAGTGAAGTGGTTGTTTCAAATCATTGTAGAGAGCATTTGGATGAGCTACTTTGTATCTGCATACATTTTATTAATTTTGTTTTGCATAAAAAGTTACAATTTTATCTTTATTATATTAAAGTAATTATTTTATTAGCTTGCTCTGAAATTAGTTGGTCCAAAAATAAAGCTGCGAAAACGTCAAGGACGAAATGGAACTAAAACTTGTTTCTTGTACTTCGGGAATTGAATTTACTTTTTCCTTTTAGCAGAAAAGAATAAAATCCATTCTGTAAACCAACTGACGTAATTTATAGGGGGGTTTATAGGAAAAGAATTTATCTTCATCTGCAATGCCCTCACCTGGTTCACCAATCACCATATCGTTATTTTTCTTTAAAAAAAAACTCTTTCCATTCATAAAAATTTACATTATTTTTTATGGTATAAATTTTAATAATTTTTAATAAATATAAAGAGAATGAAGATAATAAAAGTATAGATTAATAGATAATTGATTAAAAGGTGAACCATGAAAATAATAAATAAATATATTAATGATACTAGAAGTAAAAACATGGGTCATATAATTTTTTATTTTATAATAAGTTGATAGATTGATAAAAATATGGAGTTAATATTTTCAAAAATAGAAAATATAAATTTTTGATGAACTATTTAAAAAAATTAAATGCAAACTCTTAGTGTACTACATTTAAATTACCTTTTATGTTAATTCTCAATGGAAAATATGCACTGGCTATTAAAAGAATCTCACAAAATATTGACTTTTACAAGATTGCACATTAATAACAAAACTATTGATATTTTCATAATCACATTTTGATTATAAAAAGTAACAATTAGATATTCGAATTACCAAATTCTTAACACTTTGTTTTACGGTTCAAATTTTTTACATAATTCTACTTAACATGATGGAAGCTGAGCTGAATTTTAACAAAAGAATTAGAAAAAAGAGGGTTGGTGTCAACTCCTTGTAGCCGATTTTGATGTCAAAGACTCAAAATAACATCATTTTGATGTCAATTCATTTTTATTTTCTTATGTTAAAATTCAACTCATCTTTCATTGTAGTATGTAAGATTTTTGTTTTTGGAAATCGAATCTCAAAACATTACTCCTCCCGTTCCACCCAAGATGGTCAATATTCCATTTTGGATTGTCCCACCCAAGATGACCTGTTTCCTTTTTAGGAAATAATTATCTCTTCAAAAGTTGTGGGTCCTATTTATTTTTTATCACTTTAACCATTTTATCCCTTCTCCTAAATAAAGTCTTAAAAAAGAAAGCCTTGGGACGGAGGGAGTATTATTTAAAATTTGATTGTTCAAATATTGAATTGCTATTTTCCTTAAATTCTAATACTACGGGTAAATTTACAATACTTTAGCTATATGGTTTATCCTTTAAAAAAATAGAGTAAAATATCACTAATTCATAATTGTATGCCAAATTGAAATTTCTCAATCACTCATTAAAAAACATGGCACGGTAGAATATACTGTATATCTATTTTAATTAAATTTTAATTATAAATTAATAAATCTTAATTAGGTTTAGTGATGGTGGATATAGACTATAGTGTATACAAATTTTTGTTTAAAAAATAAAAATGAAAAATGGAAGAGAGAAAAACGTTAGACGCCGTTAACTCTACCATCATTCCATCATATCCGACCTGATCGTGTGTGCAGTGAAACTACCCCCTTCTTTATCTTCTTCACTGCCATTGCAACGACAACCCATCTCCACCACCCCAAACCCTACCATCTCCTGTAATCTCAACCCTCGTTGATCTTCACAACCAACATCAATGGGCGTCCCCTCCGCCTCCGCCGTGGCCCCCGCCCTCACCCTCCTTCTCTCCCTCCCCCTCCTCTACTTCTTCCTCGCTCCCCGCTTCCTTCCCCCCCGCCAAATCCCCATTTCCCTCCCCGACGAGCTCGACGACCTCTCCCTCTTCCACAAGGTTATCGCCATGGACTCCTCCTCCTCCCGCCCCCGCACACCACACCACCTCCCCGCCGCCAAATCCCACCTCTCCGCCCCTCCGCCCCCAAGATCGCCTTCCTCTTCCTCACCAACTCCCCCCTCCACTTCGCCCCCCTCTGGGACCGCTTCTTCTCCAATGCCGACCCCAAACACTACAACATCTACATCCACGCCGACCCCCTCTCCAAAATCGGACCCCTCCGCGGCGTCTTCCGCGGCCGCCTCATCCCCGCCAAGCGCACCCAGCGCTCCTCCGCCACCCTCATCTCCGCCGCCCGCCGCCTCCTCGCCACCGCCATGCTCGACGACCCCGCCAACACCTATTTCGCCCTAATATCCCAGCACTGCATCCCCCTCCGCTCCTTCGACTACCTCCACAACTTCCTCTTCGATCTCTCCCGCCTCTCTCCAGATCTGGAATTCCCGAGCTACATCGAGATCCTCGACAACGAGTCCACACTGTGGGACCGATACAACGCCAGAGGCAGAAATGTGATGCCACCCGAGGTCAATTTCGACGAATTCCGAATCGGTTCGCAGTTCTTCGTGCTCGCGTGGAAGCACGCGCTGATGGTGATCAAGGACAGGAAGCTGTGGCGGAAATTCAAGCTCCCCTGCATCAATGTCGAGTCCTGTTATCCAGAGGAGCATTATTTCCCCACAATGCTGTCGATGCAGGATCCCCATGGCTGCAGCCATTACACTCTAACTAGGGTTAATTGGACCGATAGCGTCAATGGCCACCCCCACACCTACCACCCCCCTGAAATCTCGCCGCAGCTCATCCACCGCCTCAGAGAGTCCAATTCCACTTCCTCCTACATGTTTGCCAGGAAATTCTCGCCGGATTGCTTGAATCCGTTGATGGAGATGGCGGACTCGGTTATTTTCAAGGACTGATCTTTCGCGGCGGTAAGTCAAAGTGGTTATGCTAAATTTGGTAGTTGGATTAATTAGGAATCAAGTGATTGCTTTGGTAATTTTGCTTTTTTGGCTTGTTAGATGCATAGCTAATATCGAATCTTGTGGTTTCTAATTCGTTTACTGAACCTTGTACAATAAAATAAGTGTAATTTTGACTCAATTTGAAGTTTTCTTTTGTGCATTCGTTTGTATCGTGTCGTCCTATCTTTATCGTGTTGAATAGTTAGAGTTAGATTGCAACCTTTTGTTTTTTTCTTCCTTTCTAATCTACTCTTATCTCTTTGAAATTTGAGAAAGTATGTAGGTGGTAAAAAGTCATGGCCATTTTTTTTTACCCTTTTTGGTGGATTATAGTGTGGTAAAGGATGATGGGAATCCACTGGTGATTGGTGAGATCTTTTTTTGGTCAATTTAATACAAAAATTTTAAAGATTGTATGACGGTGTACTCGAATTCGAGATCTTTGGCCTTGTTCCACTATGCCAACACAAACAAGATCTTTTGTTATCTAGTCATGTCAAGTGCAGGAATTTTTTATGTAAGAACTTGGTACTTTTTTCTTGCAACATTTTGGACATGTGTCATACCCTTGATGAAATTACTAGCCTACCCTTTTCCACTGTGTGCGTTGGTGTAGAGAATGCATAAATTAGAAGTTCAACTCTTGAATCTGAGGTCACAAGATGTTTATTCTTTTTTTATATTGTTTTCTTGGTGTTGATTCCTCATTGAGGGAGAGGATATTATAGATCTTTAGTTGATATTTTTGGAGATTATGATGTTTACCTCTATGTATCATTTCTCTTCTAGTTGAACACATGTCACCATTTTACTAATGATAAGATTTGTATAATCCCAAGTCCATTAGGTCCAAAACTACTCCATATTTTACTATTGTTAGATTTATATAAATCCCAACTCCATTAGGTCCAAAACTACTCGCCCATTTCCCTAAATTTGATGAAGATGTAAACTTGTCTGATCTGTAATATTAATTAATCTGCCATAGTTTAAATATTTGCAGATGAGGAAAAGGCACACAAGCTTATGAGGCTGCGAAATGTGAGGATGTGGAGTGGCCACATGGAATTAGGGTTTTTGAGTGGCTGTGGAACTAAAATGCCCTCGACCTTAGTAACCCAAAACAGAGAGTCCAACTTGTAGCAATTCAAGAAGAGCAAATCTTAAAATATATAGGAATAGAAACTATGTTGGTTGTAGTGGTCGAATTCAATTGGGTTTTGGGTTTCAACACCGAATTTAAAGAAGAAGAAGACGATGAGGAAGAAGAAGAAGAGGAGGAGAAAGGAAGATATAGTTGGTGATTAGGATATTTGGTCTTTTCTTGATGTTCATTATTGTACATATGTATGAATTGATGAATTTTCATGTCTGAGAATGAACAAATCTTTGGCTTAGCATCTAAAGAGATTGCAAAATGCCCAATCTGTGAAGCCTTTATAAAAAGGAATTTAATGCATTTATAATTGCAAATATGCTATCTTCTTCCTTTTATAACTTTTGACAATACCTTGCGTTGGAATTGGATTATCCTTTGGACTTTTCCATTTGGATTATGGATTATTGGATTATCCTTGCTTTGGGATTTGGATATCCTTTGTACTTTTCCATTTGGATTAGTCAATTGAATTCCCCACCATAGATTCATAGTTTAGTGGAAGTATATTTACAAAAATGAACTAAATTTGCTTTGATACTCTTTATTTAATTAATCTTTTAGTTAAATTTTAATCAACCAAGACCAGCCAGTTTGTAAAAATAACAAGATGTGATTATTTATTAATAAATAGCCACTTTAAGAGTAAAGATAAAACTAGCCATTGATATAAAATAACTATCGTTACTATTTTACCTCACAATTCTCAATTAAAAATAGATTTACTTGTGAATTGGCCTTTAATAAAGCAGTTCAAGACCATGGATAGATAGTCAGAAATTGCCTTAAAACAATTCTTAATTCACAATCACTAATTTTTAAATAGTGAATTTAGGGTAAAATAGTACTTTAAGCTATAAAGTGGTTGTTTTGTTATCTTTATGACTATTTGTTATTTTTACAATATGAAAATGACTATTTTGATATAGTGAGTCACTCTTTTATTATTATATCTCAAATTTGTTTTTGACATTAATTTTGTTCTTTCCACATCAATCTGTATGTAAATACTACAAGTTTTGTTTTATTTCGCAGCCTTCCAATAATACTTCAAGTCAAAAAAGATTACTTTTTACTTTTAAAATTTTATAATATAAAAAGGACTAATATATTAACTTATTATTTTATTATTATATCTCCAACTTGGTTTTTGACATTACTTTCCACATCAATTTTGTACGTCAATGTTAGGAAGTTTTGTTTTATTTCTCAGTCTTACAACAAAAATAATTGTTGAAGAATAAAATAATTTTGTTTTATTAAACATTTAGACAATTACTACGTATTTAAAGATTCCATTCAATTTGTTTCTCACAATTATCAACCTCATTGAAACGTATTTATATTTATGCAGGCAGTTAACAGAAATTAATTCACGCATTTTGGACCCAATAAACGAGCTCCTTCTGCACGTGTACAAAATCCACACGTATCTAAAGATATAATGACAAGCCAAATCCTCGTATAAGAATCTACAAGATTCCTTTCAACATTATTTCTATTGAAGCTAATCAGATTAGTGTCATAATTGGTAAAAAAAAGTCTTATTTGAATATCCCACCAACTCAAATAAAATAATTTTTTTCCCAATATATTCTCTCTTTATCCCACAGTGCTCTCAGTTCGAAGGTCCTTTCCTCTCTTCTTTTTGATTTTTTCTTGTCTTTGAAATTATCCATTCCAAATATCTTATTTGACTCTATTTTTATTCTTTGTTTATTTATTCTTTTCGATCTCATTCTAGGGTTGAATATATATTAATGGTTTATTATTAATTTTTTAATGGTTCTACAAAAATCAAGATTTAAGTTTTGAGAAGGTGATATTTTTTACATTTACACTTATTATTTTACTTTCGTGTTGTATTATTTTAGTTTTCGAAGGTAATTTTGATTATTTGATTAATTATTTATAGTGAATAAAATTGTGTTATTGTTGCAAGATGTATGTTTAATTTTTTATAATTGTATTATATTATTATGGAGCATTTAACTTAATTAGGAAAAGATAGATCACTTATCTATATACATATCAAAGGGAATAATTCCTCATATCATTTTCCCTCCAAAACATATTCAGTTATGATGTAGAGAGAATTGTTTATTTTTTTCTTTGTTCTTATTCATTTATTTTGCTTCTTTTTCATTATTGAAAAATTTTATTCACCATAGAATATGCAATGTACATCCTAAATTATAACTCATGATAAAATCTTTAATTTGACATAAAAATTGTAAAAAAACCCCTTTAAAATGATTCATTTGAAATTTCATAATCATAATTTTCTCTCCTCTAGCTTACTTTTTTCATAGAATTTGATTTTTTTAGGTTTTCATTTTTTTTATTTTTTTTTTATTTTGCTTATTTTTTTTTATTTAATTTTTAAATTTTCATGACATCTTTCTTAACTATCAACTAATTTTGTAGCAATTTAATCATGAAAATAATTGTTATTATTTTGTTAAATTATAAATTCTATTGAAATTAAATATATTTTTAAAATTAAATTATCAAATATATATTATTTTTCAGTTTAGACATGAGTGTATCTATTCCTTAACCTATAAAAATATTACCGTGCCTTATAATAAATAAATAAAAAAATTTCTTCCAAAAAAACAAAAACCTAAATTAGATAATTAATATTATAGATTTTTTGTTTATCCAATCTTCTATGGTCAAGACTCAAGAATAACAAAAAATTTGTATTATCCATCTCTCATCTATACATATGAAAAATACATTTATTTATGATAATTAGAATAAATAGGTATATATAAGTCTAATGTTTTATAATCTCAAAATATTTAATTTATTATATTTTTATCTATCAAAATATATATATATATATATATATATATATATATAGTGAAAACTAAATAAAATATTTTAGTTATTTTTCAAAAATAACTAATATTGTATTCATGCTATTTAAAAATCCTTATTTAGTATATTTCTATTCTTTCATGATATGGTTATATATATTTTATATTAGCTTTAAATATATATATATATATATATATATATATATATATATACATATTAAAAGTTTATAATATTTTATAATTTTACTTGTATAATTGTGGATGTAATTTTATTTTATTTTTCTATTATTAATTTTAAATCAATAATTATTATCGTACATCGCACGAGGCAAACCTAATAAAACAAAAGTAGCAAACACCGCAATTAATGTCAAATTTGAACTTTATGAAATCAAAATATTAGGAAAGATAAACAGATAATTTGTGACATCAATTTAATAACTATTAGACAGTTAATCAATTTTAAATATTTAATTATTTCATTACTTTTATAAGTGAGCCACTTAAGACCAACCATTCTTATGTTATAGTGGTCATCATTTTTTTCTTTTGTGATATAATTTAAATGGTATTATGATTGTATAAAATTATTGCTTGTTCTAGTGTTATATTTAATTTTTTTCTTATGACACATTTTAAAATTAGAATTAGTTGGGCTCCCTTAACAAAAATGTCTGGCTCCGTGGCTGCTAGACTCTTCTCTTATTCTTTTGCCCTCACTTGCACTTTTGTTGTACTCTTGCACACTTTCATTTAGTACAGATGGAGCTCAAATTTTTATATAGATGAATTGAGATGCAAATAGTCATCCTCTATAGCCACTCCATAGCACAGAAGAAAAGTCCCATCGGAGGAGATTCACAAATCTTTGCATTTGTGGCCAATTTCTTCACATTTTTCTCAGCTGCAATAAATGCAGCCTCATTTCTCCACAAGCTTTGGCCAACTTTTGATGGCTTAAACAAAAATTAATTCCACACACTTTAGACCAAATAAATGAGCTTTCCGCACGTGCGCAAAGTCCACACATCTACAGGTATAATAAGCCAAAGCCTCGTACGAGAATCTACAAGATTCCTTACAACATTTTTTCCAAAGAAATGAATCACCCCCCACCTTAAGTAAGGAAAAAGGAAACGAAATTGAGGAATAAAAGTGGCACAAATATACAACTTACAACATATATATGAATCTCAAGGCAACAACAATCATTCCACTTGATGAAAACGAGCAGCCATACATGCAGCTACCACAAACAATGCTAATCAACCAATAAATACAATCATTTTCCGCTAAACAGTCAGATTCCATTCTTATTTCTGCAACAAACCCCTCAGCCATCGCCACAACTCGTCACAAGCAATGTGCTCTTCTCATACAATCTACAGCACCCGCTGCTCTGCTGGAGGAACTTGTGCCATTCACTACTAATGATCACTTTGTTGCCTGAGTTTAGAAGACTTGGTATCAAGCCCGTTAGACTTGGCTTTGTCCTTTCCGGGCTTCGTGGCACTAGGGGACCTTCTAACACTAGTTTTATTCAGTGATTTCGCTGGTTGAGCCGCATGTCCCAATCCTGTTGATATTCAGTTGCACAAAAGGAAACAGTTCAGAAACTTAATAGGGAGGAGAGAGAGAGAGAGAGAGAGACTGACCACTGGCAGGCAAGGACAATCGCTTCTTTCCTTGTCTATCTGTGAGAGTGGCCCTCTCTTTAGGATTGCTCTGTGATCTTGAAACAACCTTAAGTGATGAGGTTGCTTCCTCAACCAAGTCTTCAACAACTGGTTTAGGCACAGAGGAAAGTGAGACGGGGGTTTCTTGCACATTGACTGACTTGTTCGGTGAAGAGCTGCAGCCTTCGGAATTGGAAGCAGCCCTTTTTTCATTTGAGACATTGGTGTTATTACTAGAACGCGAAGGAACCTTCCCGTTTGCAATATTCAACGTGGGTCTCTTTCCTGTGTAATTGAATTGAGTTGCAGATGCATTCTTCAAATCGGCTGGTCCATCCTCACGAATCTGGACACCATCTTTGAGATTGATATCTAGAAACCGGTTTTCCCATGGGCGCACGGCCATCCATCTCTCTAACCAATTCCAGCCCCAGTTGCTTTTATCAGGTTCAAAGCCAGAAGGTGTAAAGTGCTGCCTTGATCCTGCTTGCCACTGTGCGACAGTAGTTCCACTAAGGCATATTTCATGCGACAAACTAGCTTTATCTATAAGTTAACTGCAATTTTTCGTCCTAAAATGCTTGCTTATCATATAGTCAAGAAATCATTATTGACAAACTAGAACAAGTTAAGATTTTTTGATGTTTTATCATATTCTTCAGATATAAAATCATCTTCAAAGTTCCAAGTGCATAATTTGACAAAAAACACCTTTTATCTCGATACAATAAAATTAAATTACATCTTCTGTTTAACTCCGACCTTGCTTTAGAAAAGAAATTCTGGATCTTCTCTTGGATTTTGTGCAACCAGGCGAAGAAAGACAAAATAAACCACATATGCTTGTACTAAATCATAGGTAGCATCTCTCAATACTTTTTTCTTTTATTCATTTATTTTTAAAAATTCCTAACATGTTTAAAGAAAAATAAAGAGATAAAACAACTGTTTCTAGAGAAGAAAGAACAAGAAAAAGTTGATCTGACATTGTTACAACTATTCTCTTCATTAGTATAATATTCAATATGTCTACATCATGTAATGATTTTTTTTATTTTTTGCAATAGATAAAATGGTCAAGTTACATCCAACTGAGAAGAATAGAAAGCCTACCTGGTTAGCTAAAGCATAGGCCATTGCTCTTTCACGTTTAGCAGCTGCTTCCTTCCTTTTCAGCAACTTGGCTTGAATTTCTTCAACAGATCCAGCACTATCACACCACCCTTCCTAGTTTACAGTCAAAAGATAAAGAGAAATCTTAAGCAAGGGGTTCTCAAAAATAAAATACAATGCAGTAGTGGGTTAGCTAACACTCCTAAGTACTAACTCAGCTAACAGAACAGGTTATGTCTAAATCATGTAATTCCTAGAAACTGAAATATAAGTTATCCCCTATTGGTTTTCAATTTTTAGATGAATGAAACCTCCCAATGCAAGACCTCAGTCAGCAGTCTGAAATTGTTTTAAATAAAAAATAGGTTGAAATGCACATGATGACCACGCCATACCATGTTTAAATGCTATGTTTTGTGACCAATGGGAAGATAGGAAATTGGAAATAGCAACCAACTTTATCTTAAGGCAAAATATAAAATAAAAATGGTGATGTTATTGTACTAATCACATTGGAAACAATAAATAGTTTCTTACTTATCTTGGATCAACACCCTAACACCTTTCTTCATGTCAGAAGAGTAAGTTTCATTTCAAGCACTTAGCTACATGCTTGTTCTAGCTTACCCAAAATTATGATGAAGTAGCTGGTAGCATCAAATTATGCAATGCATGAAGTTACATCAATTTGTAGTGTTCTTTGAACTGTGCTATAGTCTTCATCATGTTAGATTCACTTCTCATACAACACATGCAAGAAACCAATAATCGTAAGATAATTATTTCATGGAAAGAACTATTTTTATCTGGAGCTAGATTACTTCAATTTCTTTAACATGAGCCTCATGTTCAAGTTGTTGCCGAAGTTTCTGCTGTACTGTCTGAGTCTCTAATGCCATTCGTACACGCCTAGCTCGGACACGAGCCTGAACTCTAACTAAAGCTTGCATGCATCGGAGTGTTATGGCAGCTTGCTTTCTTACAGCATGACCCCTGACAAGAGCTTGAAGCCTCACTAATCCTTTTAAAGCACGCAAAGCTCGTCTTGCCTGACGGACAAAAGAAACAGTTTGATGAACGAATACGAGGATATATAACTAGAGAATGCATTACTCAGCAAAGAAAAACAAAGATTGGATGAGTAATGCTGCCCAATTTACCAGAAATCCTCTAAAGGCTGTCTGGATGCGTATTGCTGCCCATTCTTCTCTCATATTCTGTTGTATTTGAGGCGTATTTTGAACCTGAAGTGATGTAGAAGGGGAGCTAACTGATTCTGAGACTGATTGGAAATTTGCAGCTTTGGTTTCATCAATTGCTGTAACCCCATTTTGATTGAACTCACTTTCAAGTACACTGTGATCAATCTCAACGGAGTGCTTTCTTCGGTGGCGACTCTTGCCAGTGCCCCCAGATCTCTGCATGTTTGAAAAATTCAAGATTGTAGAGTTATGAGGAGTTCAATCAAATTTTGTATAACTATTATAAAACAGCCGAAATAATTTTGAAATGTCTATGCATAAAGATACAACCTTAACACTTATACATCAAGAACGGCAATTTGAAGTGGCACGTATGGATAAAATATAAAAAGAAATAGAGGTGGTCTCCTGTGCGGACGTTCGCATATGCGGACATTGACATTTTTCTTCAGTGTAAATGATACTTTTCTTCAATGTAATTGACCCTTTCGAATTACGATGTAAAAAGCAAATAATATTTTTCTTCAATGTAAATAACACTTTACTTTAGAAAAATTGACACTTTTGGACGTTCGCACAAGAGTTTTTATGAAAGAAATATTTGTACATGTGAGCATATCTATGTATATATACACATGCACAAACATAAATATATGCAGGGAGATTATGAACTAGAAGCAGCTTCCGAGGAGAGGTATGATTAAATGCTGGGTGACAAAGGAATTCATGAATGAATTGGAAAGCAGGTGGCTTTTAAAATGGCTAGAAAAAGTGGAAAGAGAAAATGATGGGGAGAGAGAGTCGAGATTCAGAATGAAGAATTTTCCTCTTGATCATCATATCCTCATTGATCTGATCAAGAAAGTCAAAGTATGAATCTTTTTACCAACAAGAACAGGACCCAAGTAGTTATCAAAGTATATAGATAGATTATGCAAATAGAATATCAACAATTAAACATAATGAAGTTAACATTAACTATTCAATATATAGGGTCGACTAAAGTTTCTCAACTTAAGAGCAATGAGATTGTCCTTAGGCAGCTTTGCCTTCAGACCCCTTCAATTTGCTTAAAATATCAAGCATCCAGAAAACAAACATAGAGATTTCAGAAAATTAAAGAAAGGAACTGTATCAGGGGGTGTTTGGGGGAGTATAATCACAAGACGTCACCTACATTTTCATCAGTCTCGAAAGATTGCGACTTGTCAGATTTCTTCAAACCAAGCAATGCTTTGATCCATTTCTTTGATGCGCCCATTTCTGTCAGTCCTGATACAAGGAAGTTCCATAAAAGATCATAATTTGCCACATCCGTGAAACTCACTTGCCCATCTTCACTGGTACAGTCGCATAGACGAAACTATTTAAGGAAGATAACCGCTAAATTATGCTTAACCATAGAAAGAAGCAGAAAATTTTCCCACGATATTAAATAGGTAAATTAAATTTTCCTACAGAAATTCTTAATGCACCACACCAATCTAGAAGGAACATAAAAATGATCAAAAACACTAAACAGATGCTCTCAGAAATAAACTTAAATTTGGTAAATCGGCTTGTAATCTCAAAAGTAAGACCAAAAAGTTGCCATATTTCAAACTTACGAATGAGTGTAAACACCATAAATCCAAGGCTTTCTTTCCTTTTTTATTCCCCTAAACTTGCGGCAGATAATCACAACATCTCAAACAACAAATTAAGAGAAAAACCAATCTGATATCCATCAACCGAGTCCAAATTCACTTCTATCTTTCAGTACAATCCTGACAACACCGATAAAAGCAGCTCCCCGATAAAAATTAACCACAAAACAAGTCACATTTCCAACTCCTCCGAGCATGAGGGAACTGAGAACGGGAAGAGAATTTACCTCGGTAAATGAAGCTCGGAATTGGATAAAACTTTGAATTTGGGAGCAATTACGGTGAAATCATGGCGAATTGAAGGGTGAATTGACAGATCTGGAATCCAAATTTGGAAGTGAGAGACAGTTTCATCAGCGCTGAGTATAACCGAGCGGAGTTTACTGTTTATCCTTTGGGCCTAAGTTGAGGGGTTTTGGTCTTTTGGTCATTTCACCTAATTGTTTATTTATTTTTATTTTTAGAAGACACTTTTGGTGCTGATATGATTGATTGGTATTGGGCTTTTGGCACGTAGGGGAAACAAGGATTTACTTTTTCGCCTTAATTTTTGTAATTACTGTACTTGATTGATGCTAAGTGCTAACAGCATTTTCACCTATTTTCGTATCATCATCGTACGTATCCAAATATAATACTCCATCAATCTCGTTATTATTGATACTTTTTTTTTTTTAAATTATCCTATTATTATTGATTCGTTTCTAAAAAAAAAAACAATTTTACATTAAAAAGTACATCGAATTTCGTATCATATACTATTTTACACACAAAACACAATTCTTTTTATATCTATATGTAAAAGAAATGAGTCATGAATATTGTGAGGGAGGAGTATAATATTGATGTTTCAAAAATAAATGCAATAATATATAGTGATGATGCATGAGAAACAATAATATTTATTTGAAATAAATGAATCTAATTGCAAAATTATTCTCTGAAAAGTCAGTATTCCCATGTTCTGTACTTTCTTACATTTTTCTGAAAAATGAGTTTTAACTGTTATACATGCCATGTACAAAGTACAAGTATGATTGAACAGTGTACTTATTTTTTTTATGATATATAATGTTATATGCAAGAACGATTTAGAGACAACTTAAAATTAAAAAAAAAAAAATACAGTATTACAATATACAATTAATTGTCTTAAAAATCACAAAGGTAGATTATTTAACAATTACTACAATGCAACTTTGTACTTATTCCGGTTACTATCAAATCAAAATATTACCAATAAGACATGAGGAAATTTGATCGACCATGATCAAATATAAAAATTTGGTGTGTTGTGATTTTAACATCACTAAATGATATTATAATCGAACTGAATATATAGTCAGATGAATATAATCGTAATTGCAGATTACAATTTATGATTTACAATCATTAGAGAGAAGAAATAAAATGGTGAAACTGATGGGTGATGGGGTTAATTATTATTTGGAAACAAGTATAGAGATTGAAAAATATTGTGATGATGATTTGAAAATGAAATGACACTATATAGGAAAGAGGTCGAGAGAGCCATACTGGTTTTTATTAGTGCCGACAATTTGAAGTTTGAATTTTCCTACCTCAGCTATTTGAAGTTTTTATTTTTTTTAATCTTGGTATATGTTTTGTTTAAATCAATTTGACAGCATATAGTTGATATAACTTTTCTTGAAACGTTGTGCTATTTTTCTTATTAGGCCAATCCACTTAGAGGGGTGTTTGAGCTTAGTTTCAAAAAATAATTTTTTTAAGATTAAAAGCTTATTTTATTTTGTTTTGGGAGCTATATTCACCAAACACCTCTTAGAGTCCGATAAATTAATTGAACAAAAACTCAATTACAAATATAAAAACAAGGACATACCAACTACTTGAAACAAACTTACTTTCAGTGTTAGAGTCAGTTCATAATTTTAGGCCAAGATGTATTACAACGCAAATGAGATGAGCTATAATTACTAGTACTATTTTGGGGTAGCAATTATTGGCACCGAGTGTAATGAGTTAGGTTTAGATTTATTGTGTTCGTGACCTTACTAATTTGGATCAACAATGATATGGAAATATTTTAATATATATATATATATAGGGGTTAACATAAGAACGAGAACGTGAAAAATCAAAAAATGATAAATTTTGAGTGAAAGTTGATGAATCCGCTATAAAACTTACTGAATCCAACAAAATAGATTTTTCGTCTCTCATTGGATTCGAATCATGAGTGAAAATTCAGAACTTTCGGATTTAGTAATTTTCTCAGCAAATGCATTAGCTATTATAGCAAATTCAATTAGTTCATAACGAATTTTCGTAGTTTTAGTTCTCACACGTTAAAAGTTATTCTTATTTGAACCTCTATATATATATATATATTGGTAATATCCGAAGTACTTTTACAATTCTATTTATTTACATTAATGTATGTTAATATATTTTAAAATGCATTTTATTTGGAAATGTTAGTTTTTATTTTATCAGATCGGTATCGTCTGGTGTGAACAAAAATATTTGATATTCATATTGGTATAAATCATTATTGTGTCGTTTTAGTAATTGAAATTATCATATCTCATTGACACAAAATACAAGCCATGATTGAAACTTTTGGTGTAAGTTATCTTAAAAGAGTGAGAGATCATGGTATGAATTTCAATTCTCCTTCTCCTAATTAATGTTTTATAAACTAACAATAATAATAGTTATTATTATTATTATTATTATTATTATTATTATTATTATTATTATTATTATTATTATTATTATTATTATTTTAACTTCTTTTAAGCAATTCTTAGTTTAATTTGTAGGACTATGAATCATACTTTGTGTTGTATATAGTAGTAGTAGTAGTAGTAATAATAATACACAATGTAAGATACCACTAAACAAAAATTATTGTTTGTATTTCAATAAAATAATAAAAATAGTATATTAAGTATGTAATCTTGAGAATTATGGAGAAAAATAATATCTAAGAAAAACTGGGAATATAAATTTTGAAAAATTGCACTATTTTTCTCATTTTCAGGATACTTATTATTTTTTCTGATTTATAAAACTACAGTACAAGAATTTCAAATTCTAGAATCAGATACTTTATCATTTTAAATCCATGCCAAACAAGAAACCATAATATAATTTGTGCACAGATCTCAACTAATATAATAATAATTCAAAAATATTGCTTACAAGGCATTAGCAAATCTAAAGAAATGATTTAAGGGGAAGTGTTGAAAATGAAAGCAGACTTTTTTGGCACCCAACTCTCAATGAATGTACTTACTTACTTATCTCAATAAATCTCTTATTTATTTCAATTCTATATTTTTCTATGTATTGCAGTCTCTATATTTTTAATTTCAATTTAATTTTTGCATGTTTATAAAGGAAGATAACAAGAACTGGAATTTTCCATCAACTTTGCACAAATACCCCATCCATCTTTTTTGAAGCTTTTCGATTACATCTTTATTTCGTTTCGATCTTGGACTAGTGAATAATTCACTATAGGCTATAGCATATATCACAACCTTGTCGTATTTATTAAAGCCATTAACTTTTTTACAAATTTTCTAGCAGCATGCCACTATCGCACAATTAAGTCAATTTGTGAAGTTATTTTATTATAAAAAAAAAAGAAAGAAATATCTATTAAAGCCATTAACGTTTTTACAAATTTTTGTCAATCGCAAATCTGTCAAATTTTAAAGATCACATCATCTGAAATTTTGACGTTCGAATTGAAGATTTTTAACCTTTACATTAATCATTCTACCATTAGGCCAACAGACGCACACAAGAAAATATATATTTCCTTGTCCCTGTGTGTAAACATGCAAAATTAAATGACCATTGCTATAATATCTATTCATCATTAATAAATTCAAATGCGTTGCCAAAGTTCCGTTTTTCGGATCAAATAATAAAAAAAATAATCACAAGGAATTCATTGTCTCTGTGACGATGAATCAAACAAGAGAATTTGAGAATCATTATTTTATTTTCTATTTATTATTTAAACTTGATTCCTTTCTCTTTCCCAGTTTGAACCAAACGAAATGAACAGACACATGGATCATTGTAATTTGTAAGTGGAGAATGGAAAAAACAATCATTTGAGGAATGATAGCAACTCCAAATAAAAAAATAATCCAATTAGAAAAACAATTTTCTTATAAAGCTCTTTAAAACAACTTATAAGTTGTTTAAGAGCTTATAAGCTCAATCAATGTGTTTGACAAATTAAGTTGTTAGAGAGCTTATAAGTTTTTAAAATAAGCTCTATTAAAAAAAGCTCCAAAACCTAACTTATTTTTTAATGATCTTATAAGTTACAACAAAACTATAAAAATAACTCTGATATATTTTCTTATTTCCATGTTTATCCTTATTATCCAAACACTTTAGCATCATATAAGCTCTTAATACACCATATCTTATAAGTTCTTAAAACAACTTATAAGTTGTTGGAGCTTATAATCTTTCTAAAATGAGCTTAGCCAAACACCCTCTAAACCATTTCTGTTTTATCTGAGTAATCAACATGATTAAACCATTTCTGAGTATGCGTTATTATTCATGAAAAAAAGGAAAACAAAAAGATAAAACAGATTTTTACAGCTGAGGGTCTTTTCTATATAATGGGCCGGATACGAAGAACCAATCAAAGTAATGGACCCGATCTGGGTTGAATGAACGGCCCAGATCGCATCTAACAATCTCACCACATCTCCACCGCCAAAGGACTTCTACATATTCGAAGAAATCCCTTCGAAGTGTCTTCTCTAGCTGCCTTGCTATCGCTCACGCAATCGCTTCTATACGTACAGCCTATACGTATAGTCGTCGATCTGTGCGATTTTGATCGGAAAAGTGACAGAAGATGTTTGGGAGAGCGCCTAAGAAAAGTGATAACACGAAGTACTATGAGGTTCTCGGGGTCCCTAAAACGGCGTCGCCCGATGATCTCAAGAAGGCCTACAAGAAAGCAGCCATCAAGAACCATCCCGACAAAGGCGGAGATCCTGAGAAGGTATTCATCGTTGTGTTCTTTTTAAAATTTGATGGCTGGTTGAAGGAGTTTCTGATTTTTTGTTCAGGGTTCTTGTTGTGTTTCCGTATTGTGATCGGATTATTTTCGGCGGGCTCGATGTTTGAATTAGTACTGATGATTTATTTGGTTCTTCTTGTGTTTCCGTATTGTGATCGGATTATTTCCCTATATCTGCTTGATTTGGAACTAACGTTGATTTCAATTGATTGAAGACTCTATATGGTAGATTTACTAAAATTTGTCCTTGAATTAACTGTGATGTACTACTGAGTACTGATTGACATAAACGGGAGATGTTCAGCGACTGTTACTCATCTATGAGAGAAATAATAATGGAATTAGTTCAGATCATCTACAGGGGAAAAGTTTAGATACTCTGGGATAGAAGATATATTTTTTACATGTTATAAACGAGGATATCCCAAATTGGTGTATGTTGTCAATTAAAATGATAAATAGCACTCTAGAAGCATCTTAGGTGTGGAACAGATTTTCCCCGTTTTGCTGAAGAATGATTTATATAGCTGGTCTTTTTGGTTTGTGTGTGTTATGATGTGGGATATCCCACATCGACTACACATGCAAGCGTGGAGTGGTATATAATTGAGTGTCAATCCTTTTCCTATAACCATGGTTTTGGGGAGAGTTAGGGCTCCTTGCTTGTATCCCTAACAATGGTCCGACCTGCCGGATCGTACGTCCGCGGGAAGGGGCAACCCGTTGATTGGCCTGGGAAACCGGGTGGGCCCGGGGAATAGTTCCAGGGTGGGCCCAGGACTGGTATCACAGAGAATGGAGTCGTCGGTGGGCCAGCAACCTGGGTGGGCCCCACCGCGGACCCAGCCGTGGGTGGGGAGGACTTCCGGAGTTGGCCGTCCGTGGACGTACGGTTTCGAAGGGGAAGGTATTGTTATGATGTGGGATATATCCCACATCGACTACACATGCAAGTGTGGAGTGGTATATAAGTGAGTGTGGTTTTGGGGAGAGTTAGGGCTCCTTGCTTGTATCCCTAACAGTGTGGTGCCCCCATATGCTCCTTTGTCAAGTTTTTGCCTTTTCTTATATGTCAGTAAAGTATCAAAATTCCATAAAATATAGTTTATAGTTTACAGGTTTTGTTTTGTCTTTTAGAGTTGTATAATTTGGAATAAATTAATAGGGTCTTGACTCTTGAGAGAGAATTAGTCATTAGTTATATTCATCCTTGAGCATCATTGCTCAAGAAAATGGATAGAAGTTAGCTTTTTGTTCAAATTTTTAACTGTTAATGTCTGGCCGCTAAAATCTCCATCGGATGATCGAGAAAGAAAGAACGACATCCCTACCAAGCTTCATATAATAGCAATGTCTAACTAATTTTTAGTAACATAATCATTTTCAGGTCACCTGTTGGAAAATGTCTTGATTCAAGTTTCATCAGGCTGATTCAATTTCTACTGCAATCTTTTGCATGCTAACTTAACTAGTGGATTTTGGCCAACCAAGAGTTGTAACGTCGCCTGGTTGTATTGTTATGTAGGATGTTCAAGTATGGCATTACTTATACGTGTCTAACTAGGAAATATTTGGGTAGGATATTGTTATATTTTCTGTTGTTACCTGTTGCATTACTGTTTTTGGTCATTAAAAACTGTCATGCTATTATTTTCTTGATTTTAATGATCACAAGAAATTTGAGCATTATTTTCTTGATTTTAATGATCACAAGAAATTTGTGCAGAAGATGCTAAGCCAGTGATATTTACTTATGCTTCCTTCATCTTGTGGTATAAATATAATTGGTAAACTTGTTTTTATCGTTTAACTCAGCTCTACTAAAATTGTTCCATTTGCAGTTCAAGGAGCTCGCTCATGCTTACGAGGTCCTAAGTGATCCTGAAAAACGTGAAATCTATGACCAATATGGTGAAGATGCGCTCAAGGAAGGAATGGGTGGGGGTGGCGACATGCACGACCCATTTGACATCTTCTCATCCTTCTTTGGTGGTAGCCCATTTGGAGGTGGTAGCCCATTTGGAGGTGGTGGCAGTAGCAGGGGACGAAGGCAAAGAAGGGGAGAGGATGTAGTACATCCACTGAAGGTTTCACTCGAGGATTTGTATCTAGGGACCAGCAAGAAGCTTTCTCTATCACGCAATGTACTCTGCTCAAAGTGTAAAGGGTGGGTTCTCACCTTAGTTCTTGCTTATCTTAATTTTTCTCTGTGCCAACATTCTATCTAACTTGTTTGACAATCTGTTTTTGCTTTATTTCTGCTCTACAGGAAAGGTTCAAAATCTGGAGCATCAACGAAGTGCTCAGGGTGTCAAGGAAGTGGTATGAAGGTGACAGTTCGGCAGCTTGGCCCAGGTATGATTCAGCAAATGCAGCATCCTTGCAATCAGTGCAAAGGAACTGGGGAGATGATCAGTGATAGAGATCGATGCCCTCAATGCAAAGGTGAGAAGGTTGTCCAGGAAAAGAAAGTCTTGAAGTCCATGTTGAGAAGGGCATGCAGAATGGGCAAAAAGTTACATTCCCCGGGGAGGCCGATGAGGCGGTATGATGACCTCCTATCACGTTTCTTTCACTTAGTTTTGCAGTGTGTTTGAGGATTGGCGTTAACTTACCTTATGTTTCTTTGCAGCCTGATGTGGTCACTGGAGACATAGTTTTTGTGCTTCAGCAGAAGGAACACCCTAAATTTAATAGGAAGGGTGATGATCTTTTTGTCGAGCGCACACTGTCACTCACCGAGGCACTGTGTGGCTTCCAGTATATACTGACGCATTTGGATGGCAGGCAGCTTCTTATCAAGTCACATCCTGGAGAAGTCCTGAAGCCTGGTCAGTTCTCAGTATTTTTTTTTTCTTTCTCCTGGCACTAATTGAATGTTCGTGGTCGTATTGTAGGCAGTCTAGTGATTCTACTCATCTCTGTATGTTCTAATTTTGCAGATTCTTACAAGGCGATCAATGATGAAGGAATGCCTATATATCGAAGGTCATTCATGAAGGGTAAACTGTACATTCATTTCAATGTTGAGTTTCCTGATTCGTTGACTCCGGATCAAGTCCAGGGCCTGGCAAAAGTACTCCCTCCTAAGCCTCAATCACAACTTACGGACATGGAGCTGGATGAGTGCGAGGAGACAACTCTGCATGATGTTAACCTTGAGGACGAGATGAGAAGGAAGCAGGCGCAGCGTCAGGAAGCATATGACGAGGATGAAGATATGTATGGTGGTGGAGCTCAGAGGGTGCAATGTGCTCAACAGTAGTTGACTACATACACCAGGCCTCGAGTGCTAGCCTTTGCTGTGTGAAGTAATATAAGACGGCTGATGGGTAAGTCGTCGCATTGCCATCTGAGAAATTATTCCAATATGGGATCGACCTAGTACTTAGTATATTGTGCTCTATGCGTTGGTGCAGATGTTGGTGTTTTTTGATGTTGGAATGTAATATCTAGCTTTTGGCTGGAAAGACTATACCAATAGATAGTTATTGGATAAAGAGTTATGTTGTTGACAATAACCATGGATATATGTTTTCAGGTGTGTAACTAATATTGTTTGTTAGTGTGGAATATGATAGTTTTTCTTGGATTATGTGAAATGACCTTGTATGTTTTGCAAGATTGTTTAGTTTATAATCATAGTAAAAATCTTTTATATTTGGATGTATGATGTATTTATTCTAATAAATATTAATTAGGGTTCATTAATCTGCATTAGAGTTCAATTCTCAATTAGCATTTATTATTCACAATTAGTGCGGTGCGTTGTGTTCCTCGATACATCTAGTGTGCTCTTTAATCGTTCCTACTAAGATAACCATGTATTTTTAATTAGGATCTATTAATTACAATCAGGACAAATACACTGGAATGTGCCTTTTTAATAGTTCGAACTAAAATATCACCCTAGGAAAATTTTATAGAGCATGTAAATATATTACATCATCTCTTACGTTATCATGTGAGAGGGGATGTAGTATTAACTATATGATATTCAATTGGTGCGAAAGGAGCAATTTTAAGTTTGGAGGTATGTATTTGTCTGTGCTGTTCATTTAATAGCTCGTATTAAAATTTTGGTTGGTCAATTAAAATTGATGTGAAACTTTGTTCATTTAATAGCTCATATTAGAATTTTGGTCAACTAAAGTTTACGTGGATCAAAGTTCTTCGGAAATTGTAGCAGAAAGTGTGTCGATCTCTGTGAACTTTAATTGGCTAAATTTTTTGACACTTAATAATTTATGTGAATTTTAATTGGCTGAAAATTTTGATACTATATTATTAGTGAACAATGTAGTACATATTATATTTATATTTTTTAAGGATTGCTATTAAATAACTCAGAATTATGACCCATTTTGTAAGTATAATATCACCTTTAAAAGTTGACAATTAAACACTTCTATTGGCACACAAGAGAAGTACTAATTTTGCAGTGAGAGATACTTCATATCTCAACATGTTCCACATATATATAGAAAAATACATCCTTTAATAGTCTTCTTCGTTGAGTTATTGTAATGCGCTATATATCTTGACATTTAAACTCTTCTTTTTCAAAAGTAGATGCTGCGTAACATAAATATTAAACTTAACAGAAATATTTTTATAAAAATTAGGAATGATAATGGATTGAACTTTAGCGGGTATTCGTGTTTAATGAAATTCAGTAAGATGAGTTTGGGTAAGTATTAAAATGGTTTGTGTAATAAAGTTAGTACTCTTGACGGGTTTGGAGAAATCATCTTTGGGTATCCATTATTCAAACTCGTTTATATAAAATTATAATATTATAATTTTTTAATTAATATTTCTATGTTAATTATAATTTCTTTTTAATATAATCATGAAATTATATGAGAATGTTGACAAAAGATTTGAGAAGTTAAAATATCATCTACCTGTTTGTTTTGAAAATTTAGAATATTATTTTGAATATACGACATATTAAAGTTAAATTGTATAAAACTTAATTTTATACTTGAAATTTAATTTTAATATTTCATTATTTTTACTAATTATCAATAATATTTACTTTGTAGTTTTTAACTTTTTCATTGGAACATAAAATTCAGTTATTATGACTATTCATATTTAATTAGTTAGATATTTTATGAATTTAAATGAGTTGGTGGGTAATTAGCGGATATTACTATATGAGTCCGGGACATATATAGATAGTTAACCTAGCACTCATGACAAGTTTGGGACTACGCGAAATGTACACATTTTGTGCCTTTGTGTCGCGTCCACGATTAGGGATGGCAATGGATCTTGGATCCGGTCCAGATCCGGTGGTCCAGATCCATTTTTTAGGATCTGGAGTATAAAAAATTTGGATCCGATGGATCTGGACCGGATCTGGATCCTACTCTAAAATCTCGGATCTGGATCTGGATTTTAATTTTTGAGATCCAGATCCGGTCCGATCCGCCCGTGAACCCGATTAATATAATATATATTTTATTTTTATTTTAATTAAATATTAGTTAATCATATATCTAATTCTATTATTTTTTTTCTTAGTCTTCTTCCAATTCCAAACATTTGCTCTTCTCCATTTTACTTGACGTAACTTCTTCCAAAAATCTACTCTCATTCACTTCAATTTACTTGATTCCACTCTCTATTTTATTTTATTCATTTATGATTTAATCAAAATTTAGGACAACACTCTTGATTTCTCATATCATAAAACTTTCAAGATTGAAGCGAAGAACAAATCCTCAAATTTGGACATTGTTTGTGTGAATGGTATGTTTGCGTTTAGTTAATCTTTTGTGATATAATTTGATTTTATACTTTAATATTGATTTCTATTTGATTATGAAGACACGAGGTATAATTTCATTTGGAAAATTTAGAAATGATGGGAGAAATCCTACAATCAACCTAACATGATTGATATCGAATCACTCAAGAATTTATCGAATATTTGAGGAATCGATTATAGATTGGTTAATTTAAGATTTATATTAGAAGAGAAAACATATGGATACGGTCAGACACGGACCCGTGGATCCAATGGATGCGGTGCGGATCTTATTTTTTAGATCCGATGGATCTGGATCCAAGCAAAAAAAATTGGATCTGGATCTGGATCTAATCAGATCCGGTCCAAACCCGGTCCATTGCCATCCCTATCCACGATGCTTTCCGTGGTAGTCTGTGCAATTTTTTCGTTTTAGCTCGTTCTCCCTCCTTGAGCTCCAATTTACGCACGATTTTAGTTTATGGACTCTTATCGAACTATATTTTGATCAAATGAAGTCCAATCTTATCAATTTTGCTCCATGTTTTGCAATTTCATCCAAACATGCAAACAAGTTTCAACTCTCAAAAGAAAGCAAACTAAAGCATAAATTTATTCCAAACATGATTCTCTCTTGTGAATTCATCACAATTACACCTTAAAAATCATTAAAAATTCATGTTTATTAATAACAATTAGACTTTAATTAGAAAACATGTACTGTGCATTTGGATGCATCCAAGACCACCTCTTTTTTATGAATAGTCATTCTTAACTTTAATTAAAACTCAAAATGATGTGCTATGTTGAAATCAGTGCCAAGTTACTAATTGATATTTTAAAGATAATTAAGAATGATATATTTTAACACTTAATTAATTCTTATACTACGTCATCCTATATATCATTTTGGACTCTACATATGTATTGTAAATAGCCACGTCGATATCACATCAACTTTGACTTGGTAGGATGGTTGAATCAAAAGAAAAATCACAATAAACATAAAGTTTTTATGTTTAGAGAAAAAATTGAAAAAAATTGTGCAAAACCAAAAACGTGCAAAAATTATATATTTTAAAGCAATTCGCCTATTAAATAACGTAGGTAACATGCGTTATCATGAGTTCATAAGTCGCTGAATCTTGACGCAAATGAAAAACTTGCAAATAAAAGTTATGGTTAAATTGATATTTTTTTAAAAAATTACTAAAATTCAAGCGCAAAGATTTAGCATTTCTTAACAAAGGCTTTGTTAAGAATATAATTCTCCAAATCTCGAGCAAGCATTCTTTTTAGGGTTATTTGCTAATTAGTGCACGAATTTTCACTTTTTAACAATGTTGATATAATTAATTTATGTCACCATTTTTTGTATTTGTTATAAAGCTAATACTCTCAATTTCTTTTTATGGTCACCAAAAAATTGACACATCAATTACAGTATTGATTTAATAAAAAAATTCGAGGTCATGCAACTGCAATTTGACGAGGCCTACAAAACGGAAGTGTGCAAATTGAAATGTTGTGATATTATTATAACGTTTCAACAATCATATTAAATTATAAATAAATAAGTTCATGCAATAATTGATAATAATTGACAAATTCGAAGGTTTTCTTTTCAAATCAAATTTGTCAATTTGAAACAATTCAAAGACAACGGTGGATAAATAGGTTAATATTGAAAATTAATGTTCTGAAACAATTAATTATATATTGAAAAATAATCTGTTGAAACCTATGAGGTGGCGTCGAGATTCTATTACGCTGTGAATCTCAATACATCACGCATTTGAGATTCATTTTAACATTAACACTGATGGGATATGGCCCAACCGCTTGGGTCATCGACAGCCCAAACGCAGTGGGGCGACATTAATAACTACCACGCGGTTAAGCCAAAAGCCACCTCCAAACCCTAACCACCCAAACCCTGTCGGCCAAGACCCCACACACGGAAGGCTAAGAGTCCCTACATGCGAGAGGAAGAGTCCCTACATGGGAGGGGATCAGATCCGCCTTAGGGGTCCTGAGACATGTATAAATAGGAGTTAGATCGAAGGAAGAAGGGTTAACAACTTATTGAATACTAAGAGCTTTTAGCTACACTCACTGTAATCAAATCATAGTGAAAGTATTGAGGAATCACTCATCCGTGGACGTAGATCTTATTCTCGATCGAACCACGTAAAAACCTTGGTGTTCTTTACTGCTTTATACAAATCTCGTATATTAACATATACTAGATTTATCAAACACAAAAATGCATTGATCTGATCGAATATTACAGCTAGACTTGATCAAAGTCTTTTATTTTTCTTTACAAAATAAGTTTGAAAAGCCTAGAAAGTCGAAAGGGGCCTCATTGTGGGCAAATCCAACACCGACGACGTGGTTGTTTTTCTCCCCATACATTCGTACATTAATTGACTAATACAAAAAGTCCAATTTCTCGAGCTCTTGTTGACTGTGGAGTTTGGAAAAAGTCCACCATCCTCTTTTTGAATTCCCGCGCATGATAATTGATCTACTTTCTCTCTCCTCTTTCATTCACCACACTTATTTCTCAACTTGCTCAAAATAATTCATTATATCCTACTCCTTAGCTACTACAATCAAATTCTTGTTCCAATTTCTCTCACTCCTATAAATACAATTTCCATCATCTCAATCCTTCAAGTTAATTCCCATCCATGGACGAAGACATCCCATGCTACTTCCTCTGCCCGATCTCGATGCAGCTCATGACGGACCCCGTCACCGTCTCAACGGGGATCACCTACGACCGGGAAACCATCGAGAAATGGTTGTTTTCTTGCAACAACCACACCTGCCCCGTCACCAAACTGCCCCTCAACCCCGCCGCCGACCTCACCCCAAACCACACCCTCCGCCGCCTCATCCAAGCCTGGTGCACCCTCACCGCCCGCCAAAGAATCCCCACCCCAAGCCCTCACCAAACAAATCCCAGATCCTAAATCTCCTCAACGAGGCCAAGAATTCCCCCGCCTCCCGCCTCCATTGCCTTCAACGCCTCAGATCAATCCAGACCAGCAGAAGCCATCTGCAGGCGGCGGGCGCCGTCGATTTCCTCCTCTCCTCGTCGCATCAAACGACGCCGCTGTCAGAGATGAAACCCTAAGCATTCTGCGAGAAATGGAGCTCTCAGACTCGGATTTGAAGTCCTTCTTTATAAATGATAGTAAGATTGTAAACACATTGATCCAAGTATTGCAAGACGGCGATTCTCAAAATCGAGCGGGCGCAATAACGCTCCTAGGAAACGCCTACGCCGTTGCCGACCCGATCCATCTGATCGGGTCGGATCGGGGAGTGTTCGTCGAGGCGGTTAGAATATTGAACGAGAGAATCTCGATGCAAACGACAAAGGCGGCGGTGAAGCTGCTGGTGGAGCTCGGGCCGTGGGGGAAGAACCGGTTAAAGGCGGTGGAGGCCGGGGCGGTGGCGGCGCTGGTCGAGCTACTGCTCGACACGGCCGACAGGAGGGCGTGCGAGCTCGCCCTGACGGCGCTGGATCAGCTGTGCGGGTGCGCGGACGGCCGCGCCGAGCTGCTGAGGCACGGGGCGGGTTTGGCGGTGGTTTCGAAGAAGATACTTAGGGTTTCAGGCGTGGCGAGCGGTAGGGCGGTGAGGATTTTGGGGTCGATTTCGAGGTATTCGGCGAATTCTAGGGTTCTTCAAGAGATGGTGCAGGTTGGGGTGGTTTCGAAGCTGTGTGTGGTGGTGCAGGTTGAAGAGAATCACAAAACCAAAGAGAGGATTAAAGAGATTCTGAGATTGCATTCTAGGGTTTGGAAGGATTCTTCATGTATTCCACCTCATTTGCTTTCTTTTTATCCATCTTAATTATTCTTATTTTAGTCTCTCAAACAGATTGGATCATTTAAGGACTCAATGCTGAGACAGGATGGCTTCCAAAGGCCATGCATAATGAATTCATCAAGGAGCTAATTTAAATGCTCATGCATAATGAATTCATCATATATTTTAACTAGAAAACTTCTACTACAGGCTCGAAATTTTCAGCGAACAATATTTTGGAAAAAAAGGGATGTATTATTATTTTTTAAAATTTATTTTGGGTTGTATGCGAAAATATATATCCATCCATGATATATTTAATGTGCGTAACTGCCGTATAAGTGTCCATTTTCATAAATATTAACCTGATGGAACAAGTTTTGCCGAATAAATATTCACCGTCTGCACAGCTTGAATATTTATTACAACAAAAATTAAAAGGCTCAAATGCATAAATATTACAATTCTACAAACAAGATAGTTGTAAAAGTGATTAAAAATAAGATGTTTATAATAAATGAATTGGATTTTCATAAACTTGAATGGGCGTTTGTGGGTGAGGTAGATATTATTGATATGATAGAGTAGGACTAATGGATGGATTACTTAATTAATTTTATGTTTAGATTGATTGATTGTTGTGTATGATAAAATTGAAGGATTGTGACTAAAATATGCATAATACTAAGATTGCTCTTTTGATAGAAATGCCAATTTCCTCCAAAATAATTTTTATGGGCTTATTTTTGAAATTTTATATTATGAATATTGAATGGTAATTTAATCAATTCAAATTTAGGCTAATATTTTATCATTCAATTGAATGAATGGAACGCATACCGAATTATTCATTACGGATCAAATAATTCAAATCAAACATATAATTAAATAAGATTAATTTTCAATCAAGTCTTATGAATAATATATAATAAAAGAAAAAAACTTGCCTCATGCACGCAAGTTGAATCTTAGACGGATTGATTGAGCAGAATGGGTCATGCTTGGAGGTAGATAGAGTCATCTATGTCACTATATATGACTATAAAATGTTTGATTTATATAACTTAGGTGAGGAATGGAAGAAAGCAACTAGCAATCAAAAGCGATTAGTAATTCGGTACTAAATAATACGGAAATTTTATAGAACATGTAGGTATACTATATCCTCTCTCACATAATAATATTTTATTAATATAAATTAAATTAATAAAATATTATCATATGAGAAGTGAGTGTACTACACAAATATGTTCTATATAATTTCTCAAATAAAACTCCTCCGTCCATTAAGTGTCATTTGGTGGACGATACACGTTTTGATAAATTTTGGTAGATGTTTTTGAGTGGATAAATGATCTCATCATATATACTTTTTGAGAGGAGAAATTGTAGTTTTTTGGTAAATAATGAGTGATTGTGAGATTGAATAATAAAAGTTGATTGTTGGGTAGTGTGACTTTTTGGTACATAGTGAATGATTGTGATATTTAATAATAAGAGTTGAGTGTAAAGTAATACACTATTTATAGATACCAAATAAGATAATTATGACATATTTTTAGTGGACGGGGGGAGTAATTGGTTATATATATGATAACATACAAATAAAAAATTTCATTGGTTACATTGGAAAATAAGAGATATATGAATGCACAAGAAAATACAGCTACCACATAACTAATGTAATTCAAGCTAAATTTATAATATATATGCACATTATGAACCACAATAAGCTTGTGTATATTCCTAAAGAAGACTTTATCATTGTTGAAATCATCTCTATTTTCAGAAAACTTGAAATAAGAAAGAATGAACTAGTTCATTTTGTTTTAACGAAATTACTAAAGTTTTTTTTTTTCATTATTAACCTTGTAGTTATCCAGAGCACATTCTTGATACTCAACTAATTATTGTATCTTTCATTTCCACATGCAAATATAAAAACTTAAATCTTGAAAATTATAACCATCACAGCTGAGATGGTCATTAATATTTTCTTTAAATTTGAGTCTTTACATTTCAAGACAAATCAATGAAAATAACGGTACCTTTTTTTTTTTGAGGAAGGACAAATTAAACTACATTCGCCATAAAAGTGAAAGTAAAATATATACTATTTGAAAAGATGCTCAAGGTTCCTAACTTTTCAACTTCCTCTTTTTGAAATATATTCTCATTAAAAAAATTGTATTTCCAACGTTCTTTAAGACCGGTATGATCAAAGAAGCTTTATGGTGTGATGTATCTAGGGGTGTCTAACGGTTCGGTTTCGGTTAACCGAACCGAATTTTTCGGTTAATCGAACCGAATTTCTCCGAAAAAGTGGAACCGAAACCGAACTGTTTAAATTTTCGGTTAACCAAAACCGATAGGTTCCGTGTTCAGTTTTGGTTAACAAAAACCGAATTAAAATTAATTAATAATAAAACAAATAAAATAATAATAAAACAAATATAATAATAATTAAAATAAATAAAATAATAATTAAAACTGAAACTTATTAAAATAGATAAAATATTTAACAATAATTAATAAAGTAATAATTTAAAATTGATTTTCATAATTTTAATTAATTAATTAGTAATTGAAATAATAATTAAAAATAAAAAAAGTTTTTGGTTTTCGGTTCGAACCATTCGGTTATCGGTTAACCAATAACCGATTTTTTTTCAACTCGAACCAAACCGAACCGATAACCAAATTTGTCGGTTTCGGTTAATAATTTAATCGGTTTCGGTTCGATTAGGTTCTAACCGAAAATCGAAAACCGTTTAGGCACCCTAGATGTATCACTAAACATTTCAAGGCCGGTTACAATTATTATTATTTTTCAACTTTTTTATCGAGCCAGCCCACACTACAACAAAAAGCTTTTTAAACAACGAAAAGTGCCCCAATATATTGTCTTTGGGGCACTTTTGATTCTGCACTATCATAGTGTTGCAGTATCGTGTCCCAAAAGAGTAACTTTTAAGTGTCTTTGAGGACTTTTTAATTTTTTAGATTTTTTAAAATTTTCCTCTAAATTTAATATATCTAAGTGCCCCAATAATATATTTTAGAGGCATTTATAAAATAGTGACTTTAAATAAGTGCCCCAATATCTGTTTTTTGTTGTAGTGCCAGTTCGTTGGAGTAATTTAAAATATTGATAAAATGATAAAAAAAGACTCGAATATTTTTTAGTTTATACGGCATGAGAGCAGAATTTGAAAATAAAATATTATCATATGAGAGATGATGTAGTACACCTATATATTCTATAGAATTTTTCGTATTGGGTGCCGGAATCCCGGGCCATGTGGATTCAATTTTGAAAACGAGGTAAAAATAACTTTATTATATTATTCATCTAAGCACAAAAGGTAGAACTAAAGAAAAACTATTCTTATCACAGAATACGAAAATAGTATTTATTATATTATTCAAGTTGATCAGATAATTATGGTAGCTAATTTAGGTATCATTATGTTTATGTGAGCTTGAAGATCAGGGCAATTTGCATATTGTACTTCAATTAACTTTAAACCAAATTCTTCGTGATTTATAATGTATCAACGTTTCCCCCCTCCCCTCCTCAAAAAAACTTTAAACCAAAAGTCAAGGTTTATTTTCAGAATATAGCTTGGATTCCATTAGTAGTTTTGTTGACTGACCATCCAAAATTGAGCTATACTTTACAAGACATTTTTCTTAAGTTCACGTTTTTATTTATTTATGGTATACAATATATACTTGTTATTTTGTTCTTAAAAATCATTTTCCTAAAATTTTGTTAGCCAAATACTCAATTTGATAAAATTTGACCTTTTGATCCCTCTTGCCTAGGGATATCAATCCAACTCAAAACCGATGAATTGACTTGAATAAATCAAGAAAAATGGATTAGAGCTGGTAATTTTTAATCCGAAAATGTTTATACCTGATTGACACAAATCGAAAATAGTCCGAGCCCAATAGACTATTCCCAAAATCGAATGGATTAGCCCTGTTAACTGAAATTTTCTTGTTATTTGGTTATCAAACTTCATGACATTTGAATTTGATAATAAGGTTTCGATACTTGTCGAATGCATTTTGAATTTTTTCAAATGCTTAATAAAAAAAAAATGATGTCAAATTGAAGAAAGATAATCATTAGGAAACATGTGTATCAAATTCCTACCTGTCATAAAGTTACTTAGTAGTATTTTATAAGCTGATATTAAAATGCATGACACTCATTTTTGCATCTAATACAACATCAACTATCTTGAGTGAAAAACACGAGCTGTTTGTTGTCACAAGAATATGGTCATCAAAGAAATTTATACATGTCAATTTTCTTTCATAAACTTTCTAGCTCGATGAATAGCTTGAAAAACAAATGTTTAGAATTAAGATAAAAAATTTCTAACTCGAAAAAATTTAATCACTTCGATTAGTTTCAAACCAAGTAGTCCGATTAACACAATCCTACTAGAACTAATCAACATGCATGTAGCGGGACCATACGTGTTAGAAATATTAATATACAATGAAGCCAAATTTAGTTGGGCAAGGCCAACCAATCTATTCAAGTTCGTGCCAGAAAGTTGTTGCTAGCAATTAAGTTGGACATTAATAAATATAAATATTTGAATGACGTTGTGAACGTAGCAACTTTCCCAAGAGAACTTGAGGTATTATGACTTTTTTATAAATATTATTGAAAAATTCAAATATTTTTTCAATGTTTAAAAACAATAACTTTGTATCCAAAGTTTTATAACTGTTACAAATATGTCTTAACCACAAGCATTGTAATATCTACGTGTCATGCTGGATTCATAGAATTTACGCTCCTTATTGCTCCTTATAGATCGTTCAGATACTTTTTATACTCAAAAATACCCATTTAATGTTGAGCCGAGAGGCTTACTACGTTTTGGGATGGGGTCGATCATCCCATGTAACTTTTTAAGAAGTTGAATGACGTTGTGGTTTTATTGTTGAAGTGGAATTTTATATTTTTAACAATAAGATGAATTGGGATGGTTTTTGCTACAACTAGTATTTCATCCATGCTATGCATGAGAATATTTAACACTTTCTAAATTTAGAAATTGTATTTATGTACAAGGAATAATTTTTAAAATTAATTAACTTGGATCTAAAAATTATGACGAATTAGTAAAGTTGTGCATACACAAACATATATAATATTTGGATATCTATTAGTAAGATTATCAACTAATAGTGATGTTAAACATTTCTGTTCCCTCATGTCCTACTTTGCCAGAACCAACCTACCCTACCCTACTTTGGAACTAACCTACCCTACTATGGTTACCTGCGCGCTTTCATGCTACCATTGAGCGGACTTTCTTATAAACAACAAGAGAGATATCTATCTCATTGATATTCATGTTGTCCTATCATTCATTCTTTACGTCCTGATAAGGTTTGAATATGAGTTGTAAATATGGTCGTTAATTATGTGGAAATATATCTTCTATATCTTCCACTTGTGCATCAAAATAATGTTATTTTGATATTTTTCGGGCATCAAAACCACATCGTTATGATGCTCAAATAAAAAATATATTTTGGGGCATCACATCTACATCATTTTTGACATCGTTTTGATATTCAAACGCAAAATATACCACGTATTGGGACAAGTTTATAAAGTTAAAGTTTTGATTAGATTCCAAAACTTTCAATGATGAAAAGCCTAGATCTTGTATAATTGTTTCATATTTAGATAAGCTCAGATGTTAGGGAGCTTTCACTTAAGTAGTAGTTAGTTGAATGTTGCAGCTGAAGAATGATCGATCACCTGGAGGAACAAGAAGAGCACGAGACCAATCACAACTGAACCATGAAGACTAAACTTGCTTAGTTCAGGTTTACTCTGTGCATACAACAGTGTACCTGAGACTAAGTGCAAATATGCTTGAAGAGTTCAGCAGAAGATTCAAGTCAAAGATCTTCAACAGATACATTCAGCTACCAACTGATATTTTACCAATGAGAAAACGTCTATAAGTATGGATCTAACACTCAAGTCCTATCGACGATCAATAACTCAAAAGGACAAAAGGCAGAATTTGTAAGAAACTAATATAGATTTTCAAATATACTTGCAAGGTTTGTCTGGAAAATTATGTCTTGTATAGTTCGTGCACTATTACATTCTCTAATTTGCAGGAAAAGGAAAATTCTGAACCACAAGGAAAATTGTCTTTTTCTTGTTAAATGTGATGTTCCACCAATTTCTCCATACGTACGTAGAGATTTACTGTTTATCAACCATATATTATTATAAATTAACATTTTACAAGATAGCTCTAGGTTAAATCATATTTTCATGACCTGCAGCACGGACAAACTTTTTATTCTACAGTATATTCATTTTAATTGAAAATATAATTTTATGTATTGTACAATTATTAAGGTTCGTCATTTAGTATGTATTAGTATTTTCGCCCATGCAATGTAAAATAAAATTATAAGATTGGGAGTGATAATTGCTGCATGGTTGCACCTAGTAGTAGTGGGTGGCTGTTTCATATCAAATAATTAAATTGATGGCAAATAATTTGATAGTTGAATTTGAGAGGGTTTAGGAAAATTACGCATTTGAATGCATCACCTTTAGTGGGCTATCCTTGTCGGCTGCCATTTTAGGACTAATCAACTATTGACTTTGACTCCCACAAAATGACACCCTTTCTATTATTATTCATGTATTCTCACAATTAAAAATAATTTAAAAAATGAAATTTTACCCACCCCCTGCTTGTTGAGTTGTATACCTATGTTATCTTGTAAACTTTTCGTTGTTTTATTTACCCATAAAAAAAATTAAAGAATAAAAAGAAATAATGAAGAAGTCACTCTCACGTGATAGTACGTGGGTGTTTGGCTAATCTTATTTTAGAAAGCTTATAAGCTTCAATAACTTATAAGTTGTTTTAAGAACTTATAAGATATGGTGTATTAAGAGCTTATAAGATGTTAAAGTGTTTGGATAACAAGGGTAAACATGAAAATAAAAAAATATATAAGGGTTATTTTTGTAATTTTGTTGTAACTTATAAGATCATTAAAAATAAATTGGTTTTAGAGCTTTTTTTTTTAATAGAGCTTATTTTGAAAACTTATAAGCTCTCTAATAACTTAATTTACCAAATACATTGATTATACATTGATTGAGCTTATAAACTGTTTTAAAGAATACATTGATTATACATTGATTCATGTAAGCACGGAATTGGTCTTTTTGTCCCCTTCCCTATAGTATTGCATATTTAGTTCCAGAATTTATTTTTCTTCCCAACAAAACTTTCTTTAATAGATTTTTTGTTTTGACAAATAAATCTTTTATTATTCATACGTTAACTTATAAAACATAATTTGTTCACAATATCATGATAAATGAAAGTATTAATTATGTTTTGTATCCCAAAATTTTCACTTTTTTTTAGAAAAAGTCCTCAATTTAGGCTTTTAAAAAAATAATCTCATCTTTTAATGTTCCCCAACTTATATTTTCTAAAATACACTATCTTTTAGCGCTTTTCAAAAACTGTCATGCATTCCAGAATCCAACAGGCAGAATGATGAATCCAACGGGCGGGATGATGAATCACCTCTCCAAATTCTTAGGTGGATTATATCCTCTAAACAGCAATCGTTTTAACAAAATAAAAAATCTATCCAACACTTCCTCCAACAACTGTTCTCGTCCATGCGTGACAGGTTCTAAGAGTTGGGAGCACAAAACACGATTATCCTTAAATGAAAATTAACAAACCTAAAAGGTTAGGCACAGAAGCATTTCATTATTGCTAATACTTTGTACCCTCTGTAAAATTGCCTGTACTGCATTTCAGGAAAACTGAGTAAATGTTTCAGAATCAATTAGAGCTATTCATTTTTCACAGTTACACTCATTCATTCCAATCTATTAAAAATGTTGAAGAATTGTGACAGTAAGTAAATGCATACCTAGTTTGGATCTTCATCACCCCAAGCATCGTCCCGCATATTCTGCCTCGAGACTATCCGATTTCTCCTGGCTTCTTCCTGCTTCCGTAGCTCGTTGGATCCAAACGACAAGGGCAGTCTTATTCCCATGCTCTGTGCAATCAATCTTTGAGCAGTTCTTGCCGATGTTTGAGGTCGCTGCCGGAGTGGCTCCAAATCTGTTATCAGAATATCAGAACTATTAATCAAAGCCATTGTCAAAACATACTATTGGCCACATAGGGACACACATCAGCAATTATAAGAAAATATGCCAAAAATAAAATAAAGAGTTGAAACAATTTTGAAAGTAGTGCACTCAACAAATACTAGTGATCTCAAGCTCCATTTTGTATATGATGCTTGTTTAACCGATATGTGAACCGGCATCATGACATCAAAATATACATCTTCAGGCAGGTAGGTTTACCCTAGTTCACAAGCGAATCTTTTAGGTACCCGTATCTCACACGATATCATAATTTGCACGAATTCAATAAAATTACACGTACTATTAAGAATCTACAATATTTCTCTGAAAACACAAGTTGCTTAAAAATTTAAAACAAATGCTCAAGTTTAATTTGAAATATAATTCACTTTTCGGTTACCTTTTGGGGAATTTTGCTGAAAAGTTCTTCGTTTTCATCAAGTACACGAATTGTAAAGGGGCACCTGGTGGAGTTAAGAGCCTCAAGAGCTGCATCAAGAATTTAAAAGCATAAATGAAGTCAGAAATAAACTGATACACAAACACCAGGAGAGTCTTAAAACAGCAAAGCAGGCACATACGTTTATAGGAGATATTTTCTTGAAATAACAGCTGAAGAGGAGCATTATTAGTTATGCACTACAAAGACCATCCGTGATGCTTAATTCAAATAAAAGCTGGTTAAGCGATTGATTGGCCCACTTTTTCCGCTGGTAAATGGTAATATAATGGGTGAGTCGTATATATTCCTTGAAAAAGTATGAGATAAGTACATTATGAGGAAACTTCCCAAGTGGAGTGGAAGAAACCGATGCATGAAATGAGGAGTCTCTAAAACAAGATTTTCCATTGGGTAGTTATATCAAATGGCATTAAGCATCTATGAGAAATGAAAGATTATTTAAGACCAAAGAATTCATCACGAGCCAAATAACTCATGTTGTTCAATTAAGAAAATAACTTCTAACAAAGTTAAAGAGAGTCCACCCTTTGATATAAGAACTACTCGTTCAAATTAGATAGTTATAAAATCCATGACAGGTCGAGACCGATAAATTTCAAAAAGGGTAGTTGCATATTATAAAGTGTTATCAATAGCATAACTGCACATTAGACAAGCCAACTTTATGTATTTTATTGCACAAAATTGCCAAGTTGTACACTTCATGACTTGAGCTGGTCAAAAACCACAAAACCGAAAGGAATCAGGCAGCAATTGTCATACCAACAGAGGGTGTACTAAATACAGCAAGTGCAGTTGTATCATTCACCCAGCGAATCACAAAACGATCTTTGAAGCTCCCCAGCAACTTCTCTAGGTCAGTTGTCCTAGTGCGTGGATTGAAGTCGGCCAGAACAAGAATATGGCGTGTACCATACATTGCTGAAACCAAAAACGTATGAGACTGTCAGGACATGATAAATATATCATTTTCATGATTAGCTTATATGATAAGAAGCACGTCTCAAGAAGTTCACAAGTAATGCACACTAAACTCAGATATTTGTAAATGCAAATTTTGAAAGTTCAGATCACCAGCAGCATGAAATGTGTATAAACATACAGTTTCTTTTTCTAGTTCTTCATCTTGGCACGAAGAAGAATCTTCAGAGTCATCTATACAAGGTTCATCAGACTGGTTATCACTGTAAAGACCCTGCTTCTTGTAGGAGAATGTTCCCCTTCCTCGCCTCTTCGTGGCTTGAGCTTTTGAGTCTTCTTCCAAGTCTTCCAGAGAAAGTTTTGATACCCTGGTAAACACTGTGGGAAAGCAACTCCTCTGGGGCGCAATCTGCTGTAGCTTCCCAGTCTGAAAATTAAAACAACATTAGCCCTAATATTAACTGAGATATAACTAAGGCATAAATCATAAGGAAATGTCGAAGATAATACAAAAAGCAACCTACACATACATTCATGAAATACACAAAATGATACACGTAATGTTTAAACATGTCATTTTTTACAATGAGCTACTGGTGTTGCCAACACCACATGATGCCATTGTTACTCAGGAGGTGAAAGAAAATCCGAATGGAAGCATGGTCATAGAAAGGACTTGACAAAGAACTCAATTGTGCCATTCAAAGGAAAAGAATATATAAGTGTGCACAATGAATTACTTCACTAATCTGAATTTAATTGGAAGAGGCCCGATCAATGACTGGTCACCAGGTTGTTCATTTAAGAAAATTATTAGTGACAAGCGACAACATAGTCTTCGCTGGAAATTCAAAGATCAATGCAACAAGACTAGTAACAATATGAAGATATCTGAATCAATGGAATAGTACATAAGAAACAGTTAATGCTGAAAAAATGAGATATAAACCACTCATGGGTTTTTTATTTCATGGAAAGAAAAGAATAGAATTTATGTTGCCTTTCATCGGACAATCCTCCCAAACTGTTGAATTTGATAATCAAGTTGATGATTATGGACGTTCTTAAATGGTCTTACCATATTTCACTTTATATTTCGATTATCTTTATAGCTGATGGAAAAGAATTACATTTGATGCCTCACAATTTTATTTAAAGTCTTACTATCTCAACTACAATCACAAGTGACTCGTAAGTTGTAACATATACATTGTCCAGAATATGTAATTTATAAGCCATCATATATTCAATGATGCTGCTGGCTATCATCATATTATAATTTTTGCCCAAAGTCACCATTGCTTTTACATGGAGACTTATCTGAGATTTGACGGGTCCAACAAGTGTTGCAATCACTAGTGACTCCTTATTCTGTTCACATCTATGATTCAGCAGTGCTAGGTACAGGAATGTTCATATGCAATATCCAGAAATGAAGTTGAATGTCAAAATCCAAGTCTAAAGATAAAATAGGAGAAGTTCTGAAGCTTTTGAATGCATTCTTTCAACTAAATTTCCATTTTCTTGCAGCAATAGCACTCTATCAATGTCAAAGAGAGTGAAGTTTTTCCTTGTTCCTTTATCTACTACCGGCTTCCAAAACTATTCAGCTTACACTTGAACCATTAACCAAGGCTGATGCTAGGATAGCGAAGCACTTATGGAACAAACTAATAGAAATTAGTTCAAAAGGAATAACTATTGTAGACTTTTGATGCTCCAACTCTTCAGTTCGAAGAGGTTACATGTAGTAGAATATGGCATAGCTATGAGCTATGAGCATGGGACACTTCCCAGATCTTTCACCCTAAAAGTGGATCCTCCAGTGGTCACAAAGAATACTATAGTAAGAAAACATGGCCTGTGCAGACTTAATAAAAAGTATTATGCTTATTTCTAGTATGTCTAATGCTATTTTGCTAAAGTTCTTCTGTTATGTAATGTCATTTTGTATATTCATATAGCATCTTCTATATGTGTATGCACAGATGTATCCATGTATCTGCAATTTGGATCATTTTTAGTTGTATCCACGCATCTTAAGTCTTGAAAGACACATAGTAGGGCCGCATACCCACAGATGAGCTCAAGCAATATAGTTCTAGATAGGTGTAGTCATGAAACATAAATAATCAAGTTGTGGACAACTTCTAGCCAAACTTGAGAGTTTGAGCTTGCTTTGACTATTGACCAGATCAAGTAAGCCTGATTGAGATGGAATCAAACTCAACAGGAATTTTAACTAGCTTCACATTTCTGGACATATTTGAACAATTTGAGCAAAAGCTAAAACCAAAGTTAAATTTGTCAAATAAAATAATAAGTTGGTCTGTTAAACTGTATAATAAACTTAACTGAACGTAGTTCCCCAACATTACCATAGCCTGCTATCAAGAAAAATATCAATATTTTACCACATCCAATACACTGCACATGAAATAAGGAGCCAAACAGTTTCTTACTTGACACACTCAGAAGCATACAAATGTCAATGCATTAACATATCAACTGGTGTTACCTAATCAATAATTTCTAAGAATGAATAATTGGGCTACAAAGGCAAGAAACAAGATCTCAGCAATATTATCAATAATCATTACCGTCTTCAGCATCATGCTCCAGTTCATCCGTTTTCAAGTTTGAAGAACTCTCATCATAGCCTTTGCAACAAAAGAAAGGAACAAACAATTAGTTCTTGGACATAAATAAGGCAAGCGATAAGAAAGAACACTTAAAATACCAAACTAGCATCGCTAATTAAGAAGACAACACTGAAAAAGAAAATTCCTAATGGCAATGACAAACAAGTAGAGAAGTTGAAAGCCACAACAGTTCAATGAGACGAACCATGCCCTGCAATATCATCAGCAGTAACCTCATCCCGTGAATCCCAGGCCTCTGTAAATACATCAGAAACCAACTCTTTTTCAATGAGTGAACCCCTGACAAGCCAGGACCAATTGAAAAGAACCAGAAATCAGTTGAACTAAACAGATGTTCTCCTCTATCAACATATGATTCCCGATTATGTCCAGAAAAGTACTATGCCTCTGTTCCTATCTCATTTCTCCTAACACAAGAACCAAATTACATCTTCTAATTCCTTACCCGGACATCAAATTTCCAAGAAATTAACTCGAAAATATACTCTTGAATTCAATTCAACAAGTTTCTCAAACAGCATGATAAAGAAACAAAAACTCAAGTACTGAAGCTTGAACATTCTCACAACTTCTAAAGAAAAATAATCCACAAATTCAATCAAGTAAACAATATTCTTGAAATCCCGAAGAAAAAATGAAGTGAGTAAAGAAACTGGAGTTTACCCTTTGGCGTGTTTGATTTGGAGTGCGGGAGAAAGTTTGACCGGCTCTTAGAGAGAAGCCTTGAGCGGAATAAAGTTTGGAGAGGTCTTGAAGAGCGGTGGCCAACTGATCAGCTACGGAAGACGGCGACGTTCCGCCATCTTTATCAGGTTTGAACTGCTCTTCAAGATTGGAAACTGTGGATTCAAGAAAAGCGATGGCCTGGCCGACTTCTCCACCGTGAACGAGGTCCTCCACCTTCTCAGTCCAGTTGGGCGCGGTGGCTCGGCCGCTGCTCTCCATCGCCGTTTCTATGACCTTTTTTTTACCAGCTGGACAGACTGTTCGTCCGTTCCTCGTCTCGTTCCGCTTCTTTTATGGCTCTTTTAACATTTCCCTTTTTTTGAAGGAAGCATTTCCTTTTTTATTCTTCTCTTTCTAAAAATAATTAAAATAATTACGCTGCCCACCTTTATAAATATAATAATTTAATTTAAACTAGTATGGCATATGTACCATTCAAAATATAATTTTGGGCCAACGTCATATCACGAGATTTTGTCGCTTGAGTAATATGTCTAACGTCTAAAATAATTTGTGCATAGTATTTTAATATTTTTCTAATAATATTGTGAAGCTCAAAAATAAATTTATATTTCTCTTTAAATTGCTACAAGTGTCGTGTCGATGTCAGTTTAATATAGCCGACAGTGATATGGACCATCAATAGATAACATTTTCTCGTTTTTTTTTTATTTTAAATTTATCAGCACTTAATCAATTAAGTTAAATTCATAGGGATAACTTTTTTTCATTTCTTGATCACTTTAAACATGAACTATCCCATATCGATATTTGGACTCCTATCAAAAAGTGATGAAATGCTCAATGCTCAATTACACACATTTCATGCATTTGTGTTATTGTTCATAACGCTTGAATGCACATTTCGAGCATTCAAGTATTGAAGATCTGGCGGCAGCAGCATTTAGGATTTAATTATGTAAAGCTGGGAGATGGAAAGAGTCAACAATAAGGGTATGAATTTATTTCTTCTTCTTTTTTTAATTCTAAAAATGTTATATTAATTTTTATTCGATAAATGGGTAATTGGTAAGTGTGGTATAATTTATATATTTTCTTTTAGTATATCAAAATGTGTAAACTCCATGATTAATAACTATTCTCCAACTTGTGAGAGAGTAACAGAATTATACATGTGATAGACTTGTATATATATGGTAGCTAGAATTGTAAATGAGATCCCCTATTGTCCATGTTCTGACATTCTCTATTATATAGACAATTGGGACATGTGAAATCCTAAAGTTTTAGGATTGTCAAAAAATTTAGGATATATATTTTCTATATATAAACCCTAAATCTTAAACTTTTAGTATTGTCTCATGTCGATCACCTACAAATGCAATAGAAAATGTCACACTATAATGCAAATAGATGATCTAAATTTGTAGAATTATAGGCTTTTATTACTTTTCTAAAATAATTTAGCCTTTCGTGTATATATATCAGCATATCTCATCATTAGATATGAGACATAAAACCTTGTTTTCCTACAAGGTTTAATAGTACACGTATTTGTAACTGTGTAATACCACAAGAACTATATAAATGGTACATCATGTCAATTTACAACTAATGAATTTTAATTAAAAAAAGTAACCGAGTTTATGTATGTGCCTGCCATCCCTCCATGCTTTTAATTAAAAACCAACTAATATAAAATTGTTACGAGTAGAAATTCTATCTTTTTAGGTCGATCTCTTTCCGATACATAGTTTATATATGGACATAAAAACCCCACAAAAGATAAATGTATTAACTATATGCATCATAAAATTTAAATTAAATATTCACACTATTAATAACCACATCCAATCATATATTAATTTTCAGGGGGAAAGAAAAAGAAAATACTATTGTTTGTTCCGCTGCACACACAAAAGTATTGCCCTAGCTAATCTAAATAACTCAACACATGATATCTATATTAATGTACGTAGTGAGTGTTCCTCAATATATTATCCAATCGTGAGGTGTTCAGGCGACGTAATCCGGCAACAGCTGCGCCGGAAACTTGTGGAAACCCATAATCTCATAATTGCCCTCGTTGATCCGGCCGCCTTCCACCACTCCCCGATGAGAGAGAAAGGTCTCGGTGGGTGGGAGCGCAAGGGAGAGAGAGAAACCATTCCCCTGCCCGAAACCCGCCGCCAGCTGCTGGTCGAGCTCTCCGATCCCGTACCTCTTGATGTTTGCAGCAGCAGCCATTGATAGACAGTTGTCGGTGCTGATCAACCGTTGGTCCGCCGCGGCGGAGAGATTGATGGAGCTGTTTCGCGGTTTCTTGGGATTCTTCTCCACCAGATTATTCTCCATGTTAAGGGAGGCGATGAAGTTTGTGGGGGCGGCTCCCGGCGGGGAGGAGGTGGACGGGATATCTCCGGCGTGGGCTGGGGTTTGATTGCGGCGGCGTTGGAAGGTTGGTTGTTGGTTTCTTGGAGGTACATCTCCTCAACCATGGGTTTCCACAGACGAACTCGGGCGTTTATGAACCAATTCGATACCTGCACCAGATAATAATAATAATAATAATAATAATAATAATAATAATAATAATAATAATAATAATAATAATAATAATAATAATAATAATAATAATAATAATAATAATAATAATAATAATAGATACCAACTATACAAAGTTAGTTATGTTTTATTTATTAGAATAATTGGTCATTTTGATTCTTTTGTTTTGAAAATTTTGGTAAATAAATTTTCTGAAAAAGATAATTATTAAATAATTAACCAGTAGTTTTCCTCTTACCACATTCTTCTTTTATAGATATTGTATAAAATTTATATACTATACTAATTACTTTAATGCCGTTATAGATATTGTCTCTTGTATAATAGCATATTAAACAAAACAAAGTATTGGTGAAATGCTATTTATTCAAAACTATTTTATATGTTAATGAAATATTTTAAATGAAGTAATAATTATATATATATATATATATATATATATATATATATTATTGGGCTTCATGATATTATTACAAAAATATTATCGGGGTAATTTTTTCAAATTTTAAACACTATGACAATATTATTACAAAAGCGGCCATATGTTATGAAAAATATATGATATTTTCCCTATATATATATATATATATATATATATATATAATTTTACTTAGAATTATATTTTTTAACATTTATTCTTTTAATTATTGATTTTAACTTACTTTACAATTGACGGAGTGTGATATAGGAATGAATTTTTAACTTTGGTCAAATCTATTCTATTTTCTAGACACCAAAGTTTCTAATATATTTTTTATTTTGATTTAATAAGTAGATTTGTATTCTAAAGTTGGTGAAAAAACATTCGTGGAGCAATTATCAGAATCATGAAACTGCCATGCAGAATGGGTAATCACATTGGACCAGAAGTATAATTTGGCCCAATCTTTAAATTTTTTTATTAAGTTGTGTACCACTTTTCGTCAATATATTACAATATCATTATAAAATAAATTAAAGATCATACAATAGAATATAACAAAATTTTCTTTTAATTTATTAATTGGGATGTAAGGTTGAGATTCGTACCTTAATCATTCAATTTCATAAAAAGAGAAATATCAATGAGCTACAAACAATACTCAGATATATAAAATATGGTAACAATATTGTTAATAATAATGCTAGGGAATTTACTATATAAATACACAGTATTCGAATATAGTAACAGCGGTTTGAGATTCAATGTCTCATAATTGGTGTCACACTTTGTGTCTCATTTTATTTATATTTTTGATTTTTTTTCATATTTTTTCTTCAATTTTAATTTATATTCTTTAGTTTAATTTTGTAATTATTAAGTAGGGTTTATTCCACCCAATTAGGGTATATACATGTTTTTTATCATTTAATTTCACTTTTTAGTTAATAATCCATTATTATAGTTGATAAATCCAAAATTAGGGCATATAATTTTTTAAAATTTTATTTTTTTTGAAATAAAAGTTAAACATATTCCATAATATTATAATAAATTTATTTTTATACAAAATATTATTAAAACAATAGATATAATAGTAAAATACAATGACAGTGACACAAAAAACCGTGAGACACTGTATCTCATTTCAGTAATAGCGTGGTATTACATGCAAATCGTCAATCAGCAATCAACCACACATTTTGACAATTAAATAGTAAATAAATATCATATTGTATTATAATTTATTGCGCTAAGTTCTCATTATAAGTTACCAAATTTTTTTCTTTTATTAAAAGAAACACCACTTAATTATATGACTTGTATTAAATTATAAATTATTTATCAGTAAATTGTGCATACGATCTCTAGTATATCTGCTTCCATAAAAATGCAATTATTTTGTCATAAATCTTTTAACAATTACTATTTCTTTTATGAAAGTTATCATTAGACTATTATGTTATTTTAAAATCTTATAATTAAATAAATAAAAACTTGTTTAACTTATATATGCATGCTTCTGAAACCATATATAAGCATTACTACCTGACTCCTGGTAAGGCCTGTTTCCTTAGCTAGCATTTGCTTATCCAAATCCTTAGGGTACCTGCATTCCAACACAACTAATTAAACATCAATCCCAAAATACTAATCAATCCTCATATATATTAAACAATATTAATTATTGATGAAACACAAAAATAAAATAATTACGGATGAAGAAAGTGTTGAAAGAGCCAAGCACGAAGCACCGAGACAGCTCTTTCTGGTAGACCTCTTTGGGGTCTCCACGCATTGTTCTGCGCCATCCCTACCTGCTGCCGACCCACAATCCTCAGCCTCCACACCTCCGAACCTTCGTCGTCGCCCAAGCTCTTGTTCAAGCCCTTTATTTGTGAAGAAATCGTGGATTTCAGACACCGGAATTGCTTCAAGATTGTCTTCAAGGCCAGTTGCGTGTACGATCGCGCCGATCCCGGCCCCGCTGCCTGCTCGAATGCTGCTACGATCACCTGCATTTGGTGGTGATACTGTCTGCATCTTTGCTCCACCTAGTTGAGAAAATGAGGTGAGTAAATTTGATTTTGTGATTTTCTGGCTGTGATAAAAAAATCTGGCCCTGTGTTTAGGGAGTCAAGGCAATAAATTGTTATAAGGGGACCATGATTCCACCAACGTCTTTAATTAAAATGTGCCTATTCATCATCAATCGAGGCGTACAATTTTGGTTAGTTAATTTGTGAATACTTTTCTAAAAAAATTGGAAAATATACGAAAATGTCCCATTATTTTCTTCAAAAACATTCTAATGTCTAAATCGTAATATTTTGGCATTCGATCTTTGGAAAATGTAATAAAAATGTCCAAAGTCGATAAATTTTTTGGAACTCTGGAAGCCGACATATCACATCAAAAAATACATTAAATTCACAAAAGACACTTATTAATGGTGTTTTAATCCTAAATGCACATTTGTTATACTGTTCAAAGGATCGAATACCAAAATATTACGATTAAATATTTTGACATATTTTTCCAAAAAGTATTACACGATGGGACATTTTTGTATATTTTTCCAGTTTTTTATTGATGATATCATACAAAATTTGTCGAGTTTTATCTTTTTAGAACAAGTGAGATGGACCCTCCGGCTGTGGAAAATATGAGCCACACACTGAGAAAAATATGACATTTCTTAGGCTTTTGCAGAAAATGTTGAAGCTGAATTGCGCTTCATATCTCAAGAATTTTGACTTGATTGTTGCCATATATAAATGTTTGATGGACTGAAAGTATGAGTTATTGAAGAAGTAGAAGAAAAATAATCTTGAAAATCATACCTCATCCAACATGCTATTGAGTTTAGCTTTCTTCAACTGAATCTCCTGTCTCTGAGCTGTGGTAAGATCTAATGCGGCGAAGGTGGAGGCGGCGCCTTTGTTGGCAGATGGAGCTTCCTTATTTGCTGCGGTGGTTGGGTCTTTGATCGGTCTAGCCTTATCGGTGTAGTGGTTTCCGAGGTTGACCACCTCATCTAGAAGCTCCTGAGCGGCCTTGAGGTACTTGGAGCCCATGATCATCGGGCTCCGCATAGTGTTAACGCCACCGTTCGACGGCCCCGCCGGGAAATCACAATCGCCGGAGACCGGCAACTTGTCGAAGCCCGCTTCTTGGTGGTGGACTGCCGCTGAGAGGCTGAGCGACAGGCCGCGCGGCGTTTGTTGATTATTCCCACCGCCGGCCAACATGCTGTAGTGGTGGCGCGCCGCGGCGGAGATGTCTTGCTGCTGGGGAACTGCTGCGGCGGAGCGTGGGGCACGAGGGCGGGGTTGAGCGCGTGCCCGGCGGAGTTCGAGAAGAGCATGTTGGATTGGGGTTGGGTGTCAGAGTACCCTAAATAGTTAGGGTTCATGAGATAAAGTGTCTGAATAGTATTATCAGCTTGGATCTCTGAGCTACTTCGGTAGTACATGGCCATGGATTTCTTGTGTTAAAATTTTCGATGAGACCTGAAGAAAAGCCGAGGAATCTATGCAGTCAGATTGCATATATATCATAAGCTAAGATGGTCAAATTTGGAATATAAAAGCCACAGAAAGATTAATTATTGGAAAGGAAAAAGACAGGAAAATTGAAAAAGAATAAAAGGGGAAACAAAAGATGGAAGATGTAAGAAAATAAGGGTGTGTAGCATCCAAGAATGGATAGTATGTGTAGAATTAAAGAGAAGGAGAAATTGAGTATCTCATCTCATGTAAACAAACTCACACGTCCAAACTGGGAAGAGAAGGATTGTTTCTGTAGAAGAAGGAAACTGAAAGACAAGGTGGGGTTACGTAAATATAGTCATAGTTCAGAGAGAGCAACATCTCAATAATTGAGAGCCTCTTTTCTCGCTTATCTACATTGTACAATATTCTCCTCTAAATTCACGTTTTCACCCACAAATAAATTCTTGATTGTTATAATTCATAAAAGATTCATTTTCGCGTTACTTGTGTAAGTATACATGTCACACATTTAAACTATTTTCAATAGTGTAGCTTACTCATATTTTTTTTAATAAAAAGGTAAACTTAAGATACTAATAACCTTCCATCTCCTAATTAGAAAAATAAAAATTGAATTTTACTCTCTTCGTCCTGTTCTAAATGGCTCTTGCTTTTGGATATATAGATTGAGGAATGTTATGTTTGTATATAAATTAGTGTGGTTCACGGAATTCGAGATACTTAATTTTTCTGTGTAAAAATGATTCTTTTTTTGGTATGAGTCATTTAAAGTGGAACGATCCAAAAAATGATATAAGCCACTTAGAACGAGACAAAAAGAGTGTTCAATGTTGACAAGTAAATTTTCAAGATGCCCTTCGAGACTTTGGTGGATGAAATTGGGCATAAATGACATGACATATATGGTCTCTTTTATGGTACAAACTAATGTAAGTGTAATATTTCAGGTCTATTATAATAACCATTTTTATTTCAAAATAAATATTACTAAAATAGTCCAATTAGTAGTGGGGTACGGCTGATGAGACATAAAGTAGGGACTAAGGATAATGATGCAATGACTTAATTTTGAATCATACAAGTCAAACTGGATAACAAATCTACTAGCTATTATGAATTTTCCGCATAATCACATTTATAGAAATTCTATTTCCAAATACCGCCTTAATGTATTTGATGCAGATTCAACTCAATCGTCAACCTCAAATCAAATATGATACACTAGCTAGGTGGTTACGCAGAGTAGCGCACACTACATATAGAGGATAATATATATACATATAGAGGATAATATATATATATATATAGGGGTTGGTTATGGTGAGAAAGCTTCTTAATGTACGAAAATAAGAATAGTAGCACATCTTTCATATTTGTGAAGACAATGTTAATTACCATATTGCATATGTTAGTTTAGACATATTTCATTCATTCGTAGACATATGCTAAATATATTAGTATAAGACATCTTTCATTCTGAAGACAAGAAGAGTTATAGTGTTGACAATAAGAAGAGTTATAGTGTTGCAAAATTAAATCTCAACCATTGATATAGCACATCAAAACATATTCATTCCTAGGGTGACTATTGATGCAGTTGGGGTACTTACAGAAAAAAAATTATACGAATCTCAACCGATATTTTTGGTGCCGAATACCCAAATCAAAGTCGGTATTCGGATACCTAATTACCCTTATTTATAAAATTAACCTTTAATATTAAAGTTGGATCTTGGCCTCTTGGTTTCGCAGGACTCGCCCATTAAACAGACGTAAGTCCCGTGTTCGATTCCCAGTGAACAGATTGTAATTTTTTTCGAGGTGCGTAAACAAATATTATATATATATAGGATTTGTATATATATATATATATAGGAACGGAAACGACATATAAAATGAATTTATATTAAATAATTGGTATTCGGGTATACCCGACATCCGACTGTATACCCGATACCGATAATATAATTATATAATACCCGATCCCGACCGTATTCCGATTTTCGGTAATGGTACCCAAATCGATAAATTTGGTCGGGTATCGGCACCATGACCCGGCACCCTATTAGTCACCCTATTCATTCCTATTTCCTACCAAATTATCCATTAATTCCTACCGATCCATCTCCTATATATATATATATATATATATATATATATATATATATATAACGGAGTGGATCAAATGAGAATCATATCTTTTTGCGATTGCGAACCATGCATAAGACGTTGAAGATGATGCACAAAAGCGGTATAAAGTTGTGCATAACTAAGACTTTCTAAAATTATTTTGTTGTGCAACAATTTTAGAAAGTTTTCGTTATGCATGTTTATCTTGTTTTGTGCATTATATTCAAGGTCTTATGCATGGTTCTCAAGTTCTAAAAAAAATGAGTTCTCACTGGATCCAACCCCTATATAACACTACTATTATCATATATTCTTAAAGGCCACATCAACAAATAATTGCCACATAGTAGTTTCTCATTAAGATTACATACGTTAGATCCATCAATTATTATTTTTGGATAAATTAAAATATATACAATCACGCATGAAGAGTGTCATTCATAAAAATTACAACGTTAAAAAGAGCCAAAGCTAACAGTAGGATCAAAGCAACTCTAGTTAAAAAGATGGATTACAAATCCAATCTCATATGCTAAAACAAGCAATACCAAGGAGCAAATGTGAAATATAAAACCAAAATCTTGCTTTAATAATCTGGATTAAATCCTCCCAACAACTTAAATTATTCCTGAACACCATTCAATTTTGATGAATCCACAAATTCCAAAAAACATAAATCCATAAGGCTTTCCACCACTATAATGATCCTTTCTTCCTTGCAAGTCCCAGATGTTGCTTAAAATGACAAATGAGATTAACATGTCTAACATAATTGAGACCAAACCAAAGTATAACAACTGCTACAAATTAATCTTATGCACAAAGAGACATGAGAAGAAAAAGTGATCAACAGTTTCAAAATGAATCAAACAAAATAGACAACTATCATCATCAAACTCCCGTAGCACTCTCATTTTCGATAGATTTTGTCGAGTCGGAATTTTGTTCAGAAGAAATTTCCAATAAAAAGTTGTGTCTTTACTTCAAAATTCCACGTGAAGTGCTACCTTCACTCGCTTTTCTTTTCGATCTCTTTGTAGACCAATTTTGAAGAATATGTTTATCGTGCCTTCTGCTATCCACTTCCATCGATCCTTCTTATTTTTAATTAGTTTGAACCTATCAATAAGAGAGAATAGACAAACAAACAATTCTTTTTTCCACTCAAACAAATCCTTCTCCAATTCCACATCCACTCCCAATCATTTCCTACCCATTTCCTATCCATCAATTAAATATACAGTGATACTCTACGAAAACAACGTAGAGAGAATACTACGAAAATTCAATTCTGAACAAAGAAAACGTAATTGTACACCTCTGAGAAAAAGAACGTAATTGAACATGTCTTCATACAATTTCCTTAAAAATTGTAAAATAAATCTTTCATAATGCATAAATTTTCCAAATAAGTGTAATATTCCAACACAAAGAAGAAGACAAGTGAATCTTTTGAAGTTGAAAGATCAGGAAGCCTCTTAAGTACAAGAAATTTATTCGAAGTTTAGAAGATCGATCCAAATCAAGTTTCAGAGGAGTATAAACTGATTTGAGAATATAAATAAAATTATAATATTCAAAACAAATATCTCCACCGACTAAGGGGGTGTTTGGCTAAGTTTATTTTAGAGAGCTTATAAGCTCCAAGAGCTTATAAGATGTTTCAAGAGCTTATAAGAGGTAATGTTTCAAGAGCTTATAAGTTGTTAAAGTGTTTGGATAATTGATCTTATAAGCTAGAGAAAGAATCGTGAATTATAGAGAGAAAATCATAGTTAGAGAGATAAAATTGACTAGAGGTGAAGTTGATAGTGTATGTGTAGGAAATAACGAAACATAATAAGGTTATTTTGATAAATTCATGGTTGCTTATAAGATTATGAAAAAATAAGTTAGGATTGACCAACTTATTTTTAGGAGAGCTTATAAGCTGTTGTAGTTTATTTTCACAGCTTATAAGCTGTTTAGGAGCTTATTTTACCAAACGTTTTGCAATAATTTATAAGCTCCTAAACAACTTATAAGCTGTTTTAAAGAGCTTATAAGCTCAGCCAAACACCCTCTAAGAGAATTCCAGAAGAATGGAGATTGAACAGCAAATTAAATGGTTCATGCTAGCCAAATTATTATGGAGAAAATATGGATTTCAAGAACTAGAGATGATCATTTATAGCTCCTAGGCCTGGAATATTCTAGCATGGGCAAAGTTACGCAAAGTGACCGACATTGTACAAGTAATTGAAAATGTGGAGAGAAACGAAGAAATACATATGTTGATATATTAAATTAAATTAAATAAAATCCCTCCTCCAATACTAGATTAAATCCACCCACCACACTACCTTTATTTTCTCAACAAACCACCCTAAAACGTGTGGTTTGTGGATGGAATCAGAATTGGCATTATCAATAAGTGTCATAATTAGGTTAAACATAAACATCACATCAATTAAGCAAGGGAATCTTGATAATTAGAAAACAAGGTGGCATAAAAAACTTTTTATCGTGTTGTAAAAGTTGAGCACTTTTACAATGTAGATGTCCACGATGGGTACAAAATAATTCCTATTTCCTCCACTTTCTCCACCAAATTTGTCTTTCTTAACCTTTCTTTTCTATGTATCATCAACATGTCCAACATAATCCACGAACTTTTTATTGGAAAAAATACACCCCATAATCATGACAAAAAACTAAAAATACGAGAATTATTTATCCAATTCGTTTTACGATTACATCTGGGACAATGACAAACTAAAAGTTTCACTATAATATTTCAGATACAGATTACAAGGAAAAAATGTTATTCCTAAGCCTATTAGGATTCCACCTGAACTAACAAACATGGTTTACAGAGATCGAGATTTTATATACAATCCATTCAGACTCTATATTCCAACACTTTTCTTCAATTATACATAAGCAACGCCTTACTTAACTACAACATATATCTTGTAATATTTATTTATATTTGCGTTTTTAGTTTTCCATCTTAAGGATTGAAGTGAATCAAGTAACTTGATAGTGTTCTTTTGATTCTGAAACAAAATTACTAGTTTTATTTTATATCCCAATATTAAAAGAAAATTAACAAAAATATATCCTAATGACAGAGTAGTTACAATTTACAACCCCATACTAACAAAGTTAAGACACGATGGAAGGCCGAACTCTTATTGTTGTTGTCTTCTGTCGGTAGTGGAAGGACCAGACAACTAACTGCACAATCCGTTGCTGCCTTCTCTACTGCACAATAGATAGGATAAGTAGTGATATAAATTACTAGTGATGCTACGAGCGAAAAAATAGATAAGCATTCGAATAATTATAGATAGAAAACGATTCATATTTTATATACAATATAAAAGACCTATATATATATATATATATATATATATAAAAGATGCTTAAATCATCTTTAAAAATAAAATAAGTAAGAATAATACAGGTATAGTAAAAATATTAAAAATATACATTTTATAATGTTAAAAATAAATACATCGATAAATACAGTATATCATTTTACACTATTATTTTAAAATTAAATATATAATAGAGTGTAATAGGAAATTAAATTCTTTAATTTTTTAGAATGGAAAATTAAATTTCACAAAAAAAGAATCTTTCATAATAGAATATGTATAGTGTTAATCCATATAAGCACCCACCTTTGATATAGTGCAGGTTAAAACCACTCACATAATAAAAACATGTAATATCTATCCACAATTAAATAAAATAACAAATTAGTTCTTAGGTCATGGTTAATATCCAGGAATAAAATCAGATGAAAATGAAATGAATTTTAGAATGAAATGGTGATACGAATGAAATCGGATAAACATATGGATTCATATGACTAGTATGTACAAGGAATGAACGAGTAAGATAAAATGAAATGAACATAATACCATTATTCTTATAACTTATGTTATAATAATAATAATAATAATAATAATAATAATAATAATATTATTATTATTATTTATTAATATTATTAAGTAGTATTATTTTGTTATAATTATTTATCATTAACAGTTATTATTTATTTATGATTACATTATTTTATTGTTATTTATTATCATTATTATTTGTTAATCAGAACGATAAAGCCATTGGATGAGTAACAAATTGATTTGCCATTTCCCATTTGCCACTCAATGCTGGATCGTCATTCAGCGAATGGATTCGTTCAAAACGACAAATTTAAGTGTTGCATGCACGCGTTTCGAAGCTGTTTTAGTCTTTTAAATAAATCTATTATCTCTATTCTTTTATTAATGTACATGTACTATCAAATTATATAGAGGAACTATCAAAGAAATAAAAACATTTATTTTAATAATCGTATTAATTATCATAATAAATATATGTATACAACTAAACGTTAAATTTCAAGAGTATTAAATATGAGTAAATAGAAAATAGATCATAATTTTATTTTCAAATTATGAATTAGAACACTTATTAAATAATAAAAAATTTAATAATAATACACTTTAAAAAAATGAAAGAAATATATATTTTATATAGTAGTGAATAATTTTAATATGTTATTTATTAAAAGCGGTTATAGAAAAATTACCGCGTAGATAAATGAATATTTTCGTTGAAGCCTTGAAAGGTTCGTCAAGTGGCAGAAAAACACGTGGCCATAAGAAAAGGAGCGTAAGTAGGGTTCCAAATAATAAGTGGCATCCCGCAAAGAGTGGTTGTTCTAAAGTCGTTGGGGTCCCGTAACGTTTCCAATTCATCATAATCATTCTTGACTCAAGCCGTCAAGCGCCCGGGCCTACTTCAAACATCTAATCCTCCGTCTCCAAAATATGTTATCAAAAAAATTTACGAATTTTAATAAAATTATTAATTATTTCATAAATGACGTAAAAATCTTATATTAATAAAATATTAAATTAATTAATAATGAGATATCTTTTGATAAATTGTATAAATAAATAATGATGGAAATGAGTGGTAAAAGATTAAAAGATGTAAATAAATAGTATTTTAATTATGGATAATAAATAGAGAATATTTTGGAATGTTATCGTAAATGAAAATAAAATAAATTTGAGAAAAGTATAAAAAAAAAATTAAGAACAAATTTTGATGACAGCCAAATAATTTTTTAATTTGCTTCTAATTACAAATAATTTTCCATTTTATTATTCATTGCTCAATAGTGCAGATTTGAGCATACCTATTATTATTCAAAATTTTACAAATAATTTTCCATTTTATTATTCATTGCTCCAGCCCCATTTTTGGATCTAACAAGTCAACTCGAATATATTATTAGAGATGGTTTCTTACGAGAACGAAAGACTTTGTCATATATATTAATTAATCCTTTATTCTTGATATTTATCCTTTGATTTGATGATATGAATTTTAATAAGTATTAGGTGAATGGAGAAGGGACTTATATTGTAAAATTATCATGAGTATTTTTTTAATTATTAAATACAGAAATTTAAAGGTCACTTTGTCATATATATTAATTAATCCTTTATTCTTGATATTTATCCTTTGATTTGATGGTATGAATTTTACTAAGTATTAAGTGAATGGAGAAGGGACTTATATTGTAAAAATTATTATGTGAGTAAAAATATAGGTCATGAGTGATTTTTTTTAATTATTAAATACATAAATTTAAAGGTCACATCACGGTGGACTCGAATACGAGATATTTTGCCTCGGTCATTAACCTTTTTACCATTAGATCAATACATGTAAACATGAGTGATTTTTTTTGTAAATAAATAACTTGATTTCGGATAAAAATTATGAGATTTATGCAGAGATTTTTTATGGATGGATTAAAATGAAATTAAGTTAATATTTCAAGGATGAATTGAGTATTATGTTAGTTTTCAAGTTTTGAATTTATGTTGCATCTAATTTTAACTTTTTTTTTAGTTATGCTAAATTTGTATGTTGAATATAATTTTAACACTTTTATCTTTTTATTTTGATAAAATTTGATTTCTTGAGTTATCTTTTTAACCAAGTGAATGTCTTTTCAGGAAAAGAGGCACACTTTCATATATTTTAATGCACGACGTATCCGTTTTTAAATTTAATTATGAGTTATATATATAGGGAGGTTAATAAAATATGAGAGCTGAATAGTAAATCAATCGAGATTCGGTGAAAAAATTTTGATTCAGCTTTCATAAAGATATTCATTTGTTTTCGTAGTTCTTGGATTCACGTTAAAATTGGTTTTATTCAACCTTCTATATATATATATATATATTAGTCAATGATCTAAAATTGAGCTTTCATTAGTTTCTTTTCATACTAACTAAAAAGTAGGTTTTACATTAAAAGCAAATAAATAAATAAATTTCATATAAGAAGTCGGTCCAACCCTGTATAATGTATTTAACCAAAACGGCACTATTTTAGTCAAAGTTACTACCTACACACCATGGGTAAAAAACCTTTAAACTCTATCTAATATCTATAGCTGAATAACTGCCACTTTTCAGGTCATGGACTCATGGTAAAAAAAATTCGACTATAAATTCAAACAAATTAGGTTAATACGTAAATGTGCTTAATTAGTTCATAAATATACTTAACATCATATAAAGCCCGAAAATATTATTGGTATTAATCCAATCTTCGGTTTCTAATATTCCTAGCCTCTTGTTCATATATATATATATATATATATATATATATATATATATATATATATATATATATATATATATATATATATATATATATATATATATCAATAGCATATATAAATATATAATAAAACCTATCTCAACCATTTTTCATAAAACATAAAAATCAATGCATTAATTAATTTTATATATAAAGTTAATGCATTTTATGTATAAAACTAATGCACCATTGAGTTATGGTAAAGCCAACACTATTCATCAATATTTTGTAGTGCAAGAACTTCATACATAAAGTGCAGAACTTTAAATTTAAAGTCCATTGGTTTTAGGTTTTACTGAAAAAATTAGTTTTATTGAACTTTATATATATATATATATATATATATATATATATATATATATATATATATATATATATATGAGGATCAAATTGTACCTAAATTTGAGATAGTATGCAGTACTCAATCCCATCCACTCATCTCATAGATTCTATGGTTGAGATTTTTTCGAACTTTTTAAGCTTAATTTCACTGATTTCGCTACAGTAAGGGTATATTAGTAATTTGATTTGTTATGTGATTGCGAAAAATAACAATGCATTTAGTTGAACTGACTTATGTATTCAAATGAACAAAAAAATGCATGCAATTGAACACAATAATGTATGTGGTTGGAAGCTCACGCCCAGCGAGCGGGCGAGCTCAGCGTGCGCTCGTGCTCGCATATCGCCCCGACGCTCTCTCGCGCATCCGTTGGCCAACAATGCATTTTTAGTTTTTGTTAAATGCATGAACATGTTTTATTAAATGCATGAACGTGCTTTGTTAAATGTATGTTTGTGTTTTGTGTCAACATGCAGTTTTATGTTTTGTTTAATGTAGTTTTATTTTTTGTTCAATGCAGTTTTATGTTTTGTTAAATGCATTTTTATGATTTTCGACAGCAAATCTCTCATATATCATTCTCCATCAATTCCGTCGTTTCTTTCCCACATACCGACGAATTTACCGTGAACCACCGGCATAGTCACCATCTCTCTCGATTCTTCAATCATCTATCAAATTCATCTTCTATTTTTTCTCAAAATCATCAATTTTGTCTCAAATTTATTTTTTCTTCTTTTTCTTTCTTTCAAAATCTGTTGTTTGTTGTTGTTCGTATGTATGTTCTGTCTTTGCTTCACGGCTTGCCCGTCGCCGCCGCCCGATATCGTGCACGCTCTTCGTTGCCGTCTTCTTGTCACACTGCTACCGTCCGTTGCCGCCATGGAGAATAATAAGAAGACTGATTTGATTTCTTCTCATTTTGCCCCTTGTTAAAAAAAAGAAAAAAAAGATGCCACATGTTCAAAATGTGGGTTTAGATTAGAGCCGGCAAAATGAGCCCGGCCCGAAAAGCCCGCCCGGGGTACCCGGGGTTTGGGTTGATTTGGGCTTGAAAATTAAAGGCGAAAAACCGGGCCTAAAAGCCCGAAAAAACCCCGGCCTACTGGGCTTGACCCCAAAAAGCCCGGGTTTTGGGCTAAAAAGCCACTAATATTTTATTAAATATATATATTTTATAAATTATTTAATATACATATCTATAATTTTTTAATAATATTAATTATATTTTATAGTAAAAGTTTCTTACTAATTCACATACTGGTCAATAAAATATATATTTTTGAATTGCAACACATCAAAATTCTGAAAAAATAATAACTTCAAAATAATAACTTTATAAATCATTCAAAAATAATTCATAAAAAATATCTCCAAAATATATAGGCTGATGATTAATGACCTTATAATATGTAAAAACTATTTTGAATCATTGATCTTAAATATATATTGTGTAATTAATTTATTTTTTCTATTATTTTAGGCGTATAAGTGGAATTGATGTTTAACAATATCATTTACCTTTGATTTGTAATTATTAATTTATTTCTCCTTAAATTAAAGAATTAAAATTATACTATATTACAATATCATCGTATGAATACATAAATATATCAAAATATACAAGAAACATTATTATAAGAATAAGTAAGCTTAATATATTATTATCACCGATTCTTTATTTAAATGGAGTTATGAGATTTTAATTATGTACTTAATTTATTTATTTTTTGAAATTTAAAATATTAATTTTATATATTAAAAATGAAAAATAATCTAAAAAGTCCATCACCAAAACCGCCGGGGTTGGTTTGGGCTTCACATTTCTAGGCCGAAAATTTTTGGGCCGGCCCGACCCGGCCCGAAAAATATAAAAGCCCGACGAGTCCGGGTCGGCCCGCCGCCCGCCCGCTACTTTGCCACCTCTAATTTAGATTGGGTACTACATACTATCTGGAGATCGAATAATACGGGAATCCAAGCTTACAATTAATTTTAAAAACCCCAACACATTAATTACAACTGCCACATTAAGCGCAACAAATAAAAAAAGGAAAAATAAAGTTTTTTTGTTTCCCCCCGTCTTTTCTTTTCGAAATTGGTTGTCCAAGCATCATCAACTCAAGAACATCCACTTGATTAGTATGAGCATGCAAGTCGGATCTTTATTAAAAGAATATTATATAATATATTATGTTGCGTTTATCGATGATTAACATGTGTCGATTTGAAACTCAAGAAAATGATTAAAAAAAATGTATGTATAGAAAAAATTAAGAATTTTGAAAAGCAGAATTTGTTATATTCATGAATTTTTATCGGCACTTATCAATAATCTATATATATATAATAGTATATATTATACAAAAAAACATATATAATTTTAACCTAATAAATTGATTTTATGATAATTTTATCCTAATAAATCAATAATACATCAATCAAATATAATGAATTGATTCTATGAAAACTTTAGCACATAAGTTACTTTTGGCACCAAAAAGCTAGACAACATTGGAAAATAACATATAGAAACCATAAGTCAGAAATATGATTGTAAATTATTTATGGGCTACATGTTATTTCTGGTGTCAATTGTGCTTTTTGACGCAGTGACAAATCATTTACGGGCCAAATAATTGTCACAAAATCAATTCGTTGGGCTTAATTAAGATATTATTAATTTATTAAAATAAAATTATTATAAAGTCAATTTTTAAAACTAAAATGATGTATTTTCTCATTATACAATCGTGCAACCTGTACAGTCAATTAATTATATGAGAATACAAAATATTATAACAAATTTATAATAGAGGAATGTAGTCGACAAGTGTCAAAGTCAAAGTATATTGGAACATATAGGGAGATAAAACCTAACATCCTCCAAACTTGTTATCACATGCTACGGGACTCGTGGAGTAGGAATATCGAGTCTAATTAATTAAGTACATATAATTAGTTAATTACACACCTATAATTTTTTTGATGTTTTACTCAAGGCATCAAACGTTGTCAAACTCTCAATAAAATGATTGAAGTGAGAGTTAGCACGAAAATAAACGGTTCAAAATCTAGTGTTACAATTTGTTTGTTTATAAGGACTTAAAAAAATTACTGAATATTGTCAGACCACACGTGAAAACTACCCATGTTCGAGTTCTTTGTAGTTTCACAAGTCCTTTGGTTTTTTTCGAAAATCAATGCTTCTTCTTATATTCCTAGCATGACAATCATCGTATTGGTTTGGATAAGTTACATTTATTATTCGGAGAGTTTAAGATTCAAACTGTGTTCTTATGTTTTGAATGATGTTCCAAGGCTCCTATTTATACCTCATGCAATACAAAAGTCTAGCAATTGATTTCAGATCTGGTAATACCTGTCTTCATATAGTATATTGTATTAAATCTGAACTGCACTTGTTTATGTGCACGTTTCAGATGGACGACATGTGACAATATATTTTTTTCTAAAAAGATCGTATTGAGAAGTATAGTTGTAAAAATGCATAATCCAAGATTCTCTTAATTAGCTTATTTAGATGTTGTTTACTATATGTATGATGTTGTTTGATTATATAGATATATTTACAAATATATATATCTTTGTTAATTTATGTAGGTTTTTGTTTAACATTATGTAGTTTTCTATTTTAATATATGTATGTCTCTCATTCTACAAACATCTCTTTCTCTCTTCTCCAATAAGCATAAAGCCCTCCCCCAATTCTATGTTCTTACTCAAAATTTTGCTAAATCACCTAAATTTTTTCGACTAAAGTGCCTCCACCAGTCATCGCAACTACAGCTGATTAGCTGCCTCCATCTCACCACACCACCATCCGTCAGAGCAACGCCTCACAACAAGACTCACACATCTGGCCATGTGGCGGCGAAGGTGGCAGATGACAAGAAAGCTAGAGTAATCAATCTCTAATACATATTTATATTCAACATCATGAATGTTGTTTAACAATTATACATATTTTTGTTTAGCAACGTGCATGCATTTTTGTGTGTTTAACATCAATCGTGAAAAATACGCTTCTATCATTCTTATCATTAAAAATCCATTTACGATTTTTAAAAAAATACAAAAAATCTCAATCATTGGATAAACAAAATCAATGGATAAGATTGAATACTACGAAATACCTAAAACTTGGTTACTATATGATCCCTTATATATAGAAAGATGATTAAATAGAAACCCTCCTTATTCTAATAACTAAAAATCAGTCTGGATCTATCTCTGTATATCTTGATTATCAAAATTGATTTTTCAAATGAGATCTACTTGCTTTCTTATATATAAGATAATATTTTTTCCAGTATAATGTCTTTTTCATATATAAAACTATGTTTTTCTCTATTCTTATTATTTTTTATGTATAAAATGAGATTTTTTGTATTCTTATAATTATATTGGTTTCTAGTAATTAAAATAAAAAGACTTTCTAGTAGATCCACTCATAAAATAATGTTTATATATATATATATATATATTGTATGTGTGAGTGAGTGACTCCTCCTACATCAAGCAATTGACTTGATCACGTCGAGTGAGACTGCTATCATCGATTAAGTGATTTCCAGTCACCTTATCCCCTATTCCTTTCTCATTCCGTGTGGGGCCGGGGCATCACAAAGTATCTTAAAGTACTGGGGTCGGGGCTTCATTATTGTATTTATTAACATTTGAAAAAAGTAACGTTAATTAATTTATTATAGTATAACTGAGAGGGGATTACTGTTTTTTTAATATGAGTAATCATAATTCAAACCAGATATGTGTAATCATTAAACATGGGATGACCAATCATGTGAAAAAGTTTATGACGAGACTTTTGCATGCAGATCCTTTATGACGGCCATTTAACAAGTGACATCAGGTTAAATGTAATTATATCATTCATCACTTTGGGATTAGGTAAGTGGAAAAGTTTATCATGTTTTAAAATTTAAACCCTACTTTACTTGATAAGATCCCTAAAGTAGAAGATTATGTATTTTATTAATTTCTCGGACGATCGAGATCAAATTCAATATTAAGGAAATTCCAAAAAATATATATAGACAATTAATGATCACGGGATCAGTGAACTGCTTTTCCAAATTAATCTACATCAATTTATTTTAAATATTGTATTATTTTATGTAATTACAACATGGAAATTCGTACTCAACCATGATTTTTATTTCAAGTTTCAAGATACAGAATTTGATTTATAATAATTATTTTGTGAGGAAAAGGTAAAAATTAAATACAATCATATTATTGAAAACAAAAACAAAATGTTACTATGGAGAGATTATTCCCTAATAGAATTTACGTGGAATTTTTTTAGAAAAAAAAAAACATATTCAACATCATACATCATAGTGTATGGATTAGTTTAACATATTCATGTACCTACTTGATATAAATTTGACTAAAAGCAAATACATGAACTTATATTCTGCGTTGAACAAATAATGAACTTTGATAGTATATAAAATTCATGTAAGCAGTGATCATGTTAATAAATAATTTCGTTTCTTCTTCTACACATTACAAGAAAAACTGCTTTTAGTGACGATAATATGAATAGTAGCATAGCCAAGTCACCAAAGATAGAGGGGCAAAATATGTGGAACAATTGTCTAAAAAATCATTCTCTATATAAGTAACGAAATAATCATTCATTCAGATTTTGAAGCGTCTTTTCATATTTTTTATGGTAGAAAAAATTCTTTCCACAATTACAATTACCATAGGTAAAATAAATGTAAGTTTGATAAGTTTATATATATAATAATACACAATATCTCTTTTTGTCTTCACCAACTAATCACTCTTGATTAGTTTTATCTTTGATAAGTTTATATATCTAATAATACACGATATCTCTTTTTGTCTTCACCAACTAATCACTCTTGATTAGTTTTATCTTTGCCCTATTTCTTTAATTTTTGGTAAGGTAAGAGTTAAATATTTCTAAAATATTACCTATAAATACAGATATATAAGGTATAAAAAAATTGATATGAGACAATTGTCCCACCTCCCACGAACGTGGCTCTGCCACTCACCTAAAATAAATATTTTCATACTATGTCAGTCAAGCTTTCTTACAACTTACTCACATATTTTTCCAATATTATTAATTTTAATCATATTTAATTTTCAAAGCTATTGATTTTGATAATTCCATATATTGATCAAATGGGATTATATTAAGATTTAAGTATAAGTTTGCCTCAAAAAAAGAAGATTTAAATATAAGTTTTCCAGAAAATATCTGCATTCACTCAGATGAACATGATCCGTACAATATCAGAAATATTTTCAATTATAGCAACCTGCATAAACAATTAAATAGTTGAGTTTGAGCTCTCCAGCAAATTCGCGTTGCAACACAAAAAAAAAAATAAAAAAATCTGTATGTGTGTGTGGCCTAATTGTAGAGTTGTTAATGTCTGATATCAAAAATCTCGGGTTCGAGTCCACCGTAGTGTGACCTTTAAATTTCTGTATTTAATTGAAAAAAACGCTATGCGGTGACGTGTGCCAAGCAATCTCTAAAATTGTTGCCCAATTATAACATTGTTGAGAGAATTCTCAAGAAGAAAAACTACGAGCAAATAAGGATGCACGATGGATATAATAGAATACAAAATCTCAGGTAAAAATGTTCTTACATGATATGTTAGTCATCTTCTGTGAGCATTTTTTTAGAGCACCACTCACGTTTAGTCTGTCTAATCCTGATTATTTTTGGTTCATATGTTTGTTTTGATTCTAATACCTCGAAAATTATTATTGATATCAAAATATTTATAAATTGCATAACACCAGAGCTCGTTTTGATTTTTAATTATTAAGTTAAAAGAAAGAAAAGTAATTCAAGATTTGATTTTTATGTATTTTGTTAACTTTTTTATGTCAATAACAATTTGTATGGCATTAGAATCAAATAAATATAAAACAAAAAAGTTAACTGTATTATAAACAAAACACGAGCAATGCTCACAAAAGTGTTTATCGAATTTGAGCAACATATCATATCATATATTATATATATCATTGTTAATTTTAAATTATAAATTATTAAATTCATATGAATTCGATGTGAAAGTTGATGAATTCAAAACATAATTTTTCACACCATATATATATATATATATATATATATATATATATATATATATATATATATATATATCATTATTAATTTTATACTATAAATTATTAAATTCATATGAATTCGATGTGAAAGTTGATGAATTCAAAACATAATTTTTCACACCTCATGGAATTTGAACCCAGGTGTATCAATTTATTCAAGGTGATGAATCCACTGTAAATTTCGAGATCTAATGACTGAAAATGATCATAGTTTATATTTTAAGATTGACTTTTATTTTATCTAGAGGGTTAACGTGAAAACTATTTTATCGTGAGAACAAAAAAATGATGAATTCATTGTGAAAATTGATTAATATGCCGAGAAATTTGTTGAATCCAAAAAAATAAAACTTTCACCTACCATGAGATTCTAACCTATGTGAAAATTTCTAAATTTTTAATTCAGTAATTTTCTCAACGGATTAATCAACTTTCATAGCTAATTTATTATGTTCTTAGTTTTTAGGATAAAAATGATTCTCATTTGAACTTATCTATTATCTATATAGTTAATCTATTATGCACAATAATACACAAGGGAAAAAAAGAAAAGAAAACAATAATATTATTCAATTTAACCATTCATTTGACCGGTTCTTTAGTTAATTCAACCATATTTGAAATGAAGTAGATACTAGATAGGGTTAAGGTATCAAAGTAGCCGTTCCGTTTGCCCAAGCCCACTAGGCCAAGTGGGTTAGGTCCAAAAATGTAATAGCTCAGCCCAAACAAGATTTTAATGCATTTCTGTCAGGTTTGGCTGATTCTAACAACTCTAGAATTTAGATAGTTTTAAAATTGGCTGATTTCACATCAAGCATGTCAATTACTTATTTATGAAGTCATCAAATTACTACATATGACATTTATAAACTATATAAATTAGAGAAACTCATATGCTTTTCCACATGGTTGCTTTGAGATTATTTTGGATCTTTATTCCAAAATATAGACTTCACTTCTTTGTATGTCTATTTTGATACAATCATGTTGCAGTTTTAGTTTATAGTCATAATCAATGTGGAACCCCATATATCACGATTTTGATTTTTTTTTTTTAAAATCTATTAATTTTTAACCAATTGAATTAAGTCCGTATTGATAAATTTTTTGGATTGACATAGCTCAGCACAATTTGTTTCTCACTCCAATAAAGATATGGATGAAGCCCATGGATAACTAAGGTTGGTCCACGACCATTGTTTTATATATTTTATATATCGGTCCGAGTTACATGTCTCAATAATTTTGTCTCTTACTCTTACTCGTATAGTCATATTCAATAAATTTTATTATTATTTTAATAATATTTATCATAAAAACAATAATGCACGAACTGTAATTAATACCTTACTTGTACTTATTAAAGAGCAAATGCATAATGCAACTAACCTTACTTATGTTCATTTGGGAACGGTCAAGCAATGAGACTTCTTATAAAATAGAAAAGTATAGAGTTCAATCCGCTCCTCTTATTTAAGTAAAATAAAATAAAATAAGCTTACTTGTTATTATAAAATTGGTGCACTAGTAAATCATTTATTCATCAATAATGTCCGTACTTGAAAATCCAAGACAATCCAACTTAAGCTCTGCGTCTTACTGGGATGATGGTAATCCACATATTTCTTGCGATGAATTTTGGCAATCCATTATGCTTCACGTCTCAAACATAGGACGACTCTACGCTATTTGTGTATAATTTATAGAGGATAGTTAATTTTCACCCCAATAATGATACTATGAGAGAAAAACAAAATAAAACCAAAATATGAGAGAGAGAGAGAGAGAGAGATGAAAAGTAGGATTCCAATCAAACCAATTTACTTGGATTGTTGGTCTAGTCGATTACAGTTGAGTTGAAATTATTTTGATTTAGAAATTTTTGACACTGATTCTAAACATTTAGGATTTGAGTTGACCCATCGGACTAGAAAGTCAATGAATAAAGGAACTATATATATTTTTCCTAATAACTATATTTGTAACAAGCAAATACATAAAAGAAAATGAGTGTCATTTAAACCTTACATAATAACTAATTAGTACGGGTGTCCACCCGTCCCATAATTATTGTCTCAACACTTTTCGACACTTAGATTAAGGAGAACTGTGTTTTGTATGTAAAGTAGTTGGCGTACTAAAAAGAGACATTTTTTGTATAAAATTGATTCATTTTTTAGAATGAGACGTGAGACGGTCCAAAAAGAAAAATGAGACAATAATTATAGGATAGAGGGATTAAGTTTTTGAAAGATAAGGATTGGACACACATTTTTCCTAAATGATTTTCCTTTCTTCTTTTTCACATTAAAACATTTTATATTAAAATTTGAAAAAAGGTTATTTGCATATAAATACACCAACTTTGAATCAATTTTGGTTTTCCCACTAACTTTAAAAATTGTCATAAAATACACAAACTTAATGACTTTAGTGATTTTAACACGATTTCAAATTTAAGATAAATTAAATATGACTTGACATCTCAAAAATTTACCATAGACAAAACGGCCAGTGATATAAACGACATCGTAGAGAGATGATATCGATTGTTTTGATCCCAACTAGAACCGACGATGAAACAAACGAGAAGACTTGATTTTTGTAATGAGGGTTGATGCGATGAATCCTAGAAATCAAAAAAATGTTTTATTTTGATGGGACGACGATGTTTCATGTCCTCTTTCTACAATATCGTTTATATCAGTAACCGTTTAGTCTATAGTAAATTTCTGAGATACCAAGTCAGATCAAATTTGACCTGAATTTGAAATCATGGTAAAAACACTAAAGCTAAATTTGTTTATTTTGTGATAATTTTTAAAGTTCGTGGGAAAAAATAAAAGTGGCCAAAAGTTTGTGTATTTATGCACCAATAACAAAAAAACAGATAAATTAAATGTGGAGTATATTTTCGGATCTTAAACCAAAATACATTCCACAAACATTGTGAATACAATCTTATTGTAATAATTATCAAAAGAAAAGTAATCTTATTGTAATAATTTTCAAAAGAAAAGTAAAGTAATGAAGTTTGAAAACTAAGTAACGAGTAAAATATCAAATTTGGTTCCACTTGATTTTCAAGCTAGCCTATTCTAGTTCGGGATATTTTCGAACAACCCTATCAGATTGTCGAACTATTTGGTTAGAATTATTCGAGTTTAAACCTAACCTACTTTTTTGTTTAAATTATTCAGATCAATCCATAAATTTTGAACTGAAATGACATCATAGAGTGGAAAGTAAAATAATTAACGGATGTTCACTTATTGGCATCCTAGTTGAAAGTGAAAAGTAAAATAATTAATGGATGTTCACTTATTGGCATGCACGTAGTAGTTAAACGTCCCCTAATAATCAATAAAATAAAAAACTAGGAGAAGCATATAATTCAAGAACTACAGTAAACTTGCCTTCGTTACCTGTTAATTGCGAATCCTCCACCACCAAGCTAATTATGTGGCTCTTCGACTCTGAAAAAAATAAGAGAACGAAAAGATAAAAAGAACATGTAATATTCTTTTTGGAGATAGTCTAGTGATTGTGTGTGTATTTGTGAGATTAAAGGTTTCATGTTAGAATTTTATCAATATTCTTTTAAATAAATCTGAATTTATTATACTTATTTTTTCAAATATAATTTACACACAATTGCACAAAATATAGTTAACCCTCTATAATTTGCAAGTTAGTGCAATCAATGCACACCCCAAAAATAGTGTCTGCACGAAAAAAGAATATATAACTATTATACGAACGCAAATTAAAAAATATGATTGCAATTTTTGGCGTGATGTATGATGCAACGAGGGGCAATTGCCGGTAATGGACATGATTTTGGTCGATAAGGCATGCCACGACTCCATGGCCCATCTAATGCATATTGAGAAACATTCATCATTCTCGCCCTCTATAATCGTGCATATATTTAAGGCTTATTTATACGTAAATATACGAATTATAGAATTTTTTGTATATGGTTTTTAAAATTGGCATCATAATACAAAATTTATAGTTTGTTTGGATTTTATCACGAATTGAAATTTCTCCAATTTAAAATTGACATGATTGTTGGAATTTTCCCAAATAGATTTGATTTGCGAAATGTTGATGTATTGTTGAATCATTGTTGGTGTTTTGTCATTATTATAAGCTTTAATTTGGAGGAATTTCAGTCTTATGATAAAATTCAAACAAATTAAAAGTTAATGTATTGTCAAATCGATTTTAAAAGTCATATGCAATTTAAAAAAAAAACGTGTAGCTCATAGATTTACATACCAATAACCATATACATTTCGCTATTCTTTTTTTAAAATCAATTTCATGTTTTGTTCTGTCACGGAGCATGCGTGTTTGTTTCAAATAATATATATATATATATATATATATATATATATATATATATATATGAAAAGATTTAAATAAAACTTTGTTTAAGTGAGAATGTGAAAACTATTTTCAGTCATTAGATGCGAAGATCTACAATGATGCATCACTTTGCTGGATGAGTGCATTGTGCACCACCGCGTTCGAATCGCATGATGAGTGAAAATTCAATTTTTTTGTGTTGTAATTTGCATGGATAATGCATTGTTCTCACGTTTGTTGGATAAGAAATGATTTTACAATAACTCACCCTCATATATATGGGTTGGTTATAGAGAGAATTACCTCTTAGATAAAAACTAAGAATCAATAACTACCGTTAGATTAAATAAGATCGGATGACTCATAATTATTTAATGATAAAAATAGTCAAATCCCTAAATTTTCGTTTTTTGGATATTTCATATTCATTATTTGTTGTTCATATAATTCATGTTGTTGTTCATGTAATCGTAGTTCTTGTGCATGCTATGCATTCCAATTCATTGTTATGTTCATGTAATTCATGATGTTGTGCATAATTGTGCATATGAAAATAATTACGAAAATCAATATATAAAATCCCTTGATTTTAGGGCTAGACAGTTATCATTAAAATATGAGGATAATAAACTATTTATAATTAATCTTGACCGTTAGATTATAAATATGAATGAACCATATTAGTTCTTAATTCTCAAAAAAATTGGAGTTCTCATTTGATCCACTCAGGGCCGATCCTGACAAATTATGGGCCCTGGGCAAAACAACAAAAATGGGCCATTTTTCCACTATGAAGATACAATTGAATATATATAAAAAGATGCATAATATATCATTTATACAAGAATAAATTTTTTTTAGAAAATTTGGGCCTCCAAAAGTTGATAACAAAATTTTGGGACATTGAATATTTATTTTTTGAAGGAATATTTATATTAATATATGAGGATATATAAAATTTTGGGCCCCCTAAAATGAGGGGCCCTGGACGGTCGCCCATGCTCGCCCGCCCTTAGGGACGGCCCTGGTCATCCACTCTCTCTATATATAGGGTTGAGTTCTCGTAGTATCCGATCATCAGATAGTATGTAGTAACTAATTTAGACCACACATTGTGAATACGTTGCCGCAACACAAGCTGGAACACGTGACAACTTCTTTTCTTTTTTTCTTTTTAAATTTTCGCAAGGGGTAATATGGAAAGAAATCAAATCAGTCTTCTTCTTCTCCTCCTGGCAAGAAGAACGGCACAGACGGCATACGACAAAGAATAACCGACGAATAGTAGCAACAAGATACACAAACAACAACAAACAACAGATTTTGAAATAAAGAAAAAGAAAAAAAAATTGAGAACAAAATTGATGGATTTTGAGAAAAAATAAAAGATGAATTTGAGAAATGATTGAAGAATCGAGGAAGGTGGTGGCTATGACAGCGGTTCACGACGAATTCGTCGGGAATCATAGAAAGATACGATGGAATTGACAGATAAGGATGAATGAGAGATTTGTTGTAAAAAATCATAAAAATGCATTGAACAGAACATGAAACTGCATTGAACAAAACATGAAACTGCATGTTACCACGAAACACAAACATGCATTTAACAAAGCACGTTCATGCATTGATCAAAACATGTCCATGCATTTAACAAAACAAGTTCATGCATTTAACAAAACGTAAAAATGCATTGTTGGTAACGGGCGCGGCGAGCAAAGCCGAAACTACGTCTGAAGCATGAAGCGACATCAGGCGCCGCGCTAGGCGCGAGCTTCCAACTGCATGTATTATTATGTTCAACTACATGTATTTTTTATTCATTTGAATGCATTATTCAGTTCAACTAAATGTATAGTTTTTTTTCGCAATCACATAACAAATCAAATTATTAATCTACCCTTACTTTTGCAAAAATCAACGAAATTAAGCTTAAAAAGTCCGAATAATCTCAACCATATGATCTATGAGATGAGTGGATGAGATTGAGTACTACATATTGTCTTAGGCCGTATACTATTTGATTCCTCCTTTATATATATATATATATATATATATATATATATATAGGAGGGTTAACATAAAAACTATTTTCATCATGAGAACCAAAAACTGATGAATTCGCTGTGAAAGTGATGAATCCGTAGGAAAATTACTTAATCCAAAAAATGAAATTTTTCGTCTCTAATGAGATTCAAACTCATGCGAAAGATTCTCAATTTTTGGATTCAGTAATTTTCTCATCGAATTCATCAATTTTCATAGTGAATTCATTTTATTCATTACGAATTCTTATGATTCTTAAGTTTTAGGATTAGAATGATTCTCATTTAAACCTAACTCTACATATGTATATATATAAATCCAAATTTAGGTGGAATAATGACAATGGAATCAATATATATTCTTTTAAGAAATTATTATCATGAATGAATTTAAAGATGCCAAAAAGAATCAGCTGTTAGCCTTAAAGTAGTGTGAAACACCAACGTACCACCAAAGCGAAAAGGCGATATTGATCGAGATAAACTACTCTTTTCAGAACAGAAAGTTACTGGACAATGTCAATGCCCTAGATCTCAGTGTTTCATTCATCATCATGCTAAAATTTTAAACCCCTTTTCACACTTCCACGCTTGAAAAATACGTAATCCCAAAATTCTTTTAAAGATATTTGCATTTGGGTAATCATGGAGGGCTGCTCTAACACATGTAATTAGAGATGTCAATTCAGCTCAAAATCGACGATGTTTCGGATGTGATTTTCGTTTATAGAGCACCTAAGTTTTAATTCTAGAATTTTGCAGATGAAATCGAAGAGACGAAGAGAACGATATTAGTGTTATGTGTGATTTTACGATTTTGCCCCTCGCCAGGATTGAAAAACACACAAATAAAAAGGTATGTCACATAACACTTATCTATTGTGGTCGAGATTTGATACATACTATATGAGGACAATGTATTACCAGATACAGTTCCTATGTATAAATATACATGTGACTATATATAATTATTAATCTATATTTAAAAGAAAATAAGAATATTATAGATATATCAAGATTTATAAGAATATATACTTTTATAATAGCAACATGTAGAATTTGTTTATAAATAAATATTTTGTCTGTAAACATTGTTGTTTTTTCCTGTTCGAAGTTAAGTAGGTTTGAAGGATATGTGAAGAATGAAAAGAAAATAACAAAAGAAAACGAATTTTATAATAATGAAAAGAATATGTCAATTTAAGTTTAAAGTATTGGATAGAGGTCAAAGATTTACATGAGAGTGGAAACAAAATGGAGATCAATATCTATGAAATTTTTGGTAAATTGATAAGAGAGGGGTAGTCAATATTCTCAAGCTACTGTGTTCCAGTCGGGCATATTCCAAATACGGCTAGTTAATTAAATTCCAAGATTTTCCATCTTATATTTCTTTTGAATTCAGATGTCATTGATCGGTACACCTAATTTGTTTTATTACTCCCACTAAATAATATAATACAGAATCTGCTAAATATAATAAGAGAAAATTATGTATATGTGTGTAGTGATAGAATGGTTCATATTTAAAGTCAGATCTAAGATTCGAGTTCACGCAGCCTTTGAAATTTTATTCATTCAACAAATAAAAACATAAAGAAAATTATTTAAAAAAGAAAGCAATCGATAGGATACTACCCAACCATTGTTTCCAAGATCGGTCCAATATAAATGGGCTCGACATTAAGCTCGCCCATGTGAGTTCGCCCAAGAAGACTCTCGATCAACTACAACTCTAATCGCAATTGGGCGTAGAAGATTCGGATGCATATCTAAAAGAATCCATGAGAGAAGACTTGGAATCGAGTCGAGTGGAACTCAACTTGGAATCGAGTCGAGTCGAACTCAACTTGGAATCGTAGTCGAGTCGAACTCAACTTGGAATCGAGTCGAGTCGAACTCAACTTCATGAATAGGTATAAATAGAGGCTAGATTAGAGAAGAGAGGACTATAATCATCTACTCTTAGATCAATCATTTGATCATCTACTCTTTGTAATCGCCTCTTACACTCTCAATATACATACTCTCTCTCTCCGTGGACGTAGATCTTATTCATAGATCGAACCACGTAAATCTCTGTGTTATATGCGTGCATTTATTTCCCTTACGAAATTAAGATCGATCATGGCGCATGCATGGAAACGAAATTTTGTGCTTTCGATCAACCACCGCTATGTGGAAATAATCATGACCGTGCACACCGTAAGTCATACATCCGTAATCGCCGCAACGACAACATCGACGGCGATAGGCACGCCGAGCTCACGGGAAGTGCTATGTCCAAAGCCTCGACGAGCACGGGCCCCGCCTGCAGGAGGCGAGGATAACATAGCGAAGGAGATCACAAGAACGACCGAGGAGAACCTCCCACCCGCAGGTGAACCTCGACGAGCCCTGCATCAAGGTCGAGCTGTGGCGCGATAGCGGAGCGGTTCGCCAAGGCGCACGGGCGGACAGAAAAAGCGTGAAGTCGATGATCGAGAGAACCGAGGCGTAATCCGGTAGAAACCAAAGAGAAGAGATCTTGCCTACATTAGAGAAGCTCGATGCGAGCAACAAGTAGCTCGGTATTATAACCGCATGTCAAACCCGACAATTCCAAGTAGGCGACCTCATCTTTGATTTATTTGCTCGGTGCTTGCATATTTCATTTGTCATTTATGCACGCTACCTCTTCCCATCATACTATACCCCTACGGAGGATGAACGATACCCTTCTGGAGGACGAACTATACCCTCTTTGGAGGATGAACTATACCTCTAAGGAGGACGAACCCTCGACGGAGGTCGATTACATTCGTTTCATACGAATGTAAATTTAAACGCGCATGCCTACATACGAGATCGACTACCTTCGTTTTATTTCAAGCGCTCTCTATGTAGATGAGGGACCACCCTCCCACGACCTCGGCAAAAACAGAACCATGCCTACATACGAGATCGACTACCCGCTTATTTCAAGCGTTCTCTATGTAGATGAAGGGACCACCCTCCCGACGACCTCGGCAAAAGCAGGAACCATGCCTACATACGAGATCAGACTACCTTCGTTTCTTTCGAAGCGTTCTCTCTATGTAGATGAAGGGGACCACCCTCCGATAACCTCGGCAAAAAACAGGAACCCATACCTTCGTGACGAACGGATACCTTCGTTTATTTCAAGACGGATACTCTCACGAGGACGAACTACCTTCAGACGAGAACGGATACCTTCGTTTATATCGAAGACGGATACTCTCACGAGGACGAACTACCTTCAGACGAGAACGGATACCTTCGTTTATTTCAAGACGGATACTCTACGAGGACGAACTACCTCGCAGACGAGAACGGATACCTTCGTTTATGTCGAAGACGGATACTCTCACGAGGACGAACTACCTTCGACGCGAGCGGATACTTCGCTTATATCGAAGACGGATACTCTCACGAGGACTAACTACCTTCGACGAGAACGGATACCTTCGCTTATATCGAAGACGGATACCTCACGAGGACGAACCACCTTCGACGCGAACGGATACCTTCGTTTATTTCAAGACGGATACTCTACGAGGACGAACTACCTTCGCATTTGAGAACGGATACCTTCATTTATTTCAAGACGGATACTCTCACGAGGACGAACTACCCGCATTTGAGAACGGATACCTTTGTTTATATCGAAGACGGATACTCTCACGAGGACGAACCACCTTCAGACGAGAACGGATACCTTCGCTTATATCGAAGACGGATACTCTACGAGGGCGAACAACCTTCAGACGAGAACGGATACCGTTTATATCGAAGACGGATACTTCACGAGGACTAACCACCCCAGACGAGAACGGATACCTTCGTTTATATCGAAGACGGATACTCTACGAGGACTAACCACCTTCAGACGAGAAGCGGATACTCGCTTATATCGAAGACGGATACTCTCACGAGGACTAACTACCTTCGTGACGAACGGATACCTTCGCTTATATCGAAGACGGATACTCTCACGAGGACGAACTACCTTCAGACGAGAACGGATACCTTCGCTTATATCAAGACGGATACTCTCACGAGGACGAACTACCGTATGAGAATGGATACCTTCATTTAGAAGACGGATACTCTACGAGGATGAATTACCTCGCTTAACACGAGGACGAGCTACCTTCGCCGGCCTTCCGCAGCCGACCTCGCCGCCCTTCATCTCTCGGCCTCCCGACATGACCGTCTTCATCTCGGCCCCCAGCCGACCTGGCCTTCGCCACTCGGCCTCCGCAGCCGACCGCCTCCCGCCGGTCCTCCAACGGCCGACCACGGCCGTCGTCGCCTCCGCCTCCGCCCGCAGTCGACCTCGCCTTAACCGACCCGCCTTCGCCGCCGAGCTCGGCCTCCTTCTTCGCCGCATCCCGAGCCTTCACCGGCCTCGACCCGACACTAAATTACATATTCGACCGCGGTGAAGCCAAGCGACGACAACTTTGGCACAACGCCTCGGAAAGGTGAAGCGGCGCGACAACTTTGGCACAACGCCGGAAAGGTGAAGCGGCGACGACAACTTTGGCACAACGCCCGGAAAGGTGAAGCAGCGACGACAACGGCGCGCCCGCCAAGAAGCGACGCCGACAAGTGAAGCCGGTCGAAGACCCCGCTTAACGCCTCGCGGTGAAGCGGCCCAAAGACCTCGGCATAACGCCGTCGGTGAAAGCCACCAAAGACCTAGGTATAACGCCGTCGTGAAGCGGTTACCAAAGACCTCGGATAACGCCGCGTCGGTGAAGCCGGTGGTTACATATTCGACTTGCAAGGCGACGCGTGATTCGACTTGCCAATTGAGCCGAGCGACATACGACTTCGCAGAACGCCTCGGCGGTGAAGCAGCGACATTCAACTTCGGCAGATCAGACGCGCTCCACCTCGCCAGACTCACGAATTCCGCGGCGCGGCGTCAACCACCGCTCCCCTCCATCACGACCTCACTTCTACGCCTTTTGGGGGATATGATAGGATACGCCCAACTACTAGGCCCAAGCATCGTCCAATATAAATGGGCCCGACATTAAGCTCGCCCATGTGAGTTCGCCCAAGAAGACTCCTCGATCAACTACAACTCTAATCGCAATTGGAGACGAGAAGATTCGGATGCATATCTAAAAGAATCCTTATGAGAGAAGACTTGGAATCAGAGTCAGAGTGGAACTCAACTTGGAATCAGAGTCAGAGTCGAACTCAACTTGGAATCAGAGTCAGAGTCGAACTCAACTTGGAATCAGAGTCAGAGTCGAACTCAACTTGGAATCGTAATCGAGTCGAACTCAACTGGCATCGAGTCGAGTCGAACTCAACTTGGAATCAGAGTCAGAGTCGAACTCAACTTCATGAATAGGTATAAATAGAGGCTAGATTAGAGAAGAGAGGGACAGCTATAATCATCTACTCTTAGATCAATCATTTGATCATCTACTCTTTGTAATCGCTCCTCTTACACTCTCAATATACATACTCTCTCTCCCGTGGACGAGATCTTATTCATAGATCGAACCACGTAAATCCTCGTGTTATTAGTGCATTTATTTCCCTTACGAAATTAAGATCGATCAGCAACCTTGTCTATAAGTACATTAGTTAAAAGCTGCAGTTGCATAGTTTCAGAGATGTTGCGTTTTATCAAATAGTATTACATTAAGAAGAAGATCGCATACAAATATTCTATGGTGTAGAAACTAAAAACCAATATGAATTGTTCATTTTTCCGTAATCTATGATTGTCATAGAAAATCGTTGTTCTAATATTTTAAAAGTATTATATAGAAGAAGCATTATTATAGCACTAAAAATATAATGTTTTTTTATTACAATAATATTATTAATATTTTTTATGATAATCTTAAATCATGAAAAGATCAATAAGACACATTAGTTCCTAATTTTTACATTGGATTTCTATACAAATTCAACCCTATATCTATATATTTAAAGAGTGGTTTTGTAAAATTCTCTCTAACTATTAAAGCTAACCCATTGAATCGCCTCTCCCAGACTCGGAACTAAGGATCGATGATCGTAGGGATGCGACTCTTTACTCAAAGGCTACAACCAGCAAGAGGTAACTACTATTCGAGACATTCGGTCCATTATCAAGATGGCCACGGAGGATATAAAAGACGTTGCCCCGAGGCTCTTCTTGACTAGGATAGCTCTTCCTTCTCAAAGATTTGCCTTTTCTTCACTTCTCCCACGCTCAAGAAGAGTAACCGATGTGTAGTCGCTTTCCTATTTCGAGGCGAGGTCAGTCAATGGACCAAACGATGAAGGAGAACATGAACTAAGAACTAAGTGAATTACCGTGAACCGGCAAAGCAAAGCAAGACGGGCCTTTAGCTCCAGATTCCATGACGGAAGTTCAGTTCAACCATGTACATAAGAAAGCCCTCAAGCGGAACGAGCACAACCCACAGATGTTAAAGAAGGAACTCCCCCCTTCCACCTAGGGTAGATAGGATAACCAAGCAGGCTTTGCTTCGTTAGTTCCACCTGACAAAAAGACTAGCTACCGGAGCAGCAAAAATTGCATGTGAGAAGCAGGCTGTTTCTCTATTCATATCTTCCACCCTTTCCGACGACGGGCCGGATCTTCGTCGTTCTCAAGGTTCAATATTTTCTCTTCAACTCGCCCAGCTCCTCTGCCAATCGTCGATTCCGCGTTCGGACAGAGTCTATCTCTTCAGGGTGCGACTTAGGTCAACTAACACAAAGAAGATAGAGTTCACTCAACGATTGTCTTTGGGTTCCGAACTCCATATGGGGAAGGAGCGTTGTTCTTCGCGAGGTCTCGATCATTTACATGGACCCACTTTAATTGTTCTCTTCATAGATCGATGAACCGGCTTGTTCGCTATGTTGCTTTCTTGGATTCTAGGTTTGCGCGGCTTTTCGAACTAATCCGAAGGGTTCTTTGCTTGCGATCTGTCCTCCCTGGATTCTATATGTGGAAAGGGTTTCTTCGATCTTTCTTCCCTTGTTTTGAAGGAGTTCAGAGTCCATGCCGGAAAGAAGAGGCTTGTTCTTCCTTTGGTTTAAATCAAGGGGAATTTCTTTGCTTAATTGGGCACTGGGCATGGTCCTCTATATGATGACTTCTCGTACCCTTCCCCGGCTATCGATTTCGATATGGAACTGCCTTGGTTCCGTCTATTGAGACGGCCCGGTGCCACGAAATGATTGAGAACTACGACGGGGTCGAAATGCATTTTGTTCTTTGTATTCAATAAGTATTGCATGACCGAATAATTCGAGGAAGAGCGCCATGTGAGGGTCCTTTGTTGTAGATGACTCGTCGGGCCGTCGGAGCGGGACTTCTTTGGGAAAAGAACAAGAATAACTTCGTTTTATGAAGGAGTCGTCATTTTCTATCAGGAAGGCTATGCCATTTACAACCCCGTATAAATTACGAACTCATGAAATCGTTTGAATTAGCCGTGAAACTGAATTCAAAAAAACAAAACAAAAATCCGTCCCTCATGAGATTCGAACCTATGTGTTTGAATTAATCAAGTAATGTGATGAATTCACAGTAGATCTTCATGAATCAATCACTGAAAATATTTTCTATTTTATACTTTAAGATTTGTTTGTATTTAATCCAATTCCTATATATATATATGAGAGAATTAACATGAGAACTATTTTCTTCGCAAGAACCAAAAAATGATGAATTTGCTGTGAAAGTTGATGAATCCGTTAAGAAAGTTAATGAACCCTAAAAAATGGGATTCGAACATGAGTGCAAATTTTGAATTTTTTTATTTAATAATTTTTCTAGCAGAAGCATCAATTTTCATAGCGAATTTATTTTGTTCATAACAAATTTTTGCAGTTCTCCGTCTCACGTCGAAAATGATTTTTATTTAAACCTCACTATACATATAATGAATGTAGGTGATGGAAGTAATGGAGGTAGAGATAGCGTGGTGGAGATGACTTGTTTAGCTGAGGAGGAGTAAGGTGAATGTGTTTGGACCAGATTTTGGTATCTTGGAAATGGGCCTTTGCCGATGAGAAAAGCACTTGGAAATGAAAAACTCACGAAACGCCACTAAGCTTCAAATGCCCACAGAAACTCTGCAATGGCCCTTGCTCGCTAGGTCAGGATCGTAATCCAATTGAGTCGAGTCGAGCTGGATTGTGTTAAATTCAACTGTTCAAGCTTTACTCATATATTTAATATATATTTATATTACTAATTAATTTATAAAAATAAGTTATACTAAGTTAATCATTTTGTATTTCAAGGTAGTACATTTAATGAGCTAACGAGTCGAGTAATATCAAGTTTAAACTCAAGTGCCATTGTCATCCCTAATTCAGGTGAGTTTATCCCGCTTATGTCATTAAGTAGCCTTGTCATGGAAAAATTTGGGATTTTCATCACTATCAACTAACCAAAGTTTGGGAAACTTTATTGAATGCCATTATTCACCACTAAAACTCTTTGATAGAGTGTGTGTGTTGGCCTAGTGGTAGAGTGGTTAATGCCCTAGGCCAAAGGTTTCGAATTTGAGTCCACCGTGACGCAGCCTTTAAAATTTCTGTATTAAATTACAAAAAAAAAAAAAAACTCTTTGATAGAATCTTTGGTGGCTTGGCTCCGCTACTATTCATATTATCGTCACTAAAAACAGTTTTTCTTGTAGTGTGTAGAAGAAGAAACGAAATTATTTATGAACATGATCACTACTTACATGTATTTTATATATTATCAAAGTTCATTATTTGTTCAACTCAAAATATAAGTTCATGTATTATGTGTGTGTTGACCTAGTGGTAGAGTAGTTAATGTCCGAGGCCAAAGGTCTAGAGTTCGAGTCCACCGTGATGCAGCCTTTAAAATTTCTGTATTAATTGACCAAAAAAAAACTCTTTGATAGAATAATGATATGCTAGTCATTTTTTATGAGCATTGTTCACGTTTAGTTTAAATTAGTAATCTCTTTTTATTTTATAAGTTTATTTTGACCATAATACCTCATAAATTAATGTTAGTAACATTATGTATTCTACAATTTACACAATAATCAAAGTTCGCTTTTTTTTTCCTTTAACTTCAAATAGATGAATAAAAAGAATGAATTAAGCTGATTTCTATGCAAATTATAAAAAAAATTATGTCAATAAAAATTTATAATGTATTAAAATTAAAATAAATAAATAATTTAAAAATAATAATGCTAACATGGAGTAGAAACATCATACTCCCTCCTACACCATTTTCGTTCATTTATTTGTGTGCACGAGTTTTAATAGATTGTAATGAATGTAAAGTGAGTGGTAATAATAAATAAATAGATTAATAGATAGTAGAATTAAAAGATATGTCATAGAGATAATATATAAATATATTAATGGATAGTGAGTGTAAAAAGATGGGTCATATGTGGTTTTTTTTGTAAATAAATGGGTAGGTTTAGATCAAAAATATAAAATTGATGTTTTTAGAAAATGAAATTGAACATTTTTGTGAATAGATCAAAATAAAATTAATTTAATTAATATGGTGGATGAAGGACGTATTTACTTTGGAACAGGTAGTTCCACGCATAGTATGAATCCGTACCCTTGTTTGTTTTCATTTTCAACTTCTACTTCCAATTTTCAAGATTTCAACTTAATTTATGAGATTGTATTGATTTCTGTGTGGAAATCAAAATATAGTTGAACTACTTTTGAAATTGAAATGTCTATAGATGTCTTTTTACAATAGTTATTTAATATTGAGAAGTGATATTTCGTTCATTTTTCATGAGCATCGTTTGTGTTTAGACTATGTTAGAGTTATTTTTATTTTTTAAACATTTGAGCATTGAATATTATGTAATTTGTCGAATTAATGACATTAATAATTATTTTTAAAGTATTAAAATGAAAATAAATGTCTAAAATTAAAAAAAAATGTTAATTTGACCTAAATGTGATTGGTGTTCAAAAAAAGTGCCAGTGAAGATGAGCAACACTATCATTTTTAATGTAACATAATTTATTATCAGCGGCATTAAAATAAAACAAATGTAGAAAACCATATGCATATGAATAAATATGTATAAAGTTTTAAACTTAAATTTAGATAAAAACTTAAACATACGTCATGGGAAAGGGTAACGCAACATAGTAGAACAAGCTTATGAGTTATGACGAGTGGTCCTACATTTTAATATACCAAATTAGGAACAAGAAATCGAGATTTACGCCCACAAAAATTAATAAGGGGTGGTCTCCTGCGCGCACAATGAGACTCCTCTAATTAATTAATTAATTAATTAAATTAATTTTATTTAAAATTAATTAGTTTAATAAATTTTAATTTTAAATTAATAAATAATAATTTTGAATTAATATATTTTAATTTTGAATTAATAAACTTTAATTGTGAATTAATAAACCCTAATCGTGAATTAATAAACCCTAATATTGAATAATAAACCCTAATTTTAAATTAATAAATCCTAATTGTGAATTAATAAACCATAATTGTGAATTAATAAACTCTAATTTTGAATTAATAAACCCTAATTTGAATTAATAAACCCTAATTTTAAATAATAAACCGTAATTGTGAATTAATAAATCTAACTTTGAATTAATAAATCCTAATTATAAATTAATAAACTATAATTATGAATTAATAAATTCTAATTTAATTAAAAATTATAATTAACAAAATCTAATTATCCTTACTCACCATAATTAATATATAATTATTTTAATAACAAATAAGGGTGAGCTCACGAAGAGATAGAGTTCACCCAAGTTTTTATCAATTAATAATTGTTATGTGTATTTGCAGAAGACAAGAATTTGCAGAAAATGTCGCCTGGAAAAGGCACAACTAAAAACCCCCCAGAATATTAAACTCATCATGGATAATTGGACCACTATTTGAGTCGAATAAGTTATTAGAATTTTTCGAAAACCAAAATCCTTATGTTTGTAATAATTTTGGGAAACCACAAATTTAAATGCCTGGAGTTATCTGACAATTATTCATTTATGTTTTCGAGAAATTCTATAAAACATGTAGGTATACTACATATTCTCTTATATATTAATATTTTATTAATATAAATTAAATTAATAAAATATTATCATATGAGAGATGAATATAAGATAACTATAATGCTCTACAAATTCTCTTTCCGGGAGAGATTGAATTATCAGTTTAGGGGCTCAAAGCTAACATGCATCTTCCAAGAAAAGCATCTTCCTTTGGGTAATGCTAAATGGGTAGATTTTAGCTCAACACAAGGATTAATATTAACACAACAAATCATGTATGTTGTTCTTACAGTATGGACGAACAAAAGTATTATTTGTTCTTAAAAAAATATATCATTTTTTTATATTATAATTAGAAAGTATCATTTATATTAAAAAAATATATCATTTAAAATTAAAAAAGAGTATCAATATTCGCACATACAGACATCTGCACAAGAGACCGCCTCTAAAGAAGGTATTTGCTCTTAATTTATTTTGGCTCCAAATATGATGCCAAAGAAACCCCTTCAATAATTCATATCTGCATAATTGATAATTCCAATATTTTGGTGTTTTGGAGAGAATTATTTGGAATCTATTACTTTGAAATTAATGATACGCATCTTGAATCTCCAAAAAAAAGAGAGAAGAATTTTAAGTACAAACATTCACTTATTTGAGAATTTAATAGATTTATTTGTTAATTCTCTTTCCACCTTGCTTATAAAAATAGAGTTAATCGTTAGTAAATACACAAATTATTATTAAATTTCAGTTTTTAATGAAAAAAAAATGGCTAAAAAATACACTCTCTAAAAGTGTTTGGAATTTAATCTGAATTCAAATTCCGGCAAAGTCGGTCGGATAGTGTTGACTTTCAAGACAATCAACACTTCTTAATTTATTGAAGGTCATGACATTTTCGAAAAATATCATGAAAATATGAGGTAGTTGCTTTGTATTTACCCTTTTTATTGTGCGTAAGGTTTATATACGAAACAATTTTTTCTTGGATTCTGGAAGATTCACCTCCATATATAAATTACGCTTGTTCGTTATATTTATAATATACAGACGAATTTTAAAGAATATTCATTGTTTTTATATAGGCGTAATCTTAATGTCAATGGTCCTATTTTCGAACTAAGTTTGAATTTCAAACGAATTTTTTCAATAGTTAATTTGAATTCAATTCTCTATAAATACGAGACTTTATCAACTCGAGAAATAATGGAGACAAGTGGATGTTGGTTGTTTTAGAAGAAAGAAGACACAACTTCAACTTCAATTTCGACGAGACTTAGACAGAATTAGGTCCAGTCTCCCAAACCTTTAAGCAGTCATTCAATGTAATATTTGTAATAGATCTTAGATAAGTGAGACTATGTTTAGTCCTGTTATTCAATGTAATGCTCACTTGTATAGTTGGAAGATATAGCCCCGACAGAAGTAATAAAGGTAGAAGTTAGAGTGAGACCGTAAGTAAGCAATAGATGGTTCAACAAGTTATCAATGGATTTGATTCTTCTTCATCAGCTTCCATCTTTGATCTTCATTTGAGATCACGTTTGAACTTGTGATGACTCATTTGACTTCTTCTGACTTCTTCATTCATCTTTCTGATCGGAAAAAGCTACGATTTCTAATCATCTCAGTGTGTACCTGAGTCCTTGAGATTCTCTGATTTTTTTATGCATGTCTAACTCAGACTATCTGATGCCTCTGTGATAGTAAGATTCCCTAATAATTATTCAAGCTCCCTGAATCATTTCACTGAACTCAGTCCTTCTGATGTTAGATCTTTCAATATTGAGCTATTTTCTTTATATGCTTGACTTGGTTGACTTTAAACTCGTTGTCTGTTGTTCTTAACTTCGTCTATTCGTTCTAACTATTTCAGAGCTTGATGTTTATCCTTTGCTGAGTCAATTGGGTCATTTGAGTTGATATCTGATTGGATGTCTTCAACTAGTTTCCGCTCAGACTAAAACCTCTTTAAACAAAGTTTAGTTCTCTAACGGATGAGCTGATTAACAAACGATACATCAAAATGATTATCATAAAAAAGATAGAACTATTGATTTTGAAATTTAAACAAAACATATCTTAATTCCAAATTTCCAAATAAAAATAATGTAATAGGAATTCTGCGTTATTAATTATTTAATTATGTACTTGCTTACTTTACCTTCAATAATTATTCTAATTTTCACCTACGCCCTATTTACTTATTGGTAAAATAATTTTTTTAAAGGAATTCATTATCTCAGCCACGCTAGTAGGTATGTTTTCAAACAATTTTTACACAACACATAAATTGATACCAAGCTAACTCCACACACACACACATATAGGAATTGGATCAAATACAAACCAATCTTAAAGTATAAAATATGAATCATTTTTAGCTCTTGATTTGTGAATATCAACGACGGATTCATCACTTTGCTTAATGATTTGAAACACCTTAGATCGAATCCCAGGAGCTCAAAAGGTTATTTTTTTTATAATTCACACACTTTCACAGGGAATTCGGACACTTCCCCGATAAATTCAAATGATTTAATGAGTTCATAGTTTATACAATAAGAGGAGTTTTTACAATAACATCTCCTATATATATACACATAAATATGTCATCAATCCTAATATCTGTTTTCATTGTGTGAATAATTAATTTTAATTATTGGGAATATGCTTTTTGTGCTTGCTTTTAGATATTTAATCCAAACATAGATGCCTTGTTAGACAAAAAACAGAAGAGGAGAAAAAGGTCTTGCAACGTAAAGGCATAGATAATAAAATGTTAAAAAATAAGTCCATGGTTGAACAAAATTTTGTGTGAGTAGAATTTACATAATTAAACAACATAACGATTGCTATAGGATTTTATAATAATCAATACATTTAGTTCGTTGGCATGTAAACAAGGCATACTAACCCACCATTGAATTAACTCAAGTTTTGTAATCTTAAATCGATCGATTACTTGATTGATCTCAACTAAACACCCACTTAAAAACTGCGCATGCATGAGTTTGCAACAATACTTAAATATTTTATATACAAAGTCCAAACTAACGTCATGAATTTAAATTAAATTTATAGAGTTGGATTTATAATAAAAACAAGTGTATCCTAAAGATAACTTAGATATGGGAATCGTTGACTTTTAATACAACTAACCCGATTCGTTAGATCATTCAATTTTTTCGAAATCAATGATTATTTGTTTTGGGCAATTCTAATATATTGGAGTACCTACTAAATATTTAATGCAAAGTAAATGAACATATGAAATAACAAAAGATTAGTGTCACGGTTGTCTTGTTTCGGATCCATATATAGACCATGGTAGAAAATTTTCTCTTTTTTTTTGGTCAATATGAAATTTTAGACCATGGATTCGAACGAGACCTTTGGCATCGGGCATTAACCACTCTACCACTAGGCCAATACACACACACACATATATTTTTTGCTTCCATCCACATTTATTATTTAATTCATATGTATATAATTAATTTTTCATTCCCTATATGCCTTCACACATATAGTATAAAACATACTTATAATGTACTAATTATAAAAAAATAGTTACTTTCCATTTAAATGTCATATACGAATTTGTGACTATATATTTCAGTGATGAACTATTTTAAATGTAATAGATTTACTTTAATACTCCACATACTTAAGTATACAAAATTAATTTTCTAAACATGTATATGTATCCTATTGTATTTTAACTACTAAAAATATTAAATATTTGTATATGTGTGTGCCAGGAGTTATCAATACCTTATATGCGCATTCTATATTTTTCAATCCATTTTGAATCATTTTCATTAAAATGATTAAATAATTAATGTGAATTGTCATGTTACGTAATAACATTGTGTTATACCGTTATTAGATTTTACTTATCAAATATTTAGAGAACATTTAATATGACTAATAAAGGATAAATGTTATATTTTCTCTATAGTTCATTTAGAAACTGCGTTAATTTAGTTTATATTTAATTACTTGAAATTTATATATCATAGGATTTATTGATATTATAAAATCGCCATCACTCAAAAGGATCAATTTGGTCCTCGCAGATTTATTGTTTATAATATTCCTATGTGGAAGCTGACAAGTAAATATTTTTTTTAAGTTGATGATTTATGGTTTTAAGATATATATAGTTCTTTTTTGGCATAAATAGAAACTCAACCCCCAAATTTCATTTTCATTTTTGGCATAAAAGCCAATTTGATTCATGTATATTAATTCTTTTCGATCAATCAAACCCTTACTTTTCATTTTTAGGTTCATTTCCTCCACAAGCATGTAAAAATTAAACCAAAAAAGCTTCACCACTCAAATTGTGAGATCATAAAAAATGGGATGTAACGTAAAAATATAATAGGGAATTAATCTGCTCAAACTATGGAAATTTCACAGTTTGCAATTTGAAGTTTGTGAAAGTTACTCTATGCAAATTTGAGATTTGATTATAGCCAAAATAGGCTTCAATTGAATGTTAAAGTGTTTTGCCAAACTCTGTAGCACAAGCTTTAGCTAAACATGCACGATGTGACTTCATGAACTTATATTTTGTCATTAAAAAAAATTAGTAATTGTTTTTGCTTTGTAAGAGTGATGATTAAATTTTGTTCCCACATGATGTGCGTATAGATAAATTTAAACTTTAGTATAATCGAGCTACATTGATTAAGATGGTGGCTTTTGAACTAATAATTCAAAATAATATGCATCTAAATCTAAGATAACTTACACTTACACTTATAGAAGACTCATAAAGTGACAAAAATAACGTTAGTGATTAATGTTCAATGCAAATTTTAGCCAATAACAGAAGCTTGCAAACGTGCGAATTAGTAATTAGCAAAAGTTCGGCTTGGAAAAGGTAAAACTATCATTAAATTTTAAATTGTGTATATTATTTCCGAAATAAAATGTTAGAAAATGCTTAGAAATCACCTTAATTGGCGAAATATTTTTTTAAAAAGAAAAAACTAAATTTGGAAACCCACAATCACATTCATATTCATTAGTTTACAAGTAAAATATACTTAGAAAACCAGATGTATCACACTTAGACTTGTGACAACCGACATGTAAAATCATACTTGAAAAACTAGGTGTGACAGGTTTAAATCTATAAAGACATTAGTAAAATTTAAACATCTAACCTTTTAGCCTCAAAAAACTCATTTTACTATTAGATCATCCCAAATAAATTGATATAATTTTTTTAAAGGTTTTTCAATTGTTTTGCAGCCACAATAAAAGGCAATCCTTTTACATCATGAGTGATGAGTCTGATTACATGACAAATCTTGTTGATAGTTAAATATGGATGTGATTTGAAATGAAAGGTTTTTATTAGTTGTGAGTAAATGTTTGCAGGATATGTTATACGGATACATATGATATCGATTTAAAATATTGGTGAAATTTAAATCCATAACCTCTCAATCATAAATTTGTCATTTTATCACTAAAACACTTAAGAGGGAGATAATTGTGATTAGAGGTTGAACTGCTATATGTCGTGTACAAGTAACCTATTTCATTCACATTCACATTTAATCAGTAGGATTATAATGTTTTGTTACTACTTATCATATTCCATAGTTTTGTGATTTTGTATAAAAGACAATTAAACATGTATACTCTACAAAACAATCAAGTGAAAAAGTAACGATGTCGTTTGCATATCCCAAGTTCTCCATCCACCAAAGATCACATGTGATCTACGACGAATCAATATATAGAATGAAATAAAAGATCTGTACATCATAGATGGAAAAATGAAAAAAGTAAATTGTTAGAGCGTTTGGATTGGAGATGCTCGAATGAATTTCTAAAATCTAAAATTAGAATATGCTGAATTTTCTTAATTTATCAAAATCTGAATTTTCGATTAAATTCGTATTGGAAATATTTATAGGGCAAAGTGAGGGATGAAATGATGAGTTTTGACATGACTTCCACTATTGGGCAATGTCCTTTATCCATGGTACAACATCTATATGCCTCAATGCTGCTTCTGATTCCGACCTCTCCATAAAAAGTGGGAAGTACACACACTGACTCTCTAAGGTACAACTACTATCTGCCCCTCTTTGTTTATAGTTATTGCCTACTTTTGAGTTTAATAACTCATACTCTATACCATCATTTTTATTTTAGGTGTTCATAACAGGTATCTCATTTTTTGTACTCTATACCATCATTTTTATTTTAGGTGTTCATAACAAGTATCTCATTTTTTGTTTTATTATGTCAGTCTATTTTATATCATTCTATTTTACTCTTAAAATCCCATTTTATCCATTTGAAAATCATTTGTCAACAACTTTCTTAAAACATGTGCCGATCAAATATATGATATTTTTTATGGTCGGAAGGAATAATACCTAAATTTGATCTTTGTTGGCGCCGCATTCAATGAAATATATAACTAATTCAATTCCACATTTAGGTGTAAGTTTTAATACATTTGATTTTAGATAGGATGTGTCTATAATTAGCAGTTTAGAATTCGAATCATAAAATATGCTGAATTCTTGGACATGGTATCTTTGAAGAAATGCATGAGAGCATAATTCATTATTATATTTTACATTTAATTAGTTGTGATGTGACAAATAATGAGTATAAGATTAAATTGTGAGTGTTTGCAAATAGACCGAGGACTAAGTAGTTCGACATATTCACATCATATTGTAATTAGAAAAACGAATCCAACATTGTACAAACAAGACTTCTTCAAAACTTCATTTATGGTTTTGGCAGTAGTGATGCCAAATCTAATTAGTAAGTATCTATAAATAAAATTATGAATTGGAGGATGGAAAGAGTAATAAATAAGAAGAAGTTGTCCAAAAAACTAAATGAAATTTCACTTTTCGTCTATTTTTTTTTGTCCAAAAACCTAATTTAGGCAATTCAATTGCACGCTATTTATTTAGCACGACTTACCTTTCCTCCAAAATTTAGAGGCTTAACTGAATGCAAGCCGAAAATTCGAAGCATAACAGTAATAGAAACTGCTTAGTCTCCAAAATTTATTTTTAGTTTTCCTTTTCGATAGGTCTTCCAAATTTATTCTTTTTATTTATGAAAATTATCCCATAAAATATTTTGTATTTAGTATTCTCAATAACACCTTTTATTTATACATTCGATCACTTATAGTCCATCACTATTATTAGTTTATTACCTTCAACAATATAACTTATGTGTATATTTTATCACTTATAATCTACCACCAATTAACTTAGAGGTGGTATTATGCACATCCATTCGTACATACAGACTTTGATACTTTTCTTCAATGTAAATGATATTTTTTAAATTATAAGGTGAAAAAACAAATAATACTTTTCTTTAATTTTTTTCTTTAATGTAAATTATACTTTCTAAATTATAAAGTGAAAAACAAATGATACTTTTCTTTAATGCAAACAATACTTTTTTTAACAACAAATGATATTTTTATCCATTATATAATACAGACAGATGTACGTGAGTTTTTGTGATTAAATTAACCTTATATTAATGTAAAACTTTTAGTCTACTCACAAAATACTAAAAAACTTTTATTATAATTTACACCGAAAATTTACAAAACCGTATTTTAAAGATGAAAGAAGTCCGACTTCTCATCCCACAAAAAGAAATATCTATCCAACATTCCAAAAAAAAAATCCGAAACCCCAAATTTGAGATGGTGAATTCCTAAAATTTTAAACGACTCACTTAAAAGCTGTTTTTGCGTTTTTAAAACTAAAATGAAACAGTTAGTGACTGAACCAATTCCAAGATCCCCCTCCATATTAGTTGAATAGTACCAGAAAAAGCTGACACCCCACACCACCTCCCACTTTTCCCATTATAAATATTATTTACATTTGATGAGTATTTCATATTTGTTCATTTATTTTTATTTTAATATATTCATAAAATTAGATCATTTTCTTTTTATAAATATAGATTTCATCTAAAAATCAATACTTTTATTGATATTCAATTTATTTATTTATGAAAAATATTCATAGTTTATTTTTTCCATTCACATAATATATTTTATTATATGAATTTCATTCTCCACTCATTTTATATTCATTGTATTTATTAAAATTCGTGTTGACAAAAAACTTGTTCCAATAGGAAAAACTTTCTCTCGAGAGCTCCCATATCCCAACTCATGAGAATATAAGAGTATAAATAATAATTATTCAACAATTAAGAAGTTATAAAGATATTGTTTAATATCTACACGAAGTCATTCTAAAGAGGTTAAAATTTTTATACTGTAATTGTTAAAAATATTTTTTAATTTTGTTCAAAATCTATTAATTTTTGATCAATTAAGTTACGTTCTTGAAGATTGAAAAATAAGGATATATATGATGGACTGAGCTAGTAATAATTAATAAATAGAATGGAAAAAGTAATATTGCATTTGGTGGTAAGAAGCCATATTGTCACAGTGGCATAAATTGCAATTCCAGCCAAAGTGGAGACCTGTTTGAAGATACAATTGCTGAGTCATCATCGCCCCCTCCTCACCTCTCCTCTGCATCTGTGTAAGAAAAAGAAGAAGAAGCAAAAGCAGCAATTGCAGAAGCATCATTTACACTTTCCTCCCACAAAGACAAGAATTATTCCACCCCGACACCTCGCACCACTTCTTCAACCTCCAACATCACACAATTTCGAGCCGAATTCTCATCAAATTGCATTTTTTTTAGAATGGAGAACGTCGTTGTCTTCAACTGCGAACTTAAAGCTTGTGGGATAGTGTAGAAGTGTCCAAGTTTCCATCTTTTTGTAGCTCGGTCTCTTCCTTTCTTTCTCTCTCTCTCTCTCTCTCTCTCTCTCTCTCTTTGAGGAATGGATTACAGTAGCGTAATTGCAGAGAATTTGGATCCATTGAGGAAAAGGAGCGGCGGATTGAGAACGAAACAGGCGGGGCGCGGCTCTTGCAGAGGGAGTTAGGCTGCTGCAGCTTCATTTATTCTGGAGAAAAAAAGAAAAGGAGGATTTCACTTTTGGAGGAATAATCTTTTGTCATTCCTCCACACAACTGAATCTTTGGGTATATTACTGCTATCTATTTCTACATTGAGGATATTATTCATATTCTGCAACAGCTACAATGGGCTACTTGTTCAAAGCGGCTTTGAAGACTCTTTGTGGAGTCAACCAGTGGTCCTATGCTGTCTTTTGGAAGACTGGTTCCCAAAATCCCAAGTAAGTTGAGATATTTGTTCTTTCTTTTCAGTTGAGTGGATATTTAAGCTTTACTTTGATGACGAAAGAGAAAAAAATTGCAGTTTAGTATCAATCTTGCTACTCGTTTGTGAGATTTTCCCACTTTTATCTTAATGATGACATTTTGGTCTGATTTTCTGCACTTCTGGTGAAGCGCTACTCTTTGATGTGTGCTTTTCTTCACTTGTTTTTGGCTCTGCAATCTCTCTCTCTCTTTCCTCGGAATTTTGTGCTGACCAGTGATGGAGGAGTATAGTTTGAATTCTATGGATTATTTACTTTTGTTTTCTGTACTTTTGTTAAACGATGGTATATGCATAGTTTTATCTGCAATTATTTGTTTGATTATTTGTTGGTATGTGACTAAAGATGCCAAATTTATTGGTTTGGAAGATTTGATTTTACATGATAGAGATTTGAGGTTACGGTGCTTTGTTTCTTTTTCCCTTTTGCTTTATCTCATCACTTTGTTTTTCTCTAGGTTTTGGAGTTTTCTGGTTTGTCCATTTTATTTTGTCCTGCAGAATCTTAGTAGTAGGATAATCTGTTTTAATCTGATGGAACCTTTTCAACCGTTATGATTTCCTGTGCACTTCATTTCTGATGTTGGCATTCTTGTTTGCATCTATATGTACTTACCTTATTGTCCGCAACAATTTTCTGCTCCTAGATTGTGTTTTCCTTTTCTGACTCTTTCACACTGTGTTCCCGATAGTCTCGAATTAAGTATTTTGACCCCCTTGTTCGTAATGAGCTGAATTTGGTTTTGCAGCCTTTTAATATGGGAAGAATGTTACTATGACCCTGCTTCTTGTTATGGACGTCCCGGTATTTCTGGAAATGGGATTCAGAAAATTCCTTACGGTGCTTGTTCCGTTTCAAGTGAAACTCTTAATTTACAACGTGATGTTCCCGGAGGGAACAAGGTGCATTTGCTTGTCAACAAGATGATGGCGGACAATCATATTAATGTCGTAGGAGAAGGGTAAGCTAAAATATGGCACTTAATAACGGGAAGTCAATCCACGTATAAGTTATTCATCTTTTTATTTCCTCAGATTGGTTGGAAGAGTTTCGTTTACTGGAAACCATCAGTGGATACTATCTGAAAATTATTATAGAGAAACCCATCCGCCGGAGGTATGCTACATGGCCTTGTCTTCATATTTGACTGTTTTCACTTCTTGAAATACGACTGTTTGCATTTTGGCATGCTTGTAATTTCTTTTTTGGTTGTACTAGATGCTTCAAAAGATTAGAAATATTTGACTATTTATAAACATCTCAGACAGAAAATGGGAGTGAACATTTTTGCTTTTCTTGGTCTTTTAGGTTCTAAAAGAGGTTTGCCTACAGTTCTCAGCTGGCATGCAGGTAGAAAGATTGACTTTTTATCTTCGCGTGTTTTAACCAAAATATTCTTATCTAATTAATTCCGATATTTTCCCTTGATCAGACAGTTGCAGTTATTCCCATTCATCCTCATGGTGTAGCTCAGTTTGGTTCATACTTGCCTGTAAGTCACCAAGTTGTTTTGTCATTATTCACGCTGAACTATGACAGTGAGGACTCTGTTTAATAGAACGACAGTTGGTCTATGCTTTCCTCTGTTTGTTTATTTTCAATCACTAAGATTAATGTCTATATAGCAGAATAAAATGAATAGATCTTTTATAATGCTTCCTTTTGTTATATTCTTGCCTTGTTTATAAAATAATTGCTGTTATTTGGCAGAAATTCTGCCATGTGATATTTGATCCCTTTTATGTAGTATGAAGTTCTTAGGCGGTCTTGATGACATCTAATTAACAATATGGTTGCATTTACTGTCTCAGATTGCCGAGGATATCAGATTCGTTAATGGTGTGATGTCATTAATAGCTGAGCTCGGATGTGTACCTGGTGTATTGCAATCTGCAAACCATGAAGCAATTGCCCCAAAGTTGAATTTCAATTGCCTCTTGAACCAAATATGATAGATGCATCTTCTCTCTTTGCTGATACTTTAAACTATGTCAGCTGCTCAGCTCAGACTTCTGGATTTGATAGTCATACACCATTTTCCTTAGTGAGAGAAGTCCAAAATGAGCTGCAGTCCAGCATCGTAGCTTTTCAAGCTTCAAACTCGGGCTCGTTTCACAACAAGACGTATGATTTCCGTGAGGAATCAAAAACTTCTCAAGCAAATAATTCGGTCTTCTCTTTCCCAAACCAATACATGAATGGACTGGCTAAAGCCGAAGTCATCCCTTCAAATTCGATTGCACAGATGAACCGATATTCTCCAATGAATGTCACTAGGTCCATAGAAGATTTATCATTCTGCAGTTCCTCTACTTTATCCCATGCTAGTATACGATGCACAGCACAGAAAATAATGTCAGATAATATCAGTGAAGGCCATTTTGTCAAACCTGTTCCACCCGGCATTCAGGTTTCCGAAGTAAAAACAAATTCAGGTTTTGTTGGGGATGAGACAAAGCTGAAAACCAAAGGTCAGTGTGATCCGGTAAATAGAGCCAAATACGATGTATGCTTTGAATCTCAATCAGGGGATGACTTGTTTGATATTTTGGGTGCCGACTTTAAGGACAAATGGTTAGTGGGTAGTTGGAAAAGTTGTTTGAATGATCAATCAGGCACAACTGCACATAACCATGGTACAAATGATTCTCCATCTAAAAATAATCCGGCTTCTCCAGAAATGTATTCTTCTAGTCGAGGAAAGTCGGAAAGTGGGATCTTTTCTTTCCCTGGTAATGGCCATCTCTTGGACGCTGTGGTCTCTAAGGTTCACCTTTCTGCAAAGCAGAGCTTGGATGATGATATTTCTTGTAGCACAAGTTTGAATGATACAAGTGTCTTGTCGGCTTCCAAAGCTTTGCTTTCATATGGGAGGACTGGCGTTTCTGACAATGTGGAAGGAGATTTACTGGGTGTGCCAAATTGTACAGCAAACGCAGGCATAATTTGCTCCTCATTGATGCAAGTATCTTTGGAAGAGGATTCAGGGATCTATGGCCAGGGTGGTTCCGTTTATGATCCGTGGATTGAAAGAGGTCACAATATAAGACAGAGTCACAGTGTCCCTACTGGATATTCTACTAGACCACACGAACCAAGCAAAGCAAATCGTAAGAGGCTAAAGCCAGGTGAAAATCCGAGACCAAGACCGAAAGACCGTCAAATGATCCAGGATCGTGTAAAGGAGTTGAGGGAAATCGTGCCCAATGGAGCTAAGGTGATGCATCACTTGTCAATTTTATATACGCATATACATATATATTTGTTTGATTTCATAAACTTTGTTTAGGTACTTATGTGTATCTTTGTTATGTCAACAGTGTAGCATTGATGCACTCTTGGAACGTACTATCAAACATATGCTCTTCTTGCAAAGTGTCACGAAGCATGCAGACAAGCTTAAGCAAAATGCAGAATCAAAGGTGCAGGACTAACCTTTTTTCTTCTCCAACCATGCAATATATGTGCAAATTGTAACGAGATAGAATTCATAACTGCTGATGTAGAAGATTACGCCTTCTATAAATTATTTCATAAATCTATGAAATAAAATGAAATGTTATATTCTTGTTCTGTTTGAGTTTCAGATTATAAGCAAAGATGGCGGTTTACTTTTGAAAGATAATTTCGAGGGAGCAACATGGGCATATGAAGTAGGATCACAATCTATGGTGTGCCCTATCATCGTTGAGGATCTAAATCAGCCCCATCAAATGCTCGTGGAGGTAATACTTCTCCCATATCTTGGGGCCTCAAAACATAGTACAACTGCCTGCCTTTCTTTTACATAAATTTTGCCACTACAACATGCTCAGCGAGTTTTGTTCTGTTCCTCATTGCTTTCTATCTTTGTGGCAGATGCTCTGTGAAGAAAGAGGTTTGTTTCTAGAAGTAGCCGACGTTATTAGGGGACTGGGGTTAACCATTTTGAAGGGGCTTATGGAAACGAGGAATGATAAGATCTGGGCACGCTTTGCTGTGGAGGTAATGTTTTCGAGGAATAAATGTACCAATGGATTTATCTATAAATGTTATTTTGTGGAGAAATGTCAAATCTTTGTCCGACGTATGTTTGCCCTATCGATTTACAGATTTTGATCTTGTAATATCTCCACTTAGTCCATACTATTTGACAGGCTAATAGGAATGTAACAAGGATGGAGATCTTTCTCTCGTTAGTTCGCCTCTTGGAGCAAAACGCAAAAAGTGGCGTTCCACAATCCAATAGTGCGAACAATATGTGATGGTTTGAGAAGCTGCTTCTGGTGGATCGCTTAATGATTTGGTTTGCTAGGAATCGGTTAAGAGTGAGCAAATCCGAAGCTTGCACTGACTAACGTTTTCCTTGAAAAATCAGTTGAGTGGTTTTTTATGGCAGCTATGAGAAAAACCGTTGCTGATGATAGTCCAATCATGCACCTACCAGCTGTAATCAAATGTTGTACAATTATCGTCTGAAACTGGCAAAGATTGTTGGAAAATAGTTTGTCTGTTTTCAAGTGCTGTTTTCTATACTATATATGTGATAGGATTTGGGTGGTATAAAAAGGTAGATAAGGAAAAGAGAGCAAACTTGTTTGTTGTATTATCTTGATGGACATGTTGTAATTAGGGCAACTGTTTGTTCAATTTATACTCTCTTTTTCATGAATGTGAGATTTCTGGGCTTCTTTCCTAACTTATGTCCATATTTATATGCTTGTTTTCTGACATTCATGAGGTGTAGAAGAAGAGTTGGGTATACGTATGTATACAAGCATGAATGTACGTATTTGATGCCACCGTATGTGGTCTTGAATGCATAAATGTGACACTTTGAGCATTTGATCACGAGGAGATAAGCAGCTGATATTGGCATCAAATTTTACATATCTGTAAAATTAATATTCTCTTTCAAGGGTTCTAAGAAGATAAATTTTCATTTCAAGAACATATTCAATGGCAAGAAATCTGTTCAGGCTTTTGGAGTAGTTTTGTTGAAGCAGAGATATTGCAGCAGCCTAGCTTTGTTGCCCCTGCACCTCAAAATCACACGAAAAAGCCTGCACGTTGTAGATCATGTCTGGGACAAGGATCTTTACCTTCGTCCCATAATGGCACGTGACGTGCATGTAGAAACAAGGGCTTATCTTGGAAAGAACTTGCAACTTGAGGAACGTTTTCATCTGTGTGTGATCTGAGATTCTCTTTCAAGGGCTGAGAGAAAGTGGTGAAAACCCTTTATTGCAAAGAACATATTCAATGCCATGTCCTATCAAGATATGCAGTTTCTAATCAAGTACATAAATCTTTCTGAATGTCGATCATGTCTTCTACGGCCCTCAGCAGACGAGTCATCTACAGAAGAAAACGCGGTTTAATTTTGTCTAATATTTACTATAAGTCTGATCAATTTTCAATTGTTGATAAATGTAAAACATTAAGGAATATCCACTTGGTTATATGCTGCTATAAATGGATCTGATAAGCCCTTAAAAATGGTGGTAGAATATAGTAAAAAAAGGAGACTTGTGCGGAGTTATTCATGATCACTTATAGAAGGTGAAACTCCATAATTTTTATAGCTAGTGCTTAACAGGAACACTTCCACTGTGAATTTTGGGGTGAAATCATCATCACACGATGCTTTGTGGACCAAAATAAGTTACCTTTCCTGGTAAAAAATCTTGTACAATGCCAACTTGTAAACTCCCTTTTTCGATTTTTGCCTTTAGTGAAGTCTTGGTTGTGGATAACAGATAAAACCATCCTAACTTAGAACCCCACTTGACTCGTATTGTACTTGCCTAGGTAATCTAAGGCATACATAATATCTATACGAAATAAATAGCATATATTCTTTGTCATAAATGTACGCACACACTTCTTATATAAGTGCTTTATTCTCCAACTTCTTATTCATGCAAAGAAACTACTACTCTTGATAGCTTATGATAATGGAGATTGAGAGAGTAGGCCTTTTTATGAGTGGGTGGCTGTGGATCAAAGGCATCCCACTAAATGCAGGTGCAGCAATGGTGGGGATTGCTCAGCAAGCTAGAAAGATTGCTGCAGATGATCCGAGGAAGCTCATTCACTCGTTCAAAGTTGGGCTTGCCCTAACCTTGGTCTCCTTGTTCTACTACTTCCAGCCTCTCTACAGCAGCTTCGGTGTCTCCGCAATGTGGGCCGTCATGACCGTTGTCGTCGTGTTCGAATTCTCCGTTGGTGAGTTACTTTGTCAAGCTCGATCAACCATCTTGTTCGATTATCTCTCTCTCTCTCTCTCTTTTTGTATGTGTGTGTACCTTTAGGGATATTCAAGTGGTGAAGACCTTCTGTGCTAACTTAGAGATCACAGTCCCCTTCCCCAATTTTTGTAAATAAAAATAAAAATAAACAACTCTGATTTGAATTGGCCGTAATTCACAAGAACATTCTTCAGGCGCTACGCTTGGGAAAGGGCTGAACAGAGGGTTGGCGACGCTCGCGGCCGGTGCCATAGGGCTTGGGGCTCATCACTTGGCTACTGTGACTGGGAAAACCTGCGAGCCTATTTTGATTGGATTATTTGTCTTCCTACAAGGTATAATTTAATTTAATTATTAATTTTATAGTTGTAACTTAATTATATATATATAATTATATAGTATAGTTAATTGATTTTTGATGTTTGGGATTAATGCAGCTGTGGCGTCCACATTCATACGATTCTTTCCTAGAGTGAAGGCCAGATATGATTATGGGGTGCTCGTATTCATCTTGACATTCTGCCTTGTCTCCATATCCGGTTTGAGGACTGATGAAATAGTTGATTTTGCTCAAAAGAGATTCTCAACCATTGTTATCGGAGCAACGACTTGTGTCATTATATCTGTCTTTGTGTACCCCGTGTGGGCTGGAGAAGATCTTCACAACCTCGTTGCTATAAACATTGAAAAACTTGGGAATTTCTTGGAAGGTACATAAACTTATAACCGATTGCATGAAATAACATCGAATTTTTTTTTTTTAGATTCAATCATTTTTCCAGTGAATCTTTCACGGTAAATTCATCATTTTTTTTGTTTTCATATTCTCACGATGAAACATTAACCCTCCCCTATGTATATATGTTTATCTAAAAGTAGTCGTTTGACCATGCAGCTTTTGGTGACGAGTGTTTCAGAAGGCCGGAGGGCGTTAGGTCGACTCTAGTTGGGTTGCATGGTATTCTTGACTCGAAAAGCAGTGAAGAAACATTGGTATATATATAAATTAAATTGGTGAAACATTAATTATATATAAGATATATGCTTACTCAAAATGAATTAATTAAATGTTTATTTAATTAGTGTTTGATATTTGTAGGCGAATTTTGCTCGGTGGGAACCTGGGCATGGGCAGTTCATGTACCGGCATCCATGGAAACAGTACTTGAAGATCGCAAGCTTGACGAGGCAGTGTGCCTATCGCGTCGAACCCCTCAACGCCTACCTTAATTCTCAAACTCAAGTATGTCAATAACCAAATAACAGTCCACCATTCCAAACTAATCTTACTTCTTAGACCTAATTGCCCATAAAGTCGTCAACTTTGTCCCAATAATAGTAAGAATAATTAATGAGGTTATTATTATTATTACAACGTTTTATAAAAAGAATCTTAAATCAAAACCAGATCAAAGTTAGGTCAGTTTCTCTGCAATTAAGCCTCGCTTTTATCACAGTCACAACATGAAAATTTACTCTCCCACATGTGTACAATTTGCAGGCACCTCAAGACATTCAAGAAATAATATCAAGAATGAGCTCAGAATCGGGAAAAGCACTCAAGGAGCTTGCATGGACAGTCGAGACGATGACGAGGCCAGATTCCCACGAATTCAACCTTCGAATCGCGTCGAAGAATCTGCATTCGTTGCTCAAATGCAATTTCTGGGAAGAGCAAACAGATATCTCTCTCGTAATACCAGTTGCTGCAGTTGCATCTCTGCTCAATGACATAGTTTCGTGCGTTGAAGCCATCGCAGACGCCATTGATGAGCTGAGTTCGCTCGCACATTTCAAAGAGCGAGAGAAGAAAGATAGTGCGGCGCATTTTAGTGTTGTGGTTGATGATGGTGCTGATCAGGCTAAACAAGAATCTAAATCATCTCTCAAGACTTCGGTTGTCTGATTTGATTAAAAGTTTCCTTTTGGGGGCTGCTGTGATAAGGTTTTTCTATTTTTGGTGGGAAAATTTTTGGCGAATTTTTTTATTAGTGTTTCATTCCATGAAATTAAATTATAGGATTTAATACTGAGGTGAATCCTATATGTCAAGAAGATTTTTTCATAAATGTTGGAATATTAGAGCGTTCGGTACCATTTTGTTGGTCAAGACTAATAAAAAGAATTTTGATATTTGATATATAAGAGCTAAGTCCATTGAATATGCTTGGATTTGGAACCTTTCTATAACACAAATCAAATTAAATCGGGTTCGAATTTATGAATTCCCAACTTTCACCGTGAATTCATCATTTTGGTTCTCACGCTCTCACGATAAAATAGTTTCACGTTTTACTATATGCAATCGCCTAAAGGAGATGATATATTTGGGTGTACTTGCAAAACTAGTACAACCTTAAAATATTTAGAAAAAGTCTTGATACTTCAAAAAAATTGCAAAAATGGCACGGGATAAAATCTTCAACATCACAAATATGAACTGAATGACCATAGTTCTACGTCGATATTCAACCATATTTTTTAAATATGAAAATTGTTAATTACATTTCGGTGTTAATTTAATATTTATAAAATTAAATATAAAATATATATATATATATATATATATATATATATATATATATATTTATTGGTTAATCGATATCCATATGCACATACACTATATATCCGACATAAATATTGATAATTTAATCCATAGAGATATCGTTTATTACTAATTAAAATCAGGATTTTAGTATCATATCGCATCAAAAATGTTCAAATGCTTATAAACATGTTTTAAGCTTGTAACATTATTAATTCATTTTTAATTCTTTGTAAAATTGTGATTGTTTATTTCTTCATTATGTTTTTAGATTAAATATTGCATGGAAATTATATAAGTAGACATAAATTGATAATATAACTTATATAAACGTGATATATTAGAAACTATGTTATTTGCAATTTAATACCCAACTTTTGGGGTCATTTACAATTCAGGTACCTTCAGATATATATATATATATATATAATTTTAACATTCTTTATAATTTAGACGTACTCAACTTATTGCATGATGTCGAAGTTGAGATTTAGATATTCATTTAATATTGAAACTCAAATTTGATTGAGGGTTTTAATTCATTGTGTACTATCTTCTCGTGTTGTCAATTTAATCATCGAATATCCAACGGCTAAGTAATGAGTCGAGAGTTGGTGTGATGAAATCAGGGTTTCGTAACTTTATGAAATTTTGGATATTCGATGAAGAAATTGACAATACGAGATGATAACCCAAATAATGGGCTTCAATGGCCAATTGGCCATCAACTGATTTTTCATTTTGACATCAGAGAGACGTTTAAATCTCAATCCCCACATTGTTCAAAAAATTGGATAGATCGAAATTGCAAAAAATATTAAAGTTGGATCTTTATTGTTACATTTTAAAGATTATTATGTTGGATATTAAATTGCAAATAACCCTTGATATATAATATTATATTGTATTATGTGAGAAGAAATTGAGTTAAAACTTTTTTTTTCAAGAAGGAAGCCTCTGATTAAGATGAAAATTCGGCTATGATTATTAGATGAGTTTTACATAATTCGGAAATTGATGAGCTCAAAAGCTCACCTTAGCCGAATGTAATCCCTATTTGATGAAATTAAAAGTTGGAGACTATGTGGCCCGATTTGATTACCAAGTTCTAATAGACGAGCAAGAAGAATTTGAATCTTACGCCATAATTTTGGTATGGACTTATCCAAATTATTTAGAAATATTATGGTTTTAGGCTGTCACAATTTTGATTTGTTATTGTTCGTCGTAGTGTAATATTACTATATGTTAACATTGAATATAGAACGAATTTAGTGCTAGGATTGAAGAGGATGCTAATATGCATATTTTATTCTCATTGACAACAAAAGCAAATTATATATCATTTGAACTAATTATTCATCAATCAGAATCTACATAGTAAATTAATTGATTCTTTCTAAATTAATTTCTAATTAACAGTTTGGACTATTTTTATTGATAATTCCCTTAAATAACCTCAAATAACCTAAAATACAACATAGAGACGAGATATCTATTATGAAAAATGAAAAACAAAAGAAACAAAAACCTTAAATTCAAATTCCACCCACATTTTACAAGTAGAATTTATTTAAAGAAATTCAATTTCCTCGTCTTCCAGAAGAAAAATAAGTGGGCCCACACATGGAGTCAAAATTGTGTCTCAGCCAACACCTGAGTTGGGTCTGAAACTGCAAATCCAGGGATGGCGAATTCTTCCATTGATGGTGAAACCATCCACAAAGGAATGCTGAAGCATGATTCGGGTCGGGGGCGTATTCGACTGGGTTCTGGGTCCGGGCTTTCTTGATATATCGAAGCCCACCCGGAGAACGCCGGGCGGGTCAAGAACATGGTTTCGATTCGATCCTCAAACGGGGCCCCATTTGTCTCTCTTGACATCATCTCCGAATTGCTCTCTTTACACACCCTGTCAGTTCTGCTTCTTTTCTTATTTTGATTGCACTAAATGAAGCATAGAATTTTGTGAGAGAAGAAGCAGTTTGCTGAACCTTTCTATTGTTGACATCTTTTACTGGTTTTGTAGTATGGAATCCTAAGATTAGGATCAATTATTATATAGAATTAGAATTAGAGTTAAAATAAAGATATATTCATGTAATGCCAAGTCAAACAGTAAATGGATTCTTCTAAGACTTTAGGTTAATCATTTTGACAATGTGAGGACGCATGTCAAAGTAGTTGCTATCAGTCTGTTGTTGTACTGTTGTAGCACTTGGATTCCCCACCCATGTGGGCTGGGGAGTGATATGGAATAATATACAGAGAGCCCTTAGGCCCTAGCCCAAGAAGCCTCAAACCACTAAATAAAGTAACGAACTTATACATTGAAACCTTATTACTTCGATTGGAATTTAGCTTAGAAGTCAGAAGGGACACTCGACGCAATTTATACAAAACATCTGAAAACCAAACCTGCCTTTCCCTTCTTCTTGAGCCGGAGCTGAGGAATGCCTTTGAAAATGCTCTTAAGCATATGTGCCAAACTACACGCCAGAGGTGCTCACGGGCCGGAACTCGTTAGGGTCTTGTGCACATATCTATTTAGTACGGAAATGGTATAGTTTGGGACTACACCACGTGTCCTCTTTTCAGTGACTCAAGTATGAATATTCTAACAAACTTACATTTTACAAAGGCATAAATGTTTCCCCTTTCAAAAAGACACAATCACCCTTGTAATAAAGATAGTAATATGTTCTTCATGCATATTGCACTATTAATACTTTATCCCTTATTCCATAAAAGGTACATGCTACTTGCTCTCAATACTTATACATTGATACCTTATTCTTTTATTGGAATCTAACTTGGCGGATTCTCTATCCAGAGGACCCTTTCGACTATGTTTTGCAACCTTCATGACGATCATTCTTGCTATGTCAGTGTCATAACTAATTTGAGAGCTCGCTAGCATCATTTTCCAACATATTTGCCTTAAATCCATCTAAAACAAAGTAAATTCTATTATTTTTTGTTAGATCCTCAACTCGGATCTAACAGGGTGTAACAGTTCGATATTGTAGGCGTGAAGTATGCTTGAATTCTATGCATAGGCTCCGGTCTATGAGATACTCAAAAGATCCAACTTGAGCTTTTGAATTTAGATGGAAGCACAATTTGGAATGATAGTAAGAAAGATCAAAATGTTTTACTTACTACCCTTTTAGCAGAGGTTTAGAGTTGGTAATTCCATAGCATTACTTTAAGTGAGAGGTGCTTCAGAAAAGAAAACTGCAATTTGATAATAGTTTACTGTTTAATAAAGTTGAGATAGCTGTTATCTACAGGAATATTTATATGTATGACATGTTACACTGTTTAAGCATATCAAGAATTTGTATTCCAGCTAATTCAGTGGTAGAATGGTTTTTCTAACTGCAGTTTGAGAAATAGAGCTGTATATTTCTCAAGCCATTGTGGAATTGCTTCATGCTTGCATCTGAGGAGGCAAAGTGGCTCACTGATTCAAGTGAATGCGTATATATATGCAACTACCCAGTAGTATTAAAAATGGTTCTTATTTGAACCTCATTATATATATATAGAGAGAGACACTAATTCAAGAAAAGTTAAAGGTGCAAGGAATTAAATTTAATAAGGCACAACCTGGATGCATTTATCATAATAGTTAATTTAGACGGAATTATAGGCAAAATCAGAGCCTCAAATCTACCATTAACTAAAGTACCAAAACAAATGAGTATTAGTTTATACTCATTGCAATATATTTTGATCTTTTGTAAGAGCTACTTTATGAAAGGTCTTCTTTTTTACCATTGAGACTCATCAACATTTCTTTTTCTGTTAGTTTATGCTCTCGTTTTGATTTACTAATTCGGAGAAAGCATATTCTGTTTGTTTGTGTAATTAATATTGCACATGCTGGCTATTTAAAAATGATTTACAGATGTTGACTTAACACCTAAAAATTAGTCTGCTATTTGTCTGAAAGAAGCACCTAATTTTGGTTCTTGAGTTATTTTAATCTTATTAAGATTTGATTAGATCTCTGTTTAAAGTTAAAACACCGAATGATTTGCTCAAGGAAACATTAGATTCTGCTACTTGATAGTGTAAATCTCTCTCTCTCTCCCAAATCCTCTAAAAACATATGGCAGTTAGAATTTTAGAATTTGGATCTCAAGAGTTGAACTCATTGATTACATTTGTCTTTTCAATCTTTTTGACTTTTTATTCTTTTGGGTAAATGTCTTTTTTCCCATGTATTGTGATGTTTCTTTGACCTGCTTCGTCTTAACCACATCAAACCATAACTTTTCATAATTTTGACCACTACTATGCCACTGAAGCAGGGGCATTTAGGTCAAAACACGAAATCATTATTACATGTCGTGTAGACGTATATACCCAAACGTAACGTGCTCAAAAAAATTGCAATAATTTATTTACACCTCCGAAAATATTAGTCGAATAGTGATTAATGCATTCTACGGCCACATGGCTACTTTTTTAGAAGTTTTGAGGATGTTTGGTTGAGCTTATAAACTGTTTTGGAGAGCTTATAAGCTCAACCAAACACCCTCTTTGGCAATACGGAAAACGATCGAAAGCATCAATTCTCCTTGTGTCATGCAATGCCCAACTTCAACAAAAATCATATGAAAAGTTACGGCTTTAAATTCGAAAGAAACGTCACTCCTCTGAATTTTCCAAATCAAGAGAAATGAATACATATCCAAACATTATAGCTCAGTGGGTTGGTAGAGAGAGACAGATAGAGAGGAATACATAGTGTAAATTAAATTTCAAGATCAAGAATCATTTATTCAAAAAAGGATTAATTGCATTTTAAATTACCACTTTTAGTCAATTTTGCAATTAGAACTCCACTTTCAAAGTGTGGCATATATACCCCAACTTTCCTAGTTTTTGTAATTAGGTTCGTCGCCAAATTTTCTGGCCATCTAAGTTCTTACGTGGCAAAAGCTCGATGATGTTTTCCATGGACCCTAAAATCCTGCCATATTAAATAAAAGGTTTGAATTTCCTACATTCAGGACCCTTTTAATGATACATCAATTCAACCAACATTCACAATTGCACGTAGGAATTCCATTGAGTTGAAAATTAGAGAATGACCTAATTGCAAAAGATACAAATATTAGGTATATAATCACACTTTTAAAAAAATTGACCAAAAATGATGATTTTAAATACAATTAACCCTTCAAATAATTGTTTCGATATTAAGAATTTTGCAATTGGAAAGAATAAAAAGAAAAGTATGCAGCTCTGTTATCGAGGCTTGATTTGCGCTGTTGCTTTCGTCATTAAGGAATAGTAAGCATGTTAAGAATCATTTTCGTGTCCCATTCGGTTCCCTCCACGGAAATTGTCGGCAGGAATATTTTCACTATTTGAGCAAATCCAAAAAAGTAACAACTAGAAAAAAACCCATCAAATCCCAAAAAAGAGAAAAATAAAAGTTAAATAGAATCGTTCATCTCAAATAGTTTGCTTATCAGAAGGTCTTTAATTTCAAGATCAATGAATTTTGTTTAATAATATAGTTATCAAGTTCCTAATTTAATCAATTCAATGGATTTACTAAATTGAAGCAGCCAAGTCTAAGTCCATTATTATATAAGAAAAAGTGTAATTTCTTCTCTTTTCTTTTCCATTTCAAAATAATAAAATAAATCAGAAAACACTAGAGGTGCTTGTTCCATCGTCGCACTTTTTTATATACCTAGTTATGTCAATATCACATAGAAGGGCATTCTTCCTTTCTAAAAGACAAGTAATAACTTTCTATCTAGACTAACTAATGTTGGTAGATTATTGCATCCATTCTACAAAATTACATTTATATTTTTATCCTCTGTGAGAAACAAAAATTCATAAAATTGTAACGAAAATTTGGTAAAAGAAAATAAGAAAAGGGAGTGGAGCACAAGAGAAGCAAAGTACAATTATGGTGGGAAAAGGAAAAGGTCGAAGACATGAATGCCCCGTGAATTGGGATTATAATTACAAATGCTGCCTGAATTTTCTACTCCCACAATTTTCGCCGAACTAACTGCTGCATTTAATAATTAAAGGTTCACTTATTTAGGAAAGTAATTCACTTGTTTAGGAATGCTTTTATAGTTTTATGTCTTAATTAAAATTCTCATTAAACAATCTATGGGGAAATAATCAAAATGCAGCTTTCGTCTCAAGAGCAAATACGCACTTGATGTATTATTATTTTTGTTTTTTTCGGGAAAATTAAACTCCTTCTACATTCAAATCTTATCTTTATCGTTGAGAAGTTTCATAAAACATATAACTGTATTATATTCACCTCTCACATGATAATATTTTATTAATTTAATTTATATTAATAAAATATTATCATATGAGATGGTTTTGTTAACTTAGAGCTAACGCACAAATATTGTTTCTTAAACCTTTTTTAGAATCTTTAATGATGCTTTAATTACGTTCTCACTTTTGCAAAATAAAGCTGTTGTGTATGTAGACTATCTTGTGAAAACCAGTCTTAAAGTAATTTCTTGGTTATGTGCTAAAAAATTAAAAATCAATAATAGTTTGGGTTCCTCGAACCATAATGATTTTTAAGCATATAAAAGGGTAAATTTTTTGTAATCATATATCGAGTTACTTACTCTCGTTTATAATCTAAATGTAACTTGAGTCATATAATCGCTACCAATTATATATTGATTTATGAATATTACTATTGATTTGTATTAAAACTACATTATTTATTAGTTAATTTAATTAGTGAAAACAAATTTATTCATTGACTTTCACAGCACACGACTAGGAAAAGACCTCGCAATTCAATTTCTGCGAGTTAATTTTGGTACAAAACGTATATACTAAGCCTTAGGTTTTAGATTATAACCAGATATTATTATTATAAAAACACAAAATATTTTTTTCAAGGAAATAGACTTAAGCGTGTTTTATTTATTTATTTATTGAGGCATATTTTAGGACATTTAGATGTGTGCATCCAACCTTAGTTCAATTGATTAAGAGTTAGTAGATTTGGAAGAAAATGTATGTATCCATTCTAAGTAATTTAATTTTAATTACAACTAATAAATTCAATTGGTTGCTAAATTCTAATTAAAACCTTATAAAAGATTAATAAATTTTGGTAAGATTTTACTAAACCTTAATTAAAATCCTAATTAACTCCTATTGATTAATATTTTAACTACTAACGGCAGCACGTGGAAGGCCGCACATAAATTTTTGTCTTAATTATTAATTATTTCGAGGGACTGAATTGATAATGTGATGCCTAGATATTAATTATCCAAATAATGGAAGAATGGAAAATTGCAATAACCAAGTCCGTGATACCTTCCTTTTGGTCCAAATATGTTATGAGAAGATTTATCATCTACCTTTCTTTCTTTTTATTTTTATTTTTATTTTATTTTTATTCATGATTTATGATTGTTGAATAAAATATTATAATCAAAGAAAAAGTACAGGAAACAATTTGAATAGTACTTGCAACGCCAAAGGAAAAGAAGAAATCTAGTTCTCCGAGTAACGCGTGTCAATTTCTTGAAATCCAGTTAATATTGTAACAACGATTACTACAAAAATCCCAAATAAACAACGAGATTTTCCTGCTGCACTAATTGTGATAAAGTTAAACAATTGGTAGAAAGCATTACAGTTGAGAGAGAGACAGTGACTTGTATGTGGCTTTGATAATCTCTTGCACTAAACGAACTGCGCCTGTCGGTAACAATATAGCTATATCACAAAATACACCAACATGCAATTCAATAATATCACTGAATTCTTTCCAATTACTTACAACAAGAAAACAAAAAGTGAACAGAGGAACAGAGAGAGAGAGAGAGAGAGAGAGAGAGAGAGAGAGAGAGAGAGTAGTGTCATTATGACCTTCTCCTTACTTGTCTTTAGGGTTTAATCCAAATGCATAGCATTGAAAACCCAAAAGATAAACAGTGAAATTTTAGTCCAGGAAAAAATTTCAGAGCAATCTACTTCAAGAATTTGCATGCAGCCAATAACAAGAAGGTTTGTTCATTTCCTCTTCAATCCTTAGCTCGTTTATCTTTATTTTCTCTCATTTTGGGCAGTTTTCTTTTTTGTTCTAGGCTTCTTCATCAAATTGAAGATGTGGGCTTGTGTAAAAATCTTGTTTTGATTAGAAATGGAATTCAACTCAAGAAAGTAAAAATGCACGTTCTTGTTGGGTTTCTTGCTTGCATTTTGGTGAGTGTTTACGCCTTCACAGACGAAAATGATTTCAAGATTCTGAGTGATTTCAGTGATGGGTTGAGTAATTCGGAGCTCTTGGAATGGCCTGAAAATGGCGATGATCCGTGTGGGCCCCCTGCATGGCCTCATCTGTTCTGCTCCAATGGCAGAGTCACTCAGATTCAGGTACAAAATCTTGGATTAGAGGGGCATTTGCCCCCAAATTTGAATCAATTGGAAAAACTAGAAAATGTAGGCCTCCAGAGGAATAAATTGAATGGAGATTTGCCAACTTTTAGTGGATTATCCAACCTGCAATTTGCATACCTAGATTTTAATGAATTTGAAACCATCCCTATTGATTTCTTCAATGGACTTAGTAGTATTCGTGTGTTGGCTTTGGATGATAATCCCTTTAACAAGAGCTCTGGTTGGATGATTCCTAGTGAGCTAGCAGAGTGTTCCCAGTTGGTGAACTTTTCTTGCTCGGGTTGCAATATAGTCGGGCCGGTGCCTGATTTCTTCGGAAAGTTTCCCTCGCTTGATTCATTGAGGTTGTCGTATAATAGGCTGAGTGGCGGTATACCATCCACTTTGAGTGACTCAATGCTGCAGGTTTTGTGGCTGAATGATCAAGATGGAGATGGCATGACGGGTCCTATTGATGCGATCGGGAGTATGGTTGGGTTAACCACGGTTTGGCTCCATGGTAACCACTTCTCTGGATCGATCCCTGATGATATCGGGCGTTTGTCCTCCTTGAGAGAGCTCAACCTCAATAGGAATCGCCTTGTTGGGCTGATTCCTTCAGGCTTGGCTGGTATGAATCTTCAGCTGTTGGATTTGAACAATAATATGTTGATGGGTCCGATTCCAAAGTTCAGAGGTGCAAATGTGTCTTATGCGTTCAATTCATTCTGTCAATCTGATCCGGGCAAGCAATGTGCTCCTCAGGTTAACGCCCTTTTAGATTTTCTCCGTGATGTGGATTATCCCGAAAGGCTTGCATCCGAGTGGATGGGGAATGATCCTTGTGCAGGGCCTTGGTGGGGGATCAGTTGTAGTTTGGGAAAGGTTTCCGTTGTGAATTTGCAGAAACTCCGGCTTAATGGCACGGTTAGCCCTTCACTCGGGAACTTGTCTTCACTTCTTGAAGTTCATTTGGAAGGTAATGATCTACATGGACGAGTTCCGGCTAGTCTAGCTCAGCTGAGATCACTTAGGTTGTTGAACTTGAGTGGGAGCAAGTTTGAGCCTCCGTTGCCAAGATTTCGCGATGGTGTGCGCGTGATTATTGATGGCTATCCGCCGCTGCAACCTGCAAAAACACCCAAGAAATTCCCTCACCAGCTGCTCAGCCGCAGCTTCCCCCTTCGCCAGACGAGGGTCCGCGATCTCCGTCTAATGGTCTGTCCAGTTATGACCAGCAACCATCTAAAGATGCTCCACCTTCGTCTGGCAAGTCAAGGCCGGAGCCGCCTGCTGCTGTAAATGAGCAGAAAAATGCAAGCTCTACAAAATCAAGAGTAGTGATCATAGCAGTTATAGCTCTAGTCTCCACTGTTTCTATTCTTCTTGTAGTCGTATTGGTTGTCTGCTGTCGTAACAGGAGAAGAAAGATGGCAATCTCTTCCTCTGGTTTTGTGATTCATCCTAGGTATTCGCCAGATACTGGTGACTTAGCGAAGATTTCTGTCGTGAATGGCTCTTCCGTGGAGGTTAAAAGCGGTGGTGCTGTTGTGAGCACGATGACCACCGGTGGATTGGAGAATGCAAAGGTGATTGAGGCCGGGAAACTGCTCATACCTCTTCATGTGCTTCGCGAAGTCACCAACGATTTCGCACAAGAGAACGAGCTCGGACGTGGAGGTTTTGGGGTGGTTTACAAGGGAGAGCTCAACGATGGCACGAGGCTAGCAGTGAAGAGAATGGTGGTTGCCGCCGTGAGTAACAAGGCGTTGGATGAATTCCAATCAGAAATCGCAGTGCTCTCAAATGTCCGCCACCGACACCTTGTGGCTCTTATAGGATTCTCTGCTGAGGGAGACGAGAGGCTTTTGGTATACGAGTATCTGCCTCAGGGTGCTCTTAGTAGACATCTTTTCCGTTGGAGGGCGCTAGGATTGGCGCCCTTGTCTTGGACGAGAAGACTTGTTATTGCTCTCGATGTTGCTAGAGGAGTCGAGTATCTCCACAGTTTGGCCCAACACAGCTTCATACACCGCGATCTTAAATCATCCAACATTCTTCTTGATGATGATTTTCGAGCAAAAGTATCGGATTTCGGATTAGTGAAGCTTGCTCCCGACAGAGACAGCTCCATTCCTACCAAACTTGCTGGAACTTTTGGATATCTTGCACCTGAATACGCTGGTAAGGAAAGGATCACACGAATTCGAGGATGATGTTTATGTTGAACAGAAATATTTCACTTGTTATTTTCACTTTCTTGCATTTATGTCTCCATTAGATCCAGTCTTATCGTTTTCGTGTCTTTATTGTGTCATACACGATTATTTCATCTCTTGTTCGGGCCAGATCCATGACTTGTTCGTATAACACAATAATGATCACGACACATTCGTGTTCGTGTCGGGAGGTCTCGTGTTCATGTAACACGGTAATATTTATAACTTTTATTTTTTTATTAACTTATTTCCTGTTTCTGGTTTGAACTTATCATTTCGTGTCACTATCATGTCGTATCAACACAAACAAAATTGTGTCACATTCGTTCTCGTGTCGTGTTCGTGTCAAGAAGATCCTTAAATGGATCATGTTTGTGTTTTTCTTATCGTGTTAATATGATAACGATCACGAATAGCCAGACCTAGTCTCCATATGTCTTTGCTAATTGTTGTTTGTTTCTTTGCAGTCACGGGGAAGATTACCACAAAGGTCGACGTCTTCAGCTTTGGCGTGGTGCTGATGGAGCTTCTGACAGGGCTAGTGGCACTCGATGATCAACGCCCTGAGGAGAATCGATACCTGGCTGAGTGGTTCTGGCAGGTAAAATCCGACAAAAGGTCGCTCATTGCCTCCCTCGACCCTGCTCTAGATGCAAAAGAGGACATCTACGAAACCATCTACTCTATAGCTGACCTGGCTGGACACTGCACTGCACGGGACCCGAACCACCGCCCTGAAATGGGGCACGCTGTGAACGTGTTAGGTCAGTTGGTCGGGAAATGGGAACCATACGAGGAGACTGACCAGTTTTCTGGCATCAACACGTCATTGCCTCTTTCGCAGATGCTGAAGGGGTGGCAAGAAGAAGCTGCAGATGACCAAGATCACAGCGGTGCTAGCCAGGATAGTAAGGGGAGTATTCCTGCTAAGCCGTCGGGGTTTGCAGACTCGTTCACCTCTGCTGATGCTCGGTGAGTGAAGGTAGTACTGTCGAGCTGCATTCACGTTGTCCTTAGTAAATTTGCTTGTTTTCTTCATAATATTGATCTGGTTTTGTGAATGAGGTTGGTTGGTTGTAATTGTGTGTGGAGAATATTTGCACACATAGTTGGGGTGATCAAAATGTGTTGTTATTATGTAGATAATACAGAATATGCTTATGTTAGGTTTGCTGCTTGCACTATCTTCTTTGTCAGCATCTATAAAACACTTCATATGAAGTTGCAAATTCTTGATGAACTGAAGAAGTAATTTTCCGTTTTATGACATGTGTGACCGTTTTAAGGTGAAACGAATCAAGATTTGTATCTAATGACATATTTATGATTATGTTGGTGTCCGATAGTATTTGGATTTGAATCTTGATTCGTATCACGAATCTTGACATAACTAGTTGGCTAACCCCTCCATTTCAAAATGGATGTCGGTTTAGAGGTTTGTTTACATATTAAGAAAAAAATTAATATGGTAATATAGATTTATATAATTGGTGGGATTAAGATCTATAATCAACACAATTACAAGTAAATTAAGGGAGAAATTGGCTAAAGTAAGACGAAAAAAAGAAGCAGGTGTAACTCTTTTTTATGAAATCTGCACATGTACAGTTATTCTTTGCAAAACAGAGAAAGTCAAAAATAACAATTACAAAATATAACACTTATTTTGAACTTGTGGAAAAAATAAAATGCTAATATAACTTTATGTAATTTGTGGGATAAGGATTCTGATGCAGCGTGCGTGCGTGGAACAGGAAGAACAAGATCAAAACTCGTTGATTCAAAGGAATACCGAGAATTGACGATAAGAGATAAATCTCGATTTCATAAAATTGTCAAAAGCTACCAACGAAAAGAAGCAAACGGAGATTAAATACTAACCATAATCTCCGAAAATACAAGAAATGCCAAAAAAGGCCGAAAACAAAAATACGAAATTGCAAAATAACCCCGAAAAACAATAAACTGCGAATTCGACCATCTAAACGATAGAATTTGCACGAAATCCGCCATCAGTCATCGCGAAAAACACTAGGTTTTCCTCAAAATCTGAAACTTTACAGAATTGCGGCAATTCTTCGGATGATCCGCTGTTTCATAAAATCATCCGTAACTTGCGCCGCATCAGATTCATAATAAGAAGAAAAATACCAAAAAGGTTACATCTGAACTCTTTTTATTTTATGGAGTCTGCATATATAATAATTGGATATTAACATGTTGAAATTGAATTAATTCATTTGCCCTCGTATATCAAAGTTGTAAGCCTGTAAATGAATGTCTTTAAATGCAATCGGTAATAAGAGTTTAATTAAAGATTTGGAGCTAGAAAAACAATTATTGGTGAGTGGGCCGTTACAAGGCCCAGATATTACTCCCTGTTGGAGTCATGTATCACACACCACAGATAATTAATTTATCAAGGTTCTTCCCATCCTATATTTCAAGCAAGCTTAGATTTGGTGAATAATATATTGGGCGTGACATGTATCATATTATCATTTATTTACATGAGAATACGTCAATGACACAAAAAACACATCGTGATACCAACAAATATTTCATCTTCTTTCAACTTCATTAGAGAATATAGCAATTTAATAAATAATTAATAGCAATCTTTCAATTTTATTGTAAATTAGATCTAATTTTTATACGTTTAACAATGTTTCAATTTTTAGATGTATAGTATATTATTTCTATCCATTTTCTACTTGAGTTTGAAGTTAATATTTAAACATTCATCTGAAGTTGAAACCCAAATTATTGAAGACTTTTGAAACTCATTGTCTAGAATGTTCTCACGTGGTGTCAATTTCATCATCGGATGTCCAACGGTTGAGTAAGTGAGTTATGATTTGGTGCGGCAGAGTTAGGACTTGACAATATTTTGGGTTGCAATTCTGGACATCAATCAACATAATTGACAATATGGAAGGACAATCCAAATAATAGACTTAAAAAAAAATACTCAATTAGTTTTGACTTTCAATATTAGATGAACATCTAAATCTTAATTCTAAATTTGCAGAAAAGAAAGAGAGGCAAATTTTATAAATTGAAAGGTTATGAAATTATTAAAAAGTTTTAAAAATTGAGTCTAATTTGCAATAATATGAGGATTGAGACGTAATTATCCTCCTAACTCTAAACTAAAATAAGGAATTACTACTTCGCTGTAATTGTTCCAAATCTGTTAGTTTTTAATTAATTGAGTTAAGTTTGTGGAAACAATAAATAGGTGAAGGCTAACCGACAATAAATTGTAGTCTTAATTTCCTATTGTTATTTCTATTGGTGGCAACTTTCTTTATGAATGACTAAAATTAATGAATCGATCATTAGATTCTTCTGGTTTTAAGAGCGGTGGCTTCTTTTTGTCTCATAATTATTGAGAAAAGAGACATTTTAAAGAAAGTGCAGATTAATTGAAAATTGGAAGTTGCTTTTTCACTATATGATTAATGATTTGATTCCCTAATTGATTAATGGGAAGTGGGGTCTGGGAGGTGGTGGTGGAGCTACAACTGAAATTTTGTTTGGATTTCCAATTTCCAAAAAAAGTGAAATGTTTCTTTGTGCAATTAGTGGGGTGCTTTACCCTTTTGCGTGTTTCTTGGCCTTTCGATACTTATCCGGAATAGCCATATGGAAACTCTTTACCAAAAATAAAAAGAATTGTAGTAGCAAGACATTTTCATTTCGATCAATAAATTGAGAGTTCAAAGTCACTTAAATAATTTAATATATATGTATGAACATGTAACTGGGGGTAGTTATATGCCGTTTTCAGTGCACCATGATGAGTTGAGACTTAGTGATTCCAAATTGAGATATTAAGCTGAATAAGTTAAACTTTAAGGAAAGATATCAATAAATATTCGTGCGCGCGCATACAGAGAGAGAGTTAAAGAACCACTTTTATCTTAAAAATTAAGAATCAAATGAATTTGTTATGAAAGTTGATGAACCCATTGAGAAAATTACTGAATTCCAAAATTCAAAATTTTACATCCGGGTTCGAATCCCATGAGGAGCGAAAATTCTATTTTTTTGGATTCAATAACTTTCCCAATTGGATTCATCAATTTCACAATGAATTCATCATCTTTTTTTGGTTCACGCGTTATCGAATTACTATACGATAAAATAGTTATCGTTAATTTCATTCTCTCTCTCTCTCTCTCTCTCTCTCTATATATATATATATATATATATATATATATATATAAGGGAGGTTAACGTGATTGTGGGAACCATTTTTATCGTGTTAACAAAAAATGATGAATTCATTATGAAAGTTGATTAATCTGTTGGGAAAGTTCTTGAATCCCCAAAAAATAAATTTTCGTTCCCCATAGGATTCAAATCCGCGTGAAAATTCCGATTTTTTAATTCAATATATTTCCCAACGAATTCATCAACTTTCATAACGAATACATTTGGTTCTTAGTTTTTAAGATAAAAATTATTATTATTTGAACCCAACTCCATATATATAAATATATAATATGCATTGTCATATACAATAATGCATCTTTTGCTACCATCCTTACACAGATCAATGGTACACATCAGATTCACAATTACATAACAAAAAAACTTATATTTGATCCTCTCTATATGTATACATTGTATATTGTAATGAAATTTAGTGATAAATAGTAATTATGGAGTGAGACAATTAAAGATGTCATTTAATAAGCAAAAGAAATAATCACCCATTAAAGTTCATATATGACACCACACTCAAAGAAGGATTTGACCTAACTAATGGAATAACGATAGCAACTTTATTCCTGAAATATTACAGATTTCAAATTTTACTCGATCGTATATTCTAGATTGACACCCTTGCAGGCTGCAGCAGCTATCAAAAGAGTATGGAGGATTTAGTAAAAATCTATGCATGGGGTATTCTTTTCCATTGTTGGAAGTTCAAAAACACTTTCAAATATTGCTTATTTGATAATATAAATTAATTTGGCAACCTTTCTTTGGCAAATCTAATATGTAGATCTAGTCAAGTGTATGTGAACCTCCTACGTCGAAATAGAATCCTATATATTTAGTAATAACTGAATTTTCACGTCAAGTCATTTGGAGAGATGCTATAGCACACAATTTCCTTAGCCTTTTATCATGTATTTTCTCTTATTTAATTAAGTTGAAAGTTTTTTCCACGTAAATGGAAAAACAATGAGCTTGAAATAATTGGTTATAGATAAATATAATATATTATTAATTTTTGTACATTGTAATCAAGAACGTACTTATCATGTGATTGTATAAGCGTGGTGTATTTGGAGAAATTTATCCAAATCAGTTGATGTCTTTCTTATATCGTATATATACCTGATTATATGTATATAAAAAATAGTGAATCAGGAAAGATGACAATTTTATATTAAAGATATTAGTTGATATCAATGGAAGTGTAAATGTTGATGATGCCCCAATATAATATGAACACAAAATTAGATTTGAAAAATCGGGACAAATAAATGAAAAATCAAAATGTTTATGTGTACTCAAATAAAGCGATAAAAAAACGAGAGAAATATTTGGCCAATCACAGAATAGGATGGATTAATATATATAATTTTTATTTATAATTTTCTTCTTAGGAGTGATTTGTATTAAATATTAATAATTTTCATTTTTCCTTTTTTATTATGTATATGGACATGCCAAAGATTGTCGGTGCAACCTGTAAAAGTTATCGTTTGAAGAAGTTGAATTTCACTCATAATCATATAATGTTTTAGAAATTCTAAAACCCAATAACACTTTTTAGACATTAATTTGATAAAGATTTCGGTTGGATCATATAAATATTATGACTCTCTTTGGTTTGTTGCGCATTTCTTTAATTGATAATAAAATTCGAACTTCACATGAAAATATGCAACTCATATATTATTTTTTATGTCATGTATTTAATGCTAACTTATATTGTAATAAAGATTATATTTTACACATACTAAGTTGGCAGCCTGCTTCGGGAAGGGGAGTTGACTTACAAATATGACAGCTGAAACTGTAAGAAAAGCTATATATATGAAAAAATAATATAAGCTTCATCACCATTCATTGACTTTCACAATCAAGCTATATATATGAAACTGTAAAGTGTAAAGAAATTTGGGACTTACATTAAAATTTAAATCAACGAGTTGAATGGAGGAATATTAGATTTTGCAGTGGCGGAATATAATCCGATATATTCCTTTGGTTGACTAGAGAAGAGTGAGCAGAGCACGTGTCACGTGCGCATCACATGTTAGCCAGGGGAGCATAGCACGTGCTCTTGCTCTCACACCCCTTACTCCATTAATGCACAATTATTACTCTACACACTTCGCACTTACGTATAAGTTATTACACATTATATATACAACGATTTTGATGTTATTTTTATGCTTTAAGATATTGTATTTACATAATATTCTAAACTAGTGAAACTATTACTCCCTCCGTCGCCAATTTACTTGCTAGTTTTTCTTTTTTGGAACGACCCTCAATTTCCTTCATAGTTTTCCATTTTGAGACATCTCTCAATTTCTTTCCTATTTATTTATGGTAACTATATTCCCAACTTTACCCTCGATAATATCCTTTATTTTTATATCTTTTACCACTCATGGTCCACCATCATTTTTTTTTACCTTCAAACAACTAATTTATTTACACTTTTTACCACATATAACCCACAACTAACTAATTTAATATTAACTATTATGGAACCCTTACTCCACTCACAATATATTCAACAACTTTTATTAAAACTCGTACCGAAGGTTCACAGGAATAGATTTGGGAGACGGAGTGAGTATAAGTTTTTCTATCCTTACAAGATTCATTTTCAAGAATAGATTGTATTATATAGAATTTGTTAAACTAGTCCAACTATAAGGTTATCTTTTTTAACAAAAGGTTTACTATCCACATGGGTAAATTTCGTTTTTTTAGAATTTATCCGATTTCATTTACTACAGTAATTGTTTAATCTTTCCATACATGTTTCTCTGATATATATAATAGCTATGATGCTTTTAATGTTCTAACTCATGTGTTTCTTATTTAACACAATTTTTCACAATCATTTGCAAATATACACTTTTAAGACTTTTAAGATTTCAATATGGTATGAAAATTTACATTTACTTATAACACATCAAATACACAAGTACATAGCCGATGAGATCTAATTTTTAGCAAAGTTGTGACACTAAATGTCTCTCTTTAGTAAAAGTTACTCGTTCGAATCCCACCAACATGTAAGTTGTATTTTTTTAGATATGGATATAGTCTAGTTTGTATTAACTTGGTTATCATGTGGATTCTTAAAGTTCTTAATATTTAGTCAATTAATAGTATAATATGTATTTTATATCTAAAAAAAAAGACAAATACCAACTCCATGCATATTTAAACTTGTTCGGTATTTTAAAATAGCATTAATTTGTCTTGAGATTTTTATATCTCGCGCGCAATCAAGAGTTATAAGAATTCTCGGCTCATTTTAGTTACATTGAATATTGTTTATTATTTATACAGAATTTCTTTTCTTTTTTTCAGTGAAGTTGTGAATTAATTCTAAGATTGGAAGCACAACCAAGAAAGTAACGTACTCTAATAAACATATTTCTCTTTATAAGCTAATCCCTTCTCCAATGGTCCAATTATTGGATATTCCAACTTATTGTTTTTACTTGGTGCTGCAATTCACTTCACCAACTATGGTAAAATTTTAACATTTTTTACTTTTTAAAATTTTGGAATTCTTAATAATTATCTAAAAGTAAGGAGGTAATTCCGTACTGAAAAGAGATGTATAATGGCAAACTCTTATACAATGCTATTACATGCATGCATGAATAGTGAGTAAATGAATTAAGTAGCTCGCGAGCTATTTGGAGCTCGATTTGAAAAAAAAATCGTTCAAAATGATTCGTTAAGTATACCAGCCGAGCTTGAGCTTCAAATTGAGCTCGATAACTTTTCAAACCAAGCTCGAGCTTTAGATGCTCGACTCGTTAGGCTCACGAACATGTTCGAGTTTGAGTATAATCGAGTATGCTCACGAACAGTCTCTTAATCGAGCATAATCAAGCTATTATCCAAAAAATTAGACATGTTATGCTCAAAATGGTTTGAGCTCGAGCCCGAATATGGTGTAAACGAATAATTAGTTAATCAAGTTCGGCTCGACCTCGAGATGTAAACGAGTAATTAGTGAATCGAACTCGAACCAAGGTCGAGCTCTGTTCAAATATATCGAGCCGATCTCGAGCTCAAATTAAGACTCAAATTCGAGTTGAGCCAACTAAAATCTTCACGAACCAAGCTCGAACTTGCTGATATTTGGCTCAGTTTGTGTATGCCCCTATGCATGAAGCATAATAGAAGGAATGATTTCTTTAAATACTGATCAAATGAAATTTATAATCCTTCTATATGATTGTTCTTGTTCGTAGATCAATAGCATTTATCTATCATCAAATCGGTTTTTGTAAAAAGCATTAGGAATTTTGTATAATATCATCTCACATATATAATATCCATAAGACCGGAGTCAGAAAAAAGTGTTGGTGGAACTAAATGTTAAAGTCAATAAGTAGAACTTTAAAATAAAGTTAGAAGTTAATGATATTTTTAATATAATTATAATTTTTTTTAATTATGTCACAATGAATTGACGAAGTTGAATCCTCCACAACATGAGATATTTTGTTATGAAAGAATGATCCATCAAAAAAAAGAATCAATATTAAATAATGAAATACAACTAATTTAAGCTAGAAATTTTTGTGGAAACTATAAATAATTTACTATAAACTAAATATGCCCAATATCAATTGTCCATGCCTCAATTAGGTTTCCTTTTCCGCCTTAATGTTCACATTTCAAAGAATTAAATGCACTTTAATAATTTAATACAATACAATAAATTGAATCATAAATCTGACCAAAATAAAATAAATTTAATTCAATAAAAAATATTAATTTTGATGTTATAGTTATCAATGAAGATAAATATGATTTTTTAAATCAAATTATTCACACCAGTGGGGAAGTTGTAGGATCTTTAATTTTCTAAAAATTAAATAAATAATTATCATGATAGCTAGTAATTTTTTGAAAAATTATAGTGGGACCCAAAATATTGTTTATCACGTATGTCTTTATAAGATGATTTTTATAGCATTTATATTTTCTCAATCACAAACTATTGTCTATCACATTAATATACATATTTGGTTGTAATACGGCCATATACAATATTAATTTATTTATTGTGCATATATTGTTGAATTTAAACTATTTATATTATCAATAAATAGTTATGTATTTGTTTGCTCAAAGAGTCAGAGGGGCTTTCCAAAATTTAAATTTCAGTGATGATGCTATAAATCCTAAATCTTCAAAATTTGTCGTTTCATTTTTTTTGGTTACCATATATATACAAGGCTTATTGAGAAAAAATCAATATAATATACGTTATTTTCGTAGTCAAAGATTTTGAAATTATGGCAGTCGCTCTTTCCATTTTAAGTAATTGAAAGACATTTTCAAGATACCAATTAACCGTTGTAAGTATATTTATCATTGAACTAATTATGTTTGAGAATATAGCTTTGTCGTCTATAGTTTAAACTTTCCATTAATTTCACAATCATTACAGAAAGGGACGACTGTCAGTTCATCATCGAGATTGAGTAATAATATGGCCAATTATTGTCTGATTTAAGAAGGCTAAGATTAATTCACAAGTTTGTAATAAACGGCTAAGATGGACCCATGTCTCATTCGTTATGCATTGTTTGGGATATCAAATCTTGAGAGCCAGCTGGTATTTGTTGGCAAATGATCTTTCTAAATTATTTAAACTAAAATGAACACATTTTTACCATTGATTTACCAATTTGAATGGCTAATTTCTTCAATCGGGAGACTTAGGGAACAACCTTTTATGTTTAAAGATAAGAGGACCTAGATTTTATACTGATAAGCATTTGACTTCATACTAAACAAGGAAAATATAATATTTTGATTGGTCTAAATATTGATTAAAAAGAAGCACCTGAAATTCTCATATACTTTCAAGTTGCAAGGGCATGCTTGTCAAAAGGTATAAAGTCAAACGGATGTAAAATTTTAAATTAGTACGTTTTGTATATATCATTTAAAGTTTCGAGACATGAATGCATGAGAATGTATTTCGTACAAAAGTTAGAGTAAACCCTAATTTAAAAATGAAAATAAAGTGAATAGGTGGTGGTATTTGTAGAGATCCACGCCCCAATCCCCCTTCCTCAATTACGTTTATCTAATTAAAAGATTCTTGATGTGTGCCCAATCCTAAAATTGGAAACGATTATGTAAGTTCTGTAAGTTCTCAAATTAAATACTTAATTCGTCCATCAAATCCATTCATTTAATTTCATTTTGGTACTTTCATAAAAAATATTCATTTTCTTTTTTTGGAAACATCAACTTCATAGTTTATCCTAAACAATAAACATATCCATTTAATTATAAAAAAAATCACATATAGCCCATATTTTTACACTACTATCCATTAATATATTTATTTATTATCCATATTTTAATTCCACTATCCATTAATCTATTTATTTATTATCTTCATTCACTTTACGCTCATTAGAATTTATTAAAATCTGTGCCACAAAAATAAATAAATAGATATGGTGTAAGGAGAGAGTATTGTGCAAGTCTTGTGTCATGATTGTAAAATTCGTTCGATAATACATATATTTGAAGTCAAACACAATCAAATATCAATAGAAAAGTGAATATAGTATTGTATAAGTGCTTTAGTTCAGATATAGATATTGTTGGATGGATCTTCACCTATCATATGACACAAGATTTTGTTATAAATATAAGAACTTAGGAGTGGCATTGTATCAGATGATACTTATATATATATATATATATATATATATATATATATATAGTGAGTTTTAATTTTTTTTAGTGTCCGTGGAATTTGGATTCGGTATGGTAGAGTGGCAAAAGGCGGGTGGGTTTGGCCGGCCTACTAACGGGCTTGTGGTTTTACCGGGTTGGGTGGCCGGCCCGAAATAATATCGGTGAAAATTTGGTAGTCACCCCATCGGGCCATCGGACCCCGGCAAAACCCCCCCGATATTTAATTTAATAATATATTATTTTTAATTTCAAAAAAATATGATAATAATAAATAAATTAAATCTACTAACATCAATTTCAAAGTAAATAAGATAAATTACGTCTACTAACATCAATTCCAAAATAAATAAATTAAATTAAATTAAATCTACTAACAAGTCTAATATCAATTTCAACGTAAATAAGATAAATTTAAAGTTACAAATATCATCAAACATCAAACATCGACCTTAAAGAAATGTAATAGAGAGTGTGATGGATGAAAGGATGAGTTTTTAATAGTCATTCATTTTATTTTTTATATTTACTATTTAGTATTTACTACTAATATAAAATATTAAAACTTTAAATGTGTGGGGGGCTTTTAGCAAAAACCCGGCTTTTAGCCCCAAAGCGATGGCCAGCCGGCTATGTGGTGACTTTTAGGCTCGGTTTTTCGGGCCACTATTTTCTGAGCCCAACCCGACCCCCGGTGCCTGGGCGACCCATCGGTAGCCAATTTTGACTCTAGGGTATGGATACTATTTGCTAATTAATTTCGAGCATCGTGACACAGTAAAACAAGTAAAATAAAAATAATATTCGCAAACTAATATATAGGAATAGGACACGGTAAAATAATACTATAAAGTATGTAAAATATTTAATAAAGTCCTTATTGTATTGACATGATACAAAAGAATTTTTGTACATACGAAACTATCCAGCTTCATAGATGTTCTCCATGTATTAAGTTTCATCAAATAGTCAACAAATTAAACATGAGTTTTGCTGTAATTAAATATATATATATATATATAGGGGATGGATCAAATGAGAACCATATAAAATTTAGGAACTAAGAACTAATCCTCACCTTTCATTTGATTTAATCTTGTGGTTGACAATACATATCCATATTTAATACTTTATAATAACCGAAAATGGCTGAAGGTTAAATTAGTAAATCATCCAAAAGGTATTAACGTTTCTATTCCTTAAATCATGGGATTTGATATCTATTAAATCTGTATCCTTTATTTGTATATGTAATATTATTATTACCGTAATCTTCATCCCGTCCAACCTCGTATACAGACTAACAATGGAAGCAACATGTTTCTTTCGTTCTTTGTTGTTTAGTATTTCTTATATCTTCATAAAATTCGTCTTCCGATTTCGTATGCATAATAAACGTATTTCATATGCATAATAAACGTATTTCATATGCATAACCATTTATCAGAGGGAAATGAATACAATACGTCTTCCGATTTCGTATACATAATAGACGTATTTCATATGCATAATAAACGTATTTCATATGCATAACCATTTATCGGAGGAAATGAATACAACACGTCTTCCGATTTCGTATGCATAATAGACGTATTTCATATGTATAATAAACGTATTTCATATGCATAAAAATTGGAATGGAGGCCGATAGAGAAAAATTTTCGGACCGATGTTTTGCGATTAATAATGGGCGTGAATAGTTAGGGCAAATTTACCATTAGGGAGATGAGAGGAGATGAAGCGGTTCGAGTAAATTTCGGAGGAGAGAGAGTTACGTTTACGTGTACTAAATTTACTAAAACACCCTTATTCAAAGGTAAAAGCGAAGGCGTGTATTAATAATTAAATTGAGAAGATTTACTTTATTTACAGATTATTAATCTCAACCATTAAATCTACTAATCTTGATGGTGTAGATTAGTTCCTATTTCTCTACATAGGGGTGGTTCCTCTAAAAAATAAAAAAACGCCGCAGTACTCCTGTGCGGCCATCTTTAGGAATGGAATTGTATGATCCTAGACTTGATTTCTGCAATTCTGGATTGGGGTATAAAAGCTTGAAACTTAAAATTTTATACTTTTTTTGACGAGTATATGCTGATATTTTTCTGGACGAGTATAGGCTTTTTATTCACTCATTATAAATTTAAAATTTTATATTTGTAATTTTTGTTAAATATTTTTATTTTTACTCCTAGGTCTAGCCTTGTCTGTTGTTTTTTTGTTTGTTTATTACTAGATTTAGGGTAGATTCTAGCTATCCTTAAAAAGGAATGAAGATTTGGTATTTTAAGGAAAATTAATTTAATTTGACACTTTTTTTAATACTATTTTGGATCATTAGTACTCACTTAATTTACATCTAATTAAAGTAAATTATCAATTAGTACTTGATTATAATGATGTGAAAGACGAGTTAAAAATATTACTATATGAAACAAATTAATTTAAAAATAGTACTTTTTGAGTGATAAAATATAATTGAGCTGGCACAACTTTAATAAAAAATAATCAATAATTTATAATTTTGAAATATATATAAACATAAATAAGATTTTTTGATTTTTTAGTACTATTTTTTGGTGAGCATTTTTATAGTAATGTTAGTTGAGCCTCCTAAACAAGTATCTAGCTCCCATGGATGCAAATTTATGTTAGTTGAAATGAGTTAGACTCATCAAGAATTCACTCTTGAGTGGAAGTTTACATATAAATTCATGTAATTGTGCGTTCGATCCGATCAAACTTTACAAGTACATAATAGATATAATGTGTATATGTAACATGTAATATATGAGACATAAGTACACCATCATAATTGGCGTGATAGTTGAAATAATTCTGTATTGGTACTATATAATGGATGAAATACATACTCCCTTCGTCCCCCATATTCCTTCATAGTTTTCCTTTTTGGGACGTCCCCCAATTTCATTCCTATCTATTTATGGAAATTATCTTTCCAACTTTACCCTCAATAATATTCTTTATTTACATATTTTACCACCTATGGCCCACCACTATTTCTCTTTTCTACCCTCAACAACCTATTTATTTACACTTTTTACCACCCACACCCACCACTAACTAATTTAATATTATATTAATGTGGGATATATTCCACTCACAATACACTCAGCAGTTTTATTATTCAACCCCATATTCTAGGAAGGAATATGGGGGACGGAGGGAGTACATGATAAGTAGTTGGATTAGCAAATAGATTAGTGAATACATACTAGTTAACACTTACTACACTCTACTCCACTCCAGTCATATAGCAAAAAGTTTGAACATCACGTTTACGGACTTGATTCAATTGATTAAAAGATGGTACATTTAAGAGCACGGAAATTGAATATGTCCTCATGGACCTTAGCAAATTTAGAATAAGAAAATTGAATATATCATGAGATATTGAAAGCAAAAGCTGCTGTTTTAAAACTTTGGCAAACATTCTATTTGTTTCAGTAGAAACTCCTTTTCATCTGATTGACAGCTCACAGAAGATAGGGTAGGCCTGTCGCAGTGAATAACTCTCTCCTCGGCCATTTTGGACTAAACTAGACAAAGAAATTAGTTGGAAGTTGTAACACCAACCCACTCCCACCCCAATCTAACTACGATTAACTGTTAAACCATGTTATTAATCACTTAATTTGAAACTGCTAATCTCTTCGGAGCAAGATCAAAAAAATACTTAAAAATAATCCCAACAGAGAGAGAGAGAGAGAGAAAAAGAAATGACACAGAAAAACTCCAGCTTTTCTTTGATTAAACCCCATTAAAAAAGTGCAATTTTTGGATTGCCAGAAGGCCAAATTGGTTAAATTTCATTTATTGCTTCAGCTCCAAGTACTTGGTGCTCATTTTCGTGTATGTATTTGCTGTTTGTGGAGTTTGATTTAATGTGTGCATTCTTTGGGATTGATTTGCTCATCGGTAGGAAAAGCGGCAGAAGATCCAAAAATTAGGTTAATGTCATTGCATCATCTTGTAACATGTGTTTGCTTTATATTTAGTCTTGAAGCACCAGTTTGACTTGAGCGACGGCGAGATTCCTCTATGTTTGAGGATTCGATGATTCAGTGAGATTCTGTAAATGCGCTTCCCGGGGTGTCAGTCTAGAAATCAGGAATTTAGAGAGAGAGAGGTTTGGGCTTCGAGATTGGTGAAGATGGAATCAAAAATGGATCAGTATGAGCTCATGGAGCAGATTGGGCGTGGAGCTTTTGGTGCTGCCATTTTAGTCAATCACAAATTGGAGAGGAAGAAGTATGAGTTCGAAACGAGACAATCTAATGCTGATTTTCAATATATGGAAAAATCTGTGGTTCTTGTATGTCCTTTTTCCTGATTTTGGAAATGTCACTGATAGGTATGTGCTCAAGAAGATTCGGTTAGCTCGGCAAACGGAGCGTTGCCGGAGATCAGCTCACCAAGAGGTGAAACTGCTTTTTCCTTTGATTTCTCTTGGACATCGTTTGACTGATTCCGATCGGCTTAGTTAATGCTATCTATACTTTCTTTGTTTGGTAACTGCTTTTTCTTCCATTTGGAAAGAATTTGCTTGCAAATTTGGTGTTCTTTATGTATTTGTTATCCTTGTCAATGTTTTGGGAATCTTGGTTAATTGTTGAGTACCTTTCACTATCTGTTTGAAGAATGCATCATGGGTTACTTGGTAAATGAAGTGAATTTTATGCAATAATTGTTGTCAATTTCCTAAGCAATTTTTAGCACTCGGGAGTCTCAACCATCTTGCCGGAATTCACCGCGAATTTTTTCGTCTGTCATGTGCTATAATCACGTTTTTTTGGTTGGTGCGTAATATTGCTCGTCTAGGAATTGATAGAGGTATTTTCTGGTTAATTGAAATATGCAGATGGCTTTAATTGCACGGATACAACACCCATACATTGTTGAGTTCAAGGAAGCTTGGGTAGAGAAGGTAATTCTCCTTGAAGCTTCTAATTCTAGTTCTAATATAATTCAATGACTAATTTTGGCTTTGGTAAACTTTTATTATGTAAACTTTCGTACTGAAAAATCTTGTCGAAAAATATAACAGGGTTGCTATGTCTGCATAGTTACTGGCTACTGTGAGGGCGGTGACATGTAAGTGTTACTATGGTGCAATTCTAAACAGGAAGGAAATGCATTTCTATACTGATATGTGCTTTTTTTCAACATAATATTTCGATGATTGAACTGTAACAGGGCTGAGATGATGAAAAAAGCCAATGGCCAGTACTTTCCTGAGGAGGTTTGAGTTCCTACTATTCACATGTATTGCTCTTTCTTGATTTATAATATGCATTTGATAAATATGCTTTTCTGTTTAATCATGGCTCTCTGTAGAAACTGTTGAAGTGGTTTGCTCAACTATTGTTGGCAGTCGAGTATCTGCACTCCAACTATGTTCTGCACCGGGATCTCAAAGTAAGCATCGTTCACTTGATTCCTTATTATGTTCTTTAATAGTCTTACAAGATTTGGGGGGACTGATCTCCTTTGCACTTTGTTGCAGTGCTCAAATATCTTTCTTACCAAAGATCAAGGTGTTCGTTTGGGTAAGTGAAGAGAGGAACCAAATTGTATTATCTTACTGAAGATTCTGATACTGCAAAAAATCACTCGCCTATAATCAAGGGGAAAAAGAAACAATCTCATCCTAAACATAAACCAGTAAAAAAAAGTTCTCTAAAATGATGTTGATAGAAATGAATAACACATATTCATAATCCCGAGTTTCAACAAGATTTTCTGTTTTCGAGAAAGAATCTGAAATTCTACTCTCCTCCTCAAGCTAGGTTTTAGATGTTGATTAAGCCTAGCTTGGAACTAAATTGTTCAAACAATTTCTTGTAAACTGCCTTAGTGAGGATACCTGCTAGTCTGCTACCTGTCAACCAAAGGAGATGTACACTAAGGAAATTATGCCCGGTTCTATTTTCTTCTTAATAAAATGCCGATCATGCTTCAAATCTTTTGTTTATTCATTCTTCATGGTCAAATTGATTCTTTATAGGCTATGTGAAAAGAATAATTAGCTCTTGAAAGGCTCTTTTGAATCATATTTATGCACATATGCCTAGCGCCAAAGCCGTGAGTTCTACTTCTACAGTACTTTGAGATGCTAAAAGTTGATCGACTTCGATCACAGATCCAGCCAAATGAGCATCATTGAATATTTTGACTTCTCTACAAGAAATTCCTCTCGGAATAAGGTCCTTCAATAAGAGTCGATTTTTAGCTACTTCCATCTCAAAAAAATTAGTTAAGATTGCCCTGAGTTTTAATCTCAAACTCGTTAGATAAGAATCCTTTTTTAACTTAAGAATTTATTCTTCATGGCCACCTCTTTCAATATTATATTCTCCACAATATGACTCCATAATGAACATGGTGTCATCTTTTTATACTGTCAGAATTATACTGTGAGAGTTAAAATTCTTTGATAGACTTCTGAATCATCCAAACCAAGCCTTTGAAGATTGCCTGAGGCAATATTATGATTTCTTATGCTTATACCTTGTTCCTAGTGATCTGTGTAGCATTCTGGGGAAATTTTCATGTACATTTCATCCTTAAGAATCCCATGGAAGAAATGCATTATTCACATCTAGTTGTTTTAATGGCCAGTCAAGGTTGGCAGCTAGTGACAGTATGTAGATTGCATGGTGGCTACAGGGGCAAAAGTTTCTATTTAATCAATTGTGTAGGACTAAGCAACTTTGAACTTATGCATGCTTCTATTTGCATTGTTTTTGACTGGAAAGTTTGTAAGTTCACTAACTGATAGAAGATTACAGTCAAGTTTTGGAATACAAATAACTGAATGTATAGAAAGGTCTTTAATAATAATGATGGAAGATGGACCACCAGCTCCTTGGTGATGGATCCATCAATTCGTTGTGAGATTCTCATAGATGGGATAAAAGAGATTTCCAACCCCATTTATTAGAGTCTACAATCCATGAATTCATTTTCATTTGTCAACAGTAAGAGCTTTCAATAATTACCTTTCTGTGCCAAAGCTCCAATTCCAAATGTATTGATGGTTGTTAGAGGGGTAGTCGTGGCAGGAAAAATCACCCTTTCACTCTCTGTAAGATACGATCATGTAATTTTTACCATCCATTTTACCCCCTGCTTTAGAAAATTGACTATATCATCATCCGCTGTTGGGCACTGGGGACGTGTCCTCTGAACTAGAGATTCCTTTTTTTAGCAGAAGCAGAGGTTACTTCAAAATGTCACATGGTTTGACTACGACTATATACTATTGTCTAGTGAATTATTGAATTTTCTACTTATGTCTTGGCTCTGATTCCATGACATGAAAGTGAAGAATGTCATATGGTACAATATGCAGGAGAAGAAAATACTTACTCACCTTAAATCATGTAAAAGAAATCAATCTCATACTAATCAAGACAAATTAAACCAACGTCCCTAAAACAGATGCTTAATAGAAAGAGAGAAATACATACAGAATTTCTCCCTTTTAGCATTGGAATTTTGTTTCTGAAAAACAAAATGAAATTCTTTAGTAAGCTTGATGATTTTATATTGCTGTATTTCAGAACCTTACTAACTAAAATGCATGTTCAGAAAAATGATTGACTTTGAACTTTCCCTATTGAGCAGGTGATTTTGGGCTTGCTAAAACATTGAAGGCAGATGACTTGGCTTCTTCAGTATGTGTTTAATATTGCATCTATACAAAACGGAATTTTTAAATGCTGTGTTTTGTTGTTTTTCCCTTAATTATTTTGTTGGAATCCTTGGAAGATAATATTTTATAAACCTGGTTATAATTAGAAAAAGAAGAAATTGAGTTTACTTCAAAAATTGACTCAATTAATTGTTTCTTTCATATTATGGGCATGCAGCTGTAGAATCCTTCAGTGAAAAAACGAAATTATTACCTATAGAAGGTTACCACTATAGAAATTTTCATGCAATTTATGACGGAACATGAATAATTCTTTGTCCTCTCAAGAGTCTTAAATTTTATAAAATCTGCTGTTGGCTGCTAAGATTGTACATACTAGCTTATTGTCCTAAAGCAACAAACACTGTAATGCATTTCATGTAGCATATCATCTGAAAATAGCATAATTTTCATCTGTTTTACTGTTCAGCGAATTCTAGTACTAATTTACTGAAATCGAGCTGTTTTCTTCTTAATTTTTGCTCAGGTAGTTGGGACTCCCAATTACATGTGTCCTGAACTTCTGGCTGACATTCCGTATGGATTTAAGTCTGACATTTGGTCTCTTGGTATGTTGATGGTCAATTTCTCTCAACTCGAACTCCCGCTGAATAAGGCTTGCCATTTTGTAACGTTTCATTTGTCAATTAGGTTGCTGTATGTATGAAATGGCTGCTCATCGCCCTGCTTTCAAGGCTTTTGTAATATTTCTAGTCCTTATTTTGTTCAGTTGCATCTTTTCCCGTACTGAAGACCTAATGCTCCTGAGTATTATAGACATTACCTTTTTTTCTGTTTTATATATATCTTTCTGAACTCATCTTTATAATGAATAGCTGCCTTCATATTTCAGGATATGGCTGGACTAATAAGCAAGATTAATCGATCATCGATTGGCCCATTGCCTCCCTGCTACTCCCCATCCTTGTAAGCATATTTGGTCTATGTTGATTTTTTCCCCCATGCTATAATATCCTTGATTTTTTTCTCATTCATACTGCTTGATTAGAGATGCATTTGGCCTATCTTTGCATTTCTTATTGCTCTGCAGTGATCTTTTAAATGTTTTTTCATAGAAACGAAATATAGCCTTCTCTTTGTCCCTTTATACAATTCAAGGGTAAAGAAAGTACATTACTATGTTCAGATATAAAATTAAATTGTGAAAGTTCCAAAAACAGTAAGCAGAGGGGGATAATGTAGGTCGGAGTTTATATCTGTTTATTAATGTTATCATTTCTCCGGAGTGAGAGTATAGAATCTTAACTGAAATGGTGTTTTATTCAACAGGAAAACGCTAATCAAGAGCATGCTACGAAAAAACCCCGAACATCGGTCAAGTGTAAGAACCTCCTTTACGTTCCTTTACATTTGTTCGTATTTGTAAACAAGGCCTTACAAAAATCTGATTTCAATATTTTGTCAGGCATCTGAGCTACTGAAACACCCATATCTACAGCCTTACGTGGATCAATACCGCCCATCCTATAAACCTATTGCTGCCATTACACTCGAGAAACGTCCTTCTGCTGATCGAGTAAGTCGAAAGAATATGGCCGAGAGCCAAAGCAGCAGCAGTTCATGCAGCGACAGAGACAGCTTAGTCTCGACCGAGAAGAATATAGTGCACCGTGGCCATAATGCCCCCGATACGGAGACAGCTTCAGTTGATGACAATGTTGATTGTAGGTCACTTCCGAAGACTGAGGGCCTACATGTTATGGACTCATCACCCGTAAATACCAAGGAACATGATGGCAATGAAATGAAGCAGCCCAAAACAATTAAAAATATTATGATAGCTCTCAAGGAAGGGAAGAACAGAGAAAATAGCTCTCCACTTAGAAGCCATCATGCGAAACCGAGCAGCGCTAGCTACCAGAGAATGAATATCGAAGCATCTCCACGAGTCACGAAACAACCGAGTCCCGTCAATTATGGTCCCAAGGGTAATGCAGAAGCACCAGCAAAGATGAAATCTGATTCCAATAAACGAGTACAAGGAATGCCTTCCTTGAAGCATCAGGTAGTAAAAAGTTTTTTGGTTCCTTCATTTTCCTTCTCCCCCTCCCCTCGACCAAAACTGGTTTATATTCTGTGTTGACCAACCTCTGTAGCTACCTGTCGCGGAAACCCCTCCGAAGACCAAGGCTAGACACGATGGTATCCCTCCCTCCGGTCTCCTAAAGCCCGTTGCTGAAGAAGGAGTTTCAACGAGGGCGAGACAGAAAACGCCTCCTACCCTCTCTAGAAGGCCATCGTTTCCTGTATGCATGCGGCAAGCAGCACGTGACGTTCCAAATTGCGTGAATGATAGCATGAAGCCTGGTCCTAACGATCTTCAAGATCCTGAAATCATGAAATTGGTGCCTTACGGCTGCTCTTCACATATTTCGAGGGAAAATACGCAGCACTCGAAAAGGTCTCTAGCTGCAGGTTCGAGGAGAGTGCAGACTGAGAGCGGCAACTCGGCGTCTTCTTCAGTATCTATCCAAGGTTTCGAGCTCTCTGATGATGCAGCGAATCCTTTTGTTAGCTCATCAGAAGAGTTGCTTCACAGTCCTGAGCAAGCTACCATATACAAAATTATGAACTCTCCTTTCCCCCCGGAAAGGATAGGAAATTGCTTTGGGGAGCATCATGAGGCGAACTGTGAAACTAGAAAATATCAAACCTTTGAAGTTGAAATAAACGAGTCCAGACCCAGCTGCTCCACCCGCTCCTCGTCACAATCTGAAGGAGTAGAAAAATTGTTGCCTGGATGTCGTGGGAATAACTATGCATCGACAGTATGCTCCTCTGGTAAACTACAAGAACGGTTGGATGATAAACTTATGAATGTCAATGCTCGTGAGGAGAGAACGAGTCCGACTGCCCATACGAAGATCTCATTTTGCATCACGGAAGATATACCTTTGGGTGGAGAAGATGCTGCGACCATCAGTAGGCCTGATCCTGTGACCAAGTCAGACTTCACCTCACCATCAAGCATTGTCGATGAGTTCATGATCAAGAAACTCATTTCTTCCAAGTGCTCCTCTTCTGCCGCCCTTTCCATTCCACCAAATCAGAAGAGTTCGTTGCCAGACAGAGGCTTTCCTGAGCAAAATGCAGTTGATGGAACGCCAGCTTTTGCCAATACCCCACCAGCTCCGAATGAAGTGATACACGTGGTATGTCACAGCAGCGTCCAAGCTGCGACCGAGCATCCAGTGGCACAAAATCCGGAGCAAGATTCATATGTGGCTGGAAATGAGGTTGGTTTGAAAGATCCAGCTTCTTCATTAGCCCCCAAACCATCCACAGCCTCCGTAACTCTTGCTTCCAAATCTACTTCAAATCTCTTTGAAAATCCTGTCACCAAGGAAATAGATGTGACAACCACGACTGCTAACCTGGTGGTTGAAAATTCAGAGCCTTCTGAACCCGAACCACCAAAATCGAACCCTCCTTCAGCTCGGGAAGAAGCACCACCAGTGAAGGAAACTTTAGATGTCAATTCCCTCAGGCAAAGGGCAGAGGCGCTCGAAGGGCTGCTAGAACTGTCTGCTGACTTGCTTCAGCAGAATCGGCTGGAAGAACTCACGGTTGTCCTGAAACCTTTCGGACGTGAAAAGGTGTCTCCAAGGGATACAGCAATCTGGCTGGCTAAAAGCCTCAAAGGGATGATGCTAGAAGAGGGAGGACGCAATCTGTAAATGCCGGTAGATCTATTCTTTCTCTTCTTTGCTCATTAGTTGAGGTTTACGTATATAGCTTCTGAACCTTTCTCGTGACAGCCTAAAACCTTTGCCTTTTACTTTTCTATTTGTTCTTTATTTTCTATATTTGTCAATGCAATGCATGTTGTATATAATCTTGCAACTCAATATTTTTTGCCTTATCCTTGCAAATGCTATGTAAAAACATGTTTCTTTTGATATGTGTGAGATTCTTGGGATGTTGTGCTCCATTTTCATATAAGCTTCCACCTCAATTATGTATGGAATTCGGCTGGTTGCCATTATATTCTGTTACTTTGTACCAAATCGAGATTTGATTTATGTCTTGTGTATGGGTATTTTATTAGAACGAACAAAAAAATTATTAGTAGAGATGTGTGGAATCTTTGGATGTTAAATTAACAGAAATCTGTTGTTTGAGCAGAAATAATGAGTTTGGCAGTACTAAAGCATGAAGGGGTTATGTCTTACCATAAGCCTCTTTTTTATAAATATTAGTATTATTTACTTACTTACTTTGTTAGCAGGATCATGAAGCATATACTTTTAAACTTTACCAGAAATAGATTCTTAGCCACACTTACGAGTCATTCTTGTGTTATTTTGAGATATAAGTGTATAGGGATGAGTTATTGGCAGAACACATATATTGTGAATGTATAAAGTTAATGTACTAGATTTAGTGTAACAATTTTATATGTTCGTTGCAATGACATTGTTGTGCAATAATTTTATATATCCACTGCAGTAGTCTTACATTCTCACCAATATATGTATTTCTATATGATCTAAATTAATATATATATATATATATATATATATATATATATATATATATATATATATATATATAGGGTTGGGTTATAATACAAACCCCTTAAAATAAGAAATAAGAATTCATCTTGATCATCCATTTACCATTAATCAATGGTTAAAGATTAAGTTATCACATTCCCTATAATTATGAGGCGGTTATTTTCGTAATATTACGTAATTACCATTATACCCTAATTTGATTTAATCACAACCACATCTTCAAAATCAATGGTTCAAATTTGTTCTCATTTCTTATTTTGAATGTGTTTTATTTGAAACAATCATATATATATATATATATATATATATAGGGAGGGGTTATCATAAAAACTACTCTTAGTGTAAAAACATAGAACTAATTATAGCCATTGATTAAACATCAATCAACCGTCCAAAGCTTATATTAAATTCTTTCACGGTAAGCGTCTCTTTGCATTCAGTTAATATATTGAAGGGTAATAAAGTAAATTTCTAGTTAAATGAAAATGAATCTCGGTAATCAAGATACACAAAATCAATTCCATATCTGTATCACACACGGTTGATATGCAACATTTATTACTGATTAAATTAATGAGTCTTTTTGTCTTCCAAATGAATACTTACCGCACAAAACAATTATCGAGGCTTGAAGATATAGGGTTTACGCATTCGAAAGCTTCAGAATCTTAAAACTAAATCTGCATTATTGATAGAAAATGGCGCCGAGAGGAACTCGAAAATCACTGAAAAAATGCGCAGGTATGAACAATTGATCAACAATGTAAAAATATTTTAGTTGTTCTTGCTATTCGAATGTTGAACAAAATTTTCAGTTTTTACTGTTCTTCAAATGGTGAAACAAAATTTTATATGCATAAAATGATTCATTCGATTCAAATCGATGAAAGTTTTGTTAATAATATGTAGTATTCATTTTTGTATTGAAAATATTATTTGAATAGAAAATGTTTGGTTTGCATTTTTGTATATCTGGGTATGTGAAGAAAGGGTGTGGTCCCAATTTTTTTTGTATAACTGTAAACTATGTGAAATGAATAAGAACGACCATTTTTTACGGTAATTAAAATTTCTTCAAAGTACTTGTTATACTCAGTGAATGAATATGACATTTTTTTGAGTTTGTATGTTTCGACATTAAAGCAACTATTTGGTTGTTGTTTGAGTTCGTTTCAACATTACAGCAACTCAGTAAAATTTGTCGCTTTCATTTACTATTGTATCATTATTTTGTAAAAAAGTATGTGGTCCCAATCTTGTTTGTGTTAATGTATAGTTCTATTATGAATTTTATAGTGAAATATTCGTATTTTATGAATTGAAGTAATCCAAAAAGAGTTGTTCTTTATGTTGAATTTTATTATAAATTTTGTATGTTACCTTTCTTGTTGTATAAATTATTTGTAAATTTGTAGAATGTTGTTATGTACTGGATGAAGTAACATAAATATTATGTATTTTATGAATGGTTGTTTAATAAAATGAATATGTCGTCTCTTTCTACTGTATATGTTGTTTAATATAATGAATATTGTGAACATACATCGATTTATAAGATTATTTTGTCAAGGTGTGTTTGATGTGTATGCATTTGTTGATTTAAACAAATGAATAATGTGTGCTTTTAAATGCATTTATGTGTGTATTTATGATATTAGATCAAAATTTACTTTATATTGAAATTTTATGCATGAACAGAGACTAGTAAACCATCTGCATATTTCTATTGTATATGTTGATTTGAACTTCATGTGGTTGAACTTGTGGTTTATGGTTCAGGTGAACAAGATGGTATTTTGATAACAATTACATTGGAATTATGTGTAAAAGTACAATTTGATGTAATTGTTTTGTTTTTGGGTGTTGTTATGTCCAATGAAATGTGCACGTGTTATGTCCAATGAAATGTAAAATGTGATCTTTTGGATTTGTTTTTGGACTTATTTATGGAATTTTACAGCTTTTGTTTGGTTATGTGTACGAAGAGACATGACAAAACTTCTTATGGAGTATTACTCATAAATCACTCTGTTTGTTTATTTTTTTCGCAATTTAGTAAATGAATATTTTGTCTTTTTATTTGCATAACCACTGATATTACAATGAATAATATCAGTTGATATATATTGGTAAAAACGTTTATATGTTGTCATGATCCAGGATATTTCAGGTGGATGTAAAGATATTGTGCATCGCGATAATGTCTTAACAGTGAATAAGGTGTGTAATATGTATGTTGGGATGTTTCATCTTTTGCTATATGTATGTTGGGATGTCCTAACAGTGAATAAGGTGTGTAATAGTCTTGTTTATGTATATACGTAAATGCGAATAAGTTGGTGTTATTGTTGTGCTTATGTTGTTGCTGTGAAAAAAAATTGTTAATCCAAATTTATGGATGATGGTTGCAATACATTTGTTTCTATGAGCGATTCTGAATGTTGTGATATTATGAAATGTTGTAATACATAGCTTTCCAGATGCAATTATGCTGTTTTTAAGTTTGCATCTACTTTATTATTATACACAAATATAATAAATGTTGATTATAAATGAATCCGATTGAAACTTAAATGCATAATACAACGTAAAATGTTAACATAATTTATGGATATGTTTGTAATATGAACAAAATTTATATGCTGACACGATCCAGGTAATTTTGATGGTTTGAAATATTTGCAAATGGATTTGATGAATAAAATTGACATATTTTTAAGTTGCATCTTATGTTTGTTAATTGTTTTTCTGCACTTGAGTAAATGAATATTTTTGCCTTTTTATCTGCATAAATACTGTTATTGAAATGAATAATATCATTTAATATATATATGTAAAAACGTGTATATGTTGTCATGATCCAGGAGATTTCAGGTGGATGTAAAGATATTGTGCATCGCGATAATGTCCTAACTGTGAGTAAGGTGTGTAATATGTATGTTTTGTTGTTTCATCTTGTGTTTGTTCATTTTGTATAAATACTCATCTTTAAATATATTCATTGTTCAATATGCATCAGTGCAACAAGATTGTAAACAAAATATATTGTGTGCAAATATATTTTAATGTTCGTTTGCTTGCCTTGTGTGTTGTTACCAGAATTATATGTTCATGTCTTGTTTATGTATATACGTAAATGTGAATAAGTTGGCGTTATTGATGTGCTTATGTTGGTGTTGTGAAAAAGATCTGTTAATTTGGAAAATCATCAAAGCAACTGAAGTTACTCAGAGCACGATACTGCGTAGCTCTTCTGAGTTGGGATTCAAATGTTGTGAAGCACGAAGTGACAATAAGTGCACAGTGTTACTACAACGAGATGCTCAATACTCCAAACTTCAAGATTGAAGATGCATTAGTGGTGTGAAGATAACTTGTCTCAATTATTGTGAAGCACTATGTAACAATAACTGCTGAATGTTTTATGAAACTTATTATCCGAATTGACCCTATTATGTTAATTACTTTTAATTTATAGTTTTTTACTCAATTTATTTGATCACTCATAATGTATCATTTACATTTATTGACTGTATGGTGTCGGATGCAGAATAATTTAATTTTTTGTGTCAATTACATCTTCGTATTTATGATTAGTATCATATTATAGAACTAATTATGACTTTTGTGCTGGAAAATCTATAAATGTTCATTGCATGAATTGTTTTATTTAATTCAATCGTTGTGCTAATTCCAATCACAGCCGTTTATTTTGTTGCAAACAACCATTATGAATGGTTCTATGTTTTTATTATAATTAACTAATTATCATAATAACATACTAAATATTCATAACGTTTAAACTATGGATTACTGATCAATATCGGTTAATGGTATTAATATGGTTGTATGCATAGTTAATATTAAGAACACAAGTGATGAATTACGCACATACAACACATATATAGATATCGAAGATACATATTCTTCTACCGGAATACGAATAATTAAACAAAGTTTTATTTTTTTTTATAACATTTTGAAGTGGATACTGGAATATTTGTTGTTTACATAAACAACTAATTGCGCAAACAGCTCACGATTTTGAATCTGAATAATATCGCATCCTTAATGAATATTGAGTTCCTAAATTACGAATGAATCACATACATAAATTAATCTATGCATTATGGAAAAACATCGGTTATGGATATGAATATGATTTTATATTTAGTGAATATTAATAACACAAGTTAAGAATTACGCACGTAAAATACATAAATATATATCGAATAGACATAACATTCTACCGTAATATGAATAATTAAACAAAATTTTATATAATTTGGATAAATGTTGAAGTGATTACTGCAATATTTGTTGTTTATATAAACTACGGATTACGCAACAACTCACGGCTATGGATATGAATATTATCGCATCCTTCGAATATTGAGTTCATAATGTACGAATGAATCACATACAAAATTAATATATGAATTACGGTACAACAATGTGTATGGATATGAATATGGTTTTATACATATGTGAATAATATCGCATCATCCAAATAATGTCATAATTATAGCTTCAGTAAACAATTAATAACGGACAACGGTTTTCAATATGAATATGTTTGTATATATATTTAATATTAAGTGTAAATATGACGAATCATGCATAGACCACACATAAAACATATTTCGAATCTTAAAAAAATCTACCGGAATAGCGTTGATGAATAAAATATATATCTAAATTAAATAAGACAATAAAACATGTATAGATATTTAACTCCATATATAACAAATTCATTATCAGAAATAATGCCATACTAACAGCATCCATAATCCCATCAATTATGCATCCAAAAACGGAAAACAGTTACAAACGTGAACCAAAATTACTTTGTTAACCTTTTAGTCCAACTATTACTATGTATTAACGGAAATTCTGTCCCTAAATTACTATTAATCAGATCCGTTTATCTCTTGAAATCAACCATCATGATTGGTTCTATGTTTTTATGATAATTTTGGTTCTTATTTGAACCAAAGTCTATATATATATATATATGAGTTGATTATTGTGAAAATTTTATCTTTTTTGACAACTTAAGAAAGTGTACATGTATAAAATTGATTCACAAAATTTATAAAGTTATATACAATGAAACATCTAAATTTTTTATATTGTGCAACAATCTTAGAATGTTTTTATTATACACAACTTTATTCATTCATAATTATACATACAAATTTGAATAATTGCAATAATTTATAATATATGTCAAAATCAAAATCAATTGATTATCTTTTTAACAATTAATCCTAATTATGATTGAATTCTAAAATATAAATAAAGTATATCGGTAAAAAAAAAATACAATACAATTAAGACTTCCTAAGCCAGATAAGTTGAAAAGAAAAGCCGAATCACTCTTGGTTGCACTACAAAACATAACAAGGAAAAGAAAAGAAAAGAAAAAAGGAATACAGGTCTTGGTTTTTACGATTTCGAGGCGAAAACTAGAAGTTGCAGTTGATTTTGAGCTGAAAATCACATTTAATAAATTTACTCATTAATTAGATATTTGAAATCGTCAAGAATTGTGTATGTAGAAAATAATATGTCCTACATACTTAACTCAATTGATTAAGAACAAATAAATTTAAAATAATGAAATATTATAGGTCAACCCACTTAGGAAAACCCCCTTTACAATTTATCACGACAAAATTCGAGTCATACAACTAGTTTTGAGAGACACGGCAGTTGAAAGCGAAGGATTTTCTTGTATATGCATATTTTAAGGAAACGATATGACAAATTGACAACTAAGTAATCAATATATGCATATTTTGTATTTCTATTTCAATTGTACCAATCAAATATCATAAAAACTAATGTATATCCGTTCGTATTATGCGGACGGATAAAAATATTATTTGTTATTAAGAAAAATATCATTTGTTCTTTTACCCTATAATTTAAAAATATTATTTATATTGAAAAAAAATATCATTTACATTAAAAAATATATCAAAATTCACATACGGATGTACAGAGACAACTATCAAATATTTTGTCCTCGCCACTTACTACAACCGAGTTTTTACAATTTTAGGAGCAAGTTTATGTAGAAAGCCACAAATAATATGCATATAAATATCCTCGCCACTTAATACATCCGTTATTTTTAACTCTTTTTAAGAGTAATTTTCTATAGAAAGTCACGAATAATATACTTCCTCCTCCGTCCTTCAAAATTCTTATTGGAAATTTTGGTATGGATTTTAATAAATATTATTAAATGTATTATCAGTGAAGTAAGAATCATACATTAATATAGTATTATATTAGTTAGTGATGGACCATAGATGATAAAAATATAAATTAGTCGATTGTTGAATGTAAGAAAGAGAAATAATGGTGGATCATATATAATAAAATATATAAATAAAAAGTATTATTGAGGATATTAAGTATGGAGTTATCAAAAATAAAATAAGAAAAAATATTGAGGAATGAAATGAGTATATGTATATTATATATAGACATATATAGGGTTGGATGACAATAAGAACATCCCTTTAGATAAGAATTATATATCCAATCATTAATTAAATTAGATTTGACTGGCATGATTAATTTTGGAAAAAAAAATTGAAGTAATTTGCGGTAGCTTATGCTTACATGTGATAGTCATTTGTGTATATATGAATACATTATATTTATATAAGTTAAGTGGTTGTATGAATAAAATATCTGATATATATTAGGGAGACTCTCACATGATTGATTTAATTTTTTCTAAAAAAATTCTCGTATATACGAATATTGATAAAAAAAATCAGTATAAATATTATTTTTATCCGATATAAATAAATACGAATATTGATAAAAAACACTATAAATATTATTTTATTCGATATAAATAAATATATTTTAATTACATAATAAAAATAAATTACATTTTTTAAATATAGATGACATATTTTTCTAGAATAATTAATGCTTCTTTGTGGCATATTCGCTAAATGGGCATAAGAGATTTTGCGAAAAAACATTCTTAATATTTTCTTCTTCACCCATATCACAATACAGAGTTACAGAGTCTTAACATAGTTGGCCTCAACTCTCAAGACCCAATTCCTCTTTCCAGGAACGCGCAAAACGCACCGAGTTCGTGCGATTTTTCGATTCTCCGCTGACTGCGAGAAAACACGCGCCGCCGAGATTCCCGCAATGGAAGACCGCAATAGGCCTGTCACAGGCTATCCCGCCCCAAATCCGCAGCCTAACGGCTACTCATCCGCCGCCGCCGCCCCGCCGCCGTCCGGCACCGCCTACCCCTACGCCGCCGCCGCTCCACCCCCCAGCGCCTACTACTACCAGAGCAACCCCTACCAGCAGCAGAACTACCAGTACGACGCTGAGTCGGTCCGCCGCGCCACCTGCCTCCGCCGCATCTTCGCCTTCGTGATCGGCCTCGTCGTCATCTTCGGCACCGTCACCTTCATCGTCTGGCTCGTCCTCCGCCCCCAGCTCCCCGAGTTCCGAGTTGACTCCTTCTCCGTCTCCAATTTCACGCTCGGCAACGACTCGCTCCTTTCCTTCACCTCCGAAATCAAGCTGACTGCCAGAAACCCTAACAAGAAGATGAAGCTTGGCTACGATCACATCCAGACCGCGATCTACTACCAATCATATTCCCTCTCCGATACCACCGTCGCGCCGTTCTATCAGGGCACAAAGAACGAGACCTCTCTCACGGCGAGATTCGCGGCGGCGGGGATCTTTCTGGAGAAGGCGGCGGTGGATGGTATTACTGGAGAGAGGGGGAAGAGCGGCAATGTGAACTTCAATTTGAGGATGATTTCCAGGGTTAGATTTGAGGCGAAGGCGTGGAGGACTCGGAGGAGGTTTCTGAAGGTTTTCTGTGGGGATCTGGTGCTTGGATTGCCAAGCAACGGGGCATCGGGGGCGTTAACCGGCGGAGCAAGGCAGTGCCGCGTCGGGATTTGAGGTGACCTAATTATTCTTTTGGTAAAGCTAATTAGGTTTAATTTGTTGGATATCTTTTTTTTCTTTTTTCTATTTGATGTTGAATGGGTATGAATCTAATTTGGTTCTGTATTTTGATATACAGGCTATTGGTTTCTTAGATTAACCCTGTTCCATGTATAGTTAGAATTCTCTATGTTCTTAATTTTTTCATTGTTGGTTACTTAATTATGGCTGTTAGAGTAATGGAGCTTATGTTTGCGATTCTTGGTTTTATTTTAGTTTTATGGATTATGTTGCATTCCTCTGTATTGAGAGAAGGGGAAGCAATATTAAGGATTTCTATTGTGAGTGGGGATTGGGGAAGAATACAAGAAGAGAAACTGCTAAAAATCATTGGGACATTGATATGAATATTTTCACTTTGGGTGTTTATTTAGGTGATATGATGGATACATAAAAATAACATAGGCTACTTTGATGGATTGATTAATTTTGAACTTGTTTGACCATCTTATCTATCAAATACTAAATCCAGTGTTTTGCCAATCTATCATATGTTATAGAATGATTTTGATGTGAGAAATTAGTTATATGTGTTCGGTTTTCAATACAGTAGAAAGTTTGCATCCCTAGGTCTTGCTTCAATGGATTTTGTTATGTTGAATTTTGCATCAACCTATTGATGAAACTTATGCTTCAAGTGGGTGTGGGTGAATTATTAGAAAAAGATGCAGTGAAGATTCTTGCAATGTATTTGTACATAAACATGTCTCTGCTGAAATTGCTAGGAAAACTGTGGTGCAAGAGAGAAGCTGTTGTTTTGTATGCTAAAGAGAAGATGGTTATTTGGTAATATAAGGTAGCATCTTATGATAGAATTTGCATTGGCAGCTAATGTAAGTGCTAATTCCCTTCATACATGAAAGGCTATATATTTGGGTTCGTGTGCCATAGTCACACCTGCTGTAGGTCTATTCTTGCTTAGGTTTGTTAAGAATAGAATAGTTGTTTATACCAACCATGAAGCATGAATCCATGCGCTCTCTATATGATGCATCAAAATCTGGTGAAAGGGGTGTTGCAGAACGAACTTATTCAACCATGTTTTTCAATAATTGTTACTGTAGTTCTGTAATTTTGAAGCTTGAAGTGTCATAGTTTTAGTTCGAATTTGTGTATTCTTGTAGTTGGAGAGGATGATTCTTGTTATTGCTTGTTGAATTATTGTCTTCTTTTTCTTGGCCTGTGGCAATATTGTTATATATGGCCTTCCTCCAACTAGAATCTATTCATCTTTTTATGCGTTTTTTTGTCCTCAACTAGGCATGACTTCTATTATGGGTGGTAGAAATTGTGTAGATTCTTAGCTTGTGCACTTTTGAAGCCCTCTTTTATCTCTCCACAGTTGAGAAACGCAGAAAAGTAGATATACTATTTATATGTAAATCAGATGCTTGGAAATGTTAAATCTTTTAGTCAATGTGACTAACTAGTGAAAATTTGAGAACTTATTGATAGAACATACGACTTTGATTAGGACAAGAGAAGGATAATGTGACAAACAACTTTTATACGGACAATGTCAAGATGTCGGCCTTTCGGATTTAGCCTTTTGAGTTTTGACTTGCTAGTGATTTCCGGAAAATTTTCGAAATTAATTGTTTTTATTCTTCTGAACTTTACATTTTGTATAATATAATTCGTACAAAAGTTAGCTTGCAAGGTGGGCCTTGGAAGAAAAAATCATTTTAGGATGCTTTTTGGCTAAATATATACATATTAAATTATACGTAAGCTGTGTGATAATTAAGGCATTAATGGTATCTAATACTTACCCAGTCTTCAATAATTGTTCCTAAGACTTTTCGGTGTTAGTTTTAATAAAAGCTGATGAGTGTTTTGTGAGTGAGTAAGGATCTCACATTAAAGTAATGTTAAATTAATTAGTTGTAGATAATCGTGGTTATAAATAAATGGTGTTATTGATGATAAGAAAGATAGATAATGGTGGATCATGGATGTTAAAAGGTGTAAATAAATGTTGTTGAGAGTAATAAGTGATGAATATTTTGAGAGATAGTTTCCATAAATGAAAGGGAAACAAATTTGAGGGATGTATTAAAAAGGAAATATATAAACAAATTTTGGAGAATGAGAGAGTATTATGTAAGAACTTGAGACTGATCAGTTATACAGATTTGAATATCCAAAGTTTAGATAAAGGGTGGCCGACGGAATTTATGAATTGAGAGTATTATTGAATTAAGAACGTGAGACTGATCATTTTATATTGCTTTTGTTATCAAAACAATTGTATGCTATCTATCTAAGTTCGTATAATTGACAATTGGATTTTTTGAAACGAGTTGTTCAGTACGAGACGCTCAAACAAAACACATTTCAATAATCTAATTTACTACTCGTTAATGCATAACAGTCAACTCAATTCAAATATTTTATAAAGAAATTAATGTAACAGTGATATATGCTTTCTCAAATTTATGTTTGACCTAAGTAGAGATACAACTTACGATCATTTTCAAGTAAATACGTATTAAAATTCTATATATACACACACATAAAAGCCATGAACTAATAATGCGTAATATAGAACTATGCATGCAGCAAAGCCATGTGTTGCTTGAGATAAAGCTAAGATTAGGGCCAGGAAAATACCATGGCCACATGAGATTTGTTAGTAAAGATGGATTTTTTGAATTCGAATTGTAATGATAATTTTAATTTTGGCACATGTTATTATGAATGTTGAAAAAATCTAAAAAGATGTACAATATATCATTTATAAAGAATTATTTTTTACAAAATTTGGGCCCAAAAGTTTATAACAAAAGCAAGTATTTCAACAAGCTTAAAGTGATTTATAAGAACTAAAATGTATAACGATGAACTTTTTCGTTGTGTAAAGGGCCAAAATAGTAGTTGTAACTAATTAAGTTCTAGTGCATAGATTATTTTTGTATTTTAAAAAATCCTTATATTTTGTTGTTATCCTCTTAGCTCTTATTTAATTTAAGCATTAAAGAGATTAATTATGTTTAGACGACGACAACAATTTATTTTAGTCATATGGTTGGAGTTCAATTGCAATCTACCCCCTAAGAAAGAGTGAACTTAAATGATTGAATATAGATGATGTCGATATTCTACCTTTTTTTATATAGAAAAAAAAATCTTTTAGTTTTTTTCGCAAGAAACAACTGAATAAATCCCTACTAATGTGAAAGAATCTGCACACCACCCACAAGATGACAATCGCAAAAAAAATTTATATAATAGATTCAAATCTTTATAAAAATTTATGAAATTCGAACAAGATAGAGAAAGATTGTACAGACAAATTTAAAGCAAGAAAGTATGAGAATTTATTAGAGTAACTTTACTAATCAAACATTGAATCCTCTAGTTAATGCGTATGGTGATATATATGTAAATAACTCCATAAATGAAAATATTCATCACATATTAATTAATCGAGTAGAGCAAGCATTAATTAGAGTTCCCCCAAAACATAGAATCCCAACTTATAAGAAAAAGCTTTCATCAAGATATTAAAACTTGTATACAGAACCACACTCTTTCGTGACATATCGATATCATATCTACATATTGAAAAAGGGATTTTCATGTGCGTGTGTTGGCCTAGTAGTAGAGTGGTTAATGTCGAAGCCAAAGTCACGGTTCAAGTCTACCGTGACGCGACCTTTAAAATGTATGTATTTAATTGACAAAAAAAAAAAAAAAAGAAAAAGGAGTTTCATTTCATGTGATAAAAATAAATAGTACACACACTTCTCCCCCACAGACTACTAACTCGCACCAAAAACCAAACTTTCTCTCCCACCGCCGCCGCAACATGACGTCCAAGGGCTGCCGCAAACATGCCGATGACGACCGTAAAAAGCTCTACCGCAACATCCTCCTTACCGGCGCCGCGTTCGTAACCGTCTTCCTCTTCGCGATCCTCCTCGTGTGGCTGATCCTCCGCCCGACGAAGCCGCACTTCGTCCTCCAAGACGCCACCGTCTTCGCCTTCAACCTCTCCGCGCCCAACCTCCTCACCGCCACCGCCCAGGTCACTCTCTCCGCCCGAAACCCTAACGGCAGGATCGGCGTCTACTACGACAGGCTGGACGTCTACGCGACCTACCATAGCCAGCAGATCACACTGCCGACGCGGCTACCGGCGTCCTACCAGGACCACAAGGACATCACCTTATGGTCGCCGTTCGTTTGCGGCGCCGACGTGCCGGTGGCGCCGTACCTGGCTGCGTCGCTCTAACAGGACGAGCTGACGGGGACGGTGCTAATCCACGTGAGAGTTGACGGCAGGGTTAGATGGAAAGTTGGGACGTTTATCTCGGGGAGTTATAACCTGTATGTCAACTGCCCCGCCTATATTAACTTCGGCGCCAAGAATAACGGCATCGCCGTTGGATCGGCGGTCAAGTATCAGCTGCTTATGGACTGCAATGTTGATGTCTGAGATTATCATTAGATTTTTCTTTTTTCTTTTTTTGAAGAACGAAGAATATATTATTTGTCAGTTCTTACTATTTATGTTTGGCAGTGCCATGAAATGACGATATGCCCTAGTCGTGGTTAATGTTTATGCTACCGAATAAACTGAATTTTCATTAATGAAACGTAAATAATCTTAGCTTAGAGTTAATTTCTAAATTCTAACATAGTATAAATTAATGGCTAATAACAGTAATAAGTAGATATGGGATATCTAAATAATATATTATTAATATTAGTGGCATCAATGCAAATAGTTATACTACGTATCTATGTTAAGTCCACTGATTTATTATAGTAGTAATAATCTACTGTCGCAAATAGTTGAAGTTGAACTATAATGAATATACTTATACGAAAATTGAGGACAATTGGTGGTGATAATTTTTAAAAATATTCTCTTCTTTATTTCTTTTTAGAAACATATTTACTAGTTTAAGAAAGTTCAATGGAAAGTGGTAAGAATCTATTCTAAATTCATGCGTGAACCCGAACACTATCGAGTATACAATATCATTTATCACATGATAATATTTTATTAATATAAATTAAATTAATAAAATATTTTCATTTGAGAGATGAGTGTAGTATATCAGATGGTTTTGATTCGAACATCGTAATTTTAGGATGCATGTTCTACGGAGATCAGGGCGGCTCTTATGTTATTGTTAAAGATGCAAAAGGCCTAGGGCCCCAAATTTGAGAGGTCTCAAATTTTAAAACAGGTCAATTATCCATAATCTATTAAATTGCTCGGAAAAAAAATTATATTTGAACTACTATCGTTCTCATGCTCAGTGCTCTGCAATTGCAAATGCTAAAATGTGTTTATCATAAAAAATAAAATCGATTTGTGAATTTATTGAGTTGTCAAAACTTCAAATTATTTTCCTAATATTTCTACTAAATTTAGAATATTGTTGACTATACCGATTACTATAGTTTCACTAGAAATAAGTTTTTGAAAATTAAAATCGATAAAATCATATAAGTGTTCTATTATGTCTCAAGAAAATTACACAGCTAGCAATTTTATGCAATCATGAGATATTAGAAAAACTTGATCTTGAAAATGTTATTGATGATTTTACTTTTCAAAATGTTAGAAGATCTAAATTATTTCAATAATTATTTGATACAATTTTTTTTTTTTTTTTTTGCGGTTTATTGTATTTTACAGTTGATATTAAACCTATGCAACCTAACAACAAAATTCTGAAAGCTTCATTTTTTAAAGGGTCTATTTTTCTCTTTTTACCTAGTCCCTAAGGGGGTGTTTGGCTAAGCTTATTTTAGAGAGCTTATAAGTTCCAAAAGCTTATAAGATGTTTCAAGAGCTTATAATAGGTAATGTCTCAAGTGCTTATAAGTTGTTAAAGTGTTTGGATAATTGATCTTATAAGATAGAGAAATATTAATCGTGAGTTAGAGAGAGAAAATCATAATTAGAGAGATAAAATTGACGAGATGTGAAGTTGATAGTGTATGTGTAGGAAATAATGAACTATAATAATGTTATTTTGGTAAATTCATGGTTACTTATAAGTTTATGAAAAAATAAGTTATGGTTAACCAACTTATTTTTAGGGAAGCTTATAAGCTGTTGGAGCTTATTTTTACAGCTTATAAGCTGTTTAGGAGCTTATTTTGCCAAATATTTTGCAATAACTTATAAGCTCATAAACAACTTATAAGTTGTTTTAAAGAGCTTATAAAGCTTAGACAAACACCCTCTAAATGTCGTGGCCGATCCTGATGGAGAGATGGACGATTCTAAAATTTTGGGAAATAGAACTCGGTTTGACCTCCAATTATTTATGTCGAGTAAAAAAAAATTCTGAACACCCATTTTATTTCAAAAGCTACTATGTTCAGTCATATGAGTCAGTTGAATTAGATCATGTAAACTAGAAAAAGAAAACATATTTTTTCGTTGCATGTCATATATTAATATTTTTTAGCAAATCCTAGTACAAGGTGCAAAAGTCTAGACGTTAAAGAATAAGTAAAAAAGAAGAAGCAAAAATGAAAATGTTATCTTCCATTCAAATCCATATATAATATAAACATTTGCCTTGTAATGCGATATGGATGCAATTCAAATTACATAAAAGATAGACTACCACCTCACCACTATTTTACAACAATTTTCTTCTACATTATTTATATGAGTAATATTTATTTATTAAGAAATTAAACATCACATTGAAAATGAAAAAAAAAAGCAGCATTGGGCGGTTAGGTTAGGTTTTGTTTTGAATGAGTATATGCCTTCAATTTCAATCTTTCTCAGTTTCTCGGGTATGCATTCTTCGAGCAAACGCCATACTATTAGTCGTAAATCCACCCATTTCTATTTACTCTAATGTAACTACGTTTTCATGCAATTAATTTCATCATTAAACCGACATTCACCAATATTTCACTCATTGAATTTTTATTTTCAGCTTGCACGATTCGATCACAAATTAGCTGTTTTCCCATCCTAAAGATTTCAAAACTAGACTTCCTAATTAATTTCTCGAATCAAGAACCAATAAAAGGCATAGAAATCAAGAATATCAATATTTGAGTAAAAGTATAAATGTATAGATAGATGGTTATTTGTATATTTCAAACGTTGTTAAAATAGTTAATCATTTTTAAAATATTTTTATATCTCAGACTATGGCGTCTTTTTCGATTAAGGCATAAACACCTCTCTCACCAAGACACAAATTACTAAAATCAATATCAATAATGTGTAAACCTCTTTCACTAATACACATACAAAAAGTTAAAAACTAAGTGTGCGTGTGTTGACCTAATGGTAGAGTGGTTAATGTCTGAGGCCAAAGGTCTCGGGTTCGAATCCACCGTGACGCGATCTTTAAATTTCTGTATTAAATTGACAAAAAAAAAGTTAAAAACTATACAAATCTATGATGTATAACTAAGACTCTTTCACCAATACACATAAGAAATTAAAAACTATACAAATATAAGATTAGTCGATTTTTCCAAATGAGAGAAAGCTAACTATGACACTTTTGACTATTAAACACCCATAACTACTAGAAATTATGCAATTCACCCCAAATAAATTTTCCAGCGCCGGGAAGATGAACACCACTGCACCACCAACACCTCCCAATTCAAACTCGAGACACCACCAAATTCCAACTCAGAGAGAGAGAGAGAGAGAGAGAGAGAGAGAGAGAGAGATCTGTTGAATTTGTTTGATATTAGCAATAGCATATATAGAATACAAGTAGTGATAGTGGAGAATCCACATTTATTGGGAAAGGAATTCAGATCCGACTAATATCACGACCAAACACAAACGTTGTGAGCCAGTTGATCGCCACATAGAATCTGTTCCTCCAGCTTATAACCCGAGTCAGGTATGCCGACCGCCATATGAACCAGCTGCTGAAGCCCGCCATCGACACACCTTTCGCCTCCTTGCTCTGCCTCAAATCCACCAGCGCCTTGTACCTCCCTATAGTCGCCATGCTCCCTAGATGCTTGTACACAAACGGATTCCCCAAATCCAATCCCATCGCACCATCAGCACGTCCCCCGCCACTCTTCCCAACATGGTTCAACAGTTTTGCCAGATATTTCCCCTGTCGCTCCGCCACCTGGGCCAAGGCTGGAAGAACAGTCTTGCCTGTGCTTTCAAGAAACCCGCTGCAGTCGCCAATGGCAAACACATCCTGCACGCTAGGGACTCGTAGCCATTCATCAATCCCAATCCTGCACCATCAACATTCAATTTACAAGTCTAATCATTGAGCATATTAAAGAAAATATATGTGACCTATACCTTCCACCAACTTTAGGAACTTCGAGGCCATTGACAAATGATGAAGGACCAACCCCCGTGGACCACACTAAAACGCCATATGGGATATCAGTACCATCACTGAGAATTATTCTCTCTGGTTGGACATCCTTCACTATTCCACGCACAAAATGGACTCCTGACTGAGAAACTGATATATCAATATTATATAGATATAGATACAGATGCAGAATCTCAAAGTTAAATGCTATATGGACGTATTCTGGAATTGGTAAAGGAAAAAAAAGTTAATCCTACAAACAAATTCTACGAAGTTTAGCCTGTGGCAACCAATAATAAGTCTAAAGAGTCTTCACTTAGATTTATCAAAGAAATGACAAATTTATTTCTGATATAGGTGACTTTTTTTAATGCTAAATAATCAGCTTACTAAATGGCCATCTAGGATATGGTAGTGAAGTCTGAGAATAATAACAATAGGATCTAACTACCAGTATTCCCTTACCTTAGTCAATTGCTTAATTGCATACTTTCTGAGGCGGTCATCGAAGGATGATAGTATCTCATTTGCCTGCAGAATGAGAAACAGAGGATTCAGGACACAAATTCAATTACAATGAGTTCAATTCGAGGGGAATGACTTTATCTGTCCTTTATAGAGGAGCAAGAAGACGGGTGAGCAGTACAACAGCCTAACCTCAACCAATGTAACATGAATGTAGTCCTTCACATGAGAATATCTTTGGTGAACATCTTTCTGGATGAAGTCGCTAAGTTCACCGCTAAATTCAACTCCAGTTGGACCACCTCCAACCACAACACAATGCAGGAGCCTCCGTTTCTCATCCTCGGTAACTCCTGTTTTCACAAACATTCAAAATGAAAAATTAAAACTATTTCACTTTCATATAACTGCAATTAAGATTTAGTAGGCTTGACATGTCATGCCTGGCACATCTGACAGCATCAGATTTAGCAGCAATTTCCTGCGGATCTCCTGAGCATGATAGACTTCACGAAGAAAGGTCGCGTGTTCTTTTGCACCCTTGATACCAAATGTGGATGCCTCTGCTCCAGAAGCAATTACTAGTTTGTCATATGCCACTTTGAAGTTCCACGGCTCCAAGGTATCAACACCTTCGGTTACAGTCTGGCAGTGAACCTAGCGAAATTTGGGCCTTTTCAGATTAGTGAAGCAAACTTTTTTTAGATTAGTGAAGCAACAACTGCAGATGGTTAAGGGAAAAGTCGATTTATGACAAACACTCACAGGGTTCGGTTCAGCCTATTGATGGAAAGTGCTATGACATTTAGCAATTGCTTTACCCTAGATCAGTTACGCCCAATGTTTTAGAACCAAGATGAGAAATTTCGACAATGACTTCCAAAAATTATATTGATGTAGAAGTTGGAAATTGAACTAACAAGTGGTGTGCTAAATGTCAAGATGTATGCAAGTTTGAAAATACATCAAATTCGTATGTAATACATCAAAAGAAGTAGACATAAAAATCATGGGAAAACATAACTGAAAATTTAATGTGGTTGGAAAGCTATTCTGAACAACAAATTTAAAACAATCTAACCACAACCAGAAGAAAGCACAAAATTAAACCCATAGTATTTTCAACCCGTAGGTTCAAGAAACTCAGCACAGACATTGCTGCAAATTATACTATAGATTTTAAGCTCACTAGAGAATAAAATGCTTCCTAAAGTAGTTGTACTATTCGCTGTAGCAGAAGTTTTCGTGCACCGGATATGAGACCAGCAGTGGTTCTCACTTCTCACAATTATAAGCAAAACAAAGTAAAAATGGTAACCTGGAATGACATAGAAACATCCAGGTATCGACATAAGATGTATGCTCCCAAAAATTTATATCCTTATGCCGGTTGCCATTTTATATTTACCCACACTCGCTAATCAGTTTAACTGTTACAATCTGGGTAACTTTGAGCCCTGGGACATAATGGCAAAAACTTATATACGTACTGAATAGTGCTATATCTCAATTCTCAATGCAAATTATAATGGTAAAAACTTGTATACATGCAAATGTCCGGTGTATCCACCCAATTAGGATTTATTAATTAGAGTTTTTTAATCAGAATTAGGATTTAATTTGGGCAGATGTACCGGAGTGTGCCTCAATCTTAATTCTGTACATTCCACCCTATCATCCAGTTTTAAAGAAGTACACTTGGCAGATGCAAAGGTCTCTCATACTCAGAAATAATATATGTATATATATCTAAATAAATGGTATATACTACTCTAACCAACAGGATAAGAAACAGATTCCTACTTCCAAAGATTTGTGACTTCACAAGCGAGAAATGGTTCTTAACCACCGTTTCCCAGATTTAAGGTCCAAGATATTAAATACCCAGAAAATCACAAGCAAATTAATACAAACAGAAGGCGACAAAATCAATCTCACCTGGTGATTCTGAAAATCGACCCCCTTACAATTAGCGAGGAAGAAATAAGAACCGGGCTCCCGGGAAATGGCGGGCTGGATCCGCCCGATCGGCTCCGCGACGGACCGGAATTCGAGCGTGCCGACGCACGTTGACGCCAGGAGAGGCGTGAACACCATGTGATTTCTCGGCGAGATACAGACGATATCATAAATATTCGTGTCTATATCCTTCATTAGCCTGCATCCGGCCCAGCCGGTGCCCAAAACCACCACTCTCGGCTTCTCGTCGCCCTTCGTCGGTCGTGAGCCGGCATGGTTGCTCTGAATTTCTGTGCTGCTGAAATGGCGCAGCAACTGGGTCAGCGATGGCGGCGAATGGGCGAGCAGCGCCGCCGGCTTCCGCTGCGGCGGCGATTGTTTAACTAGGTGGATGAAATTTCTGAACCACGGCATGGTTGATTGATGATGATCTGGTGATTGCGAGCGTTTTTTGAGGGAATATAAGTGGTGTTTTATTTCATGGGGTTTAAGAGAAGAATCTCCATGAATTTAGGAGTTTGGAAAGAGTCTACGAAGGCGCGAGGGCGGCGGCGGCTGGAAATGGTGGCGGATTTAGCTCAACACATGGCAGCCGTATAAACATCATTTTCTTATTATTATCAACACATCATGGTAGAGAAATGTTGGAAATCAAGCGTATATATATATAATATTATATATGTGGTTGTTCTTGGGAAGCTTCTTTGACCAAGATTTTAGTGATATAACATTTAATTTTGTGAAATTAAATGGCATAGGATCGATCTACGTTTGAGTAGATGATCGTGGTGTATTCACATTCTCAAATCCGATTGGGAGGTGAGAAATAGTGGATCAAAGTTGGTCACTTAAAACATGGAGTTTTGTCTTGGGGATAAGCATGGATTAATTAATCCTTATCCCACATTGATTAATGTACCTTCATTAATTGTCTATATAAGTGGTTCATTGAACACTTAGTATAATTATGTGCACAAGTGATGGGTTTGGAAAGCCCACGCGCGCTGTGCCGCCACCGCCACCGCCCGCCCGTGCGGTGCCGGTGCCGGCCGGCGCCGTCGCCGCGCGCCGTGCCCGGCCCGGCCCGGCCGGCTCGCCCGGTTCCGTGGTCCGTGGTCCGTGGTCCGTGGATCGTGGATCGTGGATCGTGGATCTTGGATCTTGGTCTTTGGGTGGTCTTTGGGCTGCGTCGTGGGCTTGCCGTGGCCCATTGCCTTTACATTTTGGATCAACGTTTGATCGAGCCCAAAGATGGAGTCCATGAACCCGGACGCACGCGTTGTCCGATTCATCGTAACCGCCGTGAACGCCCGACATGATGGCTCTACGGAAAGCGTGCCACGTTGTCTCCGAAACCGCCGCGCACTCGATAGGGGACATAACTCCGTAACACCCGACATCAATGCGGTGTTGACTCAAGATGCTTTCCACGAGGGACGACGCCTATAAATAGGACATGTCTCAAAGATTAGCACCCTCATGTCAATCGCATTCCAAAGATTCCAAACTCTCTGCATACTTAGCTCGTGTCGAGCTTTGTCCTCGCCGCCCATGATTCGCGGAGCTCGTTGGTCTGCGGTCTTTGCCACCACCGAGGCGTTCGTCGTTTATCTTTGGAGACGATACGCCGAACCGAGAGCACTACTGGGCGTATCTCGTCTTGCGGAAGAGGACTCCTCGACTCGGCATTAGATTACGGTTATCCGTAATTTTCTATTCGATTTTCTTCTTTTCAAATTCATTGTTAGTTTGATCTTCTACTTTACATTTCATTTCGAGTTGTAACACGCCGCCAAGTCATGCATCGCTCGCACACCTTTTTCCAACAATCGCAAGACGAGATAGCACTTGCGAGGAGTTCGGACTCTTAATAAACTTAAAACGTTGAAACTTAATACCTTTGCTTGGAGATGTCGACCGCACCGCCACCGACCGCCTCCGCCGCTATCGCCGCCACCTCCGCCTGCTGCCGCCGTCAGTCGCACAATGACTTGGTCGTGTTTGGTTCGATGCCTTCGGGTCAACCATGGGACCCTTTGGGTCATTGTTGGTTCCACTTTTAGTGGTTCAACAATTGGTTCCACTTTAGTGGTTCCTTCGCTCGACGATCGCACTTTTCGATGGATCGATTGTTGGATCCATGGGATCTAACACCGTGGATCCGGTCGTGGATCGATCTCGGCGCCTGTTCATACCGCAGGATGATGCCGCCGAGAAACCGCCAAGTTTGGAGGATCCGACTTGAGATGGCGACAAAGATGTTGTTCTACCACGACGTTGGGCTTCGCCAACTTCTTGGTGGAAGATGAGCCCGCCGTTCGGAATCGTGGTGACGGACTTTCACGTCCGAGCAAAGATATGACAATGGCGACCGGCGACTACCTTTGTAAAAATTTTATACTTGGTAGTTTAGAAGATAGCTTGTATAGTGTTTATCTTTGTTGTAACGACATCAGTATGTGGGATGCGTTAGAAAAGAAGTAGCGTAGTGATGATGCAGTACTTAAGAAGTTCATTGTAGCAAATATTTGGACTACAAGATGGCGATTCCCGACCGATCATGGACCAAGTGCAAGAGTTTCAACTCATTGTGCACGAGGTCAAGCCGAAGGGCACACTATTTCGGACGGCTTTATCGTCGCTCTGATGATTGAGAAGCTACCCGGGTGGAGAGACTTCAAGGTCTACCTTAAGCCAAGCGAAAGGATATGACACTTGAAGACTTGATCGTCGATCGCGATCGAGTCCGGCGTGAAGAAGCTAGAACTAAAGGAAAGGCTTGATCGATGTTAGAGCCAACTGCTGGAGAAGGCGGTCCCTCCAACAAACGTGTTCGTCGATGTCAAAGATAAAGCAAAGGAAGGTGGTTTCCGTAAGTTTGACGGGATCATTACAATTGTGGCAAGCATGGCCACAGTGAGGCTGCCGTCGACTAAGAAGAAAAATTTAAGTAAGTTACCAACGTTGTCGAGAAGGACTTGACAAATGGGACAAGGATGACTTGGCTCTTTGTGGTGACCGAAGAAGTCAACCACGTCGAGAATCAAGGTGGATGGTTCATCGACATCGGCGCAATCGCGCGTATCGCCGAAAAGATGCGTTTCTCCACCTACAAGCTCTGTTGAGGGAGGAAGCTCAACATGGGAAACCAAGCTTCGTCCGAGGTTGCGGAGTTGGTGATGTGGTGCTCAAGATGTCGTCCGGCATTGAGATCACGTTGAAGGATGTCTTGCATGTCCGGACATCCGTAAGAATTTGGTGTCGGGCTCTATTCTAGTTAACAGGGGTTTAGACTAGTTTTGAGTCGGAAAAGTTTGTCTGACTAAGTTTGGGAAGTTCCTTGGTAGGGTTATCTCACCGGGGTCTTTTCAAATTGAATGTAATGGTCGTGTGTGTACCCAAGATTGTTATGAATGAAAATGCATCTACTTCCTCTTACTGACCGAGTGTTTCGATTTATGGCATTGTAGATTATGACATGTTAATCTAAATGCAATAAAAGATTAGTAAATTTAGATTTACTAAAGTTAAATGAAGTTAATGCACAAACGAAATGTGAGGTTTTGTGGAAGCCAAATGGCTAAGTTACCGTTTCATTCGGTAGAACGGATCACTAAGCCCTAGAACTTATTCACACCGATGTGTGTGATTTAAAATTTGTACAAACTAGAGGTGGTAAAAGTACTTCATCACGTTTATTGATGATCAGACAAGATATTGTTATCTTTACCTTCTAAGAAGTAAAGACGAGGCTATGAAGCTTTTAAAACTTCAAGAACGGCCGAGAATCAACTAATTGTCGAATTAAGACTGCTCGAGTGATAGAGGGAGAATATGTAGCTCGTTTGAGGCATTATGCGATGAAAGTGGTATAATACATCAAACGGCGCTCCTTATTCCCCAGGTCTAATGGCGTTCTTCGAGCGTAAAATCGAACACTTAAGGAGATGATGAATGCTTTGTTGATTAGTTCAGGCTGCCCGAACTTGTGGGGGAAGTCGCTTTTGTGACTAACTACATCTTGAACAAGATTCCACTCGAGGGTAAGGATGTCACTCCTTACGAGTTGTGGAAAGGAAGAAAGCCATCGACAAATATCTCAAAGTGTGGGGTGTTTGGCGAAGGTTGAGGTGCTCTTCCTAAACAAGTTACAATTGGACCTAAAAGCAATGATTGTATCTTTATTGGGTATGCACCGAGCAAGGCCTATCGTTTCGATCTACAGGTCGAGGTGCGGATATGTTGTAGGGACAACGATTGAATCAAGGAATGCTATATTCTTTGAAAGTGTTTATCCTCAGAAGACAAGGATAAAGTGAAGCCGCTCAGCAATAGAGCGATGGTGGCTACGAGTTCTAAACCTTTGGAGGAAGAACCGATATCGCATAAGCGATCGAGGTGCGATCCGGAGGAGTCGGAACCGAGGCGAGGCGATGAGAGTCGAGCGTCAAAGGATTTTGGTCCCGACTATATTGCGTTCATGTTGGACGAAGAACCAACGTCGATCAAAGTAGCCTATGCTCGGCAGACGGGATGCTCGGCGAGAGGTCGCTCAGTGAGATTGATTCTATTCGCAAAACCACACTGGGTCTTGGTTGATTTGCGGAAGGTTGTAAACCTTAGGATGCAAATGGATCCTTAAAAGAAAGTACAAGGCGGATGGATCAATTGAAAAGTATAAGGCCCGTTTAGTTGTCGAAGGGTTTAAACAAAGAGGGTACGATTTCTTGATACCTATTCACCGTGACGAGGATTACGTCTATTCGGTGCTTCGCAATTCTTGCTGCGCAATCTTGAGATTCATCAAATGGACGTTAAGACTGCGTTTTTGAACGGTGACCTCGAGGATGAGGTATATGTAGAGCAACCCGAAGGGTTTGTGGTACCGGGTCAAGAGGGCAAGGTATGCAAACTCGTGAAGTCTCTATATGGTTTGAAACAAGCGCCGTTGCAATGACACTTGAAATTTGACAATATAATGTTGGCAAATGGTTTCAAGATCAACGAGTGTGACAAATGTGTCTACGTTAAGAACACTGATAATGGTTATGTCATAGTGTGTCTGTATGTAGATGACATGTTGATCATGAGTAGCAATACTCAAGTCATTAATGACACAAAGCGCATGTTAAAAAGAAATTTTGACATGAAAGACATGGGATTAGCTGATGTGATTCTTGGAATCAAGATTCTAAGAAGATCAGACGGAATAATCTTGACACAATCTCACTACGTCGAGAAAGTGCTAAAGAAATTCAACGCGTTTGACGGTTTACTGCTAAAGACCCCATTGGAGCTCAATGTTCACTTGAGTAAGAACAGGGTGAACCCGTTGGACAAGAAGACTATGCTAAGGTCATCGGTGTTTGATGTATCTTACAAATTGCACCCGACCGACATAGCTTGTCTTGTGAACAAATTGAGTCGTTACACGAGCAATCCAAGCAAGGAGCATTGGAAGGCTCTAGTGAGAGTTTTGAGGTACTCAAGTATACTCAAAATCATGGGTGCATTTCACGAGATATCCCGGTACTTGAAGGGTGCTGTGATGCCAATGGATATCGACACGAAAGATTCACTTTCTACAAGTGGGTGCGTGTTCACGATTGGGGGAGGTCTTGTTTCTTGGAGATCCACGAAACAGACGTGTATAGCCCGATCCACCATGGAATCGTAATTCATAGCTTTGGATAAAGGCGGTGAGGAAGCCGAGTGGCTCGTAATTTTGGAAGATATTCCATGTTGGTCTAAACCCGCGCCACCGGTGATGATTCACCGTGATAGCCAAGCACTATTGGAAGGCGAAAAGTGGTTTGTATAATGGTAAGTCTCGACATATCGTCGGCGACATAATACGGTGAGGCATTTGATCTCAGTGGGGTTATATCAATCGACTATGTCAAGTCAATAGATAATCCGCGATCCGTTAACCAAAGGGTTGAACCGAGATCAAATGATCAAGTTGCTAGAGGAATGAGACTAAAATCCACATCTTAAGAACAATCATAGTGGTAACCCAACCATGATGATGGAGATCCCAAGAACTTGGTTGATGGGAGAACTAAGCTATAGGAGTTCGTGTATAAACACTCAAGTTAGTCGTTTCTAGAAAGCAAACGAGTGGTGAAAAAAACTTGCTTAGTGGTGAGGTTGAGTCGTTGACTCTTAATGATTCCTAAGATACCTCGAGGAGGTTGAGTATGACAAGATACTCCGTAAAGAATCACCTATGTAAGTGCAGTGGGGCGCTTCAAACAAAACACTTATGAATCCAAAGTGGATGTCCATGGCCAAAATGGAATCAAACGTGAGAACGGATGAGGTTGAGGTGTTAAAGTGTTAATACCATTGTCTCGATTGCGCGTTGTGGGGGAATAGTTCAGGCATCGTGTCCACTAATCCGCTGTGTACTCGATGGTACTAACTATGGAAGGTTCAAGGCCATAAACCACCGTCCAAATATTTTAACATCTCTTGAGGATCGAATGGTGCGCATACATGCATATGGCTATTTCCACTCATGTGGGGATTGTTGGAAATCAAGCGATATATATATAATATTATATATGTGATCGAGTTGCGTGAAGCTACTTTGACCAAGATTTTGAGTGACGTAACATTTAATTTTGTGAAATTAAATGGCATAGGATCGATCTACATTTTGAGTAGATGATCGTGGTGTATTCACATTCTCAAATCCGATTTTCGGTGAGTGAGAAATAGTGGATCAAAGTTGGTCACTTAAAACATGGAGTTTTGTGCTTAAGGGGATAAGCATGGATTAATTAATCCTTATCCCACATTGATTAATGTACCTTCATTAATTGTCTATATAAGTGGTTCATTGAACACTTAGTATAATTATGTGCACAAGTGATGGTTTGGAAAGCCCAGCGCCAAGACACGCTGCCGCCGCCGCCGCCACCCGCCGTGCGGTGCCGGTGCCCGGCGGCCGGCCGGCGCCGTCGCCGCGCCGCCCGGCTCCGGTTCGATTCGGTTCGGTTCGGTTCCGTGGATCGTGGATCGTGGATCTTGGATCTTAGCAATTGGCAATTGGTCTTTGGGTGGTCTTTGGGCATTCTTTGGGCTGTTCGTGGGCTTGCCGTGGGCTCGCGCCCATCGCCCTTACATTTTGGATCAACGTTTGATCGAGCAAAAGATGGAGTTGGTCCGAGGCCCAACTCGTGTGGCCCAATCCGTTGGACTGCTGTGCACTTGAAGAGACGTCCGGATACGTCCAATGAACCCGACGCACGCGTTGTCCGGATTCGCCGAAACCGCCGTAACGCCCGACATGATGGCTCTGCGGAAAGCGTGCCACGTTGTCTCCGAAACCGCCGCGCACTCAATAGGGACATAACTCCGTAACACCCGACATCAATGCGGGTGTTGACTCCAGCATGCTCCCCATGAGGGGGACGACGCCTATAAATAGGACATGTCTCCCCAGCATTAGCACCCTACTGTCAACTGCATTCCAGCATTCCAAACTCTCTGCATACTTAGCTCGTGTCCAAGCTTTGTCCTCGCCTCCGCCCAGTTCGTCGGAGCTCGTTGGTCTGCGGTCCTGCCACCTTCGAGACGTTCGTCGTTTTATCTTTGGAGACGATACGCCAGAACCGAGAGCACTACCGGGGCGTATCTCGTCTTGCGGAAAGAGGACTCCTCGACTCGGTATTAGATTACGGTTATCTGTAATTTTCTATTCAGTTTTTCTTCTTTTCAAATTCATTGTTAGTTTTGATCTTCTACTTCTACATTTCTGTTTCGAGTTGTAACACGCCCGACAAGTCTGTACTGTTCTGTACACCTTTTTCCAACAAGAAATTCAAAATTTTCCAAACATATCTGTTTCAGTTTTATTACTAGATAATAATAATGTAACATTTCTTGTACAGTATATGCATTTTATTTTAAAAATCTTGTAGACTGATGATTTCTTTTCTTTTCGCAATCTTAATAAACACGTCACATAAAAGCATCACATGTCTTTTAATAAATTTAGGTTATCTTGTTACATGTGAAATAATGCATCTCATACAAATATGAATATGATGTATAAAATGAATTGCCTTTATAATACACTTCTTAATCGTATAATAATACTAATTTTCTAATTTCTAATACAATGAAAACACGAATTTAATTTAGTTGTTTTCTGATGATTTAATTAATCAAAACGATGTTCGATATAAATATTTGATTCATTCTATACATATTTCATCCCATGTTTAATTGAAATTTTCATATTTCTGAATGTTGCATTTTATAAGTAAGCTTACCAAAGTTTGTGACTTTCAAGGGTATTAACCGAAATTATTTATGCTTTATTACTACCTCCATTCCATTATTCTTGGTTCCTTACTTTTGATATATAGATTAAATAGAGTTTTGTTTTGTGTATAAAGTAATGTGTTGGCACGAAATTCAAAGTATTTTTTAGTATAAAATTATTCATTTTTTGACATTAGCCAACAATAAAAGGAAAAAAAAACAATAATAATGAAACAGATGTAGTACTTACTATATAAGCATACGAAGGCTTGCATCCAGATATCAATAACCTATAGGAGCCAGATTCTTTTAAATTTTTAGTGTGCGAACAATTTTTTTTATATTTTTTATGGTGAATTTTAAAAAGCATTCCACATCCAAATGGCCACAATAACTGCCATCGTCGCATAGTGTTCATTTTCAGTTCTCTTTTTATCTTAAACTAATTTTATTGGAGAAATTTAACTCTTACATGAAAGGGATGGAGTCTTGTTGGATAGAAATTCAGGCTCCCTCTCGACTAAAAAAAATGATTATTTGATTCCTTTTACTATTATAATTTCTTAAAGAAATGTTGAATTAAATTTAACATATAGTATTGAGAAAGAGTAGAATAATAAAATTCATATACGAAGGACAAATCTTAAACAAATGTTTAATTCATATAAGAAAAGTGTAATGTCTAACAACGGCTTAAAAGAAGTATTGAGATTTCCTGGTGACTAGAAGGAACCCTTTACTTATAGCAACCAATATCAAAATGAAGATATATATATAAAAAAAAGGAAAGAAATAAAAAAAATTGAAAAACGGGAAATAAAAGGAAAATGGATAAAAAAAGACAAACAAATAAAGAAGCAAAAAATGAAGGGTCTCAAATTGAGCCCAATATAATCGCCCAAAAGAATATCAAAAAGCCCAATTACGGCCCAGTGAGAGTACGCTTAAATGTCAATACGCGCCAAAATAACGGTGCAAACTGAAGGCGCGAATATTTAGCCACTCCTTATAAACCAACGTCTTCATTGATTAATACATAACATATTTACATGTTACAGCTCCTCTTCAAAGAAGTTGGTAGAAATATTGCATAAATCTAATGGCAAAAATAACTTATAGCTGTTTTCTCTTCTCCTAATTATCGAGACGATCCAATAATAACATGTTGTAGTAATTTTTCTGATCGTTTGTTCACCGTACATATGCTTTACAATATCGTATGTTTTTATACAATAAATTTACGTTGATAGTTATTATTTTCTAAACATAATTTTCACTTTGGCAACACCAAGTAGAAATTTAGCAAAAATATGGAAGCACTTGTTAGTTATACTAAAATCATCAAATTTCATATTGTTAACTATTAGGATATTGGGATAGTATAACTATAAATAGTCAATTTAGGATCTAGGATTTTGGCTTCATCACATGGTAATTAAATATATTAGATGTATTACTTATTATTCATTTTCACTATATCAATAAACACATATATAATTGCAATTGAGTAGATAGTAAATACTATACTTATTTAATATATTTCTAAGTTTATAGTGCATAAAATCAAATGCATGTCCAATGAGGTAGTAGCATCGCTTGCAGAGACTTAAATTATTTGTTAAAAATTAATAGATTTAGAACGTGAACATGAATAGATACTCCACTACCATAAAACTAACCACAAACATCACTCATCAAGAGAATGAAAGGAAAGTTTTGACCTATATCAAGGAAATGGATAAACAATTATATACTTTATCGCTCTACTTTTATCTGGGCAAATTTTCTAGTAAATGTGAGTTCTTATATTTAGATTTGTATAAACTTAACTCTCTATACTTTTATTTCCAGTCACAATTGTGAAAATAAACAAATAATTATATGAAAACGCTAGATGGTCTATTGGTCTTTGACTGTCTCTGGTTTTCTAAAATCAGTTGTGGTAAGAGGGTGTTTGGCTGAATTATAAGCCCCAAAACAAATTTTATAAATTTTTTTTTTAAAAAAAAGCTTATAATGTTTGTTTTGGGCTTATATGCTCAGCCAAACACCCTCTTAATCCCACATAGATCCTATCCGAACCTTAATTAATTGCTAGATCTCAACCTGCCTCTTGGCCAACGTCCAATGTCGTTTACAAATAAAAAGTATATTTTACATTAACTGACATAAAATATGTGAAGTTAGTGCTTACAAATACAAGTAAACTTCTAGATTAGATGGTATACCAAGTACTCCATATATCCCGTTAATATTAACCCCTTGCTTTTGGATATGCATATTAAAGATAATTATATTTTGTGTGTAAATTAATATGTATGAGGCACAAAAATCGATGCATTTTGATATGAGTCAACAATAATAGAACAATCCAAAGAATTATATAAGCCAATATTAGTAGGACGGAAGAAGTATATTTTACAATGCAGTTATAATCTCTCATGTGTAGTATGTAGTTATTGCATAAGAATTAAATTTATTTTATAAGCGTATTGTGTAGTGCGGGTTATCCTAGTTATATTAGTGAAAATATACGAAAATGTCCCAACTTAATGACCTAACGTTTTAATTGTAGAAATTTTGATACTCAGGTTTTGAATAATGTAACAAAAATGTTTAAAATCAATTTATTTTTTTCAAATTCTGAAAGTCAACGTATCACACAAGAGAATGCCTGGATTCCTAACTCCAAATTACAAAGCTCGTATTCTTAACCATTAGTACACATTTAACCAAGTTTTTCAAGTCCGAAAAGTTGGAAGCAAAATATTTTGTTATATTATTCAAAGATTAGGTATCAAACTGGAATAATTTAAATATTGGGACATTTCGTATATTTCCTAAAAAAATGATATTTTTTCTTTAGAATTATGTATATGTATATAAGACACATATACAATTAAATTATAAGAAGGGGTAAAAAAATAATAAAATGGTTCCCTCCACATCTATATCCGAACCAAATTCCCTCCTTCCTTTCTTCTCTCTTTCCCTCGTTTTCTTCTCCATTTTCTTTCCCTCTTTTTTTGTTGCTGTCTCTCCCAAATCAGATCTCTCCAAACCCTCACTTCCATTCTGCTTCTAATTCTCATCACCTTCCAGAATTCTATTCCCTTTACCCCTGTTCGGTTTCTTTCCATCTCAAACCCCAAAAACCTTAAAGATCAATTCTTGAGAGCCGGAATTGATTGCATAATTCGGGAATTCTTTCGGTTTGTTGAGGTCTTTTTGAGCTCGAAAGAAAGAGATCGAATCATGCAGCGGCAGACGCCGCCACCCCCGAGTTCGAAAAAGCAGTTGCCTTTCACTTCCATGAAGCCGCCGTTTGGTGGAGGCGGTGGTGGCGGAGGAGGCGACTACCACCACTTCGCTACTGGTGATGCTCATCGGCCTGATCAAAAATTTGTTGAGTCCGTTGTTGTCAAGAAGCGCCCTGTGAGTGTTAAGCTCTTCGGAGTTTCCTTCGTAACTTCGAATTGGGGTTTGTCGAGCATTACTGGTCTACTTTTCAGTTTTAGCGGCGTCGTTGAAATGGGCCTAGAGATTTTCTAATGTGATGTGATTCTTTGGATTTATTGACTTCGCAGTTATTGAATTCCGTGATTTAAGTAGAGCGAGATGAATGGCTGTTGGGTTTTCTTGAGCATTTCTGGTTTGCTTTGCAGTTTTAGTGGCGTCGTTGAAATGGGACTAGAGATTTTCTTGTGGAGTGTGATTCTTTAGATTTATTTGCATTGTTCTGTCTTGTATTTTGTGAATTAAGTATAGCCAGGTGAATGGAATCCGGATTTTTTCAAGCATTTATTATATACTTTTAAGTTTTAAGGGCTCCCTCGAAATGGGACTAGAGACTTTCTCATGGGATCAGATTGGATACAGTATAACCGGATGAATGGTTTATGTTAAATTCTGCAGCTAACAGGTTTTGTTTGTTTGTGGGGTCAAGCCTATTGTAGTTGAAAAGCTTTGAACTTTGCTTAGTTTAAGGCCATGATGAAAAGCTCTGAACTATTTGATTAATGAATAATTTAGGGCTAGACTTTCATAATCCAGTGATTCGTCTTCAATGTTTTGTTTTTATGTTATTTTAGGGTGGGCGATATAGTCCACGTATCACTTCAGCTTAGTTGCTTGATAACCTAATCTGTTGTTTTTGGATGCATTGCATAATTGGTCATTTTCTCTAGCTCCTTTGTTCACCATCTGCAATTTTTGGGTGAACCTTTAACTATTGCATTGATATGGCTCATCTAGGTTCAAGGGTACATCTAAAGGTTGACTTAATTGAATTTGTTCAAAACTCTGGGTGGAAGTAAACATTTTATGAGTTTTTAGTTTTGCTGGTATTGCTGGATATATGCTTGATTTCATCCGAAGATATTCTTGTATATTCATGACGTAGAACTACCATGCTATTCCAAAAGCTATCTGGATCTTGCATGTTATGGAAGTTGTGCTGAAAGCCCTTAGGTGATTGCTTTTCAAGACTATTTGGTCAATGTAGTTGGGAATATGCAATTAAAACTGGCCAAGTATGGCTTGGAATGTGGCACCAAGGAGGACGGGAAGCACATGTGGACGTCATCTTCTCTTGTACCTTTAAAGTTTCAACATCTAAATCTATATGGCTAAGATAATAAAGTAAGAGGCAAAATCAGTTTCAAAATAATTTCAATGCACAAGTGAAATGTTAGTGTTAGACTTCCCAAAATGTAACATTCCTTGTGGCTCTTATTTATGATTTTCTTTCCTTCCTTTCTGTCCTCGTACAGTCAATATCATGTGTAGGAATATTTCCCCAACTGTGTGATGCATCTAATACTGAACCGTCCAAATATACTTGCTTAGCTGAAATGACCTTTGACACTTTTATCACTTTTTCATTTTCATTGATGTCGTTTCACCATTTTTTGGGGCAGGGGAGTAGTACGCTTCCTTCTCCACTGAGTAATGTCTATCATGGGAATAATCCACTCACTTGTCATTTTCTTTCTATTGGCTTTCAAGATACAAGAATTTATTTTTTTCATTCCATGGCCTGAGAGTATTTGAAGCATCTTAAAATAACTCTAGCCTTGATTTTTCAACATTATTTCTCTCACGTTTGGTTTCTTCCAGTAGCCCATGGACACAAATGGTTTCCTCAAAGAGTTCCTCGATCTTCTTTCCTTACCTAGGCGTTGAACTTAATGGTGTTGGTCGACATAATTTAGGTTTGGAACTTGGGACAATATTGGTTTGATTTTTTTCTTTCTGACTGGTTGCTTCTCCATCTGTGCTATTAACGTGTCTGATAATATTGGAGTATTAGTCCTCAGCATTTTTTGGTTTTGGAAAATAACTTGGGTGTTTTTATAGATGAAACACTTCTAGTTGTTATAAGTAAAGTAACTATCAGATTGAAGAATATGAAGTTCAAGAAATTACTGTCTGGTAAAAGTTAAACTGCTGAGGACTTGATGATCGTGCGTTTATGATATTATTCTCATTGAGTTTCATATCTTTGTTCAAACTAAACTCCTGCAACTCGTTAGTATTAATATAACTATATAATTTAGGTGGATTGGCATTTAGAATACAAGAATGTGTCAACATTTGGAGGATCATTCTACAGTTCAGCTGCATCCATATCCACTATTGTCGGCATCGAGATAAAAATAACACCTCAAAGTCATTGATAGATAACCATTTTTAGAAAAAATATCTGTTTCCAAGTGCCATAAATTAATCTTAGTGTATGCATTGTGACTATGTTTGGACATTGTCAGCTTATTTCTTGTACGTTGTTTCTTGTACATGAGTTTTTGAAAGAGCTAAGAGCCTAATTGCAGTCAATATCCTAGTGACGTTTTCAAATTCTCTCAAATGCATGATGTTTCCTAGGAAACAGCTAAAATGATGTCTGCTTTTTGTTAAATTGTAACGAATATTTTGATAGATCTGTTATGTGTCCATGATGAGTGTATGGAGTTCCTTCTTTTTCTTAATAATATAACATTAGTTCAGCATGACCAGTGTATAGAGCTAGTTTATAATTCTATATATGAAACCCTTGTTATGGTCTTCAAGTGATAAATTGTACTTATGCTAGAATAATGTAGTATTTTCATAGACATATGAATTATGGTCCTTGGTGATTCCTTTATTCTTCCGAGAAGCTTAATTTGTTAAGGAGTAATTTTTTTCTGTTTTGCTGATTGTGGCTTGCTTATTTTTTGTCTGTAAGCCGTTAAAGCGGAAAACTGGAGTAGCAGAATCTGAAGCGGAACATGCTGACCATAACGCAGGTCCTGGCAATGTTACTGTCCCGAAGGGTCCTTTTCAGACACCACCATCAGCAAAATCAGGAAAACAAAAGGTTTCAAGGACAAAGGCCAACAAGGCTGGATCTCAGATTCCCATGCCAAATGTTGGTAAGTCAGAGTTTGATCAAATTTTATCTTAGCTGAAATTCTATAGCAATATCTTTTTCAAACTCACGGAACTGTAGAATACTCCTATCATATATACTTTTACAACTTGTTGCTAATGGAGTGAGGAGGAATAAAAGTTCTTAAACATTTTCTCGCAGGCTCTCCTAGTGGCAATAATCTCACCCCTGTTGGCCCTTGTCGTTATGATAGCTCGCTAGGTAAGAGAAATACCCCTGTATTATTTTGCTAACGATTCTCCCTTGCCTCTTATTGAATACATGTGTTTGCCTAACTCTCAAAACTCTTCCAGTCCCAATTCATTCTGTTTATGAAATCATTAGCAAATATCTTTCCCTCTCAGGTCTCTTGACAAAAAAGTTCATCAATCTAATCAAACATGCAGAAGACGGTGTTCTAGATTTGAATAAAGCAGCAGATACTTTAGAGGTAATTATGTTGGTAGTAATGCGTCAGTTTAACAATGTTTGTTGCTGACATTCTTTTCATTTCAACAGGTACAGAAGAGGCGTATATATGATATTACTAATGTTCTTGAAGGCATTGGTCTTATAGAAAAGAATCTCAAGAACAGAATTCAGTGGAAGTATGAAAGGACTCATCCAATATCTTTAAATTCAATTTTCTTCTGTTTCCATAGACATTTCAGTTGCCCTTGAGAATCACTAAGATAACACCAGTTACTGAATTTCTCTCCTATCCGGCAGGGGTATAGATGTATCAAGACCAGGGGAAGCTGATGAGAGCGTACCTGCTTTACAGGTATATGGATGTAAAATGTACAAATTGTATAGCTGCACAAAGTTTTCTTTTGCAATTTCACTTAACTTTAATTGTCCTTTGAGCTCATTGTTTCTTTCCGCAATTTACCTTTTCTGGTAGTGTTATACCCTGGATTGTCTCATTATGTTATTGATGAGTCAACGTACCCGAGTCAGAGTGAAATATTCTTGCATCCTGCGATATGGAACGCATCATTTAGTAGTTGTTCATAAGAACTACAAAAATTTCTATGGCGACCACTATATCACAACGCAACCTTGAGCAAGCATTATTGAATTGTATCACTTGCTTCAATGCTATCAGTCTTCTTTTAAATGATGTTATATATGTCCTTGAACCTACTTGCTTTCTTCAGGAAGAACTTGAAAATCTGAACATCGAGGAGCACAGATTAGACAACCGCATAAGGTCATAACCCTACAGTCCTACACCTATAAATTCAATGTCAAAAACGTACTTCCTGATGTACCATTGAGAGTGATAGTCTTCTAATAAGTTCTCTTATATTTCAGAGAAATGCAGGAAAAGTTGAGGGGCCTGAGTGAAGATGAAGGCAATGAAAGGTAACATACTGACCTACCTATTTTTCAAGGAACCGAACTATTTTAAGTTGAGTTGGGGTATGTCTTAACCACTTATCACATGTTTTTGATTTTCATAGGTGGCTATTTGTCACAGAAGAAGATATAAAATGCTTATCCTGCTTCCAGGTATGAGCTTGAAACTGTTGGGTACGCTACCCTATATGTCAGTCTTGTAGATCTATAATCTAGTTATGTTGTTTCTGCTAGAATGAAACTCTTATAGCAATTAAAGCTCCTCATGGCACTACTTTAGAAGTTCCAGATCCTGATGAGGTAATTTCCATTAGAGTAGCTTGGACAATCTAAACAGTTCTAATGTATCTACTTGTAACAATTTGTTACTCAACGTCCTACAGGCTGTTGACTATCCACAGAGAAGGTACAGAATAGTTCTTCGAAGCACGATGGGACCTATCGATGTTTACCTTGTCAGGTATGTTTCTTTGCTCCATAGCTCATCAGAATGTAGTTTGATAATCTTACCTGTCCTAATATTTGATTTGGAGTTGTATCACAGTTATTTCTTCTTCTTTCCTTTTTCCATTTCTTCAGCCAATTTGAGGAAAAAATTGAGGAGATTAATGCTGTTGAAGAACAACTAAGCATTCCCGAGACATCAGGTGCTAATGATTATGCCTCTGCACCATCTCCAAGGCCGGAAATTGGAGGAAATGAAACTGATGTGCAGGGACTGGATGCTCAAAGGATGTGCTCGGATACGAGTACATCACAGGATTTTGTGAGTGGAATCTTGAAGATAGTACCAGAAGTTGATGTAAGTCGCTACAGATTACTATGATTTTAGTAAATGCTGATATATAAAAATAAATGAGTCACATATATAGATATAGGAACAAACTAAGCACATTTGAGAACATGAATATTACCTTCTCTTTTAACTCCACTCTGATATCTGTTTCTGCAGAGCGGTGCTGATTATTGGCTATCGTCGGATGCTGATATAAGCTACACTGACATGTGGAGCATAGAATGTATCCTAGTATAATTTTTTTTGTCATGTTTTAATAATCACTTATCCGGCACTACATGTTTCACCACATTCCATGACTTCCCGCTATAGCTGTCATCGACTGGGATACCTTGGATTTGCCTGATTATGCCGCAGCAGGTATCACTACACCACGAGCCCAAACTCCAGCACGAAACACGACTGCAGCATCTCCAACTCAAGCTGCCGTGCCTTCTGCTTTGCCACCTGACCAAATCGCATCCACAACCACGATGCCTCGTTCAAGCAGGCCGACTGGGATTTGATGATGAATTTGGACAACGATGCGTTCTTGTACATTAGAGAGTGAACTGGTTGGTGATCTCTACCGATATAATGTAGATAGTGGAAAGCTGTGGATGTTATTCTTGCTGTACAGGTTCAAATTAGATGGTACATGCAATAACAATAAATCGATAACTGTTGTGAGAATTCATATTATGTACATCACACAACCACGAGAATTTGCTAGCCATTTTTTCTTTTCTTTTTGTAATATAGCATTCTAGGTTAATGCTGTTGATGTTTAGCATTCAGCTCGTGAGATCTCTGGTACCAAATCCATTTATATTTTTGCGAATTGCTCTAACCCTATTGATAGTTTAGTCTATTTTGTCAGAAGAGGCTGCGGCTTCAAATTCAATGCTAATGCCTGCCGGCAAAAGTGTACTTTTCTCTAGTAAGTGATATTATAATAATTGTTTAGTTAAAATGTAGAAAAGTATATAATGGAAAAGGATCGCATATTAGCTATAAATATATACACAGAATTATAGATTATTGCTAAAATTATGTATCTGAATGAATAAAAAGATAACTTCCTAATACCATCTTAAAGTTTTAAAATTTATACCGTACAAATTTATGATCTAATTTATCTTGAAAGGATTAAAATATTATATTATTCCTCTAGAAAATAAAATTGAAGGCAATTAAAATATCCCAACTCAAAGTGCATCGACTATATATTGTTACATTAGACATTTAAAATATTATAAAATTTAATAAAAGTTGTTATCTGCTAGCAGTTATATAATTTGAATCAAATACAAGCAAATCTTAAAGTATAAATATTAATTATTTTCAGCCATTGATTCGTGAAGCTTTATGGTGAATTCATTATTTTACTTGATGAATTCAAACACCTGGTTTCGAATACCATGAAAAGTGAACTTTTATTTTTTGAATTTATACACTTTCAAAGCAAATTCGAACAATTTCACGAGTTCATAATTTATACATTAAGAATGTTTTTTGCAATAATCACTCCAACTATTATATACTCCATTCGCCCTTGATATTTGTTCATTTAATTCCATTTCGATACGTCCATAAAATTCGTTCATTTTCCTTTTATAGACATGGACCTCACCAAAAGTCAACACTTTTACTCACACTCAATCCACTTATTTACAAAAAAAAACACTTATGACCAACATTTCCACCCACATAACATATTTTATTATGTAGGTCACATTCTTAACTTACTTTACACTCATTGCATTTATTAAAACTCGTGCCAACAAAAACTTGTTCAAAAAGCAAGCTCTTAATTAATCGGAAGCTAAGTCGTGCCGACAAAAACTAAGAACGTATATGGTGGACTAGGGAATACTATAATGTACATACTTTTGTTAAGTTTTCAATCAAGCTCACAAATTTTATAATATATATATACGTTTTAATATCATCAACATTTTAGAAAATAACCAATTTATTCATTGTATCTTAATGTACGACAGTATATATATTTATGTGTTACTATGTAACTTGTAATCTACATAGATTTATGTGTGAAGAAGAAATGTTAGGAAATAAGCAAACTGCACATTCAAAATAGATAAAATACATTCACTAATATATAATATATAGTTTACTATATTTCTCTCCACAAAAAAAAAAAAATCCAGGTCGAATAATAAATTGCAGACAGGTACACATCTGTTGATCAATCCACCAAAAAGAAGCAAACCAAACAAAAACAGTAAAATTGTTTGCGTAGCATACTTCAATAATCTTCATTTGGGATTGGAGGAAGAGCCCTCGTTGCCCTGTCGTTGTTGTTAATTGATTGGAAAATATGCAAATTGCATTCATTTATTATATTTCCATATTTCGAAGCCAAAATCCACTTTCCTGCAAACTCACAATCTATAAATATTTGTGTTTAGTGTGGAGTATACCAGAAGCTTTATTTGTCTCACAATTATATTTATATAACTAAATCATGTCTTTAGAAACTTAGATTGATTTAGCTAGCTAATATCAAAATTTAGTCCTCTTATCTAAAAAACTAAGAGTAGAACTACAGCTTGAAAAATATTTAGAAGTTGTGATCTTGAAAGTGCTTTTTATTTTATTTTTTATTTTTCAAATATTGAAATTCCTTGAGAAAAACACTTCATCTTTCAACACTTTTTCCCAAATATATCCATAAAATATTTTGTATGTGTAAGCTAGGGCATATCCTGGCCTCCAGTTACGTGAGCGTTTTTCTGTGTGGGCTTTTCTGTTTCCCATAATTTTTTTCGTTGTTTATTCACCTATGTTACTATATGTGCTGAACCTAATTGCAAAATTTGATAAAATTGTAACACACATAATACTGTGGTTTTAAAAGAACTAGTTTTACAGCCGCGCGATGTATGTATTTATTTGTATGTAAGTTACATCATACATACATATAATTTTCTACATTAATATTATTATTCGTATAACCATATTATATATTATTATGTACTTGAGTAATATAAGAGAGAGAGAAACTAATGCAGATTTGATATAATATATATTTAATATTTGATGAGAAACACTCTGTGGAAAAAACTCCACATGAGAAAAAGAGCATCTGTAACTGAGGGATGACGGGAAGGTGCAATCAATAACCTACATTTAATATGATAATTTTGAAGCCTTAATTGAATTAAATAGCCCTAAATTAAACTCCAAACTGGTATTGTATATTTTCAATTTTATCTTTATTTTTTTTTTTTTAAATCAAATTTTCCACTTTCTTGATTTATGATTTTCCAGTAACACGAGATGATTATTCGAAAACGGGGGAAAGAATAAGATAAAACTTTGTTTTCAAATTTCAAGGGCAAAGACCCCCGTTATCCTAAGAGAATCAAAGAAACCTCAAAACAAAATGGGATATTTGTATTAAAAAATTTGGTTACTAATAATCAACAAATAGTAATAGTTTTCCTAAAATCCTACTTAATCAGCACACTTGTAACTCTAATCCATACAATACCCCACCATATTTCTCATGACTCCGCTCTGCAAAATACATATCCCTCATCTTCATAAAAGCGTGACACGTCAGCAGGCTATCCGAACCGGCCTGGTGGCACTTCCCCACAACCCGGTCCACGTCCAGCGCACGGGCCACCCGGGCCAACCCTCCGTGGAGGCCGCCCCCGCAGAACCGCATCAGGTGCTTCACGTCGTACACGTTGCTCCCGAAGAACGCCCGCAGCACCGCCAGGAACCCGCCGAGCGCGGCGGGGAGGGGGCGGCGCGTCAGGACCTTCACCAGGTAGCCGAAGTCGTAGGCGCTGTGGAAGGTGACCCAGCTGGCGGCGTCGTTGCACACCAGGCCGGAGCCCATCATCAGCTCGGCGAACCGGGCCGAGTCGACCCCGCGCGACCGGTTCGCCTCGAAGTCGATCCCGTGGGAGCGGAGGAGCTCGATCGAGTCTGGGGCGTGGGGGTCACGCGCGGCGTCGAAGTCGGAGAAGTTGAACTGCCAGATCCCGGGGGCGGGGAGGTTGCCGGCGGGGTCTGAGAGGGTGAGGCCGAGCTGGATGAGGTTGAGCGCGTCGACGTTGGCCTTGAGGGTGTCGTAGTGGTCGGAGGAGTGGCGGTGGTGCGGTGGCGGCTTGAAGATGATGCCGGGGAACTCGGTGTCCATGGAAATGAATGGGTAGCGGTCGATCAGATCCGAGATCAGCCCGAATTCCGATTCCAAATTGTAGGACCATACCTCTCGGATCGTTATTGGTCTGCTAGGGTTTCCAATCGCCATTGTTTCTGCAGAAGATTGAAATTGAAGAGGAGTGTATTTTTATACATAGGAGAGAGAGAAGGCGGCTGATGTGAATTATATCTGATGCGTTTTATTATAATCAAAATTATATCATCACATATCTCCAAAATATATTCTTAAAAATCTTGAATATGAGTTTTAATAAAAATTATTAAGATTTATCATCTTCAAAACATGTTCCTTTGAATCTGTACTATGAGTTTTTAATTAAAAAATTTTAATATTTATAAATACAATAAGAGTCTCGTATTAATATAATATTAAATTAATTAGTAATTGGTCATATATGAAATAAGTGGTATGGTTAAAGACAAAGATAGTGATGAATCATAGATGATAAAATATATAAATAAAGAATATTATTAAAAGTAATATATAAATAGTATTTATGAAATATTTCTACAAATAGAGTGAGAACAAATTTGAAGGATATATGAAAACGAAAACTATAAATAAATTTTAGAGACGAGGGGAGCATTATACTAAAAGAAAATTTTCTGCAGGAATATTTTCCTACTAAACATTACTTTTCCCTGCTAAACTCAGCTATCGTCATGCTAATTTTTATTACTATTATTATTATTCTGCAATAACTCCCGTGCACATTAATTTGCAACTATTCTGTTTTCCCAAGGAAAGCACTTTCGCAGCACCCATTCAGCTAGTTTGATAAAAGCTGTTCTTTCAAAACTTTAAATCTAATTAAAATCAATTCTGAAACTTTTTAGAGTCTATGTGCCAATTATAAAATATTTTGCTAAGATCTTGATCAATTGTTTAAACATGTGCCAATTATAAAATGAATTTATCTCTATTTGAACAATTTGTTATTAATATATATATATTTTGTGTGATATAAGAAATCATTATCATTATTTTAATTTTACGTAGAATGCCTATGACTTCAAAAATTATAAACTATTTATCTTAATTATTTTTATTAAAATTATCATACATCGTACTGGAGCAAAATTAGTTTAATGAGAGATTGAAGCCTAAAAAAATATAAAATTATATTGATAAAGTAGGAGGATTTTTTTTGGGTCATTAAATACATAAATTTTAAAGGCTGCATCATGATGGATTCGAACCCGAAACCTTTGACCTCAGACATTAACCACTTTATCATTAGGACAACACACGCACACAAAAGTAGGAGGATTTAGTGTTTCCTAGCGGCCTCCACAGTATTGAGACACATTTTTATTATGCTCATTAATTAATCATGAGTGTCGTTAGCGTTCACTGTCCAAATTCAAAGCGTTTCACTGTTTTTTACTACAAGACAAATTCATGATATTTTATGAAACGTCACAACTATTCACCACGATTTGCTATTTTTGACTACAAGACAAATTCATATTTTATAACGTCAACAACAAGGGTTAACTAGTAATTACATTCTCCAAGTGGTTTGGGTTAACTAGTAAAATAATATACTTTTATTATATATTAAGGAGTAAACTATATGTTGTCAGAATATATATACACAAATGATTTTAATTAATTTTTTATTTTAACATAACTTTTAGAATATATAAAAAAGAACCCAAATTTTTAATTTTAGAAAATTCAACATTTCAAAAATTTATGCCAACCTGATAAAAAGACGACATTGTATTGTGGTCAAATATTCGGTGAAAAAATGTTCATCACAATGCTGACTAGTTGAGATATAGCATTGAAAATTTGAAGGTTGATTGTTGGAAGAAATGAGCAATGTTGGAGTGGTGGAGATATGAGGAAATATGAATGTTAATCATGTTGAGAAAGATGTGGGATTGGAATAAGTGTTTTTTGTACATAGTCGAACATAATGTTTATGCAGTTAAAATTAATTTTGTATACCAATAAAAATATGCATATAAAAATCTCGAAAATTCCTAAAGTTTAATTTCTAATATATAATTAAATTTCTAATATACTATGTTGGATTTTTGAAGAAGTTTAATGATTAAAATTAGTTATTATATCTGGAATCTAGTGTATAGTGAACTATTTCTTTTATTTATAGATATAATGTAAAAAATTAAATTAGATTTGAACAACTTAAAATGCATCGTGAGAATGACTCAATTTATATTTTTTCTTTTATAAAAAAATAAATATTTAATGTTTAATATTTTAAAATAGTATCATAAGTAGAAAGATGGGTTTGCCCCATTTATTCAAATTATGTGTTAAACGATAGAGGTGTTTTTAACCCTTCATCCTTTGATAAATTATATGTGCTCAAACATAATGTTAAAATTATTATGTATTTGTGTCAACGATAGAGGTGTTTTTAACCCTTCATCCTTTGATAAATTTGTATGTAACTTCCTTCCTGATCTAAATACATCATAAAATGCAAAATTCTCTCTATCATTTATACCGATTTATTGGGTAAGAAATATCTCATTATTTGCCATGACCCTCACCACTCAGAATAGCTACTGGACCAAGGAGACTCTCTTGATTTATTCTTTACATACCGTATAGACTTTGTCCTTAGATCTATGCCTTGGACAAACAAGAACCTAATCAAATCAATAACTCTTTGGAGAAAGGTTCCACTACGCTTCAGCAGTAGCTATTCATGTACTTAGAGGGTGTTTGGTTGAACTTATAAGCTCCCAAAATAGTTTATTCGTTTTTGAGTTTTAAAAGCAAACATAAAACTGTTTTGGGAGTTTATAAGCTCACCAAACACCTCTTAATGACCGCTTGAAAGTTTGAACCAAGTCTTGGATTCTGCTTTGAATTATGCATTCAATCATTTAAACCTGAAACTCACTATGTTGTCGAACAATTACAATTTCTTTTTCTCTCTCTCAATTTTTTCAATTTTCCCCATCGACTAACATAATTGAAACTCACTACGTTGTCCAACAATTACAATTTATTTTTTTCTCTCGATAGGATACGGCCCAACTACCAGGCCCAAGCATCGGGCCCAATACAAGTAAACGACATCAAGCTCGGCACGGACAAGTTCGGCCCATGAAGACTCCTAAAGGCGGTGGGAGCGTAGAAAGCTCGGCCATATCTAAAAGAATCCTAATTGAGAGGATAGGATCTCGAATCCTAGTTAGAAGACTTGGATTCGAGATCTAAGTCAATACATTGTGTATAAATAGAGGCTAGATTAGGCGACATAGGGCATTCACTCTCTTTGTAATCGCTTACACTCTCAATACACATACTCTCTCGCCCGTGGACGTAGATCTTATTCACGATCGAACCACGTAAATCTTTGGTGTTCTTGCGCATTTATTTCCTTACGAATTTAAGATCGATCATGGCGCCGTGCGTGGGAAACGAAATTTTGTGTTTCGATCAACCACCGTTTACTGTGGAAGTAATCATGACCGGTACACGAAGCCGTGCCTCCAAGACCGTCGCGGCAACAACGCGGCGGCGAAGGAACGCCGAGCTCAACTCGGGAAGAGCCCAATCGAGAAGAAACCCCGAGGGCATATCCAAAGTCTCGACGAGCACGGACACCCGCCTGCAGGAGGCAGGTTACCATAGCGAAGGCAATCGTAGCAATAATCCGAGGAAACTCGGCTCCAGTAAACCTCAGCGACGTCGTCGAGGATTTCTCGAAAAACAAGGAGAGCTTTCTCCGGTTCCTCGGTGAAACGTGGTCGGCCACGTCCGAAGAACGGTACACAAGCCTCGTCTAGATACGAGGCATCACAACGAGTCGGGGCCCAAACCGACCGCAAGGAACGAGCAACGCGGAGAGGACGTCGAGATCGCCAAGCCGGCCTCGATCGCCAATCCATCCAGCGAACTCCGCCCGATCTCGTGGGACGAGCAGCGAGGAAGAGGCATCGGGGCCGCCGAAGTCGGTCCGAGTCACCTAAACGAGTTCGATCGTCGAACTCCGTCCCGATCTCCGGAGGACGGCCGATGGATACGGAAGATAGCCACCCCGTTCTCAAATAGAATACTCAACACTTCTCTCCCGGATAAATACCGGGTACCAAGCATCGCCCCCTATGACGGGCTGAGGGATCCACAGAACTTCCTCTCGCAGTTCCAATACAACATGATCAACCAACAGCTCAGCTCAGTCCATATGTGTAAACTCTTCCCGGAGTTACTCGTCGACAACGCCCGCAGGTGGTTCGACAGTCTACCTACGGGAAGCATCGGCTCCTATCGCGACCTGATGGCTGCCTTCCACCGAAGGTTCTTCCAAAAGGCGGAATCAAAAACGTCATCGGCACACCTCCTCACCATAAGGCAAAGCCGTAATGAGTCCATCAGCGACTTCATGACAAGGTTTAACAAGGAGTGTTTGAAGGTCGAAGACGTGAACGACCTGTTAGTCATCTCGGCCTTCCAAAACGGCATCTTGCCGGGGGCCTTATACCGAGAGATCGTCTGGCACGAACCCGATCTTGCCAGTCAGTCGTAGCGATAGCCAACCGGTTCGCCAAAGCGGACGAGGCCGACAAAAGAAAGCGCAAGACAAGCGGGACCCGGAAAGAGGAAGAAGCGAAGGAAGGAAGATCGGAACCAAGGCGTGGCGCTTTGGACGATTACATCGCCCGATAAAGTCAGGCTCGGTCGTCGCGCGACGCCTCGAACGACCTCAATACACCCCGTTGACGAGCCGAGAGCGAAATCACGACTCCATATGAACTGTTCGAGAAGCCTCGACCGATGGCAGGAGGGAAGAGGTGCCGACCTATGGATAAGTATTGCTCATTCCATGATGATTACTGGCGCGACATCGAAGAGTGCAAAGAGCTCATGGGTGAAATAGAGATGCTAGTTCGAGACGGATCCACAAGAAATACGAGGGGCAGTCGCCAAGCCGACCAAAGTCAAAAGACGAAAAGCGGAGGAAGAGGAAATTGTGCCCCACAAAAAACAAAGCGCAGCACCGGCGAAGAAGGAGATGGCGAGCCCCAATATGACGGGTGATCTCCACAATTACGGGCTCCCGGTGGAGTCACGAAGTCCTCCCAAGGCCGATGCCAAGTCCTGAACCGACGAACCTACCAATAAGAGATTCAGAAAGGACGAGGCGATCACCTTTTCCGAGGACGACCCCGTACTGCTGACGATACCTCACCGGGATGCGTTGGTGATCCGTAATAGTCGCAAATAAATTGGTAAAAGCGTTTACATTGACAATAAGGCGTCGGTGAGCATCCTCTTCAAGGAATGCTTTGACAAGCTAGGAGTAGAAGAAGCACACCTCGCATGTGCACGCGCCACTCCAAGCTTCGTCCGGGAAGAAACGCGCCCGGAGGGAATAATCGAGCTACCGTCACGGTGGGGACAAGACCAACGACCTCGACAAAGGTGGTGCGGTTCTTCAGTAGTGAAGGCCAACTCGCCGTATAACATCATACTAGGGGCGAGATTGGTGAGAGCTATGTAAGGCGGTATGCTCAACGTACCACCGACGATAAAATACCCACCACGAGGGAACAGCCGTGATCCGAGGTGATCAAGCAAGCCAGGAATGTATGCAAGTTGCCTTACGAGGTGCGGGACCTCGGTCCAAAGACCCACAGCATAGCAATTAAAGAAACCCGAGGAGTTGGAGTCGAGAAGTACATCGCCACTCCCGGCGGTCAGTTGAAGATGTCGCATTGTGCGAGGATGAGCCATTGAAGGTCGCCCAGTTGGTTTCACCACGAGACCAAGTGAAGGATCGATCATCCAACTCCTAAGGGAATTCCGGACGTGTTGCTTGGTCTCCCTCGACATGACCGAGTCTCGCCGAGTATCATCACTCACCGCTCAACATCGACCGAACATAAAGCCGGTTCGGCGAAGCAAAGAATCTTCGCGGTGAACGGAACCAAGTCATTCACGACGAGGTGAACCGGCTATTAAAAGCACGCATCTTGTTCGAGGTCAAATATCCGACCGGATAGCCAACCCGGTGATGGTGAGGAAAGGATGAGGGGATGGCGAATGTGTATCGACTACACCGACCTCAACAAGCATTGCCCAAAGGATTGCTATCCCTTCCCAACATCGACAAGAAGGTCGACGCGTTGGTCGGATCTAGGTCTTGGTTTCTTGGACTTATACAAAGGTATCACCAAGTCACGATGGACGATGAAGACGCGCCAAGACAGCCTTCATTACCGACTTCGGGTCTTCGCATATAAAAGATGTCATTCGGCCTTAAAATGCAGGGCTACCTATCAAAGGATGGTGGACAAAATATTTCACCCTACATAGGTCGGAATGTGGAGGTATCGTAGAGCGACATCGTCGTCAAAAGCAAGGAAGAAGCCCGCATGTGGCCGACCTCGGATCGTCCTCGGCTTCTTCGGAAAATCAACCTAAAGTGAATCCCGTAAATGCACGCGTTTGCGATCCGGTCCGAAAAGTTCTTAGGGTGTTGGGTTTCAGAAGAAGGCTAAAAGCAAACCCGTCAAGGTCCAAACCATTTTGGAAATGAAGATGCGAAGACCATCCATGACGTACACTGGTGACAGTGCATAGCCGCACTAAGCCGCTTCCTTTCAAAAGCCGCGGATAAGCAGCTACCCTTCTTCAAGATACTCAAAAAAGCCCCGAAATTCTCATGGGATGAGGTGCACAGGTCCGCCTTCGAAGACCTCAAGAGCTACCTCGCCGAGCTCCCCACTCTATCCGTCCCGAAAGAGGGAGAGGTCCTTTTCCTCTACCTCGCCGCCTCGGACGAATCCATAAGTGCAGTCCTGGTACGAGAAGAAGGACGTCAGCTCCCGGTGTATTTCATCAGCCGAGCACTAAAAGGCCCGGAAACGAGGTATCAGCCATTGGAGAAGCTTGCCTTAGCATTGGTAAATGCCGCGAGGAGACTACGTCCGTACTTCCATGCACATCGCATACAAGTCCTCACTGACTACCCACTTCGGCAAGTATTGACGAAGCCCGAAGCATCAGGGAGAATCGCGAAATGGGCAATCGAAGGCTGGCGAGCACGATATATCCTTCGCCCGCCAGCCATCAAAGGTCAAGCCTCAGCGATTTCCTTGCGAAGCTAACCGTCGAAAACCGAAGCCCACCGAGTCCAGACGACGATGCCAAAGCCGAACCCGTGGTTGAAACACCGAGGGAGTGCTGGCAACTCTACGTTGACGGGGCTTCTGGGAAAACAGGCAGCGGAGCAGGTATCTTACTCCTAGGCCCGGACAACCAAGAATCGCCTACTCACCGGTTCACATTCAAAATACGAACAACGAAGTGGAGTACGAGGCACCGATCGCAGGACTTCGCCTCGCTCAAAGTCTCAGACACGAGCCGTGCAAGTTCACAATGATTCTCAAGTCGTCGTAAGCGAATGTTGGGAAAATACGAGGCAAAAGCGATGAATGAAGAAGTATCTTGAAAAAGCAAAAAGCGCAACGGACTTTCTCACACTTCCGGATAGTTCGCATCCCAAGGAGCAAAATAGCCGGTGACATCTTAAGTAAATTGGCATCGTCATCAACGAACCCGCCAAGAGAGAAGTCCAAAGCGGGAGCATAAACGATGTCGAAGACGGAGCCGAGGTTAACATAGTCTTGGATGAAGAACCCAATTGGATGACTCCCATTCGAGAGTACTTGAGAAGGCGAATCGCCCACGACAAGTTTGGAGGCTAGGAGGATCTGAACAAATCTGCGATATACAATTGAGCAGTGAGTCCTATCTAAAGTCATATCTCCAACCTCTCTTAAGGTGCTTGGGGCGAACCGAGCTAATTACGTTCTCACGAGAAATACACGAGGTTCGTATGCGAAAGCCACATCGGACCCCGAGCCTTGTCAAAGAAAGTCATGCGATGGGGATACTATTGGCAACAATGTTCCAAGACTCAATGGACCTCGTAAAAAGTGTCCAAGTGTCAAATCCATGGAACGCGTGCAAGGCTACCCCGCACCGACCTCACCTCCGTCTGAGCCCTTGGCCGTTTATGCAATGGGGATTGACATTGTGGGCCCCTTTGTAAAGCACCAAGACAGCTCCAATTTTAATTGTTGCGATCGACTACTTCACGAAGTGGGTAGAAAGTCGAGCCCTGGCGAAAATCACAAGCAAGAACGCCTCAACTTCGTATGGAAGAACATAGTGTGTCGCGACGGCATCCCCATATCCTCCTTTCGGATAACGGAACACAATTCACGGATAAGACATTCAAAGATTGGTGTCAAGAGCTTGGATCCAACAAAGTTCACCTCGGTGGCCCATCCTCAAGCAAATGGTCGGACCAAGTTACCAACAGGACCATCGTAAAGGGTCTAAAACTCGTCTCGACCGAGCTAAAGGCCTCGGGTGGAAAATCTACCACAGTCTTATGGTCGCGTGCGAACAACACCCGGACCTCGAGCGGAGAAACACCATACGTTTGGTGTATGGAACCAAAGCGATGATCCCTGCAGAGATCGGAGTACCGAGTCCTCGTGCCATTGACTTCTCTGCCAAGCAAATGGGAAAATCTACGGTGATCTAGACTTACTCGAAGAAAAGAGAGACCTCGCCTACATCAAGGAAGCTCGGTACAAGCAACAAGTAGCTCGGTATTACAACCAGCGCGTTAAAACCCGACAATTCCAAGTGGGCGACCTCGTACTCCGAAATAATGAAGTCAGCAAAGCCGCGCAGCTCGGCAAGCTGGAAGCCACATGGGAAGGACCTTACCGGGTCGACGAAGTCCTCGGCAAAGGGGCCTATAAGCTCGCTCAATTGTCCGGTGAGCAATTACCCAACGCATGGCACATCATCCATCTGAAGAAATATTATGCATAAGTGTCAAGGGTCGGGTCTTGTTCGGTCATATTTTTAAAGTCCTGTTTAGAGTCTGAGTCTTATTTGGTGGTCGCGTCGTCTTTTATCAATAAAATATTTATTTTTACGAGTTCTACTTGTCACTAATGCATAACTAATCTTCACATTATTTTCCCTCTACGGAGGACAAATTCCCTCGACGGAGGTCAGATTACATTCGTTTCATACGAATGTAAATCTAAACGCGCGCATGCCTACATACGAGATCAGACTACCTTCGTTTATTTGAGCGTTCTCTATGTAGATGAAGGACCACCCTCCCGATGACCTCGGCAAAAACAGAACCATTCCTACATACGAGATCGGACTACCCGTTTATTTGAGCGTTCTCTCTATGTGAGCGAAGGGACCACCCTCCGACGACCTCGCAAAAAACAGAACCATTCCTACATACGAGATCGGACTACCTTCGTTTATTTCAAGTGTTCTCTATGTAGGCGAAGGGACCACCCTCCCGACGACCTCGGCAAAAACAGAACCCCTACCTTCGTGCGAGAACGATTTCTTCGAAACGGAATTTCTACGAGGACGAACTACTTTAGTATGTTACTCTTGTTCAAATACAAAGTCAACAAGAAACCATTCTTATTAAATAAAGGTGTACAAGTTACATTTTACGAGGACGGGCGGATCGGGAAAAGTGAGCCAATCCCTAGAAAATCGGAATTGGCTCATCTATGCTAATCCTACCTCTACCCGTCCTCGGTCTATATTACGGGCCCGGCCAGCATGACCTCGGTCACTGACGATGCAGCTCTGCGGGCTCGGCCTCGACCACTTGATGATGCCCGGTCTCGACGCATGAAGGGTCCACGACGCGTTCGAGGGCAATAGCACGCCTCTCTTGCGCGCCACTCCGGATCGTCATAATTAGGTTCATTTATTCTAGATCGAGAAGCTCCGTGAAGAAGAGGCCTCTGCATCCCGTCAAGTATTTCGTCGGTTGTGGTTGTCGGCGATGACGATCTTCAGATATGCTCCCGAGCCTTTTCAATTCGATCTTGCTCCGTGAATTGCCAGGAGGTCCGACCATATTCGCGCCTGTACCCCGAACAACGGGCAGCAGCCTCGATAACCTTGGCTTCAACCTCCGGGATCGTCATCCCACCATTTCGGTGGATAACCTCCTCGTACTCGGCATGCTCCTCGGCTATCACCTTGGCCTTCTCCTTGGCGACCTCGAACGCCTCCTCCAATTCCAAAAGGCGAGCCTGGAGCTCGTCACAACTCTCCTGAACGGCCCTATGCTCGACATCGGACTCACCGCATGCGTGGCCAAGCCGCCTTTATATGGAGGAGTTCGACCTCTTTCAACTCAAGAGCCCGCGATAGGTCTTCGATTCGGTTCAACCAAGGAGAAGCATCAAGCATTTCGAGAGACAATCAATAAAAAAGATAAGTTTCTTAACATAAACTTGTCATTTTATTAACATGCCTTAGTAAAAATCAATGTACATTTACATTCAAAAAAAGGGTAAAAAGACGGGGATCAATCGACCCTCCGGAAGCTTCGCCACGTCCACATCGCCGCCCGACGCCTCGATAGCCGCAGCCTCTTCCGCCAGGCTCGGCCCGTCTGACCGGCCTCTTCGGGAACCACCGAGTCTCGACGCACTGAAGCACCATTTGCACCCCGACCCCTTTGCATAATCGGATAGTAAAGCTTGGTCGGGATCCCGATCCACGGACAAAGCGCGAACGGACTCGCAGACGGAAGAACCGAGGAGGAGGCGAGGTTCTGCAGCACGGGAAGCTCCTTCAGGCCGCGGACGATCACATCAAAATAGGCCCGTCTCAGGACATTGTCCTCGGTCTCCTCGTACCCATACTTGGCTTTGTCCAGGTCTGGGTAGTCCTCGGCGACATCTTCGATTGCATCCGAGACGGCGCGCTTATTAAGCACTTCGGCCGCGTCCGAGACCATCCCGGAGAAGCTCGCCGACATGAACAGCCTCTCCGCAAAGGCACGAAGCGTCTCTCCCTGCGAGCTCGCCATGTCCGCCTCCCGACGGCGAACCTGTTCCACCTCAGCCTTCATCAAGGCAACCTCAGATTTCGCCGCCTCGGCCCTTGCCGCCTCCTCCGCCAAAGCTGCCTCCGCCGACCTGGCCCTTGCCGCCGCCGCCTCAATGGCCGTAGCATCCGCCGCTTTTTGTTTGACGAGGTCCCGGATCTTAGCCTCGGCCTCGGATATTTCTTGAGCGAGGAGGGTATTCTCCGCCTCCACCTCCCGAGCATACCGGGCCACCCCGTCAAACTGCGTAACGGCGCCCTTCAAGTAATCCGATATAAGATTGGATACTTTGGACACCTCGGCCGCCACGTCCTCGACCCCCTACACAATATACACATCAGTCGAAAACACTTTTTTATATTGCTACGTAGTATAAAGACAGTACAAAACCTCGGAAAGAGACGAGGCGCCGACTTGGAACCAATGATCTCTTTTCACCTCAAGAAGAACCGAGGACTCGGGGATTACATCCTTCCGCCTCTTCAAGCGCTTGAGTGGGCTGGCGAAGGGATCTCGAAGGCCCCACATCATTTCGGGCATATCCTCGAAATCCTTCAAGGTCGGAGACCTCGGCTCGCCACGAGATCGGTTCGCCACGAGATCGGCTCCTTCCTTTCTTCTTCCTTTCCTAGACAGTTCACTACCAAGAGATACATAGGTCAAGATCAACACATATAATCATGCAATAAAGAAAAAAAAAAACAGGGCCTCACCTTCACCGACTCCACCCGGAGGTAGGATCATAAGTGGCTAAGCCCCGCCTCGACAACTCGGCCTCGAGAAGACCTCGTCAACAAGGCCAATTTTGTCCGGCGTCTCCTCCAGTCACCAAGTCCTTGTCAACAAACACATCGGCGATCTTATCGATCGCCATGGAAACTCCATATGTCCTCGAAACCCGGAAGAAGAACTTACGCGGTTGGAGATCTTCGACTTAATCTTTGCTTTGAATTTCCTACGGGTGATAGATAATACCACCCCGAGCCGCTTCTTCGCTGCAAAAAGCGAAGGACCAGCCCCAAGGTCAAAGGAAAATTATGCCTATGGGCATAGACACCTAGAGGCAATCATATGCGGAATGAGTTCGGCGAGAGTTGGGCAAGAGATATGCCAAACATCTCTTGAACTCAACGATACGTAAGGAAAGGAAGACGAAGACCAGCCTTGAGGCGCCCCTCGACACAGTAATAAAACCATCCGGAGGCACAAGCCCATCCTCCGGACGGGGCAACGAACTCGATATCGGAAGAATACTATATTGAAAGCAGATATCCCTAATATCGAAATACCTAAGATGGAAGAAAAGAAGACACTTTACCGCAATCCCCATCGAGGGGAATCGCAGACTACACTCGAAAGAGGCATATGAATGCGGTAAAAGCAGTGAGACACTAAATCGACGGGAAACAGACACGATTTGGCGCTCAGCGACTTGTTATGAGAAAAGTAGCCATTACTTACTTTTGTTTATCGAAGAACAAGGCGAAGCTTCAAATCGTCAATGGCGCGAATAAAGTGTTTCTCAGGCGCGAGGGTTTTGAAAATCGAGAAATGAAGAAGCAAGTGATAAGAGATATTGCGTATCGAGGAAGACATTCCCCTAATATGCACTTTATCGGAATCCAACCGTTGCCAATTTAATGCGATTAAATGCGTATCCCGCCGAAGCTCAAAGAACGGCAGAAAATCCGTCTTGACCTCGGCATAACGCCCGTCGGTGAAGCGATGAAGACCTCGGCTTAACGCCCGACGGTGAAGCGATCGAAGACCTCGGCATAACGCCTCGTCGGGTGAAGCCAAGAAGACCTCGCTTAACGCCCGGCGGTGAAGCGGTCGAAGACCTCGGCATAACGCCCGTCGGGTGAAGCGGTAAAAGACCTCGGATAACGCCCGTCGGGTGAAACCGGTCGAAGACCTCGGCATAACGCCCGTCGGTGAAGCGATCAGAGACCTCGGCATAACGCCTCGTCGGGTGAAACCGGTCGGAAGACCTCGGCATAACGCCCGTCGGGTGAAGCGGTCAGAGACCTCGCTTAACGCCCGTTAGGTGAAGCGGTCGTAAGACCTCGGCATAACGCCTCGTTAGGTGAAGCCACCGAAGACCTCGGCATGGCGCCTCGGTGCGAAGTCGGGACACCTCGCCGAGATACAAACAACAAAAAGACCTCGGACGCCTCTGCGAGCATCTGCATACGATATCGACGTCGAAGCATTGAGTCGACAATGAAAAGTATGTAAGATCGTCCAAACCCCGCCCGTCACAACAACCCCAATCCAAAGATGACCTCGTTTCTGCGTCTTTTGGGGGTTGTGATAGATCGACCCAACTACTGTGCCCAAGCATCGGGCCCAATACAAGTAAACCCGACATCAAGCTCTACGGACAAGTTCGGCCCATGAAGACTCCTAAAGGCGGTGGGAACGCAGAAGCTCACCATATCTAAAAGAATCCTAATTCGAGAGGATAGGATCTCGAATCCTAGTTAGAAGACTTGGATTCGAGATCTGAGTCAATACATCGTGTATAAATAGAGGCTAGATTAGACGACATAGGCATTCACTCTCTTGTAATCGCTTCTACACTCTCAATACACATACTCTCTCTTGCCCGTGGACGTAGATCTTATTCACGGATCGAACCACGTAAATCTTTGGTGTTCTCAAGATTTATTTCCTTACAATTTAAGATCGATCACTCTCTTAATTTTTTTATCAATTTTCCCAATCGACTAACATAATGCTAACTACTATTGACATACAAAGGCAAATGAATATTAAGGAGATTTTTGTATTTGATTGAATGCCTCATGAGATGTATTTACACCTTATATAAAAAAGATATTGTTTTGATGCTCAAAATATATTTTTGTTTGTTTTGATACTTAAGTGAAAATATATTTCAGGGCATCAAAGCAATGCCGTCTTGATGCTCAACTAGACAATATATTTTATATTTCAACGTAATTTACAAACAAATCATTATATTCACGTTGAATTCGGGTCTTCCACATAAGATTTTTCAATCCGAAAATGTAGGTCGAACCCATACTTATCACTTGATAGTTAGTGTATTTTTGTAATATTTCAAAAGTTAAATTATTTTTGCAACTCGACTAAAGGTTATGCCATAAATTATACTCCTCCCATAAACTATAATTAACTCAAAAACATAAAATTAAATCTCTTAATCTACTCTTTCTCTCATGCCTCCATATTCTACCTCTCTTCTCTCTCCAATTTTATTTCTATGCAACACCATTAATTTTTCTTAATAAACGGAGGAGTAATTAACTCAAAACCATAATAATATAAAAATCATTGTTGTATGCATAAAAAATATTACTAATAGAAAAGGTATAGTTGTACGAGAAAACATAGTCCTTTTAAAAATGAATCATGATCATTTATGTACTATATTTTTTTTATTCCCTTTAAAAACACATTTTTTTTCTCTCATGTTTTATACAAGATGCAAATATCACCTCACCTTCTGAGGTATTCAATCAATTAAAAATATTCTTAACATTTCATAGCCAATTTCTATTAACAACATTAACTTTAAAGAAATGAATCCAATTATAAATCCGATTTTGATAATCCTGATCTTAATTCATGAGATATAAAAAAAATAGTTTGAAAAAAATACAAACAAAAATTACATGTTGATAAAAGATCTCAAGAAAAAAGTACATCATCAACAATGTTCACAAATAGCATACAACAATATATCACTCCACGCAATAATATTGATGCATTAGCCACACATTTTACTTAAAGCCTACCTATTATACACATCTAATTTCTTCAAATGTAAGAAACTATAAATAGAGAAATAATTAAAAAACAATTAATTATTGTGCGTTACCGAAGAAAAGAAGAAAAATAAAATTGGAACAGAAATCGGATCCCTTTCGCGGCTCGGCTCCCCTCCGTCGCCTCGTCAACCACGTCGCCCCGCCGCCGTAGGCTCGTAGCTCCACCCTTATTCCGCCGTTTAGCAACAACTAGCCCACACCTGAACCGCTATATAGACACGCACTCCCTCTATTCATTCTCTTATGAATTTCCCGCACTTGAACTAGTTAATACTGGCGTCTTCGAATGGCGTGGAGGGCTGTAGGGAGAAAGGTTACTTCTTTTCCTATTTTCCTGATGTGCCCCGAAAAATCCCCAAATGAAAGATATTGAGGACGGGAAATGACCCTTTTTTTTGCATTCAATGGATTGTCACTCGAAATCCCCCTTTTCATTCTTCAGATTCTGTTTTTTGTGATCATCTAGATTATAATTCATTTTGTTTGTTCCTACTATTATTATTTTTCCTATTTACTGGTGCTCAACTTCGTCTCTGTCAATGTTAGTGGCAAAAATGTTTAACATTAGTTGGGTTGAATCTTCGTGCAGGGTATTTCAGCTAGTTTTAGTAAAGCATTGACTAGATGTTCTGTTGCATCAATTCGGAAATGTGAAACTCAAGATTTTGCCAGGGTTCTATCTGCTTCACTGAGACATTTACACGGTAAAATGATGGTTATTTGCTGATTAATTGCTCATATTTGAAGATCTATTGATGTTTCATTCTTTGTTATGGTTGGATGGTCATTCTCGGCTGAAGGTTTATCATCGTATTATATTACATTACAGTTGCTACAAGTTTGTATCAGTCGAGACAAGCCAGCAACTTGTGCACTGCACTAGATAGTTAACGGCACCGTTTTTCTTTTTTACCAATTCAGTAACCTGTGCACTGGACTATTTGAAGAATTTGATTAATTGGCAAGAGCTATTTATCTGAGAGTGACTTTAATTTTTTGGTTACTGGTTGTGTCCAATTCTGTTTCAGGTAACACTGCAGCATTCTTAGGTGCTGACAAAGATCTCACCTTCTCAGCCAGAAGATGTTTAATTAGGTAATTCTTCTTTATTAATTATTACATTACGACATAACCTAATAAGTAATATAGCATAGTTTCTTAACTACGGTTAACTTCTGTGGTACTCAATTTCTGAAGTGTGCCTCTGTGAATTGTGCCACCAGCGGAGCGCAGAGCCCTATAGTAAGTTATTAGGCATTTAGAATTTTAGATCCATGATTGCTTATTCTTTACCTTACACTCATGTAAGCTAGAAGAGATGACCGTGTCTGTTAAGTAATTGTTCTAGTATCTCAAGGCTTGTTGATTCAGGATTACTAGAGTCTCCTTTTCTATTTGAAGCTTGAGATACTCCAAAAGTCCACTTATTCCTAGGACGAGCTTAGTTTTACTATCAGACAGCTTTTGGTTGATATTATAATCACTTTTTTTTTTGTGTTTGTTGAGTTGAATCTCCTCAAAACATTTTGCAAATGTTTGAAAGCACAGAAAAATGTCGATCAATGTCTGGTAACACTTTCTAAAAATGAAGTTATCAGCTCCTAAATTAAATAAGATGATTGGGTCCTCAAGTTCATGACTTTATGGTAGATCAAGTACCTTTAAAGAAAAAAAGGTGGTTGTAACTTATTTGAGCAAATGCTTTTCTTCTTGTTTGTACTATAACAAAATTGTCTTTGTTTTCTAGGCTCCTGATCCAAATTGATTGTGGGAAAAATATCTAGCATGTTATCCGTTTGAAAACATACACAACGTAGATCAATGTATAAGTTTCTAAAGAAAAGCTTAGTAAGAACTTAGACCCCTTTCTACTTGGGTTATTTTTCAAGTTGGGTGATGTATTAGTAATTGCAAATATTACTAGGTTTCTTGACTTCTTCTGCAACTGTAGCATCAGTTGTATTTTACTTCATCTTGTAAAAAATCCCATAAAGAAAAGGAAAAAAAAGATGAGGTATTGGATGGAAATAATTCTACTAACAACTATGAGTGCCATTGGATTTGGAGGTACACATTGCACTTATAGTAGATGACCACACACATTTTTTTCCAAGTTTGTCTGCAGAGATTTCCCATCTTATTTATGCTTTCCTTATATGGTACAGACTTACAGTTTTACCATATCATCATAGTTCTACTTTTTGTTTGGTTTAGGTTTTGTTTTTTAATTGGTTTAAGAATTGAATTTTGTGCCAAGTTTGCATGGGCTAGGTTGTAAATGATTCCTACTACTCGGGTGGTCTTGCTGTCTTGGTTCGGAAAAAGGTTTGGCAACACTCCGCTTGTCAGCTCGCAATCAAAGTTATTAATTTGCTCGTGAACTAGCTTGAAAATTTGAAATATTTATTTGATATTTAACTTATATTTTTGTACCTTATTGGCGATAATAAGTATACAATTTTCTATATATATTTAGCATAAAATATTTTTTTTAAAGGAAATGATATATCTTTTTTTATCTAATTATACATAGGAAACTCATTTCGGCTTGATTATATTTGTGAGCCTTGAATGTGTCTGGTAAACTAGGTGCAGCTTGGCTTGATAATACACGAGCCAAACTCATACTTTTTAACTTGGCTCTCAGTTTGATGACATCGGAACTTGGGGTGGGCTTCGGGTTTGAGCTGTAACCCCTGTAAATATAATATAGTTATTTGTATGAGCTTGAAGAGTGAAACGAGCTATACTTGCCTATTCGTTTTTTAGCAGGAAGATATGATCTAACGACCCCTAAAACTTCTCCTTTGTTTTTAATTGACGCCAGGAGAGAATCCATGGTTGTGAATTCCTGAATTGGGTTGTCCATTGTTCAACAATTTTCATTTGGCCAGTTCATACCATCTATACATAGTGTGTTGAACTAAGATTTCGACTCTTCCATGTTTTAGCAGTAACGTATTGTTCTATGGAGCTAAGGTCCAAAAAAATGAAAGAAAGAAGCGTCCCACGTCTCTACCACCAAGTCAATCTGTTCTACTTGATCCCTCTTTCATAGCCATGCATCTTTCCGGCTAAGGAATGGGAAAATCGTTATCCGTTTCTTTGTTGATTTTTACAAGTACTACTTATTTTAAGCTGAAGTGAAGCCTAAATGACATATCATGATTCAGAGTGTATGTTGATCTTTAGTTGTGTGGAAAAGGTGCATAGTACACTGATAACTAAAAAGCATAATGAGGTTACACTACCTACTGGTAAAAAAATCTTTTGCTCTGTTAGATTCACAGCTATGCCTATGAATGTATGCAATGTTGAATTACTCATCATATAAATTCAACATGCATCATGTTCTATATGAGCCTTGATCTTCCTTCTGTCTCAGAAATTGCTTGTCTTTTGTGTTTCTTTTGCTGGGTTTAGATTACCTGATAGGCTAGTCTGTTAATCTTCCTGCATTACTTGAAGTTTTTAGTATAGATGGTGATAGAAAATCCCTTTTCAGGTATGTCCATGCAAGTCCAGAGCTTCTGGCTAGACACAGGGGGGACGACTCATTGGGTCTACAGAGTTCCAAGAGACCGAAAACTGTAAATAGTGGGAAGTTCTCAAAGAGAAAGAAACAGGCCCAACCATCAGTTGAGACCCCTTATGTGCCTCCTAAACTGACACGAACTGCAAAATCTTTAGATAAAACAATTGAAATATTTGAAGGCATGACCACTGTAGAGCTTGCCAAACGTTGTGGTGAGTCTATTGCTACCATTCAGAACATCATCACAAATGTAGGTGACAAAACTGATTCAGAGTTTGACGCTCTCAGCATCGACATAGCAGAGCTGGTTGCAATGGTAATTCCTTGGATTTGGATGTTATGTTCTCACTTGAAATTGATTATTTTAATTAGCAAGAATTAAGAAACTGTAAAGACGAATCCTGGGTTTCAAAATCTTCTATAGGGAGTATGTAACGGAGATAGGAGCATCTTTGGTTATTTGCTTTTAGGCAGCATTTCAAACACGTCCTTGTAGAAGGATCCTAAAGACAAAACCCCCTAAAAGTCGAACTGGTTCTAAGAATTTGTTGATTCACTTACTTCACTAAATCTATCCTGTTTATAAAGTCATAATAAGAATCTTGATATGTTCAGGAAGTTGGGGTCAGTGCCCGTCGGATGCACTCAGATGAAGGCGTTCAAATGTTACCACGTCCTCCAGTTATCACAGTTATGGGCCATGTTGACCATGGCAAAACGTCTCTATTAGATGCTCTTCGTCAAACATCCTTGGCTGCTAAAGAAGCTGGAGGCATAACACAGCATCTAGGTGCTTTTGTCGTTGGCATGCAATCAGGGGCATCCATCACTTTCCTTGACACCCCAGGCCATGCTGCCTTTAGTGCTATGCGAGCCAGAGGTGCGGCAGTGACAGATGTAGTGGTGCTTGTGGTGGCTGCAGACGATGGTGTGATGCCTCAAACACTCGAAGCCATTGCTCATGCCAAAGCAGCTAACGTTCCAATTGTTGTTGCTATCAACAAGTGTGACAAAGCAGATGCGAATCCTGAAAGAGTAAAAGTCCAGCTTGCATCTGAAGGGTTGCCATTGGAGGAGATGGGCGGAGATGTACAGGTTGTTGAAGTTTCTGCAATAAAAGGAAGTGGACTGGATAGTTTGGAAGATGCTTTACTGCTACAGGCGGAGTTAATGGATCTTAAGGCACGCATTGATGGACCTGCCCAAGCTTATGTAGTTGAGGCAAGGGTTGATAAGGGCCGTGGTCCACTGGCCACTGCAATTGTGAAGGCAGGAACTCTGATTTGTGGAAAGTATGTTGTTGTAGGTTCTGAGTGGGGAAGAATTAGGTGTCTAAGGGACACGGCAAGAAATGTGATATCACAGGCTACGCCTGCCATGCCTGTTGAGATCGAAGGGTTAAAGGGGCTTCCGATGGCCGGGGATGACATTGTTGTTGTCGAGTCTGAGGAAAGAGCAAAGATGCTTAGTGAAGGTAGGAAAAAGAAAACTGAAAAGGACAGACTCATAAAACTTGAAGATGAGAGGCAAAAGCTGAAGCAAGAGATGCTAAAAGCTGAAGAAAATGAAGAGAATGAGGATGAAAAGGAGCGATCGAAGAGAGTTGAAGTCCCAATCATAGTGAAAGCAGATGTGCAAGGCACTGTCCAAGCAGTCAGCGATGCATTGAAAACTTTGAACAGTCCACAGGTCGAGTTACTTCTTGAAATACAAACATTTTCTCTGGTTCAAGTGTGTCTGTCCTTGGCTCATAAATTTGATCACTATTACAGGTTTATTTGAAGATCATCCATTCAGGAGTCGGGCCCATTTCCCAGTCTGATGTTGATATGGCAGCAGCCTGTGAGGCGTGTATTGTCGGATTCAATGTTCGGAACCCCCCTCCTGAAGTCACTCTTGCAGCTACTCAGGCAAAGATTAAGGTATGGGGTCTCTGTTTACTTTGAAACAGAAATAGGTTGGAGAAGATAATTTTACTGACCCGAGCAATAACATATTGTAGATAAAATTACACCAAGTGATCTATCATCTTTTGGAGGATATTGGTAACTTTATTGTCGAAAAGGCTCCTGGAACTCTGGAGACGCAGGTCGGCGGAGAAGCTCAGGTGCTCAACATATTTGCTGTTAAGGGAAAGGGCAAAAACAAAGGAGAGGATTTGAAAATTGCTGGTTGTAGGGTGATAGACGGCCGGCTCACAAAGACGTCGACCATAAGAGTTCTTAGAAGTGGGGAAGTTGTTTTTGAAGGGTGCTGTGCATCTCTGAAGCGGGAAGAGCGGGATGTGGATGCTGTAGGCAAGGGCAACGAATGTGGGCTCATGATCGAGGATTGCAACGACTTCCAGGTTGGGGACGTTGTTCAGTGCTTGGTCAAGGTCAACCGGAAACCCAAATTTGTCTCGTCAGAGAGCGGGGCAGTTCGCATTGAATGCTGATAAGCGCGCCCTCTCGGAATTTAGAGGCCCTGCCGCAGTTGGCCTCTGCCATTTTGTTTATAGTGTTGTAGTTGCTTCTACATACATAAATTTCGGAACATGTACCGTATTTTGCAAATTAAATTTTGGGAACACCAACAAACTATAAAAAATATCATAGGACCAACATTTGACCAATTTTTGAACTAGTGCTACATTTTATATAGTTCATGATCTTATATACATTAGGTATAAAAGTCGAGTTAAAAATTAAAAATGGGAGTGTGTGAAATGATCTTAGGGGACAAATTTTGTGAGGGTTGAGATATGGATCCAAATACGAACAAGCATCAACAAATTCACTAATATGTTATTGGATAAAGGGGGATCAGAAAATTGATCAATCTTACAAAATTTGATCTAAAAAGTCTCACATAAGATTTTGTGAAAGTAAAATTATAATTAAAGTTCTTGGTGTTATATGCAATTATGAAATGATGCCGTTTCAAGTGTCCTGAAGTTCACATGTATTTTTCCGATAGGCACATCAACTTTAATTTTCGATCAATTTTGATAGTTGTTGTAATTTTCTTAATTTGTAAATATCACTTTTGTGTAATAAATTAAAAGTCATGTTATAATCACAAAATTTATAAAGAATGTATTAATAAACACAATTAATTCTACCACAAACCTCATTATTTAGTAGTATTCACCTCTAGGTTGAGAGACTCATATACGAATCTTAATCCTCCATTATACAACTCAAAAAAATACAATCCATCGTTAAAACAATTTGTTTGCATGAGTTTTAGTTAGACAAAAACTTGTGAGCATATATGTTGCATCCATCTAATTAGTCATTAACTTTTCATTAGAGTTCACTAATTTTTTTATTAAAGTTTATTAATTTTCAGTTATATTTTATTAATTACAATTAATTAGAATATGTTGTACATCTATCGAATGGCCAAAACGTAGTCAGTTAGATATTGATTAAGCCATTCGATGGCTTGAGGAATTTCGGGATTTTACAAATGTAGAGGTTAATCCAATAGTTAATTTAGTTATATCAAATTTAGAAAAAAGTTGATCTTTGACCAAAATATCTTTACAAAGGGCACAATCGCGAATAGAACAAATTCTGGGCAGAAAACGCAATAAAATGAAATAGCAAAACACAATCGTGCATCACATGAAGATTAGTGAATAATTTATCAATTATTCAAGAAATTGTATCTCTGTCACCGTCGCAAACTCGTAATCACCATCGCCATCACCTTAAATCCAATCCTTTGGCATCCATTCTATCTCCGCGATCTCTACTTCAGTTGTCTCATCAGAGAAACGAATAATACGATCCGATCCGCGTCCGAAGATGAACGACGCCGATGTATCGAAGCAGATCCAGCAGATGGTCCGCTTCATCCGCCAAGAGGCGGAGGAGAAGGCCAACGAAATCTCTGTCTCCTCTGAGGAAGTACGGTTCTCCAATATCTCCGATGTTTTTCCCGCAAATTACAGGTTGATTTGATCTTGTTATTTCTGTAGGAATTCAATATCGAGAAGCTGCAGCTAGTGGAAGCCGAGAAGAAGAAAATCAGACAAGAGTATGAGCGCAAAGACAAACAAGTCCAAGTTCGAAAGAAGATGTGAGTTCAATTGGTTTGTCAAGCTAGTCTTGTGTAGCTTATGTGCTATTCAAAAGTAAAAGTTGACTATTTTGTAGCTAAATTCTTCAGAATTTTGCCAATGCAGTATGTTTAAGATGCTAATTAGATTAGTATCTACTATATAGAGAGTAAATTGAATGATCCGCAAGAGTGATCGGGTTAAAATTGCGGGTAATGTAGTTCCCCAATTGAATTGGAGTCTAAACTGAGTATTGTGTATAATCGTCTCTTATGTCGATCTTCTGCTTGACTCAGAGTTTTGAAGTATTCTACTGCTTATCTTAGATATGGCCACATTTGTAAATTACAACGTGTGAGACACATGTAATAGTATTGTGGATGTGTATAGATAAAATATCTACTCGTTTTTGGTTCTTGCAGTGAGTACTCTATGCAACTGAATGCTTCCCGGCTCAAGGTTCTTCAGGCACAGGATGATTTGGTCAATTCCATGAAGGAGTCTGCATCGAAGGAGCTTCTAAAGATTGGCAATGACCAGCAAAGCTATGAGCATCTCCTCGAGGATCTTATTGTTCAGGTTGGGCAAGCTGAGTCCTGAGTATATTGTAATTAGCTTCTACAATTAAACTTCATTTTCATCAAACTTTCATCCAAACCTTTAGCAGATTGTTGCAAAATTCTGTTATATAGATCTTTTTTATATTAGTTACAAATGTGAATCTTTGTGGAAGCAAAATCCAATGTTGTAGTAGTTTGTAAATAATCCTGAAATTTCACAAAACTAAGCAAGTTTTGCAACTATTTGATCCTGTTATATAGATCCTGTTTTCTTTTGAGATTTATATAGATCATGTTTAATGAGTAAAGAATGTGAAGACATGTGAAAGCAAAAACACAATATTCAAATTTTTGTAATCTGCTCCATGACTATTTGAATAGCTGTTATTTTCCTGCATTCTCTTGAATTTTGGCAACAGTTTCTATCTGACAGAAACTTAGTAAGCCATTTGTGGAACCAAGTCGCAATTTGGTGTACCTTGCCTCCGACTTTTTAATATAAAGATATTAAGTTATATTTGAACTCTGAAATATTTACCTGATTCCTAAACAAATTCTCTTGCACTCATGCATCTGCCATTGCTCTAATGAATATTTTGTTGCATTACAGGGTTTGCTGAGGCTAAAAGAGCCATCTGTGTTATTGCGCTGTCGTAAAGCTGACTTACAGTATGTGGAGCCCATCTTGGACAGAGCAAAGGAGGAATATGCCGATAAGGCAAAAGTGCATTCTCCTGAAATCATAGTTGACCAAGTCTACCTTCCACCTGCTCCTTCTCACCACAATGCTCATGATCGTTTCTGGTAAAACTAATACTAAACTTACTGTACTGTACCTTTGTAACAATAAATGTGAAAAATTATGCTAATGGTGCAGCTAAACAAACTTTAGGCTACAATTACCTATAATGGTTTAGTCATATTTCTCTCCTGCTTGTTCGTAAGCATGTAGTATCTGAGCTGTTGAAGCGATTGATAATTTTTCTGAAAACTGTAGCTACCTCTAATGTAATTGTATTCCCTGTTTTCTGTTTTAGTTCCGGAGGTGTAGTCTTGGCCTCTAGAGATGGGAAGATTGTGTTTGAGAACTCTCTTGATGCTAGACTGGAGGTTGTTTTCCGGAAAAAGCTACCGGAGGTACTCCATATTCATTTTCTATGATATAACCTTATCTGTCTATCCATTTGTTGTAGTAATCTATATATTCAAGATCGTAATATTTAAATTAGAGATCACATTTACTTTCAGGAAATCTCTTTCTTGATAGTTAAATGTGCAAAATACCTCTTAATTTTTATAATGTAACTTTCCCGCTCTCAGCTGTAAAGATTCCTTTTACTAAAAAAGGTGTATTTTAACTAGAGATCATTAGAGAGCTTCCGAATCAGAAAAGTTTCCGGGCATGAAGAAGTTTTTGCTGAATTCATATATTCTTTAGTAAATAGTAATGCAGTAGGAGTTGAGGGCATGTAGATGTCCATGTAAGGTTTTGCTCTACTGATGTCCAACTTTAACTTTGGGGGTTCTTGATCCATGTCGTATGTCTTAGGAATACGATTTAACCATAATGCTCTCTTCTGATACGTGAGTGCCTAACCAAGTTCACTTCTCTCACATACTCTGTATTTGTTTGCAGATACGCAAGAGCCTATTTGGTCAGGTTGCTGCATGATGGTTGAACTCTTAAAATATTTTCCATCTTGTGTTGGGTTTCAGTCGTTTCAAGCTTTTTCGGGTTTGAGCTTGGCCATCAGGCTCTATAAATTACAGTTGATGACTTCTTCTGATGTTCTTGTTTCAAGTACATTGAGCGCCTGCTTTCCCTTCCGGCTTTCACCCTCCCAAAATATCTTATTATTCAAAAGCATTGATATTTTATTATTCGTTCAACAATTAAGCTATATTTATATTCCATCATCAATAAGCAGACCTACAATTTGTTGAATAGAGATAATAAGCAAGATTGGGAAACGATGATCTTTCAATTGAGTGATGAATGGCCATGTTTCTTGTTCATTTGCACGCTTGAATATGATTATGTGATATGACTTCTCCTTTTCTGAATCATGTGTGAGTTGAAGGCAAGAAAGTGTTTGCTTGCGTTAGAGCTGATTATTATAGTGATAAATTAGCGTCAGACAGCAATTACAAGTTGGATATATTTTTTTTGCTTGTCGAAATTACAAGTTGTTGAATAATTAATATTTCCAGTTATGAAACTGTGGCCTTAATTTGATTGATCAGAAAACGCCATGGCAGGTTGGGGGAAGCTTCGGTTTCTTGATGATTTGCAGAAACTCCCTCCTGACTTACGTTCCATCCAATCTAATATCTATTGTCTTACTGATTCGAGTTTCATCATTCTTTTTTTTATGTGCTTTTATTTGAAGTTCGAGTGACTTACGTATTTCACTAATTTCCTCGACTTTGTGAATGTATACTAGTTTTAATGAGAAAATAAAAATATACCAAAATATCTCAAATTATGCAGTTTTAGTTTAAAATGTCTCATACTATTAATAATGTCTCAACAATATTTGAATTTTCATTTCTTTATTCTAATATAACCTTTGTTAAAGTTGGTGCAACGAATTCGTCATAACTGCAAGTTGCCCTGACTTCGATTGATATGATAAAATGCATGACACAAGATATGCAGGAATTCCACATTATTTCAACATTTTAAATATTCATTCATAAGTTAATAAAAAGAAAACTTACCCCTCCCCTTCTTAATTTATTAGTTGAATTAAGTTAGATGATGTATCCAATCTTTTCAAACAAAATATTGTATTATTTTAAACATCGGATTGCAACATTAAATCAAAAGGATGCATATGAATGTAATCAGTAAAATTTATAGACAATACAATTGTAATAAAATGTATTACTAATATTTGAAATAAGAGTGCTCTTTCCACGAATGGTTTATTAATAGCATCTCGAAGTGCATAGTCGGTTATCTTTACTTTGTTTATGATACGCAAGAAACTCTTCAAATCGAGAGTGCTCATCGTGTGAGAGTGCAACCTCTGGGATATACTCTTTAAATTAAAATTTAATATAAACAATTGATGTGAATATATAAAATTAAATTTCTAAAATTATCGTTACTTAATTGTCATTATGTCTTTGGAATTGCACAGATTGACAATAATTCCTTTTACTTTTTCTGTTTCTGTTTCCTTTTCTTTTTCTTTTAGTTTTTAGTTTTTTTCTCCCTTAAAAGTCAAGAATTTGCTATAATGTAGAAGCATAGACACAACTGAAGAAGTGAAATTACAGAACCACCCCCTTACTCTTCATTCCTCTCCTTTTTTTTTTTTTTCTTTTTGAAAAGAAAATAAATAAAATAAATAAAATACAGGAGGGCTTAGGAGCAGTTGACAGGAAACCAAGATCAAGAAGTGAGCACATTTAGTTGGCGAGGCTCCTGCTTTCTGTCATGCAGAAAATTAAGCAACACAGTGCTCTTACACTTGGGGCACTTGGGATCGTCCTGAAACAGCATGACATACATTAGGCAACGAGGGCATCCCACCAACATCATCGACGAGATCGCCTCCGGGCTGCTCGGGCTCGTCTCCCGAGACACACACGACCTCTGGGGATATCTCCCTCAAAGATATCGCCCCTTTTGGCGACACAACTTGTCGGTTTTCCCCTGGAGGGGACAAATTCAGTTTCAGCTCAAGTTTTGGGCTCTCACCATCATACTTCATTTTTGCCACACCTAAAAATAATATTTTCTGTAAAAAAAGTCAGAAAAATATTTATAACAAAAACGAGCACAAAGGCTGCTCGAATCACTTGCACAACGAAACCTCATTTAAAAATAGACGGATATATGCAAATAAGAAAGAACACTAATCATGAGTTGAGTAAACAAAAGATGAAAAGGAAAAAGAAAGAATCCACCTTCATGGTCATGATCAAATTATGAAACAAGAAAAAGCTGACAATTCAAGATTCTATATACCTTCTAACAGAGAACTCAACTGCATGCAATTTGGGATTCTGATGCTAGATTTCACGCAGACTTTGGAAGATTTCTTGATATATGTATATATATTTGAAATTGTTGCTGTGAGTTGAGGCCTTAAGGGCTCTATATATAGAGAGAGAAAATATATTGGGAGCAAATCCTATTTAATTCAAGAATTGATTATGGGATACGAATAGAGTAGAGATTGTTGAATAGGTTTGGAGAAAGAAAATTGGAAATTGAATTGCATAAAAGGAGATGTGAGTTAAATAGATGTATTAATTGTAGGGGGGAAGATCACAAGAACTTTGCTGGGAGAGTGAAAATTTAAGTAAATACTATATTTGCAACCAGATGCTATGATGTGCCTAATTAATGGTTTCATTTATTGCTGAAATTTGTTGGTTAACATATTAGAACTTGCGGGGAAGCAATTGAAATTTCATTAATTGCGTAACTGCCATAAGTTTGGAAATTAATTCTGGGAAAACTCCATCAAGATTGTAACTTCTCATGAGCTGGGGTTGGTGAATTACCCCCTAATTAAAAAGAAACAAAACAAGACTTACGTGTTCCATTATTTGATGAAAATGTGTTGGCGCTTTGATTTGGAACACACGGCTTAGGGTACAGGCAAGTATTTTTAGCATAACCTAAATCATTAAAACCCAAATGATAACTATGATTTAGGTTATTAAAAAAGTATATTATGAAACGGAGCAATAATTACTTGGTAATTAAAGGGAATTATGGGGCTATTTGTTGTTCTTGTTGAGCTATCTTCTACATAAAAAGTAATTAATAAATAAACAAAGGTAGAGCTAAGCTATGAGACAATTTATGCATCGATAATAGATAGCTAGCTCACGAAGCACAATCGAAATTTCAACCACTTTTTCCTGGAATAAATCGTCTGGTTGAAAATTTATTGAATCATGAATATTTTGTTTTGTTTCGAGGAATATATAGCTGATGATGAATTACGTGCGAAATTTCACACTAAATAGGGGTCGAGCCGAGTTCCATCAATATAGAGCAGGAGGTAAGTTGGGCCATAATTAAAAAACACACACACACACACACACACATATATATATATATATATATATATATATATATATATATATATATATAGGGAGGTTAACGTGTAACCATTTTATTGTGAGCGTGAGAACCAAAATTGATGAATTCATTGTGAAAGTTGATGAATCCGTTGGGAAAATTATCGAATCCAAAAATAGAATTTTAGCCCTCATGGGATTGAACCGGGTGAAAAATTCAATTTCAATTCATTAACTTTCTCAACGGATTCATCAACTTTCATAACTAATTCATTTGGTTCTTCGTTTTAGGATAAGAATGGTTCTTATTTGAACCAAACTCTATATATATATATATAGAGGATAGATCATATAGACCCAGCTCAGATAGTATGTAGTACTCAATCTCATCCACTCATCTCATAGATCCTATGGTTCGATTTTTCGGACTTTTAAGCTTAATTTCGCTGATTTTCGATTCATTAAGGGTAGATTAGTAATTTGATTTGTTATTTGATTGCGAAAAAAAATGCGTTGAACAAAAATGCATGCGGTTGAAGCGCATAATGCATGTGTTGAAGCTTGCGCATCGCGCCAGCTGGCGTGGCGTGCCAGTGTATCGCCGGTGCCGTCCGTCTCCGCCGCCGTCGTCGTCTCCGTCGTCCATATATATATATAAAATATATATATATATATATATATAGGGTTGGTTTTTTATACGTATCCTATATATATATATATATATATATATATATATATATATAGGGTTGGGTTCCGTAGATTAGAGATAAGATATATAATCTCAATTTGACCATACATTTTGAACATGTGATCGAACCACAACCCGACACGTGGCAATCAATTTTTTTTTTTCATTTATTTATCTTTTTATTTTTCGTAAGGGTATATTGGGCAAAGATAAAAACTTAATCTTCTTCTTCTTCCTCTTCTTCTTCTTCTTCTTCTTCTTCGATTTTCTGACTTCTTCGAATTTTTTTACGACGGCGGCGACAACGGACAGCGACGGTTGTGGTGTGACAGCAACGACGGTGGCGGTGCGACATCAACGACGTGAAGCATAAGACAACATATTTTGAAAGATAAAATAGAGGAAAAATAAGATTGTGAGAAGAAATTTGAGAGATTTTGTGAAAAAAAGATATGTGGATTTTAAAGGATTGAGAGAAATGATGGTTATGGCAGTAGTTTACTGCGAAATTCGTCGTTAATCGGATAAAGAAGCGACAAAACAACGGAGAAGGATAATGAAGAGTTTACTGTCAAAAATGAAGTATGCATACTGCAAAACGTAAAAATGCATACCACAAAACGTAAACATGCATACTAAAAAAATATAAGTCTGTATATTTTCTAACAAAAATATGCATATTACAAAACAATAACATGCATATGACTAAACACAAACATGCATGCTACGAAACACAAACATGCATGCTACGAAACACAAACATGCATGCTTTAAAAAAGAAAATCATAAATTTCTCATTCATGATATCTCTCTTTATATCTTCTCCAATATACACAAACACTTATATTGTTGATCATATGTTTTCTTTCGAATTATGAAGTTAGAAGTAATCGATCTAAACATGAGAATACATTTTGGAGAAATCAATCTCATATGTATTTTGTGTTCAACATTATGCATTTTTATATTCAATCGAATGTAGTTTTCTATATAACAATATGCATGTAGTTTCTGGAGAAATAAATCTTATGCATTTTTCTGTTAGCACGTATGCAGTTTTGTGTTCAAACATATACAGTTTTCTGTTTTAAAACATGCATGATTTTTTTCGTATCACATAAAAAATCAAATTACTAATCTACGTTTACTGTAGCGAAATCAACGCCAAATAGCTTTAAAAATCCGAAAAAAATCTCTACCGTAAGATCTATGAGATGAATGGATAAGATTGAGTACTACATACTACCTCAGGCTCAGGTACTATTTGATATCTCCTATATATATATATATTTAATCCGTCCCATCAAATCGTACAAATCAAGAAAATAAAAAAATTTACTTTTGTAACCTTATTAATTACCATAATAAATACATACACATAACTAATTATCAAACATATACATACATATCAATAATATAATTAAGACAAATATATTGTAGGAAAGGTAGAAACTTCAATTTTTTTAGGCAACCCTACGTATTGAAGAATGAAGCAGAATCCTTAAATATATGTGAGACTGGTAGTTAAATATGGTGAGTGAGTTAAGACATAAATACTCACCTCATCAATAAATACTCAACGCAATTTGCTCAACTTTATTTCAACTAACCTTAGTAATGTCCGACCACATCGTTTATGGATTCTTCCCACCTCTTTTCTTCGTATCACATTTCATGTTAGATTCTCTATTATTAGATAATCTTTTTGCTTCTTTCCATAATAATTGTATTCATGAAAATATTATTATGTGTGCATTGATAAACATAGAACGAAACAAAGTTATATTCAGTTGGGTGTACGTGTGTTGACCTAATGATAGAGTGGTTAATGTATAAGCTCAAATATTTTCGTTTCAAGCCCACCGCGACACGGTCTTTAAAGTTATATTCTTTAAAATTTCTGTATGAAAAAAGTTATATTCACTTGGTAAATTTTATCTTATTTTATTATTATTTTAAAGGTACTGTGACATTCGGCGCCAACATTCCAAAATGGGAAAATGGATGCAGTAGATTTTTAATTAAAAAAAATGAAATTTTCGTTATTTTAATAAATATTTTTTATTAATCAGGATATTTTTTATACAATGATATTGACCCATTAATATACTACATCAGTTCTTTTTTAAATGTCTCATGCCGTCAAATCGCACAAACCAAGAAAGTATGTAAATTTACATTTGTAACCTTATTAATTACTATGATAAAAGCATTCACAAAACTAATTATCAAATTCCAAGAGTATTAAAATAGAGTAAATAGGAAATACATCATAATTTTACTCTCAAATTACGAATTAAGACACTTATTAAAAATCAAGAAAATAATAATAATAAAACACTTAAAAAGAATAGAAGTAGTAATAAATAGAATGTAGTTACAATGGACGGAGCAGCCGAGCAGGTAATGGTGGTGTGTGTGTGTGTGGTGTGGGGTGGGGTGGGGGGTGGGGGGTAGATTGGACTAATCCTATCACTAATTAGGATTAATTGTAGTAAAATAAATGAAATTTGGACAAATTTTGATTTTGCACGTGAATTTAAAAACATGCTACCAATAATATAATTTTATATTTTTTGTAAGTTTTACAATATTTTTATTTATTTTTTGTCAAATGCGACACTAATGGCAAAGCTAGAGGATGGTACCCAACTGCCCATCAGATTCAATTTGGATGAAATATGAAATTATATATAAAAAAAAATTCAATCAGTGTAAAATTTATGCGATTAATGTTAGTTTCAAAATTTTATATACAAAATTGAAATTGGTCCAAAATTTGTGTATTTTATGATAATTAACTCTATTATATATTCATCAATTTCGTTACCCAATCATGCACAATCGGTAAATTAAGATGTTAAAAAAATAATACTTTTCTAAAAAAAGTATCGTACTGTGCCTTCGGGAAGATAATACTTTCCTCAAAAAACTTGAACCTTGTGCCTTTTGAAGTACGAACACCAAGTGATGGATTTCTAAAAAAAATATAAATATCAAATTCAATCTTCAATTCACTACTCTTTCTTCCCTAACTAAAAAAAAAAACCTTATTATAAATTTAAATTGACCAGAGTTGGGGTGGGAGGAAACAATTAACTATCAACCAATAATAAACTCGCCTAGATCCCCAACAATCAAGCTTTAGATTAAAAAAAAAAAACAATCAAGCTATCGAGAAAAATGCTTATGAATGTGGCTTATTTTCCAATAATGAACTAGCATAGTATTTTAGGAGATGGTCGTGGACTTTTGGGTGCATCCGGCAGCACCGTGCGGCTGGTCCCATTTTTAAAATTTATTTATTTATTAAATTTTGACTAAACATAGTACAATTGATTTATAGATTTAACAGGAGATTAATAATTTTAAGTAAGCATCATTAACATCTAATTAAATTTTAATTAATTTCTAATTAATATTTAATTGTTAATTGGGTACGGATTGCCTCACACAACTCTGTCTTATTTTATTTAAGGTTAATATCACTTGATATCCTCAACCTCTGATACTTTCTCAATTCTGTTACAATTTTTAAACGATATCTATTTCAAATTGATATTTTCAGTATGTATCAATGATTTTTGAAACTTAAAATTGATCGAAAGCTTTCTGAACCCCCGTGGTCTAGATTGTTTGTTGATGTTTCCAAATAGTTGTCGGACATACATTTCTCGATTTCGTAAATTTTTGATTCAATTACTTTATTACTGATGTCCGGTGACATATATAAAAACATGGTTAGACAACCAAACCATGAATGAACTTCAAAAAAGTCAAATCAATTTGAGTTTGAAAAAAGTGTTAATACTTTACATTATTAATATAATAGAATTGGTACACATAGAAAGAGAGAGTTACATTAACATATTAACCCTTTGATAAGTTTATTTGAGTTGGGGCCTGAGCAATTAGTAAAAGACTACTTCACCTACAACCTCCTACACTCGTACGATAATGAAATCCATGTCCTATTTTCGCAACTTCGACCTCCATAATTGGCAATAAAGAGAGTCGGTGGCAGCGCCAGCAACAATTTATGACCCTATAATTTATAGGGATTACAAAAAAAGAAAAAGCAACATTTGCCAGGAAATCCAAATATAGTAGTTCCTGGATAAAGAAATTATATGTTTACATCTCAAATGCAGGAGATAAGGATTTACCTCGTAGTTCAGAGAGGGATTATGATTGTTTGTTTATTGACAATTTGTAGCTTCTGGATAAAGAAATTATATATTTTACATCCAAATATTCTCTTTCAAAAATATGAAAAATTGTCACTTTCAAAAAAACATAACAATCTAGCAAATTTAGGTGTCAACTGACCAAATTGTCATTTTATTTCAAATATAAAGTTTTTATACAGAAATATAAAATTGTGGCATAACAATTTCGCTATAGAATTGGTATTATGTGCATTAACTTTGAAACGTTATCGTTATGTAATAACTTCACACGTCTTCTGCATCAACTTCATATGTATAATGTTACAATAAGGAATCAACATTCTCATCGAAATTAGTATCATTCCTCTCACAATCTCACTCTGATACTATATATTCATAACTATCAGAAATATATTTTATCTCAACTTTTGACAAAACTATCATTATATATTTTTGTTGACTAATTAAACCCCATCCATGCATAACTAGAACCTGATTTCAATCGTACTCGTAATCACTAAATTGGGATTATTACTTGACAAAAAAGGGATAACAAAGATTTTGTCAAGTTGTAACTAGGGGTGCCTAAACGGTTTTCGATTAGAACAAGAATCGAACCAAAACCGATAAATTCGGTTAACCGAAAACCGACAAATTTGATTATCGTTTCGGTTTCGGTTCCAAAGTTGAAAAAAATTCGGTTATTGGTTAACCGATAAACGAACAGTTCGGAACCGAAAAATCGTTTTTAATTTTTCATTATTAATTAATTAATTAAAAATTCTGAAAATCAATTTTTTATTATTTTAATTATTTGTTAAATATTTTAATTATTTATAATAAGTTTCAGTTTTTTAATTATTATTTTATTTATATTTATTATTAATTAATTTTAATTCGATTAATCGAAACCGAACCGTCGGAACCGATCGATTTTTGGTTAACCAAGATCGAACCGTTTAACAGTCCTAGTGTAACTACTTCCAAAGGTTTTGATTTTTCGACAATAATTCTTGTTCCAAAACAACCTCGTTTCGCTTGCTGAAAATCATGTTATTTTAAAAATGAAGCACATCCTGGTGCATCCATCCTAATTAAATCCTAATTGTGATTAAAAATTTGAATTAGCTGTTAATAAGCTCTAATAAAAAATTAATAAAACCTAATTGAGATGAATTCACCATATATCCAGAAGTACACAAGTTTTTGCCTTAAAAATTATGGATATCAACAAACAACAACAGCACAAGAGGTACTTTCGATAAGAACAAAGTAGTTTGGTTTTCAGGACAAGCTCCTAAACAGAAGAAAAAAAAAAATCAAATATTACACGAGCATTATGTAAATAGAAGACATAACACACAAGGGTTCAGTCCTCTAGTATTTGTTGGCGCTCAAGCTCAATCACACTTTCAGCTAACGAACTGAAAGTGCCATTCTTCGATGTAAACGACGATGTTTCATTACTGCTCCGGCATTGCTGTAGTTGTTCCCTAAGACTCTTAACAAGCTCATTCAGTTTGTGGATGCTCTTTTCCTGTGACAAGATAATCTGCATAACAAGATGAACGCAGGTCCTTAGAAATATGGAACTCTGTACATTAATATAAACAAGGAAATGCACTTAATTAGTAAATGCAGTGGCTTCATTTCAGGACACGAACAGATATAAAGATATGAACCCGTTTTAAAGAACAGATGTAAACAGCATTTCATCTTTGGACTTCAGTTCTCCACCTATAGTACATTAATTCTTGATAGCCACAGAGCACATAATAAAGCCACTTTTCTGAATAATGATCTTGGCTGGAAAGATGAGCACCTATTAGTGGTTTCCCAAACCAGGAGCTATTGCAGTACTCATCCTTGCTTTGTTTAGCATGCGATAGAGCAGAAAGAAGCTCCTCAAGTGTAGTTAAACTAATTACAGAATAACAACTAAAAGAAGAGTTTTATAAGTTATAACCTTACTCCATTTCTTCATAAACTTAGCAGAGGTAGAGTCAATGAGGAGTAACTGACAAACTCCAAAATTTCCACACACCAGACAGCCTATCAGGCTATCATTCATGTTTATTCAAGTCTATATCATCCTCTTTATCCTAATCCAGAAGCGATATCGTCTTCTTCATCATTTTATATGGTTTTTGATATTCTGATCACGATTCAAATGGAACTACTTATTTCCATTGGAATTAAGGACTATGTTCATTCAATCTTGTTTCTGTTAGCAGAATTACTCCCAATCTTGACTGTTTAATCTCATTCCTTCATCATTGCCTTTTTGCCTTTTTCAGGATCTTATGATGAAGAGAAACACATGCTGAGAACCAGACAGTCAGACTTCAGGGAAGTACCAATCGGCGCATTTCTCTTGGATCTGGAGATGACAATAAACAGTCACTCAAACAAGGTGACCCAAGAAAAAATGACACTGCTTTGGGCAGCCACAAGATGGAAGTAGAAAAAGATACAGGTCCTAGAAATAGAAGCTATAGGCACTTATACCTTTTGAACTCAATGGGAACATGAAAGAATTTCTGAACATATTGATTGAAAAAATTGTACAAGTCCATACGCTTTCTAACCCAAATAATCAAGGAAAATACGAGACTCTCTAAATCAAATATCCTATAATCAAGCCCTACAATCAGGCTATCTGATTGTGGCAACAATGAAGTTGATCTCGAGCTTAAACATTTAAGCTTGACTAAGCTGGAGGGAAATATTTGATTTTCAAACTTTTCAGTAAAATCGGGCTTGAGCTAACACATTTCGACTGGATTTGACTCAATTGCATCTCGAAGTTGGAGTTTATTAGCTCCTGGGCTCAAAGTTGGGCACAACAACTACCAAAGTTTTTGGGGTGTGAGAGAAGCTAAATGTAGAGAGCTTATTTTTGAAAGATCACTTCTTTCTACAAAACACTGTCCAAGCTTGTCTGAGTTGCATTGTCCAGTGGAAGTGTATTTCTATTTGCTTTTATGATTCATACTGAAATGTGTATCTTTCATACACTGGTAAGATCTTATTTGATCTTGTGCAGAATTTATCAGAAAGATTGGATGGCCCCAAATGCTAACAGATGCTCAAGCAACAGCTTTACACCCTTTCTGGCAAGATTGAGTTCTCGTTGCAGCAAGTGCATGCAATTGCAACTCAGCACTCTATTGTAATCAGATATTTCACAAAAATTTGGATTCAATCTTTTTTAACATAGATAAGATAACATATGGTAAAATCATAAATTACATTCTACAAGTTAGAATTCCTAAAAAGTGACTCTTAACAAAGTCATTTGATCAGTACAGATGTACAAATACAGAAATTTCTCATTATGAAAAGATTATTAACCTGTGAAAGGTGATGCATAAAGTGGGGCTTCACAAAACATAGTGAAATGGTTTCAATTTTTTTTCAACTTCTGATCTTATAGATACCATGGCTATGGCAAAACCATAGTATTAGGGTGTAGCGATCAACCACGGTATATAAGGAAAGGAAATTTAGTAACTACCCACACACAACATACAACTTGAATCCAAGGGTAAGGAAATTTACCTTATATAAGTTTAACCCTATAGCTGTCATTTATGCAGTGGAAACACCCTATAGTGGATGGAGGCCCTTTTTCTACTAGCTAGCACATTAGTAAAATGGCAGCTAGGGGGCACCCTTTCCGTTCTCAAGGTCAATTTTCTCACTTCTTAGTCAAACATGAAATACCAGTTCTTTATGAAGGACTGGCTCGCTATCCAATACTGGCTGGCTCAACTTTTAACAGTTCCTTTCGTGGACCCAAGCTGGTCTTTCTGGCACAACAATGACCGTTAACTCTCAGGGGAAAGATGGCTACGTTTGGTACTCAAATTTTGACAACGATTGAACTCTTTCATTCTTTTTAATCCCCAAGGTAGCAACAACAAACTAGAAGTTTTTGTACAAGTACAACACCAGCACTTTATGTATTTTTACTAGGTCACTTCTCTAAATGGGGAAGAGGATGAGTAAACTTTCTTGATACAGAGATGGCCAAGGACCACATAGAGGAGGTAGAATGGCAGTGATAAATTTAACGTGGATTATATTATATGTGGATATTAGTATGAACTGGTGGCTCTTCAAGTTCCAGGATCAATCATATGAGTTCCGTGGGAGGATAGAGCAAGTAGAATGTGAATTATACACTTGGACAAATCTTGTATGGATCATCATACGTGGTAGTTGGAGCAGGTAGCTCTTGTGAGCTCATCCCTGGGAAGAGGATCAAATAAGCCTTTGCAGAAATGCAGTACATCATTCCCTTTGATTGTCGCGTATACAGCAAAGAAATACATAACTAATTTTCGAACCATCCTAAGGGCAATCTTCCAAGGGTGTAACAGTGAACCCTTCAAAAGGTAAAAGAATCTCTAGGAAATTCATTTCTCATAGATTCTGTTGAGATGTTTGCTGGTATTGTCCTTCCTATTTCCATTTGTGAAAAACAAGTGGATCGTGATATATAGTGAATACACCAAATGCGCATGAGGAAAAAGTATGAGCTGATTAAAGCTTAAAACAGATACAGAGTGACACAAGAAAATATAGCAAAAAGGAATTGCTTCATCGCTTAAATGGTATATAATCTACGCTTCCAAGTCAATGAATATGCAACACGTGACAGGCACTAAAATCCACCATCAGAGAGACAGAGAGAGTAACATATATAACCTTAAAAAACAAAAGAAATCTACTTTATTTCCAAGTGACTGTGCATCCAACAATATACTCACTAGATTCGATCCACATGGAAACAAAATGCAGAACACATATAATCTCAAAGATGGCATCATGCCCATTTTGCATACCAAACAGTGATGGGAGCTCACATAATATAAATTCATTATGACTTCTTAACACGGCTACTAACTAAGGGATGCAGATTAGAGGAAGCTACGATTACCTTTTCTTTGACACCTTCCTCCCTTTTCGAGATTTGTTGTTGCTTCTGAGACTCCCCCGGATTGGTATCCATGTCACTTACTAATTGCTGTCTCCATTCAAATTGGGATGTAATAATCAGTATTATCAGCAGAAAGACAAGCAGCATTGGTCTCGACATGATTCCTGTAGACCTATCGTCTTTCCCAAAACCTATAGAAATGCAAAAAACTAAAGAATAAATAAATAAATAATAACACAAGCAAGCACAAAATTTAGAACCGAGGCCGCACAGCAGTCTATAACCAATAATCATGATAACAAATGATACATGCACAGAGTTCATGAAATACTTAAATTAATTACATTGTGAATCTGGGGAAATTGTTTGAAGATAATCAACACCCAACATCAAGAAGAGCCATTTTTCTTATTTCCAATGCAATGAACTTGTCCCCTCCATATTCAACTTCAAATTCTTACAAAATTAAAAAACAAGTTATAGTTAAGAATATTGCCCGATTCTGCTAAATTTTCGAGCTCGATATCAATAAACAGAAGGGGAGGAAAGGGCTATAAAGATTTTCTATTTTTTATTTTTTTGAACCAAAATTGTCAGGCCAAATTAGCCAAGCCGAAACTTAAATTCAAAGTACTAATTCTTCATTTATGCTCCAGTCTGCTATAAGCTTTTAAAAAAAATTTGCTATAAGTTTCACAAACTCTAAATGGTGAAACCGAATTAAAGTCGAAGAGAAAACTTACAGATCAAAACTCAAAATTGTGACGAACAGCATCTGAATAAAAGGGGCGAATCCATAATATTCGAAATAGCTTGTGAAAATACCGCAGGCTTTGTTTGGTTGCTAGGAGTTGGGTTTTACCAAAATCTGTAGTATTGTTTGATTGAAGGAAAATGGTGTTAAATGGTGGTTTCTGCGTTAAGGTGAAAACTGGGAGTGAAAGCAAACTGATAAAAATTAATAAAAATTAATAGCGAATGATCGTGGAGGGACAAATTGCGTAAGGTTGAAGAGTTTGTTGAAGTCAGTAATGGCAGCAGATTAGGAGAAGAAAAATGGCTTAGACGGACTTCATCACAAGTTGGTCTCTCTCTCTCTCTCTCTCTCTCTCTCTCTCTCTGTGCAATCCTAGAATCATAAAGGTTGAATGTATCATGTTCTTACGGATGTTGAGACCACGTATAATGCTGCGATATTCAGTATATTTAAAATTTTCAATTAAATTATCAAAATAACTTCATAATTTAGATGAAACTAGCTCAATTATCCTATAGAAAAATTAAATTCACATAAAAATTGTGATTTCATTATAAATATTTAAATAAAATCTCAAAATCACTTAATTTAAAGAAAAACCAGTTACAAATCATTATGTCTGTTTATCTAATGTTTCTTATAGTTACATTTGAGCATATTTATGTATTTCATTAATAACATTTTAGGACAGTTATAAATAGATCCACTTAATCATCAGGCCTATCTACCCATCTAAAAAAAAAAAATGAATTTATCACAACCATTACATATTTAAGGTTGAGAATTCAAAATGGTGTTTACATATTATAAAGTCATTAAATATGAGCCCTATATATTTTTGGGGAAGATTTAGTATTTTTTTTAAATGGAAAAACAATTCTGAAAATAGACATTGGTCAATCTCCAAAAATCGTTGGCTATTTAAAGGACGTGACATATTTAATTTCATATTTCATGTAAAGGATGTTAAGGCATCAAAGACTCCCCTAGTAAGAGATCTTTGGTTCAAGTCCTACTAAGTGTACATTTTATTTTCATTTATTTGTATTTGGTCTAGTGAAAAAAGTAGCAATAAAACTATTGAATTGACTAAATCTATATTTTGATATTTTAAGTCTAGCTCACGTATGGACTCTAAAGGTATTAATAAGTTTTTTTTAGAGAGTTACAAGTCATAAGTACCCATACGCATGCATACAAGATGATTCTAATTTCCGATCTATTGATTAGAGGAAAAATATTTTACAATCTGATTTGTGCTTCGTCTTAACAAGCTTTAGACGTTTCTACATTAACCTAATGTCAAATAATCTAAATTATGATATATTTAAATTTTATGAACTAACTCATCGACCTAGACTACCTAGCAATAAATTTTGTGGCAAGCTAACGAAATGAACAAACTTTATCTTAAGTTTTTAGTTCCTTAATCTCCGACTGGCTGTAGGCCTGTGTAAACTATTTTTCTTTTATCTTTTTTATTGCAAATGAAATTTACGGTCGCTATGGAGATGTGCATTAGATAAATCTCCTCATGGTAATAGCATACAAACTATATTTGTAAAACAAATATAATACTCTACCTAAAATGCATCGAGGAGATTCAAATTTGAGACTTTTGGCTTTAAGAATACATGTGTAACCCTGTTGAGTGAAATATTGGTAGTAACACAAACACATGGAAAAGTTTATAATCCCATATCCAAATGTGGAGCAACCTGAAGCACTTAACCAATTGGAACAAAGTATTCTTCAAAGGTTCTACTTCTATTCTTCTACAAGAAACTGCTTTGACATCATCTTCCAAGAGGGCTTCCAAAAATAAATTTGAAATACAAAGAATTTTCTTAACATTCCACATGCCCTATAAATGACAAGTCTAATCTAGTTCAACGAACCCACAACCAATAGCACAATAGTGTTTGAATCCTATATAAGCAACAAGTAAAATGTCTACCACCAGAATCTATGCCGATTTATGGTAACTCAAAAAACATAAGCGCTTTCAGTAAGAGATCCCAGAAAAGTGCATAAACACTATCATGCTTGCGCTTGGCTTTACCATCTACACACTTCATATCTGTTGGGCATTATCTGCCTGGACGCCATTGAGAACATGTGGTGGTTGTGCATTATCAGAAACAAAGGCCTCGGATTTCTTTCGCTTCGTGTTGGACTTCCTTTGTTTTTGGCTCGCAGGACTCCCAGAAGGCTGCAGAAGCAATAACACAAAAAAAAATTAGGAAAAGGAAAAACACGAAAATCCATGAATGATTTTTTACGTACCGGAGTCTCAGTTTCAGAAGTTGCCTTTCTCTTTGGTTTACTTCCTGTTTCCAGAAAGTGAAGCACCTCAATCTTTGAACGAAATCTGCGTTGGCCCGTTGGTTCCACGTAATACTGCAGAATTCAGGATTATTGTAAATGTAATTTCCATGTAAAGGTGAAGTGAACAACATGACATGAACGAACTGAAGTATTAAATACAACTTTAAACTAATCACTGCATGCTGATCTCAGCTGTTGATTTCTAACCAGACAAATATAATTCCAAAGGAGGAGTTTAAGAAGCATATAAACAACATATAACCTTTGAGTATGGTATTCTTAAACAAACCTTGTCATATTCAAGCTATTAACTTTTGTACAATTTTTTCGTAGCAGCATGTCACCTGTTGCGCAATTAAGTTAATCTTGGAGTTCTTTTGAAGGCAGATAAAACAAATATATATTTTCTTGTCCACTAAAAAGTGAAACTAAAAATGACTTGCTATAATATCAAAGCATAACCACTAACTTCACAAGCTCAAGAATGTCGTCTAAATACAGAAGCACACTGACTACGTAGTAAATGGATGCATCAAATTGCCCAAATTAAGTGATTGGCCTTTCAGAGAACAACATAACAATATATGTTTAATATATTTTAACTGTAATGGATCAGATTCACCAAATGAACGAACGACGTAGCTTTACACATGGATAATTCTAAGTGGAGAATGGAGAAATCAATTCCCAAAGGAGGAATTATAGCAACTCCAATTCGTGCTGAACCAAAAATATTCCAATATTTTAGAAAAATAATGTTCTCACTGATCTCCAAAGATTATGTATAATACTATTTCTGATATGCATCATCATTTTAACAAGGAAAACTAAAGGTCAACAGGGACTTTTTGGGAGTTGTTTCTGCCTTTCTGGAAATAAAATTACAAAGAAATAAAAGCATGCCTTAATTTTCCGAATACGGCTGAAACTTGACATAATTCTTTACTATAATTCTCTTCAGATCCCTACAGGTGCATTTTGAAGGTTTTGACAGCTACTTGCAGGCTGCAGCTAATTCATAGCTCAAACTTCAATTCATGTCAAACACTATCAAGCACCATGGAATAAATATTCTATCATCTGGAAAAGTTCTTTAACCCAAAACTATTAATTTTATATATATGCAAAATATTCCTACAAGTTCACATCAAAACTAAGGGTGTTACAATTGAAACCCACTCTTGAGCTCATAAAAAGGGTTTTAGACACCATATAAAAAAGAACACAAGCCTTCAATAGAACCAGTTGTCTGAACACCATCAACTTTGTATAACATATTTGTGCACCAAATAATCAATGGCAGGTCCAAGGAATGGATTTAAAAAGCCATTACATTTATGTGTGTGCTGATACGGGATCATCCGTATTGAACTATATTTTAAATTGACTAACACTTATAAGGTTATTTTCTATAGTATTTTATTATTTTACAAATTTCATCACAGCATAGTTTCATTGCTTATTTTTACCTTAAAATTTAAAGAGAGAAAATTTATCACACTTTTGAGTAATTTCATGTCTAACATGCTATAAAAGCACCAGATCTTGTCCAGCTCATTTCAACAAATAAGTTCATTTAAGGAGCCATCTTATTAAACAAGAAACAACAAGTTGGAAATGGAAGAAAAAGACTCAACTAGGAAGGAATGGACACAACTAGCAAATACTAAAAAAGTGCCTTAAAAGCAAAATTCTGAATAAGACACAAGTGATGACTGACACGTATATGGGCATGATTAAAGAAGGCAAAGTGTTTAAAAGCTCTCTGGTACAATTTTCAATACCACAAAGACACAAATGCATATTTATGGTATTTAAACTCCTAATTAATAAAACCTTATAACCAATCCAATTTGCGTGCTTAATCTTCAAACCAGCCCAAAATCTCAAAAAGTAATAAATATATTCAATAGTTCCCAGCCCCCCAAGTCCCTACATATTCAGCAGATTTCCCTAAAGCTTTCTTCTCATTAATTTTTCTAACTTTTAAATTTGGTCTTAGCGTGATCCAGAGCAAGCGATAAGCTTCTAACAAGAATTGAAGAAGGTTGGCGAAATAATAACTGTTAAAGGTCTACACCATGTTTTAAAATGATGACGAAACTAATTAAACACAAAATTGTAGTTACTCGTCAATTTTAGGTGTCAAAAGGAAAACATCAAATAGTAAGCTCTGATAGTGTCCCCGAAGAAATGGTGATAATGAAGACAGTATTTTCCAAATGTACGAAAAGTTCTAGACCTAGGTCAACTGAGGAAAACAATCCTAACCAGAACATTTAATCATCTTCTTTAAAAGCACAGAATGTAGAGAATAATTATGCAAGCTAATCATTACTCGGCAATTCCACTATGAGCAACCATAGTGGGGAGACAGAAGAAACTAGATTTCTTCCATTTCTATCATCCTGGTTCAAATGCAATAGCATCAAGTTGCCATCAACTAACAACATAATTATTGACCACGAAGGAAATTTTTCATTGCCGACTCCCAGATAATGGCCAGCCTCAAACTCATCCTTCTACCAACTAGAAGAGACAATAATTTTATTCTTTACGCTCAACTCAATCAGGAATCGAATTTGAATTTCTCTCCTTAAACAAAAATTAATCAATGCTAGAAAACTACTTCCGTTAGAACACATTACATGACAAACTGTGAATTCCAGGTTAATAACACGCTATACAACAAGCTACGAGATCCAGGTTAACAAAATGCAAGCAACCAAAGTGAGGATATACATGTGGACAAGAAGAAACATTGTTTGAAGTTAGAAATCCTACAATGGCACGCTGGCATACATGTTAGATGTTACCAATCACTCACATGCAGGAAACAGTGAAAAACCTTCCAAAACTAACCCTTGGTGGGCCAAGTATGTTCTCAGGAATGGAAAGAGAATGAACATTATCCGAGGCGTCTTACCATGCCACGTATCTACTACATTATAAACCAACCGCATAAGTAATCCAAGAAAAGCGATCAAAGCTTGACAAAGAGTTTATGTTATAACAGTTACGATACATGACACATCATCCCAAATAGGAAAGTGCTCACATTCCAATTGGCATAAAGTTGTTACTCAAACAAGACTTCTTTGCTATCTAAAAACGTCAGTGGTGATTATTTTCTTTAGGTATAACTCATTTAACCACACTCTAATGAGCTTAACTTCATAATTAAATTGGAGAAGAGTTGTACAAGTGTCACGTCAGATTAAACAACCATCACAAGTTTGGTCTCAACTTATTGGTATTAATCTATTTTGAGATCTCAAGTTTCAAGACCTGATACTCATGACTTAACGTGTCCACAGGTCTTCAAGTCTGAGACTCCTAAAAACCCTAAAATCTGCTCACTGCATAACAAAGACTGCTACTAAATACTGAAAAATAAACAAGAAATGAAATACATTCAATTGTAAACCTCCTAAAAATCAAACAATCCAACGATAGGTTAAAATAGCAAGCTGCCCCGAACGAGTAATATCAAAGTTTAGGCGAAAACCGCACAAGATAGCTCCTTTACTCACTCAATCAAACACAACAAACTCCAACACATACAATGAATCGACCAAAAAATTAAGAGGAAAAAAAATCATTCAACAAAGAGCGAAAAATAAAAAAACCTACTCGATCAATGAGTCCAGCTGTGGCTCCAGACGAGCGCACTTTCAAGTCAATTCTCCAGTCCTCCGGCAGCCAGCTCGGCCGCTTCAACATCTCATCCGGATCCCTCCGCCGAACCGCCCGCGGCGTCGCCTCCGCCGAACCCTCCCCTGGGACGTAAATCGAGATGGGCTCTGCCGCAATCACCACACCAGGCGCGAACTCCGGCATGGGTTGGGGCAACTCGGCGCCGGCGGCCGAGTGACTCCGGCCCGGGTCGATGTAGGCGCCGGTGTCCAGAAGCGGGTCGGTGGGGTTGGCTTCCGGGTCGGGCGGGAGCTGGGATTCAGACATCTCGCGATCGGAAAAAAGAATCGAGGGAGTAGGGACGGTGAGCTAACGTTTGAATGAGAGATGACCAATCCCAAATTTGATAAAAGATTTAAATAAATCCCTAATTTCTCAGTAGAAAGGGAAGGGAAGCTGTAAATAAAATCAGAAAATGGGGTACATAAAATATTCATTAAAATTGATCATTTGACTGATACAACTGAACACCATTAAATATGGTTATCAGGTGTTTATTTTATTTTGCTAATTACTCATAAAGTTAGTTATGAATGTTTCGATGCGTTAAAAGGAACTAATTTTGGGAATTCTCAAATTTCGCGCTCTTTATCTTCACGTGGGAGTATTGCATTATTTCTTTTTCACTTTGCATACCCAAAGTTTTAATTTATATATCAACTTTTCGGGTTATTTTTAAAAATTTCTAAAACTATAAGGTAACTCTAATGTTGAAAACTAAAATTCAATTTTTTTACTTGTCACATAAGTGTCACATCAATTTTTAATACTCATCAATTTTTTTCTATATTTTTTTTCTAATCATATACTTATAAAATCAACTTTTATATAGACCCACACTATAATATATATATATTTGGTCAATTTGGTCATTTAAACCTATTTTCACTATATACATATTCACTTAAAAGCTGGAAGAAGTCGTTGATGAAAGAAAGAAATGTACAATTTTTTTTGGACAGTTTTTCCTGCAAAAAGCAATTTTTATTTTGAAACGTTGGAATATACATCAACATTTTATAATGTTTAAAAGCTGGAAAAAGCCAACTTTTTGAATTGAAAAAGTTGGCGTTTGAGTTACCCTGATACTTGTATTAAATTAGTTACTAAATTTTAATATATTTTCAAAAATAACTAAATTATTGTATCATTCATATTTTAATTCAAATTTTCTATCAATTTTATCTCATATGACAACCAACCACACACAATAATGCATAAACTTTTCTGTTTAAAGGACTCGTCAAAATATTTGCCACCTCACTTTCTATTTAAAATCTAATTGTCTGTTATATCAACATAGTAAAAAATATATGATGAGTTACGTTAGAGCATCATATTTTGTAGAAGAATTCAGAATTGCTAACAATCTATGTGTTACCAACATTACAAAATCTGTTTTGAATCTGATTTTTTTTAATTGTATATATATAATCTTTATTTTCCCATAATATACTTACAGATTCTTTGATATGAAAAAATAAATAATTTCAGGAGTTAAGACAACAATTGAATAAGTAGATAATGTGGAATTTGGACCAAAGATTAAGGAAAGTTATTAAAGGAACAATTGTGCAACAGTTTTGCAACAAATATGTGAAAGTTAATGGACTAGTAATTAGGATAATGGGCTTAATTAATTAAGTGTTGGACCATTAATTAATTAAGACCCAAAGCCCATACAAGAGGTAATGGGTGGTTATCTTGTATAAGTGAGTTAATCTTTGAGATTAACGTGAGAAGAACTTTTACGTAAAATGTAAACACAGAAAACTACCGCAGACTCAATTGGAGATTCTCGTTGACTCGATATCGAGGAATTGTTCATGCTACCGATTAAAGACACGTGGATACTATAGTTGTGAAACGCCTCAAAGGATTCTTTGGAAGCTTTATTACTACCGAAGCGTTATAAACACGTAAGTCTTCGATCTCGTGTTCTAGGGCTCATCGCATGAATTATTATAGATCTAGATCCGTTCTTGATTGTTATATTCATCACGCATTAGATGTTGTCAAGAACGAATCCTAATGGTATCGAGCAGGGGCTCGATTTATAATTAATTCGTGTACTAATTTAATTGTGGATTTCGAAAATTTGATTTTTGGAAAATCTGATTTTGGAAATCAGATATTAATTTTGTTTCTTGAAAAACGAAAAGAACAGAATCTGAAATTCTGGGAATTGAAATATGAAATTTTCTGATTTTGAAAACTGAAATCAAAATTGGTTCTGTAATTGATTTCGCCTGAAATTCTTTATCTTCGCCACGTTTGCGGCGCCGCCGGGCGTTGAACACGGCGGTGGCCGTCCGTCGCGCTGGTAGTTCGGGAAGAACGCTTACTGGTCGCGAGCGGTGACCATCCGCCGAGCGCCGGGCGGTGTCGGGTCGTGTCGCCGCGGCCGGGCTTCTCGTGGCCGGGTCGCGTCGTCGGCGATGTCGGAGGCGGAGAGGGCGGCGGCGCAGATGTCGCGTCGCCTGAAACCCTATGCGCCTGAGGATGGTTCGCGCGATGGGTTTTGGGCCAGTCCGCGGGTTTGGGCGTCCGGGGCGCGGGCCTCCGGGCCGTAGTGCGTCTGGGCCTTAGCGAGCGCTGGGTCGCTCGCGAGGGTTGGGCCTTTTGCGTCGGGCCGTGAGCGCGTGCTGGGCCGCGTGTGGGCTGCGTTCTGGGGCCATTCCTCATGCGGCCTGATGCTGGTTTTTCACGTTTTTTGGGCGAATTTCTTGCCGGTGATGACCCATTTGTGTCATACACATTAAAAAAAAAAAACGTTTTATTGATTTAGAATTAATAAAATTGAATTTTCAATTACACAAATTAATTTATTAATTGGATTAATAATTTTGTTTTAATATTATTATTTTGAAATAATAATATTAATTTCGATTTTGTATTAGTGTAGAATTAATACAATCTACTTATGTACATGGATTTAATTTATTAGTTTAGAATTAATAAATTTAATCACAATTTTAGAAATTGATTTATTAATTAGATTAATAAATTTTAATTATATTATTATTTTTGAAATAATAATATAAAGTTTGATTTTATATTAATTTAGAATTAGTATAATTTACTAATGTACATGGATTACTTTTATTAATTTAGAATTAATAAATCTAATCACGATTTTGGACATTGATTTATTAATTAGATTAATAAATTTTAACTTTATTATTATTTTTGAAATAATAGTATAGAGTTTGATTTTATATTAATTTAGAATTAATATAATTTGCTTATGTTCATATATTAGAGAATTGATTTATTAATTAGATTAATAAATCTCATTTGATTATTATTTTAGAAATAATAATACAAAATGAATATTTATATTAATTTGGAATTAATATAAATGAGTATATCCACTTTTAATTAGAGAATTAAATTATTAATTAGATTAATGAATTTATTCGTTGAGCCCTATTTGTTGCTTTTTTTTGTGATAAGCATGCTATTTGATTTTATGCTTATATTTTAACTATAGTAGTTAAAGACCGCTTTTATGTTTGGGTAGGCGCCCAATACATGTAGTCCAGATTATTATGTTTGGGTAGACGGCGCCAATATATGTGGTCCGATTTCATGCCTGGTAGGTAAGCACCCAAGAATTGTTTCAATTTAATATTGGATATTAAATATACAATTAGTATCACATGTTTTATCCCCACTAAAATACAAGTCTAGTTTTTGAAACAAAACGCATCGTCCATCATAATTGTATGAGGATCCTAGCCTCTTTCGCCCAAGAGTTTTACACCAAAGTGTTTACTCCCAAATCGACAAGCAAAGGCTCATTCATAGATGCATGGTTGGCATCGTGTGATGGGGTTGATTTGCTTAATTATTTGAAACAACCAAAGCGATCAAAATAATTAGTGGATGCATATTAATTGGATTAATAAACCAAGAATTGTAAATTTATTTGTTGTGATTGGTTTGGAAACCCACCAAGTATTATTATTGTAGTCATCACCAAAGCAGAGGCTATGATAATATAAGACATGAATCGCTACAAATCAATGTTGCAATCGGCTTGAGGCTCACCGAGTGATATTATTTACATCATCACCAAAGCAGTCGTAATAATATTGACTTGGATCTTGAACTACTAAGATTTATATATTTGTTATAAACCGTATTTTGCATTTGGGGTGCAATATATGTTAAAATTAGTGAGCTAATCAATACAATAAACCCTTGTTTGATTAGTGATACGATTGTGATCCGTGTTTACTTTGTTCTAATTTTGTTTTATTTCTTTATTTTTGTTTCGCCACGATGTCTTCTATGTTGTTTAAATGTTTGGTGAAACAAATTGTTTGATCGGGTCAAACTATACGGATCGCTACGTTACTGCGTTTGGTATTAAGGACGGAAAAGATTGAGTATGTCTTGGACAATTAATCAAGATCATCCCCGATGAGCGCTCTCCGAGTATGCCTCGTTTGTGTGGTTGCTCATGAGAAGCACGTTGAGGATGCTATGTCGGCTCAGGCATTATGTTGACTTCTATGAGTTTGGAACTCCAAAGGCAACATGAATGTATGCTACCCTATGAAATGATTCAAGACTTGAAGAGTTTGTTTGCCTCGAGGCACAAACCTCGAGTATGAGATACTCCGAGATCTCTCCAAATGCACGCTTCATGAAAAGGGCACCGTAGAGAGATCGCCTAAAATTTAAGGCACAAGGTGCAATGGGTAATAGCTCAGGTATATTTGTCGTTGAGATAAATATATAAATATGTCTATAAACAATTCACATTCTTGGGTATTAGATATCGGTGTGTGGCTCACATTTGTAATAATGTGGAGGGCTTTGTGACGCAGGAAGGTGAATCTCGGGAGGTTGACCACGCATGGAAAATGGAGCAAGAGTTGTCGCCGAACGCGTGGGGACTTATAGATTGGATCTTCCTTCGGGTTATAGACTAGATTTACATAATTGTTTTTTCGTTCGCGATTTCAAAGAATATTATTTCCATTCCTATGTTGGACATCAAGGGTTTTCCTTCCATTTTGAAATGATAAATGCTCGTTTTCTCATAACGAGTGTCTTATGGAAAAGCTTTTCACGAATGGTTTATATATGCTTGAATGTGAACGAGATATTCTCAATGTACAAAACAAACGACCTAAGCTAAGTAATACGAATAATGCTACTTATCTTTGGCATTGTAGACTTGGTCATATCAATGAGAAAAGGATAGCAAGATTGAGAAAATGGATTATCTCACACCATTTGATTTTGAATCATATGGTACTTGTGAATCTTGTCTCAAAGGAAAGATGACTAAGAAACCACTTTCTGGGAAAGGGTTACGAGCCAAAGAATTGCTAGAGTTGATCCACTCAGATGTGTGTGGACCGTTTCCAACTCAAGCAAAAGGTGGATATTCGTACTTCATAACTTTCACTGATGATTTTTCAAGATATGGATATGTGTATCTAATGAAACACAACCGGTGCTCTTGATAAATTTAAAGAGTTTGAGTTAGAAGTCGAGAAACAACTTGGTAAAAGTATTAAGAGTCTTCGATCAGATCGAGGAGGGGAATACTTAAGCCGAGAATTTCTTGATTACTTGAAATCACATGGAATCCGGTCAGAATGGACACCTCCGGGAACACCACAAATGAATGGTGTATCCGAGAGAAGAGATCGAACTTTATTAGATATGGTTCGATCCATGATGAGTTTCGCTAGTCTCCCTTTATTCCTTTGGGGCCTACGCCTACTAATCGCCGCTTATATTCGAATAGGTTCCATCTAAATCACGAGAAAACGCCATATGAACTATGGTGTGGTAAATGGCAAGTCTTAAACATACGCGGACTGGGTTGTCCCGCTTTTGTTAAAAGATGCAGACTGATAAGTTGGAATCAAAAAGTGAGAAATGTTATTTTGTGGGATATCCAAAGGAAACAAAAGGATATGAATTCTACTCACCTGGAGATCACAAGGTGATCATTTCTAGGAATGTGACGTTTCTTGAAGACTCTTACGTTTCCAAGGAACAAGGTCACAACGAGGTAGATCTTGAAGCAATTCAAGAACCACAAAATGACACAGAGGACGAAGGATTGTTTAATGGTGTAAACAAGAATTCAGTGGGAGTATTTGATGATCTATTGGGAGGGGAAATGACTCTTAGAGGGCCACCACCATCTCAAGAAGACAATGAGACTCATCAAATACAAGATGACACAATAGTTGTGCCACCTTCACCTCAAGAAAATCATGATGAAATTCTTGAGAATATCCAAAATGTTGATCAGATCAACACGGAAGAACCTACTCACGCTCGTAATGAACAAACAACTCACAAGAACAACCCAACTCAATAGGCCACAGAGGACTCGTCGTGCAACTGAAGATGAATCTAATGGTTGAGAACCAAGATGATGAAATCGAATCGGATGATGATGAACCTAAGACCTATAATGAAGCGGTGTCTGGCACCGATTCAAAGATGTGGCTTGAAGCCTTAATATCTGAAATGGACTCGATGTATTTCAATTTAGTCTGGGAACTAGTTGATGACTTACCAAATGGGGTTTACCCCATAGGCTGCAAATGGATCTTCAAAGGAAGAGAAATGCAGATGGTAAGGTTGGTGGCAAAGGGTTATAGTTGACTATGATGAGACCTTTTCGACGGTTGCCAAAATCAAGTCCATTAGATCTTACTTGCAATAGCCGCATACTACAATTTTGATATTTGACAAATGGATGTCCGCTTCTCAATGGAGAACTAGAAGGTGATGTCTACATGACTCACTCAAGGTTTTGTATCCAAAGAGAGGCCGAATGCAGATGTAAGCTAAAGAAGTCCATTTATGGACTTAAGCAAGCATCGAGGAGTTGAAATATTTGTTTGACAGAGCTATCAAATTGTTTGACTTTGTCAGAAGCAAAGAGGATCCTTGCGTTTATAGTAAGCGCGAGAATGGAAACGTTGTATACCTGGTCATATATGTCGATGATATTCTGATTATGGGGGCGACCGATCCATGATGCAATCCGTAAAAGACTGGCTGTCTAAATCCTTTATGGTGAAGGATCTTGGTGAGCCCTTCTATATCCTTGGGATCAAGATCTATCGGGATAGACCTAATAGATTGTTGGGGCTATAGTGGACATCCAAAGCTATCAGTGACTAGGTACACTGGTGCTAGTTTCCAAACAGAAACAAACATGTTTCAAGACGATATCATCTGATTAGAGAAATAATAGAAATGAACAATGTAAAATTAGAAAGAGTACCCACTGATGATATCTTAGTCGACCTTTTACCAAGTCGTTGTGAGAGCTTGTGTGTTGTATATGGGATGTTGGCTTTGATTCGATGGGAGTTTAAAGTTTGTATGTTTTAGAAACTCCTTTGTTGAGACATACTTACTTTTGATCACAATCGAAGATAATGTTTTATCTATGGGTTTTGTACATTTAATGGAATAATTATTTTGATGTTTGTCGTTATTCTCTTATTTGTTCCTTGAATTATCATCGCTATTTTTTGTGAGACATCAATGATATAGTATAATTCTAAAATAGCCTAACCAATGATCATCAAGAATGGGATATTGATGATATGTTATAGGTTAGCATGTGGTCGGCATCACATTCTTAGAGAATGTAGTGGTTCTCATAACTACGAGATATTTGATATCCGTGATGGACACATGAATACTTTGGAGAGTATTGGTATACCCAACTATTAAATCGTTTGTTTGATGTCTACGATTTCTTAATGTGTGGAGTATGTAATAGTCCTTAGACTTGAGGTCATTATACATTTTGTTTGTTGAGTGTTTGACTTTGACCAAGGCAACGCTATGCAGTGGCAAGACACACGCTTGGATTGGGTGCATCATGAGACAAATGAAAATGGTAGTTGAGCCAAGAATGAGATTCATTCCTCGATTAGATTTTCGAGTGAGCACTCATTTTCTATATTATTCGACCATAAGTCATTATTAATGAAGAGATATATTCAATTAAAGTAATTGAATATGATCATACGGGTCTTATAATAAAGATGAGAAAATGGTTGAGCTATCGATGTACACATAGCAAAATCCCAGCTCAATCGAGTGTGTCATGAATGAAAGGATATTACATAAACTTCATGTAAATGTTTGTTTATCGCTTTTCCACGTAAACGTCCGTCATATATCGAGTTCACGCATAACGCAATTCAAGAGTTTTGTGCAGACTTTGATTAGATCATCGCTTCGGAATGGGGCCTATTGGGTCACACTATCAGTGTATTGTTAATCGTTCAAGGATATATGCATGGTGCACAAGATGTTGTCTAATGCTAGTCCAGTGGGAGATTGAAAGTTAATGGACTAGTAATTAGATAATGGGCTTAATTAATTAAGTGTTGGACCATTAATTAATTAGACCCAAAGCCCATACAAGAGGTAATGGGTGGTTATTCAGATAAGTGAGTTAATCTTTGAGATTAACGTGAGAAGAACTTTTACGTAAAATGTAAACACAGAAAACTACTGCAGACTCAATTGGAGATTCTCGCGCCTCTCGCCGACTCGATATCGAGGAATTGTTCCTACCGATTAAAGACACGTGGATACCATAGTTGTGGAAACGCCTCAAATGATTCTTTGGAAGCTTTACTACTACGAAGGCGTTATAAACACGTAAGTCTTCGATCTCGTGTTCTAGGGCTCATCGCATGAATTATTATAGATCTAGATCCGTTTGATTGTTATATTCCGCTGCGCATTAGATGTTGTCAAGAACGAATCCTAACAATATGTGCATGTCTATAAATTTTAAAATCACTCGTATATCAAAATGAGATTCTATAAAATATGTAGGTGTACTATATCCTCTCTCACATGATAATATTTTATTAATTTAATTTATATTAATAAAATATCATCATATGAGAGAAGATGTAATGTACCTATATATTCTATGGAAATTCTCATAGTGCTGTTTTAGTTTAATATAATTTATAGCCACTTTAGGTGGTTTGTCTAAATGATAATATTCGAACAAACAAAAAATTTAAAATTAATTTGACACTACGACAAAGAGTTTCAAACGTAAGTACTTGTAAATCGCGATAATTATCATCCAAATTTAGTTTTACTTAGATGTTTTTTTATTAACCACGTAAGCATAATCATGAGTTATCGATATATAGGTAGATGGTCAAATAACGACAATCCATTCTCTAAAAAATAAGAATTAATCCACACCATATTCATTTGATAAGATCTCCAGTTAATAATTAATACAAATTTTCCTACTTACACACACACACACACACACACACACACACACACACAAGTTTTTATACCTATTTTGTCCTTATTTATACTCCAATTCAAATTTTGTTGATATGTGTGTGCTTCATTTTTAAAAATTTGGATGTTTATTATACACAATCAATGGGCTACACCATGAATGGTTACTACCAAAATTAATCTCTATATATTTATATATACATACATGTACATGGGGTTGGATCCAGTGAGAACTCATTTTTTTTGAGAACTCGAGAACCATGCATAATAGGTTGAAGATGATGCACAAAACAGTATAAAGTTGTGCATAACGAAAACTTTCTAAAATTGTTGCACAACAAAATAATTTTAGAAAGTTTTCATTATCATAACTTTATACTCGCTTTTATGCATCATCTTCAACGCCTTATCGTGGTTCGCGTAGTCAGAAAAAGATGCTATTTTTCATTTGATCCACTCCCACGTATATATATATACCACAAAATAGTATTTTAAAAATTTTATCACTCAAGATTCTGATTCCTCCATTTGAATAATCCATTAATTAAAAGGGTTTCCCAACCACGATTTCAACATTGCAACCTCGATTGCTACCCTCATATATGCACGAAGATTAAGATGCAAATCTACTGGACAGTTGCTTGGATGAATGCACAGAATAATTAATAATTTAATATCTGTTGATGCAGGAGCCAACAACAATAATTAAACAAGGAATCCAATTCAGAATTATATATTTTTTTAATTTGAACCACTTATATTTATTTCATGTCTTATACATTCTTTGTAAATCTGTTTCTTTTGGATCATCAGAAAACGGAAAGAAAAAAAAATATTTTTTAGGTATAGATAAAATTAAAAATGCTTCATGTATAAAAATAACCAAACAAAATGTCAATTGTTAGGGCTGGAGACAAGAAAGTCAAGTCAAGCTCACAGTTCCGTTTTCCGGTTTCGAAGTGATTAAGATTATTGCATGGATTACTTAAGGTTTAAACCTTAAGTAATATTATTAAATAGAAAATTTACCATGAACATAAAAATAATATACTCTGCAAAAGTATTACTTTTTAAATTTAAAATTCTATCTGTGCAGAAGTATTATTGGAATCTTCCATTGTACTGATTTCGATCTATAAAATTGTTGTACACAATTTTTTGTGAAATACAGTTTTTGTACGCAGTTATGGAGAACAACGTTTTTATTTTTTAGTCTCGTAACCATGTAGGCACGAGTAGGGATGTCAATTGGTGGGTTTTACCCGGATCAATCCGGAATCGTTCTGGTTTCGGTTCCAGACCGCTTTAGACTCGGACCATTTAGAACCATAGTTTGATGATCCGGTCCGGTCCGGAACTGGTTCTAGTTCCAGAACCAGAACCAATACTTTTTTTTTTGTTTTGGTCCGAGTAAAACCCATTTATTGACAAGCCTAAGTTTAAATAGGCTTGCAAATGAGCTAGTTTTATCCATATCGATTCGAAATCACTCATAACTCATTAAATTATAAAGCAATGATTTCGATTCGATTCGGTTCTGTTCGGTTCGGTCCGATTCGGTTCCGCACTGCTCAGATCCGGACCGCTTAAGACTCATAGTTGATTGTCCGGTGTGGTGGATCCGGTTCAACCGTAACCATTACTTATTTATTGGTTCTGATCTGGGTAAAACCCACTCATTGACATCCCTAGATACGAGGGTGACAATTTCATGAAACAGTCGTCATAAACTTTAATTTTGGATATTAAAAGTTTAATGCCCCTTAATTTCGAGGCTAAAATACCAATATTCATATAATACTATACAATATATGGGGAGGGTCGTAAAAATCATTTTATCGTGAGAACCAAAAATAATGAATTTGCATTAAAAGTTGATGTATCGGAAAAGTTACTACATTCAAAAAATAGAATTTTTGTCTCTCTTGAGATTCGAACCCAGGAGAAAATTTCCCCCCCGCATGAAATTCAATAACTTTTATAACGAATTTATTTTATTAAAAATAAATTCTTGTAGTTCTTCATTCTCATGTTAAAAATGATTCTTATATTAACCTCACTCTATATTGTATATTTATCTATAAATATTTTGAGACGGAAACAAACTTCATTAGAGCAACTTGAATTCAATAGTATAATATATTCCATCTGTTCCGTTATTATTGGCTCGTATACCTTTTTGATTTGTCTTATTATTGTTGGATTATGCCAAAAATAGAAAGAATTTTACATTAAAAAATATCTCGAATTTCGTATTTCACATTACTTTACACCCAAAAACAACTTTTCTTAATCTCCGTTCCAAAAAATGGTGAACCGACATTTGCAGGAAAAATGAGGTATATAAGAGTCACAAAGGCCAATTCTTTTTTTTTTTTTTGTAATTTAATATAGAAATTTTTAAAGGTCACACACACGGTGACTCGAACCCAGACCTTTGGCTTTGAAAGATTAACCACTCTATCACTAGGCCAACACACACACAATGGCTCTATCTAAAGATGTCGGTATACGAGCCAATAATGTCGGTATAACGACATTAGCCTCTCTTTGAATTCCAAACTTTCTAGGTCTTACAAATACTACGCAGCCCTTGGATTTTAGTAGAAACTTCTCAATAATTTCCCTACTTTTTCATAGATTTTTTTGAATCAAACGAGTTTTGTTATTACTTCTATTAAACAAATTAAGCAGCCCACGATTTGATTTTGATTAATAGCAAGTTGTTGATGAAAGCAGCCGCGGATGTCCACATGAGATGCTACGTAGGAATTGCTTTTCGTATATAAGCCTCCTCGTTCCGGACATATCAAGCATCACCAAACCACTTAGCAACAAAAACCACCACTTCTAACTATGGCTTCGATTCCAACGCCGACCGTGAAGGGCGCCACCAAAGATGCTGCCGCCACCCCAACCACCATCCGCGCCACAGTAGTCCAAGCCGCCACCGTCTTCTACGACACCCCCGCCACTCTCGGTCAGCATTTCCTAACTCCACTATTTCTCGTTGGTGCACGACCTTATTCCAAAATTAAAGCACAGGCTTCCGGCAATTAGCCGAAGATAAAACTACTCAAATATAACAGTCATTTTTTCTTGGAGACAATTGCACTCTGGTTGCATATTTGATGTAAGGAAAAAGAAAAAAGGAAACAAGAAAAGAAAAATAAGGTAGACAAAAATTCATTTGAATCCAATCCAACCAAAAATCTCCAGATCTCAAAGGTCTTTTTTTTCCATAGCAAAAAAAAAGAAAAAAACTAAATAATATTTACATTTTTTGACAAGGCAGATAAAGCAGATAGGCTGGTAGCGGAAGCAGCCTCAAATGGCGCCCAATTGGTGGTCTTTCCCGAAGCATTCATCGGCGGCTATCCCCGCGGATCGAACTTCGGCTGCACCTTCGGTCACTTCACGCCCACCGCCGGCGAACAGTTCCGGAAATACTACGCTGCTGCCATTGACGTTCCCGGTATTTACTCAAATTTCATAAGATTGCTCAATAACACCTACAAAATTATAGATATATCACTGAGTTCTCATCTAAATACTGTATTACAAGTTTTGACCAGACCGTCTTAGCCAATATTCTTGTTTTGCTTGTGCAGGTCCCGACTTCGACCGGTTGGCCGCTATAGCCGGGAATTACAAGGTATATCTAGTGATGGGAGTGATCGAGAGAGACGGATACACCTTATACTGCACAGTTCTGTTCTTCGACCCTCAAGGCTGCTACCTCGGCAAGCGTCGGAAATTCATGCCAACGTCGGCGGAGCGTGTTGTTTGGGGGTTCGGAGACGGATCCACCACTCCCGTTTTCGACACCCCCATCGGCAAGCTGGGCGCCGTCATCTGTTGGGAGAACAAGATGCCGCTTCTCAGGACAGCAATGTACGCTAAAGGTCAGTTTGTCGTCTTTGTTTGTTTGTTTACAACAACAACAAAAAAGAAAAACAGTCAAAGCGAGATACAGACACATCTCACTCTATCAAAACAAAGCCTAGTTTCCGACGGAGATAGTGTGTGGTTTGCAGGGATCGAGATATACTGCGCGCCCAACGCCGACGACAGAGAAGTGTGGCAACCGACGGTGAGGCACATCGCCATAGAAGGCGGCGTGTTCGTGCTCTCTGCCTGTCAGTTCTGCCTGAGGAAGGACTTTCCGCCCCCTCCTGAGTACTCACTGGCAGAGTGGGAAAACGAGCTCGAGCAAGATTCTATCGTGTCTGCGGGTGGCAGCGTCATCGTCTCGCCCTCGGGGGAGGTCCTAGCGGGGCCCAATTTCGAGGGGGAAGGACTTATCACTGCTGATTTAGGTACCTTAATTGTTCAATTGTGAGATGTAATGGTTGACAAGATTTGTTAATTTGTGACGATTGTGTGCAGATTTGAAGGATGTGGCACGTGCGAAATTCACGTTTGATGCAGTTGGACACTACTCTAGACCTGACATTCTCAGCCTCATTGTGAATGATCGTGCTATGAAACCGGTTTCTTTCACTTCTCAAGATGCTTCCCACAAATGAGTACCATTCCGTTTTGCCCAATTACTTGTGTTTTCTTTTCCTTTAATTGTTCTTTTGTTTATAAATAAATCGTCTTGTAATAAGAATTTGTGTGTAGAAATCGTGTCTCAGAAATGTACGATCGTCAATGAAAAATTTCAAACACAAAAATTGAATCGGATATCAATTGTGAACCAAAGAAAGGGTTTGATTTATGTCCAGAAACATCGATTTCTTCTCGTTTGGAGCTGAAAGTGGAAAGTGTTGTGGGCTTGAGGCCTTAACCTCATTCTTTAAAGATCTCCATTCTCCACCCTTGAAAACTTTCTGAATATGCTTAACCTTTTTAATACAAAGAGTGGAAGAGACGTACGTGAAGAAGAAGAAATATTGAGTTTTTTTTTTTGAGTAGGTAAACAAATAATTTTAAAGTGTGTGATGATCGACTTGAACCTACCTCAAACATTAATTACTTTATCACTAGGCCTAATATTATGTTCATGGAAAAGATACTTATCATATGAGAAAACAATTGAAGGGTAGGAAGCACCACCATCATCACCACCACAGCCGTGGGTGTTGTTGATAAGCAGAAATCAAAGCAGAGTGATTAGAATTAATTCCCATGGCCAGAATTTGCTTATTCAGTTGGTGCAGAATATCAGCAACACATTACTTGCTTGCTTAATATGATCTGTTTTCGTAGCTTAGATGTATGGAAAATGCACTCAACAGTGAGGGTAAGGCTTAAAATGCGTGACATTTATGTGTTTATATGTGACATCAATTAAATTCCCAGCAGTTTTCGTGCACAAGACAAGATCCCTTATTCAGTCACAAATTTTGGGCAGAAGAGATTTCAGATGTAACAGTTATCCCTAAGCCACAAAGCTACATCATCTCGGTTTGTTATAAAAAAAACGTAGCCCAGATTGGTTAGACAACCTATAGAATCCTGTTTCATTCTTGGAGGCCCGTCTGTGATCCTTATGAGTCGACTTATCCCCTTTCTGAGTTTAGACTGGCAAGTGTTTTTCCTTACTGATTGTTTTTCTTAATAGAATCTAAATAACAACACTAAACAATGAAAATGATAGTGGTGTTCTTTTATCCAATAAAGTAATAAGCATGTTTTATGTTATTTTTTTTAAAGAAAAGCTATTAGCTCTAGTTTATTGAAGTTCATTTCATGATTTCATCACAGCTAAATAGCAGCAAAGCTCATGGAGCTACAATAGAGCTAGTATTTTATGGCATTAAAATGAAATGGAAGAATACTTGCTTGGCCAAGTCTTGAGAGTTGAGAGGATGCTGTTCTCTGGAAACAGATTCAACTCCATTTCTCATATCTTCAATCCTCCCAATTCATCCTCGACATTCCTTTTCTTGATTTTCAATATCATATTATAAGAATTCAGAAAACTTATACCGGCAATAAATTCTTCATTTTCTTGGTCATTTTGTGATGCATTCTGATAACAATGGCATCTGCAGTTTTTGGTTTTGAATGAATGGTTGCTTCTTGGGTATTCTCCCTTTACTTTTATCAACCGAGTTCCTTTCTGATCCTTTTCCAACAGCATCAACCCAAATAAAGCTCCTGCTGATTTCCTCCATGCTTGATTCAATGGAGTGGAGATTACTATCATCTGATTCCTCTTCATCTTGATTCACAACTGTATCTATTCCACTTTCTCTACCTTGGTTTTGTTGTAAGCCCTGAAGCGTTTCCTTCAAGATTTTCTCGAGCTCGTTTCTCTTGTCGTGTCTATAAGAGTCATCTACTTCTCGGCCACACTTTGTGCCTTCTAAATAGGCCTCAACCTCATTCCTCAACTTGTCAACAACTGCATTCTTCTCTTCATACAGACACTTGGCATCAGAGAGCTTCATCTGCACCCTCTCTTCACGTAGTAGATCAGCTATATGGAACATCTCCCTCTCTTCCTCCACTTCTTCCCGGACTTGGCAAATTGCCTCTTGAGTTCCCATACGCCTTGTGCCAACTCCTCACACACTTGCTCCACCTTTCTTCGTGCCTTCTTCTCGCTCTCGAGCTCCTTGATCGCCCTTGCAAGAGATGCCCTTGTCTCCACTAATTCTGCCTCAGTTTTCCTTTTCAGTCTCTCAGTTCTTCGTCTTAGTTTCTTCTCTGTCTCGAGCTCCCCAACTGTCAATGGAACAGCATGGGGTGTGCTATGCTTGATCTGCTTCAACACATCAATCTCACTCTTCTCTGTCTTCTGTCCTTGGATTAGCTTACTCACTCGATTACATGACCGGTCAAGTTCAACCCCCAGAGCTGAGACAAGTGTTGAGCCTATACACTCGGGCTGCTTAAGTCCCCAACACGACTCAATACATCAAGCAGCTGTTTAGAAGCAGCCAGGCCATTGTATAAATCCTTGAGATTATTCTTCAGTCCATGGGCATGATTTTGTGTCCCATCAACCTAGATAATATGTGTTATCAACAAAATCACCTTCTAGGCACATACATTAGAAGGAGAAAGACAACGATGAATCTAATTCGTACAAACTTGTAAATATTTCTGAGAATAGGCTCATACATATTAACCATAGAATATGTGAAACTAACCATCTCCTTTCTGTGTGAAAACAACGTCATTTCTCACCGAGAACTGCTCCAAAAGCATTAACATAATATGGACCACCAAAAAACCAAAATGTGCACAGAAAATTTGACTACAACTTAATATGAAAATGTAACTTGAAAAAAATGGCAATGCAGTTAAAAGTATCATATAAATTGATGTGATCAAGAAGGAAAATAAGCAGATTTCATAAGCGAGGCCAAAAAGAAAGCATATAAAGTTGACCAAACGACATCAGGAACGACCTAGACTATCAGGAACTAAGCAAAAATCATTGAAACTGTAAAGCTATTCAAGTCTAAGAATTAAGGAATTATACCTGTCCCAAGCAACTAGGAATAGAAGTAGAACTTCTCGGATTACTACTAGCTCGCAGTGACTTTGCAGCTAATGGTCTTCTTCTACAGCTGCACAATTGAGTTTTATCCAATATCCTCTGTAACTTTCAAATGAAAAAGAAAAGCCATTAAATCGATCTGCATTTACATTCAACTCCAGTAATGAATCCCAGAAAAAAAAAAAGAAATCAGCCACAGTTTCTCACCTCAGAAACAGTGCTCAGAAATGGATCAGACAAAATCCTCTGTTTTGCAACTGCAGTTTTTTTATCCTCCAAAATTTCCATCTTCAGTGTAGGTGAAGGCATCCCATCAATCTCCCAGAGAATGGCGGCCAATTTTCGCGCCGACACCGATAAATCTTTGGCATTACCCCCAAATAGAGTGCTGCGGTGATTTTGCAGGAGTTGAGATTGAGAGGCGATCATCTTCCATGTCGGAACCGGAGTGGTGGAGCCCTTCTTTTCCCCATTAAGAAGGTGCGCTTCAACCTGTAATTCTGCGCCGGTGGAGATGATGACGACCACCTTCTCTTCCTCACCTTCCCTTTCTCTCCTTCCATTTTTGAATTCAACTTTGCTTTGACATTCAACCTGCGTAACATAACGCGTTACTACATTGATTACGTGATTTTTTGGGATGTATATTTAAGAGTGTTCGTCTCGTTCCACCAATTTCCAACCAAAGTAATTCAAAATTTTGAAACGATGTAAAGCAAAAGTTGTACCACTTTGATTGAGCAGCTCTTCTTTTTCCTACTTTTTTTCTTTAATGTTTCTGGATGTGCGCGATCGAAAATGAAATTCGAGTTGAATGATAGCATCCCCAATCAGTCTAAAAAGGGTGTCAAGTTACTATAATCAGCTGCGTCTTTTGCGGTAGTGATTCATGTCGACAAAAAAACGTGATCATGTGTGGATTTTTAAAATAAATGGTAGATCCAGATTAGTTGATATTTTTAAAAATAAAAAATGGCAATTTTTTATGTATGTTTTGAAAAAAATTAAATATAAATTTTTAGTGGAAGGAGACACAGTATTAAGTTACAATCTATACTAAATAACTAATAAATAGGAATAAGCAATACAATTACAAGGCTTGTAATCTAGTGATAATCTTTATAAATATTTACATATGAATTCTAATTTCCTCATCCACAGCAAAAAGAAGGATTAAGTAACAAATATGTTCTCCTAAGGGAAACGATTTTATTTTTTCAGTACCCCCTTGGGGTTTGAAGTGATGATATGAGTACATAAATTAAAGACAAAAACTTGGGTGAAGTCACCGTGAAATTTCAATTGCTTTTTTTTATTAAAATAACTATATATTAATTATGGTGAGTAAGGATGATTATATTTTATTAATTTTAATTATAATTTTTAATTCAAATTAGAATTTATTAATTCATAAATTTATTCACAAGTAAGGTTTATTAATTCATAAATAGGGTTTATTAATTCATAATTAAGGTTTATTAATTCAAAGTTATGGTTTATTAATTCATAATTAGGATTTATTATTCAAAATTAGGGTTTATTATTTCTAATTGTGGTTTATTAATTTAAAATTAGGGTTTATTATTCACAATTAGGGTTTATTAATTCCAAATAGGGTTTATTAATTCAAAATTGGGGTTTATTAATTCACAATTAGGGTTTATTAATTCAAAATTATGGTTTATTAATTCACGATTAGGGTTTATTAATTCACAATTAGAGTTTAATAATTCACAATTAGAGTTTAATAATTCAAAATTAAGATATATTATTTCAAAATTATTATTTATTAATTTACAATTAAATTTATTAAATTAATTAATTTTAAATATGATTAATTAATTAATTAATTAATTAAGATTAATCAATTAATTAAAGGTGGGTCTCAGAGCGCGTACAGGAAACCACCCCTAAATTAAATTCTATGATATGGCTCCTTGAGCAATGAGACATTGGTAAATTTCGCAAATCTTTTATTGGGTCCGAATCAGTTAGATTTAGCATCAATCAAGGAGGGGCAGTCGCTTAATCATCTATAGCTATCAATTTTCAAACTCTTTTTATTATTATTTTATTTGCATATGGTCTAGTTTGTTATTGGCTTCAAAACTTACTTATTATGAGATTATTCAAATTTTTTTGTAATATTTTAACTAATTCATGATTTTATATATATATATATATATATATATATATATATATATATATATATATATAATTAATTGCAATAAACACTAAGTAAACTAATTAATTGATCAGAGATTCAGAATCCACGGAGAATCAGGATAGGAGACTTTAATTGATATTCTCGATAATCTAGAATATTTTGTAAAAATATAAATAATTTAGGACTTAAGTTATATTTATCCTACTTTTTAGAAAAAAGGATAAAGTTAGTGATATTTACTCAAAAATATTATTCAAGTGATATTTGTATACTTAAATTAGATTAATTTAGCGGCTCCACGAAATAATTGCTAAAAATTTGAAGAGATTCTCATGCATGGATGGGGAACCCAAACAAACTATAAGATATGAACTTATTGCGTGGACCCATCCGCCAATACCAAGGCCCAATTCCAGCAATAATAATAATAATATCTTTATTTATTTTAATTTCAAAAGATATTTTAATAATTTAATATTTATAGTGTGTGCATGTTTAGGTTTTATTTATTTTGATATAAATAAAAATTCTTTTTTATATGAAATCTTCAAAATATGATTTAAATAAAATCATATATATATATAAATTCAAATCCATAACTTTAACGTGATCCCTACTTACCATTTAGTTAGTATTATGAAAAGGGTCTTTGGGAGGTACATGTCGTAAAATGCTAAATTATGTCTTGCCTTAATCCTTATGGATTGTCGTCACTTTTACAAAAAAGGTGAAGACGCTATTACAAAAAGGTGAAGTCTTAAACTATAATAGGTTAGAGGGTGTTTAAGTGAACCTTTATGTTCCACAAAACAAATTTACAAACTTAAAAATAAATTTTATGTTTATTTTTTGAGCTTATAGGTTTCAGCCAAACGCCTCTTAGGAGGTGTTTGGCTAAACTATTTAGAGAACTTATAAGATGTTTCAAGAGCTTTATAAGAGGTAATGTTTCAAGTGCTTATAAGTTGTTAAAGTGTTTGGATAATTGATCTTATAAGATAGAGAAATAATCGTGAGTTAGAGAGATAAGATTGACGAGATGTGAAGTTGATAGTGTATATGTAGGAAATAACGAACTATAATAAAGTTATTTTGGTAAATTCATGGTTGCTTATAAGTTTATGAAAAAATAAGTTAGGGTTGACCAATTTATTTTTAGGGGAGCTTATAAGTTGTTGGAGCTTATTTTCATAACTTATGTTCTGCTTAGGAGCTTATTTTGCCAAACACTTTGTAACAACTTATGCTCCTAAATAAATTTTATTAAAGAAATTATAAGCTCACCCAAACACCCTCTTAGTCACACCGTTTGGATTGTCGTCATAGGAACAATCTTGCCATGTAAGAAGAGAAGACACTATTACAAAAAGGTGAAGTCTTAAACTATAAGAGGTTAAGTTGTACAGCCGGATTGTGCCCTATATATACATTATACATATAAATATTATATGTTTATATATAGAGATTATCAAATAAAATATTTTTTTCTTGTGTTAATTAAAATCAATTTTGGACCATTGATCTGTGTATAAATTATAATGTATGATGATTATATAAAAAGCACTATTATAGGATATAAAAAAGTATCAAGATAAAAAATATTATATATAAACATATTATATATATCTATATAAATAATATTTTTTTATAACCAAATCACAGAAGACCGATAAACTTTTAAAACGGGATGAGAACCAAATCTTATATATACATGCACCGATAAACTCTTTAAAACGGGATGAGAACCGTTCACAGTGTTGAATGATTCTGCTGATCATATGTTCATGACTCTGCACGATGCGAGACACCTCTGGGGCACTTTTAATTTTTTTAGATTTTTAAAATCTAAATTTAATAATCTTGTTATACTGTAAAATGACTCTAAATTGCCCCAATATTGTTTTTGTTATAGTGAGTTCATCTTTAATTAAATTTAATTAAACTCTAATTGGTAAATTCTAATTGAGGAGTTGAAATCTTAATTATATGTTTAATTAAATCACAATTAAAAATTAATAAACCCATACTGACAATTACTAAACCCTAATTAAAACTATAAATAATTCCTAATTAGCTATTAGTGATTTTTAGGACAACTATTATTTGAATTTTTTGTTGTTGTTGTAACTATTACTTGGTAATTAATTAATACCATGCGGAAGTGCAATGGTAGAAACCCCTTAGAGTTTTTATAGTCACTAAATTCAGCTCCCTAACTTTGCCGGAACTTCTCATTCGATCCAAAGGCACCAAAATGTTTATCGAATTTTGCATCAATTTTGAGCATTTTTAATATGGAAAAGGAAGAAGGCCTAAAATCTTGGACAAAATATTAAACCATCTGCGTGGAACCAATGTAGCATCCTAGCCGTTAACCACAAAGTTTCAAAAACTTAAAACAACAAAATTAGGGTTATTGGTGCATAAATACACTGATTATGGACTTATTTTAGTTTTCATACGAATTTTAATAATTGTCAAAAATATATAAACTTATCCATTTTAGTGATTTTACCACAAATTAAAATTCATGTCAAATTTAATCTGACTTGACATCTCGAAAATTTCAAAACATCGTAGAGATGACATAAAACATCATCATTATATCAAAATAAATTAGATTTCTTGATTTCTAGGGTTTATTGTGTCAACCCTCATTAAAAAAATCATGCTTTATCGTTTGATTCATCATATGGTTCTCATTGAGATCAAAATAATCGATGTCCTCTCTCTACGATGTCATTTATATCACTAAGTTTTCTCTACAACAAAGTTTTGGAGTCAGATTTAATTTGGTTTCATGAATTTGAAACCGTGATAAAATCACTAAAGTGATTAAGTCTATATATTTTGTAATAATTTTAAAATTCGTGAAAAAAAACCAAAATGATTCTAAAATTAATGTATTTGTGCGTCAACAACCGAAAAAATAAAAATAGAAGACATCAAGTACTGCAACATGTACAACGAGTTTCTTTATATAAAAATTATTCGAAGTTTTTTCTCAAATATAGAGGCCAACTAAAATTAACCCAATTTGTGTGTTTTCTCAAATACAGACAGGCCCTTTAAAATTTCGTATTAAATTACCAAAAAATAAAAAAATAAACCCAATTCAAGAAACATATACATACTGATACTGCAGAGGGAAGACGGCTTAGACGGCATTGGTGAGGGCGGCGGAAGGAGGCGACAAACTGATGTTTGAGTTTAGGCTTCACGGAAAGAGAGGATATTTAATTTTGATCTTGATTTATTTTTTATTAATTAAAACAACGTCGTTGTGTGATATGGAGGAATAATATTTACACCTTCTCACAAATAAAGATGTTTTTTGTCTCTTAATTTTCTGATTTGTCATGTCATTTTTCAAACTATCAGAAGTAATGATGATGATTAATTAATTTTTTAAAGATATGATGTACATATTATATCATTATCTGCATACTTCAACACGACAACTTACAATAACCAATCTAATAAACACTCGTACAATATTCAAATAAATAAAAAATACAACCCATATTCTAGTAGGACTCAACCAAAAACATCTTTGCTAAAGAGGGACTCTTTATTACAAATCGAATAACAATTACATTTCTAAACATTTTAAAAGTTTATTTAAATTTATGACGATGGTGAAATGCTAAGATTTGTTTATTAGCAGTAATCTATTTCAGTGAAGTCATGAGTTCAGATTTAATTAGTAATATGTTGACTGAAGTTTTAATGAGAGCCCGGCACCTCTTATTAATATATTGACTGAAGTAGGGAGGTTCGGGGAGACAAAGAAGAAAGCAAAATCCAAGTTTTGTGAGCATTGGGCGACTGAATTCTTTGTGTACATATCAAATTTTGTGTCAATACAACCCAAACCGAACAAACGAAGACCGGCTTCGCCGTTTGGCCTCACCCAATCACATGCACCTTTCGTATATTTGTTGTGGGCAAACGGTTACAACACATTATAGGACGATATTCTTATTTATTTAGTATGCAGTTCCATTTGATTTACTATAAGTTCTTTTAACGACATCAAGCTCGGCTGGGAACGCAGACAAGTTCGGCCCATGAAGACTCACGGCGGTGGGAACGCAGAAGCTCACCATATCTAAAAGAATCCTAATTCAAGAAGGGATAGGATCTCGAATCCTAGTTAGAAGACTTTGATTCGAGATCATAGGTCAATACATTGTGTATAAATAGAGCTAGATTAGACGACATAGATCATTCACTCTTTGTAATCGCTTACACTCTCAATACCTTCCACAAGGTTCTTCCAAAAGGCGGAATCAAAACGCCATCGCACACCTCCTCACTATAAGGCAAAGTCGAATGAGTCCATCGCCGACTTCATGACAAGGTTTAATAAGGAATGTTTGAAGGTCAAGACGTGAACGACTGTTAGTCATCTCGCTTTCCAAAACGGCATCTCGTCGGGGCCTTATATCGAGATCGCAAGCACGAACCCCGATCGCAATGTCAGTCAAGGCGATAGCCAACCGGTTCGCCAAAGCGGACGAGGTCGACAAGAGAAAGCGCAAGCGCATAAAGCCGACCCCTGAAAAGGAAGAAGAGGCGGGAAAGGAAGATCGAACCAAGGTCGCCGGCCGTGACAGATTACATCGCCTCGATAAAATCCAAGCTCTCATCCGCGACGCGCCGAACGACCTCAATACACCCCGCTGACGGCCGAGGGCGTAAATCTACGACTCCATATGAACCTCGCTCGGAAGCCTCGACCGATGATGTGAGGAAAGAAGTGCCACCTACGGATAAATACCGCTCATTCCATGATGATTACGCACGACATCAAGAGTGCAACGAGCTCATGGGTGAAATAGAGATGCTAGTTCAGGACGGATCCTCAAGAAATATCGAGGACAGAGTCGCCAAGCCGACCAAAGTCAGAAGAAAAAGAGAAGAGGGAAATCAGGCCCCTACAAAAAACAAAGCGCAAAGACCGATTTAAGAAGGAGATGATGAGCCCCAATATGACGGGTGGTTCCACTATTACGGCCCCCGTGAGTCACGAAGTCTTCCTCAAGTCCGAGGTCCAAGTCCTAGAACCGAACCTACCAATAAGAGGTTCAGAAGGACGAGGCGATCACCCTCCGAAGACGACTGCTCAGATGACAAGATTCCCACCGATGCATCAGTGATCCGTAGTGGTCGCAAATAAGTTGGTAAAGCTGCTACATCGACACAAGGCCTCCGTGAGCATCCTTTTAAGGAATGTTGATGCTAGGAGTGGAAGACGCTACCGCACAAGCCCCGCCGCTACATTCAAGCTTCGTCTGAAGAGACGCCGTAAGGAATAATCGAAGTCAAGAATTTATAAATTACAAGTTGCAATATCTTAAGAGTTTATAAATGATCAAAGTATTTATATGTCGTCGAGTGTGGTTGTCGAGCGATAACAGTTTGTATATGCTCCCGAGCCTTTTAATTCAGCGCATCGCTCGTGAATTGCCGGAGGTCCGCCATATTCGCGCTTATACTCGAACAACGGGCAGCAGCCTCGACAACCTCGCTTTACTTCCGGATCGTCATCCCACCATTTCGGTGGATAACCTCCTCGACTCGCATGCCTCGCCTATCACTGCCTTCTCCTTGGCGACCTCGAACGCCTCCAATTCCAAAAGGCGAGCTCGAGCTCGCCACGGCTCTCCCGAGCGGCTCTATGTCGACATCGACCACCAGACGTGACCGAGCTGCCTTTATATGGAGTGAGTTCGAATTCTTCGACTCAAGAGCTCATGACAGTCTTTGATTCGATTCAACCAAGGAGAAGCATCAAACATTTCGTGAGACAACCGAATAAAAAGAGATAAGTTTCGACACAAACTTGTGATTTTATTAACATGCCCTAGGCAAAAATTGTCAGACATTTACATTCAAAAAAAAAAAAAAAAGACGCAGGATCAATCTGACCTCCGAAGCTTCGCCATATCCACGTCGCCGCCTCCAAGCTCGGATAGCCTCACCGGCCTCGGAACAACCGAGTCTCGACGTCAAGCATCACCGCCTCCCGACCCTTTCGCATGATTAGCCAATAAAGCCTGGCCGGGGATCCCGATCCACGGACAAAGCGCGCGCATGCATCGCGCGACAAAAGAACGGAGGAGGCGAGGCAGGCTCGCAGACGGAAGCTCTTCAGCCGCGGACGAGCACATCAGCAGTCTGCCTCAGACAAGATCCTCGGTCTCCTCGCACCATACTGGCTTTGTCAGATCCGGTAGTCTCGGCGACCTCTTCGACAAGGCCCGAGACGGCGCTTGTTAAGCACATCACCGCGCCCGAGACCATCCCCAGAAGCCCGCCGACAGAATGCAGCCTCTCCGCGGCGCGGCGCTTCTCTCGAGCTCGCCATGTCCGCCTCCCGACGGCGAACTGTTCCACCTCGCCTTCATCGAGGCAACCTCGGCCCCGCCGCCTTGCCGCCGCCGCATACCGCCCGGCCGACCGCCCTAGCCGCCACGCTTCAATGGCCGCCGATCCGCTTCGCTTTCGACGAGGTCCTTGATCTTCGCCTCGGCCCGGACATTTTGAGCAAGGAGGTATTCGACTCCTCCACCTCCCGAGCATACCGGGCCACCGTCACAACCGCGACACGGCGCCTTCAAGTAATCCGATATAAGATCGGATACTTTCGACACCTCGCCGCCACGCCCTCGACTTCTATACAAAATATACATCAGTCAAGAACATTTGGTTACTACCGCATCAAGTATAGGACAGTACAAAACCTCGTGAAAGAGACGGCGGCCGGCTTGAACCGACGATTCGCACTCACCTCGGAAGAACCGAGGACTCGGGGACTTCATCCTTCCGCCTCTTCAAGCGCTTGGCTGGCGGCGAGGGGATCTCAAGGCCCCACATCATTTCGGCATGTCCTCGAATCCTTCAAGGTCGGAGACCTCGGCTCGCCACCGAGATCGGTTCGCCACGAGATCGGCTCCTTCCTTTCTTCTTCCTTTCCTTCAGCAGTTCACTACCAAGAGATACAGAGGTCGGCATCAACGCCGTATAATCATGCAAAAAAAAAAAATAAGAAGAAATAGGGCCTCACCTTCACCGACTCCACCCCGAGGTAGGATCATAAGGTGAGCCCCGCCTCGACGATGTACCTCGGAGAAGACCTCGTCAACAAGGCCAATTTTGTCCAGCGCTCCTCCAGTCACCAAGTCCTTGTCAACGACACATCGGCGATCTTATCGATCGCCATGGAAACTCCATCTGTCTCGAAACCGATGTAAGAAATTTCTTTTTATTTATCTTTTCTTATTTCTATATAGCATGTGAAAAGAAATAGGTTATCATATATGTGAAAGTTAGAAGTCGAACGGAAAACATTTGCATAATAATCTGCAAATTCTATCGGACTAACTATCCAATAGATTTTTTTTTAAAAAGAAGACAAAATCAAGGAAAAATACACAATTTTAGCTTAATAATTGATTTTGTGATCATTTTAGCTTAATAAATCAATAATACCTTAATTAAGTCTAATGAATTGATTTTATGATAATTTTAGCTCGTAAGTGAATTTTTAGCATCGAAAAACATGTTTGGCACTGAAAATAACATGTAGTCAATAAGTCATTTCCAACGACATAGCTGACTTGACTTTCTATATGTCATTTTCAGGTACAGATTGCTTTTTAGGGTAAAAAATCACTTATGAACTAAAATTATCCCAAAATTAATTCATTATACTTTATTATTAGTTTATTAAGCTAAAATGATCACAACGTCAATTTATTAGGATAAGATTATATATTTTTCCTAAAATCAACTATAAATGTTATATATAATACTCTCTGCATTATGCTAATGTTGGTTCATTGTTTTTAGGTATATGGATTAAGGAGAATTAAGTTTTATATGTAAAGTAATATGTGATATGAAATTCGAAGCACTTAATATACAATTCTTTCCTTTTTGATATGGACAGATAATAATATGACAATTCAAAATGATACATGAACCATCATTAACGATACTAAAGGTATATAACGTAAATATACTGAAGGCTTCGATTTTTCGGGGGGGTGGAGACCGTTTTGCCGAACAACTTACTTAACTCATGAGTGCGAATAAGATCCTTACAATACAACTAAAAACATTATTTTAAATCTTATTCATCATTTGTTGATACACTCAACTTATTTTTACCTACATATTCCTTCCAAATTTGAGATAATTTAATTGGTAGCCATCATAGTGAATTTGAGAGATCATCTATTTCATTTTTAATGTCTCATTTCGTGTGTCATTATTAGGTACTCTTTTTTTGAGCTTGTAACAAACAAAATCTTCAATTTTAAATTAGATTTATATTAGTTTTTACATTTGATTAATAATTTTTAATTAATAAATTTGTGTATTCTATAGTTAGAGTATATAGTTTTTTAAACTTCATTTTAGTATTAATACTAGTAAAGATTTGTTCCATACTAATATTTTTTTATTTTTACAAGTAATATTATCAAAATAGTAGATAAATAATGAAATACTTTGAAACCCAAAAAATTTGTGGATGGAAGATTCGAACCCAATGAATCTTGCATTCATGAATAGCATTCTGGTCTGGAGTACCCAACTAAAAATAATAACGAAAACACCAAATTGAAATAAATTAGAAAACACCAAATTGAAATAAATTAGAAACACCAAATTAATGTCAGAAGTCAGAAAATGATTCACCATTCACCAACGCCCATTTGTGGTCACGTTTCAACCGTACTACTAAAAGGTTGCACGCGTACGACTTCAAAATAAGACGCGCGGTACAAGTAAAGACACGTGTGAAACGGAATCTGACAATAAATCTTAACTAGTACCATAAAATTGTTACCTAACATTTCTATTTAATAAAATCTTGAGTTCTCTGCTAGAGAAAACAGGAACATTCAATTCTCTACATTTTCTAACTATTTTATTTTAATAGAAATTACATGTCCATCTACAACAAATATTAAGTTTGATGCATTTTCATTTTTATAGTGTACTCTTTGATGTATTTCTTATATATAAAGTGAGGTTTAAATAAAAATTATTTTTAACATAAGAATTAAGAACCATGAAAATTTGTTATGAACAAAATGAATTCGCTATGAAAGTTAATATATCCATTGAAAAAAGTAGAATCCAAAATAGACAAAGAATCAAAAATCAAAAATTCCACCTAGGGTTCAATCTTATGAGGAGCGAAAATTTCATTTTGTTGGATTCAAACCATTCAACCTTTTCGACATAGTTCATCAAATTTCATCAACTTGAAGAAAATTCATCATTTTTATATGGTATAGTTAGTTAACCCTAATATATATATATATATATATATGAATCATAAAATTCAAAATTCCACCGTGGTTCAATCCTAAGATGGCGAAAATTTATTTTGTTGGATTCGAGAACTTTTTCAATGGATTCATCAACTTTCATGTCTCATGCATAATTCATCATTTTTTATTCTCAAATTAACCATTTTAATATGAGAATATATATATATATATATATATATATATATGAATCAAAAATTCTAAAATTCCAATTATGGTTCAATCTTATGAGGAACGAAAATTTCATTTTTTGGATTCAAGAACTTTTCAACTGATTCATCAACTTTCATATCGATTCATCATTTTTTATTCTCACGTTAAATGGTTCTCATATGTGTATATATATATGTGTGTGTGTATGGGGAGAGAGAGAGAACTTTTAAAAGTATGAACGTAAAAATCAATAAATAATGAACGTTATGAAAATTGATGAATTTATATAAAAAGTTATTGAATTCAAAAAATAAAATTTCGTTCATTCGATATTCAAACCCATATCAAAATCCTAAATGTTATGGATTCAATAACTTCCGGTAAATTCATCAACTTTAACAACAAATTTATTTGATTCTCATATTCGCACTTAAAAAAAATCTTATTTAAATCTCACTTATTATAGTGGTAATTGTTAAGTTAATTTTTCTATTATATTGAGAACATGTCAGTCCTACAACCGGCTCACCTTGCTACAATTTTTAAATCAATCTAATTGAGATTGTAAAAATTAGTTTAACTTTAAAAAAAAAAAAATACCGCTCTAAATTATATAACAGCCTCATATAAATTAATATGTGCCTCGGCGTTTAATTGCATATCGGCACAGGTTATGCATGACCACAAAAATTCTGATATTTTTCTTTGTAAATTGGCCATATGAATCACAGAGAAAAAAATCTCTATAGGAAAGCTCAAAAAAAATAGATGTTAAATTGGGTCACGTTAAACTGAAACAAAATTGGGCGACATAAACATTGACGAACTATTGGCTGAAGAGATGACACGTGGATAGGGACTATTCGAACGCAAGATCAGAGTATTGCACTTTATTATGTTAAGGAGAAGAGTAATTTTGTTTATTGGAAAGCGGGATTGGTATCGATGGGTACAAGTTGGGAAATAAAGAAAATAAATAAATTCATATCCAATTTTTCTAACAAATTATCCCTTTCCCTTCCATTCATCTTTTGATATTTGGTAAAATTTTAAAAATGAATAAATAAGTGAGAGTTGCAGCAGGTGGCACATGACAAATTAAGAAAAAATAATAAATTTATATATTTTAGGTTAGTCATGGTCAATGATAAAATAGAAAACTAATAAATATTGATTGTGATGTGGATTGTATATGTAGATGAGAGAATAATGAATTTTTAATTAAATGATTAGGTTGGTGGTGGCTATTGATAAATATAATCTAAGTGTACATAATGGTCAATTTTTTTGGAACAAGAAAATAAATATATTTATCTTTGTAATTTTATTAATTATCATGATAGATGCATTCATATAACTCATTATAAAATTTCAAGAGTATTAAATAAGGATAAATAGAAAATATGTCACAATTTTATTCTAAAATTATGAATTATGACAATTATTAAAAAAACAAAAAATTATTAATAAAACACTTAAAAAGAACATTGCAAATACTATGTTATGTACTTACTTGTAGCCTATTTAAACGGCTGAAACGAAGTAATTTTAATAAATGCTCTACTCAAGTATAAGTAATATATATATATATATATATATATATATATATATATATATATATATATATATCATTGGAAATTGTAGTTATTACTTTTGATGTGACTTGGATAAACCATACTGAAAAATTAGGTGCGATATGTAGGGGTGTGCATCAACTGAATCGAACCGAAAAAATCGATCGAACCGATAATTATCGGTCGGTTCGGCTTTATTTTTAGGAAAGTCTGTTTTCGATTCAATTCAAAAAAATTTAATTAAAATCGATTTTCGGTTTCTCGATTTTATATTTTAAGGTCGGTCAGTAACCGAACCAAACCGAAATTATTATTTTTATATATTTATATATTTTATATAATAACTAATTAATATCTTAATTAAATAATTATGATAAAATATATTTATAAATATATTTTATTAATTAATATCTTAATTAAATAATTAGGATAAAAATATATTTATAAATATATTTTATATAATAATTAATTAATATCTTAAATAATTAGGATAAAAATAACTTTATTTAGAAAAAATATATAAAATATATGTTTCGTTCGGTTTTTCGATCCGACCGAAACTGATCAATCCAAAATTATAAATTGATTCGGTTCAAAAAAATACGTTCGGTTCAGTTTTTGATTTGAAGAATTTCGATCAGTCGGTCGAACCAACCAACCGATGCACAACCCTAGTGACATATTCAAACTCATAGAAGCGTTTGTAGGGTTAAAAAATGTGACATTTTGATCATATTAACTCATTTTACCATTGAATTGTCTCAAATTACACAGGACGGATAAACTATATTTGAAAAATCATATGTGACATTTTCAAACCTATAGAAACATTTGTGAAATTCACATATATGACTTTTAACCATAAAAATCATTTTACTATTGAGCGATCCAAATAAGACATATAACTAATGTTTTTAATTAGGCTAATGCGTGCGACAGAAACTAGACTATGCATGTAGTCTATCAAATCAGGTTTCACCGATTTCATCTAAACAATCATAAATTAATGGGCTTACTGATATTTTGGCGCGGTATCAAATGAATATTCAAGAATTATAAAAATATATTTTACAATATTACAGTAAATAATAACTAATTCAGTTTCAAAATCGTACCAAGATATATATATATATATATATATATATATATATATATATATATATATATATATATTATCCACTTGTAGCATTAGTTCTTCGGATGAGATTCCTTATTGGAAAACTGTGTTATTTTTTCTATATATGTATATCCAATGATATTATTTTATCAATTTATCAAAATATGTTCATTTAATTATATTTTGATCTGTCCATAAAAAATATTCATTTTCTTTTTTGGAAACATCAATCGTATAATTTTTACTCTAAATATATTCATTTATTTACGAAAAAAAACACATATAGCCAATTTTTAATCTCACTATCCATTATTCTATTCATTTATTATCTCTTACATTTATCACAAATTATCAAAACTCGTGCCACCAAAATTAAAAAACGAATATGATGAACTAAGGAAGTACATTTTATCAAATCTCCTTGAAAATGATTTAGTGAATGAGTTAAACAATCCTGAAATCAAAATGTGATTTTTTTTAGTTTTTTTGTGCCATTTGCAAGTTTTTCAAACAAACATTATGATTTGTAATAGATGAATAGGAAAAGGAAATAGTTTTTTTTATATTGAAAGAAAACTGAAATCACATTTAGAGGATATTTGGTTGAGTTTATAAGCTCATTAAACAGTTCATAAGTTATTTTTTAAACTTAAAAAACAGTTATAAACTATTTTGTGGAGCTTATAAGTTCAGCCAAACACCATCTTATCCCAAAATGAGAAGCTCTCCCTCTGGGAACCCGACACAACATCCTCATGAGAATATGAGAGGGTAAATCACGGTAACTCGACAATTAAGTAGCTAGGAGAACATTTACATAGTGCCCACAAGGAGTCACCTTAAAGAGGATGAAACTCCCAAACTGTGACTGCTAGGACTCGATCCTTGATCCATATCCTAAAATAATTAGCTCTTAACTAACTGAGCTAAGCAACTGGGGCAGCCAAACACAATCTTAATGAAGTGGCTCGCGTCTTGTGTACCTCATGCATGACTGAGAGTACCCAAATCAGAATATTATTCAAACTCAAAAATTCATATCCTACTTTTCAGTGATCAAAACATTAGGAAACAATAGGGTGAAAGTTTTACATCATATGCCCGCCTTATCTAAGTCAGCTCTCCAAACTACTTGATCAAAGCATCCCATTTTTGACAAGTTTGGTGGCCTTTTAATTTCTTGGTCTCCTTTTCAGTTCTAATTAATAATATATTAATTTCGGTTTCTGTTTTCAGCTGCAAGAATAAAATAATTAAGTCATACAAAAAAAAAACACGAGATTTTGATCACATACGATACCATTAAATTTGTGTATTTTTTGTTTCATTTAATATATACATGTAGGTTTTCTACCTCTTAATTAATCTAAAATTCATGTGGTCAATTATAAAATAAATATTTAGTCATCGCATCATTAATTGAAATTTGAATCTAGCGGCCAAACCATGCATACGACTCAAAATTTTATAATATCAGATAACCACGACTAGTAGTTAAAACCCTACCTATGGTTATATAGACTATGTACATTAATTAAAAACCTAATTAAATTTGTATTCAATATACTTCTTGATTCGGGAAGACACGCCGGAACCTAAATCTCAAACTTATTTATACAAAGGCTAGATAAACACACCATGTAATCTTTATTAGGAAATTAACACGGAAAATTAATTGCGATTATGATTTTGTAAGTATTGTATTTGCCATAATTAAATCCTTTTCACATATCAACATTAATTTGATTTCTGACTCGAGGAATTAATACAATAGCTAACCAATGAATTAATGATTTCTGACCGCACGAACGATCATTAGTTGATGGGTTTCTTTCATCAAGCTTATCTTCACAACCCAAAATGAATAAAATAATATTCAGAATATTAGTTTTCTACTTTCACACCCTTTTACCTATTTTAACTGTATTTCAGTTTTTTTCACCTAGCCCATTTTTTTCATCTCGACAAAACAAATGTCCAAATCGCCACAAAAATAGCAACTCCGGCGGCTATGCAGACCATGTCCAAGCTCCTCTCTCTCCTCTGCTTTCTCTCTCTATACTGTATCTTCATCCTCAAGAACATCTCGAAGGCCTCCCTCTGCATCTTGATTTCGCTCTTCAATCTCTTTCCATCCATGGCGGCATCCAAAATCCCCAAACTGTCCAATCCGGTGAGGATTTTGCCCTCCATGTCCTCCACCTGCATGCTTATCTCCCTCACCTGCAGCTCGCCGCCTTCTTTACCGCCGCAGGTCAGCACCGCCGCGCACTGGACCAGCTCGCCGTCCCCGCAGTCCACCACCGTGGCGTAGCGGAGCTGTATGTCCTCCGAAAGCCAGTGCCGCCGCGCCTCCACTGCAGCCGCGCTCGCGATGTTCACCGCGCGTTTTTTGTGCGGATCGATGAGGATCCAGCTCACCCTCAGACGCTCCATGGCGAGTTCCATGCACTCGCCGCCCTCGCCGTCGAATTTCAGCGGCGCTGCCACGACCTCCTTCGGCTCGACTAGGTCGATTCTGAAAGGGGAGCTCTGGAACCAGCCGGAGAGAGTCTCTGTTTCCTTCACTCTCGAATAGATCAATTTGTCGTCGAAGTAAACGTCCACGGCGGAGATCAGCCCCTGCGTTTGCGGCGCAGGCGCCGCCTTAGGCCGCCGGTGGCGGCCATGGCAGGTGACGGAGGGGAAGGAGTCGGAGTAGAAGGAGCGGTGAAAGGAGGGGAAGGCTGAGATGGCGGCTCGGACGGTGGGATGGGCGGTGGAGGGCCACGTGGAGTTGCAGATTTGGCGCCACAGGAGGTCTTCGGCGCAGAGGGAGAGGAATTGGGCGGATGCGCAGCTGGTGGAAGCGAGGGTGGGGCCGTCGAGCCGGTTTAGAATATGGGATTGGATGATGTCGGGATGGATGGCGGCGATTGAGGTGGCGCCGCCGTGATCGGTGTTGGTGGAGCACATGGTTGGCGTAACGGAATGTTTGTGTTGGTGGAAATGGATGAAGTGAGAAATGCTTGTTTGAATTGAGTGGTGACAAAAGAAATTTTGGGAGTATTTATAGGAGTCGTGGTCATGGATAGAGTCAACCGTGGCGCCTTTTGCTAAAAGGACGTGATAAATAATGTTTTGTTTTAAAATTTTATAATCTATATACATCGATCAGGTTGATTTAATAGATGGATAAAAATATTTGAATTGAATATAAATATATAATGCTCACAAATAAAATTATTGTTATTAGTGGCAATTATAGATTTGCATCAGATGCAAATGCACATAACTCTGCATGGAAATAAGAAAGACAACAAGCATTTACGCACAAGGTAGCGATTGCGGGTTCTCCATGATATAAACAAAAAAAAGACAAGCATTTTCAAGGCGGCAATTAGTGGCCAAAACAATGTGTGATATTTGTAATGGACCCAGAAATTAATTGATTTTTTTGATTTCCAGAACTGATTGTAATGTAACTGAGTTGCGACAAAAATAGAGAAATAGGAGGAGAAAGATTGAAAAGGGAGAAATTGGGATTAATTTTCTGATCCATTATCTTGGAGAACAAGAGAACAAATACTCTGTGTTTGCAAATCCTAACAAACCGGGGACCACCAAACAGAAAATACACGAAAACAAAGCATTACAATATCAAAAATAAGCTAAAATGTAATATTGTGAACACGCTTATTCCAGCTGTTTCCTCCACCAATTATTTCCAGCAGCCTGCTTTCTCCACCAAAATTCCCAAAAAACGTAGCCTTAGCCCCAAAAACCCATTCTTGCGTCTTCCTTCAACCTAGCCTCCAGTCCTCACCTTTCGCCCACGCCGAGCCATAACAATACCTCCCGCCGAGGAAGATCCTTGTCCGCAAGGATCAAAAGACGGGAACTTGCGGCGGATATACTTCACATCCTCCCAAGTGGCAGCATCTGTACCACAATTTCGCCACTGCACCAAGATTTGTGGGACTACCTCACCATCTCGCTTAATGGATCTGGAATTCAGAATAGAGAAAGGTTCGACCTTGAATTGCCCATCCACATCAATTTCAGGTAGTTCATTTGAAGGTAGTATTTTTTTGCTTAGACACTCCTTCAGCAGTGAAACGTGAAAAACGGGATGGATCTTGGAAGACTCGGGTAGGTCCAGTTTGTAGGCCACCTCGCCCACCTTTGCCAAAATTGTATAGGGACCGTAGTACCTAGAAGCTAGTTTAAGGCTTCTTCGAAGCGACACTGAGTTCTGCCGGAAAGGTTGGAGTTTGAGATAAACTTGGTCCCCAACCTGGAAATTCCTGTCCTATCGTTTCTTATCTGCAAAGAATTTCATTCTACTCTGGGCTTGTAGGAGATTTTCTCTGAGTCTCTGAGTTAGCTCCCGTCTCTCGGCCCAGACCTCCTTTGCTTCCGAGGTAGTAGTGTCTAAGTATGAACCCAACCCCATGTGCCTCGGTGGGAACCCATACAATGCTTGGAAAGGAGTACACTTAAGACTGGTATGATAGTTAGTGTTGTACCAGTATTCAGCTAAGGGTAGCCATTTAGACCATTGCTTTGGTGTAGAGCTCACCATACAGCGTAGGTAGTTCTCCAAACATTGGTTAAGCCTCTCCGTCTGCCCATCAGACTGCGGGTGATATGCCGACGACATATCCAGCGAAGTTCCCATCAGCTTGAAAAGTTCTTTCCAGAAAAGGCTTGTGAACACCTTGTCCCTGTCGGACACTATACTGACAGGAGGCCCATGTAGTTTGTAGATGACGTCTAGGAAGTGTTTAGCTACAGATTGAGCCGTGTAAGGGTGTGAGAGGGCGAGGAAATGTCCATACTTGGTGAACCGATCCACTACCACGAGTATAACATCCTTGCCTGCAGATTTAGGAAGGCCTTCCACAAAGTCCATGGATATGTGCGTCCAAGCGTTCTGGGGAATAGGTAGTGGCTGCAAAAGCCCCGGGTACATACCCCCATCAGATTTGTTTCTTTGGCAAACATCACAGTCCTTCACCATAGCAAGAACATCAGCTTTCATCTTTGGCCAGAAAAATAGACCCTTAAGTCGCATATAGGTACCATGGATGCCCGAATGTCCACCGTAGGGTGAGTGGTGCATTTCAGTAATGAGGGTGGTCCTCAGGGTAGTGTCTGGCCCCACGACCAACCTGCCTTTATACCGGAGAATGTCGGCAGTGAGTTGATATTCCCCGTAAGCATCCTTGTCAACCGCCTTAGCTGCTAGAATTTGAGACATGTGGGGATCTAACTTGTAGCTTAGAATAAGCTTCTGTGTCCACATTGGGGTAGCGTTTGTAATGGCTGAACAGGTTACCTCCCGAGATTCACGCCTAGAGAGGGCATCTGCCACCTTGTTCTCAACTCCTTTCTTGTACTGGATTTCATAGGTCAATCCCAAAAGCTTAGTCAGCCACCGTTGTTGTACCGGGTTAATATTTTTCTGGTCTAACAAGTGTCTGAGTGCTTGTTGATCCGTCTTGATGATAAACTTATGCCCTTGCAAATAAGTTTTCCACTTTTGGCATGCCATAACAACAGCCAAGAACTCCTTCTCATAGATAGATAGCGCTTGATTCTTAGGGCATAGGGTTTTACTCATGTAGGCTATCGGTCTTTGATTTTGCATCAACACCGCACCCACCCCATAACCACTAGCATCGGTTTCTAGAACAAACGGCTGAGTGAAGTCAGGTAAAGCTAGTACCGGGGCAGTGGACATAGCTTCCTTCAGCCTGATGAAAGCTGTCTCTGCTTCCTGGTTCCACTTGAAGTTGTCCCTTTTTAACAGTAGGGTCAGAGGTCGGCTGATGTGCCCATACCCGTGGACAAACTTCCTATAGTACCCCGTTAAGCCTAGGAAGCCCCTAAGCTGTTTGACAGTCTTAGGTACCGGCCACTGAGTCATACTCGAAATCTTTTCAGGATCAGTTGCCACCCCTTGGGGAGTGATTACATGACCCAAGTATTCAATCCTTTGCTGCCCGAAATGGCATTTACTCCTTTTGGCATAAAGAGTATGCATTCTTAGTAATTTCAGCACCTTCCTCAGGTGAAAGAGATGATCCTCTCTAGTTTTGCTGTAGACTAGAATGTCGTCAAAGAAAACCAGGACAAATTTGCGTAGATGCTCCTGAAACACCCTGTTCATAAGGGACTGAAAGGTTGCGGGAGCATTACAAAGCCCAAAGGGCATAACCAAAAACTCGTAGTGCCCCTGATGTGTAGTGAAAGCCGTGAGGTGCCTGTCCGAAGGAGTAACCAAAATCTGGAAATAACCAGACCTTAAATCCAACTTAGAGAAATATTGTGCGCCAAACAATTCATCAAGCAGTTCATCAATGAGTGGGATAGGGTAATCATGCTTCACAGTGAGGGAATTCAAATATCTATAGTCCACACACATCCTCCAAGTATTATCTTTCTTTTTTACCAAAATAACTGGGGCAGCAAAGGGGCTTCGGCTGTGTTGAATGATACCCTCTTTTAGCATATCCTTGATGATTTGTTCAATCTGATCTTTATGGCTGTGTGAAGCCCTGTAGGGATGTTGTTGTTTAGGCTGGCTGTTTGGTTTTAGCCTGATTTGGTGTTCAATACCCCTTTCAGGTGGAAGACCCTGAGGTTCTTCAAAAACGTCCTGGAACTCATCCAAGAGCTGTGTAATAGCTGGTTCCTCACTAAAATCTGAAGTGGGGTGACTGATGAGGTAGCATTCTTCCACTTCACTCACTTTTTTGTGTATGAGACTATAAAGACTAGTAGTAGTAATCATTTGGCAGTCGAAGTTGCTAGTCATAGCTTGCAGCTTCACCCTTTGTCTTCCCAAGTTTACTGTAAATGTCATTTTGTTATAATCCAACTCGATGGGGGTACAATGTTTGAGCCAATCCCCCCCTAATATCAAATCATACCCCTCGTTAGCCAAGACCCGAGGGGAATAGGTGAATTGGTGCCCCTGCACCCTCCAGGTGAAATCAGTGGCCTTGCGGGTGCTCACTAGTTTCTGGCCATTTGCCACCTTAACCAAGATAGGCTTATCTCTTTCCAGCTTACTTCCCAATTTTTTTGCTGTTTCCTCTTGTAAGAAACTAAGTGTGCTGCCCGTGTCTACCAATATTTTTAGTTTATGATTTGACACCTCTCCCAACACCCTCATGGTAGTAAGCCCTGGATCTCCCAACAAAGCATTAAGGGACATTTGGATCTCTTCCATAGGCTCGGGTTCAGATTCAACTGCTTCAAACTCCGACTCCTCACCCACCAATTGCATATGTATAAGCTCTTGTTCGTCTGTCATTGTCATGTAGAAAACCATATGTTTGCACTTATGGCCATAGACAAAAGGCTCATCGCAATTATAACATAACCCTTTATCCCTCCTTGCAGCCATCTCAGCCTTAGTTAGCAACTTAATGGGGATTTTTGTTGAATTTTGATTTGGGGTTCTGTGCTGACCAACTCCCTCTGGCTTCTTATAATTTGATCCCTGACTAGGGAACGACCGAGGCGCTGCAAGTTTAACTCTCTTGGCTATGGCATCTAGGGTATAAATCTGCCTCTGTCCCATTTCCACTGCCTCATGTAGAGTCTTAGGTTTAAACAAGAGCATGAAGTTCTGCATTTCCTCAGTTAACCCACTTATGAAACTGGCTACAAAATACTCCTCCGAGTACTGGATATGGCTACTTATCAGTAGGCAAGCCCTTAACTCTTCAAACTTCTCCACATAAGACTCATAGGAACCAGCCTGTTTCAGATTTTTGAACTCCATGATAATTTTTCCTTCATTTATATCCTCAAATCTAGCTGCTACCACCTGCAAAAACTGATTCCAGCTTACCTCCCCAATGTTCTCACACCCAAAATTCTGGAACCATTGCAGAGCCTTTCCCTCAAAGTTGTGAATAGCCATTTGTACCTTATGTTCATCCATGATTGAGGGGGTAAGTTTGAAATAACTATTACATTTGATTATCCATGCTCGTGGGTTAGATCCATTGAATCTAGGGAATTCGACCTTATGGAAAGAATTTCCTATTCCAGTTTGGGGGTATTCAATCTTAAACTTAGAGGAAGAAGAGTGTTTGTAGTGATAACCTTCGGTATTGGGTGGATCGCCTAGGAGTGATTCCTCATCAAAGGAGGTCCTCTTGTTGCTAAGATTCAACAATTGTAACTGAATTTCTGCTAAAACAGTAGATAAATGCTCACACTTCTTATCAATGCCTTGCATCTTTTGCTCAACTTTTTGATCAACCCCCAAAATTTGTTCGTGAAGCCTCTCTTCAGCTGCAGCTCTCTTCATCGTCTCGGTATTTAGAATTTGATCCAATTTCTTTTGTGCTTCCTGCAGGTCTTTGAAGCGAGTTACTTCAGCCATTGTCCTGCCCAGATGTCAAGCTCAAGGAAGCAGAAATATAGGCTCTGATACCAATTTGTAATGGACCCAGAAATTAATTGATTTTTGATTTCAGGCGATTGTAATGTGGCGAGTTGCGACGAAAAATAGAGAAATAGGAGGAGAAAGATTGAAAAGGAGAAATTGGGATTAATTTTCGATCCATTATCTTGGAGAACAAGAGAACAAATACTGTGTTTGCAAATCCTAACAAACCGGGGACCACCAAATGAAAATACACGAAAACAAAGCATTACAATATCAAAATAAGCTAAACGTAATATTGTGAACACGCTTATTCCAAATTGTTTCCTCCACCAATTATTTCAATGACTGCTTTCTCCACCAAAATTCCCAAAAACGTAGCCTTAGCCCCAAAAACCCATTCTTGCGTCTTCCTTCAACCTAGCCTCCAGTCCTCACCTTTCGCCCACGCCGAGCCATAACAATATTGTTCATGAGAATTTTCATAGAACATGTAGGTATATTACATCATCTTTTACATAATAATATCTTATTAATTTAATTTATATTAATAAAATATTATCATATGAGATATTCTATAGAATTTTATATTTTCACCTCGTAATTAAGAATGAAATACTATTGCCACTTTAACTTTACCAACTTTTTTAGTTATTCTAATAATTAACTATAATTGATTCGTCTTGGAAAAGAATCAATAAGTCGAGAGTAGAAACACTTTCCTATATCAATATTCTCGTGATTCATTGCCTAAAAAGGAATAAAATCGTATTTCCTTTTCCTTTTGGTCAAAACAAAAATCTTTGGGCTACTCGTTGTCAATTAGCTCAGACAAATTTCTTAAAATAAGAAACATTGTAAATTTATTATTCATTTTTCCCTTATTAAATTTAAGAGAGGTCGGCCTGAAAGCTATGAGCTGTCTTTTATTTCCTCCAAGAACTTAATTTTCGATGTCTTGTTGTCCATGAATATACAGCAAGTTCTCAGCAATTTGTATTTTGTAATTCAATTGTGTTGCGTATGCTATAAAAAAGTTTATTAATGCAAAGACGAATATATTGCAATGATTTTGTTATCACAAAAACTCATGTACTCTTCACGGTACGGATGAACAAAAATATCATTTGTTTTTAACCTTATAATTTAGAAAGTATCATTTATATTGAAGAAAAGTATCATTTATACTAAAGAAAAGTATCAAAGTCTTCATATACAGACAGATGCACATGAGACCATTTTTTTGTTATATATTTATATAGTATATATTCTCGAAAAGTAATACGTGCGTAAATTGTAATAATGATCGTTGAATAGTCTAAATGTTTTTATATTATTTTACTTCTAAGTAATATTCTGGTTACCATCGAAGGACAGATATTTATATACTTCGATAAATAAATTAACCAATAAACTCTTATCTTGACCCAAAAGTTAAACATTAAACTTGACATTGAAAGTAAACAGTGGTTTTCAGTGGAAACATAACGAAACCACGCATTTGCAAATTACAATTACACATTTCCATGAAGTGCACTAGCCTATTAGTGAAAGATGTCTAAAGATTTTTAAGCTTTTATTTCTTGAGAAACAATTGAAAATTTCAATAACAAGTTTAGAAGATTATATTCTCAATAACAAATAAAAGGGATGATTTTTATTTAAATCATGATACTTGATCCAATTTGCAATTTTGACATGACTTATAAAATATAACAAACAAGTACCTAATTAACCTTTTAATATTTTGCAATTAATAAATCTCACCTATTTTTTTAGCAAAACTTTCGAATTCACAATCATTCAAGCTCTTGATTCAAAAAAACCAAAGGTTAGATTTTGACAGACTCGACTAGATCAACATTCTAACATATGAGTCAACGTCCAATACTTGTTGACAGCAACAAATTTTGACATCCAGTTTAACAACAAGTGCATGCACTATGACAAAATTTGTCATCCTCAATAAGTAGGAGACATAAACTCGTACGTCAAAATACCTAAAATTTGATTTCTTAAATCAATGGCTCGAACGATATGAATCTGAAAGTTTGAATCGATACAAAAACTTGGATGAATTTTACTTTGTATAAAATTAGAAATATGTTTTTAGTTGCAAAAACTAATTAAAAAAAATGAAAGATTTAACACATATCTTTTACGTTTAAAAGTTGATTCAAAATTATATATTAAGTCAAATATCGTTATTTAAGTGAGTGACAAGTATTCTATATTTAAAGTAACAATTAGTACCATATCACCAGAACAAGTGTTAAGACAATTTTTCAATAGAAGGGAAGGAGACAAAAGTTGCTCTTTATATCAGTTTGTATCTTTTGAATTATGAAGCGTGACCACCTTTTGAAGCCTCGAAACTGAACCAACAAGGACTCCTTTCTCTTTTAGTGTTAATGGGGCAAATTATCCCAAACATTAAGTTTCCTACTTAATTTAACACATACACTAACATACTACTCTTTTTACCAATTTCTAATTAAAATCACATAAATATCCTTCATTTATAAAAAAACAGACGAAAGAAATGGGGGGACGTTGGCCGCCGGGAAACCGAGGGGAAGGGAGGGAGGGTGGCCGAGGCAAAAGGGGGAGGGAGGGAGGTTGGCCACGGCAAAAAGGGGAGGGAGGGATGGTTGGCCGTCGGAAAAAGGAGAGGGGGGGAGGTTGGCCGTCGGGAAAGAGGGTTAGCCGTTGGGAGTTAGGCTTTGGGAAAGTTGGCCACTGGGAGTTGGCATTGGGAAGGTTGGCGTTGGGAAGGTTGGTCCCTGGAAGAGTTGGTCGGGGTACATAGAGGATTGAATTTGTGTGAATCCGTGTGTTTTTTTATATTTTAAAGGATAAAATCGTACAATTGGTTAAAAAGAATATCAATTTAATATATAGGATAAAAATAATATCAAACTTAACATATAGGTTATATAAAATTTTCGCCCATTCTTTTAAAGAAAAAATGAAAGAAAATGATGGAGTCCTCTTTCCACTTACCTACTACGCTATATTTTATATTTTACGAGTTGAGTATCGTAATTGTCAGGAAGTGTTGCATTGCATGAGACCATTTTACGATTAAAACTAATAAGATGGATCAATAGTAAGATTTTTTAAATACAATCAAACACTAATAAAATTAAAAATACATAGTTAATATGAGTTTCGACTAAAATCTTGATCCATCTTGATTTTGACTTGTAAAACAGTTTCACATGTATTTTTGTGTAATTGTCAAAACCATAATGGTAGGATAATTTTTGCATAGTTTTCTCCGTTGTTGTTTCACTTAATTCTTATTTTAAATCTACTAACCTTTAACTAATTGAACTAAACTATTGGGATAAGTTTCACTTAATTCTTCTCTATTGAAAGTGGTGTAAAAGCTAAATTGGTGAAGTCAAAATTGGGTGTCCATGTTGTATTGTTGTTCAGAGATGGTAGTGGGCTATATTTGATGTCAACACACTTATATTTCAATTTCAAACATTATTTTATTTCGCGTCATACTTCTAACTTGGGTGGGCCATGTTTCTATTGTTTCGCTTTGAATTTTGATCTCCAAATCAAATCAAATTAAAAAAAAAATATGGCATTATTAATGGTTAAACAAAGAATCAGTATAATAATTAATAAGATCGATAAAAGTATTAATTAATTATATATTTATCGGCTAGAAAATTTATACGAACTCTTATATAAGTTATTAGACCATGTTAACATCTTATGAGTGCAAAATTTAGTGGAAATCGATTGTAAAGATAGTGTATCCAATTAGACATGAATTTAGATTGAATTTTGATTTGATTGAATTATTATACTATTTGGGCATGGCCTCGTATCTCAGACGGCATAATTAACATTTTATTTATCAAAAAGGTCAAATATTAACCAAGACTTTGCTTACTCACAACAAAATCAAATGATGAAGTGTTGACAACTCACAATTCTCTCGGATTTTTTTTGCAAGACCAAAAACATACAAATTATTTCAAGTCGGACCCAATAGAAAAACACTTATTACGAAAAACAAGAACTGTCTTAGCTGATGACAACCATTAGTCAAAGTACAATGCAGGATTTTAAATTAAATAACCTAATCCTATACTCCTAATGATTAAAAAAATACACAACGAAGTTTATTATAAGAAAGAGTGGATTAATTCGTTAAATTACTTTAGCTTTTCTGTCCTGTACTGTATATGATGACAATATGACAGCTCATATGCAATGAAAATTAAGAATATGTATAACAACTTTACCAAGTCTACGTTTAGCCACTTATTAATTACTGTATTAGCTAAATTTCCGAATATATAAGTTTTGAAACTTTATTAATTACCATAATAGATGCATACATATAATTAATTATCAAATCTTAAGAGTATTAAATAAAACTAAAATAAGAAAAATATTACTCTGCAATTACGAATTAAAATATTTATTGAAAAATAACTAAAAAGTGAAAAGATGATATTTATAAAAAAACAGAGGATATAATATGAAAGTGATTGTTCGCATATGGGATCTTTTATCTAATTAATTTCCTGATGCATAGAGTGTTTAATTTTAATTTATTCGATCTTGTTATTTAAATTTTCCCAAGCTAGTCGACTTGATCATGATCTCATTAAAAGGTTTCACGCACAAAACTTGTGCTCGATTGGTTTTTAACAAGGGAAAGACGATATAATATGATTTTGACGGAAAATTATTTACTTGATGAACTTAACTTTAATAGATAACAATTTACACTATCAAAACTTTAAATAGGAACTAGTTTAATAACCTGGAAAACTTAATTTTAAATATGAATTTAATTTACCAGATCAACTTATATTTATATTATCACAATTTAAATACAAAGCTTATCAAATCTAAGACATATTAATTACGGAATTCTTATTGAAAATCAACATTAAAATTCCATCAATTTTCAGGTTCTGAATTGATAGCTAGTTTATATGGGACCCTAAATTGATAAAACTACTTAAAAAACTATCAGTTTTTAATGGGATTAGATTTCTCCGATCAATTTTTCCCCTAGAACTCTCTGTTAAACAGTAGAAGGTTTTATATATGTTTGTGTATGTTGGTCTAGTGGTAGAGTGGTTAATATCCGAGGTCAAAGGTCTCGGGTTCGAGTCCACAATGACGCGGCCTTTAAATTTCTGTATTAAATTGATCCAAAAAGAAGAAGAAGGTTTTATATATTTAATAGACAATGAAATAACATAAATACAATGGAATAAAAATGGGCATCAAAATTAATTATAGCATGGCCTAATTTTTATTTTTTTATGAATAAGCCATAAAGCAGTATCTTGTTTTTAAACTGAGACTGGATGATCGATCAAATTGTAAACCTTATTCTTCTTCTCTTTTATGTCCGCCTGTGTATCTGAAATCATTTTAACAAGCTTTAGCTTAGTTTTATACAGGGTTAATTATCAAACAATCCATAAAATTTCACATATTTTGCAATTTTAACACGATTTTTGAAATGTTGTAATAATGTCATACATCTTTTAATTTGTTACAAAATTAACGTCTTAAATTTTTTTGTCACCGAAAAGTTGGCACGGTATGCTTCACCGGAGTTGGCGTCTCCAAATTGCGATTGCACGACTTTGATATTTTTGGTTTGATCAGTATTACATTCAATATATCAAACTTTCAATGACAATAAAATTGGAATGTTAATTTTATAATAAATTGAAAGATAGTGACACTATTGCAACGTTTCAAAATTTTATAAAATTACAAATTGAATATTAATTGGCAATTAAACTTTTTATATAAAATGAAATAAGTAGTTATTTTATTTCTGCTCCACATATTTGTACGAGCTTGGTTTACTTCCTTAGGTGGACGAAGTCGCCAGCTTCATTTTTAATTCTATATTATTTATATAATATGTACACAAAAATAATGTCGTCTGTTGAGATGGCCGAGTTGGTCTAAGGCGCCAGATTAAGGTTCTGGTCCGAAAGGGCGTGGGTTCAAATCCCACTCTCAACATAACTTTTCACTTTTGAATAATCATTGCCAATTATTTATTATTTTATATTCTTTTTATTTTATGTTATCTAAACAAAAAGGTTTCTCCACATGATTTTTTTTATTTTTGAATCACATTGCATGATTTTATTTTTTTGGTGTTCTTATCTAACAAAAGGGTATTCCAATAATAATTCAATAATTATTTAAAAACACAATTATAGTTGTTTATTAATTTTTGTCCCTATTTTATTTCTTTTATCTAAACAAAAAGTTACTCCATTCTCATTCTGGAATTATTATAGACAACTTTTGTTTATATTTTAAAAAAGCTAATGATTTATTTCCTTCCTTTTCTAATGATATAGGGATGAGATTTATTAGAAATCCATACATTGGTCTTGATGGATCCTACGGTCACAATTTAAAATTTTGAAATAATTATCCAATTTAATTACCGTAATCATGAGTATTTTCTTTTTTGCTTAAAGGGGTAAAATAGGCATAGAACTTAATTACCGTCCCTCAATTTCATTCCTATCCATTTATGGTAAATATCTTCCCAACTTATTATCCTCAATAACATCATTTATTTACATCTTTTACCACCATGGTCCACCACCATTTCTCTTTTTACCATCAACATCTCATTTATTTACATCTTTTACCATCTATGGTCCACCACTAACTAATTTAATATTACATTATTATGGGACTCTTACTCCACTTATAATACATTCAACAATTTTTATTAAAATTCGTGTAGAAGATTCCCAGTAATGTATTTAGAGGACGGAGGGAGAATCATCCAATCCAGTCATGACCGGGTTAACAATTCCATAAAAAGTACCCAGATCGTTTCTTTAAAAAAATACTAATATTAGAATGACATGGTATAATAAAACATAGTCTTAGTGTATCAATAGTCGCTAACAATTTATGATAGAAAATGGAAATAAAAATAATCTAAAAAAATTAAACTGCTACTATAACCAAGTGCTAGGGAGGAGATGTAATGATTTCAAATTTGATTCCCACAATATTGTGTGAGCAATTTTCCGTTTTATTTGTGAGTTGTTTGCATAATTGCATATCTTATTTAACAGGCTCAGTAAACTGCAACTCAATTATTGCATTATATCATACTATAAATTAACAACAAAGGATAAGTTTATTAATATTTTTCTAAGAAGAAAATGAATTATAAAAATTAAATGGAATATAGCGTTAATTGAGTTTTCTCAAATGTACCTGGAAATCTTATCCGATGTGGAATCATTCTACAATATTATATTATATACTCGATACACAATTTCATGTTAACAAAAAATTAAAATGTTCACTCCTTTTTTTTTGACAAAGTAAAATGTTGTTTCACAGTCTCTGTCCAATCATAATATGCATAAACTATAATGGTTTCACGTTTTTTGTGCGAATGCATGGATTTATCCGCAAAGAGTAGAAGTGGGACATTGTTAAATGATAGATTTTTCTTTTTTCCCACTTTCTTTGGTCTTATTCTTATATATCAATTCAAGAATAGGCAAATGTGAGAAAATATATTTCGCCTGTCAATAAGCATTAAATGAACTTTTCTTTTCTTTCCTTTTTTGACTTTTTCCGAAACGAAATATGGAAAACATTATCCGCACATACAGATTTTTTTTTTTTGATGTAGATGATTTTTAATGCTTTTTTTCAATATGAATGATACTTAAACAAATTATACTTTTCTTTAATGTAAATGATACTTTTTAATAACAAATAATACTTTTATTCATCCGCACGCTGCGGACGAATGCATACGAGTTTCTGTGTTTTTTAGCAACATTTCACAGTTTTAACATAACATAATAGATGGAAGAAACAATAGAATCCTTATAGTTTAGTATGTCATCAGCAATCAGCATCACTAACACACAAACTTACATGAACAAAGGAAATTACAAGATTATCGCTCGACAAAATTCTAGACCCGCCGCCTTACGGATTTTTTAGAGCTGTAGGCACCAGGCTAGTATGAGAACCTAATAAGCTCCTACATAGTTTATAGCCGTGTCTTTCACAACCAAGAACCGGAGCAATGAATGGGATGGTCCACGAATAATTACACGTCCCAAGCAGAAGGCCCTCCTAACCCAATTTCATCAACTTGTGACAACTCGAGCATAGCAGGAACCACTTCATGTTTCTTCTTGTTCTTCTTCTTGGTTGGATAAGTTACCACCACACTCATATCATCGATACCTTGATCCATTTTGCGATCCAACACCTCTACGGGCTCTTCAGGAGCACCGGTCAACGAAAGATTCATAAAAGGGTTTTCTGCATTGTCAATGTTATTTGTGGTATCAACTTTGGACGTTTTTCTTGATTTCTTTTTCTTGTGCTGTACATCATCTGCTTCCTCGTGGCTAACATAGGGAGCCTCCACATTATTGGTGATTTGGATTTCATCACGTTGCAACTTCGACTTTTCTTCTCTCTCTTGTCTGAAATATTGGTATTCTCAGCATTATCTATACCCTTTTCCACTTCTAGCTCTTTCCTCTTATTCCTCGAGCCCAGATAATCCATGCTTTCACTCAGAGGACAAGCTTTGCTTGAGTTCTTGTTTCTCATCGGCTGATCTGTTTTGGTCTCGCTTTGATGATTCAGCTTATTACTTGCCTCGACAGAGAAGTCAGCTCCGTTTTCATGCACTACTTTTGCAGCTATTTTGTCAATTGGTCTAGCATTGAAAACGTGCAAATTTGGCAATAGCTTTTTGACCTGAAAAAATATTGGTTATACTGCCATTAGAAAAGTTTGATTGTTGCCTTAAAAGATAAACTCACGCAGATACACAAACAAACTAACATGCTTATTACAGGAAACAGAACTTACTTTCTTTAGCAAATTTTCCTTTTCAGCAAGAGGGTTTCCTTGTAGATTCAAATTTGTCAAATTAACAAATGAGGAAAGCACCTGGCATTGAAATTACGAAAACTAAGACAAGTGGAGAGCATATCATATAAAAGAAGAGGATGATACGATTATGGACATTGTGTCACCTTTAGATTTGACCATCTTGCAATCAAGTTGTTTCCCAAGTCTAGATTCTGAAGTTTCACCAAATTCCCAAGCTCATCAGGAATAGTCTGAAAGATTCACAAAAAGAACATCATGAATAGTCTGAAAGATTCACAAAAGAACATCAGGAATAGTCTGAAAGATTCACAAAAGAACAACATCAGAAACATATGAAGAGTCAATGATTTTGCAAGTGGCCATAAATTGTACCATGATTTCATTGTGAGCTAAACGAAGCTCTTTTATCTCCACGCAGGATCTCAGGGATGAATCAATTTTTTGCAGTTGGCAGTTAGAAAGAGAAAGCTGTAACACAAAATCGCTGTAAGATCCCTCATACCCTCAATCTACTGGCTGATTTTAAGGACACTAAAAAAGAAAACATTATAGCATACTTTGGTGATTGATTTCAGTTTAACCAAAGATTCACCAAGCGAACTGATTGGGTTCCTGGACAGAACTGCATACGTATATTAGTAAGAAAAAATGTAATTAAATTCAAATATCAAGAGCTGACATTGGCTAAGGATCAGAATTTCATCTTCTATTTAGAGATTAAAGAATGTACCTAGAGTGTTCAATTCTTTCATCTGATCAAGCTTGCAAATGGAACTGATTTCATTGTCTGCCAGATGAGGAGTGAAAAACTGTCAGCTAGGTAGTGTGATGATATTCCTATAGCAGTGCTAGTTACACGAGGCACAGCACTTCCTACTCAAGACTTACCATTTAAAATTAGTGCACGCAAGCTTGTGATAGATTTTACTTCATCCATTGATCTAAGCTTGTTTTTTCCAGCATTTAGTACCTATACCACAAAAGACAGAGAGCTTCAAAATACATGAAGTCATCTTTCAACACTAAACCGGAACAAAAGTCATCATCAGCAAAGTTATCAAGCTAAATCACAAAGAAGCAATCAAGTCACTTTTGGACAAATAATACAGATAATTGCAGTCATAATCTGAATGCTGACATACTAATTGAAAAATGAAATTTCAACCATACTACAGAAAGCAAAAGCCAAATCAATTAATTAACCACTCTCCAAATTCAATCATGAGAAAGGAACTTTGTGTCTTCAAATATGACCGGTAACATGTGCCCTGAGCATGCAAGCAAAAAGTTCACATCTTTCAAAAAAATTGCAAGCCAAGTACATATTCAGTTCCAATAAACTACATGAAAATTAATATGAACATAATTAAGCTCCAATAAACTATAGGAAAATTATTATGAACATAATTGAGTATATGGTAAATGGTAATGCAGATTGAATCACCTAGACGAAAAATAATATGATTATAAAACAGGGGGTTATGGAATCAACACGCACCTACAAATTTTCAAAAATATAAGTTTGTGAAATTACACATTGAACAGAAAACCTACAGTGAGTCGATTGAGGCCATCAATGCCCTTCAAGCTCTCGAGCTTATTCTGCACAACTGATAACCACTTCAAATTCGTACATGACTTCAAACCCTGAAATTCCAAAAAGAAAAACTCAGAAAAATATCCACATTCTTAGTGCAATAAACTTTAGTGTGTTTCACTACCTCAAGCGAAGTCAAATTATTGAACCCAAGATCCAATCTTTCCAAATTCTTGAATTCACCCAAACATGAAACCTAGAAAACACCACAGCCATGAAATAAATAAATAAATGCACCACAAAATAGATTGATTTCAATAAAGAAAATATAGACAAGAGTTACATCAGTAAGGGCTTTATGAGTGAGTGTGAGCGAGGTAATTGAGTTGGGATCAGTTGTGTTCTTTTCTTGCAAAATTTTCTTGAAGCTCAGCGCTGTCATTGTTTGATGGAGTTACAGTTAGAGCTTTGTTCGACTCTGCAAAAACCCTAAATCAATGACCGTTGTAAAAATTATGTTACATGGGCTGACTGCTGTTTGCTGAGGCCCGAGGAGCATATTATTTTAAATTTTTTTGGTATTCTATTGTGTATATACAACTGTTTATCTTAAATTATTTAATATTTAGACTACTATAATATTTTTTATATATAGATTGAACTATAGTTTTAATTGTAGATCAAAACGATCAAATTATTAAATTCATAAATCTCAAGAATATTATGCAGAAAAAGTTATTGAAGCTGAACTAATTAACCTGAACAAGTTACTCAAGATGAGCAAAAACTTCCTTGGTGTATCTTGCAACAAGTTGGTATTATACAGGAAAGAAGCCTCATGAGTTTTCACACTTGAGGTGGTTTCACATCGTGTGTGGTTTGCAGGTTAAGAAGCCACATGGTATAAAAAAAGGAAAGAAACCACATGGAGGCCTAGGGGGCCATGGCTCTACCAACTTTTTTTAAAACAAGTATTAGTATATAAGTAATATATAATTAGTTTAAAGATGTGATATATTCTAATTGGTTAATGTTCTTGACTTTTAACTAAGAGATCTAGGTTTGAATCATGGCAGTGGCAGTAGAATATTTTTTCTCTCCCTTTTTCTCACTCCTTTTATTCCGTGCTCTTCTTTTTTCTTTAATTTGTATTATGTTGATAAAATAATATATATATATATATAATTAAATTTTATATATGAATTATTATGATCAATCAATTTAAAAAAAAATATGATTAACTTATTCTAACAGCAACAACCAAAGATATTCAAATTATTTCAATTCTCATTTTAAGCCATAAAAATGTTGCTAATGATAGAACAATAAAAATGTAGATCAATTGCATATATGAGAATTTTTTAAAAAATATAAGTGTTGATCATCTCTTTATTATCACAAGTTCTTTTTCGGAAAGTCTAAGAATAAAATTTATCATTCTTTATCCAACTTTATGTCAAATATTTTTTTTTTGTTCAACTCTAAACTATAAAATTCTAAATGTTATAATTTATATAGTTTTCATCATATTTTATTTCAATTATATACATTTTACGTAAAGCTATTCACTTGTACCAAATTTCGTACGAGTGCAAAAATGCATCATCTCGGTGCAAAATCTATATCAAAATGACGCTATACATTGGATTTAGATCCATGTTATGAGATGATCATGTTTTTTATTTTATTTTTAATGTTGTTATGTAATACTCCCTCCGTCCCCCATATTCCTTCCTAGGAATATGGGTTTGGCTTTAATAAAAGTTGTTGAGTTATTGTGAGTGGAATATGGGTCCCACATTGATATAATATTAAATTAGTTAGTGGCGGGCCATGGGTGGTAAAAATGTAAATAAATAGGTTGTTGAGGGTAGATAAAAGAAATAGTGGTGGGCCATAGGTAAAAAGGTGTAATTAAAGAATATTATTGAGGTAAAGTTGGAAGATAGTTAATAAATAGAATAGGAAGAATTTTGGGACGTCCAAAATGGAATCTTAGGAGGAATATGGGGACGGAGGAGTACAACTAATATTAAACTTGTTATAAATTAGTTTTTAATTTTATTTTTAAAATTACATTTATAACTTCATAAAATTTTAATTATTTATCCCCTAGAAAAATATTCCTGATTTTGTCACTGTTACAATATATATGTTGTCTAGCAATCTTCTTAATTAAAATGCGATACATGCTGAACGTAATATATAGAACACAAAATAATTTTTTTAGAATATTTAGTAAATGTTTCACGACCACTTCAAGAATTAAAAACCAAATTACAGCAATTCCTTCCACCAACGTTTCAACTCACAGTGAATCACAATCTGATGAGCATACAATATTAAAAAAAGCAGTAATATCAACACTACTTTTGCAAATTAAAGCAAACAGCAACATCGATCTTAGTGCCTGCGAAGAGCGACGGCAGATAGCACAACCAAGCAAATGAAGATAACCGCCGCTATGAAGGAAGCCACGACGGCGCCGCTCACGCGCTGGCAGAAGTCGTTGAACTGCTGGCAGATGGCGAACCAGTTGGTGTTGGAGTTCCCATTGTGGGCCAAGTACACAATTGCGGCCGCCGCGGCTGCCGCCGCCGTCGTGAAAGCCATCATCACCTGCATGCACCACGGTTGAGGTCAAAACCAAACTTAACTATTCTGTTAACTGGTAACAAAGCATTACTGTAATATGTAAAAAACATAATTTTATGCGTATAATAATAGAGAATACATCCATATATAAATCATGATCTATGGACTAAATTGGTTTCTAGATTACATAATATATTAGAATGGTTTTTATTTGATCATTCCCCTATATGTGTATATATATATGATCTTACGGTATCAAGGATGAGAAGGAGAAGCTTGACTCCAGCTGCGTGGGGGCGAACAATGGCGACAATGGAGAAAGGCATGGATAGAACCAAGTAGCCACTTGCTATGGCATTCGCCACCACGAAGAATCTGGAATGTTCCAAAGCATGAATAAGTATGTATAGTATTATTGATATAATTAATTAAAGGGACATATATACGTGAAAGTGGGGAGATCGTCGTAGCTGGCTTGGAACTGGAAGAACTGGGTGAAGAAAGGAAGAGTTTGATCGGTGGTGCCCATGGTGGCGGTGGCGGCCAGGGCGGCGACGAGTGCGCAGACCCTCAGAATGAAATCCAAGATGGAAACTCCTTTCTTCCATCCCGCTTGTGGGTGTGGGAGTGGAACCGCCTTTGTGGGGGCTGCGAAGGCGGTGGTCTTGTGCTTGGCGGAGTTGGATTCGGGGATGTTGACGGCGGTTTCGCCGCTGCTCTTGCTGTGATCCATGGCCTTTGAACTTTGATTTGATGATGAGAGAGAATATTATATGGGATGTTGTGTTCTGGTGAGAAAACAGGATTGGTTATGGCTGAATTTATACATGCATGAGTAGGGCGGAGCAGTTGATTAGTTGATTATGGGAGAGTAGGTTTTCATTGCAAGACTATTGGAGTTGTTGTCAACTTTTTTCAGAGAGTAAGAATTGTTGTCAACTTGCTCCACCTTAATGCAATGATTTCCTCCTTTTGTATGTGTTACATTCTTCCAGATCATATGCCTCCTCAAATTGATTTAAATATTTGAGCAGCGATTTTTATTTTCTTTTATTTGGTGGAATCTAGTTTTGCTCGAGCCTCTTTACTAGATTTGTTAAGAACCATACATGGTAATAGCAATCTATTTGGCAGGAGCATGTTATCATGGAATGAGATGAATGTATAAGATGTTATTTATTAAAGAGTTAATCATATATTGTGTATCCAACTTTCAATGTTATTTAAAAAATATCCTCAACTTATGTTTTCTAAAAGCCCCCCTCTCCCTTCTTTCAGTTTTTTCAGAAAATATCCCGCGTAACAAAATCCGACCACAAAATAATAGGTGGATATTTTTCAAACTTTACCCACTAAACAAAGCCGTTTTACCAAAAAGAAAAAGGAAATAAAAATAAAAGCAATAGAAATTTAAATTCATGCTTGTACTGTGAATTGGATTCAGTTTTGCAATTTGGGGAGCAAGATCGAACTTAGATCTTGTTAGAATTAGATTTGTTTTATGGTATGGCTTGTAGAACAACTTAGTATTTTTTAGTTTAATTAGGACTCTTGTGTCGGTTTTCCTAGTTAAGTTATGCCTCTTGTGTATATGTATGTGCTTTGATGACTTTATGAATATAGAGTATTTTGTCACCAAAATCATGTATCTATCTTTGTTTGACAAATCTGAAATTAGGCTCACATAAATGGGACTCTGCCAATTGGAGTTTAGAACCAAGCGATAGCTTGATCGAATGTGCGCGGACGACGTTGATCGAACGTTCGCAAAGGCACACTAGGCTTAAGAATACGGTTGCCATGTAAGTTTTTTTTTTTTAATATTAAATATAATGTGATAATAAGACGAGCCACTTCAACTTTTTGGGGTCAGAGTTGATACAAAATCGAAAAAATGATGATTCATTTGGATCGACATGAGAGACCAACTGCATTATATTGCATTGCCATAACCCATGTTGAACAATTTATATTTGAACGAGGTTGACCTCCTTGCTTCTGTTGTGTATACTATTCAAAATATTAAAAACATTTGCAATAATTCAAAATTTAATTAATAGTGTCAAATGAGTTAGTTTTCCATATATTAATTGCTCACTAATGCCATCTGGTTACGAATGAGTTAGTTTGCCATTATCTTCATTATTACGTGCTTATTCATTTTATTATGAAGTTAGGATAAAGAGAGTAGATTAGTTAAGAGAGGAAGGCAGGAGGAGAGGATGCGAAGAGAGAGGAGGAGATCACTTGGAATTTTTAACTTTTCTTTTCTTTTTTGGTAAAACGATGGTTTAGTAGATGAGATGGAAAAAAAATCTACTTGAGACTCCGACGAAGTGAAACACCATTACACAGTCAGATTCTGTGATGCGAAACATTTTTGAAAAACATTGAAAAATGAAATTTTTTTTCGAAAAACACTAGTTGGAGTCTTGGAGACATTTTTGAAATAGGCTAAATATTAGGAACATAAAACATGATTAATTCTTTATAAAATGATATTATCTACATGTTTGTATTTATGGCACTTGGCATTATTATTGCTCTTTTAAAAGTAATTAATTTCCGTTTTGTTTTGTTTTGTGGTGTCTCGCGAGTGGAATTGGAGTGAAATTAATTAGAAAGCCATCACAAAAATACAAGTTTAAATAGTCACATGAAGCGTTATAACATACTGGCTCAATTTCCAGAATCTCTTAAAAAAAAAGTATCCGACACAAGCTCATCTAATACTTATGCATCACCTTTACATCCATGACTATCGAACAACATCATAAATATAAGCGTATTATATTGAATAAGAAGACAACATTTTTCCTAGTAGATAAAATGAACTGGGAAATTATTGAACTCTAAATGCATAAAATGCCGTACAGCACAGACCTTCACAAAGATAATTTACTCGACTCTGCTATTTGTTCATTTTTACAGCCTACTCAAGGCATCAAAATTTACAGGCAGCATGAATGAAGGTAATGATTATTTTACGACTATAAAAACCCAATAAATGGTAAGAATATTGTTAACTGCTACTCGACCTCAACAAGTAGAAAACATATATATCTTTGGCCTCTTTCTCTATTTAACAGAGAAGCTATAATATGGGAGCAAGAAAAGGAAAGGTGTGCTACTGGAGAAAAATATCGAAGAGATGATTTATGTTGCAACAACAGTGTATATAAGTGGTTTTATGGTCGTATTCTCCATCCTCGCTCGGCAAGTGCTTTATGCACCCGACTTGCTGCCTCAGCAGTATCGTTTAGAGGAGGGTAACTCCAGGTTTCTGACATCTGAAATAAAGAAAAATTGAAGCAATAAGACAAGTTAGCCTGGCCTTATCAATCATTTCTTAAAATATTTGACTACCATGGGTTAAATGAAATATCCAACATTAATAAACTGAGGAATTCAAATATTTCTTCCACACTTCGCCAGTACACAAACAAGTTGTGCAAGTGAAAACAAGGAAACAGTGTTAAGGAAATACAATTATAATTAGGTAAAGTTGCTACACCCTCCCTGTGCAGCAGATAACTTATCCTCTGACCCTTTGTCCCACAACTTTTTGCCAACATCCTTCTCATGTGTCTATTGACCAACTCTTGCCTTATTTAGTTTAGGTTCTTTCTGTAACTATTCTGTTTTTCTTTGGTCTTTGATGGGAGATTGAGAGGGCACCAAACAAACCAAATTATGTAGCATGTGGAAAAAGAAATAGCAAGTTAAGCAACCAGAAGAGTATTGGTTACTTACATCCTCAAGACCTGTAAATGGTCTGACCAGGCCTCTTTCTCTTAGCTTCTTATGGAATTCCACAAGTTTCCAGGTGCAGCGTTCAGCTCCAACAACATAAACAGGCTTCCTGCAATCACCATGTAACAGGTCAAATAATTGGCATTTGTGCCTTCCAAGATCATCAACTGCTATAAAGCATTTTACCCGGTGCTGCAAGCCTCACTCAACATGCTAACTGAATCAGCCGTGATAATAAAAGAATCAGCCCAAGCCAGATGTCCAAAATGTGGATTAGGTTCTGGTAATCACAAGTAACTCATTAGTCAAATCTTTAGTAAGTCTCAAATTATAAACCAGCCTTAGTGTTCAGTAAACGAGAAGTACCATCACCATCCCATATGTAGATTTTGGGATGAGTTCCAAGTTCCTTAATTACTAACTTAGAAACCTGTTAACAGAAAGCCCATCTCACAATAAGCCAAGTACGATGTAAAGAAGGATGATGGATGGAATACGATCCCTTAAACAGAGGTAAAAACTTGACACTGGACTTTATCATACCTTTTCAGGTGTTCGCCTTGAGAAAGATATCCTAACACTTCCACAGTTCGTAAGAACATTATGAAGCGACGCTATAAGCTGTTTCGCAAGGTCTGTGCTATATCTGCAGTACCCTATCAAAAGATAGAACCCCAAAAATATGAAAAACCATCTAAAATACTATCAGACTTGCTAAATGAAAACTTACAAAACAAAACAAATTCAGTGAAATAGCCACGAAAGAAAAAGTGTGAGAATTTCAAATGCTATTGTTGAATACCATGAAAGCATGTCAAAGTATTTTAATCTAAATAAAAATAAATAAATAATACGTAGTGAATTCTTCAACCAGAGGGAGATGTACTGCATCTCCCCAGTTGAATTTGTTCTAGCTTTCAATATCCAAGGAGTGATATACAAAAGACACATGATATCCATTTTCAGAATCTCAAGAAAGAGGCCAAATGAAAATACTGCAACACTTCATACTTACTGACCCAACCTTTTCACTCTTGGTGAAATACAAAACTCAATAACACAACAATATGATGAATAAAAATTAAAAATTTAAGAAGACATACTTATAATCCAATTTTTGCACCCGAAATCTAAATACAGTCTTGTTGGTTTAGCATATTTTTAACCAATTTCAATTGTAACTTTTGTTAATACGGAAAAGGCCACATCATCAGGATGGAGTAATTACTTGTAGGCCCTCCGATGTTGATTACAAGCAATGGCTTAGGCAGAGGTGCAAACTCATGGTGCCAGGCATTAGCTTCACTACGAAGTACAGCAGAGTCTATTTGATGAAGTGCTCCTACTGTTAGGACCTGGGAAATTAGAACATGCCCACTAGGTCAGCTCCAACTCTAATATTGGAAATGGAGATTGGATTTGTACATATGCAGTGAGGATACATACAACATGATCATCAGGAGGCTCATGCGGTGTTATCCATTTCCGAAGAAAGTGAGGAACCTGCTCCTGTGCCTGAGGGGTCAATGAGTAATAATCGTGTTTTGGAGTTATCACCATATCAAATCTGTCCAAATGGGATCGTGGATGCTGAACCTGAAGAGGTAAGGCATGATGGAGTCAGAGATCTTATTTCTATGAGACAAAGGATAACAGATGGAATAATAATATTATTTGACAACACATAAATGCAAACATTTCTTCGCAAAACAAAGAAGCAGCATGCAGCACAGTCTGCAATGAACTAATGGCTCTTTCTCTCTCCAAATGTATGTATACTAGTACATATATTTTTATCTACTTATGGGTACTTCAAACCAATAGAAAATTTATACATTTAGCTGTGCACTCGAGGCATGTGCAATTCAAAAATTAACTGTCGGCAAAATAAGGTTTTTAGCTCCAGGTGTTAAGTTCCCATCAAACAGAACTTCCAAAAGAAAATACCCCAGATCTATTTGTTTTCACTCACAAAAGTTCTCAATAACAGACTCAGAAGCTTCCATGAAAATATTGGATACAGCAAGAAAACAGCATATTGTGAAATAAAGAAAATAGACTATCCAAAATTTCTTAATTGTTTTAAGGAGCATATACATAAGTTGCAGAATTCAAAATGGCAATTATTAAAGAAAAAGATATAGTTTCCTGATAATAAATTTGATATAGTCTTAAGCCCAATAAACCTCAGAACTTACCTATGTGTTTAGAAAACAGCAGGCACAGTCAAAAATTAAATAGTGACTCTGAAATATTACACTTCTGTAAGACTTGGTCAGTCACACGAACACACTTGTGCTTAATGAGGTAAATATTCCATAACCAAAATCTTCTAGCAGAACAATTTCGTGAATTCTGCTTTAGGACTGAGATAGGAATGATGTTTAACATTTAAAAATTATTATGAAATCAAACCATGTTTAGGTATAAAGGTAACAAACCTGGACAACAAACACGTTTTCAGATGCTAATCTTTTTATAGAGCTTGCAATTGAAATTGTATCTCTGCCTGATGCAACCACAAGTAGTGGGCCATCCCTAGAAGAAGACGAAGAGTTACTTCTCATGTATCAAACAATTAAGACACTGATAGATGAAATAATATCCTCAGGATATATCAGGCTATGATAAATTAAACATATTCATCCCACCAGCAAATGTGATATCAATTGTATTATAATAAAACTAGGATCAATATTTAATGTTAAATAATTCGTCTCAATCAATTTTTATAACCAAAATCGTCTGATGGGATGTTATAGACCAAAAGAACTAGAAATCATCTCTCTTGAAATCAACAAGTTTCTTTATGTGAGCACATTTATATTCTATTAACCAATATTTGAGATAATTGAAAACAAGACCAATATCCGAAGTGAAGGTAATTGAAAATATAGTTATTTCTTTCATCACATAAAACAAAATGTCATTTTCATCATCAGCAAATACCAAATTACTCCTACTCCATCTTGTGGGAGCATGTTCATTTTATTCCTCCTGTACAAGCTTCGCTCACCAATTGCCATCCATCACAAGTCACAACCTCCACGGTAGCGCTCGTGATACCCTTTGGGGCATCACTCCACCACAAAGGCAACTACATATTTGCAACTTCCCTCACTAATATATGAATAAACGCACATGTTCAATCAAGCAACCCATCACTATCATTCTTCAACACAATTGAGTCAGAAACCAATATCTTAAATACTGACAGGACTATTCTAGATTGTGAGAGGGAAAAAAAAATGCAATCCCTGAGATAAAAATATACAGGGTATATCATATCAATCAAGATATAATAGTCTAGGTGGGGGTTATTCTTCATCATTTTGTGATCAGGGGAAAGAGAAAGTACATGGAGCTTACTTCTCAAAAGTGTCCTTAGCCATTTTGACAATATTCTTTACATCAGCTTCCAGCACTGATGACAAGCCCACACCAGCACCATTCTCAGCAGGAAAATGTGCTAGTTTCCTCCCTCTTCTGGAAATCAAAATTGTTGAATACCTATATATCTGGCTAATGATAAAGTACAATTTCTTATGGATAGAAACTGGGAGCCAGTGAAGCCACTCATTGATTCCTCCTGCTGGTCTTGTGACCCGCTGAATAGCATACCCATCAAACAGATATAACACAATTAGTCATTAAGTTCTCATATCTGATGTTCTTCTAACATAAATTTGAGAATGGATGCTTATAATAGCAATCTGGTTCACTCAGGAGAAACTCTCATACAAGTAGGTGATTTTACATCATAGATTTCATATCAACACAGGGAAAACAGGCATGAAGCCATCAGCAATATAAGAAAGAGTGTCATCCAAAGCAAATGACAGTAGCATACCTTCAGCAAGTCTATTCCGAAACATTTTCAAAACAGGATGTCAGGTACAAACAGTGTGAGGATGCTGAAAGAGAGAACCCTTTTTCATCGCAACATGATAATTTTTCTTGACTCGTTTTATGTTACCTCAAACAATACCATAACAAAAAGATGAACTCCTGGACGGAGCACTTCAAAGTTATATCTCAGACAAGAAACAGTACTTTCGCTCAACTTTCCCCAAAAACATCTTTCAATAAAAAATGATCTATTCAAGATCTTTTCAATAGAAAATTTATGATAAAGGGTCATTCTCCAGAACAAAGCAACCCCTCACCACACAAAAGGTTCAACAAAACCACCAAAAAATATATTGCAGTGGAGAATGTCATTAAACTCATCATTCCTAATGCCTATCAGAACCTCCAGGATCACTATTATAATAAAAAAGTCCAATTATGAAACAAACTTTGTACTGCAACATGCAGGTATAGCTGAATACATACAGAACGGAATAAATTGAATCCATCCAGATCAGTAGGTCCATCTAAACAAATGGTTGAATGCATTCCTCTTTTTAATTCCAAATTCGGAAATCAGGATTCAACGATCCCCTTAGCTTTAACCACTAAACTGCATCAGGCAGAATTTCAACCCAAAAATAATACACAATTAAGCCGATCAGAGCATGAACGCTTCAGGGCAAAAACCAAGTGTTATGACTACAAGACCAGGCTTCCCAGCTTCTCAGTAATCAGTACTTACTAACTAACAAAGATATTTCATAGTAAGACAAAAAAATAAAAATCCGTAGAGATAAGTTGAAGAGTTACATAGAGAGTTTGCTTATCACTTAATCCCAGCGCGCGAACCAATCCCATGCTCTGGTTCTCCGATGCCGGAAAACCGTTCCCGATTATGACGGCGCGGCGGACGACGCTGTAAACGCCACCTTCGAATATATCTGGCACTCCGCCCATCGATTTCGGGCTTCCTGGCGGCTGCGGAAGTCTAATTGGCTTCATCTGTGCACACTAAGTTGATCAAAAACCCTAACCCCTGGGTGAGATTTAAAATTGGGGATTTATCGCTGCAATCAGTTAGGATTTGTGCGTTTGAAGGAATGAAATAGTGGAGAAAACTGAAGAAGAGGCGGCGATGATATGCAGACAATCCAGGCAAAGCGGTTCCCGGTTGAACTTTTGTTCTGCGCTTCAACTCCACCACTCTTCCATTATTATTACTCTTCTTCAAATAAAAAATTAAAACAGAAAATTAACGTAAATGTTTCAGTTTCACAATTTATGTTTTAGGTTGTGTTCTCCTATGCAACGATTTATTAAATTATTAAATATGATTACAAGTACCCGTCCATTAAAATATATATTTAGTTATAACTTATTAAATATTTTTAGATTAATATAGAATTGTTAATTTTTAAACATATTTATGAGTGCGTTTTAATATATTTTGTCGGTGTCTACATTGAATTTTGATGTTTATAATAGAATATTATGTTATATTGCAAGTTATTAATTGAGGATAATATCATGTAAATACACGAATTTTGAACGTTTTTCGAATTTGTACATCTCGTTTCTTCCAACGCGGACTAATAGAAGTTGAGATAACGTCGTTTTATCTAATTAAAAAAAATAGAAGGAAAGTGAGAGTCGCTTCCTATGAGCCCTCTCCGGAAGGTTGAGTGCATATTTTTTTCACCTTTTACTACAACTTTATTCGTTGTATAGTCTATCATCACATCCCCAACTCCTGCAAAATTTCCACAAAATGACAATTAGCTCGTCAAATTTCTATTAACTATATTGTATTAATGGACCATAAGTATAATAGAAGAGTGAAGATCAGATTATATTTACCTATTTTCGAAAGACAAACCCTAATTTACCCTAGAAATATCTTTAATATAAATATTTGTTCTGAAATGTATTTGAGGTTGAGTTTATATTCATCAAAACTAATAATTAATTTTAACTAACATAGTATCGATTCTTCTACAGAAAAATGCCACTTAGATGTATATAGTTTAATCTTTTCAACTAAATCACACTGATATCTAGGTTTTGATATCAAACAATTTAATAGAAAAAATATACCAAATTTTAGCTCTTTTTTTGCACAAGCTATTATATATTTGGTGTACTTCTAAAACAAATACAAAAAATCACTGCATTTAAAACTAATAATTAAAAATGGTAAAAAATACAAAGATTTCAATTTAAACTAACTATCATAACTTTTTCAAAACATGTCCTTAGTTTTACAAAAGTGAAGAATTGAGGAACTTATTTTAATATTAGGACTATGAAAAATTGACAAATTCAAATTGGAAAAGCCATTTTAACATTGATTTAGTAATCTGTAAAATAAATTTAAAACTAACTTATTTTAGTGAACAAGAATAACACAATATTAAAGAAAGAGCTTTCAGAAAAGAAGAAAAATTGAAAACAAGAGTTTAGAGTTTTGTAAAGTGAAGTAGTGAATGAACACAATTTATAGGCTTCATTTTACAATTTAAACTTGGAAGTAAACTTTTTCTTATTTTTTGAATGGTAAATTTAGAAGTAATTAGATAATTTTAGGTTAAATTGTTGTGAGATATAAATACCATTTTTTTGGGAGATTTTCGTTTATTATAATATCACAATAGAGATTTTTTAATATTATTATACCATATTTTTTATATTGTATTATCATTTGCAAACAATTATTCCATTCTCAATTTATTTGCAAATTAATAATTTCTAAAAATAATAATTTGCTGCCCTCAAAAACAATTTGAAAAAAAGGTAATGGAAATAATGGCCATTACGATTCTCGATTTATTTACTGCCATTAAAAAACAAGGGATGGTCTCATGTGCGCTGAGACCACCCCTTAATTAAATAATTTTAATTAACTAATTAATTCTAATTATAATTAATTAGTTTAATAAAATTAATTATAAATTAATAAATAATAATTTTGAATTAATATATCTTAATTTTGAATTAATAAACTCTAATTGTGAAATAATAAACCATAATCATGAATTAACAAATCCTAATTTGAATTAAGAAACCCTAATTTTGAATTAATAAACCCTAATTGAAAATAATAAACCCTAATTTTGAATAATAAACCCTAATTGTGAATTAATAAACCCTAACTTTGAATTAATAAATCCTAATTTTGAACTAATAAACCCTAATTGAAAATAATAAACCCTACTTGTGAATTAAAAAACTCTAATTATGAATTAATAGACTCTAACTTTGAATTAATAAACCTCAATTATGAATTAATAAACCATGATTATGAATTAATAAATTCTAATTTTGAATTAAAAATTATAATTAAAAATTAATAAATTTAATTATATATTAACAAAATCTAATTATCCTTACTCACCTTAATTAATATATAATTATTTTAACAAAAAACAAAGGTAAGCTCACGGTGAGTTGGAGCTCACCCAAGTTTTTGTCAAAAAACAATTGAAAAACGAGATAATAGAGAGAATCGAACACTTCCCTGTTGCCTCTCCAAATATAAGAAGCTTATATAGGTCTTACCACTGCACCATTTTACATATAATGCAAGTACGACAACTAAAATTATATCTATATAAATAGAAGCCTGGGCCTGAGTCGACTACCGGCCTTGATCACACAACGTAGAAACTTTTCTTTTTAGGATGAGAATTTTTGAAGCCTATTATGTGAATAGTTTTTCCACATTAGACACTTGACAACTGAAAAATAGACTAGGGAGTTGATGCAACAGAGTTAGGGCATCCCATCAATTTGAATTGTAATTTTCTATGTCCAAAGATAAACTTGACAGGGAGAACAATCTAAATTATGAGATTCAAAAACCCTCAGTCAATTTCAAGTTTCAATATCGGATAATATCTCAATCTCAGCTTCAGATTCGTTCAAAAAATTTAAAATATGAACAAACCAAAAGGTTGCAATTCTGTTAAAGGCGTTGTAGTATTGGTCAAATTTGCAAATAAAAATTTTAGGACTTGATTAGCAATCATATACATCTCAGGCACCAGACATTTAGTTCAAAAACCTTCACTGCGAATTTGAAGCATAAACCCACTTTAACATGCCAAATAAAAAATAACAATACATCCAAAATGTTTAAGTTGTGACAGAAAATATGGTACGTAAAATTTCATTTGGGATAATAATTCGTGCAATGCACCTATACACACTACGAATACATTTATGATGACATCCAACACATAATGGTAAGTCTATAAATGTGGCATGCACCGGTGACAACGAAACACGAGATATAACATATTAGGCAAACGAAGCACGACATCTCATACAAGAGATGAGTAGCATCAAGGTTGCAAACTTTCAGTTCAGAGTCATCCTGCCCAATTCAGCCACATCGAAGCCAACATGCAAGCTTATTGCTGAATATTTCCAGAACAAACATTGAAAAGCTTTCGAGAACAACAGTGAAACAATCCTGATGCAACTCTAGTTTATTGAAGTTCATTTCATCACAACAAAATGGCAGCAAAGCTACATGTGTTCAGTTCATTAGCAAAACAAACAGTACTCCGAAGCTGATACACATCCACTTGATCAAGAGCTCCAACGCTCAGACCATATCAGATAATATCGATTTTTCAGGGAACAGGACCATTGATCTCAGTTTCATTGCTCCACGACTAGCACGAGTAGGCATAAAAGATTCTCGAGTATTAATAACAAATATGAAACATCACAAGCTCTCAACGGCCATTAGTGGCAGCTTATGACCCCACAAACATTGCAGCAGATAAGCTTTCATTATATACGGTGTCTTCCAAATCTGGAAGTGTTTAGACTGACTTTCTAGGGTCTCTTTACCTGTCTATACTATACAAAGTCTAGATGGATAACACAAAAGGTATGGAAGTATCAACGCTAGCACAACTTGTTTAAAAGAATGAACTTTCCCTGGATATTAGTACATGCAATAATGAGGGCACATCAAAAGCATACACAAGATATAAACAGATAAATGTTGCTTTCAAATTAGAAGAAAGACTTTAGGTGCAAATCATTGTTGTTTGCCACAAATCCTGAGCACTAATTTTCGATGAATTTCAAATTTTATGAAGATTGTGACCATAAGAGAAACAAGGCAAATGATTTTTACGGAAAGCAAATGCATCATGTTTCCTAGTCGACTAGCAGGACAAAGTTCATTTCCAGTTCATGATCATGCCAAACAGGATGTAAGATTTCAACAGTTTCAACTTGGATTCTCGTAATTTTTTGAAAATAAAACCAAACAAGTATTGATATTTTGATAGTCTGATAGCATTCTAAAATGGACCAAACAAGATCAGGCATCATTTTGCTTCCACCATTCTCCATTCATCGGAGCAACAAGACTTACAAATATATGTAGAAATTAGTTCTTGTTTTAGTTTGTAACTTTTCAGTAAAATGTTACGACAACTAATAAACATGGCAAGCATCAATCGCAGCACAAAGCAGTTTCATGCCATTTGGTTTCCAAGCTAACCACATTAATGGCGCTCAACTTAGCATTGCACTCCATTTTCAACAGGATGAGCTCATAAACATAGAATTTCTTTCTTTTCTATTTTAATTTCATTTCTCGCAGATGGCTCATGAAAGCTTCTCAGAATTAATCAGAAATATGCTCAACAAAGCTTGTAGCAATGACATTTTTTAAACACAATAAGATCTCAAAATGATAATTCAACATGCCATCTAACTAATTAACCACTAGATATGAGAACTCCATGGGATATTCATTTCAGATGAGTAAATTGCAAATAGCTTAAATGAGGTCAATCATCAAGGAGAATCAAACCAAGGAAGGTCACATTTGCAAGCTAAGTGCTTACCAATGACATATCTGAGAAAAATATTTGAAGGCTGAAATCAAGCAACGTTGCTGCAAATCATAAGAAGTGAAAGTTAACTGAGCCGTACCACAGTGGAGACAAGGATCAACAGCAGATTAAGGGCTAATAGGCTATAACATATTATAACTTGAGTTGGTACCTAAGCATCATAGATGCATCCATGATTCAATGAAGTCGTATCACAGCACAGAAAATAAGGGATGCATGACAGCCTACATGCTCCAACCAACTGCAGTTTAAGAACATGAGCCTTTTGTATATGCTCACAGAAGGAACACTTTTCTTCTGCATTATTTTTCCTCAACTTCCAGTATTTCATTACCATACACTTCAGCAAATTTTCCCATTAGCAGGAGACCATTAAGAACAAGTTGCAAACATGATCCAGAACACTATAAGAAGGATTCCCTATACTTTCTCTCAATTCCAATGACTATGGTGGAACGATTGTGTGATTCATGTACCATAAAGCAAATTATATATTTATTTCCCGTATCTGCAAAATTAAAAGACAACTAGCATAAGCTGCATTAATTGTAAAGTTATTCCTCCACCCAGCCTCTCACAAACCCCATTCGCTCCATGGAAAAAGGAGATTCCCATTTTACTTTGACAATGATTAACTTGTAACTTTTCAAATTCTGTAGCAAACTATCCTGGAAGTGAGGGAGGTCCACTTTTATTCGATGAGAAAAAACGTTAAATTACAAAGTTCCTTAAGTTCTGTATAGTTTACATCCAATTAATCCATTTCTAAGGGATTCCACTCCAGCTAACCTCATTCACTTAAAGTAAGAAACAACAGTTCACAAACTCTTAAGAATCTTACATGTATATCTAGTATAAGGATGTAGAGACGATTTTATATTTTGGCAAATTTTATGTTGGAAATGCACCTCTGTGTTTCAAACTGCATGTCAATGGTGGAAAAGGAAACAGGAATTTTAACAAGTTCAAGAACTTCATGCAATTTCATGCCAGGACATAAAATTTACAATCTTCCCTAAAATGATAATTAGGCCGAAAGCATTATGAATTCTGTTTTTAGGCTACTTCAACTTTCTTTTTCTACTGTCCACAAGTTCAGTAGTATCACCTTTTCCCAACTAACATGCTCAATAGAAGATTTTGCATGGATTGAGCACAAGAACATATAAAACGAAAGGATTTCCTGATGGCATTCTGATAGCTGCCAATAATCATCTCTTTTGAACTACTGTCTACTACTGCTCTCTTTCTTCTTCGTCTTCCTTTTTTATCTTTATTTTATTTTTATAATTTTTAAGAACTATTTATGCATTCTATTTCAGATATGTCTTAACACACTTGCGGAAAACGATTCCCATCGTTCAATGGCCTCTCATCCATGACTTAGTCTCAGGGTATGAATGATCATGACATCAAATTAATGGTCTTTCTAAACTAACCACTGCACCAAAACATCTTTCCTATCCGAAATTAACAATAATTCACTATCAAGAAAAACACAAAGAAATCAATAGAACAAAAAAAAAATCAAATTTTTAGCTATAACTTCCCACATTTATGTACAGAACATCCCTACATAATGCATAGGCAGACAAACACGACATTATTCATATTCTAAACCAAATCACAATCAAAAAATTCCCTACACATACACAAAAAGGGGTATAATCAATCGAGAAATCCAGTCTTTCGCCAAATGGCGTTGCGCACCTGCCTGAGATCCCTGCCTTTAAGCGTCCGCCCAGCCCCCTCCAGCACCGAGTTCGCCAGCATCGGCGAATTCCGCGCCGCCACCACCTCGTGCGGCGGCAGAATCACTCCGTTGCTCCTCGCCGCCTCCTCCTCTTCCCCCTCTTCCTCCTCCGACACTACCTCCTCTAAATCCCGAGCCCTCCTCATTGCCGCGGGTATCACCGGCACGTTAACCGGCGCGGACTGATGCCGGAGCCGTATTCTCTCCACCGGCGGCGGCGGTGGCGGCTTCCTCGGGATCATCATCCGCGACGAGGACGACGTGACGGGGGAGGTCGACGACGACGAGAGGGAGACAGGGGCGGACGCCTTGTGGTTAAACACGGGTCGGTTGTCGGATCTGGATCGGGTCTTGAGGTTGTCGTTTAGGGCGGCTAGGATGCCGTAATGATTCTGCTTGTGGTTGTGGACGCTCCGCGTCCGGTTAGGGCTGCTGCCCGAGTGTGTGGGGTAGGAGGAGGAGCTGCCCGACGGAGTGTTGAAAATGTCCTGCTCGGAGAGCTCCAGCGCCGGGGCGGCTGGCTGGTGGCTGAATACTCCGAGAAGTCGATCGGAAGGCGGAGCGTTGCGGTGGTGGCGCGAGCGGCCGGCGGCGGCGCCGCCAAGTTCTTCCATGGGAGTGTGTGTGAGAGAGAGACGTCAGGTGTGATGTGTGCAATGTATGTAATACTTTTTAGTATATATAACAAAATAAATACTCCCATTATGGGAACAATCACGTGCGACGCATAACACATTTGCTGATGTTATACTAATATATAGTATTAAGTAATTTGATTATATAAAATAATGAATAATTATTATTTAAATGCCAAATGTTTACTTAGTTTAAAATTTATACCCAACTTTTAAAAAGTAGGAGCAAATACTCAATCTTTTTGCTATTTAAACTTTTCTATTATTTTTAAATCATATTTTAAAATTCTAGTAATTCTAGATCTTCATTTGAAAAAATCAAAGTTTGAGCTTTGTCGAGCTATGGAGATGAATATTTTGGTTATGAGTCGATATCGTAGTACTTGCTTATGGCGATGAATTTCTTCGTCTAATCTAATGGCCACTATTACAAATTGTTTTGATAAAATTTGTCGTTGTTAATAAGTATGAGATATCTATCTACATATCAATATTTTCATATCTTCAAACCCGTTAAGATTCATACTTTGATTTTTGAAATCAAGATTTTAAACAACAAACTTAAATTAAAATTTTGGATGGCCAAAAAAATTTAAAAGTATTAGTTACATAAAATTGAATGATTTGGTACTTATTTGCTATGTTTCGAAATTAGATCAAAATTATAAATTGGGTCAAAGTTAATAATTTAAAGACAATTATATATATAAATAAAGTCATGCATAATTATATGATTGAATTTCGAAATAGATTATAGGTACCATTTAGTTTAATATGTATAGTATTAATTATATTATTGATCAAATATATAAATCGAGGATTAATTATCGGTAATATTTAGTTTACTAAGCATTTTAGAATGATTTGAAGAGGACTGCACTGTACTGAGAAGCAGAGGATAGTTGAGATGGGGTGGGCGACAAGTACGGTAAGCTGTTATTTGTTTGACATTTTCCTTTTTGGAACCGATAGCGACACATAGATATATGACATGTGTATACTGTATTTATGTTTTCATTGTCCCTTTTTATCTTTTGAATTTAAATTAGGCTGCATACATATTACATACGCATGTTTTTTTTCACTGTTTTCCTTTGATGGGGACCATCTCCATTAGTTTATACATTTTTAGTGTAAACTTTATAGTAGAATATGTTTTTCACTTTATGATATACTTTTCATTTTTATAATTTGAAGTATTGAATTAAATATTATTTTACAATTATTGTATATTATCATGTACTCCCTCCCGTCCACCAAAAACGTGCATCGATTTTGGTGGCACGGGTTTTAAGAAAACTATAATAAGTGTAAAGTAAATGTGTATAAAAAGATGTATCATTGGGATAATAAATGAATATATTAATGGATTGTGAGTGTAAAAAGGTGGGCCATGAGTGTTTTTTTGTAAATAAGTGGATAAGTTGAGGGTAAAAATGTAAAGTTGGTGTTTTAAAAAACGAAAGTGCACATTTTTGATGGACGGACCGAAAAGGAATTAAATGCACGTTTTTTGTGGACGGATGGAGTATATGTTTAGCTTTTTATTACTACTTATGTTTATGATCATTGATGTTAATCTAGTTCGAAATCGTTGATCCAAATAGATCTATAACTCAGTAGTGTTAGGGTCGATAATTTCTAACCCGAAACAAATATCAAACTAAATAGCCCAAATCGAATAGTCCAACAACCCGAGTTGGTTGGCTCAAAAGTAGTCTGAATCTGAATGGGTTGTCTCAAAAATCGAGTGGGTTTCCTGATTAATTGAAATTTCCCTTATTACATGATTTTTAAACTTCAGTATTTGTTCTTGAAAGTTAATATAATAAGATTTTTTTAAATACTCAATGTATTTTAGTTTAATATTCAAAAGTTATAATTATTATTTCAATTCTTTATCTTTTTACTCCAACGCTTAATCTGAAATATTTGTTATAAATATATCATTATCAAGAAAAAATATACATGGTTTATTTTCTTCTCTTAAGCTTTCTGGTCCCGATTGACCCGATGGGTTAGCCGAAACTCGATAGTTTAGGGTTATGGTTGAACATTTCTAACCCAAAAAATATCTACCCGAATAGCCCAACAACCCGAGCGAGTGAGCTAGATTGACATCCCTACTTATGGTACATTTTGTAAATTAGTTATTTTACAAAAATCTATATGTATGATCAATTTATTTCAATATCATAGATTTAGTATAAAAATTACATGATACAATTTTAATATCTCGTGATATTTAGAAAATGAATTTAAGTCATTCTAAAAAATAATTAAGATAAATTGTAATAATTAGTATGTACAAAATGAACAACAAACAAAAAAATTATAGAAAGGATGACCACCATTACTGCAACAAAAACAACTAATACGTCTACAACTACTACTGCGATCAAGCTTACGATTGAGATAACACATAGATGTGTATCGTAGATAATGTGAGATTGGATCCATATATTTTAGGCCTACCTAAGTCCAATATTTACCACCTCTAAACACATAAATATGGTTGATTGTCCATGCTTGTTAGTGATATAAAATAGTTGAAGATCTCATGAATGCGAAGAATCGTGGAATGTGATTCTAAAAGTTGTTTCGTATTATTGTCAGGTACTCGCCAACGCGATCGGTGTAGTTGTTGGATCTGTAGATCTCTTCGATAGACATTTTCGTCGGTACGAGTTTGGTTATATATGCTTATTTTGAGTTATTTACTCTGATATTTCAAATAAAATGCATGTTATGGCGTGAAAATATTTTAACGAAGTTATTATTGTTCAATAATCCGAGAATGGTTCCATCATGGTTGTGCACGGATCTCTATTCGATGGGTTGAGTACACTAATGAGTATTAACCATAAAGGATATTTGTTGGAAGGGGATAGATCCCGAAAAATGAGTGGTTATGGTTGGAATGGGATAGACCCCGAAAAACCACATGTGGACCGGCTGGATACATTTCGGTCGTGGGCTGGTTGGATATGTTCCGGGCCGAGAGACCGATATTGAATACTACGATGGTAAAGACCCGAGATTGTTATGGGAGTAACAGTAATAACATGTCAGGTACAAAGAAAATATTTTACTTACTTATAAGTGGATTTATGTTTTGTAACCTTATGTTACCAAAAATCAGCTGAGTATGTTAGTATTCACCCTAAAATCTTTTCAAATATTTTTCACAGATGGGGACGATAGGACGGGCGACGCTGATGGGTAGAGCTATGAGTTCCTTCATATCTTCAACTTCTGCGTTATATATATATATATATTGATGTTGTTGTGATGTATTCTTGTTCCTTCGTTTTGCACTCTGATTTGAGAACGAGATTTATTAAGATGTTGTAATATGCCATGAGACTCTATAAGAGCATGCTACATGGTTGATTAGGTCTAGACTGAATAGGATGTAATGCTATTTTGCTTATGTGCATTACGGTTGTCAATTCAAGTAATGGTAATTTGACGGATTATGTTGTTGTTGTTGATATATATCTGTTGGTGGACTGTTTGTTATCATCTCCCCTCGGGATATGTCCTATTTATAGAGAAGATGTTGTCCGATTTTCTTGTCACATCCTCTTATTATGTATGCTTTACGTATTCTCCATTTATTCCCCGCTTCTTAACCCCTACCCCTAGTAATTATCCGGCATCCGTGCCTTCCCTCGAGAATTTGGGTGTGACAACAAGAGACATTTTCATTTTTCATGACAGATAAAATAATGATTGGATATTTTTATCTATATTATTAGGAAATCATATCCTTTTAAAGAGATATAAATCAAATAAAATTAATTCAAATCATAGTAATTATACAAAACATTGAGATATTTCAAATCTGTTTAAATCTATCATAAATAAATAATAAAATAGCTTTTATTGTTTTTTATTTATTTAGGTTAATCCTCAAAACTAAATATACTATCACTAACTGAAGTGTATTACATGCATAGTCCAAAATCCAAATACCTATCGCAGTCAATGCCGAGAATGAATTAATCCCAAAACACGAATCATCCCATTTCCATATGGTTGGTAAATACAAGTATGAACGGGGAATGTCTACTAAGCAGCAAGGGTTTAGAAGGACCCATAAACATTTTTGTAATTTTTATTCCAAAAACACGACTCTGTAGAAATGAATTAATCACAAAACACGAGTCATCCCATTTCCATATGGTTGGTAAATACAAGTATGAACGGGGAATATCTACTAAGCAGCAAGGGTTTAGAGGGACCCATAAACATTTTCGTAATTTTTATTCCAAATCAAGTGTGAACTCCACACATCAACATATATCTAAAAAACAAATACTAGTACTTTATTTTTTGTTTTTAACATAAGCAGAAATTTTAGTTGCGTGGGTTTATTTGTCGGCCCTCTGTTGTGCTAAAAGCTGAGCTACAAACGAAGATGGCTGAAAGCAGATTAGTTACCGTCTCCGCTCTGCAATTCGCTTGCACCGATGATGTTCCCACCAACGTCGAAACCGCCGAAAGGTTAATCCCGTTTTGCTGGAATCAAATTTTTATGCATTTTGTAATTGTTTTTGCACCTCTATATTCCATGCTCTAAGATTCGTTATTTTTGTTTTCCTTCTCGTTTGCTGGGTAGGGAACATGAATTAGTTCCGTGTAACATGAATTAGTGAAATTTTTGGAGTGTTTTATTACTTGGATGTCATTGTATCGAGTTTCAGATACTTTTCTGAAGTTTTTTCATGGTTAACAGTTAATGCTAATTGCAACTAATGCACTTCAATGGGGGCCTAGAAAGAGAAACAAGTGCTAGAAGTTATTTATTTGCTTCCTTAAGTTTTGTCATCGTTTTCTTTTTTTGTTAGTCCTGGAAGAGGGTGGGTTTGGATTCAGGAGGTGAGTTCATTGTTGATGTGATAGCGAGAGAGGTTATCGTACTTAACTCTGCAAAACGTATCAAGGTGATTGATTCTAAATTGTAATAGCGATTCTGGGTTGTTTATTGCTCGTAACTGATGGTTTGCCATCGGAGGGATACACCGATGCAGATCCCTAATTTCTTTATCCTAGCTGGTGAGGCCTAAATCAAAAAGCTATTACACACTGGAATTGTGATTTCCTGAGTTTGAATACCAAAAAAAACTTAGAGTATATTTCTGGTCAGCGAGTAGTTGATGGTTGAGGGTTGATTGGTGTGTACTGTCCTAATGATGATATGATGATTAATCTGGATTAATTGATTTCTGTAGCTGTTTCACTTAAAAATGGAATTGCTGGGTGACATCACAGATCAATTTTTATGCCTTTCTGTTCCTGCCAACTCCACCGAAAACTTTTTTTGAAATTCATTTTGAAGGCTAAACTCCTTCCTGATGACATCATACCATCGTGTCTGCAGTGCTAGTCTTTTACTTTTTATAAAATGTAAATATCAATTTAAACCATGAACTATACATGTTTTATCAAAAATATCATGAACTTTCAAAAATATCTATTAAAACCCCAAACTGTCATATTTGATACACATTAAAACCCCAAACTAGGATATTTTTGATATAAAATATGATAGTTTGGGGTTTTAATATATATTTTTGAAAGTTCAGGATATTTTTGATAAAACATGTATAGCTCAAGGTTTAAATTGATATTTACCCTTTTATAAATGATCATGCTGTGATGCTTACCTAGAGGCTAGAAGAAAAAGAAGTTTAAAAGCTAAAAGGGTTCTATTAGGTTAGCATTGTTTCTGTTCGCTGCCTTGTGATATGCCTGCGTCATGAACCCTAACGGAGTAGAACCTTATAATTTTCCCACGGGTGGTTTCTTATATCTCAAGCATTGCATGGTTGTCATGAAATTTTGGCATTTTAATATAGCATGAACCAGAATGCTTTTGGATGCAGGTTGGTTAGAGCAGCTCATAAGAAGGGGGCTAATATTATTCTTATACAGGTTCTTACTCTTTGATGAAAAAAATTAATTTCTTGAGAACATTATAATCTCCTATGCCTTTCTAGTTGGTTTTGCTATAGTTTGTTTCATGTTTTCTTGGATTTATTGGCTTTCAAAATTATTTTCATACCTTTGTTTCGAATTTATGCTATCTTATGGGAATGAAATATTGGAAGATTCTTATCTAATCATTGATTTTAACTTTCGTATTTTTTATGCCACATGCAGATAATTTCTTTCTTGTTAGTCTTCTAGTGTCTGCACAATTTAGCTCTAGAAGACAACTAGAAAGTTAGTCAGGTCTGGATTATTAGTGGCTTTGGTGGCTTGGGAATGTTTTTTGTAATAAACTTTTTCTTTATCTAGTTCCTTCTCTCTTCAGATCGTCATCTTTTTCGTTAAGTTGGGAGAAAATATTGCCCTAAATTTGTATTGCTCTTAGACCTGCCCGTGGTGTTTTACTTATTCAAACACACATTTTTAAGTGATCCAGTCATTAAGTCATACTTAGTTAGAAATTAGAAGCTATCTGTTTCAATTATTAGATTATAAATGGCACACTTATGGTCTGAATGGCTCCTGGAATTCCATTAAGAAATACCCCATTGTATTGGAAATTGTTATTAAATCTCAGAACTAATTTTTCATGTGTAGTTCCTATCTTGATTAAGGAATGCAGCATGTAGTTTTAGAACAGCATTTTAATCTCTAACCTAGAAGCAGGTCCAAGAATTCACTTTGCTATGCTACATATAAAATATTCACAAAGAAGGAGGAGAAATATAATATAAGTTTGGCCATGGCTACTCAAGTGAAGTGGAGTTAATTGCAATTATTTCCATCTTTGTCTTCTTTTTTAACAAAAAAAGAATCAAGATAGGATGGAGAACCACCTGTCTACTTCAACTACCCTATGTCCCTTTCTGTGCATATATACTCCTATTATTTTTTGAGCTGTGCTTATGATGTTGCACCTTCAGGAATTATTTGAGGGCTATTACTTTTGTCAAGCACAAAAAGAAGAGTTCTTTCATCGAGCTAAAGCTCGTAAGGAGCACCCCACTATACTGAGGTACAAAATTTATACTCAAGAGTCAAGAATATAGAAAGAATTTTTTACTAAATGGATCTATATAGTTCTGGATATCAACTTAAAATCATAGCAATGTGTGTCTCTAAGTCTTGTGCAATTCAGGATGCAGAAACTGGCAAAAGAATTGGGAGTAGTCATACCAGTTAGCTTTTTCGAGGAGGCGAACAATGCACATTATAATTCAGTAGTTGTGATTGATGCTGATGGGACAGATCTTGGACTATACAGGAAATCCCACATCCCAGATGGGCCAGGTTTGTTGAGTTTGATTGAGGCATCTGAGATTCTATTTCCAGCAGAAGGGTTTATTTATGGGTGATTATGTTTTCCCCAGGTTACCAGGAGAAGTTTTACTTCAATCCAGGTGACACTGGTTTTAAGGTTAGGGCAATTGAATTGAATGACCATTCTGATTCTTTTCTTTATCGAACTTGTAGTGCAGTTGCTGATTGTTTCAAATCGTTGTGATGTATATGTCAACAGGTCTTCCAAACTAAATTCGCCAAGATTGGAGTTGGTAAGATGTCTTTACATCTAGCTTACTATCCTTCATGTTTGATTTGGTTTCATTTCAAGACTAGAATTCATTTAATATTTGAAATTATCCACAAGAACAACATGGAGCTCCTCAAATTCTAATTTTCTTTTTTTGGTCATTAAATATAGAAATTTTAAAGGCTGCGTCACGGTGGACTCGAACCCGAGACCTTTGGCCTCAGGCATTAACCACTCTACCACTAGGCTAACACACACACACTAAAAAATTAGAAAAATTCTAATTTTCTATTGTCTATCTTATGCATACTAGTAAATACTAGTGATAGACGGGAGAAATAGGCTAGCTTGTAACCCTTCAGCAGGAGCTGATGATTACTCCTTGGAAATTGTAAAGGTATTTGCTGGGACCAGTGGTTTCCGGAGGCAGCTCGGGCCATGGTACTGCAAGGTGCAGAAATATTGTTTTATCCCACTGCCATTGGTTCCGAACCTCAAGATGATGGCCTAGATTCTCGTGATCACTGGAAACGGGTGATGCAAGGCCATGCTGGAGCTAATTTGGTGAGTTTCTTAGAACAGCAGCATTTATCGATCAAAAGCTTTTGAGCATCTTATAAATTATTCTTCTCTGCTGGCATAAGATATGTTTGTATGCTAAATAATATATTGGGAGCAGTGACGGAGCCAGGATTTTTTTTGGGGGGCCCAACTAATTATAACTTTAAAAGGTAATAAAATATAATTTTAGAAATATATTTTTTTAAAAATAATAGTAATTTAAATAAAAGTGTAATTTATTTTATAAATTTATTTATAATTAACTAAACAATGAATCGATTATAGCTATAAAAATTAAAATAATAAAAAATTATAAGTGTTAATATTATAAATGATATTATCTTAAAAAACTCAAATTTTGATTTTTTTGTACCCATTATAAATCAACAATTGAATCTAAAATTAATTCAAATATAAAGCTTAATAGAATAAGTTTAAATAAATATTACCTATGATTGTTATAATAAATTTATCATAATCTTTTTAAAAATTTTGATCGATCATATTAGTTTATATATTAAATTTTATTTTATATATATTATTTTATCAATGTAAAATAAATTATAGAAAAAAGGAAAGAAAGAACACAAAGTAGAGAAATAAAAAGAAAAGAAAAGAAAAGAAAGAGACAAAGTAGAGAAATAAAAGAGAAAAGAAAAATGAAATAAATGGCACAAAGTAGAGAAATAAAGAAAAGGAAATAAAAAAAATTAAAAGAAGAGCACCAAAGGGTTCGAACCCGGCATTTGGGAGAAAGTGGGAGGAAGCCAACATTGTTAACAACCCCACCACATGCGATGCATTGGTACACTTTAAATAGGCATATACTAGTAATCTTTTTGAAAAAAGTTGGGGCCCATGGGCCCCCAGGGCCTCATGTAGCTCCACCAATGATTGGGAGCACGTTGCTCCATTAACCACGTATCACTGTTCTATTGCTTAGTTTATGACTCCACTGCTTTCTTCATTATAATTATTTTCGATTCCATGAGCTCCATGTCTCATTCTTCATTCAATTATTGGTTGGGTAATATAGGACACATGCTGTTCTCTGTTTTCCTTGGGCTTTGGATATAGGTTCACCTCCTTTGGGTGGAACTTGTTCATGAGGAAGTTCTTTTCATGTTTAACACTCATTAGTGAAGTATTAAGCGAAGGTTTAGCTCCTTCGATTGGTTGAATTAACTTAAATTTATGGCATATTTTTATAAGTAAAAAATGTCAATGCATTTCATATTCCAGTATGCTAGTAGCCATATGTTTACTCTAAAATTCGATTCTTGTCTGGGGAAATCAACCTCGCCCCCGGTTCTCTGCAAAGCTAGTGTGTACATATCGATGAGCAAAGGAGGAAACTAGGCTCGTTATATGTATTTACCTAATCATGCCATATGGTAGCTTTTGCTTTGACAGATAACCCTCGATGCCTTCTATGCATATAGGTACCTCTAGTAGCATCAAACCGAATCGGTAAGGAAATCATAGAGACTGAACACGGCAAGAGTGAGATCACATTCTATGGGAATTCGTTTGTAGCAGGTAAATCTTTGGCCAATTGATCACATTCTATGGGGGTTCTTTTACTGTTCACCAAGAGTATTTTGTTGAATAGGTCCCACTGGAGAATTGATTGCTATTGCTGATGATAAAGATGAAGCAGTTCTTGTTGCAGAATTTGATCTGGACAAGATCAAATCCAAGAGACATAGTTGGGGGATATTTCGCGATCGACGCCCGGATATGTACAAGGTTCTTTTGACCTTAGATGGAAGTAATATTTCCCTTTGATTCAATAGAAAATATGGTCTTGCATAATACAAAGCTTTATGATTTCTTTATTTGAGAGTCCCTCCCTTAATTTGCTTGGGACGATATGTGGCCAACCGTGAAACGATGTTTTTGTAACAATGTTACATTTTTATTCAATCTGCAGACTTAGTTTGATGAAAATATGCCTTTTTCCTTGTGAATTGTGATTAGCGGGTTATTGCATATTTTGGAGTTTATTAAAAGGAAAATACACCCATGTCACATATTTTGATTATGTGAAATATCTTAATTTTCTACGTAATTAGATTTATATGGGTGGAAATAAAATACACCAGCCAACTGGACTTTCTGACATAGTAAATCATGGGCTAAAATTGTAACTAAATTAATTTATGTAACTTAGAATAGTGAATTAATTGAAGTTCGAGCTGAAATTGTCATTAAGTCAGTGAGACTAAATGATTATATTTTCCCTTTATGCCCAAACAGAAAAGAATATAAATTACTATATGATATACAGATAAACATTCCAATTCTACAGAATTCGATCGAAGGAAAAAATTATAAACACAATTCACAGTAAGTACAAAAACGCAGGTTCTCTACAAACAATTTATCAATTTCTTTCTACAGCGTCTTATTTGCATAATGAAAAATAAACAGGTGCAAAAGCGCTGAAATTTTCTGCCATGCAAACAAGAGTTAAGCTGCCTACCTAAATGTGTTATTTGCAGCTGCTCGTTTCTTTTTCATTCTTTCTTTACATTAATTGTTTTTTCTCTTTTTGATGACCTTTTCCCATTCCCCATTGTTCCCTTCAGGCCTTCCCATAGCCATCGCCCTCGTCCTTGTCCTCGCACTCGTCTTCCTCGTCGGAGTGGACGACGTGCACCTTGAGGCGCCCATTCTCGCGGCTTGCATGCAGGAACTCCTGCGTCGAGATCCTCATCTCCGTCAGAATAAACCTGCCATTCAGCCTTATCGGCTGCAGGCAGCTCTTCCCCATGCAAGAGATCGGGGGCGGAAACCCCCCAGAATTATTTCTTCTTGACCTCCTCCATTGCTTCGTAGCGTGGCTCTCCTCGTCGTCGGAGCTCTCAGTCGGATGGACATCGTGGGAGAGCTCCGACAAGAGGGAAGACGACGGGGAGAGAGTGAAGAGGGAGGAGGCGGACGATAACTCCGTCAAGGGATCTCGATCAAGATGGTCCTTGAGATAGAGTTGGGCAAATATCTCTGTAAAAGAATGCTGATGATCATTGTCTCCATCTGCTTTCATGGATTCAATGTGTTTCCATGAATCATGAAAGGTTGGATTTTCAGGCAACGGCATCTCAAACAAGTGTTGTAAGGCAGTTGCCATTGTTGTTGCTGATTGATTGGTTTCTGGCCTTCAATTCTTGTTTCTGGTTTTTGACTATTTAATCTTGATTTTTTTATCATACAATTTTCCTTCCTCTAAATTTGTCCCCACCCCATTAAATTAGATAATGAGAAATGGGAAAAGGGTAAATATGAAGAGAAGGAGAGAGAGACGGGAAGAGCTTACAAATTTTGTTGATGAAGTCAAATATTTGTGGATTGCCACTATTTATGAGGGATGCTGCAAATCCGGGCTGCCTCTCAATTTGTAGGATAATGAGCTTTTATATTTCACTTGTTGCAAATTCTAACATTCAACGCGTCATTATCTTTTTCCAACATCAAATTAGGATGATTTTGTAACGAACTACACTTTTCACTCCATTGACTATTATTATATTTTTATCTTATATTTATCCAACTAATACATACATACATGTGAGAGTATGATGGTAGAGGTGTTCACAATTTGATTTAAACTGTTACCAAATCGGATCAAATTGCATTTGTATGTTTTGTTCGGTTTATGAGGATATGAATTAGAAAATCACTATAGTCATAATTAATGCACTAATCAGTGAAATATTATTAAGGAAAGACTAAGCACTTTCCTTCTTTAAAATGGAATATAAAATACTTGTATGATTGTATCTCTTCCTTAATTATCTTGAAGGGGGTAACTATAAAAAATAAAATTCAATATAAATGGAATATTTCCTTAATTGTCGAAAATGATAGAAAATGACCAAAAAATCCAATTATGTACATCTAGCATTTTCCTATATAATATTTATGTGTGCCTGTAATTCGCGTTGATATGATAAGCATAGTAAAATAGATACCATAATCTATTAATCAAGATACGCCTTAATAATCATTCATCCCTATTAATTCCAAGAATATAATCTTGAAACTCAATTTCATTATATAGTCTACTTACTTTTAAGCAGATTCTATGTTCCAAAATAGTAAGATTTGTTTAGATTGTTGTCATTTGAAAATTAATATGTATAGATTAAATAGGGTTGAGAATATACCAAATTGATTATCTATTGAGTAATAGTTCAAAGTAGGCGTAAGAAAGTGAATGAGCCCTTATTCAATTCCACGGTGCAACGTTCGTATGAAGCAATCGAAGATGTAGACTTCTCAAAACCACACTCACGAACTAGATTTGCAATAGGATTCAAGAATTTAATCGACAGAAACTTCAAGAGTTATTAAACGAATTTAATATCACATATTATCAATAATGACATATTTGCTAGTATCCCATAAATTAGTTTCGTTAGAAGATTCCATTTGTTTTATACTGAAAAGTGGTGTTGATAACTAGAAATCTGTGAAAATTAATAAATTATATTTGAATAAAAGTTATCGAATTTCGGCAATTTCTAAATGGGTTATTGACTCATAAATACACTAATTTTGGATCAATTTTGGTTTTTCCACGAACTTTAAAAATTGTCACAAAATATATAAACTTAATGACTTTAGTGATTTTACCACAATTTTAAATTTAAGCCAAACTAAATATGATTTGACATCTCAAAAATTTATCATAGACAAAACGGTCAGTGATATAAAATGACATCGTAGAGAGAGAATATCGATTGTTTTGATTCCAACTAGAACCAGATAATGAAACAAACGAGAAGACTTATTTTTGTAATGAAGGTTGACCCGATGAGTCATAGAAATCAAAGATCTGATTTATTTTGATGGAACGACGATATTTTATGTATTCTCTCTACGATATCGTTTATATCATTAACTGTTTAGTCTATAATAAATTTTCAAGATGTCAAGTTAGATTTAGCATGAATTTGAAATCGTGATAAAAACACTAAAATCATTAAATTTTTATATTTTATGATAATTTTAAAATTGAGAAAAACCAAAATTGAATAAAGTTGATATGTTTATGTGCATAGTTCGTTGAGTGGTATCTATGACTTCATGTGGTCCCACTGATTCTAGACTTTTATGCACGTTTGCAATAAATGATCAAATCGTACCAGCTGTAATCACATGTTAGCATCAAGCCCAATTTTTTTTTTTTTTTTTTTGGGGGTTGTAAAATAATGATTTAACATTCCAACTATTTATAATAGAATTGTTTCGAATTATACATAAATCTAACAAAATACTCAAACTATTAATCTTCTAATTAGATATTTCAAATTATACATAATTATAATTAGGTACCCAATCTATCACAAAACGGACAAAAGATATCACAAAATTCAATTTCCGATAACATCAACTTTTTAATTTATTAATAATTAGTAATATGACATTGATTTAGTATTAGCTCATTTTCAATGTATTTGTCAATGTCCAACAAGCCACATAGTGGTTCTGCAACCAAAACTTGAATTCTATGACAATTTTATTAGTTTTATGATAGCCCAATTATTCAATTATAATTATGCATATTTCAAGATAACTTTGTCAAAAGGTCAATGATTGTTCGGATAATCAAATCATTTCAGTTAAAAGGTCAATAATTCGGTCACTAAACTGTATTATTTCTCCTAACACGAGCACATAATAATTAACAAGCACTAAATAGTAACTAGTTAAAAGCATAAACAATTTAAACCTATGATGAATCAAGAGCTTTGGTCTACCGCCAACCTTCAAACCATTCAGTCATAGAGTTAATACGGCTCAAGTTGCTGCTTCCTCTGCTCTTGCCATCCATCTTCATAGCCGATCCTGCAGCTTGCTGCCCATCACTCTTCGACCCAGATTTACTCGACTCGTCTGCTTGGCTCCTCGTGCTCTCTCCAACTGGACTCTGAACACACGTCCTAGATACAGCTTCCCCAACACCAGCAACAAGGCCTCGAGGAGTTCCACAACAGACACTTTCCTCGGATTCTTTGCTGCACGTTGAATAGCTGTGATAATCCTCGTCACTGATATTCTCCACTTGGCTCATCTCCCAATCAGTGTCGGAAGCAGGATCCTCTGCCACAAAATTGTGCAGTGTCTCTTCATTTGATTCAGCCCGACTGTCATGATACAGCGTTGAAGAGCTCTGGTCCCCGTTGTCATCAGAAGAGACTGTGTGGGGAATAGACGTTGGCTCTATGACAGGATCTTCTCTCTCTCTTAGAGTCTTCTCTATAAGAGTCTTTAGGAATTTGATAACTTGTACAGCATACATCAACGCCGTCAGTGGATCAGCCATCTGTAACCAAACCCCCAACCATATTAGAAAACGAAACAGAAAAATTTTGAGCAGAAAATATTCAACAGATATATAAGCAGGCTCTCTTATCAATCAAATCCATTTCATTTCTTTTTCCAAATTTCCAACTGATCTGATCACCAATCCATTCGAGGAACCATTTATCAAGATTAGCCAAATGCTATAGTCAATGTTCTTACAAAAAGGCAAAACTTGTTTACATCCAAATGTAAGGTGCATCCACCCAATTAGCGTTCACCAATTTCCAATTAGGTTTATTAATCACAATTGGGATTAATAAGGGCAGATGCACCGTGCATCCAAATGCACCAGTGACAACTACCAGAGGGCTAAACCTACATGTGTCTCCATTTTGACCTATTCATATTGACTAAACTCAAAAGATAGGTACCATGCCCAAAAACATTGTTAGGAAGTTAACTTCTGTACGGAAAATTTCGGGGTACGAGGCATCGGAGAGGTAGAAAAATGCCATAGGTGTAAGAAACCAAATGTAGAGTTACCTGTGTCATGTTAGGAGCAAATACCATAGCGATGTTGTGAGCATTCATCTTATTAAAAAGTTCCTGCTGGACTACATCTGCCATTAGGTTGATTGCCCAATCCAACAGAGCAGCTTCTGTTGGTGGTAGAAGCCTCATGAGCGCATCACAGTCGTCTGCTGACTGGCATTGCATCACCTGCTCAGGTGAAAGAGGATCCAGTATCCCACTTGGAAGTTCTCTGAACCAAGCCTACACATGAGATGTTCGTCAATGCAAAGTTACCGGTTCTGCAACCGAAAGCAGTATTAGTCCTGCTCTATGAACAACACTTTTCTTGATCATGCATATGTTTCTTTACATGTATGCTATCAAAACTTTCCAAGAGATAGAGAACATTCATGTACACAAACGTGAGGGTTATTTATTCAAACAGCATTTCAACTCAAATTAGATACATTAACTAAATGCATTTCAAAATTTAAAAATAAATCAGAAAATAGTGAGAAAAGAAAATTAACAATTCAAAACAAACCATTGAAGACTATATGTTCGAAAATAGTGAGAGAACAGAGTTCAAAGAAGGAGCTTGGTACTATAATGCTTGCTCATCCAAATTATCAATGAAACCATTGCCATAACACTGGAGTATTTTGCGTTTGGCATATTTTAATGCAAACGCAGGGTGATTGATTTTGTTGTGGATGTGCTACAACTGAAAAGATAGCTGGGCAGACAGCTGGAAGAAGGAAAAGATGTATGTTGCAATGATCTCATAGCTTACTTGTCAAATAGTCCATAGATTTCAATGCTTTCAAGTAAATTGTCTTAATAATTTATAAGACAACGCATAAAGTGAGAGATTATTGTAGATATGTTGCTTTTGGTATAAAATCTTAGAATACAGTGAAATACTCAGAATCAAGACAATATATCCTTACTAACTTTGACTGGACACCACAAACAGCTTCATAGAAGGCAACAAATAAGCTACTGCTTTTGTTTTACAGCAGACATGGCCTTAAATAGTATGAAAACAAGATTCTATTATATCCAGCATTTCTTCAATGAAGATTATGTAACAGCAAGTGCAGTGGCATTTAATCCAGTCAGTAATCGAAAGCAACCAGATCAGGTCAAGGAAAAATAATCACCTGTAGAGTACATTGAAACTATTCCATGAACCGTTCATGGATAATCTGCCACAGCATAATGTTTTAATTGGTTGTTGTCAATAACGATACCACTAGTTGAATCCTAATGCATCTTAGATAAAGAAAGTTCAACTATCATGATTTGGAGCTATAGAAAAGGCAATGATTTCAAGTGAATCGTGTCTAGTTCTTTAAAATGCATAGTTGATTAGTGTAATCTGAATCAGCTTCTATTTGCTCGCTTTCTAGGATTCTTAGCACTAAATTATCAGCTCTAACTGAAAATTCACATCATCAAAGTACATAAAGTAGTGAGTTGTATGGTCTATATCAGAAAATTGAACAAAAGCACATCCACCTCAAAGGCAAGGTTAGTTGGAAATCGTGGAAACGTATAATAAACTGTGACTTTGGATATAACGCAAGTTTTAACTAATGTATTATGTATAAGGAAAAACCTAGTCATGTTTTACACAGCTATGCCAACACAAGTAAATTATGAGCCGGGGGAGAGAGGCTCAGCAGTATAAAAAGGATATTTGCAAACACGTATTTCTGATGCCTGTTAACAATCACAGAAAGAAATTATATGCAAAAGAACCTTGCTGTAGCCTGTATGTTACCTTGATTAGGCCTGCCAAACAGTGTACATCAGTCCCTTCTGGAACCACGCCTCTGTTTAGTTGGTCCCTAACAAACTCCTCTTGGCTGTTTCCTGCAGTTATTCTGAATATACCTTCAGCCTGCGAAGGAATTGTGACCACTGTGAGAGTCTAGTAATTTAATAATACAATAAAGCAGTCGCTAAAAATTTCTGCCTGAAGAATATTTTTGGGCATATCAAAGAAAACAATAATGCACCTGAAGGCCACCCCGAGAATACAAATGCCTTTGCATAAGCAAGAGGATAGTAGGAATACTATTGCCTCGGTGATCATAAGATAGCTGCATTGATTCTGTAGAAACTCCAAAAACAGTCGCACTGCACATGGATACCCATATCAGAAGTCAAGGGACAAACGATGGCAACAAAATGAAAGATAAAGTCAACACAATAGCATTCTATAGAAATTATGTCAAGTCGTAGAATTCTAACCAAAAGCTGCAGATGATTGATAGTTATTATAAATTATGTTAACGATAGCTGGGATCTATTATTCCATTCAACCACACTACATATTTATGAAATGTAACAAAAAACCACAAACAATCATAGCTAATATACCCATGTTTAATGGCTTAGTGGAACAGAAAAGTAGAACCAAGTAAACCAGCAACAGGAATATCAATGACGCCACGAGATCACTCTATGTTCCACCTATGAAACACCCAATCCAATCAGATAAAACTTCGGCACTTAATTACATACCTAATCCAGAGGAAGTCTCATTTATTGACATGGGGAAGATTGAGGATCACTCATCAACATTTCCACTTATGATCTGCCTATGGAGCTGGGGGCACTTATTAAGACAGTTACAATGACATAAATATGTTGTTTGAATCATTCTAAAAAGGAACCACTTCAAGCTATTTTAACTGGATTAGTTGCATAAGTAATAAGTGCCAATATTCAACCTAGTCAACTAACCCAAACAGATCATTTAACGCAGCCAAAAGAAATTACACCGAATAGTTAATTACATAAATCAAACTAAGCAAAATTAGAACATAAGAAACAGTAGGAACAGTTCAACTCCAAATAACTGACAAGATTAACATTCCACTTCCCACTACTGTCACACAATGACAGAGTCTAAAAAAATTTCCATTCTATATGTAATAACCAACAAGCATTGTATCAATTCAATAAGCAAAGCATGATGAACAGATACCTAGCACTTGGAGCCCTCCTGGGAACCTCAGGCTCGAACTCAAAAGGCAACCCCAAGAAACCATCAAACCTATCAAAAGTCACATGATTTACATGCTGCACATCGGTCGGCCATCCGATCTCCATACCGCCGCCGCCAGCGGTGGAGAAACCGTCCCTATCCGTCTTGCAAGTTACCCAAAAGCTCTTCCTAAACAGAGCAACCAGCAATGCCAAAACGGATAGCTGATCCCTCCTCTCATTATCCCTCTTTTCCCTCACTTCTTCCTCCTCTCTGTCACCCCCTCTCATCCTATCACCCACCTCATCACCCCCATACGGCTGAAACAGCGCGTGGTTGTGCGTGGGTGTGGAAATCGAAGGGGAAGATGAAGAGGAGGGTGGTGAGTGTAGCACCTCTGTCATTGTAAATAAAAGAAAATGAGAAGAATCAATAGTATTTTATCTGTCAAGATTCGGTTTTTTGATCAAGAAACGAAGTGGGTTCTTTGTGTTGAGCACGAAAAAGGGATAGGGTGCAATTAGATTCGGTGTGGTGGTGAAGAAAGATGCAGCCATGCAAGAAAATGGGGGTATATGTTGGAATTTGAAGGGGAGAATATTATTTGGGGAACTGAAGGAGTGGGATTGAAGGAATTGTAAAGTCGGAGACGTGAGAATCATAAAAGGGATCGGGATGGAAAACTAGCATTGAATTATGTGGTTGTGTTGGAGTTGAAGAGATTGTTGAAGAAATGAGAAGAGAGATGGATGGGAAGGTGTGTGAAGTTGGAAGTAAATGAGTGGAGCAGTATGGTTAATGTTGCTACGAGTGGGCACTTTCTCACCCTCGCTGTCTCTCTTTCATAAGGGCAACTTGCCTAAATCACCAAATTGGTGCGATTTTCGTACATAATTATTAATTACTATAAATAGTTCATCAAAGTAGATGAAGTAATAATATCAAAGAAAGCAAAAGAAATAACAAACCAAGATCACATGCCGATCATTAATTTTTTTTTTACAAATATCCCTCGTAAAAAAGTATTCGTCTGCTAAAAAGTCCTTAAATAAGAAGTAAAATATATATCACAAAAAATAAAATATGCAATAGAATCATTAGTAAAACTCACCATCCGTCCACAATAGTTAGGTTTACCATAGCATCTGCAGCTTCATTTCCTTCCCTGTAAATGGAGCATCAAATCTTCCACCAAATTGATGGAATGAGCTTTAACACATTTTGTAGTTAAATTTTAATGGATAACTGAAATTATTTTTAAAATTAATCTTGAGATAATCAATAACATACTCTCTTCGTCTCATTCTAAGTGATCCGTATTCCTCTTTAGGTTGTCCTACTCTAAGTGGTCCATACCAAAAAAGAAAATATTTTTACATACAAAAGTAACTCGACTTCCATGAGTCACACTATTTTACACATAAAACACAATTCTTTTTAGTCTACCAAAAGCAATGGACCACTTAGAATGAAAAGGAGGGAGTGTTTATTTTATTGAGCTATAATAATGAGATTGAGATTCGTAACTTGATATCCTTACAAATGAGAAGAATTCCATCGAGCTACAATGCCTAAGAGGAATATATCAGTTAAGGATATATTAGATAAATGCATATGTTGTATTTATAAATGTATTATTATATGGTCATATATTAATTTCGGTCATGATTATAAGTGTGAATATATAAAATTAAAAAAATGTATTATTAAATGGTCGTCATATATTAATTTCGGCAACGATTATAAGTGTGAATATATAAAATTAAAAAACAGAGTACCTGATATAATGTTGTTTTTTGTGTGATATAAATCACTGGAGTTGGAAACATTTTTTGTGCTGAAAATTAGAATTGCTCTACCTCTACGCCTCCCTCAATTGCAATTTCTATTGAGTTCGAGAGAAAAATAAATAATCCTATGGATGGCGATTTAAAGTGATATAGTGCAAATTATGCAAGTACTTAAAATTAATGCTGTATGCGACGAAAACCCATGCTTAAAGATGTTTTTGGTCTATGCTGAGACCAGAAAATATGCGCAATCCAGAGCTAACCAATTATTGTTTGCCACATCACTTGCGCAATCCATCATCCCATAATAAATGGGCCACTGACTCACTGCCGCAGCTAAAAGCGCATGGGATGTTGATAAATTTGCATAATTTATGCATTCACATAAATTCTGAAACGATAACGAGCATTTGCTTGAAACGAGCAAAATACAGCCATCTCATTTATCTAAAATTAAAGTGTTGCAAACAGGCAAACAGCCGAGCCGAATTCTCATACTTCGGAGTTACTTATGAAACAAAATGCAAATAGAGTTTGTTTGCTATTATTTCGTCAACATACTGCTCTCACTCCGAGGTATCTTCTCAGTCCTGCACTTCTTCGGGTTTCTTCTTTGAACCCATATACCATCCAACGGCAGCAGCCATGGTAGCAATACCAGCAATAACACCATAGTTTCTGTGCTTGTCAGTCGAAACATTAGGAGTTTCAGAGGCGCCGCCGCCACTTGGTTTAGCATCAGCTACAGATCCTGAGCTTCCTGATGCTGGAGTTTCGCCTGGGTTAGGGCCCTAGGAGTGATCACAATGCACGCTGAGTTGGAATATTGACATATTGTTAATTCACAAGAAAACGACCTAATAAGAGTGTGTGTGTTTCACAGGTCAAAAGAAACTCGCTTAATCATGGTGAAGGAGCATCTTAATAGTATTAAAAAAAATTAGGTCAAACCCGGTTAACTTTGTGCAATCTAGACATATGCCTACCTTTCGAGCAAGCTTCTCCAACTTCTCTTGTTCCATTTTCTGCATAAATTTTGAAAATTTGGAGTAAGAAAGAGCATTAAAAAATTTACTGAATCATAATCACAATCATGTAACAAAGTATGCACACACTTTCTGGAAGATAAACCAAGTGCATAAGAACCCACTCAAAAAAAAGACCACAAACAAATTTCCCCATCATCAAACAATTCAAACACTGCATATAATTTTAAATTCATAAGCAGTGATTTGGATGTCTCACAGAGGGGCAGTTAGCGGGGGGAATGATAATAATGTTCCAAACCAAGAGGTAACATCTACTCTAAGGAAGTAATATTCAAATTCATAAGAGGCAAACCATCTGCAGCAGGTTTGACCTATAAGGGAGTAGGATCCAAATTCATGACTTTTAGTCACAATTTAACCCACTCCACCAACTAGACCATCGCTTGGGACGTCTGTTCACATATTTATTACATAATATCATTTCAGCTATGTGGCGAACCTTGCTTCATTTGCAAAGTGTAAATTTGGAATATCAAGCTTCTAAGGCAATTCATTTAGTTTCTTGACAAGAGAGCTGAGAAGTTGAGCAAGACGCAACTTGCCATGAAAAATTGCCACAAGAGAATATGCCGGTTGACCTACATCTAACATGTTATACCCCAAAAAAATAACCTTAATATAGATGTTTTCAGCAGCCTTCTCCTCCTCACTAAGGACTTTCCCGCTGCTTGATAGCCTGCGCGAGATATATCTAGCAGCAATTCTCGTCGCCATGGAAATACAATATTTTCCTGTCAACATAATGAATTTTGGTCAAATTATGACAGATATGTTCATTAACATTTTAACTATAGTATCTTAGATCTTTTCAATCAGCAAGGTGCATAAATTTCTAAACTAAATAATAACTTCACCTCACTAAAAGTAAAATCACATGTTCAACAGAATAAGTCTCAACTGTTAAATCAACAAACATAATATGTTTCAGTTCAACCCGTTCTCTATCATATACATGGCCTGTGTCAGCAACAGAGGATGTTCAAACTGTTTTTACTAAATAATCCAGTGTTATATATGCATTTTAACTAAAAAATTATATAGTATTAGCATATTCTTTAATCAGATTTTAGCACTATGCTAATTTAGCCCAAACTGCTGTAGCTCACATACTGTTGCGTAGTATTTGCATTTGACAGCCTCGTCTTTATGCACCATTCAGTTAAGAGAACAGTCGCAGAAAAATTAGGCAATATAATACTACTTGGTTCAGAAAAAAGCGAGGCAACAGTATCCTCTTTTAAGAAATTTCTCCAGTGACAAGTCACAATATAGATTATAGACAATTGTGGGTGTGTAACAGTTTCTCAAATCCGGAAAGGAACAGGATCCACCTATATTCTACAAAGAGTACAAATACATGAAACATGGGTTCTAAGGATATAAACCACCAAACAAAAGAAAAGAAGAAGAGGCTTATAAACCAGCAAACATGTGTAAAAAAAAAGTATATATGGGAGAGCCAAGAAAGTACTTGAAGAATCACACTATAAATAGTTCCTGAATATGATTTATAGATACATGTATATCCAGACCACAGAAAGGCCATATCCTGTTTCCATTAGTCTACAACGAAATGGAGATAACTCAGTGTTTCTAGTTTATATAGAATAATCCAAAAAACTAAATGCCTCAACAAACCATTAGAACATTTATGCTCTTCAAAAGCGACTCCATCAGAGTCCATTCCATAAATAAGAAATAGATCAACCACCACCACAGCACATGTAAATGTCTCCATTGATTCATTATGCAATCCCAAAACTCCAGCAAATTAAAAAAGAAAATCAAGGATAAATAAGAAAAAACTGCACAAAGAATCCTTTGAGTGCCAAAGAAAGTACAGTCTAACAGTATGTTGATGCACGCAAAATTTTATTGATAGGAAATCAGATGCCGCCTTGTATTCAGATTATACACATCATATTATATCAAGTAACAATAATGATGCAAATAAAATGGTAACAGAGTGCACATTACTATAAAATGCAATAGAAATGACATCTCATACTTAGCGTCAATAAAACTGGGAAAATTCAATGATACCTAAAAATCAGAGCCAAACAACCAAATTATTTCAAAATTAGGAAAAATACGACACAGAAAAAAATAAATGACGACCAACAGACGATGAATATCATAAATATCGGAGTCGCGAAATATAACGCAAGCACCGCCTAAAATTCAACAAATTATACACGGAAAAATGTAGCAATTAGAATAAGAGATAGCTTCGCAGTCAGCATAAATCTAGATAGCGCAAAGACACGGAAATATGCAAGATGATTGTGTATGTGCGTACCTAATAAGCAGAGAGATTGCAGAGGGAAGATGAAGAGCGAGAGAGATGTGATTTTTCTCTGCGGTGTGGAATGTGGTAGTGTTGAAAGATTAGAATGCCCTTTCAAATTAGAATAGAGAAAGACGAAGAAATAAAGAGATACCTTCCTTAATTCTTTGAAGATGGGCCCGAATCTGTTTATTAGTTTAGGCCCATTAATAATCACATACTTCTCAAACAAAAGAAAATAATAATAATAAAAATAACATATATCAAATCGCATCGTACATCACTCGATTTATCGAAACCGTATAAAATCGCCGAGATTGACAAACTAAAATATTAAATAATTAAATATAAATATACAAAGTAGTAAATATAAATAAGTTAAAATTTATATTTTTTATGATATTGTATTTACTTAACTTGCAATGTAATTTCTACATTCAAGGACAAATATAAAAACAGTGTGAAGTAGTAAAAGAATTTTTATGTAGCATTAGTGTGTGTGTGTGCTTTGCATTTTATTATAGTTTTGGAATGAAAGTATTTCATCAAGAGTTTGTACATAGATGTCAATATGACTTTAAAGTTATTGTAAATTTGAAATATACTATATTTCACAAGGACCTCACATATAGCAGATAATTTTCTATAAATTAAAAAAAAATTGAACATCATCACGAGGATCCTCACAGCTCGAAAAGAAAAGTCGTTGAATTTATGTTTTTTTTGGGGATAGTATTGTGGTTTTTATGTTACTGTGTGCAGAAAAAGATGATTGTACCGTTAGCTAATTGTACTAAGGTGACTTAATAAAATCTTTAGTTTTTATAATAAAAGTACATCTGATAAATTGGAAAGTTGTAAAATCTAACCCTAAGTTTTGGTTTTGAATTTTGGAGTTAGCAACCGAATAGCACGTGCCTTTGTACTCGAGCAAGCTTAGGAGTTTGGACTCTACCCATTTGTAAAATCATTATATACAATAAGGATGTTAATGCACAATGCACCTTATCTCCTCTATTAGTAATACGACTAAAATAGTATGTGTAAAAACTTACGTGCGGCTGTCCGGTGCGAACAACCGCAATTAAGTAACTAAATACTCATTTCGTCCACAAAATTTATTTACTTATTTTCTTTTTAAACTATTCACGAAAAATGTTTATTTTCTCTTATGGACATAAACACCACATAATCCTCATAACTTTTCTCCCTACTTACTTATTAATAAAAACCTACTATGACCCACTCTTTAAATTCCATTTAATATAATATACTCACTTTTTATTCAATACTCCTTACAATTGTTAGTCATCTTCTCTACTATCTTTATATTCACTACAATTTATTAAAACTACGTGCCACTAAAATTTGTAAACGAATTTTGTGGATGGAGAAATATTATTTTCGTATGAATTGATTATATTTATTAATTCACAATTAATTAATTCTAATTAGGATTTATTAATTTCAATTAGGGTTTATTAATTCAAATTAGGGTTTACTAATTTTAGTTAAGGTTTATTAATTCATAATTAGAGTTTATTAATTTATAATTAGGGTTTATTAATTCAAAATTAGGGTTTATTAAGTCACAATTAGGGTTTATTATTCAAAATTAGGGTTTATTATTTTCGTTAGGATTTATTAATTCAAAATTAGGTTTATTTATTCAAAATAGGGTTTATTAATTCAAAATTAAGGTTTATTAATTCAAAATTAGGGTTTATTATTCACAATTAGAGTTTATTAATTTAAAATTAAGATATATTAATTCAAAATTATTATTTATTAATTTACAATTAAAGTTTATTAAATTAATTAATTTTAATTAGAATTAATTTAAACTAATTAATTAATTAATTAGGATTACTTAATTAACTAATTAATTAACTAATTAGAGGTGATCTCACTGTGCGCGGGCGCGCACAGGAGACCACCTCATTGATTATTAAGTAAATGCGAACTAATCATAGTTAGTATTAATTAATTGTAACTAGAAATTATTAATATCTAATCATAATTTATTAATAATCAATTATAATTACTAATCAAAGTTAAAATTTAATTAGAGAAATGCACCAAACATGTGAAGATGGAAAATGATGAAACTGGAACTTGTAATCGTAAACAGATAAGTTATTTCCCCGGTCTAATATTACAAAGTACAGAACCTGAAAGCAAACAAGGTATTCCCCCAAAGTCAATACATGATTAACAACACAATTAATTCCAACAACGACGACGATTTTGCGTCTCTCTTGGAAAACTAACCTACAAGAAGCCCTCTGTATCCACAATTAGTCAACTTTGTATTCCAACTTCTCACGTATATGCAAAGCAATTTCTGTCTTAAACATTATCTACCATTTGGTTTGTTGATGTATTCTAGCACATCTTGGTTGATCTCATCGAGGAAGGAGACAAAACCCATAACACTTGTGAACCCACTCCCCTCCACATCCTGTTCCTCAATAAGGTAGTTTTCGAACGCCGTTGCATCATCTTGCCCTCCTCTGATAAACATAAGTTTAGGAGTAATAACCCGTTCTTGCTTCAGTTTGTTGATGCTGCTTCTCAAAAGGCCTGGTTAGAAATCGTTTATTAGCAATAACGAAGGCGACCGGTATTCTAAAAAGGAGAGAGAGAAGCAAATGGACATTCACTTACAATCCTGGGGCGGAGGAAAAGGAAGGGCAGCATCCACGGTGGAGGAATAGAACACAATGAGCGTCGTGAAAGCATCAAGGAAAAATATTGGGCTGCCGCTTGTTAATAGTGCAGCGCGGCTCAAGGAATGGCGAGGAAATGCTTGTTTATCTGGAGTTTCATACGATGCCAACAATGGATATACAGCACGGCTAAGTGAAGAAGGTTCCAGGGCACTGCATCAGAAAATATGGTTGTGAGTTCTAAAAAAGCTTGATGGCGCCATCAAATAACCACTGAGGGTTGTTGCAGATGACGTGCATACCTGAACAAACACTGAAGATATATCCGGTAGTCTGGATGAACACCTTCTTCATGAAACCGAAGAAGAGGATTCCGTAGCAAAGCAAAAACTAAGCGGGGTAAAGATTGCAGCTGAGGGCATTGGCTGAAGGCAACATCAACGTGGGAAGTGGTTAAACTTCCTCTTCCGTATTCAGCAAGCTTGAAAGCATCATTATACTGAGCCACCAGATTTACAAGCCATTCGTGCAGTAAAATTCTACCCTCTCGAACTCCTTGCTCCAGAGAAGATAAAATCACCTGATAATAATTTAAAATAAAAAATGTCAAAATAGTTTGAATCAGTAGAAATGCATCAGTCATCAGCGCTCCTCAGCATATACAAGTTGGGAAGATCAAGTTCAAATATTTGGTTTATAACTTAGTCATGAGAAACTTGAGAGTACATGAACACAAACTGACACAATCTTCAACAAAAGCATGCATAGGACAAAATATGAAGTGAATCTTATGACGCTTAAGCCTGCAGTACAGATGACTGCAATTCCCCACCTCTCCTTCACTCTCCAAGCCTACAAAATGCTTAGATAGAGATAAAATCACAACCTTCCGGCAATTAGAGTTTACCTCATGAATAAGTATGGAGAGGACAACTTCAGGATCAACACTATCATAAATCTCGTTGATATTGCGAGCAGCTGCAAATTGAATAGTTCTAATCCTCAGTCTCCTTTGCAGGGAATATGTATCTCTGCATAAATGTAGAATCGTTGATCATAAACATAAATCACCGGAACCACATGTTGTAAAAGTCAATAATGACTCAGTCCTTAACATGTCAAATTTATTAGGCAAAGGCTCTTAGCATGAGGCAACTTATTTTTACAGGATCTAGTGTTCCTAAACAGAAAAGTAACATGGGAATGGCCTCTAAAGTCTTTTGATGACAGATAAAATAGTAACAGTTTGTCAATTAATTTAAAGATACTAGAAATATGAATTTCCACAGATCAACAAGATTTTAAAACAAAATACCAACATCATGGACAGTCTTCAAGAAAGTGACACGACAAATCAAGAGTTGTATATGCTATGGGAAGACCGAGTTTTCTTAGATATAATTTGAATACGGTAGTTGATACCTTAATTAAAATTTTAAATATTCATCATCGGCTTAAAATTAAGATAAAAAATGAGAAAATATAGAAGTCATGGATAATTATAAAAGTTAATCATTTTATCTCATTGCCATTGATCCAGAAAACATAAATATCAGCTACTAAATGAAGCTTCTCAAGTCAAGATCAAGAAATCTTATTGGTTCTATTATCAAAACAAGGATATTTAAGTCCACTCCAGCACTATCTAAATTGTGCGGTCAGCATCAACCTCACTTGGCATGATCCAGCAGAAAATATACACCAGCTCTCACATTTCAACATTTCATTGATTCACAGCAAGGGTGCACTAGAATTTAGCTAGAATGATAGGGACATGAAAATGCCTCCAGAAATATTTAAATAACTATGCTCTTTAAATAATTAACCATTTTACCAGAATTTTACTATTCACACCATTTCGTTTCTTGACATGAACTTCGTGGATGTTTTTTATGTGAATAACATACCATTAAGTGACTAATGGAATTAGTTATTGACATAGAAATGGAGAACTGAATAAAAATTAGAATTCTTGATTTACTATTTTATGTATATTCATTATCTTAATTCACAGAAGCAATTAAAGATTGATTGAATGTAGCATTACGCAAATTAATTGGAGCTCTCAGAGTTAGCAGTTTTTGTGTTATAAGTGTGTATAGCATATGAGATGGGGAATAAAAGTCCCACTTATTCAATGAAAAGAGCTCCTATATATACATGTGAATAACCCTAATTCTAATAGATTCTAACCCTAATCCTAATAGGATTCTAATATGCATCTACCATATATAATATATTTATATATATAACATTTCTCAAGTCGGAGCATAGATGTTAATCATGCCCACTTGTTACAAAGATAATCAATCCTAACCCAAAATAAACCGAACGAAAACACGAAACTTAAATTTCAACCGAAATCTCAAACATAATTCAAATATGATCCAAATGAATCCAACACCAATTAGATGCAGATCCAAACAGTATCCGACAACTCACGAACGTCGACCCAAACCGAATCTCACACCAATCGATGTTGACCCAAACAGTATCCAGACAACTCACAAACGTTGAGATGAGCAAACCACAACAAACGGAACACCAATTAGACGCAGATCCAAATAGGTATCCAGACAACTCACGAACGTCGACCTAAATCGAATCCCACACCAATCGATGTTGACCCAAACAGTTATCCGACAACTCACGAACGTCTCGACCCAAATCGAATCTCACACCAATCGATGTTGACCCAAACATTATCCGACAACTCACAAACGTTGAGACGAGCAAACCACAACAAACGGAACTCAATTCGGCAAGCAAATGTGCTCACGCACCGAAACCAAATCAAAATGAACAAATCCCACACCGCACCAAGACTAATCCAAACAAGTACTAATCGAAAGGGACGACGACGCGAACCAAACGGACTGGTCGGAGTGAATTCGCCACGGACGCTGCCCTACGCGCGGAACACGAAACCGCCGCCATAAACGTCGTCGGTGCGTGGGAACGACACGTGCCGATTCTCGCGGCCGTATTTCCGCGAAGGTGCACGGCGGTGTCGACGGTGAGGCTCCAAACCCAAATGGGTTGCTTTTCCCCTTTTTTTTCACCCAAAAACCCTAATTTTCAAATTTGAAACCCTAATTTCAAAAAATTCGAAATTCCAAACCCTAAATCTGGAATGTAGGTCTGATACCATGTTATAAGTGTGTATAGCATATGAGATGGGGAATAAAAGTCCCACTTATTCAATGAAAAGAGCTCCTATATATACATGTGAATAACCCTAATTCTAATAGGATTCTAACCCTAATCCTAATAGGATTCTAATATGCATCTACCATATATAATATATTTACATATATAACACTTTGCAAGCACAATTATTGTAACCAACTCAATCTAACAATCTACTCAACTAATTTCCTGAAACTGTATGTATACCTATTGTAATGGCTGTGTTTAAACTGCTCGGAATATAACTGACAAGAAAATCACAAGATTCACGACTTCTGAAACAGTTCTCAATTTTTCCTTTACATTATGAAGTCGGTGGATATGCTATTCTCTCCTGAATTATCACATACACATAGCTCTTATCGCGAAAATTCAGTTTATAAGATTTGACAATCAAGATCACTAATCTTATGATCAGAAAGCTGCAAGGTGACAACTGCACTAGAAGAAGCATACCTCTTTGAGGTTCTTGAACTTGACACTGACACTTCATTGGGAGGCACAACCACTGAGTATTGAAATGCAATCTGTAATGTCGGAAGTTCTTTGCTGTGCCTGCAGAAAATTGTCAATTGCCTGATTTTATACAGAATAAAACACAAATACAACATTTAAAAATTAGAGAATGGTAGGCAAAATGAAATTAAGAAATCATTGGAAAATTTACATCCATCAAGTTTGGCACGAATTATGAACAAATGGCTTTATCTATTTATTGAGTCCCCAAACATGAGAATGATAGAACACAAATAGAGGACTACAGGTTATGTGACAGTGGGGATGTTGCAAAAGCAAACTTGACTTCAGCTTAAGGAAACAGCAAACTGAACTTTAGAATTCAAACTCTTGCAGGAAAGGAAAAGAGGCTTTCTTATGAACCAGCTTCCTGGGAACTGGTAATCAGAGAAAATAATGGGGTCTTAACTCTTAAGTTACACCAGTCAGATGTTATGTCATGAATGAAAAAGAATTGAGTAGGATATCTAGAGCTGAATCACTTTTGAAAAGAAAAAAGGGGTATGAATCTAAACCAAAAGAAAAGAGAAAGACCAATATCACATAATTATCATATGCATACCAAATTTCCCAGGCACACTTCACAGTAAGTCTGCAACATGTTGACAATCGCAATACATATGAAAGCAAAAAAAGAACTTGAACACTAATTAAACAAACAGAGATACTAGCATTTTGTATGACATATGCCATATGCAAGCTAAGAAAAACATCAAGTACTTGATTCATTGATAATAATCAAATCCTGTTTATCACTTCAGAAGACTTCCAATTATGGTAAACTAAGGCTCACTGCATGTAATATCGAGCACTAAAAGGAAGAATCGTGTTACCGAGAAAATCCAACATCATTTGCAAAATCAAAGTCATAGGCATATGTGGCAAAAGAGTCGCAACAGATAATGTGCTGAACATTTTCATACTCCGGGTCTGGGAAGAAGTGCCCATACTGTAGCATCAGAAATGGGAATCATTGTTGTAAAAGCTTAATAATGGCAAAAGCATTTCAAAACTGAAACAGCCAAAATTCTTACCGAATGGTCAATCTTAAATTCAGATGATGCCCTGACACGTAGAACACAGTTGAAAGCATATGGCCTACTTAACATACGGTACCTGCAATCATATCATAAATATCATCTAACTAAAAGGAAAAACATAAAAACTAGTAGCTCTAACGCATCTAGTTTCACTAATAAATTGATTTACTTATTCCCAACTATTGAAAGTAAACTAAAATTAATATCATTTACAAAAATCATTTTCAGGTATAACTTTGAAACTCACATATCTTGAGGAAGAGTAGAATCATCGGTACTTGAATATAGAAACAAAGAGCCTCCACTCTCAATGCTAAGAAACTTCAAAGATGCTAGATCAGTATACTCATTTGTAACAGCAAATAGATCCACACATACACCAGCTTGAACAGCAACAGCAGCCTGTGAAGCATACATTTTCATCTTATCACTTTATTCTTTTACCAACTTCTTAAACAAAAACTTTGTTAAGCTTAAGAAAACTACCAAATCTTTATAAAATGGAGTCTGTTCAGGGAGCAAAGCACGATCAGCATCCTCTCCTTTACTAGCATACTGTTCACCATATCGTCTGGTGTCTAGCTGACCAAGACCATAATCCGGAGGACCCGATAAAAAGGCAAAAACTCTTGCTGCACTCCGTCAGGGGGAGAAGCAAAAGGAAAAAGAATTAGAAGTCCGTGACTAGGTCAGAGCATACAGAATAAATTTAAACATATAACTGAGAGGCTTTTGCTAAAGTGCCTCCCTAAAAAGCAGGAAAAGGGAAGCAAACAAATTACTAAATTACATGATAAGATCAGGAATTGTAGATAGATTTAATGTACCCAGAGCATACGTATTCCCATACTCCGATCCAAGATACTTGAGCAGAGCTTCCATTGCCACCCCAAATCCTCGGCCACCAAGTAAAACACCATCTTCTCCTTGACCAGCAGCTGTAGTCCGTTCCCAAGAAGTTGTTGGTTTTAGAGTTTCAAGGGCAGATGCAATACGGTCTTTGCAAGTATCCACCTACAATATTGATAATTAAACGTGTGAGTACTGATTAGTCAAGATCAAAAGCTTCAACTATACCACAACTTTGACAAAAGATTTTGAAACTAGTAAGTAATCAATAGAATTAAATAAGAAAAGCATGAAAACACAAACACCAACAATTTACGTACAGGAGCCAGAAACGAAAACAGTGGCATAACATCTTCAAGCTCCACCGTTAGGTTTTCAAGAGAATCTGGGTGAATAAAGACATTCTTGACTACTGGAATGGGCCCCTGAACATCGTACAAGCCTATTTTGTGGCTGAATGTAGCAAGACCAAACAGTGAACCAGGCCCCAGTGCTGCAAAATTCCAAGATTAAGACCAGAATTTAACTTTAGTAACAATAACTTGAATATGAGATGGAAACATAACAAACCTTCCAATGCTGCTAAAAGAGCACTTTTAGTAAGTTCCAAAAACTCTTCTGATGCTGCAGAAGAAGACAATTTGCAGGAAAAAAATGTCAGTCATACTAAAATTGCATTAATATACATGACTGGAACTGGTGTGTGGAGCATCTAGTCTCTAATTCACACATTAATGAAAATTCTAGATATAATGTTCAAGTTGCAGAATCTTCTTCTTCACTGAGTACTCTAATAATAACAACATCCACTTATGTCTTCATTTAGCATATGCTATCTATTCTTTCCTACCTTCTATAGTTTATAACAGAGTTTGAACTCCTGAACCCCAATCCATAATGTCTTGACATCACTTGCATTAACATGCCCACTATTGTGATCGCTGTATAATTTATACTCACGAATTGAAACCCATTTAATCCCCAAACTCAAGTGGGATAATTTACTTATAGATTTATCGAGATGAAACAGTCAACGGTTGCCATAGGGCTATACAAAATCTTACAAGAGAGGTCAACAGCAGCAACATACACTGGCCTTGCCTGCATTTCTTCAGATCCTTCCACTGCCACAACAATTAGAATCATGAAAAAAACAAAACAACCCAACCGTAGGTTCCACCATTCACAGTTATAACAAAAGGAACGTGCAAGCTTATGAACTAAAATAACAAGCTATGTGAAATGATCTTTGCACCTTAGTTCAACAAAAACTTTGAAGTGATAAGACTATTCCGATTATGTTCATCGAGTAATACATCTTAATCTTATAAATGCAAAGAAGACGGACTGAGAATATCACATCTATTACATGTATGAATAGTGTGGCCAAGGTAATCCTATATCGTCAGATTATAAGTACTCCTAGTCCTAGATCACAAACTGAGATAGGCAATTCAACTTCCTGCTAGAGCAATGGAAAGCTACAGCAACCTATAATCAAATGACAAGTATAGCAAGAATATTAAAAAGTGGATTTCAACACATTAGACATCGTAAATGATGATATCCATTATCCACTAATTAAGTATGTAGTATGTAATCATAAGTCAAACAGAAATTCTCAGCATTATGATCATTAAATAGATTGATGAAATGAAAAGAAAACAGTTCGAGGTAACGAAACATGCCAGGAGAACATAAACCGAATTCAGGTCACGCGAGACCACCAAACAACACGTCAAGCTCGTAATGAATCACCAACCAAAAACACAATCAAAATTCACCAATACCACTGCCTCAGAATCCAAACAACAAAGAGCTGACGAAAGCAACAAAGTAATTACGAGGCAATTCGAGGTCGATGAAGGAGGAGATATTCTCCGGGCAGGATTGGGGCAACGAGTATCGGGCGATGGATTGCGTGGAGAGGCCGTTGGTGGTGCCGCAGAGGGCGCAGTCCCACGACCACTGGTCCTGCTCACAGTAGGTGTTGTAGTAGGCCCAGCAATTCTCGCATCGCGGCAGCAGCTCGCCGCCGGATCCGTACACCGGCGCGATGCCGTTCTCGTCCTTGGCGGCGAACGGCGCCACCGTCATGCCCCAGGGAACGCCGCAGGCCTCCTGCTCCGCCGGGTTGCCCGGGAATCGGGTCATCGTCGGGCGCACGGACATTATGGATCCGGATCGCCTACTTGTGGAATCGGGTTGAAGGTAATTTTAGGAGAGGTTTATTCGAGGTTTTTTTATGAGTGAGGTTTCAATTTTCTGTCAAACAAAGTGAACGGAAATGGTTAAACGACCGGACAGCGGGAGACTGCGTAGGAGACGCCAATCAGAAATCGACACGTCGGCTTTTCGTTTTACCGTTGTTGAATTTATACGTGCACCTTTCACTGCTCCCCAGTTAACTGTGACTACGGGGATGGCACTTAGCTTAAAGTTTATTAAATTTAATTTAAACGATTATCATTATATTATACTATGTCCGTCTTCAAAATTCCTTCCTAATTTTCGTTTTTGCGACATCCCTTAATTTTCTTACTATCTATTTATGGCAATCATCTTTCCAACTTTACCCTCAATAATATTATTTATTTACATATTTTTCCATCCTTTGTCAACCACTATTTCTCTTTTTTACCCTCAACAACCTATTTATTTATACATTTTATCACCTATGATCCATCACTAACTAATTTAATATTACATTAATATGGAACCTTATTCCATTCACAATAAAACCCTCATTCAAGATTCCAGAAATGAATTTTGGGGATGGAGGGAGTATATACTATGAAATGATTTTTTAAATTTTCAAGATAATATTGGTTTTTTACTGAATTAAAAATAGCTATAATTATATATACACTGTACATGATTTTATTTTTCTAAAACAAGAAATCCCCATTAATGTAAAAGAACGTAAAGAGCACAACATCCATTCCCCATCTGCGCCGCCGTAATCTAGGACACTACAGACCACTGAGAGAGTGAAATCATATTCAATTTGGTAATTCACTATTTTCTCACTATGAATACACTAAGAGGGCCAAACACCCTCTAAAGCTATTTGCTTTGCCTTTTGATCTCACTATGAATACATTGATCTTTGTTTTTCACCTTTTTATCTTATTGCTAATGTATAATGAAATGCCTAGGGGTAGAGTGGTTAATGTCTAAGGCCAAAGGTTTCGGGTTCGAAAATCAACCGTGACGCGACCTTTAAAATTTCTGAATTTAATGATCCAAAAAAATAAAAAATAAAATGAAATGCCTATGACTTTAAGGGTCTGGGTAGGGTATTTTCATGACTTTAAGGGTCTCTTTGAATTCGTTTTGTTAATTGTCAATTCATAGAAGTATTTCCGCATTAGTCATATAAATATTTTGGATTGAGATCCAATGTCCCATAATTGGTGTACCACTTTGAATTTTCATGTTATTTTTTTATCTTTTTTTCTTCAATTTCAATTTTGTATGTTTTAATTAAATTTTGTAGTTTTTACCTAGGGTTTATTCCACCCAATTAGGGTATATAATTATGTTTCATCATTTAATTTCATTTTTATTAGTTATTAGAGTTGATAAATCTAAAGTTAAGGTATATGATTTTTAAAATTTCATTTTTTTTAAGTAAAAGTTATATATGATGTATAATATTATAATAAATTTTACTTTTATAAAAATATTAGAATAATAGATATAATAGTGGGACAAGGTGGCACATAAAATTATAGGACACTTGATCTCATCCCATGTGTTTTATGCTTGTCTGGCTAAAATCTCCTTATATTGCCGATAATTAAAAGGTTATCATCTTTTTTCATCAACTGTCTGTGAAGTAAGCTTCATTGTAAAATATTTTTCCATATTAGTATTGTCTTGCTGGCAGTGTTTCTTACTAATTTCTTCACCTTGTTTTACAGACCTTCTTTGATTCTGAAATTAGAAAATGAAAATTAAGAAATGCTACTTCCCTTTATTTGTGTCTTCTGGTGTCCTACGAAAAGAGGACCATATGGAGGGTTTTGCTCCAGAGGTGAGATTACTTTGCTTTTTGGCTTTGAACTTTCCAATTGTATTGCCATCTGCCTAAGTCAGAAGTAATTTCCTTTATTATATGTATCATGGCTTGCTTATTTTATTAGTTTAAATTTGCAATTTCCTCTTTAAATTTGTACCCGTTTCATGCTTTTGAAATGCTTAACTTTATCACTTATCTGTGTAAGCTCCTTATGGGGTGTTGGTCAGGGGAGGATTCCGGTGATTTTGATAGGATTCTTACTTGCAGATGTTGTTTTAGTGCTTCGAAACAGTTCAGATGCAATTTAGGATTTGGTGGAATTTGGCTGGAAGCCTAGAACATCTTTAGCTTTCGGCAATCCAGACAAAGTAAAACAATTAATTGATTTGTTGATGGAAGATGTTCACTTATTTTGTCAAATTTTTTAGGCAATTTCGTGCCGAATCACTAAATTACTAAATAATCAGCTCAATTGCACAATTCCAATCATGATTTGCACATACAAATCATTTTTTTCCCAACCACGATTTGCATGTTCAAATCCAATTTTTTTTTCTTCAAGGTTCCAAATACAATCTCATTATCAATCCGTGTTGGACATAGCAATGTCTTGCATTACCTTTTCACAATTTGCCATTGTAGAACTGTACTTGATGTTGCCTTCCTCATTGGATGCCAGTGGTTTGAGGATTTTTTTTCTTAAATGCTTGAACTGATTATATATGTTTGTATGACTAGCACGTCTTCAAATGTCTGTTATTTTCTTTGGACCTGTAGACTTGCCTCTTCTTTGTAATTTTGTTTTATCTTCAACAGGTAGCATGGGGGACAAAGTCGGGAGAGTCTGAACTGGAGATGCCCATTGCAATTAGGCCAACTAATGAAACTGTCATGTATCCCTATTTCTCCAAGTCGATTAGGGGACACCGCGACTTGCCTCTGAGACTTAACCAGTGGTGTAATGTTGTCAGATGGGAATTCAGTAATCCCACTCCATTCATCAGGTGCTTATAGAGTTCTGGTCTTTTTGTTTTTCAGTAACCTGGGTCATCAATTCTGTAATCCCACTCCATTGCCTCTGTGATGGTTTTTGGAGAAAGCAGTACAATTGTCCTTGATCAGTTTATTTTGGTTTTGAATCTAGTGTTCTTTAATATCTGATATCAGGATTTTCTTACTTTAGGCCTGTCACCATGCTGGGATATTGATATAACTTTCCTATTCTTATCTTTGATGGGACTAAAGGTCAGAACTTATTGAGATTGACCTTTTCCTCTTATTGTTCAATTTTGTAAAATTTACAGGAGTAGAGGGTTCCTTTGGCAGGAAGGACATACCGCTTTTGCAACCAAGCAGGAGGCAGACGCTGAGGTACTTCAATAAGTTTCAGAATTGTCAGTCAATTGTGAAATTAACTTAGCTCCAGTGGCTATTGTTTGCTTTTAGCTTGATACACAGCACCATGTTTTCTATTTAACATGTAGAAAATCGTTATATCATTATGTGTCCACTCCTATTTTACTTGTTCGAGTGCCACTATTTGTTCATTGAGTTATGGAAGAAGTATGCTTTGGGAATTATGACATGAAGAATCTTGATTAGATTGCATTTGCCATCATGATAGGTTGCTGCTTGCTGTTACTTTGAGAAATGGCTTGTGAAAGATTAAGTAAACCATTGACATAAGGACTAAGATACACTGGTGAAAGCCTCATCACCCATGTTCTCTTTTTCCAGCTTTCAGTTTATGTAAATTGTTAGGTAACAATAGCATGTTCCCTAGGATGATTAATCTGCAGTATCAGTATGTTTATGTCTGGAAACTGATGAAGATTTGATAGTTCTTTGCATTGCTATCGATCTTCATAGTTTGAATGAATAATTGCTTCAGTAATCAGTTGATGGTTCTGTGATCTTTAAAGGAAATCTTGGATGAATTGCTTGAATTATTTTTTCTCGAGACTTCCATGACGGCTACTTTGTTGACCATTGGGTTTATTTGATTGGTTCACGATTTTCCTTTCTGTTGTCACTTCTCAAAAAAATAATTCCTCTGTTGGCTCTTATTGCTAGTGCTTGTTTCTATTTTAGCATAATTGTGGGTAATTCATTTTCATATAAAGAGCACTTTCTTGCTTCACTGTGTTCTTCAGATGCTTGACATTCTAGAACTGTATAAGTGAATATATGAAGAATTTTAGGCTATTCCTGTTATCAAGGGCAAAACGAGTGAACACGAGAAGTTTGCTGGTGGACTTTATACTACTACTTTGGAGGTTCTAATTAGGAACGTCAATTGGTGAGTTTTACCGGACCTGAACCAATAAATAAGTATATGGAACCGACTCGTTAGATATCGGATCCGGATCAGATTCGGATCATCAATTATGAGTCTGAAACGGTCCGGATCTGAATAAGTCCAGAACAGAACTAGAACTGAAACCGTTGTTTTAGAATTTAATGGACTATGAGTGATTCTGAATCATTATGGATAAAACCGACTCATTGATAAACCTACTTAAATTTAGGCTTATCAATAGACGGGTTTTACTCAAATCAGATTCAATAAATAAGTATCGATTGAACCGGAACAGAACGAACCATCAAACTATGGGTCTAAACGGTCCGGATCTAAAACGGATCTGAAACCAGAACCGCTGTTTTAAAATTTAATGGACTATGAACGGTTCCGAATCGGTCTGAGTAAAACACACCTATTGACATCCCTAATTCCAATTATGATCAGAATTTATATTTCCCAGATGCTACTGCTAAGTTTTGCAGGAAACTTTGTTCGCTTTCTCTAAGGCCAAGTTTGTTGGTGCAATTGGTAATCAGTCCAAGTTCAGTACACTAATCCGTAAATCTAAAAATTCATATCACGTCGTTGCCTATAAAGATTCAAAAACCTCGATGAGTAAATCAGATGTTGGTACCAAAAACTGCTGCTACACGTATTATCTTTGGTAAGCTTTCTTCGTGGTGCAGGAGGTGAAGAAGGATGTGCAGGCGCGTACAAAAGGAGCAATGGGTGCAGCCAAGTCGCTGTGTTCCCAGTTTGATCGGCCTGGACTCCCTGAAGGTACGTTGTGCTTCTCCTCAGGAAAGCCAGCTTAGAAATAGACGTAGTGGGGCAGAAGTTATTGATCATTATTTGTTTGAAATCCTCACCACGCACCAATCAGGTAATCAAGGCCCTACTCATTATTTGATATATAGAAAATGTGTTATCCTATCCAGTAAGTCATACAACGAATTATTAATAGAGTGACATTTACATAATCTTCTTTGTCTACCCACTTTTCTTTTTTATTGCTTCGGGTCGATATTGGTGTTCCACTGCATATTTATAGTAAAATATGAGCCCAATAGAATTTGTTGAGTCTCTCATTCAGACATCGAGCATATTTGGGTAGGTAGATATATATCGTCTCTTGTACATTGTACTTATGTGATGAGATTTCGTGTGCTTTTGCATAGATAGATATTGATTTCTGGTGCCTAACATCGAGCATGCATGTTTCATTCATATATTATAACTACTTATGGTAGTTTAACAACTCGTATATATATATAATATACATATAACCTAATCCAAGAAAGCTCACGAACAGCTAATATGATTCTACTCATGAAGCAAATAAGAAAAGAAAATGGACGTGTAAAAGGAATCTGAACTAAATAAGTATAAATTGGCATCATCACGAAATCGAATAAATTATACAACTCTATTGTGGCAAAATTGTCTATCAAAATGACAAGTATGATATCTATTCTATGTTTATATGGATGAATTTCCTATTCGATCTAAAAGTATGTATATCCCTATCTAAAATGTCCCACTTTGCATTACATGAACGTTGTCGTGCATAAGCACCTTTGCAGCATCATCTGCATAAAAAAATCATTCATGTCAAGATTCGACACGGACCAATCTCGTATTCAGAGTGGGCCACAAGCCTTGTGGTTTATCGGTATTCCTTACTTTGATATGCCTCAATTCCGCCACCCCAAACTCAAAGAAAAAAGAAAAGACACCTACCACAAACCACTATCTTGATAACTTAGTTCTGTTTCAACGATTAAAGTGGACAGCCTACCAAACAAATCACAGCTTTCACGCACCTTAAGCCGTTGTCAAAAAAGCTACCGGTAAAGATCAACGAGCGATGATGGAGACGCATTCAAACGGACGCCGTCTTTTGTTGTATTGTCAATAAAAGTCAAATACAGGTTTATGCAGAATGTTATGTCTTATCTTATCCTATGTGATCCCTGATGTAATACCAGTTACCACTGAAAACGACTAATTTATGGCTCCATAAAGTTGAAAGCCGCCAAGACAGGATTATTTGCTTGGAAGCAAAAAACTTCAACAGTTGTCGATCGGCATACCGTGTTTGAAAATTGAAGAAGATATTGGAAAGGTGAAACGCGAAGTATGTGTAAAACCGTTTTAGCATGTAGGCGCCTAGGAAGAGACAAAGAGGAAATAGAATACTAAATAATAGATTCATCAAACTAATCATATACTTTTCTACAACTTGGACTGTGATGGAAGCCAAACTGGGATGGTTCATGTGGATTTATTGCAAGTGGCAGAGGTTGGAATCCTAAACAATGTAAACAACCTTTGTTTTTTTCAAATGAGATTTCTCTATACCTCGAATGTTTTCCCTCTAAAAGAAATGGTCTAATCTTGAGAAAAATAACGTTGTCTGTAATCTTCATTTGCCTCTTCTGCTACAACCAACATATAAATAACAACACAGGAAGGAGACGGCTGATGAAGATGACAACCTGAAAATAGCAAACAAAACCATATTAGCCAAACGAAAAGAGCACGGCAAAAACTGCGTAAAAAATCTATCATTTCCTTACATTTCTCCCCGAACTGGAGTAATCCATGCGCGGAAGAATACCCTGCAGCCCAATGTTGTAAACAGGAGAGCCATCAGGATAATACAACCCGTAGTTCCTCTCAGAAACTGGCCCCGGCTTCATATTCTCATTAAAAAGCGCGAAAAAGAAGATATCAATCGGCACCAACGGCTTCGCCGGAGTCCCTTGCCTCTGCTCTATCCTACTCAGCAGATTCCCATTATACAACCTAGCATTCTCCGGCGTCGCCCCAACCTCATTCGGATCACCCTTCGAAGGCCACCCTGTCTCCGAAACCTTCACCTGAATATCGGTGTGCCCTAAGGCTTTGATAGCCGAGTAAACAGCGTCAATCTGCGCGTAAAGCATGTTATCATAGTGCAAGTTGGTGTTGGAGTCGATCATGCCAGGGTTGGGCTGGAACAACACGTAGTCGAGCGACACCTGGCCGTTGCTGTCCTTGTAGGCGAAGAAGGGGTAAACATTGATGAGGAAAGGGGAATTGGTCTGCTTGTGGAAGTTGAGAATCCCCTGCATATACTCGATGAGGTCGGGGCGGAAGGCGCCGGCGGAGGGCGGGAAGGAGTTGCTGAGGATGTTGAAGGAGTGGGCGGTGGTGACGTAGATGTCCTTGGTGAGGCCGAGGTTGCGGAGGGCGGCGGCGACAGTCTGCATTGCAGGGAGGAGGTAGGACTTGAGCTGCGTGTCGTTTCCCATGAGGACCTCGTTGCCGACGGTGATGCACGTGATTTTGGTCTGGGAGATGTAGGGCTGCACGTGCTGCTGGATCCAGGATTGGGCTTGGATTGGGTCGGTCACGCTCTGGAGGTGCTCGTTGCCTAATCCGATGACGAATTCGACGCCGGAGTTGGCGAAGGCGGAGAGGACGATCGGATCGGCATCGTAGAGCTTCACACGCGTGATGTTGAGGGATCCGAGGAGGTACGCCACGCGCGACGCCGACGGCAGGTTGTTTGCAATCTGGCCATAGTTGATCCCTACTCCCAGGCTCTCGCTCTTCATCCATGAATCTGCAAATACATAGATATTAATATATTTGAAAAGCAAAAGGGGACATAGCAGAGTAACTAACTACATGGCAATTGTCTTTCGAGAATATGTGAACTCACACTTTATCAAGAAATTGGAAAGGGGAAAAGTTGATTTGAAAGATTTGGAAATGGAAGAGACGGAATTGAAAAGGAGTAGAGGAAGAAGAAGAACCTGAAAAGATGAGGAAGAGGAGGAGGAGAGGGATGGCCATTGCAAGTTGCCAACTCTAAATCTCAGCACTGCTTTATCGCTTCATTTTGTATCTATATATATGTAGGGCACACGTTTTTGTGCATTTAAATATACGGGTACAGTTACAAAAACCTGCCTGCAAATCTCTCTCTGGCATAGCAGCATTTGGAATGGTAGAAGGAAGGTGCCATTGTATTTTCTTGGAGCATAATTTCCATTTTACAGTTGCGTATTTCCACGTAGAGGTGTAATCTGATTGCTTTGTCTTTTCAGTTGTCACCTTTTATCTAAAATGAAACTACACTAAAACCAGGCTTCACGTCTACGTAAGTTTGGGAAAGTAATTAACCGACAAACTGTTGGGTTGCCAAAAATATCCTCAGCCCCACGAGATATCTCAAACGTATTTTCATAGAAAAGGAGAGAAAAGAAAATCCAACAAAATAAATTCCTCTTATCTCTACTCTCCGGATAATTTTTATGCTTTTCTCCAACAGTTGCAGAAGGCTCAAATTCTTTATTTTTGGAATCCCAAAACCGATCTTCTCTTTCCTTCCTCGGCAAACCGCGACCGCCGTCGACTTCTATAGACGCCGACCTCAGCTCGCCGCCACCAGACCGCCGTCGTGTTTAGCAGCAAGGCACAGTGGTCGCCTGCGCCGCCGTGGCCGTCCTCCGAAAATCTCGCGATACAGTTCCTTGCACCGTCAAAGACTACCATTCTTCCAGGGAAAACACGTGGGCGAGCTACAAAGCTGCCGCACCTGATGGTACTTGGGCGCTGCCTCGTGCGCTTCTTGAGGCAAATAAAGCAGTGCACAGTTTGTCTGAGTTTGCTAGTTCCATTCAAAGTGCATGTAAAGTGTGGATTATTCATCTTGACTTGTAGATATTATACATTCGGTTGATTTAGTAAGAAACTTATCTTTTCTTAAATTTAATCGGAATGAGATGGGATTTCTCCATAATTGTTGATGTTATTTTCGCGGGCAAGACGACGGAGAATGGAGTTAGCCGGAAATTTTTGAAGAAGAAGAGGGTGTAGCGACGGGTTGGGTGGATTTTTTTTTTCTCTTTCCTTGAATTTCATGAAAAAAATATATTTGGAAAATGTTTTTAATATCTTTTCCAAATAAGCTATTAAACTACACCTTCCCGGTGATGTATAATCTCCACAGTTTTTGTTAGTTAATTCGAGTAGAAATACCATTTGTGAAATCCGATTACCATCTATATTTTCTAGCACTGAAAAAGGGTTCGAGAAAAAAAAATGACTTCTAATTCATAAGCGTATGAAATTATGATTGTCTATTTATAAGAATAAAATTGACACTGAACCCCAAAATTGAGATAAAACTATGTCATCTAAAGTAGTTATCGAAAATTGAAGTATAATCTCTCCGATCCCAAACACCATTATCGTCTCACATGTTATGGAGCCTGAATGGATTGTATGTTCAAACACGATTTTGGTGATCTAACTTTTGATTTATGTTTTTAGGTCCAGACGGAACCTAATGGGCTAAGGGTTAGGGTTAGATTATTCTCTATTTAATAGTCGTTTTTCAATATAATCTGTATCTGAAACATATATTGAAATCCCTGACTTGACATCGCCCTCAATTGTAGTCGCAAGACGAACGAACTGAGTAAACAATTCTTGTGTTTTTTTTTTCTATCGTGTTTGTGATGTGCGTTTTTCGCAACATCACACTCTTGCAAATAAATTTACATCTAATTATTGGTACAATCACGCTGAACCACTTTAAACTGTATATATATTTCATAATAAAAATATACCTAAAAGAGTATCAATCTTTTGAGTGTGTAATTATGGAGGTAGGTCGTACTAGTAACAAGTAGGACAAGATCAATAGATTTAAGGTAGCTCTCAACTCTTAATTTGACAAATAAAAGAAGTTGATTATTAATGTAAGAAATAAATGATGGATGCTTTTCACCTAAGAAACTTGGACATAATGCATGGCACATAACAACATCAAGTCATTAATTTATTTTCATTTTTATTTGTCATTTTCCCTGAGACCACTTTGATGTTGAGTCGGGGGATGCGAATATAGTGGCCCTAAAATACCTTGCGCTCGTCATCACTCCATTATAACCACTTGCTCGAAAAATGGATTCATTTTCTCTCATCACTCCATAACAACCAGTTGCCTATAAAATGCTATAACATTTGGATCAGATCTCCTGCACTGTGCTTGTAATATATTCATTGTAATATGTGTTCAATTAATGAGGAGGGGGAGCTCAATTTATATTTATATTTATTATAATTGTTATTTTCTCTATATGCATTTTTTTCAATGAATGTTGAATAAATTAACTCGGATCTATAATAGTGTTGGTGAGATTCAAATATAAGATATTTGACATCGTGAATATTGATTATTCACTCAATCACTAGACCATCGTAATACATAAGGAACTACTAGAAATCGGAATTAATTTGTACATTCTTCTCTTTTTTCTCGAAATAGTTCATGACAATAATTTTATTATTATTAACCACAATCAACTTTTGCTAGAAAATTATATAGGTAGTGCATGTCTTAAAGATAAATATAATAGACGAGAGAGGACTCGATATTGATTACACATTAAAAAGGTGTTTGACTGAGCTTATAAGCTATAAGCTGTTTTTCAAGAAACAGTTTATAAGCTGTTTTGAGGAGCTTATAAACTCAGCCAAACACCCTCTAAGTCTTTCCCGTCAACTAGATATCTCTCTACGTCAATTTTTCATTAACTTTTCTAAAACTGAACGAAAAAACAGTTTTTTTTTCTATAACTCCTAGTGAAAATAGTGTCTAAAAAATATTAAAGTTCAATATCATGCTCTATCTATAAAATTCACTCATATTATAGTAAATATAGGGAATATTCGCAATAAAATACATGAATTTCGATAATTTTTAGTTTTACACCGAATGTTAAATTAAGCCATGGATATATATATATATATATATATATATATATATATATATATATATATATATGAAAATTTGAATTTTGGCAATTACAACAAGACTCACATTATCGACCAATAAAAAATAGAGAGGGAAGATGTCTATGTAGATGTATGTATGTGTGTGATGTTCACATATTTTCGATCTTACACCACATCAATTTTAATTGATCCAAAATAAATTTATATTTAAAAACAATTACACTCGGAAAAAACATTAACAATAACGATTTGTATTACCTAAGCCTAAATTATTACAAATTTGTATTTCAGATGGATCGTTTAAATTCAGTACAAATAACAATTTTCTATTAAATGGACTGTCATCAGCCAATTAAATTAGCCCTTTAGTTTAATTCACCATTCCATATGAGTAGTCTGTAGCAACAAAAAATAATAATCAGAAAAAGATAAAAGTACAAATTAAAAAGCAATAAAAAATGGAGACGTAATAAATAGGTGTGCACGTGTATTGAATGCGGAAGCCGATCTTAATCGGGTCGCGATAACTGGCAAAGGTCGGTGGACGCGTCACGCACTTTTATGCTACGTTATCTTCACCTGTGGAAAGACATCTCTACCCATACCTTTCTGTTGTGGGACCCAATCGTTATTAATCTTGTCCTAAACAACGTCAGCAGCGTCCGATTAAATTATAGGGGCAGCAACTTAAATGTCCAATTGTGAAGAAAAGTGTACCATCAATATCCATTTGAAAATTTTGCTACCACACATACCCATTTCATTTATTTATTTTAGTTTTTCTGCAAAAAGGATGTTGATGTGATGGATGGTCTTTTTCATTACAATCTGTGCACATTCAAACAAAATAGTGCAGATATTTTTTAATTGAAAATTTGGTTGGCATTTAACTTCTTTACGGGTTCTTTATTAAAACAAAAATCTGCACCTTCTTGCAAATTTTCTCTCAAAAATTTCGCTTCCCTTCTGTAAAAAATTTCAAAATTTTTAGAAGTTTGGCTTCCTAAATTAAAAATGGCTTTCATACGTAATTCCGTGAATTGAAGAACAACCCATTCCGTTCACAGGCGTGAAGAACAACTGAATCATTCGGAGGTAATTCTCTAATTTTCGGCCGAAACAACGAATTGTTTCAATATATACATATTAATCGTTGTTTCGGTCGAATAAAGCTTGTTTCCGGTCGAGAAGGCTTCTCCCGGTCGTGGGAGAAGCCTCGTCGACCGAAACAAGCTTTATTCGACCGAAACAAAGAATTGTTTCAATATATACATACTAATCGTTGTTTCCGGTCGAATAAAGCTTGTTTTCGGTCGACGAAGGCTTCTCTCCGGTCGACCGGAAACAACGATTAGTATGATTTATGTTTCCGGTCAATGATTAATTAATTTATTTATGTTTTCGGTCAAAAATTTATGTTTCCGGTCAATGATTTATGTTTCCGGTCAAAAATTTATGTTTCCGGTCAATGATTAATTAATTTATTTATGTTTCCGATCAAAAATTTATGTTTCCGGTCAATGATTTATGTTTTCGGTCAATGATTAATTAATTTATTTATGTTTCCGGTCAAAAATTTATGTTTTCGGTCAATGATTTATGTTTTCGATCAAAAATTTATGTTTCCGGTCAATGATTTATGTTTCCGATCAAAAATTTATGTTTCCGGTCAATGATTAATTAATTTATTTATGTTTCCGATCAAAAATTTATGTTTCCGGTCAACCCTTTGATGTTTCCGGTCGACCGGAGACAAGAAGTAATAATTATTATTAATTAATTTATTTATGTTTTCGGTCAAAAATTTATGTTTCCGGTCAATGATTAATTAATTTATTTATGTTTCCGTCAAAATTTAATTAATTTAATAAAACTCATAAACATATTAAATTCCATCCATTGATTTATGTTTCGGTCAAGAAAAATTAATTAAATTTTGACCGAAACATATTAAATGAATTGAGATTTACGAAACATATCATTTCCGAATCATGCGACCGAAAACATATTAAATAAATGAATGGAGATTGACGGAAACATATTAAATGAATGGAGATTATTTGAAACATATTAAATAAATGAATGGAAACATATTAAATTCCATTTCCGGAATCATGCGACCGGAATTAAACATGTCATTCATTTATATTTTCGGTCAAAATTTAATTAATTTTCGTTGACTAAATGAATGGATGGAATTTAATATATTTAGGAGTTTTATTAGTACCATTCATTTCGCAATCATTTCTTGATTCTGAGGTTGTTAACAAACAAAAATATTACTGTTTTGTCAGTGCATGTCACAATTCAAATCGAAACTAACGGAGGCTGTAGATATATATTAAAAAAGCAAATGGGTATATAATGTATCAATTTTTCAAAATGGTTATGTTACATACACTTTTACAAAAGTGTGTACTTGTATATATTTCGCCTAAATTATATGGGCCCGGCCCAAGATAGGCATTTTACATTAGTTATACATAAAGGATTTTTTAAGCTTACTGATAAAGACTACCTGGATGATTAACCGTTATAAAAGTAATGTTATGCACCCATAAAGAAATTAATTCATTTTACTCCCTCGGTCCATCAAAATCGTTCATTGATTTTGATGGCACGAATTTTAATAAATTATAATGAGTGTAAAGTAAGTGAATATAAAAAGATGTGTCATTGAGATAATAAATTAATATAATAATAGATTGTGAGTGTAAAAATGTGGGCCATATGCGTTTTTTTGTAAATAAGTAGATATGTTTAAGATAAAAATGTAAAATTGATGTTTCCAAAAAAGAAAAGTGAATATTTTTTGTGGACGAATCAAAATAGAATTAAATGCACGAATTTAGTGGACGGATGGAGTAATTTTCTACTTTCGAGTGTTTCCATAATAATTGAAAATATATCAAAAAAAAAGACTTGAAAAGTATAAGAAATTATATAAATAAATTATTAGACTTGTAGACTTGTAGTACAGTTTTACTTGTTAGATGCAATACTAGCTTATTCATGATGCTCTTTCAAAATTTCTGGAAGATGAAACATACAATTTAATTTAAATACTTTGTGATCTAAGAGATGCAAACAAAAAAATGGAATCTATGATATTCCATAAGTAGCTTATTCACCCCCTAAAGATTTTTCTTATAGAATCAAACTTCAAAAGTAGATGTGCAATAGTAGGGATGGCAATGGACCAGATCAGGACCGGATCTGGCTAGGTCCAAATCCAGATTCGTAATTTTTTGTTTGGGTCCGGATCCGGTCTAGATCCATTGGATCAAAAAATTAGATCCGCACCGGATCCATAAGATTCACAGGTCCGAGTGCATTGGATTTGTATCTTGAAAGCGGTTTGGTTGAGCTTGTATACAATGTTTCTCGTTACCACTATTACAATCTCTATCTCGAATTGAATACTTGATTGCATATATCGTGTCCCTTATCTCATATATAAGTTAGATCATACGATGTGTAGAAGATCACGAAGTCGTATGATTGGTCAAGCTCAATGAGATATAAAAGTTTCACGGTGAGACAACTTAAGGATGAGTTGTCGGTTTGAGGTGCGATATAGATAGAAGTGACTTGACTTAGTTGCTTGTCTATCTTGATGCGTCTCGACGTATTGAAGGATCACGATGAGATGTGTTCTTCTATCGACCGTCGTGAAGAACCAAGATCTCGGTGACTTACGATGATCTAAACCTCGATAAGGTATTAGGTGAGTATGAGTTCTTGACCATCACTTTGACTTGTTATGGGTGAGGTTATATGTTCTAACCCAAGATTCTCGCGATCTTGGGTGGTGGCGATCTTGTATGTCACGCTAGTTATCTGTGTCGAGTCACCGTATCCGTTTAGGATGATGGACGTCCCTTAAGGAGCTCAAAGGTTTATTGTACTAAACCATGCGAGGTTGAGTTAGCTCAAGTACAATAATAAGGTTGAGTGGTACTACTTAGAAATGAAGTTATTAATTATTTTAAGCGATCGAATCTATAAATAATTAATGGACGTTCGATATCTTAAATACGAGGGATTCGTAATGTCTAAGTGCAAGCCCGACTCAACTTCGGTAATAAAGGGTAAGTCGACATTCTTTCTCTAGTGGCATGATCGAATGTTTATAAATTAATTTATGTTACGGTGAACATAAGATAATTAATTTATTTGAGGCCCATCTTTATTCCTGCATTTGATCCTGGTTTGGCCCATCCAGCCATTTAGCACAAGAAAATCGGCGCCCCTATAGCTCTCAAAGGATATATTTTATTCTTTTTATCCTATAAGGATATTATTATATTTATGAGATATGCATGGATCCTTTCCTTATGGGATTATGGTAATGCATTATAAATATAAGGTAAGAGATAAAGTCTAGGTTAATCCTCATTATTACACAAGCAAATTTTCGGCCATCTCATTCTCAAGAGAGAAAATCTCGAAAATTGTGTGGAGAGTATTGGGTGATTTTCCAAGCATTCTCCATAGATCGTCCCTCACCGACGTTGGAGATTGGGCGATCGGGATACTGATCCGAAGGTCATTGCACGAGTCTCGACCGTTCGATCCGTTCATCCCGTTCGATCCACCTCGGCGGATCCAAAGGTAAACACGAGAAAACCTCTACGTGTTGCAATTAATTATATACTAGGAATATAATCAATGTATGGTGAATTAAACACCCAAGATAGATCCTCGGGCGAGGGCTTAACATATGTTTTCCTACATTGGTATCGAGCACGGGATCGAATCTTGGCTCTGTTGGATTAATTCACGTTTGATTATTACGTGCGCTTTATTAATTGTGTATCGCTGCGTTCATCGTGGCTCGTTTATTATTTTGTTGGGTTTTGTTTTACACCACGAGAAAATCCGTGGTTAGATTAGATTTATTACGTAAATCTTATACGTAAAAAGAACGAAGACGAAAGAACGAAGAACGAAACGACGGAAAAACAGTCTCTCGGCGGTCCACAGGCGGTATCTCACAGCGAGCCTCGCGGTCGCGAGGGCGATCTCGAGGCGCGGGCGGCGGGCGTCGCGTCGCAAGACGAGATCCTGGCGCCACGCAGCGGCGGAGTGGTCGCGGATTGGCCGCAAGCAAAGCGAGCGAGCGAGCTAGCGGGCGACGGCGCGCGTTCGTCTTGCGAAACCCGGCGCTGCGCACTTCATGATCGCGAAGTTTCGACGTGGCGGCGACATCTCGGCGGATGTTCGGCGCTCGGGCGTGGCAGCCGCAGCGTGCTCGACGGTCGCGGTCGCATTAGCGACAGCGGTAGCCCGCGAGAACACGCGGGCAGGCGGCACGCAAAGGCTGGTGTTGGATTTTTGCCCAGCGGCCCGGCCAGATTGGGCCGACCCGCCCGAACCGTTTTCAGCCAACCAGATTTTCCGGTCCGTGCCCGTGCACTCGAGGCCCATTTGTTGAATCCGGTCCGTGCGCGCACGCGAGGCGTTTCAAGTTTAATTGCACTTTGTAAATCTATGTAATAGATTAGATTTAAATGTGCGGGTTTCACGATTGGGCGCGATGAGCGTTTTATTTTATTTTATCGTTCATATGCATGTCGTGGATGTTTAAATTATGCGATAGCATGTTATGTATGTTTATATTACGTTGACAAACCTTTAAGTGTTTTACGTAATTGGACGCGCATAGTTAGCATGCTAGGTTTATCGCGTTTTCAAGCATATTTTAGAATTCTGCGAGCTTGTTTTACATGTTGAGTTCTATAGACAAGCATGCTAGGATTACGTGATCTGCATGGACAAACCTTTTGAACAAAAAGACTAAGCAAGCAACCCGACAAATTATTTTTTGAAATAAAATGTCAAGACCTCCACTTTTGATCTCTAAACAAAGTGAGACGCCTTGTGAGTGGCGATCCACAGCGTGGCTTGCTTGCCTTGTTTATCATAAGTTTGTTAGATGAGATTTCTAAATAAAACATTTTAAATCTATTGAGAAGTGGGAGTTTCATGTGGCGCCCACACGCGTGGCTTGCATGTGCGATTTTCATAAGTTCTCTAGAGATAGATATAAAATGAGATAACAAAAGAGTTTGAATTGGGCGGTATGGTCCGAGTGAGTATGCCAATTCTAAGAATTCATTTCTGTTGTTAAAATTGTGGTCATTGCTTAGACATCACCTCAGTACAACTTCCGCGAAGTCCCTTCTTGCGATAGTGATGTGGTCTAGTAAGGTCCAATCGTTAATTTCATTTGTCATAAGGATAAGTTGACATGGATTTAAATTAAACGACTAAAGGTATATTTTAGTGCAGTCGGGGGTTCATGTGTGGCGTCCACACGCGTGGCTTGCATGTGGGATTCCTTGGCGATTGGAGGTTTCAATTAATATTGTTTTATCAAAGGTTACAATATTATTGTTACGAATTATATGCGATCGTATGCTTATGTGTTTACATTATCGTTTCGAGATATGTCTCTTCGCCGATTATCAATATGCTCGCACAAAATCCGTTATCCGGTCCAAATTTTATCGAGTGAAAGCGAAACATGGAATATGTTCTTATCATTGAAGAACACATGTTTGTTCTCACTACTCCTAAACCCGATGCCCTATCGACGCATCGACTAATGAGCGCGAGAGTCAGCGGACTTGAATAAGTCGAACAATATGGCTAAATGCTATATGATGACTACTATGTCTAAAGGCTTGCAAGCTGCGCATCGATCGATGGTAGACGCGACTGATATTTGGTCAAGTCTCGAGAGTAAGTTTGGGCAGTCGGATCGGACAGTCCGCTTCCACACAATGAGAGAAATTTTGGCGTGTAAGATGGAAGAAGGAAGTTCGGTCCATGAACATGTCTCCCACATGACTCATCTCATGGATAGTCTTGATCAGTTGGGAGGAGGTATTGACGGCGAAGCCAAGGTCGATATCATCCTCAATACAACGCCCAAGTCTTTTGAGAACTTTCAGAATGCGATCATGAGCAAGACCGAGTTTACACTTAGTCAGTTGCTTAATGATCTCGTGGCTGCGGAAGGAGTTATGGGAAAAGGAGCACATGCTCTTGCTAGCACATCTAAGGGCCCAAAATTTTCGTTGCAAAATGGAAATAGAAAAAGGGGTACCAAAGGTGGAAGAGGCAAGGCAAATAGTGGGAGTAATGGGAACAAGAACATGGTTGCCACCGGAGGCTTGAAGAAGCCAAATGAGAAGGGCAAGTGCTTCAAGTGCGGTAAGACGGGCATTGGAAGGCCAAGTTCCCTATGCTCGAGGCTCAAGTGCGCCGTTTGCTTTAATGTGAAACATGTTTAGCGACTTGTTCTACCCATTCTTGGGTAGTAGATCTGGTATAGCGATCATGTTTGTTACACTTGCGGGGTTCCTGCGGACAAGGAGTGTTTGATGGCGAGATAACGATCTCCATGGGCAACGGCGAAAGTCGAGGCCGTTGCAGTTGGAGATGTTACTTTATGTTTTGAGAAAACAGTTTAGTTTGAAAGGCGTTTTATATGTGCGGATTTTCGGTGGAACCTTGTTCTGTTTGAAATTATTTACTCATGGATATTTCGTTATTTTTGATAGTGGTGTTTCTATCATAAGAAATGACGAGTTATCTGTGTTGTACGTTATATAATTCGCTTTATACTATTTCGCAAACATAATACCTATAACTATGTTGCATCTTCATCAAACCCTAAAAAGAAAGTTTTCTTCGCAAGATGACTCTACTTTTCTCTGGCATCTTAGATTAGGTCACATCAATCTAAATAGGATCCAAAGACGGCTAAGAATGGGCGTTGGGTAATCTCACGGTTACTCGTTCCCGATCTGCGAATCACTGTATAGAAGGTAAGATGTCGACGGATCCTTCAAAGCGAAGGGTTATAGAGCCAAAGAAATGTTGGAGTTAGTCCATTCGACTGTGTGGACCGATGTCCACACAAGCTCGTGGAGAATACAGTATTTTGTCACTTTCATTGACGATTACTCAAGTGCGGATACATATACCGCTTCACCGCAAGTCCGAATGCTTTGAGAAATTCAAAGAGTTTAAGGCGGAAGTGGAGACGAAGCTAGGTAAGAGTATCAAGTCATCTGCGGTGCGATCGCGGTGGCGAATACCTCGAGAACGAGTTTATGGACTATCTAGTGAAGTGTGAGATTACATCCCAACAAGACTTCACCGGGCACACCATAGCAAAATGGTGTGTCGAGCGAAAAATAGGACTCTTTTGAAATGGTTAGATCAATGATGAGCTATGCAACATTGCCTATTTCGTTCGGGGTATGCCTTAGAGGCGGCATACTTGCTAAATCTAGTACCGTCCAAGTCGATCGAAAAGACCCCTTTCGAGTTGTGGTTTGGTATGAGCCCGCTTTAAGCCACATAAGGATATGGGCGATCCGACACGTCTTTGAACAAGAAAGCGACAAGTTGGAGGCTAGATCCGACGCAAAGCTGTTTATTGGCTATCCTAGAGGAGCGAAGGTGGTTTATTCTATAGTCTAAGGATCGGAAGGTCATTATTAGACTAGTGCCCGATTCTTAGAAGAGGATTATATGAAAATCATAAGTCCAAAGTTGAAATCATTCTTCAAGAAGTAGAAGATGATCGTATTCCACCACCGATTAGGCCAAAGGTGCGAGATGTCGAGTCTAGTGGGAGGATCGACACCGATACTTCAAGAAATTGAAGTGGGTCGAGTTCCACTAGAGATACCGACCGTCTGAGTGGTACCTACCAAACAAGTTGTGCAAAATAGAGAACCACAAGTTTCGCACCCACCGTTGCCATTGTGCTGTAGAACCTCGTCGTAGTGGGAGGGTTGTTCGTCAACCCGAGCGATTTATGTTCGTGGGTGAATCTTGGTTTAGTCCCGTGAAGCGAGCAGACAATAATCGACCCATGGACATACAAGGAGGCGAAACAAGATATTGATGCAAGATCATGGCACACCGCTATGGACTTAGAAATGGAGTCCATAACGGCTATGGATGTATATGAAAGACACCTCTACCGGATGGCGAGGAAGCCATAGGTAGTAAGTGGATATACAAGAGGAAGAGAGATTCGATGGAGAGGTTTCGGCTTTAAAGCCGGGCTTGTGGCGAAGGGTACACTCAGATTGAGGGCATCGATTTCGATGAGACCTTTTCGCTGTAGCAATGCTCAAGTCCATCGAATTCTTCCGCCATAGCAGCCCACTTGAACCTAGAGGTTTGGCAAATGGATGTTAAAACCGCTTTTCTAAGCGGTTACCTTGAGGAAGGTAGAGACATCTATATGCAAAGAACAGAAGGTTATGTGGTAAAGGGTGAAGAGCATCTAGTATGGAAGCTTAAGAAGTCCATTTATGGACTTAAGCAAGCCTCCCGATCATGGAACTTACGCTTTGACGAGGTAGTAAAGTCCTATGGATTTACCCAGTTGCCTAGCGAGAGTTGTGTGTATCGGTTAGATGTCAACGGTGATGTGGTTTTTCTTGCACTTTATGTAGATGACATCCTTCTAGTTGGCAACAACGTGAAGCTGTTATCAGACGTAAAGAGTTGGCTATCCGATCAGTTTCAAATGAAAGACTTAGGAGATGCAGCGTACATTCTTGGGATCAAGGTTTACCGAGATCGCAAGAAGAAAATGTTGAGCTTATCTCAGGCGTCTTACATTGATACTGTGATTACTCGCTTTAGTATGCAGACCGCCAAGAAAGGATTGCTACCTTTCAGACATGGCGTTCATTTATCTAAGACGCAGTCACCTATGACTGCAAAGGAGATAGAGGAAATGAGACAAGTTCCTTACGCTTCCGCCGTAGGAAGTCTCATGTACGCAATGCTATGCACGAGGCCCGATATCTGCTATGCGGTAGGCATAGTAGCTAGATATCAGTCTAACCCTGGACAAGCTCATTGGATTGCGATGAAAGCATATACTCAAGCACCGAAAAGGACTCGAGATTATAGGCTAGTTTACCATGCGATAGTCTAATGCCTTTGGGTTATCTGACTGGATTTCGGTGACCGTGATGAGAAAAAGTCAACCTCGGGCTATGTGTTTACCTTGGGAGGTGGAGCCGTATCCCGGCGGAGTGCAAAGCAGCGATGCATTGCGGACTCTACCATGGAAGCCGAATATGTAGCCGCTTCGGAGGCTTCTAAGGAGGCTGTATGGTTCAAGAACTACCTCATGGATCTAGATGTGGTACTGGTTTGCCCAAGAGTATCATAGTTTCTTGTGATAACTCGGTGCGATGCAAACTCGAAGGAACCACGGACCCACAGGCGACCAAACACATAGAGAGAAAGTACCATGTCATACGAGAAATCGTTAGGCGAGGTGACGTCTTGATAGAAAAGATTGATCTGACGGAAAATCTAGCGGATCCATTCACGAAGAGCTCGCCGCAAAAGTCTACGATGGACACGTTAGAGGACTTGGATTGCGCTTGATGGCACCCACTTAGAAAGGAAACTTTTGTATAAGTGGGAGAAGCAAAGTGATGGTTGTTTGTAATAGCTAGTAGAGACACATTGTATACTAAAAGTTTGCTTTAGTATAAGTGAGAGATTGTTGGATTTGTATCTTGAAAGCGGTTTGGTTGAGCTTGTATACAATGTTTCTGTTACCACTATTACAATCTCCTATCCGAATTGAATACTTGATTGCATATATCCGTGTCCCTTATCTCATATATAAGTTAGATCATACGATTGTGTAGAAGATCACGAAGTACGTATGATTGGTCAAGCTCAATGAGATATAAAAGTTTCACGGTGAGACAACTTAAGGACAAGTTGTCGGTTTAGTCGCAGATAGATAAGAAGTGACTTGACTTAGTTGCTTGTCTATCTTTGATGCGTCTCGGCGTATTGAAGGATCACGATGAGATGTGTTCTTCTATCGACCGTCGTGAAGAACCAAGATCTCGGTGACTTACGATGATCTAAACCTCGATAAGGTATTAGGTGAGTATGAGTTCTTGACCATCACTTTGACTTGTTATGGGTGAGGGTTATATGTTCTAACCCAAGATTCTCCGCATCTTGGGTGGTGGCGATCTTGTATGTCACGCTAGTTATCTCATGTCGAGTCACCGTATCCGTTTAGGATGATGACGTCCCTTAAGGAGCTCAAAGGTTTATTGTACTAAACCGTGCGAGGTTGAGTTAGCTCAAGTACAATAATAAGGTTGAGTGGTACTACTTAAGAAATGAAGTTATTAATTATTTTAAGCGATCGAATGCTATAAATAATTAATGGACGTTCGATATCTTAAATACGGGATTCGTAATGTCTAAGTGCAAGCCCGACTCAACTTGGTAATAAAGGGTAAGTCAAGATTCTTTCTCTAGTGGCATGATCGAATGTTTATAAATTAATTTATGTTCGGTGAACATAAGATAATTAATTTATTTGAGGCCCATCTTTATTCCTTACATTTGATCCCTGGGCTGGCCCATCCAGGCCATTTAGCACAAGAAAATCGGCGCCCCTATAGCTCTCAAAGGATATATTTTATTCTCTTTATCCTATAAGGATATTATTATATTTATGGGATATGCATGGATCATTTCCTTATGGGATTATGGTAATGCATTATAAATATAAGGTAAGAGATAAAGTCTAGGTTAATCCTCATTATTACACAAGCAAATTTTCGGCCATCTCATTCTCAAGAGAGAAAATCTCGAAAATTGTGTGGAGAGTATTGGGTGATTTTCCGAAGCATTCTCCATAGATCGTCCTCACTCGACGTTGGAGATTGGGCAATCGGGATACAGTCCAGAAGGTCATTGCACGAGTCTCGACCGTTCGATCCGTTCATCCCGTTCGATCCACCTCGACAGATCCAAAGGTAAACACGAGAAAACCTCTACGTGTTGCAATTAATTATATAGACGCATGCTAGGAATATAATCAATGTATGATGAATTAAACACCCAAGATAGATCCTCGGGGCGAGGGCTTAACATATGTTTTCCCTACAGGGTCTAGACCCAGATCCATATATTTTCTCTTCTAAAATAAATTCTAAATCAAATATAATTCACAGTAACACCATAATAATAATAATCTAAATACATATAACGCTATAATAATTATTTCAAAATTCTAATCACTACACAAGAAGATGTTAGTTACAAATTTATTTTTGCTTTCATGACGGAAATAATATTGCAATAGTAATAGAAGAAGTAGTACACATATTTTAGCAAATAGACCACTCATATACAAAATAAAAAAATTTAAAGAAATTTTTTAAAAACCTAAATTAAAAAATTTCTAAAAAATTTTTTAAAATTTAAAATTTAAATTAAAAATTTTAAAATTTGTTTTAAAAAAAAATTTTTTAAAATTTAAAATTAAAAATTAAATTTAAAAAAAAATAAATTTATTTTTTTAAAAAAAAAATTTTAAAAAAAAAAAAAAAAAAAAAATTGTTAAATTTAAAAAATTAAATTAAAAATTCTTTAAAAATTTAAATTAAAATTTTAAAAAAAACCCAATTAAAATTTTAAAATTTAATTTTTTTTAAATAAAATTTTTATTTTAAAAATTTTTTAAATTTTTTAAAAATTAATAATTTTTTAAATAAAATTTTTTTTTTTAAAATTAATAAATTTTAATTTAAAATTTTAATTAATTAAGTTTTTAATTAAAAAAATTTTTAAATTAAAAATTAATAAATTAATAAATTTTTTTAAAATTTAAAATTTAATAAAAAAACCTTTTTAAAAAATTTTAAAAAAAATTTAAAAAAAAAAAAAAAAAACCAATTTTAATAAAATTAAATTTTTAATTGTCAGAAAACCCAAAAATAAATTTAAAAGGGAAAAAGAAAGAAAGTCAAATTGAAACTAAATAAAAAAAATTTTAATTTTCAAAATATAAAAAATTTTTATTTTTTAAAAACCCCATTAAAAATTTATTTTTAAAAACTTTTAAATTTATTAAATTTTTAACAATATTAATTTTTAACCATAAAAGTATTAATCAATATTGTACTGTTATTAGTGAGGATTTATATGTTCTAACCAAATTCTCCGCATCTTGTCTGCTTTACGCTATTTCTGACATCACGTATCCCTAATGATGACGCTTAGATAAAAGTATATAAACCAATTATAGCCAAGTACAATAATAATTATGGATACTAAGAATGAATTATTAATTATTTTAGCCAATAATCTCATAAATTTAATACTTTTCGAATATTTAATACTTTGGATTCGAATGTCTAAGATGCAAAGCCCGACTTCAATTAAAAATAATGTCAAATCTTTTGTCATATCAATAGTTTATAAAATTATGTTACAAATAAATAATTAATATATTTGCACCAATTATTCTATTTGATCGCCGCTCATCAGTGAATTTAGCTCAGAAAATCTGCCCTATATGTCTCAATATAGTATTATTCTTTATATCTAAAATATATTATATTTATGATGCATGTCATTCTATGGGATTATGGTATGCATCTATAATATAAGGTATAGAGATAAGTCTAGTTAATCCCATTATTCAATCAATTTTAACCCATTAACATTTCAAAGAGATAAATAAATTTATGAGAATGGATTCAAAGCATTTAACATAAATCTTCAAATAGAGATATACAACGGAAAATGTATTAAGTATTAAAGATATGACTGTCAGCACGTGATGGACCTGAGTCAAAGTAAACGGAAATGCAAACGTGTTCAATTAATTATATGTCGATGCTATCATATATGCAACCGTCATGATGAATCATACACAAGATCTCGTGCTAACATAGTTTTATAGGATTGGTAGCCCTACACTATAATCTTCTAACCTAAATTGTCATCAAATCATTAATGTACACAATGCACGTTCATAAATTTAAGTAAGTCTACACTATGGAAATAATTTTCAAAATTCAATCCTAAAAGAAGATTGTTATGAAAATATCATATGCTTCATGATAAATATATTCAATATGTAATGAATATCACTTTTGAAATATGCCATCATATCAAATTTCTATTAGTAAAATCAAATTATTAAATACTTCAATCGTAGTACAACTTGGAAAGTAAATAATATCATTATAATTAAATAAAATATATAAATATATTATATGGATCGGAGCTATATGGATTGCGAGTAGTCCAGTCCATCACGATTTTGAGAATGGTTTTGATCCTATGGTGGATCGTGATTTTTGACAGTCCAATCAAAATATGCGATCCATCACCGGCATATCAATCAATACCACGCATCGATTGCAATATGTACAATGGATGTTAGGATCCAAATTGTATTTGACAAAGTTGAACAATACTAAATTAAAAAATTCAGATAATATAAATATGTATGGAATTGAAAATTAGGAATAATATTTCCAGACGAAAAACTTAGATCTGACAACAACAGAAACCTTGCTAATAACACAAACATTTTAGGGCTTGTACAGTAAACTTGGAAACATGCTTGTTCAGGAGTAATTGTCATTAGAAATAGTCAGATTGAAAATATAATCATATCGAATAAGGGCTTATATGGGTATAATAACTTGATAATTATTTTATCCCTAATCCTATTATTTCAAATAATAATATACACTTTTCATATCAGACACTGAAAGATAACTTTTCCTATAAAAATAAAATATTAAGATGATATTAAATATTTTAGGTAGATTGCATACGAAATTGATAGACACTTAGTGATTCTCCATAGATTTTTGTAATCTTTGATGACTGATGAATCTTTATTGATAAATATTGGAAATCGTTGTTTATTTACATTATATGTGAGGAACTATGGTAATGTCTTGACTAAGGTTAATTGTAAAATTATGATTTAGTCATACTACGTCAAAGATAATTGCAATATTCAATGAAAACCTGATTTTCATGAGAGAAATAGTACAAATTGAGTCATTAAAGATTATTGATTAAGATTCGATAGCATATTTTATATTAATTCACCATATATTGAATAGAATATATTCAATAAATAATTGATATGATCATATGGTTCATAAATTAAGAAATTATGTGACAGTATTGGGATGAATAGCACCACGCTCAATGCGAGCACGGATCTGATTAATGTGGATATTGCTAACTCATGTAAAGTTTTTCTTGTTTTCAGGACTCATCATATATCGATCGAGATCCAAGTGTTTGTACTGATTTAATCTGTATGCATGGTCAACTCATGTATATTTCAGGAAAGTCCGGTATGTTATCTACATATCCGTGAAAAAAAAAGGGTAAATATCAATTTAAACTCTAAATTATACATGTTTTATCAAAATATTCAGACTTAAAAATATCAATTTAAACCCCAAACTATCATATTTCAGATTAATTTAAACCCCAAACTATCATGAATACAGAGGTATTTTTGATACAAATATGATAGTTGGGGTTTAAATTAATATTTTTGAAAGTTCAGAATATTTTTGATAAAACATGTATAGTTTAAGGTTTAAATTGATATTTACCCTAGAAAAAATGATGTGCCATGCCAATTTTTTTTATGCATACTTGGATGATAAAAACTCTTGTACGTACATTTTTTATACGAAAAACTTGAATTTGCTTTATAAAACAAGATGACTGTTAAAAACCTATATGGATTTACCGTGATATTGTTATGGTTTTCATTAATACCATTCTTTCTTTCTTTCTTTTCTTTAAACCTAATTTTTCTTTTTCTATTTTTTGGTGAAGCATATGAAGAATATTATTTAAATGATAAAGAGTGGTAACTTTCGTAGGGTTGGAATTTTAGTTTTCGAAGGGCTATCTATTACTTTGTATATGTGCATTTGGTATAGCCTAACGTAAAGGATTATTTCAGATTTATGATCATTTCGATCATTGAATGGTTTATCTCATCCTAAACAATTTTCTTTTTCGGTTAAATTTATATCTTAAGCAACAGCCCAAAATTTATAACATAATATCGAATCTTGAAAAATCTCCCTGTTTCATTAAATGAAGTAAATAATAAACTTATTCGAAGAATAAAAATCAACCCAACCTAATTAAGCAAAATCAAACCCCCTTAGAGATTTCGAAGGTCGCATGCGGATCCATATCCTTGTGGCTTTCCTTTTTATTTAGAGAAGAATGTAATAATAATAATAACAGTTATATGCAATGAAAAGAAAAAAAAAGACTGGTAAATACTGCATGTAATGATTAGATGAATTGAGTTGTTTTTTCAGATACAAATTACATATCATAAATTGGACATATATTGTAAAAAAATCTAAATAATTTGCAGAATAGTCAAACTAGTACAAAACTAAACTATATATAAAAGGAATGGTAAAACAACAGACATATTGGTTGGAATCAGATCAAAGATCTCTAATTATGAACAGATTTTTAATGATCCATAGTTGCCAATTTGGCATGAACTTCATCAGCGGTTGTAATGGTTTGTTAGTTGACAACTTGGATGAATTTATAAATTATAGCAAGTGATTAATATTATATATTTGTATAGAATATTAAGTCATACTACTTTTCATGGTGCGTTAATAAAGAGTGAATTCAAAGACAAAGAAAGAGGCGGCTTTTGGGAATCGGGAATAGGTAGGACTAGGAAGAGCCGTATGCGCTTCTGTCAGCTGTAATTTGTACTCAATTATGATCCACTTTATATTTAATAAGGTATTATGAAGCAAAGGCATTATGACAACTATGTGATTTAGAACAATAGTTCAAATCGATATTTGCATTTCCCTTCTTGTTATTTTCTTTTAGATGATATTTGCATTAAAGTTGAAATAGTGATTTTACGAATATCTAGTATTTCGATTCTACAAGAATATAGCTATGTCGACATCAACAATACGGATATGGGAATGTTAGTAAAAATACTAAAATGACCAAGTGACTAAGATTTTATGGTGTTACAACCAACCTACCTACATAAAATTAGCTTAATGAAAAAGAAATAGTTTGTGAAAATTAATTGATGATCAACTAAAAATATAAATAGCACAATGATCGCGTACAAACAACCTAGTAATAACCCGGAAATCTAATTGCTTATATTTGATAATAATCTTTAAACCCTATAATAAATTATATACATTAATACATTTGTGAAATATTGCATTCAATATTCCGTTCGAAATGTTGAAATTTTATTTTGGAATAAAGATCCAAACTGTTGACAGTAATGTCAAATATTTGTGAAGAAACACAAAATTTGCCATTTCCATAGTAAACTACACGAACCATTAATATGGAAATGCAATTGCTACTTATAAAGCATATACTAGCAGTCCAGACACAAATCATGATAATTTTAAACGATAAAGTTGCTATTCCAGTATAAGCCAAGGCATCTCAACATAAACAAAATCAAACCACCTCCATCGAAGACAAATTCCCATGTAAAGACAAAAGGTTCAAAAACACATACAAACTGCAGATTCTTCCTTAAACTTCAAACAGATAACGACTCTCTCAAAAGATGCGTTGCGGCTTGCCCATGGTACTCTTCAAGTACAAACACCTGACCTGTTAGTAATAAAACATGCCCCAAATTAGCATCCTTAAACGCATGAAAGTTGTCATTTTCGAAGGCACAACATGAAACACCTTATGAACAAAGTTTATAGAGATCAAGATCCAAAAGTCACATTGGAGGTCTATTATAATTTATCAAAGAATAGTAAGATGGACTCACGTTTTGCCAGTTCTTTTTCAGAAGAGAGACCAGGAAATTGACACTCATTTGAATGTTCTGAAAGAGTTGCTTTTCTTCCATGTCCAAGTTCCCAACAGCTACTCCCATGCAGAGCACCTTCTTCAATTGGAACTTGATGGTAGCCTTGGTCTCATTCACCTTGGACTCAAGAGACTCTTGGTGAGTCACGAGAGTAGGGAACTTGCCTGCATTGAAGGAGAGCACGATTAATGAGTTGGCTAAAAAGATAAGAAGCTTTTGTCCTAGACTTTGCAGTAGACAACAATCACAACATAGGAATAATTACCTGCTTTGTTCAGACCAGGTCCCAAAAGACGAGGAATCTGCTTGATAACAGCCTCTGAGGCTACGAAAGCATGATACCTCTTGGCGAGCTTCTTCACCAATTTCTTGTTTTTGTTCAACTTTTTCAGAGCCTCCACATCCATGGACTCCAGACCAATTTTTTCAGCCTGCAGGTATATTTGACATCATGTAAGTCAAAACAGTGCGAGAAAACATTGAAATCTTCAAAGGAGGATAAAGTAAAATTGCTATAGTAGAAATGATTGATGAACAGGCAGTTGATAATCCTAATGTATATAATTTGGAATGGCAAAAATAACGCATTTCTTGAGTTGAGCATATATAATATCTGAATTAAGCAAATAGGTTGAAAAGCACAAGTAGACTGCAACCTCAATCTAATTACCAAATTCAAGTGGTCTCCTGTGCATGAATGAAAAGAAGCCAACAGAAATACTTCAACCGGAAATTATAAAATATAAAAAATTTATGATGTCTTTCCATCTCCACCACCAAAGGGGAACACTCTGGATGTACCTTCCTACTAAATCATTGAACGTCGAAAAAGGAAGAAACAAGCACTAAACTAACAAAAAGGTATTATACTATTTTGAAGGCACACAAAGCCATTTGATCTTTCCTACCGAAGAAAACTGAACATTTTACCTCTTCCACATGCTGAGCATCACCGAGCATGCAAATCTTCATTTTTGGCCGGGGAATATGGGGTAACCTAACAGAACCGCTGAAACGCTTGTCCTTTTGCGGGTCATAGTTTTTCAGACCAATCTGTAGCTCAACTGTCTCGGTGAAATTTCTCTTTTTCTCCTTACTGTCCGATACTATCTGAGTGATAGCTTCCCTCAAGGCTTCACTCTGAAGCTTACTGCAAAACCATAATGGTCAAAACCTAATTAGCACGCCATAAAAAACAAAACTATCTACAAAGACTCTTCTCGAATTTATTTGTACCAGCAAATGGATTATCCATTAGCTACAATACGGAAACTAGCTTATAACTGTCACCCGAAAAGAATCAGAAAATAAAACTCAGAGGTTGCAACCAAGAATATTAACAAATTAACATAATACGCAAAATTCAGATCATAAGCGGATTAGTCATAACACACATTTATATAAAAATGTTTGCCCCGGACCATTTCAACAGTAGTTCCTTTCATACAGGAAATATTGCAGCAACTGAATGAACATGGATTGTGAACGCAATTGATCACAGAACATACTCAAGAAAAAAAAATCTAAATCACTTCGAGGCTCAAGAGATCGACAGTAATATTAATAAATAAATTAAAGCTTAATCTCACCTCATCCTTCAACAATTCGTGGATCGTAGCTAACTTCTGCACATAAACACCAAACAACACAGGGAAATGTCAGCACAAAATCAACCAAATGAAATACTTAACTACAAACAGACGCACAAAGAAGGGGGGAGTAGAGAGATAGAGAAACCTGATGAGAGAACTGGTAGGGTTTGTGACGGAGAGCGGGTTACGGGATAAAGATAACTTAGCTCTAACAGAAGATAAACCCTAAGGGGCTTCTTATATTGGCCCATTGGGCCTAATTTACTGATCTATTTTATTCATGGAAGCCTGCATGTACTAAGCTCAACGTGTGTGTGTGTGAGTTTAAGTATGAAAAACTAAAAAAAGCCTATTTGATGATATTTTCGAAATCAGATATTTTAAAAGGATAAATTAATAAATTTCAGAAATATAAAGTATTAAATGTTTTTATTTGATAAATATTCTTGGGTTATTGAAGCCTACGTTGTGTTTTGCAAAACAAACTCATGTTATTCACAAATAACATATTATTCATTATTTCTTTTCGAAATATACACAAAAACTTTAAAGGCCCAGCTAACCAGTTAAAATATTCATGCAAGCCTAAATCTAAATCATAGCCGGTCTAATGAATCTTGACCTATCATCAAACCGTTTTATATAATATATAGTAGTTTTTTTAGTTAATTAACAAAGAAATTTAAAGGTCACGTTACAATGGATACGAACGCATTAACCATTCTACAACTAAGTCAACACGGTCCACAAGAAATATCTAGTTAACTTTGTACATTATCGACTATATCTTGACATTACAATGACAATTAATTTGCATTTGTCGGAGTTTGGTGAGAAATTCAGAGGGTATGCGATTCAAAATGGGGAGTCATATGGTGGAATGACTTCGGTCATAACCAGGTTCGGTTGGGAAATACGCCGGTCTCCGAGAGTCATCGCCGCCATGGTAATATCCATATTTTATATTTTCTTTCCATTTATCTATGATACACTTGGTTGATTATGTTGGAATTACAATTAAAACATTCAATAATCGTAAGTGTACAATTGCACACATACACATGTATGCATGTGTAAAACAATAAACTTACTACTAAATATAACCGATTACATGTAGCATCTATAAAGCTGATTGTGTCATTACTAATATTGAGACGAGAACATCCATTAATGTCCCATTCGTGTCCACCTACTTCTAAAATTATTAACTTTTTATTAGTTGTGATACTAAGTGAGGTCGAAACCATGGTTCATTATTTGAATTAAGAGGTCAAGCTCGAAGGTGGGTTGGGGTGATATAATTTGGGTCATGGTTTAATATTTAGATTTTGTAGACAAAAGGAGTAGAGGTCGGTAATCAATGACATTTTTGTGTTACTTTTTTTACAGTAGCATTTTTTTATTTTATTTTCAATTCTATCAATACACAGTATAATTATATTCACGCTATTAACCTACATGTGCATATATAATCTCTCTTGTAAGGTCATGAAGTGACACATTGGTAATGACTTGTCCTAATAATTTATTTTAATGGTTTTCATGTTGAGGGGGAGCTATAATGCCTTATTTAGATCATACACATTTGACCATCTACTACCTATTATAGCTCTGTAGGAAAATAAACTGGCTTATCAAGATTCAATTTAATTATTCATTTTAAGCTTTCAGGTGGTATTACTATGTCTATTACTGCTTTCCTAATTACTGCCTCAGTAATAAATTATTTAAAAAAATCAAGCTAGCTAGAATCTTTAGCAGAGCAGTGTGGAAGAACCCATCCCAATCTCATCCATCACCCACCAAGTATGAAGAGATCGAACATCTTAATCATAAGACATTGCCCCTCACGTTTAAGCAAACTAACACACTAGGAAGATGGCTTTATGATCCTATTATCAAGTTCAGGCAGTTCATATAATCTATAGTATTTCAATTTTCAACAGGAAAGCAGCAGCACTGATTCTTCCATTTCAAGAGTTTCTAGTTAAGCTCTGGTAACCAAAGTAATACCATATCAGAAATCTCTGAGCATCCAAAATAATAGGTGCTCTACATCAAAGAAAGAAGGCTAAGCATTCATCCCCCATGCCCTCAATGAGGTGCAGGTATTATGAATTAATTGTCATAGCAATTCACGACCAAACTCACCTTCACTAAACATTTGAATATACCTTTTCACATCTCATTTGTGGAGAAGAAAGGAATCAGACCATGATGCAGATAAACAAGAGATCCGTGTAACAGATAGAGCGAGTCAAATTCTAATACTACATCACCATACAAAAGCAGAAACAGCAGCAAAAGAGAAAGAAACAGAAAATAGTGCACGGACAAGCAAGCTGAAGAGCTAAAACTTGAAAGTGCATAACTGCAATTGTCAAAACATCTAATTTCTTCATCTAAGGATAAATCATCTCTATTGTCATGCGAGTATATGAAGTCTTTAACAATAAAAGCTTCAGAAGTAGAAAGTTCACAACCAGCAGTAGACACGCCTTGGTCAGAACGTCTATAGCTGCATCGGCGCCGCAATCACAAAATTAGAAGCTTCAGAAGTAGAAAGAGTACAGATTTTTGCATATCCTCCCAGTTCAGTGCTCAAACATTCTTTTGAGGTGCCACTGGTCCTCATTCATAGAGATAACTTATTCTGTAGACGACCTATAGGCTATAGGAAAAGAAATACGAAATAAGTAATTAAGTATACAAGGCACAATACCGGTTCAAAGCTCAATATTACTTGATGCAATAAGTATGGAACAAGGACATAGATAGCATCACCTGTTAAACCTAACAAATTAAATAAAATCAATAATTCAACTTTTCCCCCCTCCATAACCATAACAGCCAAATCAATGATCTTTCTATGGTGAGGGTGAGGGTGAGAACCCAGTACCACCAAAGCTGGCACAGTAGAGACCAGTTCCATTTAAGAACTCAAAGCTAGGAAAAGTGAAGACGATTTTCTTTATTTGCCTTGAGAAAATTAGCAACATATTTCAACCAAACAAGTGTAAAGTACAAGAATGACTATTTTGGGGCAATGAATTGCTGCAAAGTGACTGAATGACTAGAACCAAATCTATACCTCAGGTGGTGGTAGTAATTGCTATATAAACTTTTAGGACTAATTCTAAACTTTTAAGCCATCTAACAATACTTTCAGCACAGAAAACTCGAGCGAAAAAATGGACTAACTAAGAAGCTCAAGCCAAATCCTATAGAAATAACTATAAACATATTATTGATCCTAAAATGATAAGTTCATGAAATTAAAAGCGAGAGGACAACAGAACTGAAAATTCACCCCAAGACTTAGAGAAATGCATAATCAAAGTGGCTTATCACCATCTTCAAAACATTTGGTTGAATAAACCAACAGAAACAAGGGAGCTAACCAGTAAATAATCTCAGAAATTATGCAGAAGAATCATTAGTCGAGGGCCTCGAGGTAGGCTGGTGATTTACGACCAAAGGTGGGCGCAGAGCTCGGTGAGTAGCGTCTTTCTGCTTCCGAGCATTGTACATTTCTTCCGTCTCCACCACAACCAACCTTTTCACCTATAATCAAAATTATAGATACATATATATTAAAAGTTTAGAAACTATTGGTTCAATCCAAGCATCATCACAACAAAAAACAGAGAGAACTAATTCAACGAACCAACATATGCCAAAAAAATTGAGAGAGAGAGAGAGAGAGAGTACCTGTTGGATCATTCCACGAACAGTGGGGGTATTCCAGCGCATGACGGTGCGGTTGCACTTGGTGAGGCGCAAGGCCTCTAAAGTGCGGCGGTGGAGCTTCCTCGTGCCCGGAATTCCCCTCACCAGCGTTATGTACAGATTACGGCTCCACGCAACTGGAACATTTGCTTTAAATGCGTTGTATGCACTCATTTTTCTTCAATTTTCTGCTTGTACTCACTAATCTTTTCAATTATGATGATGAATGAGAAGCAGCAGACCTGCAGAGAAAAGGGGGAAGACGAGGGTTGCACGGATGTATGGTCGAGGGTCTCACACGACATCGTCGGAGCTGCTGGGCCTGGGCTGTGGATGGGCTAATAACCTTTTCTTGTTTAACCCCAAATATTTTCTCCTAAATGGAAACATTTTTCAACTTTCAAAAGCGAAAGAAAGTATAAATTTATACTAAATTATCTACATTTTTTGTGTAGTCTCTACATCAAGTAAATCCACTCAATTTTATTTTACTTTGTTTTGATTCAGTTTTTTTTTGAAAGATCAATATGTATAGTTACTTTAACATTTTGAATTTATTTACTTGTAAAAAGAAGAATACTCCACCTGTCTCATTTAAAATGTCTCACTTTCCTTTTTAGGTTATCCCATTACAAATGTCTCATTCTATTTTAGGAAATAATTATCACTTCAAAAAGTGTGAGCCTACCCTACCCATTTTTTAACACTTTAACTACTTTATACCTTTCTCCTAAATACCCGCGCAAAAAAAATGGGACACTTTAGGTGGGACGGAGGGAGTATATTACTTAGTTTATCAACAGCTATTAGAAAGGCATATTATCACATATTTATGGATCGGTCTGTTAAGATCAATTTTATTTAAATTTTTAGTATACATGCTACAGAGCCTACACTTAACAACAGACCACAAAATTCCTTTTGCAATGTATACAGCAAAAATTCTTAACAGGAAATCATTGGTGGAACAATCAACCTTGAAACGATGAATCGCTGAAGGCACGAAACGAAGAGACACTGTGAACTTGAAATAACTAACACCAGTCTTACCCCCCAAATATCTTTTATGCGTCTGCCGCTGGATAAAACACCATCACATATCAACGATCACAAGCAAATTTCTTATGAATCCACAACCATGATCTCAACTTCCAATAAAAAAAGTGATGGAATGGCAATTATTGGAATAGCTTCCTCAACTTTTGTCTTCAAAGAGGCAAATCTTGCATCTTCTACCAGCCAAGAAGCAAGAGCTTCAAAAGGGCCATACGAATATAGAGGCCATTCTTCGCTTGTCTGAAGTAGGCAGCCCTTGGATCCGCATCGACATCCACAGTTATCTGAAAGGATACAAACCATCACAAGTTTGAAAACAAAACACTAGCAATACAGTGAAGATGAGGGAGCATACCTCATCAAGCCGTGGTAGAGGATGCATCACGACTGCGTGTTTCTGCATCGCTCCCACCACATTCCGATCCACAATGTACTTGCCTCTAGCTTCTTCATAAAGATCAATTCTCTCTCCAAACCTCTCTCTCTGAATACGGGTTTGATATACCACGTCACATTTAGAAGCCACCTCCATCAAGTTGCCACTCTCTTCCCATTCAACGCCTTTAGATGTTAGATAATCTTTTATGTCATCCTGAAATGATATGGAAACAGTGTTATCTCAACTCATTGTCGACTGTAATCAAGGAAAAATTTTGCAACCTATCCACAAAATTATGTTTCCCTAACTGAACTGACACAGATATTTGGCACCTACCTTCATTTTCACAACTTCTGGTGAGACAAAGTAAATTTTGACATCTTTGTACTTGGCCAGCAAATAGGCAAGTGAACGGACTGTCCTCCCGTAAGCAAGATCTCCTACGAGCCCGACCTTGATTCCATCAAGTTTTCCTATCTCTCTTTGAATGGTGTACACGTCGAGGAGAGCCTGTTCAACAACATAGAAAAATATAGGAGTAAAATACATTTAGATAGCACAAAAAACCCAAAATCAATACTGTTGATGATTTATCCGTTTTAGCCAAGTGACAATATTGACTTGTCACAAGATTCTCACACAAGAAAACCAAAATACTAATACTAAGGAGAAATTAACTTTCTGTCACAAGATTCTCACACAAGATTTATACTGTTGATGATTTATCCGTTTTAGTTTTCTTATGATCACATGAAAATACCGAATCTGCTACACATATTGTTATATGGAGAAAGATGCATTTCTGTAACTTTGAATGTCAGGGTTATCTATAACTAAATTAAAAAACAAGTCATAAACTTACTCGAAAATAGCATAATGAAATTTATAGTTTTGTACTATAGCACAGCAACCTCAAAGAATTGTTAGGCCAATCCGTTAACCCATCCACACCAATCAACTAAAAAAAAGATAAAAGGAAAGAAAAGAGAAGAAAAGAAGGGAAAAGAAAAAGATAATCATAAAGGATGAAAAATGGGTAGGGTGATTGCACTAAATGAGTATCGCGTGCCAGTTCCATGAAGATATTTCAAGAAAAAATTACAGCCGACACAGATAGTTGCATTTGCCAAACAAACCCAAAGTTCATTAGATGCAATAAAATGGACTAAATAGCAGACTACATAATACCTTCTACCTGCATCAACTCAAAGTTCATTAGATTTCTTTCGTAAGAGCTTACAGACAGATCATTAGGAATTCATAAATATATACGTATATTAGTAACTTCAAACTCATAAAAGACAATAACTTAAAGCAACTCTATTGAAGCAGCAATAGCAAAGTAGCAAGAATGAAAATAGCACCTAGACCAAAACCAAAAAAGTGCTGTTCACAACCATTTTCGGGTAAATTATAGGAATAAAGATAATAATCTTCCAATAACATTTAACAAGTAAATTAAAAATCACTTAAATAAAGCATCCATTTTGATAACTCATTCTAGAAAAGGAAATACAAAAAATTCACCCTTCCAAAACTAAGCTTTTGAGCAGCAACTTTTAAGCTTGATAAACATACAAGCCATCGACAAAAGTGGTTAAACTACAATTTTATTTCCGTCTAAAGACACATCATTGGGTCTGGACAAGCAAAAACTCATTGTTCAATTTCAAAAATTCGATTTACAAATATAAGTATCTAACAAAGAACTCGAGATGGCAAACCTGAGTTGGATGCTGTCCAGGACCATCTCCAGCATTAATAACCGGGATACTCGCTGTCGCTGCAGCCCTTCTCGCAGCACCACTTTCAAAATGCCTCATCACTATGATATCCGAGTAGCCTTCAACCGTTCTTATTGTGTCTGGACATCATTATGGATCAGTATTGGCGTGTTTTCATACAGACTAAAACCAAATAAAATGACCGACTACCTTCAAGCGTCTCCCCTTTTGCTGCGGACGAGAACTCTCGTGCATTTTCTGTAGTTAATACTTCCCCACCCAAACGTTTCATAGCAGACTCGAACGAGAGCCTAGTTCTGGTTGAGGGCTCATAAAATAGGGTTGCCATAAGATACCCCTGAAGAAGGTTGCTTCCAGTAGAGTTCTTCTCGATCTTCTCCATCTCCGATGCCACATCGAATATGGCACCGAGAGTATCTCTGTCAAACTGCTGGGCTTCAATGATATCTTCGAGTTGGAATTTACTCCCCAGTGAAAAGAATGATTTCGTCTCAAAATTCAGCGCTCTGCATTTGACTCCACTCCTGTGAGGCGAATGTGATGCAGCTATGGACAGAGAGTTATACTCTGGTTTCAAATTATCACTCAGATGATTGCCTGCAAATTCAGTGATGCTCCTCGAAGCCGTAGGAGCAAGTAAACTCCCACTTATGGTCCAAGCAGAAAACAAGGAAGATGATGCCATATGCCTGATCAAGTATAGAAGCTTAGCATTTATCACTCAAGCACAATCTGGTAATTCCTAAAATATTTGGAGTTAAAATCTTCACAAGCAGAATCCACCAAAAATGTAAATGAATATTCTACAAATTTTTGAATAAAACACCACCCTCAATAAAGAAACAATCTTTTTCTTGTCCCAATAATCCGAACCACATTTTTGATATAATAAAGTTAAGGAATGATACAGCAGAAATAAACACTCCAATGTACCAGAGAGCTTAAGCAACCCTCTGAGGCATATCATCGAACACTTTATGAACAACCAAGGAAATAAATTCCACGTCTAATCAAAACATGCAGGTTGAAATCGAATTTTCTGGACGCAATATAAACATATTGGATAGATATTTACTGAGACATAAAATGGACAGCAGTGATGAAGAGTAAAAACATACAGAATACAGAGAAAAAAAGCGAGTGACAAAATAAGCCACCACCAGTCTATTAGGAAAGTTGGGTCTTGTAAATCTATATCTATATACTATATAAAGGGGTGGTACACAGTGAGAACCACCCTTAATTAATAAATTAATTAATATATTAATTAACTATTAGTATTTAATTAACTGTTATTTAATATTGAATTGATTTTAATTAAAATTTAATTAATTTTAAATAAAATAAATGAACCCTATTTATTATTAATAAATCCTAACTTTGAATTGTTAATTTTGATTTAATAAACCTTAATCTTAAATTAATAAGTTTAATTTAAATTAATAAATCCTAATTGTAAATTAAGAACCCTAATTTTGAATTAATAATCCCTAATTGAAATTAATAAACCTTAACTAATACTAGTAAACCCTAATTTTAAATTAATAAATCCTAATTGAAATTAATAAATCCTAATTAAAATTAGTAAACTTTAATTGTGAATTAATAAATATCAATTTTTTATTAATAAAACCTAATTGAAAATAATAAATTTTAATTAAAATAATAATTATAATTGATAATTAATACATCCTAATTAATAATTAATAAAACTTAATTATCCTTAATTCTCTAATTAATACTATTAAATGCTGCTTTAATGTGAGCGCGCTCACAGAAGTTTTCGTCCTATATAAAAGCATAATAATGAGTGAATGACCCCTCTTTTTTTTTGTATCATGGAGAATCCGTAGTTGCTACCTTAGGTCCGCACTGGGTAAATTCCATGTTCCTGTGCAATAGCCTGCAAACCACACATGACAGGTAAACCACACTTCGAAAACCAAGTGTGACAGACTCAAACCCATAGAGGCATTTAGTGAGATTCGAAATTATGACCTCTTGATCACAGGAACCCACCTTAACAATTGGATTGTCATCAGGGGACAATGACCCCTCTTTTTGCAATTGGGGTAGTGTAGAATTAGCGGAAATGTCACAATATTTGATCGATTTTTTTTAACCATCGCAGTGATTTACAAAATATTTTATTTAGTTCATTTTGTTATTATTCGAGTCATTGTTATCTATGCTTTTATAAAATAGCCCAGTTTGTACTCTTACTCATTTTCTGAAAATAACATATAAATCTAGCTTGACTTAAACATCAATTACACAATATATAATTTGCGACAACATTGTAAAAATAAATAAAATGGCAATATATGAATTGTAACATGGAATTCAATTTTAAGCCTGATATATATAAGTATATTCTCCATAAAAGTTTCGCAATCTAGACTGCTTAAATTAACAGGAAATTTGGAGCTATTTCTGTTCCTCAAGAAAATGTCTAACAATAAAGTACAATTAGTTCCCACTCTCCAAATAAAAAGAAAAATAATAGTTTCATGCTTCCTTTGTCATACAAAAAGAATCACACACACACACCACTACAAAAAATGTCCAGTAGTTACATATTTTTAGTGACACCAAGAGAAGTGTTACAAAATTTATGACATCTTTAGATGTGGTAAAATTTAATTACAACAATACATGCATCAATATATTTTTGTTACACATAAAAATGTATGTAAATTTTGTTACAATTGAAAATATAGTAAAATTTGTCACAATAATTGTTTTGTTACATATAGGAATATAACTAAATCTTACTATAACTCAAGAGTTCAAATTTTAATATATATATATATATATATATATATATATATATATATATATATATATATATATATATATATATATATATATATATATTCAATTAGTTATCCGATTTTGGTGTTCCAAATTGAGACATTTTTAGACTTAACATTTTCAAAATAATAGAGATAATTTATTCCAATATAATAGATAATTAATTTATTAAATATAACAGACATCAAGACCAAACAAAAAATATTGAAAGGTAAAGAAAAAAGAGAGAGAAACAGTTCAAATATGAGAAACTAGGAACTACAAAAAATAGTTACACTTTCACATATCACAAAAAATAGTTACACGTTCATATGTAACAAAAATAGCTACACTTATAAATTTCACTAAATTTTGTAACATACTTTTTTTTGTGACATGCATAATAGTTATCCATCCACAAGATGTCATAAATTTATTTAGTGACATCCATAGGTGTTATAATTCTTCAAAAATCATGTCACTATTGGAACATTTTATTGTAGTGACATCTATATACATACTAAATGAAAAAAATATATATACATACTAAATGAAAAAAATAATATCTTTGAATATTTTTAGCAATTGTATCTCATATTTTTTTTCTTTTCGAAATTCAAATTATTCATTTTGGTTCTGCTTGAAAACCAAAATTAGGATTTATATATATAATATTCAATTTAATTAAATAATATTTTAAAATAAAATAATAAATAATAATCAAAATATAATTGGGTTTCAGTTTTTTCAGAGTTTTGATTGGTTTTTGGTTCGATTTAAGTTCGATTTTGATACTAAATTTTATGGACAATTCATCCCATAGATACAAATTAAGTTCGATTTTAGCAAAAATCAAATACTCACCCTCATTGATAGTATAGGCATAAGTCTGTATTACACATAAGTTGAGATACAATTATAAAAAAAAAAACAAACTCAACAATAGGATATAACATGTTATTCTTTATCGTATAAAATAATAATATTATGGAGATGAAAGTAATTTGTGAATGGAATTCCCAAAATTAAATTGTTCGGCCCAACAAAGAAAAACCACGCAAACCAACAAACGAAACCAGGTAATAAATCCAATTAACTTAATAATTCTGGGCCTTTAAAGTAATTCAACAGCCCATCTTCCAAAACTATGTAGGCTCAACAAAGAAATAAAAATACAATAGGAAAATAAGGGCAAATCTACTAACCTAACTCAATAATAACTCTTGTTTTTAAATCTAACCTAATAAATAATTACTTACAAAATCATATCTAATGAGTATAACATGTTTTCAAATCTAACCAGCTGAGATAATTTTCTAATAAAAAATTGTAAGTGTATTAAAATTTTCATCGACTCTCAGGCTCAAGCTTCTTCAAGCCAGACTGTTGGAGTATGGAGCCTGAATGGACTGTACACTCAAGTTCGATCTCCGATAAGACTCTTATAAGAAATGCAGATGACATGCGATACACAAATCTTATAATAAAATTCACCGACTGACAAATCTTATTATATTATAGACATGGTTGTTGAATACCAGTTACACAATAATATTTGATCTCTCCAAACATGTGTAATACTACAAAAATATTTGAGTAGAGAAAGTAAAATATATTAGAAATATTATTTAAAGTTCGAACGATCTCTAACAATATACACCTATATATATATATATATTTACATATTCAATACAGTATATTTTTATTCTATTTAATTACATTTGCAATAAAATAAGTCAGTTCTTGTGGGAACTAACCCTAGATATATATTTGGTGGTATAAATTGAGAGATCGACTATAACGAAGATTGCAGAAGCCTACGTCAATGTCAAATCATCTTTTATCTTTTTGGATTTCTATGTAACTATTTTTCAAAAAGACATTCCTTGTTTTCTGGTTACCTGCCAGATAACGACTAAATCCAATGTACTACTATGCGAGGGGAAAAGCCTGTAATTTGTTTTGCCCATATCACGGCAAACATTCTTTTATTCTTTTTAAAATATACATACGTATAGATGGATAGGATAATGTAGAACCCATGTGTTTTTGTATATATATAGCAATTCATTATATATATATATTATAATTATGCACTTCTGATGACAACTATCGATTGTACAAAGATCAATTATTCAAATTTGATACGTATATGACAAATGTACTATATATATAGAGTAAGTGATGTCATATAATTTTCTGCCTCCCAGTATATATATGAATCGGGAATCATGCAATCTGAAAATTGATTTTTGTATCATTTACGATTGTCATTATATAAAAAGTTATTATCTATACAAAAAGTATTATTGCATATATAAAAAAGTGTCTTTCTATGTTCTCCCACAAGAGATGATTTTTATAAGATCTCGACTCTAGTCGACTGATATTCTAAGATCACAGTACGATCAAAATAGTCCATGTGAGTTCGCAATTTTAGAAATATAAAATCGAAACTCTAAATTAATCTCTATGTGTGTGTATGTGTTTGTATGAGCCCATGTGTGCCAAGTGAAACAAGAAATTCAATGATACTCCCTTCGTCCCATCCAAGACGGCTAATTTCTTTTGATCACGGTTATTTAGGAGAAAAGTATAAAGTGATAAAAAGTAGGTAGCTCTCACAATTTTTGAAGAGATAATTATTTTCTAATAAGGAAACATACCATCTTGGGTGAGACAGCTCAAAAAAGAATACAGGGAGGAATAGTAAACTTCAATATCATGTGGCAGTTAATATCATATTATCAATAAACACATGAATCTATATTCACGGCTACTAGCAATATTACAGAAGATGTACCCTTTCTCTACAGTAATATACACACATGATCTCCACGTACGTTGGTTTTTTCCACTATAAATACAAGGGTTTTGTGATTGTGATGAATATAGAAAGGAGACTTAAATCAAGATTTAGGTAGAAAAGTAGTTGTTAAGAGATGAGATCATCAGATCCCCTCGTAATTGGTAAAGTGATTGGAGAAGTGGTTGATAGCTTCTTCCCAACAGCGAAGATGTCTGTGATCTACAACTCCGACAACCATGTCTATAATGGCCATCATCTCCTTCCTTCCACTTTAACCTCCAAACCTAAGGTTCTACTTCACTCTGCTGGAGATTTCAGAACTTTTTTTACCTTGGTAAATATATATATACGTACCCTCTCTCTCTCTCTGCCTGTAAAGTTGATCCAGTTTTTGAATTCCATGGCAGCTGTTTCAGAAATTGGACAAAAATTCAAAAATCCGAATCTCTAGGGTTTAGGTGCAATAATTTTTTGGTTTTGCAAATTTTGCAAAGATGTTGTATGGTAAATATGTTTGAGATTTATTGTATATATAGTTGGTTTATTTCTTCTACTTGTTTCAGATCATGACAGACCCTGATGTTCCTAGTCCTAGTGATCCATACCTCAGGGAGCACTTACATTGGTACGCTACTGGTTGCGAAAAATTATATGTGTGTATACACGATGACCTCTTAATTTTGTCTAGTATGGTTTCGTATCTCATTTTCTGTTTAATATTTTAAATTTATGGTGATGATATCATTTTAATACAGGAAACATTAATTAATTATGTCGAAGTATATGTGTATGAGATATTACACTGACGAGCTAAAATTAGAAAATTTAATTAGAACATAGACTGATGATTTGATCAACTTATAAATTAATTACAGGATAGTCACAAATATCCCAGGCACGACGGACTCGTCATTTGGTATATATGAAACAACAATTTATTTTAATTTCATTCCATATCCAAACAAAGTAGAAAATCAATTGATACATAAATGGTATATTACTGCAGGGAGAGAAGTGGTGAGCTACGAAATGCCAAGGCCAAACATAGGCATACATCGCTTCGTATTTATTCTGTACAAGCAGAAGAAGAGGCTGGAGTCTGTGAGCGTGCCTCTTTGCAGAGATGGATTCTGCAGCCGAAAATTTGCCGATGAACACGAATTAGGGCTTCCCGTGGCCGCAGTCTTCTTCAACTGCCAACGAGAAACGGCTGCAGCCACAAGACGCTCCTAGTTAGAATGTACTACTCGTGTCTGTTCGTATATTCTTGATACGAGAATAAACTATTGTTGTCGTTATTTTTAGTATTATTATGTGATATCTAATGAATATTTCTCTTGTTTGTGCTAAGACTCTTTTTGTGTTGCATGTATGGTTGGAATATTTGAATCTAAGAATTTAGGTTTTTCGTTTGAACATCTTTTTATACTTACAATATGCATGAAACCACTTCTCCACTTACTATAATTTATTATAACACATGCCACCAGAAACAATACAAGCTTTTGGTGGACGAAGAGAGTAATATTTTACCAAAACAAGTCGATTTGATTAAATTTTAACACGAAATCAGTTTAGTGAGTACTAACATATCGATATCAAAATTGTAGGTATAAAAATGTAACTAATCCAAAATTTTAGCCATCTGCATGTTGACATGCAAATTTTCTTTTAGTTTTGATTGTGTTGTGGGGACTTGTCACACCTAGCCAATTGTGAGACAGATTAGTTCTTCAGTTCAGATTTTCTTCATCACGAGACTCGGATCAATGTTGTGAGCTTGAGGTGTCGAAAAAATCAAACCTAAATGTTATACATCATTCAACTGAAAAATTAAGAGCACTCAAAGCAAGAAATTAACTAAGATGCTCTTATTCTGATATTATTTCCACGAGAGTGCCAAAATATTAATATAGTATATGTTAATATATGCTTTTATGAACTCCGAACTGACTAACAATTTATTGCTGGAAAAAATACCTATAGATTAAGGTACAACGAACATCTACTATTAATTTTAGGATGAAACATAACTTTTTGAGCACAAAGTACAAGCTACTAAACATAATTGCTGGGAACAGTAGAATACATGCATGCCTAAGCAATGGTACATGTTATCCGCCACATGCCCTACCCTCAATTTGTATTTACTATGATACCTTTTTGTTTGGAGTAATCATATACGCTGATACTATTTCTTTTAATTGGGAAAATAAGATAATATTAGGAAGAAAATTCAGAATCGACAATGTGGTACATCGGTAAAATATTTAAGGAGTTCTTATGACTTATGCAAAGAGTGCCAAGTTAATTTGTGAGAGCGTTTGATCCACCGACAAGAGAAAGATTCAAAAATTGTCTCACACTTAAAGAATTTCTTTGACAATTTCGAAAACGGTCTGAACTATTAACTTCAACTTTAGTACAACATTTAGGGTTCTGCATTTTGAGAGGAAGATTGGGAGAGGGAGGGACAAAAGGGGTAAGAGTGTATTTTTCAGGCTGTTGGATAAATGTGTATGTAATAAAGACAAAACTTGCCGGGCGTGTTACAACTTAACAGAAATGTAGAAGTGGAGATCAAACAACAATTGAACTAAACTGAATTGAAAACAAATGAAACTAAACCGTATACTAATGCCGAGTCGAGGAGGCCTCTTTTCGCAAGACGAGATACGCCCCGGTAGTGCTCTCGGTTCTGGCGTATCGTCTTCAAAGATAAAACGGCAACGTCTCGTGCGTGGCAGCACCGCAGACCAACAAGCTCCGCGAACCGAACGAGGCGAGGACCGAGCTTCGACACTAGCTATGTATGCAGAGAGTGCTTTGGAATTGGAATGCGATGTGCGATGGGTGGCTTATCTTTGGGAAGACATGTCCTATTTATAGGCGTCGTCCCCCTCATGGAGAGCATGCTGGAGTCAACACCCGCATTGATGTCGGGTGTTACGAAGTTACGTCCCCCATTGAGTGTAGAGGGGTTACACGACGGTTTCTGGAGACAACGTGTCCACGTTTCGCAGAGCCTTCATGTCGGAACGTTACCGGCGCCACGACGAATCGGACAATGCGTGCGCCCGTGTTCATTGGACGATCGGACGTCTCTTCAGCACAACAGCCCAACGGATTGGGCACACGAGTTGGGCCTCGGACCAACTCCATCTTTGGGCTCGATCAAACATTGATCCAAAATATGCGGGCAATGGGCCACGAAACCAGCCCACGAAACAAGCCCAAAATCCACGACCCACGGAATCGGGCCGGCGGGCGAACCGAACCCGGCCGACGGGACACGGGCGGGCGCGGCAGCGTGTGGGCTTTACAACCCATCACTTGTGCACAATTATACTAAGTGTTCAATGAACCACTTATATAGACAATTAATGAATGTACATTAATCAATGTGGGATAAGGATTAATTAATCCATGCTTATCCCCACAAACACATAACTTCATGTTTAAGTGACCAACTTTGATCCATTTTTCTCACTCACCGGAAATCGGATTTGAGAATGTGAATACACCACGATCATCTACTCAAAACGTAGATCGATCCTATGCCATTTAATTTCACAAAATTAAACGTTACGTCACTCAAAATCTTAGTCAAAGTAGCTTCCTGAAACTTGACCATATATATATATATATATATATATATGTTGATTTCCAACAATCCCCCACATGAGTGAAAATAGCCATATGCATGTATGCAGACATAGCTCAGTCCTCAAGAGATGTTAAAATATTTGGATAGGTGGTTTATGGCCTTGAACCTTACATAGTCAGTACCATCGAGTACACAGGCGGATTAGTGGACACGATGCCTTGAACTATTCCCCACAACGCACCGAGACAATGATATTAACACTTTAACACCTCAACCTCATCCGTTCTCACGTTTGATTCTATTTTGGCCATGGACATCCACTTTGGATTCATAAGTGTTTTGTTTGAAGCGGCCCACTCGCACTTACATAGGTGATTCTTTACCGAGTATCTTGCCATACTCAACCTCCCGAGGTATCTTAGGAATCATTAAGAGTCAACGACTCAACCTCACCATTAGGCAAGTTTTCCAACACTCGTTTGCTTTCTAGGAACATACTAACTCGAGTGTTTACACACGAACTCCTATAGCTTAGTTCTCCCATTGAACCAAGTTCTTGGGATCTCCAAATCATTATGGTTGGGTTACCACTATGATTGTTCTTAAGATGTGGATTTTAATCTCATTCCTCTAGCAACTTGATCATTTGATCCGGTTCAACCTTTGGTTAACGGATCGCCAGATTATCTATTGACTGACATAGTCAATTGATATAACCCCACTGAGATCAAATGTCTCACGGTATTATGTCGCCGACGATATGTCGAGACTTACCATTATACAAACCACTTTTCGCGCCTTCCAATAGCCGCTTGGCTATCACGGTGAATCATCACCGTGGCACAAGTTTAGACCAACATGGAATATATTCCAAAAATTACGAGCCACTCGGCTTCCTCACCGCCTTTATCCAAAGCTATGAATTCAGATTCCATGGTGGATCGGGCTATACACGTCTGTTTCATGGATCTCAAGAAACAAGACCTCCCCAATCATGAACACGCACCCACTTGTAGAAAGTGAATCTTTCGTATCGATATCCAATTGGCATCACAGGACCCTTCAAGTACCGGGGGATATCTCGTGAAATGCAGCCCATGATTTTGAGTATACTTTAAGTACCTCAAAACTCTTACTAGAGCCTTCCAATGTTCCTTGCTTGGATTGCTCGTGTAACGACTCAATTTATTCACGGCGCAAGCTATATCAGGTCGAGTGTAATTTGTAAGATACATCAAACACCCGATAACCTTAGCATAGTCTTCTTGCCCAACAGGTTCACCCCTGTTCTTACTCAAGTGAACATTGAGCTCCAATGGGGTCTTAGCAGGCAAACTATCAAACGCGTTGAATTTCTTAAGCACTTTCTCGACGTAGTGAGATTGTGTCAAGACAATTCCGTCTGATCTTCTTAGAATCTTGATTCCAAGAATCACATCAGCTAAACCCATGTCCTTTATGTCAAAAATTTTATTTAACATGCGCTTTGTGTCATTAATGACTTGAGTATTACTACCCATGATCAACATGTCATCTACATACAGACACACTATAACATAACCATTATCAGTGTTCTTGACGTAGACACATTTGTCACACTCGTTGATCTTGAAACCGTTTGCCAACATTACATTGTCAAATTTCAAGTGCCATTGCAACAACGCTTGTTTCAAACCATATAGAGACTTCACGAGTTTGCATACCTTGGCCTCTTAACCAGGTATAACAAACCCTTCGGGTTGCTCTATATATACCTCATCTTCGAGGTCACCATTCAAAACGCAGTCTTAACGTCCATTTGATGAATCTCAAGATTGTGCAAAGTAGCAATTAGAAGCACCCTAATAGACATAATCCTCGTCACGGTGAATAGGTATCAAGAAATCGTACTCTCTCTTTGTTTAAACCCTTCGACAACCAAACGGGCCTTATATTTTTCAATTGATCCATCACCAGACTTTCTTTTAAGGATTCATTTGCATCCTAAGGGCTTACAACCTTCCGCAAATCAACCAAAGATCCAAGTGTGGTTTTGCGAATGGAATCAATCTCACTTTGAGCGACCTCTCGCCGAGCATTCCGTCCGCCGAGCATAAGCTACTTTGATCGAAGTTGGTTCTTCGTCCAACATGAACGCAATATAGTCGTGACCAAAATCCTTTGGCGTTCGACTTCATCGTCTCGTCTCGGTTCGACCCTCCGGATCGCACCTCGATCGCTTATGCGATATCGATTCTTCCTCCAAAGGTTTAGAACTCGAAGCTTCACCATCGCCTATTGCTAGAGTGGCTTCACTTTTATCCTTGTCTTTACATGGATAAACACTTTCAAAGAATATAGCATTCCTTGATTCAATCGTCGTCCCCACAACATACCGGTACCTCGACCGTGGATCGAGAACGATAGGGCGCTGCATTGATGCATACCCAATAAAGATACAATCGATCGTTTTAGGTCCAATTGTAACTTGTTTAGGAAGAGCACCTCAACCTTCGCCAAACACCCCACACTTTGAGATATTTGTACGATGACTTTCTTCCTTTCCATAACTCGTAAGGAGTGACATCCTTACTCTTCAGTGGAATTTTGTTCAAGATGTAGTTGGTGTCAAACAGCATTTCCCCCATAAGTTCCGGGCAACCTCGAACTAATCAACAAAGCATTCACCATCTCCTTAAGTGTTCGATTTTTCGTTCAGCGCGCCATTAGGCGAGGTGAATAAGAGCTATCGTTTGATGTATTATACCACTTTCGTTGCATAATGCCTCAAACGAGCTACATATTCTCCTCTCTATCACTTCGAGCAGTCTTAATTCGACGACTTAGTTGATTCTCGGCTTCGTTCTTCAAGTTTTTAAAAGTTTCAATAGCCTCGCCTTTACTTCTTAGAAGGTAAAGATAACAATATCTTGTATACCATCAATAAACGTGATGAAGTACTTTTACCACCTCTAGTTTGTACAAATTTTAAATCACACACATCAGTGAATAAGTTCTAGGGCTTAGTGCTCGTTCTACCGAATAAACGGTAACTTAGCCATTTTGGCTTCCACACAAACCTCACATTTCGTTTGTGTATTAACTTCATTTAACTTTAGTAAATCTAAATTTACTAATCTTTTATTGCATTTAGATTAACATGTCCTAATTTACAATGCCATAAATCGAGCACTCATCAAGTAAGAGGAAGTAGATGCATTTTCATTCATAACAATCTTGGGTACACTACAAGACACCATTACATTCAATTTGAAAAGACCCCGGTGAGATAACCCCTACCAAGGAACTTCCCAAACTTAGTCAAGACAAACTTGTCCGACTCAAAAACTAGTCTAAACCCCCTGTTAACTAGAATCGAGCCCGACACTAAATTCTTACGAATGTTCGGGACATGTAGCACATCTTTCAACGTGATCTCAATGCCGGACGACATCTTAAGCACCACATCACCAACTCCGGCAACCTCGGACGAAGCTTGGTTTCCCATGTTGAGCTTCCTCCCCTCAACAGGCTTGTAGGTGGAGAAACGCATCTTTTCAGCGCAGACGTGCGCGGTTGCGCCAGTGTCGATGAACCATCCACCTTGATTCTCGACGTGGTTGACGTCTTCGGTCACCACAACAGCCAAGTCATCCTTGTCCCATTTGTCGAAGTCCTTCTCGACAACGTTGGCAACTTGCTTAGCCTTCTTCTTCTTAGGTTGACGGTAGTCCTTCATCGTGTGGCCATGCTTGCCACAATTGTAACAGTCCCCATCAAACTTACGGGCAACCACCTTCCCTTTACCTTTGTCATTGGCATTGGGACGAACACGTTTGTTGGAGGACCGCCTCTCCAACAAGTTGGCTCTAGCATCGATCGCCTTCGCTTTTAACTCGCTTCTTCACGTCCGACTCGATGCGCGGTTTGACGATCAAGTCTTCAAGTGTCATATCCTTTCGCTTGTGCTTAAGGTAGACCTCAAGTCTTTCCACCCGGGGTAGCTTCTCAATCACTGTAGCGACGACAAAAGTCGTCCAAACAAGATGCCTTCGGCTTGAACCTCGTGTACAATGAGTTGAAACTCTTGCACTTGGTCCATGATCGGTCGGGAAACGACCATCTTGTAGTCCAAATATTTGGCTACAATGAACTTCTTAGTACATGCATCATCACTACGATACTTCTTTTCTAGCGCATCCCACATACATTTGGATGTCGTTACAACAACATATACACTATACAAACTATCTTCTAAACTACCAAGTATAAAGTTTTTACAAAGATAGTCGCCAGTGCGCCAGTTGTCATATGCTGCTCGGACGTGAAAGTCCGTCACTTCAGCCCCCGGTACGGCGGACTCATCTTCCACCAAAAAATTGACGAAGCCCAACGTTGTGAGGTAGAACAACATCTTTTGCTGCCATCTCATGAAGTCGGATCCTCCAAACTTGGCGGCTTCTCGTGACGGCATCATCCTCGCGGTATGAAGCAGTGCGAGATCGATCCAAAATCGATCCACCAGCACCACTGAAGTGTCTTGAAACATGGAACTCATAAGAGAACCACCGGTGTTAGATCCCATGGATCCAACAGTCGACCCACTAAAGAGTGCAGTCGTCGAGCCAATGGAACCACTAAAATCTGAACCAATTGTTGAACCACTAAAAGTGGAACCAACAGTCGACCCAAAGGGTCCAATGGTTGATCCCGAAGGCATCGAACCAAACATGGCGTAAATATAGTGCCGAAGTGGCGTGGCAAAGAAGCAAGCGGCGGCGGCGGCAAGCAGTCGGTGGCAGGTGCAGTCGACATCTCCAAGCAAAGGTTTAAGTTTCGAACGTTTTAAGTTAATTAATAGTCTGAACTCCTTGTGGCAAGTTTATCTCGTCTTGTGATTATTGGATAAATGTGTACAGAACAGTACAAAACTTGTCGGGCGTGTTACAACTTAACAGAAATGTAGAAGTGGAGATCAAACAATAATTGAACTAAACTGAATTGAAAACAAATGAAACTAAACCGTATACTAATGCCGAGTCGAGGAGGCCTCTTTCCGCAAGATGAGATACGCCCCGGTAGTGCTCTCGGTTACGCGTATCGCTCCAAAGATAAAACGCAACGTCTCGTGGGTGGCGCACCGCACCAACGAGCTCCGTGAACTGAACGAGGCGAGGATAGAGAGCTATGTATGCAGAGAGTGCTTTGGAATCTTTGGAATGCAAATGTGCGATGGGTGGCTTATCTTTGGGGAGACATGTCATATTTATAGACGCCGCCCCTCATGGGAGCATCTTTGAGTCAACACCGCATTGATGTCGGGTGTTACGAGTTATGTCCTCATTGAGTGCGAGAGGGTTACGCGACGGTTTCGAGACAACGTGTCCACGTTTCCGCAGAGCCTTCATGTCGAACGTTACCGGCGATTACGATCAATCGGACAACGCGTGCGTCCGGGTTCATTGGACGATCCGGACGTCTCTTCAGTGCACAGCAGCCCAACGGATTGGGCCACACGAGTTGGGCCTCGGACCAACTCCATCTTTGGCTCGATCAAACATTGATCCAAAATATGCGGCAATGGGCCACGGAACCAGCCCACGAAACAAGCCCCGAACAAGCCCAAAATCCACAATCCATGGAATCGGGCGGTCCGGTCCGGGCCGAGCCGACTCGAGCCGGGCCGAGCTCGGACCAGGGCCGGGCGGCGGCGGCAGCGTGTGGGCTTTTACAACCCATCACTTGTGCACACAATTATACTAAGTGTTCAATGAACCACTTACATAGACAATTAATGAATGTACATTAATCAATGTGGGATAAGGATTAATTAATCCATGCTTATCCCCATAAACACATAACTTCATGTTTAAGTGACCAACTTTGATCCATTATTTCTCACTCATCGGAAATCGGATTTGAGAATGTGAATACACCACGATCATCTACTCAAAACGTAGATCGATCCTATGCCATTTAATTTCACAAAATTAAACGTTATGTCACTCAAAATCTTGGTCAAAGTAGCTTCCTGGAAACTTGACCATATATATAACATATATATATACGTTGATTTCCAACACAGGCATATGTGTTTTTAATTTGCAATTTAAAACCCCAATCTTTGAAGTCATTTGCAGTTTAGACACAACCTTTGAAACTTAGCATTAAAGATCAACTACATTCTTTGAAATTTAGACCCATGCAATTTTTTTGCATGAGATTGGAGTTGAGATTTAGATTTCCATATAATGTCAAAACGATCAGAATTGTTTGGGGGCTTCTTAAGACCATTATTTGGAGAGTCATCTTGTGCCACAATCATCGTCGAAAGTCTGAAATTATAACTCATAAAACCGTTAAACTCATTGTGTCAACTTTCAACTCAATTGCTCAATCGTTTGATTTTTGCCTATTAAATGCCAAAATGAAAGGATAGTCCAAAACAATGGACTTTAAGAGCCCCGATTAATTTTGAGTATCAATGTCACATGAATGTCTATATATCAACAACCAGTCTTGCACTAAAATTTGGATAGATCTAAATTGAGAATAATGTTAAAGTTGGGTCTTATTGCTAAATTGCAAAGATTAGATTAAGTTACAAATGACCCCCAACATTGGGTATTAAATTACAAATAGTCTGTACATGTTGTCCTTTTTATATAATGTACCCATTGTTCTTTGTTTGTCTATTTTATATGATTTTTTTCTTATAATCTTTTAGAATGATTATGATTGTCGGGCCCTCCTAACAAAAATATTTGGCTCTGCTCATAATTATAATTTTATTTACTCTATTTCTCTAGAAAAAGACGTGTAATTCGTTTATTTGACGCAGTTGTATATGACTGTATCCATCATCAATATAAGATGCATTTGACAACATATATATGCATTGTCTCCATAACATACACTGTTTATGCGCGCAACTTTTCTGAACATTGAGTTACATGACATAGGATTCCTTAAAATTAATTGGATAAAGTACTTGTACTACTATCTTTAATTAATTCCTAAGTAGCAATGTTCCATGTTAATCTGCGTATTCATGTACACATACATCGAATAAAATAAAAGTAGAAACCTATAGTAACTTGATAATGTTCCACGTTAATCGGCTTTGTGCTGCAGCTAGCCCTGTTTAATTGATTTGAAAGTTCCAAAAAGTTGGGTGGAAAATAAGCTAGGTAAAATCTTAAATGAAGATAGATCTAGTTAATATAGTGTATAGGTGCGTGTTTAAGCATGGAAGCACAAGGTACAACAAGAGTCGTTGAGGGACTCCAGTCTCCAGGTCTAGGCCTACTACCTTTTCCACTTATTTTTCCATGTAATATCGTACCGTTCTTAATTTCTTAGCATCAACAGAGACTTTCAGACCAAACACACACACACACACTGTATCTGTATTTGTGTGATTTCAGTTTTCTGTCATTTTTATTTATTTATTTGTTCTCATCAATCTTACCTAGTTTTACTTTGCCTGTCAACTTTTACATGACTTTTACATGGATTCATGAAAGAAGAAGCTATGTAAAAGAACTGATTTTTTTAACAGCAAGCTGCAGGGTGTATTTGTATCGTAACATGATGATTGAGGCGAGATATTGGAACTTCTTAATCGCTCCAGATTTTACCCTAGAATTCATTCTACTCCCTCCGTCTCCCAAATCTAATCCTGGGAATACAACTGTACATTCCAAAATGACTGTTACCCTCTGTTGAATGTATTATGAGTAGAGTAAAGGTCCCACAATAATGTAAAATTAAATTAGCTAGTGATGAATCATAGATGGTAAAAAGATGTAAGTAAATAAATGGGTTGTTGAGGGTAAAAAAGAGAAATAGTGATGGACCATGGATAGTAAAATATATAAATAAATGATATTATTGAGAGTAAAGTTGTGAAGATAGTTACCATAAATGGATATGAATGAAATTGGTGGATGTCCCAAAAAAAAAACTAGGAAAGAAATTAGAGGACGGATATAATATAATTTATTTTTTGATCCGCGTTGAATACCGGATGGATATATATGTTAATTTGAGAGTTTTTCCTCCAAATGACGTTATTTAAAATGGTCATAACTTAGCCCACATGATAATGGAACGAGTCACATCATATTTTCAACCATCGAATTAAACCGAGGAGTCGAATTTGCTACAAAGCAAAAACAGGGACTTATTTGTTATGCTTAAAAATTGAATTTAATTTGCAACAATTTCCCAGCGATAAAAATTGAATTTAATTTGCAAAAATGGAGATATAATTCTCTAAAAGTTGATTCTTGTATCTACGCGAAAATATAAATAAATTCGAGTTTAAATAGGAATATAGTAATTGAACGAAAATAGTCTTCCTGTTTTCATGGGCCTTCTGGATAGTTGGACCTATAAAATATAATGTAGAGTCCTTATGGCAACTAACTTTTGGGCTGAGATCTCTTAAAAGAGAAGATGTTTTTTTTTTCGTTTTAGCTAGCCTTAAATGTACCGAAAAAAAAGGAAAAAGAAAGAAAATAATTTTAAAAAGATGTAGTTCGATCAACTATTATTCATCAACAAATTAAAAAGATGTAGTACGATCAATTATTCTTCATCATCAAATTAGAAAGATGTAATTCGATCAACTATTCTTCATCATTAAAATTCTACTTTGTATAGAATAATATCACTATCAATATAATTAATTACAATTACTTTGTAAAGAACAATATCATCAATACAAAACTCCTGTACATCCGTTCAAAAGGTGCAGACGAATAAAATTATCATTTGTTCTTGACAAAAGTATTATTTATATTGAAGAAAAATATCATTTATTTTTTACACTGTAATTAGAAAATATCATTTATTTTTTACACTGTAATTAGAAAATATCATTTATATTAAAGAAATGTATCATTTGTCTTGAAAAAATATCATTGTCCGTGCATGCTAATGTCCGCACGAAAGATCATCTCTATCGTCAATATAATTAATTACAAAGTGTGTAGGGTAACCCATTTTTATTCCTAGGCATCAATACAAGCAAATAATGGACCATCAAATTATTTACAAAGTAAATCTATTTCATTTTGTTAGTATTGCTAGCTAGCTTATGATTACAATAATCATTATTTTATATAATCATTACAAAGTTTGTAGAGTAATTGACCTTAGTCTTTTTTCGGACAACAATACAAGCAATAGAATAAATTTAATAAAAAATCCTAAAATTTATTTGCAACAAATTATTCACAAGATAAACATATTCGATTTCATTAGTACATAAAATTAAAATCAGTCGATCATCTTTATTTTATTTCATCGAAAGAGGTGACCTCCTATGCGAATATTGATGTTTTTCTTCAATCCAAATGATATTTTTCTTCAATATAAATGATACTCCCTCCGTCCCAACTAACTTGAGTCGTATACAATTTTAAGCCGTCCCAACTAGCTTGAGTCATTTCTATAAATGGAAATAATTAACAAAAAATAAGGGATTTTAATTGCAATTATAGTTAATTAATTGGGTTGATTATTGGCTAATTAAATTAAATTAAATTAATTTATTTTAATATGCTAATTTTAACTAAAAAATTAATTAATTAATTTATTTAAAAATTATTTAATTAATTTAAAAATAAATTAAATTAAAAAAATAATTTATTTTAATATGGTAATTTTAACTAAAAATTAATTTATTTATTTAAAAATTAATTTATTTATTTAATTTTAAAAAATAAATTAAATTAAAAAATTAATTTATTTTAATATGCTAATTTTAACTAAAATAAATAAATTTATTAATTTATTTAAAAATTAATTTAATTATTTAATTTAAAAATAAATTAAATTAAAAATTAATTTATTTTAATATGCTTAAAAAATTAATTTATTTTAATATGCTAATTTTAACTAAAATAAATTAATTTATTAATTTATTTAAAAATTAATTTAATTATTTAATTTAAAAATAAATTAAATTAAAAAATTAATTTATTTTAATATGCTAATTTTAACTAAAAATTAATTTATTATTAAAAAATTAATTTATTTATTTAATTTAAAAATTAAATTAAATTAAAAATTAATTTATTTTAATATGCTAATTTTAACTAAAATAAATTAATTTATTTATTTTTTAAAAATAAATTAATTTAAAAATTAATTTATTCAAAAAAATATAGTATTTTATTTTAATATGCTAATTTAAAATAATTAAATTAAATTAAATTAACTAAAAAATTAAATTAATTTTAATATGCTAATTAAATTAAGGATAATTTAAAATAAATTTATTAAGCAAATAAATAAATTTAAATATAAAATAAAATAAAATAAAATACAAAATATATATACTTAACACATAAACCACTTTATTACCAATACACTTTAAACACTAAACACTCTCTCCTTAATTCCCGTACCCAAAAGAAACGCCCCAAGCCAGCCAGGACGGAGGGAGTATTTTTTAATTACAGAATAAAAAATAAATTATATTTTCAAAATGATACTTTACTTAAAAATAGATGATATTTTTATGTATCTATATTGTCGTTTATACATCTGTACCGTACAGTCAATATTTATAAATGATACTTTACTAAAAACAAATGATATTTTACTTAAAAAACAAACAATATTCACCCTCACACTGAGAATCTATTCAAAGGCATTATCTTATCTAGAAATTTAACCAATGAGATATATGTTTCGAGAAACATAACTGGACGTAACAATCAAATTTTCCGAGAAAAGAAAGAGAACAAGAGAAGCCGCCCCCTTTATTTTTTGTATCGTTAACAAAAAACTTAGACTAAAAGTACGTTTAATTGACTTTATAAGCTTATCAATATATTTTATAAGTTGTTTATGAGTTTATAAGTTTTTAAAAATTATTTGACAAAATAAGTTTCGAAACAATTTATAAGTTTTAAAAATAATCTCCAACAACTTATAAGTTAGCTCTCCAAAAAATAAGTTTCTTAATTTCAACTCTTTTTTTTCATAAGCTTATAAACAACAATGATTTACCAAACTAATATTACTATGGTTTGTTATTTCCAATAAATTATACCCTATTAACTTTACATCTTTCAATTTTCTCTCTAATTCACGATCTTATCTCTAGTTTAATTATCTAAACACTTTGATAACTTATAAGGTATTGAGATAATATATTTTATAAACTCTTGGAACATCTTATAAACTATCTAAAATAAGATGTAACCGAATACTCTCAAAATTCATCCCAACATTTAAAAATTATACATAGGTGTAAGTTAAAACTCGAAGAAATCTATTAGCTTTTCTTCTAACTGCGTAATATACGTCATAACTTGCGTAACAATGACTTAATCAGATTATTAATTTAAGAAAAATAAAACTAATGTAAATCTAGAATTATGACTTCCTCTCTCACAAAAAGAAGATGACTTCTCGTCGTGGAAAAAATCAATTTGCGGTCTCAAAAAAAAAAAGCTTATCATTACAATATTTTCACTTGGACTCTTTGAATTCTTACCTGATTGAGACTGGCTATATTGACGTATTTAGAGGGGGGGAAACGATTTTCATATTTAAAGTCTTGCATTGCATGTATGCAATTAGCAGTTAAACGTAGTCATTACAAACTACTGTCTAACCTTATATTTTTTTTTTGTCTAATTTTTTATGCTAATCGTGCCACATTGCTATTGCGTTTGAATAGATCTTTATGTTTTTATGTTGGTTATTAGCATATAAATATACTAATTTTAGGTTCGGTTTTTCCCACGAACTTTAAAAATTATCATAAAATATACAAACTTAATCACTTTAGTGATTTTACCACTATTTCAAATTCAGGTCAAATTAAATCTGACTAGGCAAAAATTTATTGTAGACAAAACGGTAGATAATATAAACGATATTGTAGATAAATGACATAACATATCGTCATTCCATCAAAATAAATCAGTTTTCTTGATTTCTAGGGTTCGTCACGTCAACCCTCATTTAAAAGTAGGGTTATTCGGTATAAATACACCAACTTTGGGATAATATTGGTTTTTTCACGAACTTTAAAATTTCACAAAACACACAAACTTAATGACTTTAGTGTTTTTACCACGATTTCAAATTCAGACCAAATTAGATCGACTTGGCGTCTCAAAAATTTACTATAGACTAAACAGTTAGTGATAGAAACGACATTGTAGAGAGAGTAAATAAAACATCATCGTTCCATCAAAATAAATCAGAATTTTTTATTTCTAGAATTCATCGCTTCAACCCTCATTGCAAAAATCAAGTCTTCTCGTTTGTTTCATCATCTGGTTTTAGTTGGGATCAAAACAATCGATATCATCTCTATACGATGTCGATTATGTCAGTGACCGTTTTGTCTATGGTAAATTTTTGAGATGTCAAGTCAGATTTAATTTGACTTAAATATGAAATCGTGGTAAAATCACTAAAGTCATGATTGTTTGTGTATTTTGTGATAATTTATAAAGTTCGTGAGAAAAACCAAAATTGGTCCAAAGTTGGTGTATTTATGCGCCAATAACCCTTAAAAATAATGTCTTCTCGTTAGTTGCATCGTCTGGTTCTCGTTGGGATCAAAACAATCGATGTTCTCTCTATAGTGTCTTGTATATTATTGATCATTTTGTTTACGATAAATTTTGAGGTGTCAAGTCATATTTAATTTAGTCTGAATTTAAAATCATGATAAAATCACTAAAATGATTAAGTTTGTGTATTTTGTGATAATTTTTAAAGTTTGTGGAAAAAATCAAAATTGATCCAAAGTTGATGTATTTATACATAATAACCCTTTATATTTAAATAAATATAGTGCAGAATTGGAGATCGAAAATAATGAAGGCCTATTAATAAAACAATAAATTACTTAAAACTTTGCTAGTTTATTATTCGCATGCCTCATGATTATCTTTTGCCAAATCCCCATGATAGCTATACACATACCTACCCAAAGAATTTTGGTACATTTTCGTATTATGTACTTCAAACTTCGTAGTCGTTCCAAATTTGACAGTGTCTCCTACCATCATAGTAAATATTGAGCTCAATATGCTTTATAATAGTTTAGAAGATTCTTTTTATATTGGCATTCATCAAACATCAAATGCATATTCATTGTTTTCTTTTCTATTTAAGTGGAGAAGGGACCCATATATAAGAAGTCCATCATGATTTTTTCGAAAGAATATATATGGACTATGGTTATTAGTTGTATAAGCAGTAGGTACACAGTAGTTTTCATCTAGTTTTGTAATAATATTAATTAAAAAATGCGTATTTATTATATTTAGGAGGATGAGGGTTTATTATAATTTGAGTTGAGTTGTAAAAATAGCATAATATTTGAAAAAATTACAAAAATAGTCTGACCTATGGGCATATATTAGTTGCAAATAGGATTTCGGGCTGGAAATTCTGATTTGGAATTCTCAAATCTGACATGGATATTCTATTTTATATTGTAAATTACACGAAAAAGATATTTCCGTTTTGATGCTCAAGTGTCATATATATATATATATATATAGAGAGAGAGAGTTTGGTTCAAATGAGAACCAATGAACCATTCTTATCCTAAAAACTAAGAACCAAATGAATTCGTTATTAAAGTTGATGAATCCGTTGAGAAACTTAATGAATTCAACAATTCAGAATTTTTCATCCGGGTTCGAATCCCATGAGGGACAAAAAATTTATTTTTGGATTCAGTAACTTTCATAACGGATTCATCAACTTTCACTGTGAATTCATTATTTTTTGGTTCTCACGTTCTCATAATAAAAATAGTTCTCACGTTAACCCTCCCATATATATATATATATATATATATTCTTGCATTAAAACGACGTTGTTTTGATTCTCAAGTGAAAAATAGATTTTTCACATAATTTACAAAATTAATTAGAATATCAAAGATCATATCATTTTTATAAATTGGCCGAAATTCAGGTCATATACTATAATTAGCCAAGTCCTAGTTATAGGCTTATAGCTATAGAAATAAAATAAATAAATGATAAATTACTTTGAACAAATTTCTATGCCACCATGTTTTTTTTATAGAATTTTTTGCCTGCATGTTTGATTTCATTTTTAAATGGCCCGTCTAATCATAGTTTCATTGACTGTTAAGTTTAGTTTGAAACACGATAATAATTATTTTTGCAACTACTAAATCTCTTTCCCCATCTGCAAAATCAAAATCCTCACATAAAAACATTAAAATAGAAAAGGAATAAATAACTTTTAATTTATATTTATAACAAATTGAATAAATATATTTTATTTTATATATATAACATATACATCTGCTTGTAAAATAGTTGGAGAATAAAAAAAACATGTTTAAAATGGACCAAAGGAACTCTTTTTCCCAATCTATTATGAGTCGTACTCAATAGAGTTGTAACGGGTAACGGAGAGCGGAATACATATATCCATATTTTAACTAATTTATCATCAAATCAAGCTCCGTTTTAATTTACTATGTATACTATGTACAATTAAAAGTCACGAACTTATATTAATCTTTTCCTCTAAAACTTAAATCTGTTATTTAAAAAAATATTTTATGCTAATGATAATTATTCATTATTTTCGTATAAAACGTAAAGTTTCAAAAAACTAATATACTTATTACTCATCACCAACTAAATTTTTAAAAGAATTGAGTTAAAAATCAAATCATGAACAATTTTTTAGATTTGCTAAATTTGTTCGCGAACTAACCAGCTCAATGACATTTTAGCTTAATTTTTTTTATTGTAACGAATTTGTAAAAGTTACAAACTTTCGCTAAAATCTTGCCTCATTTATCATCGTAATAGTTAAAGAAAGATCAATGTTTGTAATTCTAGATTACGAAGAATGAACCCTATAGACTTAACTCAGTTGATTAAAAACTAGTAAATTTGAAATAAAATTAAGAGGAATGAGGCATTTGAGTGTGAACCTCATACCTTTGACTCCTCGATAATTATAGTCACGTGGACTGCATCACGAAACCTCTCTGCAAAAAGTGGCCGAAATCTTGGAATTTTCTCTTCTATTTTGGTAAGTTGAAGCCTTCAACAGAGAAAATCCGCCCAGTCTATATGATTTGCCAACTTAACTTGTTAGTCTTCACTTGTAAAAAAATATTTTGTTGAAAAATCAGATATGGTAAAGGCTGCTATATCCCAATAAATAAATACGTTGCAGACTTGATGAAGGCTTCTGTTAAAGAGTGTTAAATAAATTATTGAAAAATAATTTTCGTAAAGGACTCTTTTAGGGATTGTTAATTACTACCGCTATTGTGAAATTAAATAATCCTAAATATATATTAAAACTGATATTTGGGTTTTGAAAGGTATATTTCTTTGTACCTGCACTTCATAATTTATTCTTGATGTTATATTAATTTTTTTAGTTTCTTTTTCTAGCAATTATTATCGCTATTACAGTTGTTTATTCTAGACAATAGTTGCAATTAAAACTATTAATTGTTGTTCATGTATCAGTTTGCATAATTTCACTACTGTTTTTGGTTAATACTTTTGTCTTTAAGGGGAATATATAGGACAATTTTTGTAGCTAGTAATTGTATTTCCTGTAATATTTAATATATTTAATAAATGTTTTTGGTAGAAATCATAGTTTTGACCCAAAAAGTCAGCAGTAGTTCATAATAACCAGTTTCAAGAAAATTGGTTCTCTTTGTGCTAAGTATTTGAAACAAATCTGACAAAATATATGGAAATGTACCTACACTACAACAAAAGAATGTATAAATAAACCTCTCGAATTAGTGGTGCGATGAGATAGATTTTGACCAGAATATCTTTAATTCAATTTCACTAATACTTTAAATATCGAGTTTGTCACACAATTTTTTTTTAACATGATTCACCTATCCTTGTAGTGGCGGAGCTAGGCCCTGAGAGCAAAGGGGAAAACTTTTTGCCACTAATTATTCAAAATTTTGGTAAGGCAAGATCTAGGTATTTTTACAATTTTATACATAATTAGAGATAACTTTATAAAAAATGAGCTGGGACATAGCCCTACCATTCATAATGTGGCTCCGCCACTGATCCTGTGTGATTTATAGATTATTACATTGAAATATCTACTCAATAAACGATCATAGGCGCATCTTCAAGTAGTGGTTGCGAGCTTTGTCACCTAAAGAGACTGTGGAAAGAGCATCGAGCACCAAATCATTCACCTAGCTAGCCAAATGGTAATAAATAGAAGGGCATACGGTTCCAAACTATTTTGTGATCTGGTAATTATAATTTAACTATAAAGAAACTAACAATTATGTCCCATAATATAAATTCTCAACTGAATTTTAATCCTGAAATTATAAAATGATGTGAAAAAAGATTACGTGGAACCAAAATGACTTCGTTGTTGTTAAAAAGAGAAAGTAATGAAAATATTCTCCTCCTCCCCATTGTCTATGAAGTGCAACAAAATGGAGAAAATACTATCCAAATGCTAGACTTTTAGTAAAGAGAGAACTGAAATACTGGAAAGTTGTAGGTGAAATAATCCCTAATTTATAAACTCATTTTGAACGGTAAACAGCTTTTCTGTCACGGGTGGTAATCTTTTGCGAGCAATAGCATTTTAAATAATAAAAAGGTTGGTTTTATTTCCTTATAAGTTGACATTTAATTCAAGGAATATTATCACGAGACCGACTTATAGAAGAAAGTAATAATAACAGACACATATAGTTCGAAATCCTGAATAAGAGAGAGAATCATAGCAGAAGAGCATGTCATATCCCATTTGTCATGTTTCTCAAAAGATAAAATAAAAAAAAAATTACATTCGTCATTTGTCACAAATTGCACTAGTAATTAGCTTTTGTTGGTTTGGGCTAAACTGCCTAGTTTCTGAATGGACAAATATTTTGATGGGACAAAAGTTAGAAGAACTCTATAAGGGGGAAAGATCTTTTCACACACAAAAAAATGGCTTAATGATAGATTGATTAATGTTTGAGGTTAATTAAAGGTCTCATGTCCGACCACACGACCTTTATTTTCTGTATTATTTGAAAAGAAAAAGAGAGATTTTGCAATTAAAGTGCATCTACATAAATAATCTTTCGAATGCAAATAAATCCTCCTACAATCTATTTATGATAGAGCAGGAAAAATAATGAACAATGAAATTCAATAAGTGGAAGTCTTGTCATAAATATCAAGTAAATATGAAAAAATTATAAATACGATATTGTATATAGATTTATATTAAAATATAGGTACAGTAGGAATAGATTTTTGACCTTGTCAATCGATGTGAATAAATGTGTAGCCGTATTTTTTTATTCTTTTAGTGATAGATTAACAATTTGCTTCGTCAAAGGAGATAAGGGAAACCAGAAATTAACTTCTTCCAAGTCTATAAAAAACCCAAATATCACTTGGGCACGCATTGACATAAGAAATTAAACCTTTAAGTTCCAAAAAGGATTTGAAATTCAGTGTTTCACAATTAATGTCTCACTTTGTGTCCCATTTTATATTTTTTATATTTTTCTTCCACATTTTTTCTTCAATTTTAACTTTATATAATTTAGTTTAATTTGTAATTATTAAGTAGGGTTCTATCCAATTAGAATATATAATTATTTTCTATTCATTTAATTTCACTTTTATTAGTTAATACTTCATTATTACGATTGATAAATCCAAAGTTAGGGTATATAACTTTAAAAAATTAATTTTTAAATAAAAGTTAAACGTGATTCATAATATTATAATAAATTTTATTTTTATAAAAAATGGTATTAAAATAATAAATATAATAATGGAACACGATAACACACACAAAATTATAGGACACTTCTTCCCGAAATAGGGACAACTCCTAATCTTATTAAGGAAAACGTACGTAGTACATACTCTCCGTCCCTAGCTTAGTCTAATTCGCAAAGGTAAATCCATTTTCGTTTTTGCAGTTTGCAAAACAGCCCCGATTCGTTATGACTCGAACGAACTCCAAATGAAGCCCGACCGGCGCCATGATGACGCCGACGAGAATGAGAACTCACGGTGGTCGATCGATTTATAGCCAAAATACTATCAGTATAGGGTTTCAATTGGTCAATCCACTATGGTTTTACATACTACAAAAACTAAACTTTGGAACCCTTTCTTCGAGCTCAGAACTCCACAAATCTTACATAAAAATACATTTATAAACTTCATCGATAATAGGAATACAATGTTATCTTCCAATCACATAAATGAGCTTAAACTTAAAATTTACTTTATATCTTATGAAAAATGCTTCGGAATGGTGTATGGGTTCAATTTAAACGGACGATGAGGAAGAGAGTGGGAGAGAGATGTGTGGAAGAGAGGGAGAGAGAGAACTCAAAATTGGCTGCTTTTCTTTTTCTTCTATTCTTTAATATAACATTTGAAATGACGTCATTCCATATGAACATGGAAATTAAAGAAAATCATGTCATTGTTTTTATTTGGGGTGCAAATGACACAAATATAATAGCGAACACTATTAATTAGGATATGTCTAGATTTAATAGCGAACGCTATTAATTGGTCACCAATCTGTCAATATATCCTAAGATGTATTCCTGAAAAGACTAACATACATTGAGCGTAAACATGTAATTAATCCTTACATTATTTCCCAGTCATCCGACTAAGAGGGTGTTTGGCTGAGCTTATAAGCACCATAAAACAGCTTATAAGCTGTTTTTTAAGTTTAAAAAACAGCTTATAAGCTGTTTTATGGTGCTTATAAGCTCAGCCAAACACCCTCTAAGGATGTCATCGGGTGAGTTTTACCCAAACCGATTCGGAACCGCATAACCCATTAAATTTTAAAGTAGTGGTTCCGGTTCTAAATCCGTTTTAGACCTCGGATCGTTTATACCCATAGTTTGATGGCCCGGTCTGATTCGGTTCCAGTTCTGGTTCGAGAACTAAAATCGATACTTATTTATTGGTTTTGGTTCGAGTAAAATCCGTTTATTGACAAGCCGCCTAAGCTTAAGTGGGTTTGTCAATGAGTTGGTTTTACCCATACAGATCCAAAGTCACTCATAACTAATTAAATTCTAAAACAACGATTTCGATTCTAGTTTCGATTATGGTTTCAGATCCGGGCCTTTTCAAACTCATAGTTGATGATGGTCCATGTTCGGTATCAAATGGATTGGTTCTGAAACCAAAACCGATATTTATTGATTCTGATTTCGAATATTTTGGTTATAACAACTTATGCTTATCATATATGATACTCCCTTCGTCCCAATAAATTAGGCTCCTTTCTTTTTTGCACGTAGATTAAGGAGAATTATTTTTTTGTGTAAAGTAGTTGGTGACACGATTCGAGGCACTTTTAGTGTAAAAAGTGTTTCCTTTTTTGGAAATGAGTCAACTTAATGGGACAGCCCAAAAAAGAAAACGTGCCAATAATAATGGGACAAAAATAGTATTATATTGTATTATGAGAAAGAAATCTCCTAAACTTGTTTTGTGATAATGTTGGTTGGCTAGTGAAAGAGAAAAGCGAAGTTTTGATTTGGTAGTAATTAGAGGGATCTGAAATTGGAAGAAGATGACAAAACATCAGCCTTAAAGCTTTAATTAATCTGAATGAACTGATGATTGAAAAATGGGATTAGGTTAATTGGCCAACTTGCTAAAATCACATGCCGTAAAAGCGCTTTTTGCCTTCATACTGTCTCATCACAACAACTACAACTACAACTACAACTACAACCGCCCCTTTTTTAGATATTTTGGCTCAACACTTAACAGTGCGTGTAAACTTGGAAAATAAAATGGCAATCAACTCCTTAACTTCTTGAAAAATCACCTTTTTAGTCCCTAAAAGTACAAATGATGTAGTCACTTTTACCCCTATATTTCACCACTCATTCATGAAAAATCATCATCATCATCATTATTATTATTATTATTATTATTATTATTATTATTATTATTATTATTATTATTATTATTATTATTATTATTATTATTATTATTATTATGTCCTTTCTCCTTTTCCTTTTCCTTTTAAGAAAGTTCATAAACCTTGTCAAATTTTTTGGGCGCACTTTACATGTCTATAACTATATGTTTGGTTTACTTTGACTGTACATAAATTTTGAACTCAAAGATGCACTTGTGGTTAATTTAACTTATTTATATTAATTCTGTAAAAGGAAAAGTTTTGATAGTTGAAAATTAAATATCATATGACAATATATAAGCAGATACATTTTCAATGATGAAATGTATAATGTGCCAATTAAAACTATAGTGTAAGACGAATATATAATGATATCAAAAATAATTGAATCAAATATAAACAGCTTCATCAACTATTGTTGACAATATGTTGTCACTATACTTAAATTTAATTGCTATTTATAACCACTAATTATCAGAAATGATTTCACATTCTATCATTATTATATTACTCTCTTAAATTTATTTGTGTTCCTCTTATTATTATTAACCTATGCTAGCTATTACAATAATGATTGCAAAGTTTATTACTATTTATCCTTTATTACGTACACAAAACAACAATTCTGGTGATTAAATACAAATAATTAGAGACAACCTTTAATTGAAAGTTTGTCGCCCATATTTTTTAGTGGCTTTTTAGTTTAGAGTCATAATTAGTTCCAAAAAGCTAGTGTTTGAACTATCATTGGGGTTCCATATGTTTGCTTAGGACCATATATGAACCGTAAATATACATCTATTTGTGTGTGTTGGTCTAATGGTAGAGTGGTTAATGTTCGAGGCCAAACGTCTCAGGTTCGAGTCCACCGTGACACGGCCTTTAAATTTCTAAATTAAATTGACAAAAAAAATAAAAAAATATACATCTATTTATACTTGATAATAACTATTCACGTAAATAATCGTTGTGAACCTGTCCATTAGAATGATGTGATACTATCAGTTACGGACAGAAATATAGTTCGAATGGATCTAGAATCAAATAAATTCAACTATAAAGCTGCTTATATTTTTTCTGAAAAAAATATTCAAAATTAATCACAAGGTCATTTGTTGGGGATGCTCGAGATCACCCCCCGAATTCTGCCTCTGGATACAACTACATCTATACTAACATGTGATCGGGAATAAATTTTATATAAGATTTTATTCTCGCTCATTAAAAACGTTACAACACATATGAAGCTATCAAGTTAATTTGTGTTCCCGTTGCTATGGATACATACATCCATATATCACCAAAATTTCAGGTATGACATGTTGAAAACGGATAAAGAAGGCCAAATGTTATAGTAGGGATGATAATGAACCGGATTTGGATTGGATCTTGTTAGGTTAAGATTCAGGTTAATTTTTTTCCTTGAACTGGATACGATCCAAATCAATTGGGTCCAAAAAAATAAGATCCAGACTCGTAAGATCCACAGAATCCATGGATTTAGACCCGAAACAATACGTTTTCTCTTTTGAAATAACTCTCAAATGAACTAAAATTCACGGTGACACCAAAATAATAATCTAAGTCCACAATAACATCAAAATAATTATTTAGAATTATTACAATTATCACTATACAAGAAGATATTAGTTACGAACTCACTTTTACTTTCAAGATAACAAATAATATTGCAATATGGGTAGAAGAATAAACGCACATATCTTAGCAAATAGAATACCCATATATAATTCATATACATTTTTTTTCAAATATATGATACAATTATCTAATATTATTGACCTACCATCCAATTTCTTACAATCTAGTTTATCAAACTTCGACTAAAAAGAAAAATTATATATATTAAATTATACTTAAAAATAAAAATAAAAATTATATATAGATTATATAAAATGGATCAACAGATCGAATCGGGAAAGAATTTGGATTTCATGAATCAGAATCCAAATCCAGATCCGGATTTTAAAGAAATAATTCAGATCCAATTTAGATATGTCAAATCCTATTTTTTGAAAACTCAAATCCTAGAACATGAATTTAAATTTACGAATTTGGATCGAATCTAGTATTTATTCTCATCCCTACCAAACGTTGGTATTGGCGTGGGAAAGGAGCGCCAAAGCCGGACCATGCACAGTTCAAATAATACCCAACAAGAAAAGGTTGAAAAGTTCAGAGAAAAAAGTGAAAAAAAAAAAAAGAGTCGCTGTACTTAATATCCTGAAAATCCGGTTACATGATATCTTGTCGGTTAGTTTAATTATCCTAAATAAACTTCACTATAATTGCATAAATAAATTAACCTTCGACGATGATATTAATTATGGCCTCCCATAATTAAGGTGATTAGTAAAAGATTAAAGCCTAAATAGTACACTATTACGTAATCTAGCTAGCTATAATTATACCTATCATCCCATTTTTTTTTCTTGTGTAGAAGACTGAAAATATACTGAGCAATGAATTATATATCTTGCTTTGAAAACTTATTACAATCATGTGTGTAAGAGTTCAGAAAGCAAAAAAGAGATTCCTTAAAAAGCGATCAATATTTTCTGTTGTCTACTTATGTTTTGTGCTTATCTTCAAATTTTGTTTCACTTTATCGTAGACTTCATAGTCACATGTTTTATCATGATCTTTTGTTATCAGAAATTGCGGAAATATATTGCTCGATCAAGATATTATTAGTAATAGGCGATATTTGTTTATTGGATATAGATGAGGAAAATATCAAGACTAAAGATGAGCTAAAATTAATGTGTCAAGATTTTCCCCTTGTCAATTTATGTTGTATCTTTCCTCTGTTTCACTATAGAGATATATTTATAGCTAGATATGTTTACAGATATAGTTCTATTTGATCCATATCTATAGATATAGAGACATATCTGTAGCTATCGGTTCAAGATTTCAAAAAATTGGACTAAGGGGGTGTTTGGCTGAGCTTATAAGCTCTTTAAAACACCTTATAAGCTCAATCAATGTGTTTGACAAATTAAGTTGTTAGAGAGCTTATAAGTTTCAAAATAAGCTCTAATTAAGAGCTCATAAGCTCTATAAAAAAAACTCCAAAACCCAACTTATTTTTTAATGATCTTATAATAAGTTACAATAAAACTACAAAAATAACCCTAATATTTTTTTTTTACCATGTTTATCATTGTTATCCAAATACTTTAACATCTTATAAGTTCTTAATACATCATATCTTATAAGTTCATAAAATAACTTATAAGTTGTTGGAGATTATAAGCTTTCTAAAATAAGCTTAGCCAAACACCCTCTAAATTAGAATTTAGAGTGCTAAGATATATAGGCCGTTATGAGCACCCTTGATTCCTTGAAGACATCAACCATATAAAAGCACAAATGTGTTAGAACATAATATTAGAATATGATCGTGTGAAGAAAATTTCCAATATGGAATGTAATTACATAACATGTTTGCCAACTTTTGCCCAAACAAAAAGAAGATGAAATTGCTTTAAAAGAAAAGGAAAAAAGAAAAAGAATATCTGACATCGATGAGGTGAAAGACATTCATTCATGCATCATAATAGCACTTAAGTAATGCTTATTCTCCGGCCAAATTAATGCAGTTATTATCCTGATACAATTATGGCCTATTTTTGTATTCACAAAAGGAAATGTCGATAATAATTTGTGCGCAGAAATCCAGGAAGTACTACTTTTATTCTCTATATACAAAATTCAACATTTTGGTCTCCATTATCTCGAACCATTTTTTCTCTATATCAATTGTTGCTTATTTACTCCAATACGATTGGCCGACTGTTGAGGAACCAAAATGTCACATGCAGTTTGTGTTGCAATAGTGGGTAAAATTGCACAATGGCAACCCCAACTAACAAAATCCAAGAACTCCTTTTCGTCATAAATTATTTTCCTAATTTTATACTGGGTCATGCATGGGATAAAAAATGTAAATAAAAGGCGTTGAAATAATAAGTAAGAAGTATTTTGTAGGATAGTTTAAGAAATTTGGGAATATACCAAAAAAGAAAATTAGTAATTAGGAAGAAGATTGGGGGTGAGGAAATATTATATATACACATATCTAAAATTTAGAAATATTAGCCAATATTATCCGTGTGAAGGTTGCTTATAATGTGTTCCACATTGTTTGAGAAATCAATCTTTTTTTTTTTTTTTGATATCATGGGAAATCCACATGGTTTGAGAAATCAATCTTTAAAAGATGTGAAGTAGATTCTCACGTATGGGAGTTGTAACTGCAGTTCGGATTCTTTATTTGTATAAACGGTGTAAACATCTTGTTAACAAAAAGCTGTAACTTTTATAAAAACCTATAGTGTTTCTATTACTTGTATGGTTTAATCTAAAGTACCTTCAGTTTTTATTTCATTATTTATTCGCTTCAACACTTCTTTCTCTCTCAATTTATTGCCTTAAACAAAAATACAATAAGAAACCCTGAGTTATTAGGAGCGAGAAATTACCTTATTTGATCGGCAATAAATTAGGGTTCACGCCATAAATAGCAAATTAAGACAAAATTTTGGTGATCAACAGTGTCTTATATATGATAACCAGATCGTGGCCCTTCCCGTTACATGACCATAACCTAATTTTGGGGATGACTTAGAGTCTGTTTGGCTGAGCTTATAAGCTTAGCCAAACACCCTCTTAGTGGAGTGGGTGTTTTCTAAACTAATCGATTAAATGTTTCAAATTTAAATCTCAGTTTAGTTTATATGCTAGTGCACAAAAATACGAATTTACCCAATATATATTGAATATAGCGGCGACGGTTTCCGTAAACACAAAAAAATATAAAAAAAATCCACTCTAGCACGCTAATGACTATTTCACATGAAAGAGCAAGATCCTTTGATGGTGGTGTTTTTATAAGAATAGAACTTTAATGAAAGTGACAAAAATAATAACTAAGCTATTGTTTTATAGTTTTAGATATAAAATAAAGAATTCAATCGTGTGTGGAGATAAGAGTCAAGGAATGTAACACACACGAAAAGGAAGATTCAGAAAATTCAATACTTGGTTCAAGCTTTCCCACACAAAGTCCAACTATAATAATCCCATCTTCGGAAAAGAATTGAAAATAGACTCTCTTCTACTATGATGAGCACAAAATGTTGAAGAATATAAATTTGTGCTTCGATACTCGAAATTCCATTGAATGGCTCAAGCCATTTTCCTCTCCATCATCTTCATCTTCAACTCAAAATCACTCCAAAAACGCCATGAATTTCTTCGAATTCCCTCTCTTCTACCAGCAGCAGCAACAGAGCGACGATCACGATCAAGAGGGAGAGAATTACATCTACGAGACGATCCAATGTTTGCCTCTTCTTAGCAGGTTCACGGAGAAGAAGGAAGTAAAAGAAGAGGAAAACGACGTCGACGGAGAGAGGAAAGGGAAATTGGAGAATGTCACGGTGGCTCTGCACATAGGGTTGCCTGAGATTGGAGAGCTGGATGTTGATCGTGGCGACCAGAGGAAGCGCTACGGTTTCAAGGGAGATGATGACGAAGAAGAAGAGGAAGAGGAGTACTCGAAGAAGAAGAAGATGAAGAGTGCGTCTAATGGATGCAGTTTGAATGGAGAGAGGAGATTTTGGATCCCAACTCCAGCACAGATTCTAGTTGGGCCCATGCAGTTTTCTTGCAACATTTGCAGCAAGACCTTCAATAGATACAATAACATGCAGGTAATTAGTTAAGACAAATCAAACTCGTTTATGGTTGATAATTTATTGATATTGATAATTTAGGATCAAGATATATATTTCCATTGAATCTTGATTTTGATTGTTATTATGATGATTATGATCCAATCAACACATACTGAGAGACTAATCAAGTTTATAGTCCATCCATTTTTATTTTTATTTTAAAAAAAGAAGAGGTTTGTAATCCATCCATGGCCGTCTTTCATGTTCACAGAATATCACATAGAATTTGTAGAGGTTATGTAAATATCATGAAGTATTGCAGATTCTTTTGAAATCTCATATTACTATATATTGCATTTCACATTTCCAAAGATGTGTAAAATCTGAAATAACATATTCTTGATAATTTTCCTGATTATATATACTATGTCAATTCGCAACTCGTCCTTTTACTAAGAGGGTGTTTGGCTGAGCTTATAAGCTCACAAAAACAGCTTATAAGCTGTTTTTGGGGAATTTATAAGCTCAGCCAAACACACTCTAAGTTGCATTAGGAGTACTACAATAATTTTCTCATTTAACAGCAGAAGTATTAGTATTTGTAATTGGATCCTCGATGTCGAAAAAATTAATTTCATCATTATTTTTATGTCCACTTAGACTATTTACAGACATCTATTTTTCGCCTTTAATCTTAATAGCAGGCTATCACAACATCAATCGAGGCACACTAAAGTTACAACACAAAAAAAATTAATAAAGTTATATAAATCTAGTGGGATCTTGATTGCCATGTAATATATACTGTCTATATAGTACACATTAATCATTTTTGTGTACCAAATGTTTATCATAACTAGACAACCTCCTTGTGATGTTAACAGTATATATACTTCAAGATAAATAGAGACTGTTTCATTTTTAGCAACCTACAACACGTAGATATGCCGCAATACCAATAAGGGCGTGACAAAATTTGATCCTCTCGCATGCTAAATCTATCTTTTAAGTCTAATCTTATATTTCGCTTTATCAAAATAATATGCAGATGCACATGTGGGGCCATGGGTCCGAGTTCCGAAAGGGGCCGGAGTCCCTGCGTGGCACGCAGCCGGCGGCAATGCTGCGGCTGCCGTGCTACTGCTGCATGGCGGGGTGTAAGAACAACGTGAACCACCCGCGGGCGAAGCCGCTCAAGGACTTCCGTACGCTGCAGACGCACTACAAGCGGAAGCACGGGGCGAAGCCGTTCGCGTGCCGTAAGTCGTGCGGGAAGTCGTTTGCGGTGAAGGGCGACTGGCGCACCCACGAGAAGAACTGCGGAAAGCTCTGGTTCTGCATCTGCGGCTCTGACTTCAAGCACAAGCGCTCCCTCAAGGACCACATCAGGTCCTTCGGCAACGGCCACGCTCCGCACCCTTCCCTCGACGGCTTCGATGATGACATCACCGCCTGCTCCGAGGAGGACGACACCGCCTAGACCTAGACCATCGTGTCGTGGGCTTTTATGTTTTTAATTATGACAAAATCTCGTGCGGGGACATACTCACGTGAAGACATATGAAAACCACAATCTACTTAGGATTCCATTTGGGGATCACATCCTGTTAAGATTTTAGTTGGGGTCTTCATGCGTATTCACATAAGTACGTCCTCACAGGAGATCACCGCTTTTATTATAGTGGTGTTTATTATCGTGTTGCAAGTGCTAGGCAGCAAAAAATTCTCTCGCCCACTTGCGATTAGTTTAATTGCAGGGAGGCGAAAGAAGGGGAGTGTTTTGCTGCTGAGCATTGGGGTGAGTTGTTTGTGTCGTGTTTGTATTTGTGTTTCCGAATAAGGAGGTCCTCTACAAGTTGTGAAGCTGATGAATTTTTTTCTCTTGTTATTTGTGGGAGGAAATTTGCCAGCTTCAAACTCTGTTGATGTTGTAATCTTGCCTTTAATTTCTTCTTTCTTTTTAATTTGGTTCTTGTTTTTCATTTTCAAGAATTTGGTATGGTGCAAAATTATTTGTACTAATTAATTTGTATGTTTTGAATATTCTATAGCATCTTGTTGAGTTGCTAGACATATGTACCAAATATATCCAAATCGATTAAATGAGTTAACAACAGAGAAACGCAAACCCTACAAAACTACGTACATTTTTCAGATTAGAAGATTGGTTTTGGATTATAGATTAGATTTACCGTATATAGTATTGAGGATTGCATGATCCGATAAGCTCAAAATTGTTCGATTCATCAAAGTATATATGTGTTATTTTTACATATTTGAGCTATTACACAAAATAAACACCCTTTGAGGAATAGGATCAAATACTTGAAATTAGCATACTTCAAAATTAGGGGGAAATTTTTTGAAGGGAAAAAATTAAGATCGCTTTCTCTTCAGAATTCTACAAGTGTTAAGTTATCAAACTTGAAATAGGTAAATTTATTGAGTGTATTCGCTACTTTCTAGTTTATCAATTTTATGCTGTATACATTTTGTCACATATCTACGCGTGTTGATATGCATGTGTACTAAATAAATAAAATTTGAGGCTAAATTAATACAGCAAAAAAGAAAAAGAAAAGTCGAATATCCTCTCACCCATTGTGGTCTTAACTAGTGGTAGAAGTAATTATTATTTCTCTGCGTATTTCTCAGTTCATATGCAAGTCGCAATGGTGCAGTGTATATATGAGTCAGCAATTTGATTTATATATTGTGACAGCCATAATTTAAATGAAATTTGTCAACAAGTTAAGCATCTAGAAAAGTTAATGATGGTCGAGTTGAAATTATGACAAACCTATCATGGCTGTTCTTTTTTTCCAATGTGAGAGCAAATTAAGCTAAGTTGGAGTAGTTGTGAAAAAGCTATGGTCCAAATTGGATGACTCCCTAAATCAGAGGCGACCTGCTTGCTTATCGACTTTTATTTGAGAAATAAATTAAGGACTTTTTCTATAACCTGTTTTTGAAGTCTTTGTCACAAAGACTCGATTCCCATTTTGTAACATGAATGTTTAAGTGTGAACCAAATCATGCAAGATTTTTATTACTCCATCCGTCCCTCAATTTTCTTCCTAGTTTTCCTTTTGTGACGTCCCCTAATTTTTTCCTATTTATTTATAGAAACTATCTTTCCAACTTTACCCTCAATAATATTCTTTATTTACATCTTTTACCATCAATGGCCTACCACTATTTCTCTTTTTTACCCATAACAACCTATTTATTTACACCTTTTACCACATATGGTCCACCACTAACTAATTTAATATTACATTAATGTGAGACATTTATTCCACTCACAATACACTAAACAACTTTCATTAAAATTCGCACCCAAGATTCCAGGAAGGAATTTTGGGGATGGAGGGAGTATTTAATAACAGGACTTGAAACTTTATTTAGCTATAACTTGTTCATAATCTTGAAAATTATGGTGCTTAATTTTTATTATTTTTTATAAAGAACCATAGCGATTGGAGGTAGATTTTTACATTCATCATCTAAAAATTGAATAAATTAGATATCGAACTTAACAAAACTTGGACGACAATTTAATTAAGCCACAATCAAAAGTCGAGAGATATGATTAAGTTTTTATAAAATAAGATCTATTTAATTCATATCTAATTTATATAGACTGCTTCAAAATAATGATTATACAGTCTAAACATCAAACAAGTTTTTTTCCCCATAGAAACTGAAAGTCGATCGATCAATAGCAATAGTTGTGATTTTATGAGAGTGTTATAAATTTAAATTTGGGCTAAAGGTTACGATTTGTCATGCAGTTAATCCTTTCTGCTTTGATTAACTTTTAAGTCGTGCTATTATTTTAAATATTAAACTTGTTATATTGGCTCGGATTATTAAAAATTTAAAACTACATTTTTGCATGCATATAAAGATTTTGGCTTTGGAAAATAAAATGCTGTCACCTAGAAATGTCTACCCGAGTAGAATACCTGTACCCTAGTCTGAATAACATATATAGGTTGACACATTAACAAAAATAAATTTTAGTATTTGTATTTTTCTTTTCTTTTTGGAGATAGGGAAGGGGATTGTGGGGTTTGAACTTTTAGACTTTTCTGATAACATGAAAGGTATTTATACAGCTTGTATGTCTTTAAAATGATTATTGTTTTTAGTGCATAAATTTTAGTAGTTATATTTTGCATTTTGAGATTACATATAATTTATTTTCTAATTGATGAGAGTACTTCACTTTATATGTATATATACAGAGGCGGAGCCACGTCAAGGGCCCCCCAACTTTTGGAAAAATAGATATATATTTTCATGTAAAAATATTTTAAAGAGGTGGTGTTTACAATGGATGAGAATCATTCTTCATTTGAATGGTCCGAGTTCGATACTCGGCTTCCACAATTCTTTCCTTTTTTTTAGTTTCTTCTTTCCTTCTCTCTCTATTTCTTTCCTTCTTTCATTCCTTCCTTTTCTCTCTCTATTTCTTTCTTTTTTTTCTCTTTCTTGACGTTTCTCTTCCTTTTTTTCATCTCTTTCTTTCTTTACTTTTTTTCTCTTCTATTTCTTTCTTTTTAGTTTGTGCTTTTTTCCCCTCTCTATTCTATTTCTTCTCTTTATTTTGGGATCTTTTTTATTTCTTATATAATTTATTTTATATTGATAAAATAAAAATATGTATGTAAATAATAACACTATATATATGAATTAACTCTTAACTAAACATGTATGCTCTCTCTATAGATATTTAACATTTAATAACTAAATCTATTGTAGTCTAATAGGTTATGATTTTCATCTCTCATTTAGGAGATCGTGGTTCGGTACCTCTTAGCTACATATTTTCCTTTTTCTTTTCCTATACTTATTTTCCTTTATCTTTCTTTTATTTTTCTTTTTTCTATAATTTGTTTTATGTCGATAAAATGCTATTTCTTTTCTTTTTCTATAATTTATTTTATAGTGATAAAATAAAAGATATATGCAAATAATAAAGTTTTATATGTGAATTAATATTATCAATCAAATTTCTAAAAGGATTATAATAAACTCATTATATTATTTAAATTATTATTATTTTATAATTTTATTTTAAAATATTATTTTATTATCTTTTAAAATTATTATTAATTGGGCCCCCAAGAAATATTTCTTGGCTCCGCCACTGTATATATATATATAGAGAGATTAATATAGATAATTGATATGATGTAGACCATTTGTGAGCTCCGCTGAAACATAGTTCATGTTAGCATTTTTCTCTTATATTTGAGAGATTATATATGATCATTATTATCAAATTTATAAATTACTTAACAATCAAAAGATATTGTATTTACTTTAATGAAATTAATTAAAGGATAAAGAATAGATCAAGCTTTGATTATTTTGTAATTTGTAAGTTGATGATCCTTAGCATAATTTCTTATGAATAAAGGGGAGGGGGAAAGGGGGGAAAAATGTTGACACAGACTACACGCCAACAGTGCTTATTACTCATTAGAGCTACAGAACATTCGAGTAGGTTCATAAGCGACGTATATTGTGAATTGAGTTCGAAGTTCTGTTCAATTATAAAACGAATTGAATGCAAGCTTTCAAGCATTCATTGCAAATCTAAAAGTATTAATTCCAAATCCAAAATAAGTATAAAAGAACAAATTTATTACATCTAAACCTATGAAAAAAATGAGTAAATACAGAATACCGGCATCACTATATGTGTGTGTGTGTGCATCATACATGTATACAAATTTCATGTATAGAAAATAAATTTTAGGAAGTTGCGTTATCTGTCTCGTGCAAATTCTTTTCACGCTCAAATACATAACTTTAAAAAGGACATTTCATTATATAAAAAAATAACATATCAAAGTGATAAAAAAAATTAAGTATTAATTCACGAAACTATATTATTGTTTGCTAGTTGGTGGCGTTATATATAGTTATATGATGGGATATACCAACCGACCGGCCCACTCACTTGCGCAATGCGAGCCTGGGCCTCAACATTGACAGCCCACGCTGGTCAGCCCAAGCCCACCCCTAATCATTGCGCAAGCCCAGCCTCCAACCGCCGCCTCGGCCAATGGAGGGACGCCCTGGAACCAGGTCGCGCCACCTCCACGTGGCGCACGAAGACGAACGGTCCGGCTCCCGCCAATGGAGAGCACGCCAGATAAGAGTCACACCACGACCAATGGAGAGGTCGGCGCTCGCCGGCAAAGTCGGTTATATAAATAGAAGGAAACCGATGTTAGAAGGTTAGCAATTTCATCAATACAAAGCTTGTAACCAATATTCTCTCATGAAAAGCTCTAGTAAAAGTATTGAGGAATCATTCCCCGTGGACGTAGATCTCATTAACGATCGAACCACGTAAAAGCACAGGTGTTCTTTATTGCTTTATATAAATCTCGCACATTCACGTAGCTAGATTCATCATTGGCGCCGTCTGTGGGAACCGAACAAGAAAGCTTCGTTTCCCTCTACAACTAAATGGCAAGAACACGCACAACCGCCGCCCACGCCGGCAACAACCGGGCCGGGCGACCGGTGGTCACTCGGCGTCGCGGAAAGGAGATCGCGGACGCCACGAAGCGCCACACACCCGAGGGCAACATGGAAAATGTTTCCATACACCCTCGGGACCGCCTCCCCAACGTGGGGAAGATGTCGACCTCAACGAGGACGAGCAAACAACTCATTCGTCCCACGAGGTCCTCGGCCGAGCCGTGAGCGAGTTCCTCCACGCCAATCTTGCCAATTCCAAAGCTTCTCAACCAGAGGACCAAAGGCGGGTCCTCTAGGCCCCTGATGAACACCACGGCCTCCGCCGCCTCCCCGTCCGAAACTGCTACTTTCGGCGTGATAGCCGAACGCGCATCGCGCCCGACGCGGAGCCGCCACCGCGGCCGAGCCGCCGACCTCATTCGCGAGCCGCCACCCCGGCGAGCCGCCACCGCGATCGCCGCCTCGCCATTCAGCGGCACCGCCTCCACCTCGTCATGCCGACCGGAGAGTCGAGTAAAGCGAAGGGAAGAAAGGCGAGTCGAACTCCCCGGAGGACGATAGGCGTCGCTATCGATCCCCACCCTCCGAAAGAGATGGCAACGATCTCCGGGGTTCGACCGTGCGGAGAATCATCTCCCTTCTCCGGGGAGATTCTAGACACGCCCGCCCCGCCGATACGGGCACCCAACATAGCGGCTCACGATGGCCTCGGAGACCCTCCGACTTCCTTTTCGCCACACCACCAACATGGCGATCAAGGAATGGAAGATTTTCACATGTGCAAAATCTTCCCGAGGTGCCGATCTCCAACAAGACGGCGTTGGTTCACCTCGCTCCGCCGTAACGAAGATACATTGCTTCCGGACCTCATGGATCGATTCAGTGGCGCTTATCGAAGATGCCGCCCGCCAGCCCTTCCTCCGACCTACTCACAATCCGCCATATGGACGAGACGATGTCAAACTCGCCTCGAGGTTCATCAAAGAGTCGCTCAAAATTGACGACAGCAACGATCTCTACATCATCAACGCGTTCAAAAACGGGATCCGACCCGGCGCGCTGAACAAAGAAATCACCAGGGAGAAACCAAAGACGGCGAGTAAGCTTTGGAACCTGGTGGACAACTTTGTCAAGGGAGACGAGTCGGATCGGAAGCAAAGGAAACTGGGACGAGCGTAAGTCCGAGAGAAAAAGCGGACGACCGAACTCGAGGCGCAGATCGCAGAGGCGCTCGACCGAATCAAGAGAGGGGCCGAGTCTGGGCTCGGACCTCGCCCAACCGCCGCGCAGCGCCCTGCTCAAATCAGGCGGAAATATTCGAGCTCACGCCGAGCTCTTCCGGCCCCGCCCCTATGAAGGGGATCCAAGAGGTCCATGAGGCAGTGTGCGACTATCACCAAGGGTATGGTCATGATACCGAGGACTGCGAAAACAGGCTCACGGATCGACGAGCTCGTTAAGGTGGGGCCCTCAAAAATACCTCGGACGAGCTGGTCCGAAGAAGCGAAGAAGCCTTGAAGGAATGGGCGGCAACAATCGCTGGGCCGACCCGGTGGCGACCCAACCCAAGACGCGAGGGCGAAGGTCCCAACGCTATGAAGGTGTCTATGTTGTCACGGGATCGCCTCGGACGACGAGGTCGCCCTCAAGAACGATGCCGGAGGCCGGCCCTCAAGAGCCGAAGAACAAGCGACTCGGGATGGTGAGAACATAACGTTCTCCAAGGAGGACCCGTGCCCAAGATCATGCCGCACGGGACGCCATCACCATACAGTGCGGTGGGCAACAAAACGCCCATCGGGTCTATATCGACATTGAGCCTCCGTCAAGATCATCTTCCGTAGCTGTCTGGATAAGCTTGAGGTCGGAGGCATTGGTGCTTCCGCGCCTCCCGCCTACGGAGCTTCACTCAAGAAGATCCCACCAGGGGTCATTACCTTCCGGTCACCGTAGGCGGGCTCCTGTGTCGGTCACCGTGGCCATCCGATTCTTCCTAGTCCGGCTCCTCTCCGTACAACATTATCCTCGGAGAGATTGGTCAGACGCCACCAAGGCCGTCTGTTCGGTCTACCACCACCGTCAAGATTCCCCCCGGTGGGAGTGCTCAAGATCCGAGGGACCAACGGCGGCAAAAGAATGCTACGGCTCTCGGCTCAAGATGTGGCCTCGTCCCTGCATAGCAATTACCGAGCCCCGGAGGCCGACACCCGGGACGACTGACGAGGACCTCCAACTATACGACGACGATCCCCGAGGTCATCCAGTCGGCACCTGTGGCCCGACGGACGTCCGTGCACGTCATACGACTTCGAAAGAATATAGGACGTGTTTGCTTGGTCCCGCTTCGATATGACCGGGTGTCACCGAGCTCATAACTCCGCCTCAACATCGACCCGCCACCAAGCCGGTCCCGCAGAAGAAAAGGATATTCGCGGCGGAGCGCGGCCGGTCGTTAGGGACGAGGTGACTCAACTTCAAGGCCAAGATCTTGTTCGAGGTCAAATATCCGACTGGATGGCTAATCGATCGTGGTCCGAAGCCCGGCGGAGGATGGCGCATGGCGTCGATTATACCGACCTCAACAAGCACGCGCCTAAAGATTGCTACCCTCCCCGATATTGACAAGAAGGTGGAGGCTTTGGTGGGCCACGAGATGTTGACTTCTCGGATCTATACAAGGGTACCACCAAATCGATGAGCCGGAGGATGCACCAAAGATCGCATTCATCACCGACTTGTCTTTGCGTCGAAGATGCCCTTCGCCTCAAGAACGCCGGGCCACTTACCGGAGGATGGTGGATGCAACATTCAAAGACCACATCGGGAGATCGTCGAGGTCTCGTCGACGACATAGTAGTCAAAGTCGAAAACGGAGAGCTGCGCCGACGACCCCAGCACCATCCTCCAACTCCTCGTGTCGGCCAACCTCAAACTTAACCCCAAAATGCACTTTCATGGTAAAACGGGAAATTCTTGGGGTGTTGGGTTTCCCAAGAAGGCTCAAGGCGAACCCCACCAAGGTAAAGACGGTGCTCGACATGCAAGTGCCAAAACCATTCGCGAGGTCCACAAACTTACGGTGCCCGGCCGCCTCGATGGGTTCTCTCCGGCCGCCGCAGAAGCTCCTTCTTTAAAATCTTGAGGAGGCCCGGACTGGCGTGGCTGGAAGAGCACCACCGCCCACACGGTGAAGGGAAAACCTCACGACCGCCCACCTGACCGGCCCAAAAGAGGCGAACTCTCTTTGTACTGGCAGCCTCGGACGAAGCAATCAAGCGGCATTGGTGCGGGACGAGGTCGGACGGCAGACTTCCTATCTACTTCATCACCGAGCACTCAAAGGACCGGAGACAAGGTACGCCGGCGCGAAAAGGCAAGCGGCATCGGTGAATGCTAAGCGGGCCCGACCCTACTTTCAGGCTCACTCCATCTGTGCACCGACCGACCTACCCCGAGGCAAGTCTTGTCAAAACCCCGAGTCATCCGGACGAATAGCTGAGTGGGCTCGAGCTTGGCGAGCACGATATCTCGTACTCCCCTGCATCGGCCATAAAAGGCAAGCCTCGGCGATTTCTGGTAGAAGCAAGTTTATCGAGCTCGGTCGACCGCTAAGATTAGCTCCTCCAACGCCCCACCTCGGTCATCCCACCCCGCACGGAGGAACCGGACCTCACCCACCGGATGGTTCTTTGGCAGATATGCGTGGGCGAGCCTCGTGCAAAACGGGCAACGGAGCGGGCATTCTTCTCCTCGGCCCGATAAGCGTGAAGTCACCCACGCTCCGGCCACCTTCCCACCACCAACAACGAGGTGGAGTATGAGGCCTAATCTCGGACTCCGCATCGCTAAGGAGCTAAGGGTGGATGAGATCCAAATCTTGGCGATTCCTGTCGTCGTGAACGGTGTTAGGCAAACACGAGGCCGAGGAGGACCGAATGAAACAATACCGAGAAGCGAAGGAGATGTTGACGCTCGTACTTCAAAGGCATCCACGAATCCCCGAGGGAAAGCACCCGGCCGACGTCCTCACAAGCTAGCTTGCGTCGTCAACAAGTCCACCGGTGGAGAGATCCGTTCGAGCATAGCGGAGTCCCGTCGGCATCATCACCGAGATAGAGCCGGTGGATGTCTCCCCAAGGCCTACCCGAACACGGCGACTACCTTCGGATCGGCTCGAAGCCAAAAGATGATGGCAAAATCCGTAGTATCTCATGCATGAGGCGCACTCTGGAAGTCTTACCTTCAACCCTCCCGAGATGCCTCGCCAAAGAAGCCGACTATGTGCTCAACGAAATCCACCGAGGTCTTGTGGAAGCCACATCGGTCGCGAGCACTTTCAAAGAAGACGCCGAGGTCGGGATACTCACCGCCCGCCTCGCAAGATTCGGCCGAGCTCGTCGGGAAGTGCCCAAAGTGCCGATCCACTCCACGGTCAAGCGCCTCGATCGATCCGAGCACCGCAGAGTCCGTGGCCTTTCATGCGGTGGGGATCGACATCGTTGGCCCATTCGACCGAGCACCGTGTCACCGATATTTAGTCGTAGCCATAGACTACTTCACAAAATGGGTCGAGGCCGAGCCACTTTCGAGCCTCACGAGCGTAAGGATTCAAACCTTGTGTGGAAAATATAGTCGCCGCCGCCGGCATACCGCACATCCCGGTCTCGGACAACGGCACCCAATTCGTCGACAAAAACTTCAGGGAGGTGCGAAGAGCTTCAGATCGATCATCGCTTCACCTCGGTCGCACACCGCAAGCAAATGGTCGACCAGGGTGACGAACCGCACGATCATACAAGGATTAAAGAAAGGCTGGATCGAGCTAAAAGCGATCGGGCTGAAAATCTCCTCAAGTCCTCGGGTCTTACAGACCACACCTGGACGGCGGCGCGGAAACCCTTTACACGGTCACGGTACCGAGGCCGTCATACCGGCCGAGATCGGCGCGCCAAGCCCTCGACTCTCCACTTCGACCGGGCCGGGAACGAGGAAGACTGCGGGCCAACCTTGACGCCTCGAGGGAGGCGAGCTCGCTTCATAAACGAGGTCAAGTCAGAGCCGTGTCGCACGCTACTACAACAAGAGAGTAAAGGCCTCCACGCCCGAGTAGGCGACCGTCCTACGGAATAATGAAGCCAAGCCGAAAGCGTCTTAACAAGCTTGATCCGACATGGGAAGGACCTACCGCGTTCACGAGGACCTCGGCAAAGGGCCTACAAGCTCACCCACCGTCCGGGCACTTATTCCCAGAACTCGCACATAACTCATCTAAGGAGGTATTTTACATAGCTTTGATTTTAGATCGCGACATGTTAGCCTTCCTATTGTTTTTGGTGATGTGCGATCTTTGTTTACTTGTTTAATAAAACGTTTGTTTTCTAATAAGTATTTCACTTAGTTCGTCTTACATCTATGTGAACATCCATTCGGATATACCACATCTAAACCTTCACAGGGGACGCCTTACGAAGATGAAAATCCCAAAGTAGGGTAGCGTCACAGATTACCCATTAAGTTGGACGCCTACACGCAGCGTCTGATTACCCATTAAGTTGGACGCCTACACGCAAAGCATACAGATTACCCATTAAGTTGGACGCTACATGCAAGGCGACATCCAGATCGATCTCGCCATCTCATACCCCTTTATTTGGGAAGATATGCACTCCGGTACAAAGTCTAAATACATTAACGACTACAAACAAAGTACCAAGCCATATACAAGACAACCGGGCTTCAGAGCTCGTTTATACCCCTTTATTTGGGAAAATACACACCTATGTATACAGTATAAATACATTTACGACCAAAACGAAGTCCTAAGTTATGTTTGTACCTCTCAAGGGGGAAAATATACACTTCGAAACGAGTCTAAATACATTTAAATCTACATACAAGGTCCTATACTATACATAGCCTCATTCGGGCTTCCGGCCCGCCAGCCGGGACCTCTGCACACCAATTCTCTACAAAATCTCCAGGCCGACGATGTATGCCTGGAACGAACTCGGTGCCTTCGACCCAGTCGATAAGGCCGGAATCACCACGGCCTGCTCCCGAAGCACTCGGCGCGGGCTCGGAGGCAGCCCGAGCGGAAGCATCGACTCCAGAGTCATCTTCACCCGCTCGGGGACACTCAAAGTGGCGGGCGCGCAACGGGCATCCCGCGGGGGACGCACCGAGGTCACACCCCACCCCCCGCCGGACACCGGGCCGTGTGTGCGACCTCTCCCCGCAAGCTCTCCCCTCACGACCGAGGTCCTCGATCGCCGCCCGCCTCCCGGAGGATCCTCGATGATCCGCCCCCTGCCGGACCCATCAACCTCAGCACTACGGCATGATCGGAGTAGCCGCCCTCCTCTGCTGGTTCTTCTATGATCGGGTCGGCAGAGCCCGCTGTTGCCTCGCCGCCTCGCCGGGGCATGCGACGTTTTCGGACGATGTCATACATCTCCATAAACTTCACCACGGAGTTGACGCAGGCTTTGAACTTCTTCTTTGTTGGGCCTTCCTCATCCTCAGCACCATGCCCTCCGCCAGCAAGCTCTGGACTCGGTCGTCGGCTTCGGATATGGTAGTCCCACCAGCGCGGCGGACTGCCCTCTCGTACTCTGCATGCTCCTCCGACAACCAAGCGAGCTTCTCCGCAGTCAATTCAAGTTGTTCCTCGCACTGCATCAAACGTCCTTGGATAGCGTCGGCAGAAATGTCCGCCCCCTGGACTCCGCCCTGCGCGACCTTCAACTTCAGCGCCTCGTTCTCGGCCAGGAGGCGGGCCACTTCCCGATCAGCCTCGTCCAACTTCTTCGGATCGATCAGCAGACGAAGCCGAGCTGACTTCCATTGTGGCCAAAACTTGGGTCAGGTCGGCACACCGGCTCCTCCAGGAAAGCACCTCTTCTTCCTTCTCAGCCAAGGCACCTCGGACCTCTTTTAACTTTGTCAACAAGTCATGGTCAAGTCCGATCCATTTAGGTGTAGAGTACTGAAAGTAAACGAGACAACACAAATCTTCAAAATATTGCGTTTATTACTCAAAAGAGAAAATTTTACAAAGGCCTGTGGTCCCATCGACCCGGCTAGCTCACGCTATTACATCAAATCCACTGACCTCAGGCCTATGGCCGGTCTCGACGACCTCGATGCTCCTGCGGCTGCCCACCTCCGCCGGGACCTCCGACCGCCTCCTCCGCTCCGCCTCCTCCTCCCCCGCCCCGCCCGGCGGGACCAAGAAGGAGCTCCACGGCTCGCGATCCTCGTCCACCTTACACCGGGCGACGACCTCGGCGGTCGATGGGTAGAGGCTGGATGCCGAGCCTCCAAAGATCAGGAAGAGTCGGCCAGTAGATCACCCGGCGTAAGCTTTGTCCATCTCTTGGGTCGACCTCGGTCCACCCATGCTTGACCTTGTCAAAATCGGGCATGGCGGCCGCCAGCTTTCCCTGTGATCCGACACCACCTTCGGCCAAAGACGGCGGCGAGATCGGCAATAAAACCGAAGCTCTCCGACTCGATGAGCCGGTGGCAAGGGCCTCAACAACGGTCCCGGTCGGCCACCAGACCTCTCGTCGGCGAGTTCCTTCGCCCGGCCAGCTCCTCCTTCACTCCTCGACCTCCCGGCGGCCTCCGGTGCCAGTGCTCTTCTTCGGGCGGCCAGCGGCGGCCCTCCGGCCTCGAAGCCTGGCGGCCCGCTTCGCCCTCGCAGCAGACGAGCGGCGGTCTCGGCTCCGCCAGCAGGGCAAGCTCCGTTCGAGCCTCTTGCGGGCCGAGCTCTCGGCGGCAAGCCCGGCGGCGACCTGCAGCCTCCCCAAAGAAGCGCGCTGCAGGGCCCCCATCATCGAGCTCCCACCCTGAAAAACGAGATGCACAAGTCAGCCACCGATTGCGAAGCAAACAAATCTAAAAAGAAGAAGTCTACGTACCTCGGGAAGGGATGCGACCAAGCTTGGGGGCGGTACCCCGTACTCAAGACGGCCCTGAGGCCGCGACTCCGAGGCCGGGCTGGACCCCGGCTCAGGCCCACTCATCAGTTGGCCCATGCTGTCCACCTTCTTCGGGCCCCTACTAGGTCCAGCCCGCCTCTGCTTTTTCTTTGCCGGCTCGCCCGGCGATGGTGAGCCCACCTCATCCCTCAACCTCACTGCGTCAAAAGAGAAAGATACATTAGCACAGTAAAATAAGACAAATAAGGACTAAGAAAAAGGGGATGCCCTCACCCCGTCCAGACCCCGGTCCCGACGCTTCCGACCCGAAAACACTCAGCCCGGCCTTCTTCAGATCGTCCTCGGTGTAATTTATGGATGAGATCTCACCAAGGCTGCTCAACAACTCCTCCATATGGCCCAAGGGCTTGATTTTCGGGTCCACTAGCGTGCCGATACCCCACTCATACCTCGGTGCCCTCACCCAGAAAAAATACCTATTCTGCCAATGGGACACCTTGGAGGGGACGGTTACCTTAAATTTTAGCCGGGGTGACAGATAGTACACCCCTCCTATGGTCTTCACGCTAAAAAAGCGCATCAATACCTCGAAGGACAGCTCCTCGGCAATGCCATAACAAGAGAGCCCCAGCCCCACCAATGACCTAACGGAATTCGGGGTCAATTGACAAATGGGGATCCGAAATACTCTTGAAGGCTAAGGTAAATGGGGATGAGGGTACCTAAGACTGCCTCAAGCCGCCTCACATGACAAGAATAAACCCTCCGGAGGGGCCATCGCCCTATCGTCCGGATGCGGCAGACACCACCACGCCTCCCCCGGAATCCGGTACTCCCTCACAACCTCAAAAAGTTCCTCCAACGTCAAATCCGACCTCGCCGCGCCCACCTTCAGGCCATCCCATACAGAGGATACCGGCAGAATACTAGGACTCAGCCCTACAGACCTACCCAACCCGTTGTAGCACATATAGTCTCTTACACCGGGCAACTCACGCCCAGAACCCGACGCGGAAAGAGAACTTTCAGAGCGAGAAGAAGATGAAGAAAACATACTTACTTTTAGGTAGTATACGGCTACTTCAATAAAATCGGCTCAGAAAATCTCTCACAAATTCTCTCGTAATTTTTAAGTGTCGAAGAAGAAAGTGAGCAGTTGCCTCTTTTGCGCCTATTTATAAGACTAGGGCGCTTGCAAATGCCGTTTCAAATTCAACACGTGCTACACGTGATTGGATGTGGCGTTATGCGCCAAGACGCTGTTCGAGTGCCCAACTACCGCTGGCGCGTCGGCGATGCCGAGATAGGACGGGCCGCCGATCTGACCTAGCAATCATCATACGGACCCCGGCGTCCTCTAGATGGCGGCGCCTCAGGTCGCACCCCGTCCTTCCCACAAATGTCAAGGAAATCCACATCGGACCTCGGCGCCCTGTCAGCCGGGTTCAGCCCTTACGGGAAAGCCTACAACCAGATCGGACCTCGGCTAACCAGGCCGCAGAGTCTGCGCGGCCCGAGACACACCACGGCATCCCCGAAAAGGGCGGTCGCTCAGGTCGAACACCGGCAGCCACCACAGGAGTAATACCACTTCAGACCGCACCTCGGCATAACCAACGCAGAGGCGCGTTATCCAGGTCGGACTTCGACTTCCTTCGGTGCCACATCTTTCTCCAAGCGACGGACAATAAACAACCCAACTCAGATCGGCACCGAAGACCCTCACATCCAAGAAACAACTTCACCAAGCCACACCTCTTCCCCTCAAGCACTGCCTTCACTCCACCTCGGCCCGCTGTCCCTCGGCTATTCGGTGGCTATGATGGGATATAGCCCAACCGAATGGGCCCACTAACGAGCCCAGCGAGCCGGGCTAACATTGATAGCAGCCCACGCGGTCGAGCCCAAGTCCAACCTCAATCATTGCTCGAAGCCCTAGCCTCGAACCGCGCCTCGGCCAATGGAGGGCGCCGGAACCAGGTCGGCGCCACCTCCACGTGGCGCACGAAGACGAACGGTCCGCTCCGCCAATGGAGAGCACGCGGAGGAAGAGTCACACCACGACCAATGGAGGTCGGCGCGGGGCAAAGTCAAGTGTATAAATAGAAGGAAACCGATGTTAGAAGGGTTAGCAATTCATTGAATACAAAGGCTTGTAACCAATATTCTCTGTGCGAAAAGCTCTAGTAAAAGTATTGAGGAATCATTCCCCCGTGGACGTAGATCTCATTAACGATCGAACCACGTAAAAAGCACAGGTGTTCTTTATTGCTTTATATAAATCTCGCACATTCACGTAGCTAGATTCATCATTATACTTGGTTCGATCGATGAAACATGTACTTTGAGATAGATTATACTATCGGTGGGCTTTTTAAAATGATTAGATCCTATAACCTGCATCGCTTTCCTTCAATATAATATTTGATCCAAAATAATTTGAAGAACAATAATTATGGACGTTTTTTCTAGAAATAAAATTTAGTGCGTGAATAAAATAATCCAAACTCTCCCCAGTTATTGTAAATACTTCATGAGCTCATAATATAAAACTGTGGCACAGCATCTGCTAGGGTGCTTATTGGATCGGTTTCGGTTAACCGAAATCGAAATTCTTCAAATCCGATAATCGATACCGAAACCGATTGGTTAATCGGTTATCCAATTAACCGATCGGTTAGTTGGTTCGGTTATTGGATAATCGAAATTATCCAAATTAAATTTATTTATTTACTTATTTGGTTAATTAAACTAATTTTTAATTTAATAATAATAACAATAAATAGTAATTATTATTTGAATCTAATTAAACTTATTTTTAATTTAATAATAATAATATTAATATTAAATTAATAATTATTATAATTTCGGTTATTCGGGTATACCCGATAACCGAAATTAATATTAAACCATTAACCGATACCGATTCAATAATCGAATTAATCGGTCATTGGATACCGATAACCGATCGGTATCGGTTTGTTTTGGTAATAATCGATATCCAATACCCGTTTGATCACCCCTAGCATCTGCCGCCACCCCTTGCTTCCGCCACCGTTTATAAAGATAAATGATTTGATAAAGCAAAATACGATATACATCCTACACAAAATCGCCCCAAAGTAGAATTCAAAATTTTAAATTTAATTAAAATTAAAACATGATTTTAGGCTTTGGGGAAAATGAAATAAATAAATAAATACTAAAGCGCCATAATGTGAAACAAGATAACATAAGAGAGAGAAGCACGGATAAAAAATATCTATATATTTGGGCCTGTTTCCAGTTGGGCCTGAAGGTTGCTTATTTGAGTAGATTTGACGCATGGCTGTTACCTTACCAGAAAAAAAAAGGTTAAAGGAGGAAGATGAAGAAGAAGAAGAAGAAAATTATTAAGGAAAATATCATTTTATGATCCAACATCTGTAATTTTTTCACAGGTAGATTTTAAAACATGATACTCTGGGTATGTACTGCAATTTTCAATTCGTTGGGGGTGGAAATTTTCCTAAATTATTATTATAGTATAAAATATTTAAATAATTATGTTTAAGACTATATAACACCAATTTGTAAGACGGCAAAAATATGTATAACCTCAATAATTTTAAATATCAATTGTGAAGTTTGCAATTTCGCGAAAGAAAATCAAAGCATTTATTTTGTATTATATGCTAAAATTATATAAACCGCATCGACAATACTTTTTTTGAAGTATTTACACTTAATTTGATTTTTATATCATATTGAAATATTTTTCCGCGCGAATATTAACTCATAGCATCTATAAATATAGTTATTAATATGTATATATATATATATATATATATATATATATATATATAAAATTAAGAATATAAAACTGTAAATTTATTAATTTATATACATTGAATACTATTTTAAAATCCAACTTAAAACTAAGTTATACAAAAAGAAAATGATCAAACTGTTGTATGCTTAAAACATGTTAATAAGCAAATCAGCACCTTTTGAAGTGTCTAACTCTGATTTGAGTTTTTTAATTTGATGTAATAGCTTGTATTTATTAATATAAATGGACTTTTATAAAATCTAACACAATTATTTAATATATAAATATTTAGTACAAATATCATATAACTAGATATAAAAAAACATTTATAATTAAGTTTTTTATGTATAGATATATGTATTAATAACTTTTGTGTCGTAGCTTTATAAGTTGGATTGCATAAAAATAATTCATACCAATATTCAGCTATGCATACATTGCGACTAATGATCGGACATGCATTTTATGTGCTACCTATTAAAGTAAATTTTACAAAGTTCAATTTCTCATCTTCTTCTTTTTTCAGCCTTGTCTTCTTTAGTGGCATACATGCCTGCCGATAGACAAATCAAATTATTTCCCGATTTAATGTGATTTGATCCCATAATTAAGTAAATAAGTATGATCGGTTTCACTGAAGTTAATGTGACAAATCGCAACAGATGACTCCCTTGTCAAACGCCATGTTCGCTGAAGTTAAAGCTGTTATTTTGGGTATTCTTTGCGGTGTGGAAAATGGTATTCTCCTGTTTGAAGTTTTTACGGATTCTATCCTGGCTGCTCGTCTTATGGCTAAACCAGAAGAGGAAAAGGATTTGTTGCCTGAAGAGATTTATGAGATCCTCAAGGATGCTCGATCGCATGTTCTTATAGGCGTGGCTCATACTTATAGAACGGCTAACAAGGTCGCTCATGCTCTTGCTCAATTTGCTATGAATTGTAATCGTCCAGTATGTTGGAACGATAATTTCCCTAACTGACTTGTTGATCTTGTTAGAGAAGACTTGATGGAATAATATGAGCTATTTGTTTTCAAAAAAAAAAAAAAGTCTGATCGGTTTCACGTATGTAATAAATATCATGAGAAACATAATTGGACGACTATTATAATCAACAGTACTGCAAAGATCATTATTATTATTATTATTATTTTCAAATACAAGATATATATCATATCATGATTTATGAACTTGAATAAGAAAGAGTTATCCAAACTAGCACAGAAACTAGACCAATATCCAAATAAATAAACAAATACAATTCACACATCTGTGGAATTTGAAACAATAACTTATTGTAAAAAATAGACTTTAGTGCATCAGCTTTATTATCTGGGGCTATACATAATTCTTGCAACTATAAACCATCAAATTCCCAACTTATACACCTCACCTAATTAATTAATGCATTAGTACTGAAGAAAATAAGATGGGCTTCACTTACCAGGATTCGACCTAATTAAGTATGTGATAATTAAACATGATTTTCTATGTGCTTTGAAATGTATTTGATGCCAATTTTCGGTGGAGATCATGTCTGAAGCAAACATATAGTTTGTATTCTTTTGTTTCATGATTAGTTGCTTGTTTTAATGAATTCTCGAGAAAATTAAGCCAAATTGTACAAATTGGGGCGTTATAGGACTGAAGATTATTGGTGACAGAGTCAGTAATGCTTATCGTAGTTAGCAGTATTGTCATACTATATCAAGAAGTTGTAAGAGTGAGAAAGTGCAATGGTACATAAATTTGTATCCCATTCTTGGGGATCCATACAAATATCAGCTGTAACATGCTATATATTATTTGTAATTTAATATCCAACTTTTGGGGTCATTTGCAATTTAGACCAAACTTTTGAAACTTAGCAAGAAACTGCAAACCCTGACATTCTTTGCGAGTTGCCGAAACTTTTGCGCAATACTAGAGTTAATTCAGACGTCCATCTCGTGTCAAAACTCAAAAGTGATTAATCATTGTTTGGAATGTCATCTCAAGTTGATAATTTCATTGTTGAATATCAGTATTTATAATTCGTACCGTTGTGGAGCCTTAACTTTGTCACGTCAACTCTCAACTTAATTATTCAGCCGTCCAATAATGAAATTGATAAAACGAGATGACAATACAAATAATGAATTTTAAAATCTCTCAATAAGTTTAATTTCCAACCTGTTAAAAAGAAAAAAGATAAAGCGAGATTGATGGAAGGATTTACACCTTGATGTGGGGCCAATTGCGAGAATCAACAATAATAAATAACAACTTTGGATCTCATTCAGATCTAAACAGTTTGCACTTCCACTCTTAGTTATGATCAAAATTTGTAAAAAAATTTGGGTAATTTAATACATAAATTTTAAAGGTTGCGTCACGGTGGATTCGAACCCGAGACCTTTGGCTTCGGGCATTAACCACTCTACCACTAGGCCAACACACACACTCAAAATTTGTAATTTGATGTGTAATGTTGATACCTCTTAAGTTAGATTAAGGCTAGGAACAAAATATATAGAATATAGAATATAGAATATATAATAGTATATGATTTCATGGCACCCTTTGAAATTTTTTGGATGGAATATATAACAGGTTAGTAAATTTTTTGAAATTTTCCACATCAAAAAATTTGGGTGGAAAATTTCATTATAAATGTGGATGTCGCGTTGGTGAAACTCATTTGACAGCATACGTTCTACGGATATTTGGTGGAAAAATTTTGGTTGCATTATTTCATGGGTAAACTATGTTCATACATGCACCCCAAGTACCACATAATAAGATTTACATGGACTCAAAGCTTGACAGTAAGAACACCATCGGATACACAGGCTCTAACAATGCGGGTTGATCCTGAACGAGGGTGTTAGGTGTATAAATTTGATTGGAAATTTTTGTTAATTTTTAAGTTTTCAGCAGCTTAGCAAGAGTGTAACTAATTCAACTTGCGATCTCACTGATTACTCAGTGAAACAACAACATAACTTGGTTGTGTGCAGAATATGTTGTAACATAAGGCTATCTCATTCATTTACTTAGAAAAATTTAGACAAGATAAAACATAAATTAGATACTAGCATAATCATATTGGTGCAAGTCCAAGAGATTGAGTCTATGTTGATTGATGAGATATTGTTGGTCAGATATGCAATGAAAAACATAACAACAAAACAATAAACAATACCAAATTTAGAAACTATTCTTAAATCTACTAACCTGTTAAATAGGTGAATTCTTTACTCCTTAGGAATTTCTTGTTTTATACTTATAAGGGAAATGACTACATATCTCGATTTCCTTAGAGATACAGTCCATGGGTTATCAGGTCAGGACCTTTCACCTTCAATTTCACTCATTTTCTGAGTACATACCTCGCTCTTTACTTGTGGCCTACTTGTTTCCTCAGTTGCTTTCAGACAACTACACATTACTGTTTACTCATGGTTTCACCCTAAACACATGTTGAAGTTTGGTTCAAGCTATATTTTTCAACTATTCAAGTGAGATTTTACATTGAAAAACTATGCTAAGGGTAGACTTACTTGTTTAAGCTCGGTTAAATATTTGCAGCGAGTACTGCGGCTTAGAGTGTGTGGAGTATGGACTTAGGTTGGATCACCGTAGACGAAATGATGAATTTGGGCTGGAAAGCTTGAAAAGTTATCCAAGTTTGGTAGAGTTGGAAGTTGGAGTTGAATCATCTTTCTTTTGGAGCAACTAACTACTTAATACTTCTTCATTGAGGAAGTCTCCTATTTATAGAGTCTTGAGTTCTAAACTAGCAATTAGAAAAGTTACAGCTCATTCTGAGAAATACGACCTTTGGACTTTATCGTCTTATGTCTTGTCGTATAGTGAGTCAGATAGATGCCCTCAGCATTCTCACTCATCTTCATCAGCTTCGATCTTCAGCTGAGTCCAAGTTTGATCATGTGCTAGCTCACTCAGAATTCTTGATATGCTTCTTCAAGGCTCTGATATGCGATAAGACTGCAACTGATTTTAGGTCTTCATGGTTTAGAGTATCTGAGTCATTTAGGTTTTCTTTGCTCGTTTGATCCAGACTTGTTGATACTACTAACTATCAACTTCCTTAACAATTCAAGCTTATTGAGTCTTTCTACTGTACACAATCCTATCTAACTTTGTATCAAACTCTTAGATCTTTCAACATTGGCCTTGGTATTTAGATGCTTTAACTTGGTTGACTTTAAGTTCTTTGTCTGTTGCTCATAGATTCATTGACTCATTCTGAACTTGAGGTTGATCCTCTAATGAGTCAATTGGATCTCTATGAGTCGGTTTCTTATAGGACGTCTTCAGTTTGGTTTTCCTTCAGATCAAGACATGTCTAAACAAAGTTTATCTCTTTAATAGAAGAGTTGATACAGACAATACATCAGACTTGTTCATCATCAGGAATGTATATCTTTACAAATATTTTAATTGATTTTGGATTCCAATCAAAACATCGTCTGAATCCCAAATAAGCAACAAACAACAAAACTTGATGAAGATATGACGAATATGTAAATGTCAAGATAATGTTTTGATTCATCGTCTGAATCCAAATAAACAACAAACAACAATACTTGACGAAGATATGAAGAATATGTAAATATCAAGATAATGTTTTAATATTCATTCGCTTGCTTATTTTGTGAAAAAAGTAGTTTGGGTGAGGAGCGTTTGATGAATTTATCCAATATGTACTGCTAAGCGACATAATTTTACTACTAAAAGATTATATACATTCTAATTGAAAAATAAAGTGTGACACCATAATTAAAATACTTTAAAAATCATGTGAAATTTGAAAATTCAAGGAATGTTATATTTATTTGCGAAACACAAATATTTGTTCAATTGTTAATGTAAAATACAAGTTCAGACTCAGGAATACATACACTCAAACCCAAGAACATACATCTGGTTGAATATAACAAATTTAATTCAGTGATGAAAACCTGGCGGGTTCATTCGTGTTTGGTATCGTCATCCTATTAGCTAACCTAACTGTTGAAAAATGTCAATTTGAGTAATTTGAAGTGTAAAACGTGACAAATATGCTCAAATATTGTTACTCATGGGTCTAGTACTCTAGCTTTTCAGGACCTAGAAAAGAAACTAAATTGGACAGAAAATGTAGGGAAAATATGTCAACTATAAAAGCGATCCCAACTCACCAACTAAGATTAAGCTGATAAATTCAACTTACTTCTAATCTACAACACCCTTCTGTTGTATGATGGGAGTACAACAAGCTGCAACTAAAACACCAATTCCATACCTATGGCGACTTTCAATCAGGTCCACCGCGATCGAGCATGTCGACTAAAGTCATTCTTCTGGGGAACCTTGGTGGCAGCCTCAAAACCATTGGATCTTCCATCGCAATGGGCAGATGCGTGGCACAAATGACAATTCCCCCTTTCTTTCTATGTTCATGGATGATATACTCGAGTAATTTCACGCCTTCACCATCCAACGCGACTGAGGGCTCATCAAGCAACCAAATCGGCCTGTCCATGGCTAAAAGCCGTGCAAGTTGCAGCCTCTTCCGCTGACCCATGGAGAGCATTCTTGCTTTTCTTTAACTAGTTTCCTAGCCCCATAAGCTCAAGGGCAGGCAGTGAATTCCTTGCTTTCCTTCTAGAAGTTCGAACCACAACACATTGTCGAGGACTGTGAATTTATCCTTGATAGCATCTTTGAGCGCAAGCCAGTTCAGTTGAAGCTTGTACTGATGAAAGACACCCGAGTTGGTGATGTCATGGCCATTCCACAGTACCTGACCAGCAGTCGGTCTGTTGAAGCCAGCTAACATACGCAGCAAAGTGGTTTTGCCCGAGCCGTTGGTACCTGATAGAACAAGAGCTGATCCATCGTGAAGAGTGGCATTGACATGGCGGAGAATCTGTTGTGCATTTCTCATGCAAGAGACATTATCAAGGAAAAGCCGAGGAAGAGGAGGTTTCCGCAGTGTCATTGAGTATATGTAGAGTTTGTGTTGGATAAGCCACCAGCCCTAACTAACTGTTATAGCTGCCAAGTAAAACCACCAAACAGTTACTTATTGACACCGAAAGCAAGAAAAAAATGGATGAGTCAGAAATCAGTGCCTAATCAACATCAACCCTGAATCACAAAAAATTATTGTTACTAACACCAACCGGGATCAGAAAGAAAACATTAATTTACAATAAGGTCCAGGAACAATCTGAAAAATATGGGTAAGAAGAATCAGGCAGAAAGGTTACTGTTACATACAATTTACTTTGCAGTGACTATTTTGCCAAGAGACTTGAGAGAAACAGTACTTTAACAATATAATTTTCAGAAAATAGTTCCAGAAGACATCAAAGAGCAAATCAATACCTTTTCCATAAGTATCACTGAGTGCATTCGAAAATAATGTTCGTGCCTTAAAAACACTTGAATGAGGTCAAGAATACAAGTAAAAATAATGTAAAAGTTCCTAACATTAGCTTCAGAAGATGACATTATTTGAAGAAACAGATAAAAACTACAATTTCATTAATATCTCATCCCACCACAAAAGTTACACGGTAGTGCAGGGAATTACTACTATGAAATAGAAAAAAATGTCATAACCAAGCCGTTACTTTTGTCAGAATTGATTTTAAGCTATATACAAATAATGGGTCCTCAAAAGAAAAAAATTCAGGCCCGAGTCATGAGCCCCGGATATTGAAGCAGGCCGCTTAATCTGTAAGCTAGATTTTTGCAATCTCTATGAGCACCAAATTAAGGCATGGAGTATGATTCTTAAAACACCTCATACTACAATATGTAATAACTTCGCAAGGTTCCACATAGACCCACAGGCCCACTCAGACAATCAAACACGAAATTCTGAGAAATGTCCTTGTGCATCTAAAGTGACTGCCGCAAGCATCAATATATATTTAAAATAACACCCTTTTACAAAAATAACCGCATTATACAAAAACATGTACAAAAGCAACAAAATTCGTCCAGTCATAACAAGTCAGCCACCAAAACATGAGCTCAAACAGATCTAACGCTTCAAGAACACATGGGCTCCAAAAGTATCATCAAAGAAGCCCAGATCAAAATCATGAGCAGAACATATATAATCCAACTCTAAAGCATAAAATAGTTCTAACAAAGTAATCTTTGCTGCAGAACGGTGGAGTTAATTGAACATTTATAATCTGAAAAGCCCAGAATTATTCAAAAAAAAAAAGTCAAGATAAACAGAACCACATATATAGCTTGAGATCTGACCCAAAATTTAGCTAAACACAACCAAGAACAGATAATTAATTTAAAATTTTAAAGGTTGACTCACAAACTAAAACATTCAAACATCAAATAACAGAAAAAATAAGCAAATTTAGTGAACAAACAACAAAACTATCCCGATAAGATATATTCGACGGATAAAAAAGGTCAACAGAACAAACGGAAATCTGGAGGGGGAAATCGATAGCGAAACTGGAAGATTCTTATACCAGTCTAAAGAGGAGTTTACGATCGGAATTCTAGTGGAAAATTCCGGTTGCTCAGCCGAATCGGAGGCGGAGGAGACTGTTGTAGAATACTATCCCTGTAATACCCCGATAAATTTAAAACTTCGATTATTAATTTCTTTAGTTAAATCGAGATTTGAATTTATATCGATTATTAAAAATTTATAACGTCGACGTCTCAACTTTATTTCGAATGAGAAAATTTAAACGAATGTCGGAGAACGAATACAATTATATATCGAATCAGATATTTTATACTGGATAAAATACCCAATCAAACTACATCATTTTATATTCCCACATCCTTCCACCCTTTTCCCTACATGCCATGATTTGTTCAAACCCTCATCATTACACACTAAGAATCCTATGGAAATCACTCAATTATCATCTTATACACTCTTCCAACAAAACAAGAGAATTTTTGGTTATGTTCTCATTCCATTCGTCTGACTACAAGAAAGAAGGAAGAGTTCTTTTGATTAAACTTCATAAGGTGAATTCATTATCTCCTCAACCTCTCTATGATTTCAATTTTTTATCAAATTTACTCAACATCAACCTATTTTGTTCTCAACAAATTCCAGAAAAACTGCAACAATCCTCATTCAACAAATCAAGGCAGAAGCTTCATACAGGTTCTATGACACTCAACTTCATCCAATTACAGTTTAATGTATTCAATTTTATTTAGAAGAAATAACAACAGAATGATTTTATATGCTCTATGATAATGAATATACAACAACATATCAACATTTTTATGAATACAAATGACATAGTTCATCCTCAACAAAACCAAATTCTGCTACAACAAAATCCAATCTAAGATAAGAGCATACGGACAAACAACAATATAAGATAGTCTTCTATGCATAGGAATTTAGAGGTTTCAGAACTTAGAGAACAAAATTCGAACCTACGCTGTAGTGTTTTGACCGAGCCACTAGGGCTCGGCTATCGGTCAAGTCGAGGCGTTGCAAAGCGATGGCAATACGGCGACCGCAGCGGCAGCTGAGGCAAGGGCTACGCGGCACGCCGACGTCCGGAACAAGGGGATCGAGGGCTTCGGGAGGAGCTCTGCTCGTGGAGTCGTTGGGGTGTTGCAGGCCGTTTGTGATTCAGCGACGGCGCTAAACGCCGGAGATGGATCTGCACACGGTAGCTCCGCACGCAACGGCGACAGCAGCCGGAGCCCAGCGACGGCGGCAAATCTGCAAAACGAAGACGAGGGTGAGAGATAGATAAAGAGATCTGTATGTGTGTGTGGTTGAAACGCAAAAGAGAGATGAGTGTTCGTGTGCGTGTGTGTGTCGGTTCACGATGGAATCGAGGGGGAGAAGGGAGATGGAGCTGAGTTCGCGGCGGCGATGGTGTGACACGCCGATCGACGATACGGCCAACCGGAAACGATGGCAGCGACAGCGATCCGGCAGGGTAGAAAGAGAGATGTGCACGGCGTTTGTGTGTGCGCGAGAAAAATCGACCGGAGCAGAAATGGACGGCGACGGCGCTGGCCGTTCGCGGTGAGGCGTCGGGTAGATCGATCGAGAGAGAGATCTGTATGTGTCGCGAAAGAACAGAGGGAGAGGGGCGAGGAGATGAGGTCGCGGTGGCGTCGCGGCTCATCACCGATGACGTGCCCGACCAGAGATGACGACAGCGATGGCGGCGCAGCTCGCCGATCGGCAGCAAATGGAGGCGGTGGAAGTCTCAGTTCGTGTGTGTATGCACCGCGTAAGAAGAGAGAAGAGAGAACGTACGGTGGCCTCGGTGGCGGTGCGGCTTGCCGACGATGGCTTGCCGGCCGGAGACGGAGAGGAAGACGGCGGCAGCAGTTTGTGGGTGTGTGCGCGCCGCGTGAGAAGAGTGGGTGAGCAGAGACGAGAGAGTGAAAATGAGGGGGCTAGGTATAGGGTTTTGGTTTCATTTTAATGTTTTGGGCTAATTTGTTTTGGGCCGTAATTAAATTAGTATGGGCTTTTATTAAATGAAAGATAGACCTTTCAAATGAATTGACATGGGCTTTAATTAATTCTAAGGTGGACTTAGATTTAATTTTTTTTAAATGTTGGACTTAGAAATTTAATTTTGTAATAGGCTTGAACTATTTATCTATGATCTATTAACATTAAATTAAGGATTGAATAAATCCTATGTTAATTAAATATGAGGTTTAATTCTAATAATTAAATTTTGAGATTGATTCTAAATTAATTAAATAATAATCTAAATATTAATTATTTAGGGTGAGTAAATTAAATTTATTAGACTTTAAAATTGATTCGTTTCATTAATATTTAATTATGGAATTACTTAATTAAATTAGATATTTAATTAATTAATGAGTTGATTATGTCAAGTAGATTGATGCTTGAGAATATTATTTGAGTAACTTAAATATTAGAACGATTGTTAGAAGGTGATTGACGTAAGATAAATTCTTACTAATCGTGTAGTATCGATATTGGTTCTTTAATAGAATATGTGGGACGTGTGAGGTGAGAAACGCGGCGAATAAATGTTAGTAATGAATGAAGGATTAGAACTCGAATTTATCGATACGCGTTAACAAACGACGAAGATTAGTTATGAACTTAGGATTCATAAATTGTACGAAACGACATGGAGAAACATCGATGGAAGAGAAGAATGCAACGACGAAGTATCACCTACGTCATGGCGAGACTAATCGAATAGACGAAATATAGTTGTTAATGGAGTCGTATCGATAACGAAAATCCTAAAACCGAGAAACTAAGACTTTAAAAGATATTGAAATCGTTGAATCTTAACGATGTTTCTCAAAGGAAACGAATGGCATACTAAAATATATTTCTTACGTTGATAAGGTCCAGCGTGGACGTAGACGAAAAGACAAAGGATCGCTAGCAGGTATTTCAAGAAGGACAATTCTTGAGGTGGGCTTTCTTACTTATAAAGAATCCCTACGCACATAGTGTGGGCTTTCTTAAACAAAATCTGCATATACTTCAAAGCATGTTTTTAATGTTATTAAAGCTTTATGAAATATTTATGTTTTTGAACTACATGCATGATTATTGACTGTCAAATATTTACGTTTTGTTGTTGCCATATCTGAGGTTGATGTTGATATTTGGTTGGTATATCCAACGTGGTACGATGTTGTTATGGCAACTAAAAGATGCACGGGTTTAGCAGATGGCTACCCGGGATTGTGTACACAATTGGTGACTGTGTGTTAAGGTTAGCTACCTCGACCGGTCATGGCGTCTATGGTAGGTGGCCACCTCCATAGTTCGCATGGTACGATTATTGTGATGATTATGATCAGATGTGGAACAATGTGAAAGTAAATGATCGGCCGATCGCTTTTGAGAAAATAAAATAGTTTGAATAGGCATGGGTATTTTTCAACTAAAACCCCCATGTGCTATTGTGGGCAGTTCAATAATTGTTTAAAGAAAATATTTTCGGCAATGTGTTCACTGAGTACTTTGTACTCAGCCCTGCATTTCGTTTTTGACGTGCAGGTTGAGTAGGAGATGACGATGAGTGTGAAGTGGTGCAGAGTGGCAGGTGCTTCGTTATTATTTTGAAAGGATTTCTAGAACCTTGAGCATGCATCGTCATATGTATGTTCACATGTTTATTGCTGCTAAACTCTGATGTCTTTGTTGTATCCATTTGATTATGATTGTTTATTTACTTCCGCTATTGAACTTGAGGTTATACCTCGTTCCTTGAATTTATACCCTGATTGGGTTATTTTTTAATGTTGAACCTGTTTGACAAGTCTTTTTATGATTTGGGTTGTATTCGATATAGCCTATCCTTTTCATTTTATACATTACGAATAATTTGATAGTCATTCGTATTGATCTAGTTATATATATCCGCTGCTTTTATCATACCAGTGACGATCCGTTTAATTCGTATTTCTTTGAAAAGTCGGGTCGTTATAATCCCACATTGGTTATGTATCCAATCTACCTTAGTATCTTGTATTATATATAGGTGCTTTATGCAGTGATCAATAAAAAATAACTACTACTTTTCTCCTACATGTCTCTATACTTTTTTCCTACATATCTTTATATTTTATTGTTCTACATGGTATCTAGCGGGGATGAATCCCTAATCCCTCTCTACCCTAATTTGCTATGTCGTTGCTGCCGGAACCACTCTGTCCTAATTTGCTCCACTGCCGCCACTCTGCTCTGACTCTGCTATTTTGTTTAAAGCAGACTCATGTTGTTGTCACTGCTGTACCGATTTGTTCGGTTACTACTACTAACTGCCCTGCCTACTTTGTTCGGTTACTACTACCAACTGTCATATCGATTTTGTTCGATTTCTACCTGTCTTCACTGCCGCAGTCCTCTCTGTTGCGGTTGCTGCCAACAGCCCTATCGACTTTGCTCGATTGCTACTAACAACTATTTTGTTTAAAGCAAACTCATGTTGCTGTCACTGTTGTACCGACTTTGTTTGGTTACTACTACCAACTGCCCTGCCGATTTTGTTTGGTTTCTACTTGTCTCCACCGCCATGATCTGTTCAAATTAGCGATCGTCAACTGCCATATCAACTTTGCTCGATTGCTACTACCAGCTACTCTACTGATTTTATTCGGTTTCTGCATGTCGCTGCCGCTGCAATCTTGTTCTTTTGCCACAACCAATTGTGCCGACTTTGCTCGATCATTACTACAACTTTGCATTTCTACTATTACTATTATTGTTAGTGTCTTCTTTATTCCTTGAGGAGGAATCGAAACTCAAAACTTTGTATCAAGCTAGACATGATCGATATATATGCTCCAACTTGAGGAGGAGTGTTATAGAATACTATCCCACATTGTATCCAATCTACTTTAGTATCTTGTATTATATATAGGTGTTTTATGCAGTGATCAATAAAAAATAACTACTACTTTTCTCATATATGTCTCTATATTTTTCTCCTACATATCTTTATATTTTATTGTTCTACAGAGACGATTTCCGGCGCCTAGATCTAAGGTTTTGGGAGAAGAAGAATGGGATTGGAGAGGAGAGAGAAAGATAGAATTGGGCAGCGGCGGAGCGCGAAATCGACAGCAGGGCGACAATGCGGGTAAGGGCGGGCGGATGGAGTTAGAGGGATTTTGGAGATTTATTTTAGAAGTGTAGAGGAGGAAGTGATTTCGTATGTTTAAACCCTAATATCCGTAGCCAAAACAAACGTAACTAGATCAAAATCTAAAATAGAAATAATGATCTGATGATAAATCATCATCATATTTTTTGTATTAGGAATTTAGGATCAATAATATTCACGAGTGCAAACATCATTTCATTACCAAAAGTTTACAGGTGCTTAATAACAAATGCAGTGCACTATTCCTCCCAATTGATTAATTATCAAAACCTACCTAAATCAGGCGTTTCCACCTACGAGCACCATTTCAGTATTTTAAAATCAAGTTCACTAGATGGAGGAGAGAGAAAGGGAGAGTGAAAGAACTCATTGATACCTCAGCATCAAGGAATCGGATAAACAGAGGAAACCGGAAGTTAACATGAAGCGCACATAGGCTATTTGCAGTTTAAATCCTGGACGTCATCAGCTGCGGCGGGCTTGGAGAGCGGCGGCGGCGGCAGCGTGTGTATAGACTGTGTAGTAGCCGCGCCGAAGGATGCGTAGATAATAGTTCTGGCGAGGAATTTTGTAAAGAAATCAATATTTCAGCTGCCGCAAGCTATTTGATATTTTGGTTAAATTAAAATTACGTATTAATATTTATAATATACACTAAAAATTTTAGATACGTAAATTATATCTTGTCACAAAATTTAAAATACTTTTATACATATAAATGACATATTTTTTAGAACAAATCAATAATAATAAAATAATTTTAAAAGAAACGAACCAAGAATATTGAAATGAATCAAATATATTGATAAAATTTACTTTTGTAATAATTACTTCTTGCATATTAAAAAAATAATCGTATTCGTTTTTTTGAAACAATTAACAAATTGAGAATGAAAATCTATAATTTGTTTGGAACTTAAATCAAAGATAACTATTGTATAGGATCCAAAGAATGCACATTTAATTTGGTCGATTTGTTACCCGTGAAACTTGTGGAGGCAGCTAAATGTAGGTGAACATAGGGTGGGGAAAAATACCGAAAAATCGGTATACCGGACATACCGTATCGAAGAAATACCGAAAAATACCGAATTTTCGGTATACCGTAATTTTCGGTACGGTATGATACCGTACCGGTAAATTTCGGTACGGTAACGGTATCATTTTTTGGGATACCGCGGTATACCGATATATACCGTACCGCGGTATATACCGAAAAATTCGGTATATACCGTTATATCGGTAAATATCGGTACACCGGTATGGCGGTATATACCGAAAAATTCGGTATACCGAAATATATTATTTATTTTATCAATTAAAATACCTAAAATTAAAAAATAACATCTATTTATTTTATCAATTAAAATACCTAAAATTAAAAATTAATTAAAACATAAAAAGAAGCAAAGATCGGTAAGAAGGCAATGACACATTTCTCTCTTATCCCAAAACCACAAACCCAGAGAAGACACCTCACGCAGCCTCCTCGGATCTCCTCATCGTCGCCACCTTTCACATGACGGCGTCTTCCAGCGGCGTCGCCGTCACCGATGATCCAAGAAGATTTTGAATCGATTTGTTTCTCTATTAAGCTCGTGATACGCAATTGTGTGTGTGTGTGTATGATTGTGTGCTTCGCCCGATAGTCGTTGGAATCAAACATTACGGTAAGATATTTTCAAGAAGAAGTATGTCGTTGACAACCATTGAGCATGGCAAGGTTCAAAGAAAAAGCTTCACCATGGCACTTGCAAAACAAAAAAAAAAAGGAGGGAAGGTTGTGTTTTGTGATTCCTTAGGGAAGAGAAGGAGGCGAGAAGATAGAGAGAAGAAGGGCTTTCATTTTGTTTTATGTCCTTGTAATAACTGGATAGAAGAAGAAATGAGGAAATGGGTTTGCGAGACGGAAGAGGAGAAGAAGGCGACAAGAGGGAGGGAGGAAGGAGGGCTTTCATTTTCTTTTCTCATCTTTGGAAGATGGATAGAATAAGAAATGGGAAATATGGAAATGGGTTTGCGGGGGAGAGTCACGTGGGTTCATTTATTTGAGTTTTGCTTTGATGGATGAGAAATAGATGTAAAACAGAGGAAAAATTTAAGCGATATTGATGTTAAATTTGATGATTTTGATTTGCAAAACTAAGTTGAATGAATTTTATTATGCAAGAGTTTCTCCATGTTTGTTGCACACGACTTCTAAATGAAATGGCTAATGGAGTGAAAGTCGACACTTTGTGCTAAAAGTGCATCCACCGGTTGAAGCATGCCGATAGTATTCCATTTTCATCCAAAGGTAACAAATGTACACTCCAAGAAGGTGAGAATATATGATTCAAGTATACAATAAGAAGTAAGAAACAATGACAGTAGTCAAGTTGATTTTGGTTACTGTGTTAAGTACTTATAATATTTGTGTGAAATGTCGATGATGGAAGTTTATTACTTGGTCGTGCTGGGATCCAATGGAACATTTTTCATTATTCTGTTGGGTTTATTTCATTCAATGTTAGAAATGAGGATAATTTTAGACCTTAACAGTTTAAGTTTTGGATTTGGACTTTTATTTAGTTAGTTGATTTATACCCATCCTTTAGAGGTTTGGGCTCACGCAAATCTACAAAGATGGTTTCCATTTCATGAATAAAACTACTTAATTACTTTCATGTTCCTCATTTACATTATTGCAGATTATGCATCACAAAAGTCGAAATCCCAACAGAAAATGTAGGTTTGCACTCAAGTTCGTAAGTTACATTATTGCGATTCCAAGTTTGATTGTTATTTTAGGATGCTATTTTAAGTTGGACTGTATTTTAATTTTAGGATGTTATTTATCATGTTTGATGTAATTTCGGTAACATCTTGATGACGATATGTAAAATTTGTGTAAAATTTTCGGTAATTTCGTATATCGAATTAGAGACAGATAATCGAAAAATCGGTATGGTAAAGGTATGAATATTTATCATACCAGTAATTTTCAGATACCGATTTTCGGTATGCCGAAGGGTTCGACTAAGATATCGGTATGAAATTTTCGATACCGTAAAATTGACACAGATACTCTGACGGCGAAAAATTTTCGGATACCGCACCGACCCACCCCTAGGTGAACATTTGATCGGTTCGGTTGAAACCGAATTAAACATTTAAAACCTAATAAATTGAAGTTTTCAAAAATATATATCGATTCAATCAATTTATTTGGTAAAATCCAACCGAATCAATTCGAAGTTCAAACTTCAATTTTGGTTAATCGAAATCATGTATTTTTTTTAAAAAAAATCTCGTTAAGTTTGACGAAATTGTGTATTTTTTAATAAAAAACTCATGTATTTTTTAGTTGTTTATGTTCTGCAGATTAATTATTTAATATATTACTAATGGCATTAGAAAAAAAAGATTATTATGATTAAATGTAATCTTATAGAAAATAAATATCAAAACTTCGATCGGTTCTGTTTGAACCGAAGTTTTGGTAAAGACCGAACTGAATTGAAAAAACTTCGGTTTTGAAAAATTTGATCCAAATCGAATCCAAACTTGTTAAAAATCGAATCGAACCAATCAAACTGCATCGATTCGATTTGGTTATTCAGTTCGGATTCGATTTTACTCATCCCTCTCTAAATGAACCTTGTCATTCTTTTAATTAAGTAAATCAAGCTCAATCCGCAAATAAATACATAGATTTTTTTTATAAAAGAAAAACTAATATTTAATAAAAAGATACATTGAACTCAATAAAATTAGATATCTACTTCTATTTGTACTTCAACAAGCACCATAAATATGTCAACAGCCAAGCAATCCGAATTACAGTGTTACGTTTTAGAAACATTGCATAGACGAACATCATTTATACAAGAGTTGTATACTTGATGAATTACTTCGATCACATTTACTCTTACCCACATATCCACGCATGTGTTCCACGTGTATGTATTAATCCATAAACCATACTCCTAATACGAGATGAGTTTTAGCAAGTTGCTGAAAACAGTAAAATAGAATAAACCCTCTCCATTATCATACCTCATTTTGTTACAAAAACCATTTATTTAGCAGCTAACAGAGAAAAAACTAGTCCAAGATACAATATCGATCAGTATAACTTAATCTGTGGCAAATAAGATTCTCACATCTGAAAGCTTAATGGACTAGACATTAAGTTGGGCCTAATTAATTAATTGTTAGACATTGGTTAATTAAGCCTAAAGCCCACAAACTAGGTAGTGGGTGGTTTTGTTTTATAATGGGAAGTTAATCTTTGAGATTAACGTTAGACAAGAACAGAAAACAAAACACGAAAAGAAAATATACTGCAAACTCAATTGGAGATTCTTGGCGTCTCTCGTTGATTTTGTATATCGAGGAATTGTTCCTGCGCCTGATTAAAGACACGTGATACCATATAAATGCATAAATCCACTTTTAATTAGAGAATTAAATTATTAATTAGATTAATTAATTTATTCGTTGAGCCCTATTTGTTTTTTCGTAATAAGCATGCTATTTGATTTTATGCTTATTTTAACTATAGTAGTTAGAGACCGTTATATTGTTTGGGTTGGCAAAGACCCAATACTTGTAGTCCAGACACTATATTTGGGTGGCGGCGCCAATATATGTGGTCCGCATTTCATGCCAGGTAGGCGGCCCAAGAATTATTTTGATTTAATATTGGTTATTAAAATAAACAATTAGTATCACATGTTATTATCCCCACTAAAATACAAGTCTTGTTTTGAAACAAAACATATCGTCCATCATAATCAGATGAGGATCCTAGCCTCTTTCGCCCAAGAGTATTACACCAAAGTGTTTACTCCGAAATCGACAAGGCAGAGGCTCATTCATAGATGCATGGTTGGCATCGTGTGATGGGGTTGATTTGCTTAATTATTTTGAAACAGCCAAAGCGATCAAAATAATTAGTGGATGCATATTAATTGGATTAATAAACCAAGAATTGAGGATTTTTGTTGCATTCGGATTCAAAACCGACTAAGTGTCATTATTGTGGTCATCAGCCCTCGCAGAGGTTGCAATGATGTAGACTTAATCAATGCAAAACTGTCGCTGCAATTGGCTTTGAGGCCTACTGAGTGATATTATTTACAGTCATCAGCCAAAGCAGAGGCTGTAATAATATTGACTTGGATCTTGGACTACTAAGATTTATAATTGTTATAAATCCGTATTTTGCATTTTGGGGGTGCAATATATATCAAAATTAGTGGGAGCTAATCAATACAATAAACCCTTGTTTGATTAGTGATACGATTGTGATCAGATGAGTCATGTGGGAGACATGTTCATGGACCGAACTTCCTTATTCCATCTTACACGCCAAGATTTCTCTCATTGTGTGGAAGTCGATCGTCCGATCCGATCGCCCAAACTTACTCGAGACTTGACCATATTTTAGTCGCCTCGCCATCGATCGATGTCGCACTGCAAACCTTTGGACATAGTATTCATCATATAGCATTTGGCCATATTGTTCGACTTACGCCAAAGTCCGCTGACTCGCCGCTCATTAGTCGACGCGTCAAGAAGGGCATCGGGTTTGGGAGTAGTGAGAACAAACATGTGTTCTTCAATGATAAGAACATATTCCATGTTTCGCTTTCACTCGATAAAATTTGGACCGGATAGAGGATTTTGTGCAAGCATATTGATAATCTGTAAGAGACATATCTGAAAAGTAATATAAACACATAAGCATACGATCGCACATAATTAAGTAACAATAATATTGTAACCTTTGATAAAACAATATTAATTGAAACCTCCAATCGCCCAAGGAATTCCACATGCAAGCCAAACGTGTGGACGTTTACATATGAATCCTCGACTGCACTAAAATATACCTTTTAGTCATTTAATTTCAATCCATGTCAACTTATCCTTATGACAAATGAAATTAATGATCGACTTTACTAGACCACATCACTATCACAAGAAGGACTTCAAGGGAAGTTGTACTTGAGGTGATGTCTAAGCAATGACCACAATTTTAACAAAGAGAAATGAATTCTTAGAATTCGCATACTCACTAGACCATACCGCCCAATCCAAATTCCTTTGTTATCTCATTTTAAATCTATCTCTAGAGAACTTATGAAAATCGATATGCAAGCCACGCCAGGACGCCATACATGAAACTCCCACTTCTCAATAGATTAAAATGTTTTATTTAGAAATCTCATCTAACAAACTTATGATAAACAAGGCAAGCAAGCCACGCTGTGGACGTTTATCACAAGGCGTATCACTTTGTTTAGAGATCAAAAGTGGAGGTCTTGACATTTTAATTTAAAATTAATATGTCGGATTTCTTGTTTAGTCTTTTGTTTCAAAAGGTTTGTCCATGCAGATCACGTAATTAGCATGCTTTTCTATAGATTTCAACATGTAAAACATGCTAGCAGAATTCTAAAATATGCTTGAAAACGCGATAAACCTAGCATGCTTACTATGCGATCCAATCACGAAAACATAAAATATGTATATCACGTAATTAACCATACATAGCATGCTTCGATAATTTAAACATCCATGACATGCTTTGAACGATAAAATAAAATAAATCGCTTCATGGCCATTTGATGCTTGGGGCATGGATGTCGTAGGACCTTTGACGAAATCATCGGGGCATCTATATATCTTGGTCAGAACGGATTACTTCTCTAAATGGGCTGAAGCTCTACCCTTAAGAGAAGTAAAAAAAGAAACTGCTGATTTCATCAAAGCCCACATCATCTATCGTCATGGGATCCTCACTACATCATCACCGACAACGAACGCCTTTCAAAGAATACATTGATAAATAAACTTTTCGAAAAGTTCGGATTCAAACAAAGGAAATCATCAATGTATAATGCACCGCCAATGGTTTAGTCAAGCTTTCAACAAAACCCTTGTGCAACTTGTCAAGAAGGTAGTGTCCAAATCAAACGTGATCGGCACGAGCGGATTGGAGAAGCACTATGGGCATACCGAACCACCCACGTAACCCCTACACAAGCAACTCCTTACTCTCTAGTGTATGGTGTAGAAGCTGTTATTCCTCTCGAACAACAAATTCCATCGCTGAGAATCGCTATCCAAGAAGGATTAATCAAGAAGAGAACGCCTGTCTGCGCCTCGAAGAACTAGAAGCTCTAGACGAGAAGAGACTAGAAGCCCAACAAAGACTTGAATGCTACCAAGCTCGTCTCTCGCGGCTTACAACAAAAAGTACGCGTTCGTTCTTTTCAAGTTGGAGATCTCGTGCTTGCTGTGAGAAGGCCAATTGTTACCACACATCGTGTTGGTAACAAGTTCATATCAAGATGGGACGGCCCATACGTCATCAAGGAAGTCTACACCAACGGGGCATACAAGCTGATTTCAGAAGACAATGTAAGGATCGGGCCTATCAATGGAAAGTTTTTGAAGCGCTACTATCCCTGAAATGTAGTGAGGAAGACATGTATATATGTACATAGATCAAACAAAAAAACAAAAAATGAAGAAAACCAAAAGTCAAAAAAATTGAGAAAGCAAGAAAAATCAACAAAAAGAAGCAAGACAGCTCCATGACGCACGAGCCTAAACTGCACGTCACTCCAAGAAAAATCAACAAAAGAAACAAGACTCCCGTGACGCACGAGCCTAAATCGCATGTTACCCCGCCCGCATGAGTATAAAGCGTGCACTGCACTCCCAAAACACAAGTTGATCTTTTGAACTACGTTGTGACTTGATCCATTTCAAATGGTGCGTGGCGACTTAGATATCTTCTAAGTTCACCATGATATGTGTTTTTGTTTTTTTCCTTCAAGTTGGGTGATCAAAATTCAAGCTCAAAATATTAAAGAAAAGTGATACGAACTCTTGGAAGAGACAAGATGGTGAAAATTGTAAAGAAGCAAAGCATCGTGGGGCAACCGAGAGATGATAGTCTGGTCTACACTTGAAGATAACTCATGCTTGTTAACTCCATTTCGGTGTTATCAATTTTGCTTTGAATATTGGCCGACTTCTAAGCCTAGCTCGATGTTGCTAGTTACGCTTTGAAGATGGTTCTACCTGTCGAGTTCAACTCCACGTCACCGCCTTGCTTTGAGGATGGCTTCACTGATAATCCAACAACATATCGCCGACTTGATTCGGAGATGGCGTCGACAATGAATCCAACTTGCTTTCGATTGAGAACATTGCTTCTAGCTCACGAGGTCGTGATACCGATCTCCACTAACGCTAGGCTTCAATCTCTTTGCGGATGACGCACAACTTCAAGCTTCTCATCCATAGCCGCTTCTAGCTCGTCAAGGTCATGATGTCGATCTCCACCGACGCTTAGCTTCAATTCTCTTCGCGGACGACGATAGCTTCAAGCTTCCTCTTCGGATCTTTGCAGCTTCTAGCTTCATCTCCGCCGATGGTACACAACTTCAATTCCTTCAGCGTAGCCATCACCTCTCCGGCATCGATCCGTTGTCCCTTCTCGCCGTCCTTAGAACTCACCGCCGCCTCGTGGCGTCGACCCTTCATTCGCCGGCCGAGCAAGGTTCGCACTTATCACCGCCGACACACCGTGTTCTGCCCGACATGACTCACTTCGCCGCCGTCCCGAAGATCTGCACCGCGCATGTAGCTCTGGATTGCCGTTGCCGCCGCGCGCGCGCTTGTCGTCGAGGATGAACGCACCCGTCGTCGGGATGAACGCAGCCATTGCCTTGCCGCCGTATGCCTTCTCGCCGAGGTTGAACATAGCCCGCCTTATCGTCGAGGATGAACGCACTTATCGTCGAGGTTGAACGCAGCCTTATCGTCGAGGTTGAACGCAGCTTTATCGTCGGGATGAACGCAGCCTTATCGTCGAGGATGAACGCAGCCTTATCGTGGAGGATGAACACAGCCTTATCGTCGAGGTTGAACGCAGCCTTATCATCGAGGATGAACGCAGCCTTATCGTCGAGGTTGAACGCATGCCTTCTCGTCGAGGTTGAACATAGCCCGTGCTTATCGTCGAGGATTAACGCGGCCTTATCATCGAGGATGAACGCACTTTATCGTCGAGGTTGAACGCAGCCTTTATCGTCGAGGATGAACGCACTTTATCGTCGAGGATGAACGCAGTCTTATCGTCGAGGATGAACGCAGCCTTTATCGTGGAGGATGAACACACCTTATCGCCGAGGTGAACGCGGCTTTATCGTCGAGGATGAACGCACTTTATCGTCGAGGTTGAACGCATGCCTCTCATCGAGGTTGAACATAGCCCGTGCCTTATCGTCGCGATGAACGCACCTTATCATCGAGGATGAACGCAGCTTTATCGCCGAGGTCAACGCAAATTTTATCGTCGAGGTTGAACGCCTTATCGTCGAGGATGAACGCACCTTTATCGCCGAGGATTAACGCACTTTAAATCGAGGATGAACGCAGCCTTATCGCCGAGGATTAACGCAGCCTTTTCTTCGAGGATGAACGCAACACCGCCAGATCTATCTTCCCGTCACGCCACGCCATCTCCACGGAGCGGACCTGCCCTCTCGCCGCCGCCATCTTCCCTCGCCGATGGAGCCGCTGCATCTCACGCCTAGCTCGTGCCATCTTCCTCGCGTCGTCGTCCGCTTCCTCTTCACGCGGGATGTCCACGTTGAAGCGGCCGCGTCGGCGACTCGCAACCTTTTCCACGAACAACAAGCGTCGTCATCTCCGCCCGCCCGCCACCGGACTTGCATGGCACGACACCGTCTTCTTTGGATCTTCGCAAGCTTAGGACGTTGGCTAAGCCCACCGCCTCGCCCGCACTCCACTCTAAAAAAAAAAAACAGTGCGGTGACAACTCATGAACATGCAAAGCTTAAAGTTTACGTTGGCAAATCAAGGAGTGTTTCTTCAGTCAAGATGAGTTGCAGAAATTGGGCAAGAATGACTTGATACCTTTTCTTCGACGCAAAAGAAAAATACAAGTTCGGGCGAGAATGTTTAAAGGTCGATAATCGATTGTTCGTGAAGTGGAAGCCAAAACTTCGGAAGGGCGACGAAAGAATCCCACCGATAGCAATGCGCGGTCCAAAGCGCCACCTCCATTCTGCCAAACTATCAAAAATAACAAGAACGTGAGTGAGATATCAAGTTAGAAAGGGAAGGGTCCACCTCACAATAATGGATAAAAAAAAAAAAACAAGAGTTGATTACCTTGAAACTCTAGAGAGAAGTCTAGGCGAGCCTTTGCATCGCGAAAGGATTAGCACCACGCGGGATTGGACTTGGTATCACCGCACTCAGCCGCAACAAAGAAAAGGATGAAGCCGCTCGCTATCGACGTTGAAACCCGTTCTCGTTGCACTCCGATTCAAACACGAGAAACTATGAAGATGGAAAGCAAGCATGCGTAAAGTTGACGGTATGCGATTATCATAAAGGGCTTAATATGGAAGAAGTGGAAGACAAAAGTGAAGAATTTACTGATGGATAATCTGTATATTTTTTTGGAAAGAGTTCAGCAGTGGCGTTTGCTGTATGATTGAAGTTGCCAATTCTGGATAACTACGTGATAATAAAAAAGGGTTTAGCCGAAGAAGGTGTTGTGCTCATTTTGGAAAGAAGGAACGGTCCAATTTATAGAACAAGGCTGAAGCTAAACCCTAGCAGCTGGTTGCTCCATGTACATGCATAAAAGACAAAGAATCCGCTGAATCTCTGCACATCCGATCAACCCTACAGCTCGGCGTACCTTCATGGTCTGTGGCTATTTGCAGGTTGTAAGTTGAAACCGGCTACAGAGTGTGTTGAAAGTGGAAACATATTCCCCAGACATACACAGAGCATTAAATGAGAGTTGTTTGGGCTCAAGAGTTCTGTTGGTTTGTCGACAGTGGAAACGGAATACAGCAAGCTCCCAGACAAAACTCATTTAATGCAACATGTACTTATTGGCTGCAATATTCTCGGCCAATATCAAACCGTGAGCTCAATGGGCTGAATATTGCTAAATGGGCTGCAAAATATATATATATATATATATATATATAAGCCCAAGCATTTAAAATTGCTAAAAAAGGGAGGTTGAAGATCATCGAAAATAGTTAACAATGGGCCGTGAAAAAGGGATGTTGGCCGTAAATTCAATAATAAAAAAAGTAATGTTGGGCTCAATTGAAAATGAATGTTGAACTTAATTATCAAGGCAAGCTGGGCCTAGGATGTTGGGAAACGTTAAAGGCCCAATGGATAATTTCTTACATAGGCTTCCGAATTAAAATGTCTACATGGGCCTAATTTTGGGAGCAAAATAATAAAATCCAAATGCAAAATCAAATTCAAGCCCAATTGCAAAACCAAATTCAAGAACTCCTAAATACGAGTATAAACTGTTTATAAATTCAAATAAATTCAAGAACTCCTAAATACGAGTATAAACTGTTTATAAATTCAAATCAAATTCAAGAACTCCTAAATACGAGTATAAACTGTTTACAAGTTCATATCAAATTCAAGAACTCCTCGACAAGAGTCTAAACTATCTAAGTGAATTTCGAGACTCGTCCATTTCCAAGACAACTCGTCCATGAACAAGTCTCGATGGGGCAATTTGTAGACAATTAAATTGTTAGCAAATTATATTACGCCACGTGTAAATCACGAATTAAATAATTAATTATATTTCTATTTTATTAATGGAATTTACTCCAAAATTAAATAGATATGTGATTAATATTTATTTCATCGGCGAATAAGAGAATGACATGTGGCAATGACACCTCGGAGAGGAATAACCACTCAAATAAGCCCAAAAGACCCATAAGTCTAAGCCCAAGCTCAAGCCCATAGTTTGGTGGCCCATAAGCCCAAGTCTAAGCTCAAACCCATAGTTTGTGGCCCATAAGCCCAAGTCTAAACTCAAGCCCATAGTTTGGTGGCCCATAAGCCCAAGTCTAAGCTCAAACCTATGGTTTGTGGCCCATAAGCCAAAGTCTAAGCTTAAGTCCATGGTGGTGGCCCAAAGGCCCATAAGCCCAAAAGGCTACTAAGCCCACTAGCCTAAATCTATAAATAGGGGTGTTGGGGCTTCATAATGGTGGGTGGAAGTGAAGTGAAGAAAAGTGAAGACTTGAAGAGCTCAAGACACTCGAAGAATCCTCTGCGAAGCATTCTCCGACATTCGAAATCTTCTTCAAGTATTCAAGGCGTTCTTCGCGCGAATCACCACGTTCTTCGCCAAGTTCATCATCCAAATCATTCCAAAGTTGAAGATCTTCATGTTCTTCAAGATCTCAAATCAAATCGACGTTCGATCCGAAAACAAGATCAAGTCCTTGGATCAAGATCGTCAAGTTCAACCTTCAAGTTCGAGGAGATCGAGGAATCACATCCCTCCAACAACTTGAAGAATACTCGAAGAACATCAAGATCGTTCAAGAAATCCACATCGAAGAGAAGAATCAGAGGATAGATAGAGATCGAACTCATCTCAAATTCATCAAATCCAAATTCAAATTATTTTTGTATACAATTTTGTATTTATAAAAATTTAAATACAAAAATTTGTGTTACACCTTGTCATTCTTTTAATTAAGTAAATCAAGCTCAATCCGCAAATAAATACATATATTTTTTTTATGAAAGAAAACTAATATTTAATAAAAGATACATTGAACTCAATAAAATTAGATATCTACTTCGATTTGTACTTCAACAAGCACCATAAATATGTCAACAGCCAAGCAATCCGAATTACAGTGTTACGTTTTATAAACATTGCATAGACGAACATCATTTATACAAGAGTTGTATACTTGATGAATTACTTCGATCACATTTACTCTTACCCACATATCCACGCATGTGTTCCACGTGTATGTATTAATCCATAAACCATACTCCTAATACGAGATGCGTTTTAGCAAGTTGCTGAAAACAGTAAAATATAATAAACCCTCTCCATTATCATACCTCATCTTGTTACAAAAACCATTTATTTAGCAGCTAACAGAGAAAAAACTAGTCCAAGATACAATATCGATCAGTATAACTTAATCTGTGGCAAATAAGATTCTCACATCAGCTTCGCAGAGCCCCTACGTACCTTCTCTCTCATCAACTTCACAACATTCCGGGCGCCAGAGATACCGAAATCACGACAAGTACGAATCTACCGAAAACCACCAATGACTGCAACATGAGCATGAAAAACAAAGAAGAAGAAGAAAGTGCCCTTCAAATAGAAGATTGCTTACAGTTGCCTCTCCATCTCCTTCTTCGCGCAGGATGCTCCGTTTTGGTGGCTGAAGGCAACCGTTAGCTCTTCATTGCCACAGCCTCCTTTTCATGCGGCACAGCAAGTTTGAAACGCTCGCTGTACTTCTTCAAATTCTCCACTATATCTAAATGCTTATCAGTATTCTTCTTCTCTATCATCAGCTAAATGCGTTCGGTTTTCCTCCACCTTGTCTGGAGATTATTCGTGAATCTTGGTTGCTGGAGAAGCAGCACTGCTGTCGCGTGGGGCTGGATTTTTACTCTTCTTCAGAGAAGATGTGAATCAGGGGTGACGCCAGAATCCCTCTCCTTGTGGCTCGTCCAATGCTCTGATTTAAAATTTCCCCTACTCGACCCACCATGGAAGTTACCTGCTGAGGCTTCTTCTCCATGCTTTCCCGAAGAGCGCTTATTCGCATTGATATCATCCCCGCCACTTCCTCGCTTGGTCATGCTTCTTGAGTTCACCTGCAAGAAGGCAGTCAACAACTCTTCCAATCTAGGATTTGAGAGATACTCAGGTTGAAACTGCTTTAAATATTTAGGGTAGTACGGGAGAACAAGTAAATTTATACTTGATTACAGTTTGATTACCTCTCAATTATGGACAGCAGTAGAACACAATGATAAAAGATAACCGTGAGGCTAGAATACAACCATTTAGATTTTTTTACCAATGCAGACTGCAATTGTATCTAATCCAATATTCCGCGATATGAGCTGCAACTGTATTTATTTACCAATGCAGACTGCTGCATATTTTTCCACTTAGCTTTGTTTTATTCTTTCAAGTTCATCAAATATACAACTGTAAACTGTTTTAGTTTTAAAAGGGTGCAACTATAATGCGTTCCAATTCCCACAACCTCGAATATTTGACAAATAACTAAAGTTCTTGCACGCACATATTACCTCTCTGGAGGCAATGAAAGAGATCTCATAAAACTTACACTCTTCAAATAAATCACAGTAGATGCACACCACAAATGAGTACGTTGAAGAATGGTATAAATTAAGACAACAAACTATGGCGCATACGAAGATCCTATTTCAAGAATACATAAATATATATACTTACACTCTTACCAAATCTAATACAACCATTTAGATTTGTCTAAAATATATATACTTACATAAGATACTAAATTCTAAAAAATATTTAAATTTATAAATATAAATTATTACAATAATAAATTATAGGTCTTAATAAAGACTCGAACTCAAATTAAAAAAAAACTGATCGGGTCGGACCGGAATCGGATAAAACGGGTCGGGTCTTGACCGGTCCGAGTCCAAGCAGTTTTGGAACCGGAATCGGAACCGGAACCAGAACCGTTGTTTTAAAATTTAATGGGCTTCGAACGGTTTTGGATCAGTCCGGGTAAAGACCGTCCGTTGACATCCCTAGAGGAAATTATAATGGGGATTGCGGTAGCATACTTGCATTTAAGAAAATGACATCGTGCACCGCTTAAACTTCTTCACAATCTAAGAAATAGCTCACTTTTAGAATGGATTGATTTTGAACTTGGATATTCCTGCAGGTTAGTTTGGGTGCATTTTCGCTCTTGTTTTCCGAGCTTGTTCAGTACAGTCAGACACAAGTCGACAACATAGCAGAATTGGAACGAAGGTGATTGCCATTCACTAGTCTTTTTTTTTTTTTTTTTGGTAATTTAATACAGAAATTTTTAAAGGTTGCGTCACGGTGGACTCGAACCCGAGACCTTTGGCCTCGGGCATTAACCACTCTACCACTAGGCCAACACACACACTCACTAGTCTTTTATTGGTGCATCATTACTTCATCAAAGGAATGGAGACATCTCTTAACTGCATTATGTGCTGAACCTATTTCAAAATTTATACTAGAAAAAACTCTCTTGGGACATTATTTCACGAATAATCTGTACATGCTTAAACATGAAGTATCTGCATATATGGAAACATGATAGCTTCCTTCCCTCTCAGGTTAGAGGATGCTGGTATTGCTGTGGGACCAGGGTTCTGGAACTTCTTTGCCACAGGGAGAAGGTGCGGAACTTTTTGTTAGAATAAACCTGCATTACCTCTCATTTATTATCTTTGCTATAGAAAGCTGACATTTTTATATATATATTTTTTTTTGGTGAATTTAATACAGAAATTTAAAGACTACGTCACGGTGGACTCGAACCCGAGACCTTTGGCTTCGGGCATTAACCACTCTACCACTAGACCAACACACATACGACATTTTTATATTTGTTTTGCAGTATCATGCATTATGAGTAGTTCTTAATTTCATTAGTTATTCTGCTGTTAGTTCTCAAAATGATGTTTCTTTAAAGTTTTTTGATAAATAGATGAAAATATATACTTTTTTATACTAGTCATGATTCAATTTGTTTTCTGGACATACATATTGTCATGCATAGTGAAATATTATTGCAATATATTGAGATGCTGGTGCTGAGTTGTCTGTTTATTGTTTCCAGATTATAGAAAACAATTGTTAAGATTTTATCACATTTTGAAGCTGCAGGGTAACAGAAGAGAGATGCGACTACAGTACAGTCTGGAAGGTCTTGTTTGGAAAGGTTTGGTTACTCTTAATTTCATTTTGGCCTCAAATTCTTGTTTTTACGAATTATTTCTGATGACCGGTGGAAATATTTAGTTTTGCCCAGATCTTGTTTATTTCACGCACTAAACACCACTCCATACATGATTTTGCCCAGTTTTTTTCTTTTGAGTAGAAACACAAAACAAACAAATCCTTTTTCGTTATAATTTAATTATTTTCAAATTAGTACAATAATGAGTTTACAAATAAACTTAAAAGAATTATCGAGTCAAAATAATTTATTTCTGATTGGTATATTACTTCTAAAATTTAGTGCGTGAATAAAACAATCCAAACTCTCCCCAGTTATTGTAAATACTTCATGAGCTCATAATATAAAACTGTGGCACAGCATCTGCCGCCACCCCTTGCTTCCGCCACCGATTATAAAGATAAATGATTTGATAAAGCACAATACGATATACATCCTACACAAAATCACCCCAAAGTAGAATTCAAAATTTTAAATTTAATTAAAATTAAAACATGATTTTAGGCTTCGGGAGAATGAAATAAATAAATAAATACTAAAGCGCCATAATGTGAAACAAGATAACATAAGAGAGAGAAGCACGGATAAAAAAATATCTATATATTTGGGCCTGTTTCCAGTTGGGCCTCAGGTTGCTTGTTTGAGTAGATTTGACGCATGGCTGTTACCTTACCAGAAAAAAAAAAGGTTAAAGGAGGAAGATGAAGCAGAATAAGAATAAGAAGAAGAAGAAGAAGAAGAAGAAGAAGAAAAAAATTATTAATTAAGGAAAATATCATTTTATGATCCAACATCTGTAATTTTTTCACAGATAGATTTTAAAACATGATATTCTGGGCATGTACTGCAATTTTCAATTCGTTGGGGGTGGAAAATTTGTATTTTCCTAAACTATTATTATAGCATAAAATGTTTAAATAATTATGTTTAAGACTATTTAACACCAATTTGTAAGACGGCAAAAATATGTATAACCTCAATAATTTTAAATATCAATTGTGAAGTTTGCAATTTCGCGAAAGAAAATCAAAGCATTTATTTTGTATTATATGCTAAAATTATATAAACCGCATCGACAATACTTTTTTGAAGTATTTACACTGAATTTGATTTTTATATCATATTGAAATATTTTTCCATGAGATTATTAATTCATAGCATCTATAAATATAGTTATTATATATATATATATATATATATATATATATTAAGAATATAAAACAGTTAATTTATTAATTTATATACGTTGAATACTATTTTAAAATCCATCTTAAAACTAAGTTATACAAAAAGAAAATGATCAAACTGTTGTATGCTTAAAACATGTTAATAAGCAAATCAGCACCTTTTGAAGATTTGAGTTTTTTAATATGATGTAATAGCTTGTATTTATTAATATAAATGGACTTTTATAAAATCTAACACAATTATTTAATATATTAATATTTAGTACAAATATCATATAACTAGATATAAAAAAACATTTATAATTAGTTTTTATGTATAGATATATGTATTATTAACTTTTGTGTCGTAGCTTTATAAGTTGGATTGCATAAAAATAATTCATACCAATATTCAGCTATGCATACATTGCGAATGATCGGACATGCATTTTATGTACTACCTATTAAAGTAAATTTTACAAAGATCAATTTCTCGTCTTCTTCTTTTTTCATCCTTGTCTTCTTTAGTGGCATACATGCCTGCCGATAGACAAATCAAATTATTTCCCAATTTAATGTGATTTGATCCCATAATTATGTAAAGTATGATCGGTTAAGTTATGGATGTCAATGTGTGGGTTTTACCCGGACTTACTTGGAACTGCTCAAAACTCATTAAATTTTAAAGTATCGGTTCTGGTTCTGGTTCTGATTCCAGACCCCCTTTAGACCTGAACCGTTTAGATCCATAGTTTGATGGTCCGGTCAGGTCCGGATCTGGTTCTGGTTTCAGAACCAGAACCAATACTTATTTATTGATTCTGATCTGAGTAAAACCCGTCTATTGACATCTTAAGTTTAAGTAGGATTATCAATGAGTTAGTTTTATCCATACAGATACGAAATCACTCATAGGCCATTAAATTATAAAGCAATGGTTTGGTTCGGTTTTGATTACGGTGGGTTACGGTTCTAGATCCGCTCTGATCCGGATCGCTTAAGACCCATAGTTGATGGTCCGGGTTCGGTCCGGATCCAGTAGCTAATAGGTCGGTTCCAGAACCAGAACCATTACTTATTTATTGGTTTTGATCCGGATAAAATTCACCCATTGACATTCCTAGGTTAAGTAAATATCATGAGCAACATTATTGGACGACTATTATAATGAACAGTACTGCAAAGATCATTATTATTATTTTATTTTTTCAAATACAAGATATATATCATGATTTATGAACTTGAATATAAATTACAAAGAGTTATCCAAACTAGTACAGAAACTAGACCAATATCCAAACAAATAAATAAATACAATTCACGCATCTTGGAATTTGAACCAATAAATTATTGTAAAAAATAGACTTTGGTGCATCAGCTTTATTATTTGGGCTATACATAATTCTTGCAACTATCAACCATCAAATTCCCAACTTATACACCTCACCTAATTAATTAATGCATTAGTACTGAAGAAATTGAGACATCAAAGCGGGTTTTAGACAGTTGTGCGCAACTTCCTGATGTCAAGTGGCAACATTTTTGTTTTTGTTTTTGTTTTTTTTCCCCTCACATGCTTAGTTGTTAAGAGCTATCGAATTTGGAATAAGGGTCAATGATCGAAATTTTAGCAACCGCAATATAGAAGTTTCACCCTATTTAGGGTAGCTCATTATACTTGTTAGAAAGTTCTTCTATATTCTTATGATTGAGTAGCCCCATGATTTACCCCCTCATATTTTTGTAGAGTTGGGGTATGGGGACTCTGGGAAAGGATAAGAGTTTTACTTTTGGAATGAGTGACAACATTTTTGATTGAGGACAACTAACACTTAAGAATTTAACTCAACTTTTTTTGTTGAGGATAACTAACAGTGATCAAAGGGTATCAAGTAATTAATTAGGAATAAACGTTGATCAAGGGTTTTAAGTAATTCCATTAGAGTATCGATCATTTAATCCAATAATTATAAAATTTTATATACAATTATACTTAATAAAATATATTTTCATGAGAAGAAAAAGTATGTGTATTATATCAATTTAATTATCTAGAACTATGAGACAGATATCATAGAACAGAATCACCAGAGCCGTGCAAATTTGCAACACCATGAATTTTCGACAAATTCAAGGACAAAACTTTAAATTATTATGATAAGGAGATGAAAATGCGCCGACGTATTAATTATTGGTCAGTAGGTTAGGCCATTAGGCCCATTACTAGTATCAAGCGTTTATTATTGTCAATAAACAGAACCACAATATAGTATCTGATAAACAAGTTATTTTATCCACTTAATTAATAAGAGAATCATTTTCGTTTTACTATTACTATAAAATCAAACTTTTATCTTCTTCACTTTAAATACCTTCTATCACGGATAGGAAAGAAAATAAGATGGGCTTCACTTATCAGGATTCGACCTAAGTATGTGATAATTAAACATGAATTTTCTATGTGTTTTGGAATGTATTTGATGCCAATTTTCGGTGGAGATCATGTCTGAAGCAAACATATAGTTTGTATTCTTTTGTTTTATGATTAGTTGCTTGTTTTAATGAATTCTCGAGAAAATTAAGCCAAATTGGGGCATTATAGGACTGAAGATTATTGGTGACGGAGTCAGTAATGCTTATCGTAGTTAGTAGTGTTGTCATACAATATCAAGAAGTTCTAAGAGTGAGAAAGTGCAATGGTACATAAATTTGTATCCCATTCTTGGGGATCCATACAAATATCAGCTGTAACATGCTATATATTATTTGTAATTTAATATCCAACTTTTGGGGTCATTTGCAATTTAGACCAAATTTTGAAACTTAGCAAGAAACAGCAAACCCTGACACTCTTTGCAATTTAGAGTTGCCGAAACTTTTACGCAATAGTACTGGAGTTAATTCAAACATCCATCTCGTATCAAAATTCAAAAGTGATTGATCGCTTTTGAAGCTCGTTGTTTGGAATGTCATCTCATGTTGATAATTTCATCGTTGAATGTCCGTAATCATAATTTGTACCGTTGTGGAGCCTTAATTAACTTTGTTACGTCAACTCTCAACTCAATTATTCAACCGTCCAATAATAAAATTGACAATACGAGAGGAAAATTCAATCAATGAACTTTTAAAAGCTCACAATCAAGTTTAAATTTCAATGTCATCTAAATCTCAATTCTAATTTTGCGAAGAAATATTGGGTAAGTCTAAATTGCAAAGATTGTTGAAGTCGGGCATTTATTACTACTAAGTTTCAAAAATGAGGTCTAAATTACAAATTACTCCAAATAATGTGTATTAAATTGCAAAACCTTTTTTTGTAACTTTGACCATTGATAATAATAATAATAATTATTATTATTAAAATAATAATAATAATTTTATTTAAAATTATCATTCTTGATCTTTGTTTTAAAAAAAAGATAAAGCGAGATTGATGGAAGGATTTGCATCTTGATGTGGGGCCAATTGCGAAAAAAGGAAGGAGGAATTTAATTGCGTTCCGAAATTGAAAGTACTTTGGGCATCTCATTGATAAATTGGAGTGAAAGAATCAACATTAACTATCTATCACGTCACGATTGTTGCTTTAAGGATCTGTTGGAGCCTACGCCAGGATCGAAATTAATTTAATTTGAAGTGAAATCGAATTTAATTTGTTCGGATACTTTTATTGGGAAAAGAAATGATTTCATGTGTCTTTTTAAAAGAGTATTAATATAGATGAATTTTGATTTCGTTAATACTTTCGCAGAAAAGGGAGAAATAATTTGCAGATATCATTATGCAATAACTTCTCTGGGAATAGGAACCTGACTCCTTTCTTTATTTTCCTAAACAAAAGTAAATGCGATGAAAATTATGCCAAATACAACATTCATTGCTTTTTCCAATCTAAAGATTATTATATCAATTTGTAGTAGAACTTCATGCAGTGTCTAATCTATCTAATGTTTCAAATTTTCACTAGTACCATTCGATCGTATCCGTTATAACTTAGAGATATCAATGTGTTAATCATGACCATTGGATTTCTTCATTCTTTCAAGTGATGAGAGAGTAGGTTATTGTCCAGAAAAAGTAGAGAAGGTAGTGATTAGGAACATAAAATTATTAGGGTTAATTAAATTGATCAGATGTATTTTTTATAATCATCGCTGACATAAATCTTTTTTATTATGAGCAATCACCTTTTTCAATTTCGTAAACCCAATTCTATATCAAAGAGTATTCAATTCAAAAAGTAATTGGATATAAGTGATTTATGGGGAATTTAGTGTGCAAAACCAAATACTATAACAAATTAAAGATCTAATCTCACTCGTTACTTCAAAGTTCCACAAATCAACAGTAATAAATAACAATCTTTGGATCTGATTCAGATCTCAAAAGTTTGCACTGACAGGTAAATCGATTGAAGTTCCACTCTTAGTAATGATGAAAATTTGTAATTTGATGTGTAATGTTGATACCTCTTAAGTTAGATTAAGGCTAGGAACAAAATATATAGAATATATAATAGTATATGATTTCGTGGCACCCTTTTTATTTTATATGGTGATTTAATTTGAACTAATAAGCATCAATTATTTTGGAATAGCACATTTATGATACATTTATGTGGTAATGATCCATATCAAAAGAATTGGGTGGAAAAATTCATTATAAATGTGGATGTCGCGTTGGTGAAACCCGTTTTACAGTGTTCTACGGATATTTGGTGGTAAATTTTGGTTGCATTATTTCATTGGTAAATTATGTTCATATATGCACCCACAAGTCCCACATAATAAGATTTACATGGACTCAAAGCTTGACAGCAAGAACACCATTGGATACACATGCTCAAACAACGTGGGTTGATCCTGAACGAGGGTGTTAGGTGTATATATTTGATTGGAAATTTTTGTTATTTAAGTTTTCAACAACTTAACAAGAGTGTAACTAATTCAACTTGTGATCTCACTGATAACTCAGTGAAACAACAATGTAACTTGGTTGTGTGCGGAATATGGTGGAACATAAGGCTATCTCATTCATTTACTTAGAAAAATTTAGAACTAGGGCTAGCAATTCGTGCGTGTCAGGTCGTTATCGTGTCGACACGATAACGATACGACACGATAAGGTTAAACACGAACACGACCCATTAAGGATTTGTCCGACACAAATACGAACGCGACACGAAATGTACTGGCACGGACACGACACAAACACGAATATGACACGATTTTTTTCGTGTTGACACACACGATAACGACACGACACGAAACAACAAATTCAAATCAAAACTAGAAAATAAATTAACAAAAAAATAAAAATATATAAAATATAGTTAAATTAATATTAAATATTTATAAATATTATCGAATTACACAAAAACGACACGATCCGATACGAACACGAATGCGACACGAAAATTATCGTGTCACACGAACACGACATGGATCCGACACGAACACGACACGAAATTATCGTGTCCTTATCGTGTTGACACGATAAGGACATGAACACGATAAAGCTGAACACTAACCTGTTAATTTCGTGCGTGTTCATGTCGTGTTCTCGTGTCGTGTCGAAAATTGCCAGCCCTATTTAGAACAAGACAAAACATAAGTTAGATACTAGCAAAGTTATATTGGTGCAAGTCTAAGAGATTGAGTCTACGTTGATTGATGAGATATTGTTGGTCCAATATGCAATGAAAGACATAACAGCTAAACAAAATAGTTAACAATTCCAAATTTAGAAACTCTTCTTAAATCTACTAACCTGTTAAATAGGTGAATTCCTTACTCCTTAGAAATTTCTTGTTTTATACTTACAATGGAAGTGACTATATATCTCAGTTTCCTTAGAGATACATTCCATGGGTTATCAGGTTTGGACCTCTTACCTTCAATTTCACTCATTTTCTGAGTACACGCCTCGCTCTTACTTTTGACCTACTTATTTCACTAGTTGCTTTCAGACAACTACATCTTGTTGTTTACTCATAGCTTCACCCTAAACACATGTTGGAGTTTGGTTCGAACTACATTTTTCAACTATTCAAGTGGGCTTTTACATTGAAAAACTATGCTAAGGGTAGACTTGTTTAAGCTCGGTTAAATATTTGCAGTGAGTATTGCGGCTTGGAGTGTGTGGAGTATGGACTTAGGTTGGATCACCGTAGTTGAAATGATGAACTTGGACTGGAAAGCTCGAAAAGTTATCCAAGTTTGGTAGAGTAGAATTTGAAGTTGAATCCTCTTTGTTTTGGAGCAACTAACTACTCAATACTTCTCCATTGAAGAAGTCCGTATTTATAGATTCATGAATTCTAAACTAAGAATTAGAAAAGTAGCAGTTTGAAGTTCAAATTCATTCTGAAAAATACGACCGTTGGACTTTGTCGTCTTGTGTCTTGTGGCTTAGTAAGTCAGATATATGCCATCAACATTCTCACTCGTCTTCATCGGCTTCTATCTTTGGTCTTCAGTTGAGTCCAAGTTTGATCATGTGCTAACTCACTCGGACATCTTGATATGCTTCTTCAAGGCTCCGATATGTGATAAGACTGCAATTGACTTTAGGTCTTCATGGTTTAGAGTATCTGAGTCCTTCAGGACTTTCTTTGCTCGTTTGATTCAGACTTGTTGATGCTACTGTAATTATCAACTTCCTTAACAAGTCAAGTTTATTGAGTCCTTCTACTGTACACAATCTTATCTAACTTTCTATCAAACTTTGAGATCCTTCAACACTAACCTTGGTCTTCTGATGTTTTAACTTTGTTGACTTTAAGTTCTTTGTCTGTTGCTCATAGCTTCATTGACTCATTCTGAACTTGAGGTTGATCCTCTGATGAGTGATGAGTGATTGGATCTCTCTGAGTCAGTTCCTTATTGAACATCTTCAGTTTGGTTTTCCTTCAGATTAAGACATTTCTAAATGAAGTTTAGCTCTTTAATAGAAGAGTTGATACAGACAATTCATCAGACTTATTCATCATCAGTAATGTATATCTTTACAAATATTTTAATTGATTTGGATTCCAATCAAAACATCGTCAGAATCCCAAATAAGCAACAAACAACAAAACTTGATGAAGATATGACGAATATGTAAATGTAAAGATAATGTTTTGATTCATCGTCTGAATCCAAATAAGCAACAAACAACAATACTTGACCAAGATATGAAGAATATGTAAATGTCAAGATAATGTTTTAATATTCATTCGCTGGCGATAGGATACGGCCCAACTACCGGAGCCAAGCATCGTGCCCAATACAAATAAGCTCGACATCAAGCTCGGCTGGACAAGTTCGCCCGAAGACTCCTAAAACCGGTGGAACGCGAAGGCTCGGCCATATCTAAAAGAATCATAATGGGAGAAGACTTTGAATCTAATGGAGAAGACTTGAATCCTAATGGGAGAAGACTTGAATCCTAATGGGAGAAGACTTCGAATTGGAGTCAAACTCATTATATTTGTGTATAAATAGAGGCTAGATTAGACGAAATAGATCATTCACACTCTTTGTAATCGCTTCTTACACATTCAATACACGAATACTCTCTCTCCCCGTGGACGTAGATCTTATTCATAGATCGAACCACGTAAATCCTTGGTGTTCTCAAGATTTATTTCCTTACGAAATTAAGATCGATCATCGGGCGCCGTGTGGGAAACGAAATTTTGTGTTTTCGATCAACCTTTGTTTACTGTGGAATCAATCACGACGATGAACACCGAAGTCATCATCCAGTCGCCACGGCAACAACAAAGAACAACGGCGGCAGGTGCGTCGAGCTCGGCTTGGGAAGAGCCGGTCGAGAACTTCTCTCGCAGCCCAATACAACATGATCAATCGGCGCGGCGGCACAATCCACATGTGCAAACTCTTCCGAGTTACCGATCAACAACGCCCGTCGGTGGTTCGACGATCACCTCCGGCAACATTGGATCTTACAGAGACCTAATGGAAGCCTTCCATCAAGGTTCTTCCAAAAGTCGAGTCCAAACCACCTCGGCGCAGCCTCCTCACGTGAGGCAAGGCCGAGGTGAATCCATCGGCGACATCATGACTAGGTTCAATAAGAGAGCCTAAAAGTCGAGTATGTAGACGACCTCCTCATTATCTCGGCTTTCGAGCGGCATCTTGTGGGGCCCTATCTGAGGAGATCGTTACACGAGCCCCGCATCGCGTCGAGCGTGGCGCATAGCGGATCGGTTCGCCAAGGCGGGCAAGCGGCAGCGAAAGAGCGTGAAGTCGATGATCGAGGAACCGAGGCGGTAATCCGGTAGAAACCGAAGAGAAGAGAGACCTCGCCTACATTAGAAGCTCGATGCACGAGCAACAAGTAGCTTCGGTATTATAACCAAACATGTTAAATCCCGACAATTCCAAGTAAGCGACCTCATCTTTTGATTTATTTGCTTCGTGTGATTGCATATTTCATTTGTCATTTATGCATGCTACCTCTTCCCATCATACTATACCCTCTTGGAGGACGAACTATACCTCTTCGGAGGAAGAACTATACCCTCACGGAGACGAATTCCTCGACGGAGGTCGATTACCTTCGTTTCATACGAAGATGAATTTAAACGCGCATGCTACATACGAGATCGATTTCCTTCGTTTATATCGAAGACGGTACTCTATGTAGATGATAAGGGACCACCCTCCCGATGACCTCGCAAAAACAGAACTATTCCTACATACGAGATCGATTTCCTTCGTTTATGTCGAAGACGGTACTCTATGTAGATGATAAGGGACCACCCTCCCGATGACCTCGGCAAAAACAGGAACCCATACCCGTGACGAGAACGGATACCTTCGTTTATATCGAAGACGGATACTCTACGAGGACGAACTACCGTGACGAGCGGATACCTTCGTTTATATCGAAGACGGATACTCTACGAGGACGAACTACCTTCGACGAGAACGGATATCTTCGTTTAGATCGAAGACGGATACTCTCTACGAGGACGAACTACCTTCGTGCGAGAACGGATACCTTCGCTTAGATCGAAGACGGATACTCTACGAGGATGAACTACCTTCGCACGAGAACGGATACCTTCGTTTATTTCAAGACGGATACTCTACGAGGACGAACCACCTTCATGACGAGAACGGATACCTTCGCTTATATCGAAGACGGATACTCTCACGAGGACGAACTACCTTCGTGCGAGCGGATACCTTCGTTTATATCAAGACGGATACTCTCACGAGGACGAACTACCCGACGCGAGCGGATACCTCGTTTATATCGAAGACGGATACTCTCTACGAGGCTAACTACCTTCGACAAGAACGGATACCTTCATTTAGTTCAAGACGGATACTCTACGAGGACGAACTACCTTCGTGCGAGCGGATACCGCCGTTTAGTTCAAGACGGATACTCTCACGAGGACGAACTACCCGTGCGAACGGATACTTCGCTTAGTTCAAGACGGATACTCTCACGAGGATGAATTACCTTCGTTTATCACGAGGACGAGCTACCTCGCCTCGGCCTTCCGCAGCCGACCTCGCCTCGACCCTTCGCCTTCTCGGCCTCGATACATGACCGCTTCGCCTCGCCCTCCACAGCCGACCTCGGCCTTCGCCTCACCTCGCGCCTCCGCAGCCGACCGCCTCCGCCCGGTCCTCCAACGGTTGACCACGGCCGTCGCCTCTCGCCTCCGCCTGGGCCTTCCGCAGTCGACCTCGGCCTTAACCGACCTCGCCTTCGCCGCCGTGAGCCCGGCCTTCTTCGCCGCATCCCGAGCCTTTACCCGGCACCGACCTCGACACGGTTACATATTCGACTTGCGGGGTGAAGCGGCAAGCGACGACAACTTTCGCACAACGCCCGGAAGGTGAAGCGGCGACGCACAACTTTGGCACAACGCCGGAAAGGTGAAGTCAGCGACGACAACTCGCACAACGCCTCGGCAAGAAGGCGCCTCGGCGGTGAAGCCCGTCGAAGACCTCTACTTAACGCCTCATCAGCGGTCCGAATACCTTGCAACGCGCCGTCGGTGAAGCGATCGAAGACCTCGGCATAACGCCCGTCGGCGAAGCGGCCAAGACTTCGCATAACGCCGGTGAAGCGGTCGCCAGACTTCGCTAACGCCCGATAGGTGAAGCGGTCGAAGACCTCGCTTAACGCCGTCGGTGAAGCGGTCGAAGACTCGCCAACGCTTAACGTCGGTGAAGAAGAAGAAGACCTCGGCTTAACGCCCGTCGGTGAAGCCAACAAGAAGACCTCGCTTAACGCCGTCGGTGAAGCCGGTCGAAGACCTCGCATAACGCCCGTCGGTGAAGCGAACACCTCGGCAAGAGATACAAACAGACACGTGACCTCGGCAGGCGCCTCGCAAGCACGGCATACGATATCTGACGTCGGAAGCATTGACACGCACAAAGTCGGGCCCAGAGAAGAATGTCACGGATCGCTCACGCCCGCTTCGTCATAAACAACCCCAATCCAAGACGACCTCTGCGTCTTTTTTGGGGGTTGTGATAGGATCTGCCCAACTACGCCCAAGCATCGTGCCCAATACAAGTAAGCGACATCAAGCTCGGCCCGACAAGTTCGCCCAAGAAGACTCCTAAAACCGGTGGGAACGCAGGCTCGGCCATATCTAAAAGAATTCTAATGGGAGAAGACTTTGAATCCTAATGGAGAAGACTTGAATCATAATGGAGAAGACTTGAATTGAGTCAAACTCATTATATTTGTGTATAAATAGAGGCTAGATTAGGCGAAATAGATCATTCACACTTTGTAATCGCTTACACATTCAATACACGAATACTCTCTCTCCCCGTGGACGTAGATCTTATTCATAGATCGAACCACGTAAATCCTTAGTGTTCTTCGCGATTTATTTCCTTACGAAATTAAGATCGATCACTTGCTTATTTTGCGAAAAAAGTAGTTTGGACTTCAGATTTCCAAATGATTAATTGTCGGATATGCCTTTCTTGAAATGAAATGAAAGTCTCTCCTAGTCACATGTTCCAGCTTTATATCACCGTTTGGCTGGTAGCATATTTAAGGTAAGTATTAAATCGTTAGGTATTTCTGCCGTCCATCACAGGGGAAAATATCTAATTTCAACAATTTGCAGAATGGAAGGGAAATATGCAACACGTACGTCTTCCATGCGTCTATAACATATTTGTTAAGTTGTAACATTTATACTCAAAAAGTTTCTAATTAATGGAAGACATATAGCGTGGCGTGAATCACACTTTTCTTGCAACAATGAATGCCCGGCAATGCTACACTTAAATAATTGCATCGATTCTTACTTTGAAATATTAGATTCAGACAGGAAAACGGTTCTGGATTAATTGAATTTCTGGCTGTCAAGCATCTCGCTTCTTCAACGACGACTAATTACTTTCAGACTAACTCACTCATTACCTTACAATCTTCGACATTACATTAATATTACGCTCTCCGATAAGTTTGTGTTTAAGGATTTTTATTCCAACTAAGGTCGAGTGAACATTTACAATATATAACATTTTTTAGATTAAACTCATATAAGCTCAATAGTACAAAAGGGTTGAATCTCTCTCTAAAGTTGAAGCCCTTTTTAATTATGTATTAGAAACATATTTATTTGTATATGGGCTCTGGAGATCTCAAAAATGAGCCACAGCTCACTTCATCAAAACCAAGTTTCCCAACAAGTTTACCCAAGATACACCCTCAAATATAGCTGGGGTGTAACTCGAACCAATCAAAACGAATAAATATTTAGTTGATGAATATATTTGAATCCAATAATTCAAAATATTGAATCACATTTTTTGGATATTCAATTTTTGAAATTCATAATTTTTGGATACTAATACAAATATATATAAATATATAATATTGAATCCATATTCAATTTTGTAATTTGGATACTATTGGAATAAAAAAATATCCAAATACAAATATAAAATTAAATCAAATATCAAAATATCAAATCGAACCAAATTAAATTATTTGATTTGTTTACAAACTCTTTCCTCAGATTTGGACTTGCCTCAGTCATTTGAAAAAAAAAATGTAGGATCAACTGTTCAGGAATAAACAGAAGATCTATGACCTAACACTAATCCAGATCATAATGTGAGAATTTGTGTAAGCGAAAAAGTCATCAGAGGGCAAGAAAACATCAACTCGGCTTGTCCACTATTGGTATACAGAAGTCGGAGTAGATTAGAACAAATCGAAAATGTATCAAAATCGAACAATTAAACTGGCTATCTGTATTGGTGGGGAATCAAGAATTTCACATAATATATATAAACAAAAAAAAAAAAGAGTATACCCTTTGGTACTTGTACGTGATTGTAGTAGCCGAACTACATGATTTCTTTTGCCTTATCCGTAATTTATATAAATTTATTATAATAAACTCAAAATTTTGGCAGCATTGTTAGGTAGACATACATATCAACTGTCGCAGCTAGAATTATTAAAAGAAGCGAGACTTATAACATATATAGCTTACCAAATCCTTAATTTTAGCATTAAAATATTAAACGACGACTCTGTATATAAAGGAGCATTCAACTCCCCATACTTCCCATCTCTCTCATTCTCTCATTTCAAGAAGATTGTATTCTTTTTGCAATGGAAGAAAGTAAAATTCTCCAATATTTTGAGGGCAAGACCATTTTAATCACTGGTGCCACTGGCTTTCTAGCAAAGAGCTGAGTACTCTCTCTCTCTCTCTTGAGTTTTTATTCTCAATGCTTCTTGGTTCTAATGTTTTTTTTTCTATCTTTTGTTGGTTATTTGGTTCAGTATTCCTAGAGAAAATACTTCGGTTGCAACCCGATGTGAAGAAATTGTTTCTTCTTATGAGAGCGAGCCCTAAAATATCAGTCCAACAGCGTTTAGAAGAAGAGGTACGAAACCAACAAAACACATTGCCTTTGATCAATTTCGTAATGTGAATTGTCGATCTTGGCAATCAAATATACTTACATGCAAACCCATCAAAAGATAAAAATGGGACTCCAACTAAATACTTTTTCCCTTCGTCCACGATAAATATATCGCAATTGCTTTATTCGACATCCACGAAAAGTTTATCACTTTTTTTTATGACATTACTCCTTATTATTCAACCTCACAAACATTTATTATTTTCCAAAAATTCATTCATACAACTCACAACCTAATATATAGTAAGTCTCTTTCTCCACTCAAACAACTCCCAGATGTTGATTTATGCATTAAGAAATTTGGATTTTGATCAAAACTCCTTGTTCGTATACGCTTGTGCTGCGTCCATAAGTTATAGTACAAATGAAAATATTTTTAGAACTAAAATTGCACGACATTGGGATTCCTCGAGCTGCATATTCTTAGTTTTCAACACAGCATGTTAGAGCTTCCGAAAATTTGACGAAGATTATTATGATCTAAGAATATATAAATTTTATTTATTTTATTTGTATATAGGTTGTGGGCTCGGAGCTATTTCGAGTTCTAAGAGAAGAACGTGGAGACGATTTCGATTCTATAATATCCTCGAAAGTTCTTCCAGTATTGGGCGATGTTGGTCACGAAAATTTAGGTATAGCTGATGCACAGCTGCGACAGCATATGTGGCGAGAAATTGATGTCATTGTCAACTCAGCCGCAACTACCAAATTTGATGAGAGGTAATATATTATATTATAATATGGGATATTTTTAGTTTAAATATCAAATTTAATTTGGGAAACTTTTTAATTTACTTTTTTACATAGTTGAGCTAACTACGAGTCTACGACACATGAGACAGAATTAATTAATAAACTTCCTATTTTGACTTCAAATAATCTGAGCTTGATATTTTGAAATTTAGGTACGATGTTGCATATGGAATTAATGCATTGGGAGCCATGCATGTTCAAGACTTCGGCACAAAATGTTCGAAATTGGAGATGCTTCTTCACGTCTCCACGGGTTAGTCCCGTTCCCAAAATTTAGGGGTTTATTCAAATTGCTATTTGATTTTTAGAATTTTATCTCTATCGACTTAGATATCATAGTTCGATCGTTAAAAAATGCCCATTTTTTTCTCCCATGTTTGCCTATAGTAATATAAATATTCGATGAGTCTCATAATTTCCAATTTAATTTGTTATGTATGTAGCTTATGTGCACGGCACTAAGGTGGGATTGATGCCAGAAAAGCCATTTTGTATGGGTGAAACACTTCCTGGAGCTAAAATACCCTATTTAGACATCAATTCAGAGAAGAGTGTAATTCAGGAAAAAGTAAGATCACTCCAAGCCCAGAAGCTCTCTGAAAAGGAAATCACTAGAGCTATGAAGGACTTTGGTGTCGAAAGGTTTATTTAAATTTAAATTCCCCCTTGATTTCATGTATTTTCTACCGTTACTAATCTCGATATCGATCCTCTGTCATTGTTTGCAAAATAATATTTGTCTCATCATTCACATAAGTATGTTGTTGAATATTGATGGTATACGATATGGAGAGTTGGTCTAATATAGTGTGCATATTGTTGTGTATATAGTGTGCACAAATATATGATTTTGGGGAAAAAATATAAAAAACGAAAGAATGGTGGTGTTGATATATAAATGTCGTCATTTTGGATAATCTAATTATTTTTTAAAATTTATAGCCAACCCTTTGAAAACACAAAGTCTTTTGACTATTTTAATTTTTTTTCTATCGATTGCGACTATTTTTTAATTTTTTCCACCCAATATTCCGACCCATAAATTAGCGTAAATAATTAAATTTTGAATTGTATGAGCAGAGCAATGTTGCATGGGTGGCCCAACACATACGTATTTACAAAGGCAATGGGGGAAATGCAGTTGGAGAGGTTCAAGCAAAACTGCAATGTCGTTATAATTCGTCCAACTATTATTACAAGTACTTTCAAAGATCCATTTCCTGGTTGGATCGAAGGCCTAAGGTACATTTTTGTCATAATTTACCTACATATCTCTTCGAAAATTAATTAATTAAATATATATAATAGATATACCTATTTTTTCATAAAAACCAAAAATCAATATATTTTGCGTATAAAATTAATGCACTTTATGTATAAAGTTAATGCACTTTTGAATTTTTGTAAAAGAGAACACTATTTATCAATATTTCGTAGTGCAGTAACTTTAAACAAAACTGCATTAACTTTGTCCGTAAAGTATATTGGTTTTTAGATTTTTACGAAAAAATAGATTTTTATTTGATATCTTCCCTATATATATATAGGGGTTGGATCCAGTGAGAACTTATCTTTTTTGAGAACTTAAGAATTATGCACAGACGTATAAACTTGATGAACAAAATTTATAAAGTTGTGCATAACGAAAATATTCCAAAATTGTTGCGCAACAAAATAATTTTAAAAAGTTTTCATTGTGCATAACTTTATACCATTTTGTGCATCATCTTTACATATCGTATGCGTAGTTCGCAGAGTTCTCAAAAAAGATGTAGTTCTCATTTGATCCACTCTATATGTGTGTGTGTATCTACCAATGACTCGCATCACTATATATTTAATCTGAGACAATTTTACTATCATGGAAATATGAAAATAGAGTTTTTTTATATAATTATTGTGATGCTCTTGGAATTAAATGTACTTTACTATAGTAATAATACTCTTATTATAAATTTATCAGCTCCTAACTCTGACTAATGTATTTTATTTTATTTTTATTTTTTTGTGGGTGGCCAATGTGTGACAACAGAACTTTGGACAGCATCTTTGTTGCTTATGGTAAAGGGAAAATCAAATTCTTCGTAGGTGATCCAAATTCGGCAATTGACTTGGTAAGATACTCTTCACAAATATGTTGTTTGTAGAAAGAAAATAAAGAAAACTCATCTGTTTACCATATTAATTCTATTAGAGGGGATAAAAAGACATATATGTTTTTCTCCTAAACAACAGTCCGTAACGCTATATATGTTTCCAAGATTATATATATAATTGTACAGTCATTGATATATATATCAACTTAATTATCGAATCTTAATTAAACTGTATTATCTCACAATATGTTACACAAAATAACTAATTATTATCGGGGAAAAATAATAATAATACAGGTACCAGGAGACATGGTGGTAAACTGCATGCTTGCGGCAATAGCATCATCACATTCAAATTCAAGTGAAAAGGGGGAAATAAGTGTATACCAAATAGGTTCGTCGAGGCGGAATCCAGTGAAATACGATGAGCTTAAGTGGCTAATGCATCGTTATTTGAATAATAACCCATTGACTGATAGCGCCGGAAAACCTACCAAAGTTGGTATTCCAACTACTTTGAACACAATGGCCAGCTTTCACAACTACATTTCTTTCCATTATTTGCCATTTGTCCAGGTCAGTTTGATTTCCTTATTTTAATTTATTATCATCTTAAATATATATTAAACTGCATTCTGTGTCACCAGATATTTGCTTTTGTAACCATCAACCAAATCAATTAAAAAATATATTTTCAACTGCACACGTAACGTTGCGCATGTGTAGTGTTTATTGGAGCAATATAACAGTCACTAGTTCAAATATTATAACAATATAATGTGCTCGTAGAGATGTCTGTATCGGATCTATAAGATACTTACTCTGTTCTTTTTTTAAATGTCATCTCTCATCAAATCCTACAAATCAAGAAAGTAGGTAAATTTATATTTGTAACCTCATTAATTAGCACGATAAATGCATTCACACAACTAATTATCAAATTCCAAGAGTATTAAATAAGGATAAACATGATATTTTACTCTCAAATTACGAACTATGACACTTATTAGAAAACAAGAAAAAAAATGTTTTAATATGACACTTCAAAAGAATGGAGGGAGAAACATTATATCACCATACACATAAATATTGTGTCTCTTTATTTCTTTTAACATTCCTCATTCACACACATTATTTGAACTATAAATGTTTTGTTTCGTTTATTGAGGGAGTTATTATGATTATTATTATTATTATTATTATTATTATTATTTGTTAACCTCCTATATCGAGAATTTTGTCTATGGGTTAATTATGGACTAATATCTGGATGGTTTTTCAGATGCTTAAATTGGCCAACATAATATGTTGCAACCATTTTGAAAGTTCATACACCAACGCAAGACGAAGAATCAATCATGCTATGAGACTAGCTGATCTTTACAAGCCTTACTTGTTTTCACAAGCAATGTATGTATTTTGCATAAATTCGATCAATCTATTTTTTATATCATATTTTAATCTTATCTTTATGTTTTATTGGCAGCTTTGATGATAGTAACACTGAGAATTTACGAATGAGAATCAGAGGAAGAAACATCGACATGGAATTGTTTAATTTTGATCCCAAGTGCATTATGTGGGATGACTACCTTTTGAACACTCATTTTCTAGGAATTGCCAAATATGTCTTGAATTGACCAATTGTGGGATTATGTATCTACACTCTCTCCTCGGAGAATAATTGTACTATTATTTCATATAATTAAGGATAATTGAACGATATTATTATTTGGCAAATATATCCATTAAATTCAAATTATATTTGTTCATATGGAAATGACTCACACTATAGTATTACTCCTAAATTTAATCTAACACTCGTTAGTTTGTCCTATGTAGAACCATTAGAAATGGGATACTCAACTTAGGCTCGTCGATGTAGACTACAGTATGATATTTCTTTCAAGGGAAAATACATCCAATAGCTATTTATACAAAAATGACTCATACTATCTTTAATACCCAAATATGGTGCCGGCTTACCCTAGTAACATGACAGTAGCATTTCTCGTCAACAATTTTCTCCGACTTGGTGTTTTCCATTGACCTCTCTGGATTGGTTCCAGACCGATGTTAATTACATCAACTTTAACTTAATTTTGTCTTAAGTTCATATGTCCTTTAGACTCTAGAATGTGCCCCAACTAGCAAAAACCATACTTTTTTTTCCTCTAAAATAAACATGCGGAGCATCTTATATAAGAAAGCACGTATATCTCAAATTAACTCATTTACATGTTTAATTAGAGCTAGCAAAACAAGTCTGGTCCGATCCGGCCTGACCGACCTTTTTGGGCGGGTTTGAGCCTCGATATTTTAAGTCCAACTGAATTTTGGACCGTATCGGGCTTCCAAAGTGACTAAAAGTCCGATGATCGGCACGGTCCAGCCAAAGAAAATTACACTATAAATAATTAATGTCGCGGGCCTAGTAGCGTTTCATTATTTTCGGCCCTATGAATTTTCTGACTAGACCAACCCGGCCTGATTTTTATTAAAAAATCTGGTGGCCTTGAGCCGGCCTGATCCGGTCTTTTTCCACCTCTAGTTCAATATAAATCAAGCACTATATGCATTTAGGTAAAAGTATCATTGGATATATTAAAATAGAGCTCACAATTATGTGCGATATAACTGAGGCATATAAATAAATCCTAGATATTAAGGTTGTAACATGGCACACTTTTACATACCTTATTGCATTAAATGAATTTGTGTTAATCGTGTATAGATTTGTTTCATTATTGCTCATTTTCAAATTTAATAGAGTTCAAAACTGAACCCTACGTAGTTAAGGAAATTGTTAAAACAAAGGGCCTCAAAACATGTAATGGGCTTTATGTAGTGCCAAGGGCATCGAGTTGTGTTATTGGGCTTAGATAGTAATTTAGGCTTATTATTATCAAACAGGGACCAAAGCGTATTAAAGGCCCAGATTTATGATTCAAAAAAATTATGAGATCAGATGAACCTATTTAGCCTATATCTATTAATGATTTACCATTTTAACATAAATGCAGTTTGTTTTGGCAAACACATTTAAAGGTCCTCTTATTTTAATTTTTTGGCAAACACCATATTGTACATCTTTCTTGTCATCCACATCCAATTTTGTTTCATTCTTCACTGGGTACGTTAATGAAGTAATTAAGTAGATATTTTTGATCGATAATTTTTGACAGGTTGTATGATTGTATCATAAAAATTCACAATTAAACCATATCATTTGAATCTAAAACTTTACCTTATATAAGAATTAAATCTCAGAATCTTGAAGGTGGCAATCATATATCATTATTGGACTCTCTATCATGAGAATCTAAAATGTTGCATTTGAAGAATTGAAGGTAGTCCTTAACTGAAACTTTTTACACAGTTTTGCAAGTTTGGAAAATAGTAACAGAAAAATGAAAGATATAATTGTAGAAGTGATTGATTTACTTAAATAAAATATAAATATTGTTTTATAAAAAAATTTCTATATCTTTTTCAAATTTCAATGGTTTTTATTTTCAATTTGCAGAAATACATATATTTTAGTTGAGTGGTAGAATAAACAGCTGTTGAAGTGATGCGAAAGATTGAAGTTTGCAAAATGACTACTTCAGTCCCTAGTCCAAAAAATAAGGGCACTCGAAACAAATGGCCCAAAAAGAGTAGCCCAAAATACAAATCCAATGAAACTAACCCTAACAATAAACAACCACTCACGTATATATAAAACAATCGCTTCGACGACTTCGCTTCCGAAATCAAAACCCTAGCTGCAGCTGCACTTTCAGTGATCTACGCCTCCCGCGTCCTGCCCTCCGAATCTCCAAGTAATTCTCAGAATTAGTTCTTCGTTTATAAAATTTGGCTTCGTTTCCTGTTTCATTTTGTAAGAATGGTTTTCCTTAGGGGTTCCGTACAGTAATTTTCGGCCTGTTTTGTGATTGTGATAGATATGAAGATTGTAGCAGCATACTTGTTGGCTGTCTTGGGCGGCAACGCCTCCCCCTCTGCCGATGATATTTCAGACATCCTCGGCTCAGGTTAATTCTACTTTCTGGGCATACCAGTATCGTTCTTTTTAAGTCTTCTTTCTGTGTTTACACTGTGTCGAAAATGATTTTTTTTTGGAAAGATTAAAGTATGTACGCGTTCATTTATTTTAAGGGTGTTTATATCCGCACCTGCACTCTTGGATTTGTTTATATTTATATGTGTTTGCCTTCTGGATGTTCGCTCCTTTTTTTTCTTTCATAATCATAATTGGGGCAATGTTGAGTGGTGATAACTTGGTTTGTTTCACGGAATTTTTTGATTGCGTTTACATTCATCAAGGTTTTCAGCTACTGCATATTTTTCAATATATCGTTATCTATGTAACCATGATCATTGGTGTCTTGTATTATTACTGTTTCACATGACTATCCATGTGTATTTGAAGCTGTTTATACTGGTAAGGGGTGTGGTGAGTTGCTATTTGACACTTTTCCTATTTTTGAAGAATCATTTAAGGTTACAAAAATTTCATGTTTATGAGTTCCAGAGCTATGCAGATGTTAATTACAATTTTAAAATAAATACAGTAGTGATTAAAAGACAGTAACTAGAGTTATGTCCTCTTTGGTTATCTTTTCATTTGTGTTTTAGCTTGCTCCATCCGTCTCCCTATTCTTTTCCTCGTTTTCTTTTTTTGGTACATTCCTCAACTTCTTCCCATTCCATTTATAGAAATTATCCCACAAAATATTCTCTACCTATTATCCTCAGCATCCTTTATTTACACTTTTTATCACTCATGGCACACCACTAATTTAATTAATGCCACACTAATATGGGACACTTATTCCATTCAAAGTACACTAAAAAACTTTTATTAAAACCTATGCTGGAGATTCCTAGGAAGAAAAATGGGGGATGGATGGAGTATGTTTTGTTAGTGACTCTTGTAGATGTTGCTTGCCAATGATTGGGATTTTCTCTAATACTATTTGTGTTTCAGTTGGAGCTGAGGTTGATCAGGAAAGAGTTGAATTGCTTTTGTCTCAAGTTGCTGGTAAAGATATTACTGAGTTGATTGCTGCTGGAAGGGAGAAATTGGCTTCAGTACCTGCAGGAGGTGGTGCGATTGCCGTCTCAGCACCTTCTGGTGGTGGTGCTGCTGCTCCTGCCGCAGAAGAGTCAAAGAAGGAAGAGAAAGTGGAAGAAAAGGAGGAGTCTGATGATGTATGTTTTCAAACTAGTATACTTTTTGCAACTATTGTTGATTATGCACGAGCTAAATGGGTGCAACCAGCTAAATTGGCATCCTGGACTAAGTATATCTATTTCTTTTGCAGGATATGGGTTTCGGTCTCTTTGACTAAGAAATTTGCAAAGAGTTTCTGTGTCAACTGCGTCTTTTAACTTTGTCGTAGTAGAAAATCTCTTTTATAATTTTGGCTTAGTTTTTAGTTGGAGAAGGATTTGTTGCTTGAATGAGTCGAGGTTCACAATGAAGATATAATACTCTCAATTTTGAATTTCAATTGTTGTGTTGGATTAATGTACCTCTACTTCCTTGACTTGTTTGGACTTTGGTTAGTTCCCATTGTGCATGATTATTTTACTGTTGGATTCATTGCTTGCTTTGGAAAAGTGTATTGGGTATGCTTATAATGGAGAAGATAAAAATAATTGATGACCTCGAGAATAACAGCCCTAATATTCTATACATCTGTAATTTGCCTACACATTTGGGATAGAGACGAAAAAAGTACTTTTAATATGCCCAAAAATCTTGTTTAGAAGGGGTATAATGAAATTCTTTAATTGGTTCTTTCCTCAAAATAGATGAATGATCCAATTTATTTATTTGACGGGTGTGGCCAAAAAATAACTATTAATATTAATTATAAATCCGTTTAAATTATTACATTTATAAACTATGAGAAAAATAAAAGGTGCCGTCTTTATTTTTTTATTCAAACTTTGAAACAACAATGATTAATTACTATTGCTATAAAACAAGTTTGTATTTTATCTTTGTTACATTCTCTCAATAATGAGAAACAATTTGAAAGAATTGAATCGATTACTAGAATTATCGGTCTTAGAACTAGAAATAAATAGGCTTTGTAGGCGTATTCTACAGTACCTCTCATGAATGCTCTGTCGGTATGAAAAGTTCTTAATTGAGTATCCGATTCTCCAATCGATTGGCTTGCAATAATACCTAAGGCTTCTCCCAGTTCAACCAAATCGCCATGAGTAGGACTCCATCAATAACATAATCGGACATATCCAAGATGCACTCCTACAGAAAGTGTGTAGTTTTGACCGAGACTAGCCTATATCATGTTCCTTTAGGCACATTAACACAAAAGCCACGTTTAAATAACGTTGGGCTGTTGAAAGTTCAGTGAATGTGTATGCTATCATACTCTTATTATCAGGAAACAAATGTACTTTCTTCATTTTACTCATTATATAAGCTAAAATTTACTTTTAGATTTTGCTGTATCGTGTCATGTGCCTCAACAGTGTTATTTGTCAATAAAACTCATATTGGATATCAGGTCTCGTCACAAGTTATTGCTCTTATCTATATGGGTGAAGTAGGACGCATACGTCATGTGGCACCTAAGATCAATACAAATATACATGATATATTCCGTGTCAAAATTTGGTGTACACTTGCTTCATAATTCAGAAACGACGATGGAAAAATCAGCTAACAATAAACACTATCAAACAACACTCCGTTTCTTGCCGCTTGATAAATCAATTAGTTTTCACGTTAAGACCAGACTGATAGAAGTGACAACAATAACACAATCGTCTAACAACCGGTCCTTCTAGTTACTACTAAGGTTAATGATGATGAAAAGAGTGATAGAAGTTGTGAACGTAGAAAAATTTGGTAGGAGAAGTGGCCTCACATCTTCATGAAGTAGTAGATTAGCCAAGGGGCTCCAAGAATTTAAATTTTCAAGGGGAACTCAGTTAGGGATAGTTACGTTCAAGATCTTGACGTCTTGATATGGCTTGTCTGCCTTGTCTGTCTTCACTTTCTCAATACCCTGTTAAGTAAAAGACTAGTGAGCTTCTAACCAAAAAAAAAAAACATAAACAAACGAAAAAATTGTGTTTAAATCATGCATGGGACATCAAAAAAGAATACGCTTTTAATCCTCTAAGATGCCAACAAACAAGCTATGACATTTATTTCCCTATTAGCCAAAATATTGCAAGAAAATATATAATTTTGAGAAAGATGCAATTACATGAGTAAGGCTGATCCTATGTATAACAATTTGAAAGTTATCACGCCAGCAGGATTATTTAACTTCATTCTCAACATTTTGTTGCAGTTACAACACACAAAAGAGCTGCAAAAAAAGCAGAATTGTTTAAAGAATAACTTAATGGTACCTGTACAACATCCATTCCTTTGACCACTCTACCAAAAACAGTGTGTTTGTTATCCAGCCATGGAGTGGCGACAGTGGTGATAAAAAATTGGGATCCATTGGTGTTTGGCCCAGCATTAGCCATTGAAACTGTGAAGGGCCTGTCATGCCGCAAACTGCAGAAACAATAGAAATTTTATGATCATTGGAACTTATACAGGCAAGAGCTACCACAGTATTTGATATCATAAATAAAAAAATTAAACTGGTAGTAGTCATTCAATCGAGAGCAAAATACTGCAACAAGGTTTCACAACACCAAACCACAATTCCTATTCCACAACCCAGATAACACTGTAGCTTTGTCATAGATGCACAACCAACCACCACGACCCACAAAGATTTAGACTACCTCATTTTCAAAAGTTACATTGTGATAGATGGCTGGAAAAATATTAAGAATAAGCCCTAGATGATCAAAAGCAGCAGTTAAAGGATGCTTCCATACTGCCAAGGATCCAAATTTTAGGCAACTCAAACCAAGGACCTCGAGTAACAAGTCAATTTGAGATTCAATATCTATTCAGTACCCAGGAGCATGATGTGTCCCCATTGAAGCAGATGTACACAAGCAGGTCATTAATACATTTGCTATTTTCTGCAGCTTGAGGAGATCAAAAGCCTCAAAGGCACTGGCATGACAGATGCTTACCAGGTGCAAAGGATATTCTAACAGAATCAGAAATCAAGCATACCTTTTATGAAACTCATCTTCAAATTCCCTTCCCCAAATAGATTGTCCACCAGTGCCATCTCCTAGGGGATCTCCTGTCTGAATCATAAATCCTCTGATGACCCGGTGGAAGATAAGATTGTCATAATAGCCATTTCTACAGTGCGTTGTGAAATTCTCCACTGTTCTTGGGCATTCTTCTGGATATAACCGCATGTGGATATCACCCATTGTAGTATGCATGATCTGGAAAACATGGGGTAGATGATTAACTAGCAGTAAATTTAGGATAATGCAAAAAGGGAGGGGAAGGGAACAAACTACCCCCCCCCCCCAAAACAAAAACAAGACTCTTCTAAGCTGTAAAACATTGTGTAGGATAGAATCATAAAATGTACCCAGCTGGGGAATAAAGAAGGTACAACACTCACCACATTGTCTGGGAGAGAAGTCGTAACAGCTTTTCCAATATCTGATACTGCCAAAGTTCATCTGCAGGTGGTTTTCATTGAAGACATCTCTGCCCTTGGTAGCATCTTCAGGTTCCTCAGGTTCTCTCCGGCTAAAGAAGCAACAGCAATCATTCACTCCAGGTTAGAAAAGAAATTCATAAGTTCAATTAGGGGTGACTATTAGGGTATTGGGTAGTCGGGTACCCGATACTCGACCCACAATTTATCGGGTATTGGGTACCCGAAAATCGGGTATCTAGTATACCCGTCGGGTATACCCAAATACAAGATTTTTTTAATATTAAATTAATTTTATATATTTAAATATTAATAGTTATTAAAAAACTAAAAATTAGATGTTTCTCACTTTCTCTCATTGTCTCACACCTCACGGTCGCTCTCATTGTCTCTCATTAAAAAACTAAAATAAATAATATTGAAATAAATTAGATGTTTCTCACTTTCTCTTTTCTCTTGATTGTTTTTGCTTAACCTGTATGTCTGATATTTAAGCTTAGATCAATAGATTGTCCTATAATATTGAAATGTTAATATATATATATATATATATATATATATATATATAACTTACATAAACGCACGCTGATACCTGCCTATGATATATATATATATATAACTAAAAATATATATACAAATTTATGTATAAAATAAATAAACACAAAGTCGGAAAAAAAAATATAACCTAAGCCAGAACCCAGGATCGATCTCAAGACCTCTAACTTTGAGAAGTCAAAGTCTGGCGCTAAAACCAGTAGGCCACACAAATAATTTGAATATTGAAAGGTTAATTAAACAAATAACAAGAAATTAGGGTATCCGAATACCCGAGTCGGGTATTTGGGTACTCGACTTACAAAATCCGGTCATCGGGTGGGATATTTGATGCAAAATCGGGGTCGGGTACCCGACCCGTACCGAATAGTCACCCCTAAGTTCAGTATCATAGAAACAAGTTTTCTACCAACCGTTAAGGTGAATTAGTGTCAGTCATTTACAGAGTAAGAATATCCATACAACACCATCAATAAAATAGAAGAGAGGTAGTTGATATTGATACCGCAAAGAACATAATACAGAACATGTTAAAGGCTTTAAAGCACAATTGTTAATACCTGAATAAGTATATCCTGTTTTTCTTGAAAGCACAGCACAAGAGAGTGGGATCTATAAATGAGTCTTTGTTTCCATTGGCATTTGCAGCAGCAGCAGGGATTTTTCGAGCTTTTTTACTGCTGATTTCACCTTGATACAAGGCGATTCTTAGGAATCTATCATTGTTCTCTACCTTCCCTAGCATCCGGGAAATTCTGTTGGTATGCAGATTTACAACCTATAAAAGACCAAGAGGAGTTACTCCCGTATAAAACTGAAAGCACACTGTTGTAATTTGTTGAGGGAGAATACTATGAGCATCACAATATAATCTATAAACAAGTGCAGTGTTAACACTTTGTTCTAAGAAGGTTAGAAGACATCTTATATCTTACTTTAATTCCAAGAAGGGTGGCATATATGAGGAAGTTGGAGCTTTCATCAAATACAGCATTAGGCTGTGCTACATTTTCTGTTTTCTCAATTTCTCTCTCTACAGCCATTCGACGTCCAAAATCAAAAGCCTCAAGCCTGTACAGAGGGACATCTCTCCTCTGGAGATCTTGGGCAACCTAAAGAAGTAGGATGTGTAGTTCATATAAACTACGTTCAAAGTGAATTTAAGTCTAAATATTAGTGTTAAGTATATTTCATTACCTCAAGAGATTCATCATATACACGTCTCAATTTTCCAGTTCTGAACCAAAATACGCGTATTCTACGGTCAGGAGATGTGATTGAAAATTGCTTCCCATTTGGACTGACCTAGAAAAAAGTTAGAACAGGCAGTAGCGGGAGTAAATAATGGATAAAAGCACTTAAACTTCATTCTTATAAGCATCTCCAATGACAGAAAGACAACCACAAAAAAATACTAAATATAGTACCTCAATAGAAGAAATGGTAGTCTTGCATTTTACAATTGTGAAAAGGTCTGTATCACTTTTGAGTCTAAAATTCACCCTGCGTGTTAATGCATAAAGAAAAAACCTATTACACATATTTTCAAAATAACACATTACATACAGAAACAAGTACCTAACCCAGAAGGCCATGATGATACGATAGCTCATCTTATTAATACCAATCAAGGAATTTCATATCTACCGCAATAATCCAAGCATCCAATGAAATAAACAAAATACAAAATATAATTAAAAACCATACTGGATTACAATTGTTTAACTATTTGGAATTTGTTTAACAAATGGCAGCATAAAAGATGTAATTTGAAAACCTAACAGACTCCAATACACTCACCATGAGGATATGAATTGCCTTAAAAGGTAAAATAAACTAGACTGTTTTAAAAATCATCAAGATATGTATCTCATATCTTGATCTTTTACCTATATAAATAAATTCAGTTGCAAGGGGCAGAACAATTCAAAGAAAATGGGCAAGAACGAGAGAGAGAGAGAGAAATCCAAAATCAGGATACTGAAGTTAAGCACATCTCAGACATTGAAAACTTACCCAGTTTCTGGGAACTGAAGCGTAGCAGGACTCCAGTATTCAATGACCCCTTTGTCGTCTGCAGAAATCACTGTATCATATTCATGGTTGTACTTCATAGATTTTATCGGTCCAAGGTGTATCTGCTCGAAAGATTTAGCACATGATAGTTCCAAAGGTAATCTTATCAACTGCCAATCTCAGCTTCACATTTTATTATGAAAAAAGAAAGCAGAAGATACCTCTCTAGATAAAATGGAATCATTTGAGCCCGATCGAGCATCATATATGTGGACAAAGGGAGAGTCACGATCACTAATCGCTAGTTTTGCCTTTACATCCCCTTGTCTGTAAACCCATTCAACGCAACCGGCCACAAAAGGAAGACGTATCATGGCCATCATATCATAGTTAAATACATCATATATTTTCACAGAGCGGTCATCTGAAATTGTACAACAAAGAGCACCATCAACACTAACCTGTCAGACAATTAAAAAAAAGGGTGATTACCGATATGAACAGATTGGGTTGAAACAGGACATATCTAATAGAGACAGATGATATAAATGATTACAGAAGCTAGAGTAGGTGATCAAATACCAGGTTAGCTGTGCTAATTAGAGTTATACCTTGGAATTGAGAGGGCGAAAGAGAAACGGAAGGATTCATAACAATAAATACCAGAACTAAAATGATGTAAAATAACCTGATAATAAAATTCTTAGTAAAGCATGACAAAAATGGAGCTCACCGCAAGGCCTTCAATTGGACCAAGATGGGACCTAAAATGTTTTGCAAACTCTATACCAGTGGCTTTTTTCTTCCAAAACTTTATATGGCCTGTAAAAAGAAAATTGCTTAGTACAGTGGTGGCGACCTTATATCATTCTCTAATGACACAACCAATAAAATGAAGAGCTCCAAAAAAGGCGAAATTAGAGTAGGTTTTATACATATGTTGTTCTCAGTAGGTTCGAGATCATCATCTACAAAATTAACTAAAAAAATTACAGTATTACGCATTTTTAGTACAGCAAGAAAGGTTTAAAGGCAGTTTGAAGTTTGCTTTGCACTTAAGAAGATGTCAGAGTGACCTGATTTGATGACAATTTCGAAATAAAATATCATTCCAATTCAGATCTTTCTGTCCCGTTTTGCTGGAAATTCTATTTCTCGAAGTCTGAAAACTGCTCTGTAGGAAACTATCTTTACCAGAAGGCCAGCAGGAACAGATGTCCAACAAAAGGGAAGGGAAAAAGATTTCTATTTTATCTGATCTGTGAGTCAACCTGATTTCACAATTTCCTCTTCACTTCTTTCTTTTTCGTGAATCAACCAAAATCCCAAAATTCCAACAACTTATTTCCCAACAGTTTCCACTTAGTAGAGAAAACTCGAAAGACAAGTGGAAATCAAGGGGCTTTCAGGCAATACCTAAGGCAGTGAATTACGAACACAAGCAAAGACCAAACTAAATATCCGAACTTCAGATTAGCAGCACAAAATTTGCAGCAAATAAATCATCTAAGCAACTCCAGAGCAGCTAAATTAAGTTAAATATCGTACCATCTGCACTTCCAGATATGAAAAATTCAGCAGCCGACACAGCTACGTGCGTAACCACATCGCGGTGCATATAACTCTTCTCATACCTGCATTCAATTCAAGAACAAATTATCTCACCACAGTTTTCATTTGAATAACTACACATTTTCCTCGATATGGCAAAACTTTGTTTCTTCTGGAACCAAAACCCTAAACCCTAAACCGCAACATACGAAAATAATTAACCCCCACAGACACACACATACATGTTGGCGGAGGGGAGCGAATCGAGATAGGCCTGTTCGAACTGCAGAGGGCGTTTGGGTCGGGCGCGGGGCGCCGGACCGGGCCCAACCATGGGCTCTTCCTCCTCAGCGGCGGCAGAGTTGCCGCTGTCATGCTGAGCTGCTTCCATTCTCTTCTCTTCGAGATTACTATCGGAGTTCGATTCGAATTCGTCCGCGTTACAAAGGTTTAATCTTTTAGCAAGAAAAAGGTTGATTCGTTGAAGATTTAATTTGGGTTGTAAAGTTTCTCTACAAGAGTAGTGTTTGGGGGGATATGCTTCTTCTTCGGTTTGGAATAAATAGCTTTTGTAAATCAATTTGTATAATTAATATTAGCATTATAATATTAGTACATTTTGTAAATAATGAACATTCATATATAGATATTATAAAGAAAAAGTACTATAGAATTTTAGTATAAATTAAAACTAGTGTTGCGCCCATGCGATGCATGGAGTAGTTTTATTTTTATCTAAAGTTTTCAGTGTTAAGTAATTTATTGTAAATTAGTAAATATTAATATCATATAGTTGTTATCGTTTCAAATTAAACAGTTTAAGAAAATCAAAAGAATCATAAAATTGAAGAGCTACGTAATATCTTATAACATTATATATTTTATAAGTATGGTAGACATTTATTTAAAAAATTGTACATGGAAGTGGATAAATTACTTTATTATTTATAATTTTTATTTATTATATAATTCTTTATGTTAAGCCTATGCTTTCATATTTTAAGATTATAAGTTAAAATATAAAAAAAATAAAAAGTAAAAATAAATAAATTTAAAATTTATTGTGAAATTTCATGTCAAATCTATAATTTTTAAATTTCCATTACGTGTCACGTGAATTCTTTGAGATTGTGATGAGCATGATGCATTAACTTGAAATGTATTATTCTGAACAGACTAATTGCTTCCAAGAGCTGCAGTACACACACATGTATATTGTGATATAAGTTTAATTTCAACAAAAAAATATGAACTATATCTTCTATATATAGGAAAAAAATATTTTAAATTATCATAGTTATATCTTCAATTGAGTATTTAGTAAGTAGTAGAGGGTTAATTTATCAAAAGTTTACCAAACTATATGGTTTCTATCAAAAATGATACTCGGTCTGTTATATTTGTTCTTTAATTTTGTTGGCACAAGTTTTAATAAATTGTAATGAGTATAAAGTGAGTGGAGATACTAAATAAATAAATTAATGAATAATGAGACTAAAAGATGGGTCATGGAGATAATAAATGAATATATTAATGGATAATGAGAGTAAAAATAGGTGCATTGTTGATGATTTTTTTTGTAAATCAGTGGATAGATTTAGGGTAAAAATTATGGAGTATATATTTTCAAAAAAGGAAAGTGGAAGTTTTTTTTGAACGGACCAAAACGGACTTAAATAAATGTATTTGGTGGATGGAGAAGATTAAAAAATTTGTATCGAATGGGTAGTGAACTTTTAGTTTCTTTCAAGTAAGGCATTTATATATTTTTATCCTCTTAAATATATTGAAAAAAAAATCTACCATTTTATTTTCTAATATTCTCAAACAAATTAAATATTATTTTGATTCACTATACACTCAATAAAATGAATTTAAGTTGTCCTCCAAAAAATTAAATTTAAGACGGAGTGCATGTGCATAAAATGTATATATTGTTAGTATATACTATAAAATAGAATACATATAATTATTTGCAAACTATCACTATTTTTCCTTCTACCAATAATAATAATAATAATAATAATAATAATAATTATTATTATTATTATTATTATTGTAAATATTTTAAAATATGAATTTTGTGCACATTCATTTTTGAAATTTTCAAATATTTTAAACTTAATTTTATAGAAAAACCTAAAATTACTTTCTTGTGTGTATAGTGAATAAAAATAATATTTTCATTCATTTGAGATCAATTAGATAATAAAATTATAGAGGAAAACAATTTTCATAACATTATAAGTGTAAAAAAGAGAGATACGTACCTTATTTGAAAGAAAATGAAAGTTTGGTACCCATTTTGATACAAAATTCTGTGTAGTACCTTTTTTTTATACAAAATGCTATAGTTTGATAACCATTGGAGACGTTAACCCCAATAGTAGATAAATAAGTATCAACATTTTGTGGTCCTATAATTTACAAATTAAGAAAATATTCTTGTCAAATATGCCCGTTTCAATAAGAATTACACTAACAATATACTTTTTGTAGTTTATATTTAAATTGAGTAATGAAAATTTAATTAAAGAACAAAACACAAACATCAATCACGAAATCACATAAATATTTTTTCAGAATGCATTAAGAATGATACCATGATCTTAATGGCATGGATAATTGGAAATATAAGATCCAAAAATTACCGTAACTCAGTCGTGAACATATAACATTCAGAATATAGTTAGAAATTATATTAAAGTAAATATATATAAAAAGGTAACTCCCTTATCTATTGGGAAGTCATAGTATTCAAATTTTATTATGGACAGAGAGAAATAATGAAATTTACTTTGTCATGATTTATTTATGTACATAGATATATGTTAAATGATTTTTTTAACAACAAACAGTACATACAATCAATATCCATGAAGAATAATTTTAATAAAGATCCATTTCAAAACATAAATAGATATATAATTATATTCAAATACATAATATTATAGTAGAACTACAGTAAAAATTCACAAGTTATTTACCTATAATAAATAATGTACGTTTTACAAAGACAAATACAATAAAGTTAAGAGAGTATACTGGAATAATTTAAAGTATTTACACATCTGCTACACTTTGCAAAAAATAAAATGAAAAAGGGATCAATTTAACAATTATTCAATTACTCATACATCTAAAAAATTGAACTGAATTCGAATAAGTATCTTGCTATGTATAGGTTGTTCTCAATAGAACGCTACAGCCTGCAGAGTTTAAAAGGTTTAATTCAAAATATGTTATTAGGTGGGCCTAAACGGGCTTCTAGTGATCCTACCTCCGAGCTAAACCCGAGTTTGAGAAAAGGCCCAAAAAGAACTCATGTAGCCCGTCTAAATTCAACCTATTTAGCCCAGCTGATTTCAATATGGTCCGATCCTGGACCAGACAAGGTTGGATTGGCCCCGCCCAGTTGCCATCTCTTGATGGGTTGGCATAAAAGGGCCAAAAAATCTAAGGGGAAATATTTCAAACTATAGACATTTTTTCTATAATATAAAGGGTAAATATCATTTGAAATTTAAAATTGTATCGGTACTATCAATTGTATTTATATTTTTTTATATTTTGAACTATTGATTTTGTATCAATTGTACCATATTAATTTTCGACATTGAAAAGTTGACGTGATTCGCCGATTGCCACATGGATGTCCTTTATGTCATTTAAGTTCTAAAAAAAACTACATTGTGATAATCCGTCAAGCCACGTCAAATTTCTAAAGTCAGAAAATGAACGGGTGAACAACTGATACAAAATTGATACATAATTAAAAAAAAGTACTTGATAGTTCAAAATATAATTGGTTGTGTCAAAATAGTTTGGGGGTATAAAGTGATATTAGATTTGTATAAAGTGCCCATATCGATAATAGTTTGTTAATACACAAATTATCAAAATTTATAAAATCTAGTCTCTATCCAATTTTTTGTGATAGAACACTAATAGATTCTTCAACCGATGCAACAACCATACATGATAAGATAGAATACGGGAGGAAAAGGGAGGCCACAATAAAAGTTGCATGACCTCTTGAATACAACATCAAACTTTCAATAAAACCAGCAAGAGCATTCGAATACATCAACAACGATATTCAATGAAAATAATAACAACGACAACAATAATTAAAAGATATATATGGTTGTTTCTAAGTTTTTAGGTTTTAAACTTGAAATTTAATTGAGTTAACAAGTGGTCATAAACCGTAAAATTAACCTTGAATAAAGTTACACATGCTGAGAGCTTCTAAGTGGTATATATCCGAAGTCCTTCAAAGTTATATCAACCACAAACAACATTGAAAGTTGAAACCTATGAAATCCAGACACCTCAAGCCAAGCCACTATTAATAGCATGGAATTTGATGAGAATTTGGACTTCGACAGGAATCCAAAATGTCAAAGATAAGACATGCACGACTTTGATTCCTTAATCGATCGAGATCCGTAGTCAACTCAATTAGGTTTTTTTTCTATGATGGATAAGGGTGGATGATATACACACATCAGTGACATCACACTTTAATATGTTGTTTGCTTTAAAATACAAGGATTTTTCTAGAGTAGAGATTCAATATGTATTATACATATTGATGAGATTTTGTATACCACCTCATAGACGAAATACGTAATATAAAATATAAAATATAATTATATCATATATTAAATTATTAATAAACTAAACTATCATTTATTAAACGTCCAATCACGATTTATATATACTGTACATAATTTAATACACCTATCTAAACATAATATTGATATTTTATATAACAAAAAATATTATAGTCAAACATATCAAACTTTATGGTATGTTGTCAAGTAAAAGAGCCCTTATAATATTCAGTCTTAAATGTTATAGTTAATTCCAAGTGCTATTTTATTTATTTTGTCTTTTTCTGAGTTTATATTTTTTTTTTCTTTTATTTTTCTGCAATAAAACATTGTAAACTGTGTGCTTCAAAATTTACAATCATTTTATAGATAAAGATTGTTGAAAATCGCGTGCATATATATATAATATTATATATGTGGTCAAGTTTCGGGAAGTTTACTTTGACCAAGATTTTGAGTGACGTAACGTTTAATTTTGTGAAATTAAACGGCATAGGATCGATCTACGTTCGAGTAGATGATCGTGGTGTATTCACATTCTCAAATCCGATTTCGGTGGTGAGAAATAATGGATCAAAGTTGGTCACTTAAACGTGAAGTTATGTGATTAATGGGATAAGCATGGATTAATTAATCCTTATCCCACATTGATTAATGTACCTTCATTAATTGTCTATATAAGTGGGTCATTGAACACTTAGTATAATTATGTGCACAAGTGATGGGGTGGAAAGCCACTTATGTATGCATGTGCCGCCCGCCGCCGGTGCCGGCGGCCGGCTCCCGCTCCGGCTCCGGCTCGGCTCCGGCTCCGGTTCGGTTCGGTTCGGTTCCGTGGTCCGTGGTCCGTGGACCGTGGACCGTGGACCGTGGATCTTGGATCTTGGATCTTGGATCTTGGTCTGGGTGGTCTTTGGGCCGTTCGTGGGCTTCTTCGTGGGCTCGGTTTCGTGGGCCATTGCCTTATATTTTGGATCAACGTTTGATCGAGCCCAAAGATGGAGTTGGTCCGAGGCCCAACTCGTGTGGCCCAATCCGTTGGGCTGCTTGTGCACTGAAGAGACGCCCGGATACGTCCAATGAACACGGACGCGCGCGTTGTCGGATTCGTCGTAACCGTCGATAACGCCCGACATGATGGCCTGCGAAACGTGCCCACGTTGTCTCCGAAACCACGCGCACTCAATAGGGGACATAACTCCGTAACACCCGACATCAATACGGTGTTGACTCAAGATCTTCCCACGGGGACGACGCCTATAAATAGGACACGTCTCCACAAAGATAAGCCACCTATCGCTAATCTGCATTCCAAAGATTCCAAAGCACTCCCACATACATAGCTAGTGTCCAAGCTTTGTCCTCGCCTCATTCGATTCACGGAGCTCGTTGGTCCATGCGGTCGCCACCCACGAGACGCTGCCGTTTATCTTTGGAGCGATACGCCGTAGGCGAGAGCACTACCGGGCGTATCTCGTCTTATGGAAAGAGGCCTCCTCGACTCGGCATTAGAATACGGTTAAGCGTATTTTATTACATTTTCTAGTTTCAAATTCATTGTTAGTTTTGATCTTTCTACCTTCGCATTTCACGTTAGAATACGCCCGCAAGTTCATCATCGTTTTGTACACCTTTTTCCAACAATCGCAAGGCGAGATACTACTTGCCACGAAGGAGTTCGGACTCTTAATAAACTTAAAACGTTGAAACTAATACCTTTGCTTGGAGATGTCGACCGTACACCGCCGCCACTGCGACCGCCTCCGTCTTTGCCGCCGCCGCCGCCGCTGCTGCCGCCGCCGCTTCTTGCCACCAGCACAATGGCCGGTCATGTTTGGTTCGATGCCTTGGTCAACCATGGGACCCTTTGGGTCGATTGTTGGTTCCACTTTTAGTGGTTCAACAATTGGTTCCACTTTAGTGGTTCCTTTCGTTCGACGATCGCACTTTTCGCTGGTCATTGTTGGATCCATGGGATCTAACACCGTGGATCCGATCGTGGATCGATCTCGGCGCTTTGTTCATACCGCAGGATGATGCCGCGCCAGAAGCCGCCAAGTTTGGAGGATCCGACTTCAAGAGATGGCGACAAAGATCGTTTCACCACGACGTTGGGCTTCGCCAACTTCTTGGTAGAAGATGAGCCGCCGCCCGGGTCAAGTGACGGACTTTCACGTCCGGCAAAGATATGACAACCATGGCGCCTTGGCGACTACCTTTGTAAAAATTTTATACTTGGTAGTTTAGAAGATAGCTCAGTATAGTGTTTATCTTTGTTGTAACGACATCCAAAAGTATGTGGGATGCGTTAGAAAAGAAGTACCGTAGTGATGATGCAGTGTACAGAAGTTCATTGTAGCCAAATATTTGGACTACAAGATGGTCGATTCCGACCGATCATGGACCAAGTGCAAGAGTTTCAACTCATTGTGCACGAGGTTCAAGCCGGCGGCACACCTGCTTTTGACGGCTTTGTCGTCGCTACGATGATGAGAAGTTACCGGGGTGGAGACTTGAGGTCTACCTTAAGCCTGGCGAAAGGATATGACACTGAAGACTTGATCGTCGATCGCGATCGAGTCGACGTGAAGAAGCTGAGCTAAAGGGAAGGGCTTGATCGATGCTAGAGCCAACTGTTGGAGAGGCGGTCCCTCCAACAAACGTGTTCGTCCCAATGCCAATGAAAGCGCAAAGGAAAGGTGGTTGCCCGCAAGTTTGACGAGGGGATCGTTACAATTGTGGCAAGCATGGCCACACAAGTAAGGGACCGTCGACTGAAGAAGAAGGCAAGCAAGTTGCCAGCGTTGTCGAGAAGGACTTGACAAATGGGACAAGGATGACTTGCTGCTGTGGTGACCGAAGAAGTCGACCACGTCGAGAATCAAGGTGGATGGTTCATCGACATCTGGCGCAACCAGCGCGCGTCTGCCCGAAAGATCGCGCTTTCTCCACCTACAAGCTCTGTTGAGGAGGAAGCTCAACATGGGGAACCAAGCTTCGTCCGAGGTTACCGGAGTTGGTGATGTGGTGCTCAAGATGACGTCCGCATTGAGATCACATTAAAGGATGTCTTGCATGTCCCGGACATTCGCAAGAACTTAGTGTCGGCTCATTCTAGTTAATAAAGGTTTAGACTAGTTTTGAGTCGGACAAGTTTGTCTTGACTAAGTTTGGAAAGTTTCTTGGTAGAGGTTATCTCACCGGGGTCTTTTCAAACTAAATGTAATGGTGTCGCCGTGTACCCAAAATTATGATGAATGAAAAGCATCTACTTCCTCTTACTTGATCGAGTGCTCGATTTATGGCATTGTAGATTAGGACATGTTAATCTAAATGCAATAAAAAGATTAGTAAATTTAGATTTACTAAAGTTAAATGAAGTCAATACACAAACGAAATGTGAGGTTTGTGTGGAAGCCAAAATGGCTAAGTTACCGTTTCATTCGGTAGAACGAAGCACTAAGCCTCTAGAACTTATTCATACTGATGTATGTGATTTAAAGTTTGTACAAACTAGAGATGGTAAAAAGTACTTCATCACGTTTATTGATGATTGTACAAGATATTGTTATCTTTATCTTCTAAGAAGTAAAGACGGTGCTATGAAGCTTTTAAAACTTCAAGAACGGCGAGAATCAACTAAGTCTGTCGAATTAAGGCATTCGAGTGATAGAGGGGAGAATATGTAGCTCCGTTTGAGGCATTATGCAACGAAAGTGGTATAATACATCAAACGACGACTCTTATTCACCTCGGTCTAATGGCGTTCTTGAGCGTAAAAATCGAACACTTAAGGAGATGATGAATGCTTTGTTGATTAGTTGAGGTTGCCCAGAACTTGTGGGGGAAGCTGTTTTGACGACAAACTACATCTTGAATAAGATTCCACGAAGAGTAAGGATGTCACTCCTTACGAGTTGTGGAAAGGAAGAAAGCCATCGACAAATATCTCAAAGTGTGGGGGTGTTTGGCGAAGGTTGAGGTGCCTCTTCTAAACAAGTTACAATTGGACCTAAAACGATCGATTGTATCTTTATTGGGTATGCTTGAGCAGCGGCGCTATCGTTTCGATCCACGGTCGAGGTACCGATATATTTGTGGGGACGACGATTGAATCGAGGAATGCTATATTCTTTGAAAGTGTTTATCCTCAGAAAGACAAGGATAAAAATGAAGCCGATTCTAGCAATAGAGCGATGGTGAAGCTTCGAGTTCTAAACCTTTGGAGAAAGAACCGATATCGCATAGCGATCGAGGTGCGATCCGAGGGTCGGAACCGAGGCGTGGCGATGAAGTCGAGCGCCAAAGAATTTTGGTCGACTATATTGCGTTCATGTTGGACGAAGAACCAACTTCAATCAAAGTAGCCTATGCTCGGTCGACGGGATGCTCGGCGAGAGGTCATTCAAAGCGAAATTGATTCCATTCGCAAAACCACACTTGGGTGTTGGTTGATTTGCCGAAGGTTGTAAGCCCTAGGATGCAAATGGATCCTTAAAAGAAAGTACAAAGCGGATGGATCAATTGAAAAGTATAAGGCCGTTTGGTTGTCGAAGGGTTTAAACAAAGAGAGGATACGATTTCTTGATACCTATTCACTGTGTGGCGAATTACGTCTATTAGGGTGCTTACCGCAATTCTTTGCTTTGCACAATCTTGAGATTCATCAAATGGACGTTAAGGCGCATTTTGAATGGTGACCTCGAGGATGAGGTATATATAGAGCAACCCAGAAGGGTTTGTAGTACAGTCGAGAGGCAAGGTATGCAAACTCGTGAAGTCTCTATATGGTTTGAAACAAAGCCGCAGAATGGCACTGAAATTTGACAATGTAATGTTGGCAAATGGTTTCAAAATCAACGAGTGTGACAAATGTGTCTACGTTAAGAACAACGATAATGGTTATGTTATAGTGTGTGCGTATGTAGATGACATGTTGATCATGGGTAGCAATACTCAAGTCATTAATGACACAAAGCGCATGTTAAATAGAAATTTTGACATGAAGGACATGGGTTTAGCGATGTGATTCTTGGAATCAAGATTCTAAGAAGATCGACGAATTGTCTTGACACAATCTCACCACGTTGAGAAAGTGCTTAAGAAATTCAAGCGTTTGATAGTTTGCTGCTAAGACCCATTAGAGCTCAATGTTCACTGGTAAGAGCAGGGTGAACTGTTGGGCAAGAAGACTATGCTAAGGTCATCGGGTGTTTGATGTATCTTACAAATTGCACCCGATCCGACATAGCTTCTTGCGTGAACAAATTGAGTCGTTTACGAGCAATCCAAGCAAGGAGCATTGGAAGGCTTTAGTGAGAGTTTTGAGGTACTTGAAGTATACTCAAAATCATGGGTGCATTCACGAGATATCCCCCGTCTTGGAAGGTACCGTGATGTCAATGGATATCGACACGAAGATTCACTTTCTACAAGTGGGTGCGTGTTCACGATTGGGGAGGTCTGCTTCTTGGAGATCCACGAAGCAGACGTGTATAGCCCGATCCACCATGGAATCGTAATTCATAGCTTTGGATAAAGTGGTGAGGAAGCCGAGTGGCTCGTAATTTTTGGAAGATATTCCATGTTGGTCAAACCCGTGCCACCGTGATGATTCACCGTGATAGCCAAGACTATTGGAAGGCGAAAAGTGGTTTGTATAATGGTAAGTCTCGACATATCGTCGGCGACATAATACCGTGAGGCATTTGATCTCAGTGGGGTTATATCGATTGACTATGTCAAGTCGATAGATAATCCGCGATCCGTTAACCAAAGGGTTGAACCGGATCAAATGATCAAGTTCTCTAGAGGAATGGGACTAAAATCCACATCTTAAGAACAATCATAGTGGTAACCCAACCATGATGTTGGAGATCCCAAGAACTTGGTTCAATTGGAGAACTAAGCTATATGAGTTCGTGTATAAACACTCGAGTTAGTCATTCCTAGAAAGCAAACGAGTGTTGAAAAACTTGCTTAGTGGTGAGGTTGAGTCGTTGACTCTTAATGATTCCTAAGATACCCGAGGAGGTTGAGTATGGCAAGATACTCGGTAAAGAATCACCTATGTAAGTGCGAAGGGGCGCTTCAAACAAAACACTTATGAATCCAAAGTGGATGTCCATGGCCAAATGGAATCAAACGTGAGAACGGATGAGGTTGAGGTGTTAAAGTGTTAATATCATTGTTTGATTGCGTTGTGGGGAATAGTTCGGCATCGTGTCCACTAATCCGCCTGTACTCGATGGTACTAACTATGGAAGGTTGAGCCATAAACCACTGTCCAAATATTTTAACATCTCTTGAGGATCGAAATGTATGCGCATCATGCATATGGCTATTTCCACTCATGTGGGGATTGTTGAAAATCGCGTGCATATATATATAATATTATATATGTGGTCAAGTTTCGGGAAGCTACTTTGACCAAGATTTTGAGTGACGAACGTTTAATTTTGTGAAATTAAGCGGCATAGGATCGATCTACGCCCGAGTAGATGATCGTGGTGTATTCACATTCTCAAATCCGATTTCCGGTGGAGAAATAATGGATCAAAGTTGGTCACTTAAACATGGAGTTATGTGATTAATGGGATAAGCATGGATTAATTAATCCTTATCCCACATTGATTAATGTACCTTCATTAATTGTCTATATAAGTGGGTCATTGAACACTTAGTATAATTATGTGCACAAGTGATGATGGTTTGCCACGCAAAGCCTGTATGTGCGCCGCCGCCTGCCCGGCGGTGCCGGTGCGGTGCCGGCGCCGGCGCGTCGCCGCCGCGCGCCGCCGCGCCGTGCCGGCCGGCCGGCCGGCCCGGCCCGGCCCGGTTCGGTTCAGTGGTCCGTGGTCCGTGGTCCGTGGATCGTGGATCTTGGATCTTGCGATTGGTCTGGGTGGTCTTTGGGGCGTTCTTTGGGCTGTTCGTGGGCTGGTTTCGTGGGCCATTGCGCTTATATTTTGGATCAACGTTTGATCGAGCCCAGATGGAGTTGGTCGAGGCCCAACTCGTGTGGCCCAATCCGTTGGGCTGCTTGTGCACTGAAGAGACGTCCGGATCGCCCAATGAACACCGACGCACGCGTTGTCCGATTCGTCAGAACCGCTTAACGCCCGACATGATGGCCTCGCGAAACGTGCCCACATTGTCTCCGAAACCGCCAGACTCAATAGGGACATAACTCCGTAACACCCGACATCAATACGGTGTTGACTCAAAGATGCTTCCCCTACGGGGACGACGCTATAAATAGGACATGTCTCTCAAAGATAAGCCACCCTCGCTAATCTGCATTCCAAGATTCCAAAGCACTCACTGCATACATAGCTAGTGTCCAAGCTTTGTCCTCGCCTCATTCCGGTTCACGGAGCTCGTTGGTCCATGGTCGCCACCCACGACGACGCTGTTTATCTTTGGAGACGATACGCCGTAACAGAGAGCACTACCGGGCGTATCTCGTCTTCGGAAAGAGGCCTCTCGACTCGGCATTAGAATACGGTTAAGCGTATTTTATTACATTTTCTAGTTTCAAATTCATTGTTAGTTTTGATCTTTCTACCTTCGCTTCACGTTATACGCCCGTGAAGTTCTGTGCATTTTGTACACCTTTTTTCCAACAAAGATCTCATCTCTTTGTAATCAGCCCCTCATAGACCTTCCAACGGTGGGTGACAGCTCCAAAATTCTGTATATAATTGTTGTAAAATATCTCTATATTGATTGTAAATGTATCGTGATTGTATTTGAGCTTTTTATCAAACACTAAAACATTGTATGTGTGTGTTGGGTTGGCCTAATGGTAAAGTGGTTAATGTCCGAGATCGAAGGTCTCGAGTTCGAGTCCACGTGACATGGCCTTTATGTATGTAATTGACAAAAAAAACACTAAAACAACAATAAAACACGTCCAACCGAAATATGAAAATTGTAAGCATCAAAACAAAGAAGGAAAAAGAAATAAAACAAAAGCAGAAGAGAGAACCGCGGAATTAATGACAATGATGGGCCTGTAGTCATGGGCCCTCAGGCCCAATAATGTGGCATGTGGTGCCTAAAAGTCCAAGAAGAGAATAACATCACCATCAAGGACGGTAACGATAATATCTCATGCCTTTGAAAGTGGAAGATATCCACATCTTTTGTTACTTAATTTGGTTTGGTCCTTTTTATAAAACGTCAAAATGCATGCACAAAATTTTCCTGTTATTTTTATTATATTAATTAGTTTCCGTCCTAAATTTTTAGCGACATTATCTAATACTTTGGGTAGGTAACTTGAGAACATTACTTGGGGTACTTTAGTATTTATAAATAACTGTCTTCTAGAATAACGACTATTTTTTTCTTTTCTTTTGAGTTAAAATAACTGTAACGGTAGTTGGCTCATCAGAACACAATCATTACAAGCGTTTGGAACGGAAGCTGTTACGATGCCTCCAACTATGGGGCCTCGATTTTGGAGCTATGAAACAATATAGCTCGATCCGAATCAACAAGACACTCCTAAAGACTAACTTAAAGACCAAATGTTAAGATCCAAGTTTAAAAGTAAGTATGACTAATACTAGTATTGGTACCAATATCACGCTCATGGGCACGGTACTCGATCGAGGCTGAGTGGTGAGGCTGGCAGTGGCGCACGTGTGGACTTACATGTCACTTTTTTTTTACTCGTGCACATAGTTACTATAACTATCTTTGTAATAACTAATTGTAAATTCCCATATAATTTAACATAGTTCCACTTTTAAGTGAATAACTTTACTTACCTATTTGTCACTCATGGAAATTTAACTTTAAACAAGTAAATATATCATGATCATCTACTCAAAACTACAAAAATCATACCCCATTTAATACCTCAAAATCAAATGTTTAGTCACAAGGAAAATCAGCCGACGTGAGTGGCACGCATTTCTCATAGCATATATTTATGTTCAACAACAAATTATTCCGGCAGTAATATGCTTGTCTCTTATTGTGAAATTTTATTTATTTATATTTTTTGAATCGGGATATAAACATACATGAGGAGATTGCACTCAGCATCTCATTTATACACCGAGGAGTATCATAGTTTGGTATCTGAGGGGATATGACATTAATACAGGCATTGACTTAGATGAAATAAACTATAAGCTGTCACCTTATAATATAAATAAATAGAAAGCGAAGTTTCCTCTGCCCCCCTAGAATTGCAATAAAGCATGGGCTATCAAACAACGAGTGTTTTCTAATTTTTGCAGTTTGTCGTGACCAATTTTTGGGTCCTTTTCATTGTTGGCGCCACATATATGTCAAACAAACATTCGTGAAAGCTACCCTTTTATATCCATTTTGCAGCCTAATATTCCGCATCCCAAATCACCTTCTAGATACAGACACACGCATACAATACGGTCAGATTTCATCTATATTTTTAAAAATAAATCTTTGAGTTACACATTTAAGAAAGTTAGGAACTAGAATCCTAAAAAATATTAGTAAGAAAATTAATGTCATTAAAATATTTGGGAAAGTATTTTAATTTTAAACTTGTTATGGAGTACATTTTACGATTTTAGAGGATTACTAACATATAACATGTAAAGCATTAAAGTTATTTATTTATTTTTCAAGAAAACATGAAGAGTGAAAAAAAAAACTCGAATCCAAGTCATGTCACATGTGCAAGAGTACACTTGCTCCACTTTCTAAAGTTGAGAAGCTTAGGCATTTTTTCATATAACAAGATTAATACGCAACAATTTTTCAGAAAATAATAATAATAATATCGACATAACCACTCCCGTCAATAGAGCTACAATTATTACTGAAAATAGTCGCCAGAAAAAATAGATAAAAGTAATGAGGCAAAGCTGAAAATTCCACAATTGTTATATATTAAAATGATTTTAAAATTGATAGGAGAGAAAGATTAATGCACACAAGTGGCTCAATGAGATGGGAAAATTGGTTAGAATGTTTCACAAGTTAAACATTCATTAAAATGTCATTTTCTGATGACTATTTTATCTTGAAGTCTAAATCACAAAAACAAAAAAAACTACACGTCTTGTTAATATTAAAAAATTAAAGTCAAAATGTTTTAATCTGATTGAACGCCAAGTCGAGCAATAATTTGTAATACGCAATCGACGAGTTAACTAATCAATTTCATTTTATTAAAAAAAAAAATGCAATAGCTTCTATAACAATTAATAGCTAGATTGATATTCATATTGCTAAAATTCTTTGTGCTAGTAATAGTCGATAGTGTTGTCTTGACTTGTTACAACATCTCTCTTAAATGGAGGAGGAATAAAAGGTGGAGATGCACATCTCAATAGCGCCCAATTGACTCCATGGAAGAAGGGGTGCTTCTTGATGGCCGACGCGCCCATGGTCGAACCCATGCGTCGCGCCGGGTCCTTCACGAGCAACTGCGACATCAAGTCCTTGGCTGCGTTAGATATGGCCGGCTCCTTAGGGAACTCGAGCGCCCGAGCCATAATATTCGCCAGAGTTATTTCATGGTCCATCCCACGAAAAGGCGTCATTCCATAGAATAACTCGTAAATGAATATCCCCAGAGTCCACCAGTCTACTGCGCTACCGTGGCCTTCCCCAGAGACTATCTCCGGGGCCGGTACTCGTGGGTCCCGACAAACGACATCGAGCGGATATCTATCGGTTCGGCCACGAAGGCGGGTCCCAAGTGGTGGTTCGGCTTCTTCTTCTTCCGCTTGCGCCTAGGGTTGAAGCATGACACAGACGGAACGATGCAATTCGGAAGGATGCAAGAGGCGGAGCGGAAGGGCGGACCGTCGATCGCGTACTCGCTCGAAGGCGGTGCGTTTGGTTGATTGTGGCTTGATATTACTTGAGCCGGGGTGGATGTGGAGTCATCACACATCAAAGAGAGATCGAAATCTGTCAACATTATATGCCCATCGGATCGTACCAATATGTTCTCCGGCTTAAGATCGCGATATACAATTCCCATCATGTGAATGTACTCCAAAGCTGCCACAACTTCAGATGCATAAAACCTGGTTAAATAACATGGCATCAAAACATTGATCATGAATAAAGACATATCTTTTTAACTAACATAATGTAGACAACTAATGATCATGAACAGTTGTCACAATTTTGCAGTCAATGCTCGAAATCTAGAAGACAAGGCTGTCCTGACAATGTTACACAAGATCATTAAAATATTGAGGATAAATGGGTATGAAACTACATCTTAACTCAATCATGTCTTAAATCATATGAGGAATGGGCCAATGTAATAGACCCCTCAAAACTACCTTTAGTAATTCCCATGCAACAGCAAAAAGAGAAAGCGATAAAGGGGCTTTTGGAAGTTCCTTTGCCCCATTTCTCTAAATTTCAACAATTTGTACTGGTATTACTCAGTTTTTCTTGTCTTTTTATGACTTCTTTCAAGAGTTAATGGTAAATTTGAATGAGGAAAATTTCGAGGCAATAGTTACTCAGTATCCAAAAATAAAATTAAAAATGAGATACGAGAAAAGAAAAGAAAAAAAGAAATCAGGGCGTTGGATAGAAGTTGCATATGATCAACCTTTTAATGAGAAAAAGAAAAGAAAAAAGAAAATAGATGTCAACAGTGGCGGAGCCAGGAATTATTTCCTGGGGGCCCAATTAATAACAATTTTAAAAGATAATAAAATAAAATTATAAAATAATAATAATTTAAATAATATAATGAGTTTATTATAATCCTTTTAGAAATTTGATTGATAATATTAATTCACATATAAAGCTTTATTATTTGTATATATCTTTTATTTTATCAATATAAAATAAATTATAGAAAAAAAAGAAATTATATTTTATCAACATAAAACAAATTATAGAAAAAAGAAAGATAAAGGAAAATAAGTATAGGAAAAGAAAAAGAAAAATATGTAGCTAAAAGGTATCGAACCAAAATCTCTTAAATGAGAGATGAAAATCATAACCTATTAGACTACAATAGATTTAGTTATTAAATATTAAATATTTACAGAGATAACACACATATTTAGCTAAGAGTTAATTCACATATACAGTGTTATTATTTATATACATATTTTATTTTATCAATATAAAATAAATTATATAAGAAATAAAAAAGAAAAAAAGATCTCAAAATAAAGAGAAGAAATAGAATAGAGAGGGAAAAAAAGGCACAAACCAAAAAGAAAGAAACAAAATAGAAAAAAGAGGAAAGAAAGAAAGAGAGGAAAAGGAAGAGAGAGAGAAAATAAAGCAAGAAAGCAGAATAGAAAAAGAAGAAAAGAAAGAGAGAAAAGAAGGAAGGAAAAAAAAAGGAAAAACGGAATAGGAAAAAAAGGAAAGAAATAGAATAAAAAGAAGGGAAAAGAAACCAAAAAAAAAAGGAAAAACGTCAAAAAGAAAAGAAAAGGAGAAAAAAGAAAGGAAGAAGAAACAAAAAAAAAGGAAAAACGTCAAAGCTAAGGGTCGAACACGGGACCTCCAATACATAATGAAGGACCTTATCCATCAAACTAAACGAACTTTTTGAAAATATATTTACATATCAAATATATAGCTAGTTTTTAAAAAAAACTGGGGGACCCTGAGCCCCCCAGGCCCCAGTGTAGCTCCGCCCCTGGATGTCAACAACGATAAAATTAATGTATCTTAGTTATGCGGTAGTGATGGCTCACCAGTCACCAAAAGATTAGATGTGGTAATTTGGATTCCTCAATTATTCAATCATGTAGGGGTCACATAGTAATTTCTCTAAACCTATGGGGTATCCAGATAATAATTAAAAACCTTCCGAAGGTAGAGAATGGGATAACTAAATTCCGCAAAATTTTGGCATTTTCCCCTCCTTTCAAGGATACCTAGTTATATATATATATGGACAAAATAGAAAATCCCCCAAAATTCATGGTCAAATGCAATTTCATTTTCATTAATGTTACTCTAGTATGATGGGAGATACAAAAGCTTATTTGAAATATTCAATAATATATTTATAATCATGTTTCTATATGATTATATTTGAATCCAAATTTCTGACTTATCTTCTCTATTTTTATTTTCGAGACAATATCATTTCAAACTGTATACTAAAAAATCTAAACACATATGCTACACAAGACACTATGTGGTATTGAATATAATATAATAGTCCGTGCTACATAGACTACTGATTGACGTGCTAGAGAAAATATAAAAGGTGAAATTAGCCCACGAGTTAATTCAATTAATTTTAAATTAATAAATTTGAGACAAATAAAGAAAATTTACTATATGATGAACATCCAATGGAAGTAACATGAGTTCACGAGTGTTTACTAGTGGTAGAGTACGATCTTAAAGATGAACATCGACTTTAAAATTTATATGAATTGATAAAAAAACATGAGTTCAGGCATTATTAAAAAAATGAATTCACGGACAACTTGAGTTGGCTGCAAGTTAATGGGTCAACCATAATAATTAAATATTCCAACTAAAGTGATCGGTAATCAGTAAATAGTGACTTCACTACAATAGACTCTTCGAGCTGGCTACCCACTTTATATAGGATAAAAGATTATGGGTCTGGATCCAGAAATTAACTGATAATCAAAAGTCACTGATAATTATAGCGAAACATACTTACGCAAACCACGACTCCCTAAAAAAACACTTCAAATCAACTAATTCAGATCATTAGTAATTCACTTCCTAATTGTTTACTTAGGAGTGATTATGAATTTTGACGATGCTTCCATCACGTGAGGTGAGATAATAATTACTCGTCAGCTGTCACCATTTCACCCTTGCAGAGTTTATCTCTCTACAGTAGAATTCTGTTTTCTCCCACTAAGACCAGACAGTGAACCCAACCGGGTCCCACCACGGTACATTTCTCTACCTCTTCTGTTCCGCCTGCTGGGTCCCACTTCCTCGTATGTAATAAATAATAATCAAATATACTTTTGCAAAACCCTCGATCCTGTACTTATTTTGAATAAAATTTCCCTCTCGCCCCCTACATTTTTTTCTACTTCAATTTCACCACACCGATTGAATTATTTGACTTTTGATTAAGTCACTAATAATATTATTCAGAATAGAGTAATAAATTATCTATCCATATATAAAGACGTGTGTGATTTATATTATAGTTTGTTTTTTAAGTTCAAGTATATATGATCGTGATTTTACTAATTTTTTTTTTAAATGTACGTTTTGTGTTCAACTTTTATTACTAACTCCGTATTATTTAAAGTGTCGCATTTTTTTGGACATGGATATTTAAGAGAAATGTATAAAATAACTAAAATGTTAAAAAGTTTGTAAGGTCCACATTTTTTGAAGAAATAATTATTTTCTAAGATGGAATGAGACTTTTGTATTGAGATAATACAAAAAGAAAAATGAGATATTTTAAATGAGACACTGAATTATTATATTGAGTGAACCACACTTTGATGCATTCAGATGGTCATAGAATCAATCATAACCAAATAAAAATTGAGATAATTAAACTCTAATTGAGAATTATTGAACTCAAATAAATTTAGTTAGAGCGGATCTGTTATGCATGCAAGTGCGAAACGGCGGAGACAGTCGCGGAATGGTAAGAGTGCGCACCTGACTGCGGAGTCGGGGAAGCATTTATACGGCTGGCGCTGGCGGAGGACGTGGAGGTCGCCGCCGGGGCAGAACTCTGTCAGCAGGCACGACCACTTGGGCGAGTCGACGGCGGCGTAGAGCGTGGGCAGAAAGGGGTGGTCCAGCATTTCGAGAATGTCTCTTTCAGTCCTGGCCCTCCCTTCCTTGTTGCGGCTGGCCAGCTCCTTCTTGTCCATCACTTTCGCCGCGAACAGTGCCGCCGGCTTGGCTGGGAGAGGGGGCGGCGGCTGCTTCAGTTCGGCTAGGTAGACTGAGCCGATGTCGCCGGCGCCGAGGCGGTGGAGGAAGCGGAGGTCGGAGAGGGAGAGCGAGCGGAAGCGACGGAGGGAGTCCAAGCAGGGGTCGCCGGAGACGTCGGCCGAGGAGGGTTTGGGGGGAGGGAAGTGGGCGGAGGAGGATAATGTCCAGTCGGAGCTGCAGCTGGTGGAACGGTGGATGTCGGTGGTGGTGGTGGTGGTTGTCGAGTTGAAGCTCAAGCTGTCTAGGTCGTTCGCTATGTCGTCTGCGCTCGGCGGCTCCATTGCCGGCGGTACACTTCTCTCACCGCCGTGTGTTTGTGAGAGAGAGAGAGAGTGGATTTGAAGAGACGGATTGGGAGATGGAGATTTTATTGGGCAGCATTTGAGGGTTTATTATTGACGATTAAGTACAAGTGTAGAATTAGGGACGGTTGATTGGGCCCCAAATATATGGACTTTAATTGATTAAAACTTTTGTTCAATACTTTTCAAATAAATTATTTTCAGTAGGTATCAATAACTTTTTTTTTGGTCGCGCTGTCTAAGAAAAACTGTCTTTTTTTTGCTGAGTACATATAATTTTGGTTAGGGACGAAAATGAATCATGCTACTTGTAAGCTATTATGATTTATATTCCATAAAATTTGGTCTGTCATATTTAATAAAGCTCGTTAGTCAAACGAACCAAACTTGAATTTGCAATTAACTTGAAGACATAAAATTATTAATTAAATATATATTTTATATTTCTATACAGTAATTAGTAATAAATGTGCTAAGTCTATAACTACATTTAGTTATTATACAAAAATAATGAATTCATTATGTTATGGTGAACAAATATTATATTTTTAAAATAAAATAACTAATAATTAATATTTTAAAATAAATATTAATTTGAAAAGTTTGCTTAGATTTGAATAAGCTCACAAGTTTATATGTATTCGATAAATAAAGTTCAAAGCTCTAATTGATAATAAATTAATCTAAGTTGAATATGCCAGTATTTCTGCTCTGACTCTATTAGATTGTTCCCCTAATTTTGGATGTAAAATATGGGTTCTTTGTCTGAGTGTTGGGATCATAGATACAAAACTGGTTATTATGTTTAGATTAAGACAAAAACTTGTGTGCACGCGCGCTTACGCGACGAGCACAAGTTTTTGTTATTTATTTTATTATTTTATATTTTATTTATTAATTCATAATTAGGGTTTATTAATTCATAATTAGGGTTTATTATTCAAAATTAGGGTTTATTAATTCATAATTAGGGTTTATTAATTAATATTTAGAGTTTATTAATTCAAAGTTAGGGTTTATTATTCATAATTAGGGTTTATTATTCAAAATTAGGGTTTATTATTTTCAATTAGGGTTTATTAATTCAAAATTAGGGTTTATTAATTCCAAATTGAGTTCATTAATTCAAATTAGGGTTTATTAATTCAAAATTAGGGTTTATTAATTTATAATTAGGCTTTATTATTCAAAATTAGAATTTATTAATTCAAAATTAAGATATATTAATTTAAAATTATATTTATTAATTTACAATTAAAGTTTATTAAATTAATTAATTAATTTAAATTTAATTTAATTAATTAATTAAGATTAATTAACTATTTAATTAAGATTAATTAATTAATTAATTAATTACCACCTCTTAGATTAATTGTATTGACATTAGAAACTATCGATTGGACTAAAAAATGTACTCTCTCGGTCCACTAAAAACTCGTATTTAATTTCTTTTTGATCCGTTCAGCAAAATCTTGTATTTTTCATTTTAAACATCAACTACCTAAAATATCCACCTATTTACAAACAAACACACATGACCCACATTTTATTCCCATTACCTATTAATATATTCATTTATTATATCCACTAACTTTATATTCATTATAATTTATAAAAATCGTGTCATCAAAAGAAATGCAAGCTTTTGATAGAATGAGTACGTATAAAATATTCCGTAAAAGAATGATCATGAATATATGAAAATGGTTGTTTGAAACTTCAATTATATTTTATCAATTGATGAGAGGCATTAATTAGTATCATAATGGTAACAACTAACAGTTCTGTTTTCGCAACAGAGATGGACTATTTTTGTTTTCTTCTCATAATGGCTATTTTGTCGGTATCATAATTAGTTAAAGCTAATATCCACAAAAATAATCTAATTAGATCGTAACGACATCGTTGATATTATGATATTCGAACTCTATTTATGATAAATAGATTCTTATCATAAGATCATTATTAGAGTTATGTAGTTCTTACGATACCGGGACGTTACATCATTTGACTCTAACATTAGGTTTCCAGATGAATTATGGTGTAAAATAAATTCAATAGGTATATGATACATATTGATAATATAAAATTTAAGGGCTTGGTGTGTGCGTGTGTTGGTCTAGTGGTAGAGTAGTTAATGTCCGAGGTCAAATTTATCGGATTCGAGTCCACCGTGACACGGCCTTTAAAATTTCTGTATTTAAGTGATAAAAAAAAAATTAAGGGCTTGGTTGATTAAATCATGCAAAAGTTTATGTACAAACTACAATCATATAGAAACGTGAGCAATTTCTAGATATTTGGAAAAGAAAAAATATATTTTTATTAAAATAAATATTTATTTGCATTTTCATTTGATGGGTTTATTTACAATTATTTGTGGATTTAAGGGATGGAGGGGGTCTGATTTTAAAACTTTAACGGCATTTATAGATTCTGAACTTCACATATTTATGCGACGTAGCCACAACATTTCTGAACCATGTACTTGAATAGTACAGTAAACTTTATCTGAATTTTGTAGCATTTATTTACTTGTACAAATCTATTTATGTCAATTTATTGGCGTAGAATATGAGAGGGCTGGTAGTGGTAGGTATCCACTGCCGTTTCTTAATTTTCGGTTTGAGAAATTTATAGCATTCATCAAATAGGACAATTTGTCACGTCAAATTTTCTTTTACAAGTTGTATTTCATTTTTCTTTGAATCGTCCACGCAGTCCAAGTATATATGCTAACTTCACATATTTATACTTATTTACAATTGATTTTTAGATAAATTGTCGGTATTGTCAAAATATGGGATGACTATAGTAAATGTTATTCCGTCCATCAAAATCATTCATTGATTTAATAAATTATAGTGAGTATAAAGTAAGTGAGTACAAAAGGTGAGCCATATGTGGTTTTTTTTGTAAATAAGTAGATAGGTTTAGGGTAAAAATGTAAAGTTGATGTTTCCGAAAAATGAAAGTGAACTATTTTTGTGGACGGACTAAAACGAAATTAAATGAACGTATTTGATGGACGGAGGGAGTAATTTAAATATGTAACAAAAAATCATATGCAGAAAGAGTGGTTTTAGAAGGCATTTACCTTAGAGGAAGTCCAAATAGATAGAAATATTTTAAGCTAATCCATTACTTGCTAAGATGAATTAAACTTTGGCATAGCTCTAGTCATTGATAGTTCATATCATTTGAACTAATTTTGTCTGATTCATTCCATTGAAATGTTAGGATTGAAGAGATTTTTATAATAAACATAAAAATAATTGATCGTATATCTTATCAATCATAAAAAATAAACAATGTCTTATAATTCTTACTTTTTTGCGGCTTCTTCTGAGTTTAGAGAGAATAATTCCATTTTTTAAAATTGTATTCGTATAATTAAATTTTATTTTTTAATGACACATAAATTACTATCTGATAGGTAGAGTTTCAACCCGTACCAAGTTCCGGTAATCGTTTAGGTAATATTTAAAAAAAATAACTATATTTGTGTACAGTTTAACACTTTCTGCCTTATTTTTTAGATACATAAATATAATTTCGTACATTCAAATTTATTCCTAAATACATAAATATAATCTCGTCTCTCCATTTTTAAAATTAAGAGGGAGTGGTTGAAACTCTACCTATGTGTCGTACATTTAAGTGTCTTGGTCCCGTAACTCACACCTTGGAAGAGCACAAACCTATATATGACAGTATTATGCTCTATTTTGTTGCAAATTATTTCTTCAATTTCAGACTCATAGGCATACACATACATATTAGATTCATATTTATCTCTTACTTTTCTGGACAACAGGTTTTTATTTTAACTCTAAATAGCAGGCGCAATCATATCATAGCCCAATTGAGCACTTTTGTTGAGTCCAACTTTATCGAATGGATCCTTTCTCCAAGCCCAATTTTTGTATCTAATTAACTCCAAGACAAAATCCATCCATCAAAAATCAATTGCAAATTATTTACGTCATATATTTTTGTTTTTTCTAAAAGCATTTACGTCAGCTGTAAAATTTAAAAGTTGGGTATATTTTGAGTTATGATGTTTATGATGTTCGTTGCAACTCTTATATTAGTTATAAGTCGATAAATTTCAAATTTAGAAAGAAAAAATATCCATTTGTTTCGTGCGAATTCGGCATAGTTCCAAATTTTAAGTAATACGAAATGTTCCAAATTGTCCGTACGAATTATGACCAAAACCATTAATTACCTAAATATTTGGATGAATATAAAAATTCATCTACATTCTTCCGAACGTTGCGGATGAACAGAAATATCATTTGTTCTTAATAAAAGTATCACTTATATTAAAAAAATGTCATTTAGTTTTTTATTCGGTATTTAAATATCATCATTTACATTGAAAAAAATATCATTTGTACTGAAGAAAAACATTAGTGTCTGCACAAGAAACCACCTTTTGGACGAAGAGGCACAATCACATGCATCAGTTTCAATTAAATAATTAATAAATTCTGATTAAATATTAATAAATTTTAATTATAGATTATTAAACTCTATTTCAAAATCCTAATAAATATCTGATTAACCTTTGATTAATAGTTAATGAATTAATAGTTGCCTCATCCGCCATACCAATGTTTTTACGTTGGAAAAGGCACATGCATAACACATATTTCTCACCAATTTATGTAGGACACTACAAAAAACCAAGTACCATTATAAAAATCTAGATAATAGGGAATCAATCATATAATCGATTCTTCTAAAATCCGAGTTAATCTTAGCAAGAGATAATCCTACCCAACTTAAATAGGTGTAAAGGTCCCTCTTTTGGGTGGCCAATAACACTGATACTAGGTGTAGTTGTAATTAAACGTCGCGAATTTAAATTCTATGATTTTTTTTTCTCTATGATTTGGTTTGGCGGTGAAATTTTTTATTTTGCACAATGATTCGCACAAATTACTCAGAATGTGATGATTTTATAAAAATTTAAGAAAATTATTGGTGGTGGCTGAAACCACTACTCTTACTAGAATTTAAGGAAATAATAGGAATGATGATTTAATGGAGAATGATATTCCTAATTTTATCAATTATAGATATCATAATCGAATTGGTACCAAATAGACCGATGTGATGTATTATGTAGTTAATCCTTACTATAAATAAGTTGGATGAATGTAAAAAATAGAGCTGGCAAAATGGGTGCGATCTGATATATCCGCTCGGGGTATGTGGGTATTGGGCTTCAAAATTAGAGGTTAAAAAAATCGGGCTTAAAAAGCCCGCCCGACAAAACATTCAAACCGATCGGGTTTCGGGCATAAAAAAACCCCGAATTTTCGGGCTAAAAAGACCGCCCAGTATATATTAAATATAATTTTTATATTACTGTATAAATAAGAAATTATTGTAGCACGGGTGGTAAGTGTTCTTGTTTTTTATTGAGGAAACTTAGGTTCAATCCCAAGTAATGATATATTTTTTTTCATTTATTTACTTAATTGTCTTAATTATATAAACGTGTTATGTAATTATTTAATAATATTAAATAATTATTTTATATAATTATTTATCTATTTATAATTAAAAATATTAATTTTATATATTAAATTTTTTTAAAATGAGCTAAAAACCTGTGGGCTCGAAACTGGACTGAGCTTCATATTTATAAATCAAAAAAATTTCAAGCCTGATCCAGCCCGATATTTTTGCCCGCTCTAGTGAGACGATAATCATTTGGAATCTCGATTACTTGATTAGTCATTGTTCCTGCAAGAAAATTGTTCGCGCTCTACCATTTTATCAAAGAGGTGGTCTCCTGTGCGCGCCCGCGCACAGTGAGACCACCCTAATTAATTAAGTAGTTAATTGATCTCAATTAATTAATTAATTTAATCTTAATTAAAATTAATTAATTTAATAAACTTTAATTGTAAATTAATAAATATAACTTTAAATTAATATATCTTAATTTTGAATTAATAAACTCTAATTTTGAATAATAAACCCTAATTTTGAATTAATAAACCCTAATTTTGAATAATAAATCTTAATTTTGAATTAATAAACCCTAATTAAAAATAATAAACCCTAATTTTGAATAATAAACCCTAATTATGAATTAATAAACCCTAACTTTGAATTAATAAATCCTAATTGTTAATTAATAAACCTTAATTATGAATTAATAAACCATAATGAATTAATTGATTATAATTAAAAATCTAATTATGTTATATTTAATATAAATTTTGTCATAAAATAAAAGACATAACATTAAATAATAAAATACTAAAAAAAAACAAAGTGGTCGCGCACTATGCGTACAAAAGTTTTTGCCTTTATCAAATTCCACATTTATTACACACGATGAAAATGCACTTCACATAGCCGATCCACATTGAATACAATTATTTATTGCTTAATTAAGTTTTGTTTGGTGATTCGAACTACCCTCGTGACGTACCAAATTAGGTACTCCACTATATTGAAATTAAATATACAAATTTTGATTGATTTTTTATTTTTGCACACTTATTTCAAAAACTGCCTGAAAATATACAAATTTAATAGCTGATGTGATTTTATCACTATAGATATTTCCACCTAGCTCCCATATAGGCTATATACCATGCAACGTAGGTTTGATAATTTCTAATAAGACCTAACCATTAGTTTGGAATTTAGCTAAATATTAAATTGCAAAAGAAAAAAGAAAAAAGCGAAAATTGTTAAATAAATTTGTAAAATGTTTTTCTTCTTAATAGTAATAAAATAAGCTTTTATAGGCGCTTTTTTTCACAATAAGATTATCTTTGGTATCTAGAGATGGAGAAAGGGCTGATTGAATTTAATGATTTACAAAATGTATATCCTAGTATACTAGTGGAGAAACGTATGTCCTAGAGTACTCCTCGTTGGTTCTTTAAGCCCTTACAAATTGGTTGATTGAATGTGTCAATCTCGATTTGATTCGATAATAAATAGATATTCATCGCATTTATATATATTATAAGGTTGTAATGGACTTAATTACATATACAAATAAAATATGATACCTGATCAACAATTCGACATCAAATAAAAACACGTGTTATCAGGTAATCATAACCGACATTTTCTCGTTAGATTTAAGAGTATTCATGTTTTTTTTAATAACAAAAGCAGCTAGAAGACACCTTTTTAATTATTATCATAGTTACCTTGAAAGTATTTGTATTATTCAATTTGATTCTTAACTTGTTTTGCATTTCCAGAAGAACAAGACACAAAGTTGAAACATATAGACAAATATTTCTTACATCACCTAATAAATGTCTGATTACATCATAATTCACATACTAAAAAGTGGATAGTCTTACTTATTCTGTCCCTAATTATGACATAAAAATCAAAAAAATAAGAATTATAAAGATAAAATAGGGAGTTTTGCACTAATTTATTATGAAATAATAACGCACTTATTTAGAAACAAAGCTCAATTTAAAACAGAAGACTCATTAAGTTAATAGATATACACATTGGAAAGTGGGGTAGCCCTATATTTGCAGTAGTGTTAATGCAAGTCGCGTCAACCCATAAAATGTGGAGGAAAGTAACCTCGTTCAAAGCCTAGTCTTGTATAGGCATGATGGCCACACAATAAAGTCGTCACCTCATTTACAAATTACAGAAGCTAAAATATTCCTCCGTCCCATCCAAAATGGCCTGTTTTATTTTTAGGAAATAATTAACTCTTTAAAAGTTATGGATTCTACCTACTTTTTATCAATTTAACCACTTTTCTTTTCTATAAATAATCGCCATGGCCACAAAATAAAGTCGAACCTCATTTACAAATTATGGAGGATTATATACTGTTTGCTCCTCCATAAAATAAAATATGGACAATTGGTTTTGAATCTCGAATGACTAGTTCTCATCGCACTCTATGTAGACATCAATATATCATGTAATGTTTATAACAATATAAAATTTGGCATATTGCGTTTGGCTATGATATATGATATATATTTTTAATATTGAATTATTTTTGTTTTCGAAAATAAAATTCCATTACTCAAATATTTGAAGCTACAATATCAGATAACCAAATACTGAAATTCTCTGTCCATAAAATCGGATCAGATTTTTTTTTTTTGGGGGAAGGGGAATATAATTAATTAATTAAGTGTGGGGTTTGGTTGCGTATAAACAAATAAGGCACATTTCTGACGCATCAAGACATACGGTAGATCCGTGTGCATGTATTGATTAAGTGATAAAATGTTTAATGTACGAGGTCAAAGGTTTCGGGTTCGAGTTTATAATGATACGATTTTTAAATTTTATATTTAATTGACCAAAAAAAGACATACAATAGATCTGTCATAATAAAATTTTAATGAAGATTAATAAATTTTAATTTAAAATATTGATATGCCCTAACGGGGCTTAATGAATCATAATTAAAGTGATATACTTTGAATCCAAATGCATTAAGTAGTATTTATCTAAATTAGAGTTACGCTACCTTAATGGTCTAGATGATCCAATTATTATCTAAATTATTATTATTATTATTATTATTATTATTATTATTATTATTATTATTATTATTATTATTATTATTATTATCCCTGCAAACGATGCTAAATTATGTTGAATCTGATCAACTGTCTTCAATTTTGATTCTTAACTTTGATTTTAGAAAAATCAAAATCAGGTTTACAAATAATACAATAATTTTTTTTAATAAATTTCTTTTAATTTTAAAATTTTAAATCAGATATATTTTTATTTTCCACATAATATTTGTATCATTCATGTTATTCATCACCCCCGGCCCCACATCAACATTGATTACGTAAAACAAATTTTGAATAAATCAAGTAAACTGCATCATGTTGAATTTGAGTGGCATTTTATAATGACATGAAGCATAAAGTCAGTCAATTTTTGTCATTATTTTCCACCACAGGATAAATTAGGGACATATATAATTTCATGTTTGAACGTGACAACTAAAATATCATGATCACTCTAGAGATATACGAAAGTACTTGAGATGATTATACTAATTACTTTGAAGGTGAAATTAAAGGGAGGGTTTTTATCTTCCTCACGAATGAAATGAACAAGTGAACTTTGTGGTTGGTCTTCCCACCTTTACTTGCATTTACTCTTATAGATAAACTCGTTGGCTTTAAATTAAAAAAAGGAGGGGGTTATGTTTATTTCAAAACTTAGATGATGAGATTTGATCAGTTTAATTATTTTTCAGAAAGAAAAATAAAACGTCAAGATGGCGTCCGTTCATTGCGTATACGATCGAGTGGCGCCGGTCGTTGGGGAAGCCCAAACCAACTAACCTTCACCCACTATCAACCCACGCCACATCCAAATGTGTTCACTTTTATTTATTTATAGCTTAACCCATGCAGGAGTAGAATAGTCGTTTCTAAATTCAAACTAAGAGATCCTCAACAACGCTAACTGCGTTGGCCTATAGATTTTGACCCCCTTCATGGACCATCTCTGGGGTCGCCAGAGAGGAATTTTTGGCGATTTTTTTTGTATCACGGGAATCCGCAATGCTACATTAGGTCAAGACCGAAGAAACCCCACGCCTCGCGTGATACCGCAAATCACACGCGAGACGTGTAAACCACACTTGAAAAACCAGGTGTGACGGACTCAAACCCATAGAGGCGTTTGGTGGGGTTCGAACCTGTGACCTCTCGGCCACAGGAACTCACCTTAACCATTGGACTGTCCTAATGGACATTTTTGGCGAATTTATATATGCGTGACGTTGATTAATTACTAAAACAAAGATTAATTACTCCAATAATTATAATCTTTGCATCAAATTGCAAATTCAACACTATATTAAACTTCGCAAATTTAATACTATTTTATAGACAAATGTAACTCATACCCGCTATATATAATGTGTGCATTGGTTAAACCTAGCTTTTGTATAATAACTCTCAACACCATTACCAAAATATGCACTAAGAAAATTCTATTAAATAAAACTTGACCTATAAAATATTGATGAAAATCGATGTTGATACTTTTAGAGGGTGTTTGGTTGAGCTTATAAGCTCCCCAAAACAGCTTATAAGATATTTTTTAAACTTACAAAAATATATATGATCTGTCAGTAAACCATCCACGAAGAGATTTAACTCCACTTTTTGATATTTGTGCCAATTAAACATGTTCCGGTTTTTCACTAGTCATGGCCAACTTTATTTACATATGAACATGTTTTATGACGTGGTATATATATTGGGACGTTAGTATCTCGTGGAAAATAAATTGGTCATGCCTAATTTCCGCCAAAATAATGAATCATAACTCAGTTGATAAGATCATTCCCCTTTAATTAATGGGTTGGAGGTTTGAGTAATTTCATATGTGTGAATCTGTAGGTGTTTGTGAGTGATAATTTTAAAAATTAACACCAAAATTGAAAATTTGATGTTAAATTGTAGAGCTAAAAATCATGTCGAAATTGTAATTTGGTGTAATATTCTGATCTTTACTACAATTACTCGTAAAATAAATGATAAATAACTTTTAAAAAAATTAAAGAAAATGTATAAAGACAGTACTTGTTCTACAACATAATTTTATTTTGCGTGATTTACTATTTATTACTCATAAATAGGATTTATCATAAGTACACCAATCAAGGATATAACCATACCTCAAACTACCCCAACCCATGTATTAATTTCAAGAGAATTAAATAATATATTAAAGATTCGTCTACTAGGTATGATGAAAATGGGATACTCTTTCCGTTTTTTAAATGTTTCCGTCGTCAAATAGCACAAACAAGGAAACAAATAAATTTACATTTGGAACTTCATCAATTACAATGATAAATGTCTTCATACAATTAATAATCAAATTCCAAGAGTATTAAGTAAATATAAATATGAAATATATCATAATTTTACTCTCAAATGATAAACTGGAACATTTATTAACAAACAAGAAAAAAAATGTTAATAGCACACTTTAAAAAACGGATGAAGTAGATATCTATGATATTCTAATATCTTGTTTGCTTTAAAATTAAAGCCCACGATAAATTAAAGTTTAAATTAAAGACCCATTATCATACCTTTGACATGTGATACTTGATACAAAAGATTATAAATATTAACATATTTTTTGACTAAACTAACCAAATATCAATTAAAACCTATGTAATATCATTGTTATTCCTTCTCGCTAGATGTGATACTACAAAAGATTAAGATTATAAATATTAACATATTTATTGACTAAACTAACCCAATATCAATAATTGATTATTGATTCGAGTGATTAGCAATCCGTTTTATGATTAGTTAATCCATCTATGTGAAAATTTTGTTTCAGATTTCTTTGTTTCTCTTCTCTTCAAATTGTAGATTTTGTGACTTCCATCGATTTTCAAACATCAAACTTATATGGAACTAGTTTTACCATTGAAGATGGACAACAAACTCTTACAAAAATGACCTATTTGCCCTGTAATTGGGTTTTAAATGAACAGAAGACATCAATGAGTTTTATTAGCCAGCTGACAAGAAATTTATGTTCTCATGAGATTCAAAATTCACAGAAAAATTCGAAATTCAAATTACTATTGAGTTTCAACTCATGCTCTCATTTCAAGAAATTACATTTTTTTTTCTAAACTAAGAAAATAATTTTCGAGTGTCCGTTAACACAAGAAAAACTAAAAAATGATATGACACATGAGATGAAAGAAGTTTGATGGATTAGTGATGGTATCTTAAGATGTGATTGTTTTGAAACTAAAAAAAGAAAAGGAAAAGAAAACGATTTTATTGCTGTGCTCGGAAAGTTTATCAATTAAATTGAAGTGATACACTGTTTTTTTATAATTTTATAATTATAAGGATATTTTATGAATTAAAATTATATGAATAAATTTAATACCTCAAATCGAACAAGAAATTATATTTTAACGATATTCTAGTATGTTTTATTAGACAAAATATTAATATTTTAAATAGTATAAAATTTATTGTCAAATTTATTACACTTTATCTCATACTTCATAGTAAATGAGCCATAATATATAATGGTATTTTTTTGTTTGAAGGGATAAAATAGACGACTCAAAAGAGCAAGTCAAGTTGGGTGAAAATTGAAATAAAATTTAAGAGGTAAGTTGCAGGAGAATGGATGAAATTCACATCAATGGCGTTGATTTAGTCTGACACACACACACCTCCCCCCTCTTTATAGTTGAAGAATTCTTGAATCTATGTCTCCAATTTTATCCAACTCTCCCTTTTCATCCATTTCAATACGCACAAAAAAGTATAGTAGTATTTAGGACTATAATACTACTGTTTATCATCATCATTCATAGCGCAAAAAAGGAAAACACCGCTTCTTCTCGTGATTTGCATAAAGAATTCCCCGCTCTCTCTCTGCTTTACAGTTTTCACTTGTATGCTGCCCTTCCACTCCCCCAGTTTAATTTTGCAAATTGCAATCACACCGACCCTCACTTTCTCGTGTACTTCTTGAGGGGTAGATTAAAATTGTTGATCCTGTATATATTTCTTCCAATATAATTTGTGAGGTTTTGTTGTTTTCTCCTTTTCTTTTTCTGTTTTGCATCCCTTTATGCTCTTTTTTTCTTTCCATTTTGAATTTTTTTGAGGAGAGAGAGAGAGAGAGAGACCGCCTTTGTTTCTCCACTCATCATACTGCTTTGATCCTTTCAACAGGTACCTTCTCTCTTTTGTTCTGTGCATTTTCATCCTTTTTGTGGGTGTGCTAATGTTTGAATTCTGTATTTATTTAGGATAGTTTTGGTGTTTGCTATATTGGGTTCTAAATTGTTTTAGCGTGGTTGGATTGTAGTGGGATGAAGAGTGGCCCAGCTTGTTGATGTATCCTTGTTATTAGTCTGGAAATGAGAGAGACAACATGTAATCAATTAGATTTTGATCAGTTTCTTTCATCATTTCTCATCCAATATACTCAAAGTGCGCTTTTTATGAACAAGAAAGAATAATTAGGCTGTGCTAATGGTTTATACCTTTTCCTTTTTGTGTGCAAAAGGTTATCTTTGTGGTTTTCAAATTCAATGAAAAGCTAAGCGTTTTTTTGTCCTCTGCAATTGGTAAACTTCAGCTTTTTTTTTAATAAATTATTATTGTTACTTTCAAAGGCATGGTTCTCTGAATTTCTTGAACTAGCTCATGTGATCTTTTTGTTTAATCGGTTAATGAGCGAAGTATTTAGAAGAGTTCTTGGATTTCAGTGTGAAACAATTCCCAGATTTAAGCATGAAGGAAATCAAATATGTAAAAAGAAGAAAAAGTAGAATGTTTTGCTTGAACTTAACTAATGAATCCGCTTCTTGTTGTCGAAAGTTATGAGATTTTTGCAGACTACTTTTTCAGCACAAACATTTAGAACTTAGTGAATGAATTGCCATCACATTCACAACTGACACAATTTCTAAGGAGCTCATTGCCTAAAATTGTTTAAGTTGTGTGGTTGATTCTGCTTTCTCCATTTTACTTTAATGTCATAAAGGTCCTTCCATTTATTGAATGACTTGAGCTATAAGTCTCAATATATGATGCAAAAACGACTCGTTATAGTGTTATAGCTAAATATTTGTTGGTAATTTCTTGGATGTATATCTCATACCTTGTCTTCTGTGAAATTCAAGGTAATTTGCACGACTGCAAACTGAATTGTGGCATGATTGAAGAGTTGCCTGCCGTTTGCCTTCCACGATCATGAGTGCCTTGCATGGTACTCCTGAAATAATAGAGTTGATGGAAAGCTACGACTCCAATACTAAAATTAGTGGAGACACAGGAAAACATCATTTGGGGAAATCTCTAAAGAAGCCTAGCATTGAGGATGACATCAACAAAATCTTTGAAGCAATTGAGATTGGGAGCTCTCGTCGAGGTATTGGTCAATCAGAATGGCATGTTAGAGACGCGTTACACAAAAGAGCCATGAAGAGGCCAATACGAATTGGCCCTTCTCATGCCTCGGGTATTGGGATTTCAGAATCAGTGAGTTTGAAACAGGCCCTGAGAGGGTTATGCATCTCTCAAGCGTCGGAGATGGCCACAGTGAAGAAGCGCATGTTGAGGCCATCAGCTTCTCCCTGGATTTCTAAATTCGAAGCTGTCAAAAATCTGTATAAGGCTGTAATTATCGAGGCCGGCGAAGCTGGTCAACCTCTCGATGAGGTTAAAGGGAGTTTGATGGAGATATCGTTAGTACCTGAAAGAAGCTCGTCAAATATATCACACATGGCTGTTGAATCTGCATCTTTATCATCGGATCATGTGAAAACCGAGCAAATCAGAAGCCCAAAGAAAGGTTTTGGTTTATGTGAACAAAATTTAAGAACCCAAAGCATTGCCAAGAAGATGATAGTGCGGAAAAGGATGTTCACTACCAAGAATCACAGTCAACATAGCGAAGGACCTAAGAATGATAACGATCACAAGACTAGCGAACTACCCCACCAAACACCGGACTCTGTCTTGGAAAAGCGATGGGAAGAATTGGAGAAATCATCTCCATCATCGAGCACTAATGCAGACCTTGTAGCCAGTTCAAATGCCTTTAGCAAAACAAAGAGTGTTGTGATGAAAGCTGATGAAAGATCGAGATTAAGGGAAAAGGGAGAGTTCTCTCAAAGTTCAAAAAGTAGCATAGCGGAATATAGCAGCACAACGAGCTATAGTGGCGAGAGCTATCTCAGTGGGTCTAGTCGAAGTGGCTATCGGCCTCATATGTCGAAGGACTTGAGATGGGAAGCCATAAGCTCTGTCCAGAAGCAGCACGGTAGATTGGGCATGAGACATTTTAAGTTGTTGAGAAAGATAGGTGGTGATATCAGCACAATCTACCTCTCCCAGCTGATCGGCACGAGCTGCCTCTTTGCTGTGAAAGTTATGGATACTAAATTTTTGAGTAGCAGAAACAAAATGCAGAGGGCTCGAACTGAAAAAGAGATCCTCGAAATTCTGAATCATCCTTTTCTTCCTACACTTTATGCCCATTTTACGACAAATAAGTATCTGTGTTTGGTTATGGAATACTGTCCCGGGGGTGATCTGCATGTGCTTCGCCAAAAGCAGCCCATTAGGAGTTTTCCAGAGAAAGCGGCCAGGTAAAATGTTCGGCTCTTCCTACATTTCCTCGAAAATCAATTTTACACTACTAGCAATAGGCAGATAAGTGAATGGACAACTAGTTCCGATATGGAAAAAATTTGTGTACGTCTGGATGTATGATGCATCCACCCCAATTAGGGTTCACCAATCCTCAGTTAAGGTTTATTAATCCACAGTTAGGGTTTAATCATCCAGGATTAGGATTTATTAATCAACAGTTAAGGCTTAATCATCCATGATTAGGATTTAATTAGGGCCGATTTATCATGCATCTGGATGTACTGGAGTGTGCCTCGTGACATCTTGTGCCTTGATAGGAAGATGAACCAAAGGGATTATGATATTGGAATATCTAGTCTTTCTCGAATTTTTTGATATCCTTGTGAATGCATATGATTTTCTTGAATCATGCTCTTGTGCTAAATAATCTGAATACCAGGCTTATTAAACTCGCAGGTTCTACGCTGCTGAAATACTGCTCGCGCTGGAGTACCTTCACATGCTCGGTGTGGTATACCGAGACTTGAAGCCCGAAAACATTCTGGTTCGTGAAGATGGTCATATCATGCTCTCAGACTTCGACTTGTCCCTCAGATGCGCTGCAAACCCTACGCTACTCAAGTCGTCTTCTCGTGTTGCTGAGACGCCAAAGAAGATGTCGAGTTCCTGCTCAGATTCCAGCTGCATACATCCCTTCTGCCTCCAACCCTCGTGGCAGCTTTCATGTTTCACACCCAAGTTCCTTACTGCTGCAGCCAAAACTCGCAAGCTAAAATCTGAACTAGCTGCTCAGGTCATCCCTCTCCCACAGCTGGTAGTCGAGCCTGTGACTGCACGATCCAACTCCTTTGTGGGGACACACGAGTACCTAGCTCCGGAGATCATCAAAGGGGAAGGTCACGGGAGCGCAATGGATTGGTGGACGTTTGGGATCTTCCTCTACGAACTTTTGTATGGTAAGACGCCCTTCAAAGGTTCCAGCAATGAGGATACTATATCGAATGTGGTGTCGCAGTGCCTCAAGTTTCCACAGTCTCCAATGGTTAGCTCTCAAGCCCGAGACTTGATGAGACGGTTGCTGAAGAAGGAGGCTGAGAGCAGGCTGGGGTCCACGAAGGGGGCTGCGGAAATCAAGCAGCATCCATTTTTCGAGGGGCTTAATTGGGCTCTGATCAGATGCGAGACGCCACCGGAGCTGCCCAAGTTCTTCGATTTCGGTAATGTTATCTCTGATGCTGTTTCTCGCAGTAAGGAGAGCAAACTCCCCACAGAATTTGAGGAGAGGGGAGATGGAATAGAGTTTGAGATGTTCTAGCAAATGGAATGTGGAAATGAACAGTCAAATAGTTTAGTTTTTTTCTTTGTTTTTCTAACTCGAGATTTCCTCTTTTCTGTAACTGAGTGATATATATGTAGCGTATAGTGTAAATGTGTTTTGGAAGTTGGCAGCAGATAAACAATGATAAGGTTGTTGAGGAGGAATGCAAAGCTATATTAGATGCATATATCAGAAACAGACTCTTGAATTTATATTTTCTCAATATTATGAGAACGAGGGAGTATTTTTCTTCATTTTTTCCTCTTGTTTCCGCAACATGGGGGGACTTTTCATTCACGTAGGCAAGCCGCATGTCCTCTCTGATTGTCAACTGCGATTAATAGATTTTTGGTTAACAATCGTGTCTTAAGATGTCAAAAGTTACCTTGGGCTGAAATCGACAATGAGAAGTAGTATGTCTATGATTCTCGATGCGATTTATTCATGCAATATAACTAAACAAAATTCAATTCTTTCATAAGTTTAGGTGATTAAATGGACCCTTTTTAACTATCCATAATCCATCAATGATCTACAAGGATGAAATTTAAAATTAAGATCAGAAAAACCGATGCAGATATAGACATGATTAAGAATTTAGAACCCTTTTTATGTAAATGGTATGATTTGCAGAAAAAAACTGCTAATTTGTGAGTGAAAAAATTCCAAGATCATGATGCAGATATAGACATGATTAACAATTTAGAGTTGAAAATGGTATGATTTGATTTGTGATTTTATTTATTTTATAAAATAAAATTAATTAACTTAATAAATAATTTTTGTTTTCATTCCATAAAGAAAAGTGTTCAATTTAATTCTCATAATTAACTCATTAATTTTTTTGTCTGATTAATCCCCTCATTATCCCAAAAAAAGACACTCCTAGAGAATAAGAATATCCAATTTTTTCCTGATTAATCCCCTCATTATTCAAGTAAAATATCTTATTTTATATTTATTTTTATTTTAATTTCTTAACTTGATTCTTTTTTTTGCTTTTTGGTTCAAATATTTAAAAAAGGAACACAAGAATAGGAATTAGAGAATTAGATAGTCATAATTAGTGCACTAATCAGTTGGAATATTATTAAGGAAAGGCTAAGCATTTTCCTTCTTTAAAATGGAATAGAAAATACTTGTATCCCTTCCTTAATTATCTTGAAGGATGTAATTATGTAAAATAAAATTAAATATAAATAAAATATTCCCTTAATTTTCGAAAATGATGGAAAATGACCAAAAAATCTAATTATATACATACATATTATGTACATCTAGCATTTTGCTTTTACCTAATCTTAAAATGAGTATAACATGAGTAGGAATGTCTTCAATGAGAAAGGGGAATATTTTGAGGACACAAAAAGGGGGGATTGATTTATAGAACTGAACTTTAACTAACACAACTAGAAGCACTTAAATTAAAAAGCTAAATGTAAAAGCAAAAGAAGTAATAGGGGGCACGTTATCACAGCCGACTCTATTTATATCACAATCTATAAATTAAATGATAAATATCTCTTTAAACTTTAATTATACTTATTTTTATCAAAAATATTTTGAATTTTTAGAAATATTTTTAAATGACCAACTATTAGTATACTATCAACATAGTCATGTATCCATTTTTTGACTCCCTAAATCTTGACGTGCTCATCGTATGCCACATAATTTCATATATCTATATTATACTCCCTCCGTCTAGCTATTTTTGGTTCATTATTTTTGTATACGTGGATTGATGCGAGTTTAGGGATGACAATCGACCCGCGGATACCCGAAACCCGCGGTATCCGTCCGATTATTCGTGGATTTGGTAGGCATTTGCACCGTGGGTATGTTCGTGGTTTAAAACTAATACTGTTTAGTTCATGATACGAAATGGTTTGGCACTATCCGCACTATGAAACCCGTGTACCCGAAAATACCCCGAATTACCCACGAACCCGTGAAATCCTCCCATCTAATAACTTATTTTATTAATTAATTAATTTCTAGATTATGAAAATAGGAATTAGAACCATAATAATCTGCAACCATGTATGATGTATCTAAATGAAATGATTCCTCATGCTTTCTATCTCTGCTACGCAGATAGCTCCATTTGACCCTTCAAAAAAGAAAAAGAAGAAGAGTGGCTCAAGAACTAGTGAAGATGATTCATTGACACTCTAGTGAGAAAACCGAGAGCTTGTCGGTATGTATCTAGAGCATGATCTTTAAAGTCGTATAATGTTTCCATAGATTCAAGAATTTTGTCACCACACTTCATATGATGAATGATGGCACCAATCGTTGATAAGGAATTAACCAGGATATTAGCAACTATTTAGGCATATCTGCGACTAGGGAACAATATTTGTTAAGCAAACCGATATTTCGATGATTGTACGAAAAGGTTGGTTATGTAAGTACTAAAATGGTTCTCATGCATGACTTATCATGTTCTCTCTCTCGACAATTGGCATAGAACCTTCATCATTCGGATAAATGATCAAACATAAAATATTCCGATAATGAGTAATCTTATCTATCAAGTCGTGCCATTGATTGGATTACATGTAAATAAGTTATTAAATGAAGCGGGACTAAATTAATATTACATATAAATTTAAAAAATTATGAAATTCAAATATGAATGTCTAATAATAGCTATTTAATGAAAAGATTGGAATCAGAGGTCAAGATCGATTGTTGCACTTTAATTATGGTATCCGCCAACCCATGGTCGCGGTATGGTGGGAATCTCCTACCCGTCGGGCGGGTCGGCGGGATCATTTTCATGGCAGAGTGGTTCGGCATTATCCGTGCCCGCCCGACCGATGCCATCCCTATCACGAGTTATGATTTGTATGTAAAATAACGTATGATAAGAAATTCGAGATATTTTTTAGTTTAAAATTCATTTCATTTGTGATACGGGTCAACAATAAAGTAATAGCCAAAAGAAATACATGCTAACATTAGTTGGACAAAAGAATATTTCTTAATTAATGCAACATAATTCCATATTATTCCGGTGAGACGTCAAAATTCGGAGGACTAAAAAAGGAATATGAGATGCTTATAATACAATACGAATAAAATTAATGATTTAAAACTTATATAATTTACATTTTAAAGTGATATTTACTCTAAATTAAAAGAAGTGTCTTCGTCGAAAATAAAGAACACCGTTATTACCACATCAGAATCCGGAGGAAAAACAAATTTACTGCAGCTTTGGAGTTGTTTTCATCTCAACCAAGTCGATAATTACCAATTTGCCACTCCCAAAGTCCCACTCGAAACTCAAAACCCAATTTCACATCAACGCGCAAGACTTGCAGTAAAACCCCAAACGACGTTAGTTAGAACCTCGATCATCAATGGCTTCGGCGCCATCACCAGCCTCTGCTGATAAACCATTTTCAGTTCTATTTGTTTGTCTTGGTAATATCTGCAGAAGCCCAGCTGCTGAAGGCGTCTTCACCCACCTCGTCAAGCAAAGGAATCTTGATTCCCAATTCTGCATTGATTCTGCTGGAACCATCAATTATCATGAGGTATGTGGGTGGGTGTTCGTGACTTTTTTTTGTGGAATTTGTGTAGCAAAAGATTTTTGAGCGGTAGTTGCATAATGGGGTGCTGATGGTTTTTCTGTTTATTTGTAATGATTAACGAAGGGTAATCCAGCAGACCGAAGAATGATAGCAGCTGCGAAAAAGCGTGAAATTGAGATAACTTCGATATCGAGGCCGATAAGGGCTTCTGATTTCAGAGATTTTGATCTCATTCTTGCCATGGACAGGCAGAACAAAGGTATATGTGTATGTCTGTATCTATGCGTGTTGTTTCAATCCTTTCATTTTAATGCTTTTGATGGTGCAAATGGTTTGTAGATTCCTATTATTATTTGGTATTAACAGGGAAACTACAATCATTTAGCCCCATAAATTGACTCATCGACAGTTATGGCCCGGTAGTAATTTCCGGCGTCAGAAATTCCTGTTGGCAGTAGGATTTTATGCGTAGCAGTTCCACCAATATATATATTTAATGATGTGTAAAATTAAGATATTCCATGTCATTAGAATGACACTTATATGTGTCTCTTTTAAAGAATATAAAGAAAAAAAGAGTAAAGCAAAGAAAGGCTTGTTTGATGATGTTGAATATCTCAATTTTCCATGTCATTAAATTCATATGGGTGCAAATGACACTTGTAAAATCCAACAGCCAATTGGAATTTCTGAAGCTTGAAATCATAAAACTGTCAGCAATTCAATTTATGAGGCTTGAATAATGATTAATTGAAGTTCGGGCTAAAATAGTCACTACTTAGTCAATTATGGGGCTAAACAAATATATTTTCCCTTATTATATGCTTAAACACCACAAGGTCTTTGGTAAATGTATGAGGCTAATGCTCGTGCTTAATTCTTGTCTTGTAAGGGGATATACTTAAGGCGTTTGAGAGATGGAAGAACAGAGAGACATTACCTGCTGATGCAGCTAAGAAGGTTTGTATGCTCATATTTGATGTAGGGCTGTGGTTCGTGTTATTTTTTTTTGGGTCAAAATCTTGTTTATTGACATATCGTGCTTTTGATTGTTGTTCATCATGAATTGATGTTTGCAGGTTCAGTTAATGTGTTCCTACTGCAAGCGGCATAATGAAACTGAAGTGCCTGACCCATACTACGGTGGACAACAAGGTTTCGAGAAGGTAATGCACATAAACAGTTCTCTTTGGAATGATATGTGGCACTGAAACTTATATGTGAATTATTCTTAGATTTTATCGAACCTTTTGTATCGTTTTCTGAGACCCCTACTTCGTGGAGCCTGGCCGCTCTTCTTTCTATTGAGCTTCCAATATATGGCTATGTTAGTTTGCGGTGATCTAACATGCCAAGAATATGCTTATTAGCTAGAATCAGAGATGTTATGGCCATTTTAGGATGAGTATAAGACGAGAAGGCATCTGACTTGTATGCCATCCAATTTCCATGTTTGATTTGGATTGTATGCTTATTTTACATCATAAAACATGTGAATAAATTGTCTTACAGGTTAGCAGAATAAAGCATAGAGGAACTTTTGCTTTATTTTGGAATATAAATTTCATGCTTGTGTTCTGTTTAACTAGAATTTATCCTTGGAATGAGATTAGAAGGAACCACATCACAAAACTGATGCTCAATGTTTTCCAACGGTTAGTCCAATCTCAACAGTCAAGAACCTTACTACTATGCTTTATATTTAGAAAAATCCATGGCACACGAGCTTGTATTTCTAAATGTCAAGCTTAGATAAACCTATAGTTTTATCATCTGGCTAACCTAATGCTTTCTCACACGCAAAAATTATGTAAACTTGGTTTTCTGTCGGTTTTCCGCTATTCCTCAGTTGCTCTTAATGACGGTCTCTAATAGTTTAGATCCACAGAAAGCGTAGGAAGAGCAACGCGATTAGAAACTGAAGTTATTTGGTTGTGTATGTTGTAGGTTCTGGATATACTAGAAGATGCTTGTGCGTCGCTCTTGGATGATATCGTTGGTAAGAGAAGTCTTGGCTGAATTTCGTGCTTTCTTGTCCATCCATGCCTGCGGTCTTATATAGATGGACCCTACTTTTCTACTCAACACGAAACTATTCTTATGTTTTTCTATTATGCAATGGAATCACTCTCTCCAGTTGGCAACCATAATTGGGATGAATTTATTCATTATCTATGATTTTATGGAACTTAGGATTTTGTCTAAGGCTATACAATGGAGATGGAATAAAGTAGTGGAGTATCTTGTCTATTTAATCTTGGATAATCGAAATGAACTAAAAATGTTGACAACATAGTCTATGATACTCCCTAGAACAAAAAGTGAAGAACAATATTTGATGATTAGCCATGCAAAGTAACTAAGCAGCTCTAGCACTGAATTGATTCATGGAGAAATCCAAGATTCTCAGGTTATAGTGGAAAAATTTTCTAATTTGTGAGTGATAATGATCATGATTCCTGACATTTTTTTTCTTTTTTTCTTTTTTAATGTTAAAAGTACTCATTTGCAACTCCATTGGTCCAGACCTCCACATCAAAGTGTTTTATCTTCACGTCGCAAAATAACGTAAGAGCAAATATAACATTTTAGTCCAAAATTTAATCTCTTTTTCAAGAAACTATCCACACTTTGATAAGGATAGTAGGTATCAAAAAGTCATACTGAACCGAAAATCTGGATGGAAATTAGACATTTTTTGTCTTTTTATGTATTTTCAATTGCCAACAAATTATTTTGTACCACAAAATAAATCCCTCTTAAAGTTGGTATTAATATATTGACATGATTCTATATTGCAAGTATTTATTCCAACATAATTAATAACTAGGACGCCACAAATACAAGCAAGCATGATGCGTACCAATAGAGATGAAAGAGTTTAAGACTTGTGGGTGTCTTCTGAAAGCACTCTATGATAATGACTAATATGTATTATTGGTTCTTATAAGCTAACATCACATGTTAAGAGATTCCAAAGCGTAAATCCATGTAAAATGGGTACACGAAAGACCTGTATATACAGTGACTTCGAGAATTTGGCGCATCTCATGAAAAAAACATGATGAGATTTCTTGCCGGCTAAACTCTGCAATTACAAATGTAAAGACACATTACCCGAACATAAATCGATCATTCGAGATTTCAGCAGCAATTCAAATAATGAAACTCTGTTTGGGTCCTTTTCGACGTTTCCCCCTTGGATTGGCACTCAGTGCACAAGAGAAGACGTTCAAAAGCTCTGCATCTTCAACATTCACTAGAATATTAGCAGCACTTGGGTTTTCGATGAGGAGTTTTGCCACCAGATAACCTGCAATAGACCAGCTCTGGAACAGTCGTGCCTGTTTCCCGATGAATCTTGCTCCTTTCGTGTCGTAGTATTCTGGCCAATTATCCTTTGCTAGTCGTCTTTCAGCAATCTTGATTGCATTTTCGGCAATCTCCGGTCTATTCATTTTTAAGCATGCCACAGTGAGCTGAAAACCACATATTTCAAGGATTAGTAAATCAATAAAACAAAACGAACCTGCAGTTGGACTATTAGTCAATAGATACAAATGATAAGGAGGAAAAAAGACTGGTGAAACACTGAATTCAAATGATAAGGAGGAAAAAAGAAACAAAGTATTTGGTGCACAGCTTGCTTGTGCAAGTCAAGTGAATCAGAGCTAACATAAGCAGAAACCTAACAGACCTTCAAAAGGATTCGGACCCTCAACAAATTACTGTACCATGTTCATGCAAGACATTTAACTCTTATTTTGAAGGACAATTTTGATAGATTAGTCCACGAGGAAACAAGAACAGAACTAGGCCTTTACCTGCCAGAGCAACGTAGGCCATGAACCTCCGTTGTGGTAAGACCAAGGCCTGCACAAAAAGCAAGTATATATTTCATTCTTTCAAATAACAACGTCCCGCTAATGCAAAAACAACAGATTTCAAGAAGAAACATTACGTGTTCTTTGGATCACTTCCTGTGATTATACGCCACTCCTGACCCTCTAAAGCAGGGTAACATATTTTCAGTGGCATGTTGCTAACAAGATCAGACCATTTGGCTTCAACAAGATCCAATATAGCATGTGATTGCTGTGTGGTGGCAAGACTGCATACTATGGCCCATAGATTTCCAAGCGAGAAGAAACGGAAGTCCATGTGCGCCGGCTGCAGGTTTCCAATAAGATAGCCTCCTCTGTGGGGCATCCAGTCCACAAGCCAGGGAGGAATTTGATCTGGGTAGATGTTGAACTTGTTGATCGCATCAAATGAGTACTCCTCTGTCTTGTATCGATAAATTTCATTCAGTTTCTTCATATCAATCCAGTAGTACTCCCGGATGTGAATTGACAAAGCGACTAACCGGTTGTTCAGTGCCATTGTCAGGTCTGCGGAAGCTTCCTCGGGAGCAAGCATCTCACGTGCACAAAGCAGAGCTGAATAGAACAATGCCTGCAACACAAGCACCAGGCGAAAGACTGTATAAATATCCACCAACTACAGAAAACATATTTTAGTTTTTATCGCCTCTCTTTCCATATGTAGTCATTCATCATCGTCATGGATGCCGGGCATCTCTTGCTTTATACTTCTTATAAGATAGTTAATGAATAATGATTAGCATTTTCTTTGGCCTAAAAGCCAAGTGGGGTAAAGCTTGATTGCCTGTTTACAGCCAACTTTTAGTACCTCTCTTGATTTAGGATCAACAAGGGGCAGGGCAAGGGGTAATTTTATTTCATCCTGAATACTTACATATGAATGTTTTGTTAAAGAGGACAAAATCCAATTGCACAAACCAAACAGAAAATATTTCTTTGATAAGACAGTCTATCCATGGCACACAATTAAAAGAAAGAATAAAAGAAAACCTGAATTTCGAGAGGGTGGCCATGGATACCCATACGGCGATCAATCATGCATGAACCATCTGTCACTAATAAAGTTGGAAACATATCGAAACCATCTGCCAAACAAAGCTTTAAAATCATCTTAATGCCAGTCTGTACATCAATCCTTTGCTGGACAGAAAGGTCTCCTGAGCTTTTTCCATATGCACGCAACAGTATGATCCACCACAAACCTAAGCAGCACAGCCACAATGTTGAACAGGTCCAGATAGTCAGAAATGCCATAATGAGAGCAAAATTCACTAACCAGAATCAACTGGTGCCACTCGACCAATTGCAGCCTCTCCGAAGTCAGGATCCAAAACCTCTTCGGTTGCAGAATCATCACCATCAAGCGGCACAACACGTACTTTAAAACTTGCTGGCATCAGTCCTTGTCCAGGACTATGGCAATCTATAGTTTTCTCCCAACTCTGTTCACATAGAGGAAACATATTTATTTTAAGTTAAAAGCAGCAAAAAATAAAAATAAAAAAATCCAGAAAGTCAATGTTGCTGTCTTTATTTGTTATGTTGTCTACCTAATGCTCCACCTTTATATTTCAATCAGTAGATAAATCATCTTTCTCTTCCATTTAACTTTGAATCTCTATAGGCTGGGAAATGTACTGACGTCAATGAAGATTTATCATGGTTTATCTTTTGGGAGTATAATATAAGGGAATGTTTTGGACCAGTGTAAATTTGATTAATACAATTTAACAGCTGGAATATCACTGAAAACTCTTGAAGAAAAGATGCAAATATGGAAACCAATGAACCAGGCAGCACCAAACAAAATAAATAGCAATGAGATTTCTAACACTTAAATGTATTTATAAGTATTTACTTGAGTGCACTAATTAATTTCTCCACATAAGGATGGATAGAGAAAAACAAGTAAACAGCATATGAACATGCAAGAATATATAATGTGTTAATGCGTTATAATTAATAAAATGTAACAATTGCGTTATTTTCTTTCAAAGCATGATATGGGGATAATGTCGCCACCAACAGTAACCAACTTGATAAATTGGACAATCCATCAATTTAGGATAGAAGTACGATGCTTAAGAGAACCAATGACTAGAGTAAAGGGCATGCAAGTGGCATATTCAAATATGGATAATCAAGGTTATGGACATCACAGTACCTGCAGCTGAAGAGTGTGAAGAATAAAGTTCCTAACAATTTCATACTCTCCCTTTAATAGGAAAGCGATCCCTGAAGGTACAAAATCACGTATAAACACTTGATCATAGTTGAGCATATTTGAGTCACTTGGATCATTCGCAGCAATTGTCCCAACTGGATTGCCACAATAATAAACCATTGATGCTCGCAACAAATTCCACGCTTCATCCTCCATAGAATTTGCACCCATTCCACTAAAACTCTGGCCAATTGCTCTATCTGATGCCAATTCATTATTATACAGAGGGCCTTCCTTTTCATGTTTCAAATGTTGTGCTGCTTCAAGCCTTTGATCATCAAGATCCGTGGCTATATCACTAACCAATCTTTTACTTGTGTCCTCTCTAGAAGTCTTCCGAGCACTTTCACTCTCAATGCAATTGCAAAGCAAAGAATTCAACCGATTGACTTGTCCTACTCCAAAAATAAATCCTCTACTTCTGACCGTATGGCTTCCCACATATTTTTTGATGCGCCTTGGTCCGTTTGAGATATGGACCCATAAGATCTATCATTCTGGCTACCATACTTATAGGAAAGCAGTGAAGCTGATCTGGAATTTCTACAAACCTGGTATGGCACCGCCCTGGGTAGAACTCGGGGGGCGGCTTCTGAGGCAGCCATAGAAACTGTGAAAATATTGTTTGGAAATCGCCCAAGCTTCAATATTCCTACACAGATCCACAAAAATAAAGGTCATAACCATCGATAATGTGCAAACAAGACAAACAAAATAATATAAATATCAATACGAAACATGAATTTTGATTAAACATAGACCATGAAAGTAAATGAAGCACAATCACATATAGTAAAACCTATCATGTTCGCCAATTCGTAGCGCTGTAATTCCCTTTATTCCTTCCCCCCCTTTCGCATGCGTTGCTTGATGACTCAATCCAAACAAACCCTAATGACAGAAATAAGAACGCTAAGTAATACGGTGGTAGGTAGCAAAGTGGCAAAAACAAAAAGAAAAAACGTCCCGCGATTTGCGAATCAAGCAATTTCCGTCTTTCCCAATTATCGCATGATTTTCATTTCACGAAACAGGTAAGACTCAAGAACTTCAATACACATATCAAGAAAGCTCCCTATTCACACAATTAAAAGGAAATGAACTGATTTTTCTTTAAAAAAAAACGAAGTTACAAATGTTCGTTTAACAGCTAATGAGAAAAGCTCACTCACTTGATTTCTGAAGGTTGACTTTTTCTTTGGTGGATGACCTTTTTATCGCCGGCGGGATTGGGCAGTGCTGCTGCCAACGAGATGGAGGCGGACGAGGGGAGGGAGGGGTCTGACACGTGCTATATCTATTTATAGTTTCCGTTTCCTAATTTGTAATGCAATAATGGAAATTCATGTAATGTAAGTACATGATAGGTGTAGAAATAACAACTCATATATGATATACGTATCTCCATTCATCTTATTTTAAATCTCTCTCTCGATATTTATCAGTGTACCGACATACGGAAAATATGGTAACATGAGATATTTTAATATCTTTAACACATAAGTCCACAAATATATTTACTTGTAATTTTTCAAAATGGAGACATTTCCTATGAAGGATGAAATTTTAGTACCATATTTTCGTGCAAGAGTTCAAGGATGCAAGATGACAAAAATATAAATGAAGATTAAATAGATGGATACAAATGAGAGGAGTGTAGAGACATTCACAAGAGGTTGAAGAACTGGGAATGTGAGTCCTCTCCTCGTACAGTTAACTCTGGATCTTTGTCATAAATTCATTGTCGATAAATTGAATTTATATTTAACCTTCCTTTTATGTTACGTTCTAATAGGGGTAAGCAAAAATCGAACCGGATCGAAAATCGAACCGAACCGAATCGAATCGAAATTAGCGGTTTGATTCGATTTACACAGTAATTCAGGTTCGGTTCGGTTTGAAAATATTAAAACCGAAATTAATTCGGTTCGGTTTCGGTTTGGGAAAAAAATTTCAGTTTTCAAACCGAATCGCCCGAATTTTTTATTTTTTTTATATATATTATATTATAAATATTATAATATTTATATTAAATGTAATTTAAATTCTGGTAAAATTGAACCGAACCGAACCAAACCGAATATTTCGGTTCAGTTTCGGTTCGGTTTGTATATAGAAAACGGTTCGGTTCGGTTTAGGTTTTAAAAAAAATATGGTTTTTCGGTTTTTCGGGTTCGGTTTGGTTTTGAACCGAACCGCCCGAATGCTCACCCCTAGTTCTAAGGTACACACTATTGTTGCTGAATATTTGTTGTATCCAAAGTGGCTCCTATTATTTCTCTCATAGATGATAATTTCTTCTGGTTTGATATTCTTAATCTTCTTCTTTTTTTGCCTTGGTAATTGATTTCTTTTGTTCGATCAACTCTATTTTTATCAAGTTTTGAGTTACCTTACCGCAAGTACACAAATTTCCATCATTGAAGATGTATTTTTCATAGTCGTTCTTATTATCCATTTCATTAGTATATAGACAAATTTTGTGTGAGTTTTTTCAAGTGGACTCGTCGACATATGAGTTGTGTGATTTTTATGATCAAGACAATTCTTTTCAAGCCAACCTGATGATTGCCAAATAATTTGATGAGTAACAAATAGTCAATGCGTATTTGATAATTAATTGTCGAGCAAAAATCGATAATTAACTTCTGACACCAGACCTATAATCGTTATTATAAAATGTTTTTGGAAACAGAATGACATGCTTTTCCAAGCCCAAATTCTTTCAAGCATTTTTTCGGCCATTTTCTGTTTGAAGTCAATTTTTTATTTTATTTTCTAAACAAGCAATTTATCAAAAGATTAACATAGCGACCTCCATCCACAAACATATATAAGTACATGCATACATCCACACTCTACAATGTGTTATGTGTGTAAAATACGCAGTATCTAATATAAGTAGTAGTAGACTTGTTCTCCACATGAGACCATTTTAAATAATAGACAAAATACAGACAAAAGGTAATTAAGGCATGGCTGCCACATTCCTTCTAAAAAAATGAGAGGCACAGTTACTACATATTCACATTTGAGCAGAGACCTAGTGCTATTATATCAAACCAAAATTACTAAATACCCGCTACGCATCATCGTTATTCCGATCATTGTCATTATCACCTTCATAATATTCATCGTCACGCTGGACTTGCTTGTCTTGCATGTGTCCTGGAACATATTTCAGTAAGGAAATCGATGAATGCTCAGTATATAAAGCGGGGAGAAATGCTTCAACAGAAAAACTTAGGAGACAAAAGATGTACGATCAGGAACGGCTGTCCACCGGAGCAGATTTTACTTACGATTCACACGTTCATCAGGATTTTGCTCGTCTTCATCAAAATCAGGAATATAAAAATCCGGAGGCACCTAGATAAAACACGAAACATTCAGGATTCCAAATAAACAACTATGTCATGGTCCAATATAAAGAATTTTGTACAACATGATATGCTATGCATGAATGTTGAAAAGCTAATACGCATTAGCACTATGCTGACAACTGCAATCAGGCACTCGAAATGCATCGAACATGTTAAAACGAATAGTACAAAGGCATCAACAAGTTCTTTTGAAGACGTCAACAACTTTATTTGGACTTGGAGTAGGTTGAAAAGTCTGTTTACCTCTTGCATTTGTACGCCAGGAGCATGTTGGATGGCACTGAGATTTTCGCAAACTTGTTGCCTGATGTTGTTAAGGTATGATTTGCTATTTAAATTCTCCTGCCAGATGAACGAAATTTGAAGACATCAATATCTTCAAAATAGCTGCTTCGTATTCAAACTAATCATATACGTTCAAGAAAAAGAATCAGACAAAGTAAGTTTGACCTGGTTGTGTAGGCACATAGCCATAACTTATACTAGACATATAAACGAGCACACATATTAGGTGATACTAATTGCTACTACATCAAGCCAAAGTGGCAAACAAGGGACATAAGATCTTTATGTTCACATACCATGTGCCCGCTTGCACATTTCAAGGAGTAATCTGGAGCAAAATATTTGAAGTATTCGTTTTCTGGGATGTCTGCGAAGAAAGATGTAAAGTGATTAATGGTGGATAGGTTAGTTTCATTTTGCATAAATATAAGATGACATAGATGGCCCACACACAGAACAAGGTATTTTTAGATAACATATAAATGAAGGATGTAAAATATATCATATTACAGAAGGGACCAAAAGGATACTGCAATATGATGACATGAGAAAGACCCAAAATTTAATAACACCAGAACAAATTTCAAAGTGCTGGTGACGAAAATTAAAGTGAAAAAGTGCAATAAACTTGTATTATTGATCATATGGTTCATAAGCTGGCAGAATAAGCCACAGGATCTGGACAAAGGGATAGGATTGTAGATCGTAGTATTGGCCCCACGAATATGTTCACCAACTACATTTATGATCATACTCATGATATGAGCAAGTTAACAAGAGGAAAAAGTAGTAAGTCACGGAAAGGGAATACAAATGACAAATTTAAAGCAAAATTCAGGAATTAATGTTTAATCCATTGAATAGCACATACTAGAACTTTCACTATATATACTAAATGAACAGGCATGCCTAATTGAAATAGTTAATTAAGTTCATAGAAGTGCTGTAGAACAGGTCATGTAAAACATAAAGTAGCAGAAATGGCAACTCTCAAGTAGATAAGCATACCACTAGCGAGCTCGACACCCAGAAGTGCTCCTGTCTCCACAGTCCAACACCTAGCCACATTCTCTTTGGTGTATCCCCCACCTCCAGTCACCTGCAAGCAGAAAACTCTTTCTTCAAGTCGAGAAAATAGAAACTACATTTGCAGCAAAACTGCTAAGATATTTCATTTAAAGGCCTACCAGCAAAGGCAAATTAAGTTGCTTGACAAACTTCACACAAGCTGCATGACCTGTAGGAAAAACCCCATGCGACAAGTAAATGATAAGACAAACTGTCAACACGGTGTTTCCAAGACACATGAGCACACACGAGAGTGAATAAAATAGGAACAAATACAGTTCAAACTACAATTGTGTTACCGTCAATAGAAAGGTTGAAGCATCCTAATCTGTCCCCGGCAAGTGAATCCGCTCCACATTGGAGAACAATAGCTCCAGGAGCATAGCACTCAACAACTTTCAAAATGATCTGTAGAATGAACACATAAGAAAATTTATTACTACCCAAAGCAAGCACAATGAACATAGATGACGAAAAGTTACCGTTTTAAAGAGACGTAAGAAGCTCCCGTCATCTATTCCATCCCTAAGAGGTACATTTATGGCATAATTTTTGCCTTCTTTTTCTCCAACATCCTTGAGAATTAAACAAACACAACACAAGAACAGACTTTTTCAACAATGATACAAGACGTTTAGAAGCAGTACACTTTCTCATAACGATGACTTAAATAAATAGCATTTTCAGTTACATGCATGCAGAGAAATTCTAACGCCAAAGAGTTTCTAAATGGTCGTGCCCTTTCCAGATGTAGCCTGTGAATATTCTGAATGGAGCAGTATAGAAACTAATCTCTAAAATATTGCCCCAATTTGAAACTTAAACTGCCAGAAATTTTTCAATAAGACAGTTTTGGAGTATCATAAAACCATTTGCCATCAAGCTTAAAGAACAACATGTTATATTTTAAATCAACATTTGGGACTTAAAAATAGAAACGTTAAAGGATAGAAGAAGGTTAGAGGCAAATTGTTTTGAGTCCATAATATGAATCATATTATGAGAAATATTCTGAGGCACAATAAGTTGACAGAGAAAAAATTTTGAATGGCCAAATGCTTCATGAGTTCAAACATATCTTAATGCATTAGTTTAGAATGTAATTATAGTATAAGGTGGAGATCCATCAAATAATATGATACAACCAAAATACGAACTTCAACCAAATTGACCAAGAGAAGTTGATTATATCTTCTTAAGTGTCACCATATTTTCCACTAGAATAATAAAAAAAAAGAATGTGTGAAGCAGAAGTGAAGGAAGCACCTTGACATCACCTGTTCCAGGAAAGAACAAGTCACCATACTTGTGGAAACTAACTGTCATCACCCTGCCAAGTAACAATACCATTTAAATTTAAGTACCAAAAGAGTAGGCTAAATACTGCTAAAACAGCTTCTTCCTAACTTCTTCGGAGATGTAATGACCAACACCCATGAGCTTCAGCCCACATCACCAAGATATTTCCATGTTCATCAAATGGCAGTCAAAAGGTGTTCAGCCAAAACATGATCTTGCTACTGGATGATACTTTAGAAAAGAGCAAAAGCATTGATACTCAAGCATATAAGTCTACTTATCAATCACTCTAGTGTTGTCTAATTTATTGATATATCATGCCACAATAAGTATGGAGTACATATACACCCAACACGATAAATTTAAAGACAACACAAGAAGAGATTATAAGCAATGTCCATCATCTAACTATATTCCAAATCTAATTTACTTCTATCATCTTATACTACATGATAAAAAGGCACATGGAAAGCTGGTAAATGTTACCAAAGGAATTTTCCTAGTTCTCCAGTTCTAAGTGGCAAAATTTGGGGGAGAGACACTGCAAATAGTACATTAGCATATCATCCACATTTCTTAAGACATCTACAAATGCAATAAGATCACACGCCTAGATGCACCAGTGCAAGAAAGGCATCACTATTTTTGCACAGATTAAATATAAAATAATCATCAGATTTATGAGAACCAACGATCGAAAGGTCTTTGGTTATAAAAATCTAATATTACTTTTCTGGTACCTATCAGTGAAATAAAAGGCTTCTTCAACTCCATCACCATGATGCACATCAATATCAATATATAAGACACGAGCATGGTACTTCAAGAGCTCCAAAATTCCCAACACAAGGTCGTTGATGTAACAAAACCCAGATGCCTCGCACTTCTTTGCGTGATGCAATCCACCAGCCCAATTTATGGCAATATCACAAAGCCGATTATTTAATCTCCGTGCAGCATCTGCCAGAAAATCAGCATGGTTCAGTGAAAGATTAAGCAAGGCTTGTTAGAGGGCCATCATACATGTAAACGGAACCCACCTAATGTACCACCAGCATATATTTGACAGAACTCGAACAGATTCTCAAAGACTGGGCAATCTTCACCAAGATTATCTACAAGAAACAACAGTTATTTGGTAAATCACATCATGTCAAAAGGATCTTGAAAAAAAAAATTATCAATGCACAAAGGCACTATATTCCAACAATTAAGAAGCAGCGGATAGCTAAGAATGCTTATTGAGAAACCAACCAATTGGTATGAACCAAGAGCTATAGAACTAATAAGAGTCCTCTTAAACATTAATTTCACAGGAATACGGAAAACTCATACATCTCGCCATCTCATTAGCAAACAATTCTTGCTTGTCGGGGGTGATTCGCTGCAAAAACTCCACATAATCCGGAGAATGGAACTGTGCTAGCTCCACAGGATACGCCTTGTGAGGCCTCTAATTGTTCAGGGAAAATACATTAGCTAGAAAAGGAATCGCAAACTTAAACCACAAATTCTAACTAGAAAAAGGAAGCACAATTGGAGTACGCTCAAGTACGAACATAAATTTCCATCTTATTGTGAAGCTCATACGCCAGAACCAGATGGTGTGTCATGCACAAACGGTGCGGCTTCATCGGATGATTGGGCCCGAAATAAACGTTCCCCACATCCCCTGCAGTTCCTTCCGTCCGGTCAGCACAGTTCCCGTTTCCACACACACAAACACACACGAATTGAAAGCAGAACGCAAGAGTTAGAAAAGAAACCGTCATAAAAATAGGAAATTCTGTCCTTGCTGCGCATTGAGCGAGGTGGAAGGATGCAGAAGATGAGCGATTGAATCGCGCTTGCCGCCGGCAAAAATGAAGAAGAAATTACTTGCGAAATCCAAAACCCTAATCGCTTCTGGAACTCGATACCTGTTGAAATTATTTTAGTTTACGGAATATGGTATAAAGTTCCGCATATGAAGAGATTACAGCAACTATCTCTCTCTCTCTCTCTCTCTCTCTCTCTCTAGTGAAGCTCCGTTTCATGCGATCCGCCTGTTCCCCCTTCTACCTATGGAGGCAAACTCTTTTCTACAAGATTAAAACTTTGACATCGGAATGGCTTGCCATATCAGCTGATTCCTTCTTGATACATTTAATCATTAAATTCTGCAATGTTTTTCTACCTTGGTATCGTCTGATTTTCTCGTTTTGTTTTTCACATTTAATCAATAAAATTTGTATTTTTTTCGTCTCAGTTATATCAATAGTGAAACCTAATGCTGACATTCTAGAATATGAGGTTTTATACTTCTTGAAGTCTGAATGAATTTCTCGTTTAGCCTTCGGCTAAAAGTTGCAGCAGATCTGTTAAATTTTGAAGCTAGAAAGGTTAAGCGAGTGCCTTCAAAAATTCTTTATCATCAACTATGCATTTCTTGATTTGATTTGTTTTTGTTTTTTAGAATTGATTAATTATTTTCAAATAAAAGCAATAATGTCTTGATCAAATAAATATGTATAATGTCTTCCAGACAACAGATTAATATGTGTAGTGTATTCGAGTCAACAAATTAATCTTTAGATGATTGAGCATTAGAAGTTGTATAACTCGACTGAATCAGACTGAAACTGAATTCAATTCTAATTTCAATTTCAATTTCGACTGATTTGAAATATGTTTTCTCTATCAGTTTTTTTTACATTTTTTGTCTAAAAAATTAACTAAATATAACACAAAGTGTCTACCCAAAAGAGAACACATCCCATCTAAATATAAAATGAAAACATTCTAACAAGTACAAACCTAATAAATAAAGATAAAATATTATAACATAATAATAATATATATACAATTATAGTCGTTGTTGAAACCGCATCCATTCGGATAGAAACCAACAAAATTAAGGGTGATCTCATGCAGACGACTTGCAAAGTGAGGCTATTCTAATTAATTAATTAGTTATTTAGTTTATTTCCTGTTGAGCGTGCAAACCTAAGGTCACAAATGATGCCTTTTGCTAAGTAGAGGGAAAAGAAAGAGTTTTTCCCTTTGGTTTAATTATTATTAAATTAATTATAATTAAAAATTAAGTAATTTAATAAATTTTAATTGTAAATTAATAAATCATAATTATGAATCAATAAATAATAATTTGAATTAATAAACCGTAATAGTAAATTAATAAATCTTAATTTTGAATTAATAAAATCTAATTAAAATTAATAAACACTAATTATAAATTAATAAACCATACTCATGAATTAATAAATTCTAATCATGAATTAATAAACCCTAATTGTGAATTAACCATAATTTTGAATAATAAACCCTAACTTTGAATTAATAAACTCTATGAATTAATAAATTCTAATTGTGAATTAATAAATCCAGATTATGAATTAATAAACCTTAATTTTGAATAATATACCATAACTTTGAATTACTAAAAATAATTATTAATTAACAAATTGAATTAATAAATCATAATTATAAATTAATAAATTATAATTAAAAATTAAAAAAATCTAATTATTCTTAATAAATATAATTAATATATAATATTTAATTTATATATATTTAGGTGAATGCATAGTAAGACTGCATTCACCTAATTTTTGTCCAAAACTAATTTGATTTCAATTTTTAACCAAATCAAAACCACCCTGTTGACCTATGCTTATCTCGGTTTGGTGTAACTTTCAATTGGTTCAATTATGCTCACCTTACTTGGCTAGTCCATTTTGGCCTTTTAAAACTTTGTTATCGTAATTCTTTTCATCACAATTTGCAAATGTAAAGAATTCTACTTTGCAATTAGCGTCAAAATGAAAATTGTTCAAAATGTGCAACAACAACCTACAATGTTTTGAACCGGCAGTCTTCTCCGCCGTGAAAAAATAAACCTTTATAGCCTTCATTCTCATTCAAAAAAGGGTAGGAAATCCACACCCCTGATAATCTGAGCAATTGGCGAAGATAAAAGAAAGTAAACTCAAATGTTGGAGATCAGATTCACAGACAACTAATTGCTGGGTAATGTAATGTAAGATAGAACCAACTCTATATAATTTCATAAAGAGATCGACTCTTATTTTCCTATATCAAAGCATATCCATATGGCTGAGATTAAAATTCTTGAAATTTCGATGAAGCCTGTAAAATCAAACAAACTGAAATGGAATAATATCATTGATGACAAAGAAGGTACATCCGTTATTTGCATTCAGAAATTATTAGAATTGAAAAATGCAGATACTAAATTATCAAGATCATAAACTTGCAAAAAAAAACTTCCATTAGGATCCTCACTGAGAGAAAGATATTTCCTCATTCTTTCTTTCCGATCCCATGAGACATGTTATAGATCCCTCTTCCCTGTAAATTTGGATAATAGTCGCCTATTACAATCACGAAAAAAATACGGACACATTTAAGGACTGAGTAGAGGGAAACTGAGAAATGGACTCACGATAAGGAACAAAGAGGTGCCAGCCAAAGCCAAAGGAATGGCAACGGATGTGAGCTTATCCATCGGTCCCTTCAAATAGGTATGTTTATGGATGTTCTGGAAAACTTTTTGTTTATCAAAGAGCTTCTCTCTTGGCCTAAAGGGTGCTTCAGACATCCTGCACGATTTCATTATTATTAACTAATGGCAGTACAAGATTCATGTGAAACAACTTTTTATTGCAGAATACCAAAGTAACCAAACCATATTTCATCGTCTACTTTTGAAGAGAAGTACAGTCTTTATGATTGAGATGATAGTAGTGAAGGATCAAGACTCATATATATCAACCATGAAATATTAAATTCAGAAAACAAAAGTCTATAGTAAGTTAGTTGACATGTCCGAAAACGAACTTCATGCTAAAGGCCTTCAGCTGCTGACAAAGATGAAATGCTTTAATTCAAGCAAACTTGGCCCCGACCAGTAAATACGCGTGAGTTCACACACAGGTTTTACAGAATGTTTCTCTCGGTACATTGGTCCACAGAAAATATGCAAAATAATTGATCAAAGGACAAGATGAGAAAACGTTGCAGCGTGCATTTTAAATAGCCATTGCCATTGACAACCTATTATCATTTCAAAGAACTTCAAGAACTCATGCTTGAAGGAGACCAACCTTGTAATAACAAAAGGTACTTAAAACAACCAACAAGATCTCAGCATTTTAGCCCTAAAACCATAGAATTGAATTCAAGCACGAAACACCATCCCGAAGGAAATTACAAAATATTAAACGAAAGAAAAAAAAATAGATTTTACATAAATATAAAGCAGTTTAAAATAAAATCAAATTCAGAAATGACGAGGAGAATAACAGACCTAATTCTAGACGGAAGGATCTAATCAATTAACACGCCAGATAACAGATCAACGCTCCAACAATTAAAGGTTCAGAAATCCAGTTTCAGGCAGCCAAAAAACTCATAAATCAATACGACGGAAGCAACAAACCCTAGATGAAATGAGTTCGCTTCACGGAAATAAAAAGAATAAGATAATAATCGATTAAGATAGAGTAATACACACCTGTATTGCAGAGGTTGAAGAATCACACACAACGGAAACTTGATAGGATAGAAGGAGAGATTGAGCGAGATCGAACGAAATGAAGGGTAGGTCGAGAAATGAGAATTTGTTTCAAGCAGGCGCCCGCTAATTGGGTCTCGGGTGACATCCAGCGAGTGTTATTCGGGTTTTTCGTTATTAGTTTCTGAAAGGGCCCAACTTTACGCACCGACTTTCACAATTAGGGATGATAATAGATCACATTTAGATATGATCCTATTACATTCAATTTAGATTAATTTTTTTTTGTTTAGTTCAAATTCGATCTAGATTCATTGAATCCAAAAAAATGAGATTCAGATCTAGATCCTTATGATCTATAAGATCCACTTAATGTAGACCAAAATTCATATATTTTTCTTTTAATATAAATCTTAAATTATCAAAATTCACAATAACACTATTTCACCATAATAATCATTTAAATTCACAATAACAACCATTAAAAAAAGTAGGACATTACACTATTAATCATAAAAAAACATTACAATAATCCAAAATAAGTTATACTAGTTAAAATATTTCAATAATTCAAGTCCCAACAACATAGATTGTAATGGGCAAATTTTGTGTACCCGTTCGTATAAGCTATTCGGTCCAATGGGTAAACTCTGTCAAGCCGGTTAAGCCACCTTTCTACCAATAAGCTCAAGCCCTACAAGCTAGACTGTTAAAAGCCCATATCCAGGCTCAGATACGGGGGACAACAGGTCCATCGGGTCAAAACCCTAATAACAACGGTTGCTAAAGACGGAAGAGAGAATTGTGAAGGATTCGTTCCCAGAAAATCGAAGCGGTTAGGGTTGGAATGCACATCCGTGAGTAGGGGTGTGCAACGGTCGGTTTCGGTTAAAAACCGAACCGAATAGACCGATAACCGAATTGATTTAAAATTTTTGACCGAACCGATCTTGTGCTTTCGATCGAACCGAAACCGACCGAAATGCAAGTAGTCCAAACCGTCGATCGACCGAAATATATATAATATTAATCATGTGCCTATTTCGGTCGGTTTTGACCGAACCGAACCGAATCCCACTTTCGTCAAACCGTCGACCGATCGAAATAGGTTTCGGTTCTTGATTTTGTAATCGAACCGAAATCGAATCACATCTTAAACCGACCGAAACCGACCGAAACTCATCGGTTCGGTTAGGTTTTTCGGTTTCGATTCGGTTATGCACACCCATATCCGTGAGAAACTCTAGCTGCCAAATACTCATATATAAATATCACCCGTCAGGGTAGACGAGAGGATGGACACCTACATCCAATCATTCACATTCACACTCACACTATACACTCTCTACTTTCGCATTTCACTCTCTTCATGCCTCCATGTTATGAACTACCAGGATGGCTAGTTGCCCGTCCTGAGTGATCCTCTACTCGACACTACTTTTGTCCAGATCATCCTGATCGTCTGGACGCTTAGATTGACGAGGACGATCCGATCGCCTCCTCTAGCGATTCTCTGTGCATCACTATCATCACCCGGATCAACCCGATCGACCATATTCGCCTTACTTCTTCATCTCTCTATCATATTTCAATTCCTTATTATTTCATTATTATTATTTTGTCAATTATTTGAATTACATACCGACTTGAGCGTCTGAGGCTCTTCCATCGACACATCCACCGGTGCTTCTAGGATGGCTCTAACGTATTATTTGGTCTCATATTGCTAGTGCCTCTTGTACAAGACTATTCGACGTCCCATTTCATAATTGTTGGATTTTATTCCAAACATGTACTTATGATAAAATAGACATGTCTAAAATCTTCAAGAAAATTTTCTATGTTATAACTACTTTTCAACATTATAAATATGCTAAAGAAGCCAAGAAAGAAATATCATAAAATGCATACTTATATTAATAATATAGACATAAAACGGAAGAAAATCAATTACCATATATTTGTGAGAAGTCAAGTAAAATGGAAAGCAATCAAGCATATATTTAGGATAAATTAAGAAAGAAAATTATAGAATTACAATTAGAGTTATATATTTAATTACAATAAAAATAATATATTATACACTATATTGACGAATCCACTAGTCAGATCTGGATTTCAAAAAATAAACTCCAGATCCAAATCCAAAATTTAGGAATATGATCCAAATCCGATCCAGATTTTTCGTGTCCTTATTTTTAAAAACTTGAACTCTAAAAAATAATATGGAATTCACGTATTTGAATCGAATCCAAGATCTATTATCATCCTTATCCACAACCCACACATAATCGTTTTATATTCTAAAATTGTGTTTAATCTCTTACATTAATTGTTAGAATGTCATCACGTGTACGTTAATTTTTTTAATTAATTTTAGTTATTTATTGTGGGTAGTTATAAGAATTTTAAATATACACCATCACAATCCAATAATTGAAATAATAAATTAGGCATGGGTAGTTATAAAATTTTCAAAATGTATACAACAATCATATGGTCGATCCTAACAAAAATAAGGTTCAGAAAACAAAATCGGTCCTTTTCTATTATAAAAACACATTAAATATATGCGGGACGTGTTAATGAGATATACATTATAATTTAAGTAAATATAAATTATAATAGAATAGTTTTCATTTAAATCATAAATTTATGAATCCTAAAAACATTATTTGGAGATAAATTGAATTGATCGCAAAACAAAAATTACTATAAATTATAATAGTATTGTGTTATATATATAGTTTTATTTTTCAAAAATATTAACGATGCAATTAATCCGTCATTTGATTTTTTAATTTTAATTTTACCGACGGATCTATCCATCTTAATAATAATTCGTAATAATATTACTCGTACTTTTCTTCCCCAATTCGCGTTGAGCCCTAATTATTCGGACTCTTCTCTCTCACACACCCTAATTTCCGCTCGCTGCAGCTGCCGAGCCACGCCGTTGCGTCTCAGGCTACATCTCTGACGCTTCCAGCCCCGAGATTCGCCTGTCCCTCTTCCGAGTGTCGCCTCTCCTGCCGCCGCTGCAGCAGCTGTGCCACGCCGCCTGCCGCAACCCTAAGCTGCTGTCCCACGCTGCCGCCGTCGCCGCAGCTGTGCCACGCTGCCGCCGGCGTGCCATTCCAGTCGGCTGCTCTATAAGGTAACCCCTTTGTTTTGGGTTAAATCAGCCCTCTCGTGAGTCTTACCTTCGTCTGCCCCAGCCCCAGTTTCTAAAATGTATTCAGAGAGAATTTCAGTTGGTAGATATTGGATAATGGTTGTAGGTATTCCGTTGAAAAATGCAGAATTGAGAAGTGAACATATTGGATGGCAGCATAAAGTTAGCTTGAGAAGATAATTGTGAAAAGTCCCCTCGGAACAGTCTAATGATTAAATGGTTAAGGTGGGTTTCTGTCCCCACCAAACGTCTCTATTGTGAAAAGTCCCCTCGGAACAGGACTGCGGCAGTGGAGACAAGTAGAAACCGAACAAAATCGGCAGGGCAGTTGGTAGTAGTAACCAAACAAAGTCGGTACAACAGTGACAGCAACATGAGTTTGCTTTAAACAAAATAGTTGGTAGTAGCAATCGAAGAAAGTCGATAGAGGCGGTTAAGCAACAACGGAGAGAGGATCATGCGGTGAAGACAGATAGAAATCGAACAAAATCGATAGGACAGTTGGTAGTAGTAACCGAACAAAGTAGGCAGGACAGTTAGTAGTAGTAACCGAACAAATCGGTACAACAGTGACAACAACATGAGTCTGCTTTAAACAAAATAGCAGAGTCAGAGCATAAAATAACATATTCTGCGCATATCACTTAAAATTTGTACTTGCCTATTTAAATTAAGTTCGAGATTTCTGATCGAAATTTGTGGACATGATCCAGATCAAAGTGATGGTTCGAGATTACTTCGTTGAGGTCAAATGGAGGGAAGAAAAGTACAAACCTACATGCGAAGAGTACATGCGAGTTGGAACAGCGAGCTGTGCCTATACATCTCTAATAATCATATCATTCCTGGGCATGGATGTGGCCACCAAAGAAGCCTTCGATTGGGTGCTTTCTCAACCTCAAATGGTCAAATCTACCTTACTCATAAGAGCACCTCCAACAATACCTCCCCAAATTCGGTTTACGACATCATCACAGACACATCATCATATTCCCTTCTCCTATTTTCACTCCCAACAATACCTTCTCAAACTCAGGTTTTTGCTGACATCATTATGGACCCACTTTTCACTCACTTTCAACTCATTCATTATCTATTCACAATTTTATTTAAATTTTATATTTATTATTCTAACTTCATAAAAAATTAATTTTAATATTATTTAAAATTAATATCAAATAACTTAATTATTATATAAATATTAGTACATATTAAAATTGCACAATAACATGGAAACTTTTAAAAAAGAACTTATACGATATAAAAGACAATTTAAATCTAACAAATTAAAATACAACATACAAATAAACTAATACTAAACCTAATTAATCATTCATCATTGCCGAAGTGTGCCCAAATGTGCTCAACTAAATCTCAAGTTGATTATGAATTTCTTTATCACGTAGTCTGACCTCTCTTGAGATAATTTCGAATTATTGGCGAACCTTGGATTATTGAAGGGGGTTATTTGTGATTTGCTCGTCGTCGCTCATCCAATTGCTTACCATTTCCCTTCATCCTCGATTATCATATTATGTAATATAATGCAAGCCAACATAATATCTTTTAAGTTTTCTCGGTACCAAAGACGACATGGGCCTTTAATCAATGCCCATCTTGCTTGGAGAACCCCAAATGCACGTTCGACATCCTTTCTCGCAGCTTCTTGCATTTGTTTGAAATTCAAACCTTTTGCATCTTGCGGATGCGAAAAGCTCTTGACGAAAGCTGCCCATTCGGGGTAGATTCCGTCTGTTAGGTAATAGCCTTGTGAGTATTGTGTGCCATTTATTGTGAAAGGGATCGTCGGTGCAAACCCTTGTAGAGCATCATTGAATAATGGTGATTGCCCGAGCACATTGATGTCATTGTTTGAGCCTGCAACTCCAAAAAATGCATGTCATATCCACAAATTTTGAGAAGCAACAGCTTCAAGCATTATAGTAGGTTTCTTTATATCACCACGAGTGTACTGACCTTTCCATGCTACTGGACAATTCTTCCATTCCCAATGCATACAATCAAGGCTATCGAACATTCCGGAAAGCCGTGTTTCCTCATGCATTCTCATCAACCCTCGAATGTCATTTGCGATCGGTTTCTCAAGTAATAGTTGCGAAAACTTCAATCACACACTTGCAAAATCTTGCAAGCACTCGATGCTCGTTGATTCAAGAACGCGTAAGTACTCATCGTAGTGATCATTTGGACCACCATACGCTAGTCGACGTATCGCCACCGTGCATTTCGAAATGGCGTGAAGCCCTTTCTCCCGGTTGCATCACGACGTAGTTGAAAAGAAGGAGTGTGCTTCCAAAGAATTCACAATGCGAATGAATAACTCTTTGCGCATTCGACACGACCTAAACTCTCTTTCACCATAAGTTGAATTTTCAACAAAGTAATCCTTCATTAGTCGATCGTATGCGACCTCACGATCTCGATGGATATATCTTCTTGGGACGAGAAGTATGTTGTGCAACTAAGCGGAGCAAGTAATCTTCTACGACCTCGCCCTCCATCATTGAGTTCATCTCTCATCAATATATTCATCATCACTAGAGCTAGCGCTTTTGTTTGATGAAGACATGTTGAGTAAAGGCGATTATATGAAAAGAAAATATATTGAGGTTGTTTGATGAAGAATTATTAAGGTAAATGGAGAAGAAAATATAAAAGTTGGTAGGAATGATGTTGTTTAGTGATTTATATTTATAAGCATATTTTTATCCGTTGATCAACGATTATATATTTGTCCGTTGAGTTAATGTACAAATTAAATTTAAATTAAATTAAAGTTATTCGTTGGGTGGGTTGGCGGGTGGGGAGGTTGGCCGTGGGGTGGGGTTGGTAGGTGGGGGGTGGGGTTGGCATTTGGGGATGGGGTTGGCCATGGGGTGGGGTTGGCCGGGGGGTGGGGTTGGCGGGGCTGGGTTGCCACCCCCGGCCAACCCCATCCCCCGGCCAACCCCACCCCCGGCCAACCCCACCCCCACCGCCAACCCCCCCCCATGGCCAACCCCACCTCCCAAGCCAACCCCTTTGACCCGGCCAACCCCACCCCTATGGCCAACCCCACCCCCGGCCAACCCCACCCCCACCCTGCCAACCCTCCCCATGGCCCTTTGGCCAACCCCACCCCCCTGGCCAACCCCACCCCATGCCAACCCCACCCCCCGCAAGAAACCAACCCCCACGCCAACCTCACCCAAAATAAAAGTGAAAATACATAAATAAAGTGAAATAAAACAAAAAACAAAAAATAAAAAAATAGATAAAATAATAAAAAAATCAAAACGGGCCCACATTTTGACTTGCCTTCCGGGAGGTGGTTCCACCTTTTCTCTCCCATCTCTCCTCCCACTACCTTCTCACTCCCCTCTCCCCCAACGGTAACTATTGAAGATGCATCCCCAATGCCTCCTTGCATTGGAGATGCTCTAAGCAGGCTAAGTAATGATATTGCAGGCCATGAGGTAATAATCATTTAATTTATCATTTACTTAATTATTTCTTAAAATATATTTACTTCACAATCCATATGTTTACCAAATAAATTAATTTGTTACCAATTTATGGCGGGTAATTATCAATCTCAAATATAAGCCTATTATTATTTTTAATTAAGAGAAATTAAATATCATTTTATATCAACCTTTTCACAAATATATCCAAGCATATATAGAAATTATAATAAAATACCTAGACTATCATATCAATTTTTCCACAAATCTACTAGATATGAAATTTTTTAAATGATTGAGTCGACCCAACATGCTGAATCTATTAATTGATGCTTTATTGAAGGAATTCATCATCGTCGATGGCTTTTCTCTACGCCCGAGTAAGCTCTCACCGGTGACAAAAAATTATGGATTACGTATTTTATTGTAATTTTCAATATGTTACGTATTTTACTAGATATATATATATATATATATATATATATATATATATATTTGTTAAAAAGCTCAGAGATTGTGACATAGAATGATATTTTATCTAGCTAGTTTCAAACCCTAAAAGATATAATATTCTAAAAAAAAAAAATTACACAAAAAATGTAATTTGGGCAGTTTAAGAAAGAAAGAGAGCATATACCGTCAATAGTGGAGTGCTACATGGAAGAAGAAGAAGTATCAAAAGAAGAGGCGTCGCGTCAACTCAAGATTGAATAGAGCAGCATGGAATGACATAAATGAGGCGTTCCTGAGGCCTACTGCAATCCCAGCCCCTCTACTTTATCGTATTCTCAATTTCGCCCGTGTAATTGAGGGTATTTACTACAAGGGCGCAGATTGGTACACACATGTGGGCCCTGAAATGCAAACCTTCATCCGACAACTTTTGATCGACCCGATTATCTTATAGTCGGATATCTCCATTGCATCACCGTTTTGTCTCCACTTTTATTGTAAGTGGAAGCCTTTGATTTATTTCATCTTTTTATGAAAAAATAATGATGTAATGTTGTGGAGTCTTTATAGGGTTTGGTAAGTGTTAAGTCTTGTGTACCGTGTCTAAGTTATCTTTGTCCCAAAAAAGGAAGCTTTCTCTTTAGTAGAGCTTACACCCAGTCTTAGGATAACGTGAGAAGATAAATTATGGTAACTCAATAGTTAAGTGACATCAGTTCCATGAGAATATGAAATGGTAAATCACGAAAACTCAGTGGTTAAGTGACTACGATGAGATTTGCGTAGTGTCCTTATAAGTCCTCATTCTGAATTTACTGGCTCTTAACCAACTGAGTTAAGCTCTATGTAATTTCTAATTGATTATGAAAATAAATGTCGTACTAGATCTTTCGATAATCCAACTTTCTTTGCATCTGGCTCTCCCTTTTCTCCATACATTATATAAACATGCAAAGAGTATGCTTCTTGGTTATGGACGTGATCCATAAGTTTGGCGTACAAATTAAAGCAGAGCGAAAATGGTATCTATTTTCAGAAAGAACTAAAAGATAGAAAATACCCACTTTTTACAATGTATATTATTCCTAATATCTATTTGTTGGGTGAGCATTAGTTCATTTAAACTACTGCATGAGCAATATTCGAGCATTAAAATATTAATATCATGGGTGTATGTAACATACATATATAAGCAGAGTATATGTATGTATAACTTACCCCATGTCCTACCACGTCATCCATTAATCTAATCAAAATCATTTTTGGTTGTAGGATCTCCCATTCCAACTAAACAAGTTGTTGATAGCATCATGTAAGCGCCAGATAAAAGGGCCAATTTCATATACTCATCCATGGTTGGAATCAGAGACGAAGCCACATAGGAGCCCATGGGCCCCAACTTTTTTTGAAAAACAGCTATATATTTGATATGTAATATAATATTAAAGTTGTTTGTCTAGCCTGTTGGTTACGACTTTTCTTTGGATTCTGGAGACGCGAGTTCGACCCTCACCAGTCTCTTCTCCTCTTTTTTTTTTCCTTCTTTACTTTTTTTCTTCTCTCTCTTTCCTCCTTTTTTTTTTCCTTTCTGTTTCTCGTTTCTCTCTTCCTCTCTTTCTTTATTTCCTTTTTTTTTTTCTTTCCTTGTTTTTTTTCTCTTTTCCTCTCTTTCTTTATTTCCTTCTCTTTTTTTTTTTCCTTCTTTACTTGTTTTCTTCTCTCTCTTTCCTCCTTTTTTTTTCCCTGTTTCTGTTTCTCGTTTCTCTCTTCCTCTCTTTCTTTATTTCCTTTTTTTTCTTTCCTTGTTTTTTTTCTCTTTTCCTCTCTTTCTTTATTTCCTTCTCTGTTTCTTTCTTTTTGATTTTGTATTTTCTCCCTCTCTCTATATTCTATTTCTTCTCTTTATTTTGGGATCTTTTTTCCTTTTTTCTTTCTTATATAATTTGTTTTATGTTGATAAAATAAAATATGTATGTAAATAATAACACTATGTGAATTAATTCTTAGTTAAACATGTATATTCTCTATAAATATTTAACATTTAATAACTAAATCTATCGTAGTTTAATGGGTTATGATTTTTATCTCCCATTTAAGAGATCTTGGTTCGTTTCTTTTAGTTATATATTTTCTTTTTTCTTTTTCTATACTTATTTTCTTTTATTTCCTTTTTCTTTTTCCTATAATTTGTTTTATGTTGATAAAATGTTATTTCTTTTCTTTTTCTATAATTTATTTTATATTGATAAAACAAAAGATATATACAAATAATAAAATTTTATATGTGAATTAATATTACCAATCAAATTTCTAAAAGCATTATAATAAACTCATTGTATTATTAAATAATTATTATTTTATAATTTTATTTTATTATCTTTTAAAATTATAATTAATTGGGCCCCTGTGACAAAAATTCTGGCTTCAGCCACCTTGGTTGGAATATACTTGCTATAACACCATTTTGCCTCTTCCATATATGCCGTGACTAATTTTATCATCTGCCAATAATTTGATTTTTCCCAGCAAAAAAAAAAACAAGAAAATGTGTTGTTTGCTTACTTTGTTACTCAAATTTTATCCAAGGTTAATATATATAGTGCGCATACAAAATACAGTGCACATACGTATGCCTCTGTTTTAGCATATTGAAGGCGATATGATTACCATTTCATTTTCCATTTTCGCATAAACACCTTCATAACATAGGCTTGGAATATTCGAGCTACTACTGCAAAAGAAGCTTGGAATATCCTTAAGGAGGAGTTTTTACCAAAGAATTATTCGAGCTACTACTGCAGCAGTAGCTTGAATAATTCTTGCCATAATAGAATCACTAACCGACTGTTGAAGAAGATAAAGAGTTTTTGCATTTTGTTGCTTTAATTTCTTACGTACCTCGGATGAGGATGCTTTGTCGCTTTCTTCTTTCGGCATGATGACTCCTTCTTCAACAACATCCCAAAGATCATGGGACTCAAGGCAAGTCTTCATACGAACACTCCAATAGTCGTAGTTTTCTCCATTGAACATTGGAGTCGTGACGGAGAGACTTGACGCCATAACGCCTGCTTATGATCGAACAAGCTCTGATACCATTTGTTAGAAAATGAGAATGATTGTGGGTGTTTAGAATGTGGTGAGTGATTTGGATGAAGTAGTGTGTAGAATATAGAGGAATTTAGAATGGAGCTCTTGTCTCCAAGAAAGACTATAGATGAGCTCGAGCTTGTGCGTAGAATCATCTGTAGTTTGAGCTAGCAACTTCTTTACCTCCAAGAAAATATTGTACGTACCGTGGCGTAAAATTAAGGTGTAATTGTGAACCATCTCTATAAATGGGGTTGATTTTATAGAAGAAGAGTGTGCAAGTGAGCCAAAAACCTTCCCTTCTCACATTTACAATTAGTTATCCACTGGATATGGAGTCCGATCTTCTTCCATGGAAGTTGACAGCTACTTGTTTTGTGATTTTCCCTCTTGTAATATTCTTCTTCTTCATCAAAAATGGAACAAATCCGAAGGCATTGGTGTTAATCTGCCTCCAGGCCCCAAAAAACTCCCAATCATCGGAAACATGCACCTCATTTCCCATCCTCCTTTTCGCAGTTTCGAGATCTATCCCAACACTACGGCCCGATAATGCATCTGAAATTGGGCGAAGTGGACACCATCGTCGTCTCATCACCTGAGATCGCCAAAGAAATACTCAAAGACAACGATCCGTTTTCGCAGACAGGCCCGAAAGCATAGCCCTAAATATATTCTGGTACAACTACATCGACATCACATTCAGCCCCTACGGTGACTACTGGAGACAGATGCGCAAGATATGCATTCTCGAACTCCTCAGCGCCAAAAGCGTGCGCTCCTTGGGCTCCATTAGGAAGGACGAGGTCTGTCGTCTCGTGGAATCGCTGCGCCTCTCTGCTGGAGAGCCGGTGAATCTGACCGACAAAGTGTTCTCGGCGCTGAGCTCCATCATCTGTAGAGCTGCGTTTGGGAAGGTGTGCAAAGACAAGGAGTTATTGATCAGGTTAGTTAGCGTTGCACTGGAAATGGGGACGGGGTTTTTGATTGCGGATATTTTCCCGTCTTCCGTGATAGCTAATGCTGTGAGTTGGAGGACGAAGCGGAGGTTGATGAGGATGCGGCGTAAGATGGATGTGATTCTTGATGATATCATCCACGAGCACGAAACGAATCGGGCCGCGATGGAGACGGATTCGGGTAGGAGAGGTAATGGAGAGTTTGGTAATGAGGATTTGGTTGATGTTCTGCTAAGGGTTAAGGAAAGCGGAGAGCTGGACTTCGGCTTCGGGTATGACAACATCAAAGCTGTTATACTTGTAAGTCCACACTCATCCAACATTATACTACCTCTAATAATTATGAGGCACACTCCAGTACATTTGGATGCAGTGTGTTACTGTCCCAATTATATTTTAATTCTAATTAATAAATCCTAATCAAGTATATGTTTTTGCCACAGGACATGTTTACAGGTGGAACTGAAACATCGTCGTCATCTCTAGACTGGGTAATGACAGAACTGATGAGGAATCCGCAAGCGATGACCAAGGTGCAAGCTGAAATAAGACAAGTGATGAAAGGAAGGAGCAACACAAGCATCGAGGAAGAAGATATTCAGAAAATGAATTACTTAAAACTAGTGATCATGGAAAGTCACAGGTTGCACCCTCAGGGCTCAATCATCCCCAGATTATCGAGGGAATCCTGCCAAATAAGTGGATACACTATACCTGAGAAAATGAAGGTATTGGTGAACGTCTGGGCGATACAAAGGGATCCTAAGTACTGGGCTGATCCAGAAACATTCAAACCCGAGCGGTTTCTGGATCAGCCGACCCTGGATTTCATAGGTAACGATTCTCGTTACCTACCATTTGGAAGTGGGAAAAGAGTGTGCCCTGGAATAGCATTTGGTTAGCCATTGTTGCTCTCCCCTTAGTTCAACTTCTTTACAACTTCGACTGGAAACTCACTGATGATGTTGACGCCCAAGCGATGAACATGATTGAACACTTTCGCATTACGACTTGCAGGAAAGAAAAACTTTTTGTTGTTGCTACTCCTTATGAACCGCCTTCGTGACCAGGGATATGATGGAAGCAAATATATATGTTGGGGGAGTTAGAAGTAGAAAAATTTCCAGTACCAAGGGGCTATAGTAAAATAAAAAAGAATCCGGAGAATTATAAAATTGTAAGGTTAAAACAAAATGGGACGGAGGGTGCTAAAGCTCCCCCAGCTCTTCCGCCAGTGGTCTTAACTGCTCGAGACCTTTTCAGTCGTGTGTGTGCATGTCTATTTAAATTATGTAGGGATTGAATACGATAATTGAATGATAACATGTACAATGGATCCAATATATAATTCATCGTCGTCGCATTCTCCCCCACGACTGATACTAGAGATAGATATGCGTTTTCGATCTCCTCAGCGCTATAAACGTGCCCCTAAATGAGACCTAATATAGTTTAATTTAAAATTAATAAATCCTCATTGGAAACTAATTAATCTAATTGGGATTAATAAATTCTAATTGGAAACACATGAAACCTAGTTTAAGATTAATAAACCCTAGTTACTCTTATTGTAGGGGAGAGAGAGCTCATAGTGAGTGAAATTCGCACAAGTTTTTGTCTATACATCACTCAAATCTCCATCCATCACCGTTGTCAATGGATTTGTACTTTGAAGAGCTTTCACGACAAGTAGGGCTATTAAACGGTTCGGTTTCGGTTAATCGAACGAATTTTTGATTAACCGAACCAATTTCTCAAAAAGTGGGAACCAAACCGAACCGTTTTAAATTTTGGTTAATCGAAACCGATCGGTTCGACGGTTCGATTTTTGACAATCAAAAATGTAATTAAAATTAATTAATAATAAAAATAAATAAAATAATAATTAAAATAAATAAAATAATAATTTAAAAATTGAAACATTTATAAATAAATAAAATATTTAACAAATAATTAAAATAATTAATAAAATAATAATTAAAAATTGATTTTCAAAATTTTTAATAAATTAATTAATAATTAAAAATAAAAATGGTTTTTCGGTTCCGAACCGTTCGGTTATCGGTTAACTAATAACCGATTTTTTTTTTAACTCTGAAACCGAAACCGAATCGATAACCGAATTTATCGGTTTTTGGTTAACCGAATTTATCGATTTTGGTTCGTGATGGGATATGGCCCAACCGCTCAGGCCCACTGGTAGGCCCAAATGAGCTGGGCCTGACCCAATGAGCGACCCTACGCGGTTAAGCCTAAAGCCCAACATCTAAACCCTAATCGATGGCAAATCAAAGGAGATATTCAAGGATCAAGATATGGAAGGAGATCGGATCCCACAAATCGAGGATCCGATACATCTTTGAGATCCACAAACATGTATAAATAGATGTTAGGTCGGCGATAAAAGGGTTAGCAACTATTAGAATACTAGAGAGCTTTTCAATATATTCATTTGTAATCTGCATAGTGAAATATATTGAGGAATCATTCCTCAGATGGGCGTAGATCTTATTCTTGATCGAACCACGTAAAAGCCTCGGTGTTCTTTGATTTCATAAATCTCGTACACTAGATTTATCATTGGCGCCGTCTGTGGGAACACACGAACAAAAAGCTCGTTTTCTATAACTCAATGGCAAGAACTGCAGAAACGCTAGCTTGAAATCGGCGGTCTTTGGCAACAACCCTGTGAGGATGATCAAGCGATACCACGCGTGGGAAGGGATCGTGGATGCCACCAATGGCAATACACCGAGGGTTACATAGAGAACATTCTATACACCCGTGATCGCCGCCTAACGAAGAAGATGCCGACCTCAATACCAATGAATGCGCGGTTCACCGATCTCACGAGGTCCCGGCCGAGCCGTGTTCGAATTCCTCAACGCCAATATCGCTAATTCCGAGTTTCCTCAACCGGAGGACAAACGGAGGCACCTCAAGAGCGCCCGAATCGGTGGTCACGCGCGCGAGGTCGTCGCCTCCGAAGTAATCAACGCTCATCTCGGTGCGATAGCCGAGAACGCGTACATCGTCCCGTCGCTCGAAGTCAATCACCTCGGCAGCACGACCGCAACCATTCGTCCCTGCGCCGGCCGCGGAGTCGGTCACCTCGGCACCATTTCTGAAGTCGCTCGCCTCGGCAAGACATCCATGGAGCCGAGCGAAATAGAAAGAGAGAGAGGCGAGTCGATTTCCCTCAAGAGGGCGATAGACGCCGCCACGGTCTCCTACCCTACAGAGAGATGGCAACGAGCTTGGGGTTCGATCGGCACGGAGGATCATCTCCTTTCTCCGTGGAAATCTCGGATACGCCTCGCCTTGGCCGATACGTGGCACCCAACATCGCCGCCACGATGGTCTCGGGATCCCTCCGACTTCCTTTTCGCCACACCACCAACATGGCGAATCGAGGAATAGAATATTTTCATATGTGCAAAATCTTCCCGAGGTGTTGGTCTCCAATGCCCGACGTTGGTTTACCTCGCTCGCGAGAACAACATACACCGCTTTAAAGATCTCATGGATCGTTTAAGTGGCGCTTACCGTAAGATGCCACCGCGCAGCCTTCGTCCGACTCGCCACCATCCGCCGAGGACGGGACGAGACGATGTCAAATTTAAGTCTCGCGGCTCATCAAGGAGTCTCTCAAAATTGATGAGAGTAACGATCTCTACATCATCAATGCGTTCAAGAATGGGATCCGATCCCGCCTTTGAATAAAGAGATCACGGGAAAAATCAAGACGGCGAGTCGCCTACGGACTCGATCGATAACTACGTCAGGGGATGAGTCCGATCGCAGAAGCAAGAGACAGGGACGAGCAAGGTCGAGAGGAAGAGGCGAGACGACCAGGGAGAGGCGATCGTGAAGTGCCTTGACGGGATCAAGAAAGGCCCGAGAATCCAGCCGAGACCTCGGCCAAACCACAGTGGCAACGCCTCATCTGCAAATCGAGGGTGGAAATATTTGAGCTCCATGCCGAGCTCTTCCGAAACCCTCCCATGAAAGGAGGATCCAAGAAGAGGTCGACGGAGATGTATTGTGATTATCACCAAGGGTATGGTCACAATACCGAGGATTGCGTAAACTTGAGCTCGCGGATCGACAGGCTCGTCGAGGAGAATGGCTTAAAGTACCTCGGCCGACCCAGCCGGGGAATAAGAAGCAGAGGAAAGAATGGAGTGGCAACAAGCTGCGGGCCGACCTCGACGACGACCCAACCTGAAGATGACGGGACGATGGTCCCAACTCCATGGAGCAAGTCCACGCCATCACCGGACTGCCCATAGAAATGCGATGAGTCGTCGTTGAAAACAAGCTTCGAGATCGACCCCAGGAGCCAAAACAAACGATTCGGGACGGTGAGCATCGTGTTCTCCAATGACGACCCGGTGCCCAAGATCATGCCCCACCAAGACGCTTATAACTATACAAGCCGTGGTGGGCAACAGAACGCCCATGAGTCTACATCGACATTGGAGCCTCTGTTAGCATCATCTTCCAGAGCTGCCTGGACAAACTCGAGGTCGGAGGGATCCAGTACATCCCGCACCATCCAAACTCGGAGCTTCACTCGGAGGCTGTCCAACCGTAAGGCGTTATCACCCTTCCCACACGCGGACGCGCTCCCAAGTCGGTCTAAAGGCCATCCAGTTCTTCTTGGTCCGAGCTCCTCTCCATATAATATCATCATTGGGAGGCGGCTCTACGCCACCAAGGCCGCCCGCTGCTCACCACCACCATCAAGATACCCACCCCGGTGGGAGTGCTAAGCATCCGGGGTGACAAACGGCGGCTAAAGAATGCCTACGAGTCTCAACCTGGGATGTGGCCTACCTCGAGCCTAGCAACTACGTAAACCTCGAAGTTTCCCCTCCGGGACGACCAACCGACGACTCCAATTATCGATGTCGACCCTTCCAAGTCATCAGGTCGGCAACCGTGGCCCAACCAATATCCGACAAAGACGTCGTGCGGCTTTTGAGGGAATACGGGGCGTGTTCGCATGGTCCCTACTCGACATGACCGAGTGTCACCGAGCTCATCACCACCGGCTCAACATCGATCCGCAACCAAACCATTCGGCGAAGAAAGCAGGGTTTCACTCGAGGTTGTCCAACCGTAGGCGTTATCACCCTTCCGGTCACCGCGGACGCGCCTCCCAAGTCGGTCACCAAGGCCATCCAGTTCTTCTTGGTCCGAGCTCCCTCTCCATATAATATCATCCTTGGGAGACCGACTCTACGCCACCAAGGCCGTCCGCCGCCTACCACCTCACCATCAAGATACCCACCCCGGTGGGAGTGCTAAGCATCCGGGGTGACCAAACGGCGCCTAAAGAATGCTACGAGTCTCAACCTGTGACGTGGCCTTACCTCGAGCCCAAGCAACTACGAAACCTCGGAAGTTGCCCCGGGACGACCTAGCGGCGACCTTCAATTATACGATGGCGACCTTCCAAGGTCGTCAAGGTCGGCATCCGTGGCCCAACCAATATCCGGCGAGACGTCGTGCGCCACGAGGAATACGGGGGCGTGTTCGCATTGTCCCCACTCGACATGACCGAGTGTCACCCGAGCTCATCACTCGCGGCTCAACATCGACCCGCCAACCAAACCCGGTTCGACGGAAGAAAAGAGGTTTGCGGCAGCAGCCGGTCGAAAGAGACGAGGTGACCCGACTCAAGAGGCCAAAATCTGTTCGAGGTCAAACAACCGACACGGATAGCTAATCGATCGTGGTCCGAAAGCGGGAGGGTGGCGCGTATGTGTCGACTATACCGACCTCAACAAACCGCCCAGAAGGATTGTTACCCTCCGCGATATTGATAAGAAAGTGGAGGCCTGGTAGGCCACGAAATTTTAGTTTCACGGATCCGTACTGAGGGGTACCACCAAGTCTTGATGAGTAAGGAGGATGCTCCAAAACAGCGTTCATCAACGACGGTGTCTTCATACCAAAAATGCCTTCGGCCTGAAAAGCGTTGAGCTACCTACCAAGGATGGTTGGCGAATATTCAAAGATCATATTGGGAAGATAGTCGGGGTCTACGTCGGCGACATTGTGGTCAGCCAAAAAGAAAGTTTGTTGACGATCTCAAAACTATCCTCCAACTCCTCAGGTCGGCCAACCTCAAGCTCAACCCCCAAAAGTGCACATTCATGGTGAAGACGGGAAAATTCTTGGGTTGTTGGGTTTCCCAAGAAGGCTTGAAGGCCAATCCCACCAAAGTGAAGACGATACTTGACATGCAAGTACTGAAGACAATCCGCGAGATTCACAAACTCACCGGATGCTTGGCCGCCCTCAGCAGATTCTTATCCCGGGCTGCCGAGAAGCAACTTCCTTTCTTCAAGATTTTGAGAAGAGCCCCGGACTTCGTTTGGAAGGAAGAACACCATGTCGCCTTCACCCAGCTGAAAGAGTACCTCGCCGACCTGCCCACATTGTATGCGCCAGAAGAAGGCGAGCTCCTTTCTTTATATCTGGCCGCCTCGGACGAGGCAATCGATCTTGTCTTGGTGAGAGATGAGATCGGACGACAACTCCTATCTACTTCATCACCGAGCTCTCAAAGGACCGGAGACTAGGTACACCAAACTTTGAAAAACTAGCGTTGGCTTTGGTGAATGCTGCGACGTCTCCAAACCTATTTCCAAGCCCATTCAATCCAGTCTTGGATCGACTTACCCCTGAGACAAGTCTTGTCAAAACACGAATCATCAAGGCGTATAGCCAAGTGGGCACTGGAGCTCGGCGAGCATGACATCTTATACTTCCCCAGACCGGCCATAAAGGGGCAAGCTCTAGCTGATTTCCTGGTAGAGGTCAAATTTACCAAGGTCAGCACCACCAGAGAGGACACTCCGACCCCCGCTCTCACAACGGAGGAGTCTACCCTCGACCTACCCGATGGCTGTTGGCAGATGTATGTGGATGGGGCTTCGTGCAAAATAGGTAACGGAGCGGGCATCTTGCTCCTCGGCCCGAAAAAATAAGAAGTAACATATGCACTTCGATTTTCCTTCCCGACCACAAATAACGAGGTGGAGTATGGCGATCTCGGGACTCCGTCTGCGAAGAATCGAAAGTGGAAAAGATCCAAATCTTTGGAGATTCCCGGTCGTGGTAAACCAGTCTTAGGAAAATCTGAGGCCAAAGAAGATCGAATGAAGCAATACCTTGAGAAGGCTAGGAGATGCGACCTCGTTCAGTATTCCACAATTTATCGTATCCCAGGAGGAGAGCAACCGGTGACATCCTCGATAAATTGGCTTCACATCAACAAATCCACGGTGGAGGAGGTTCATTCCGGGAGCATTACGGAGCCCCACATCGGTATCATCATCGAGATAGAACCGAACTGGATGTCTCCCATAAAGGCATATCGGAAGAAGGTGTACTACCCCAAGATCGCTCGAAGCCAAAAAGATGATGGTCAAGTCTCTACAGAAATCCTATCTTCAACCACTCACGAGATGCCTTGGGCGGAGGAGGCGGACTACGTGTTAAGCGAGATTCACATGGATCTTGTGGAAGCCACATCGGATCACGAGCTCTCGAAAAGAAGGCGACGAGGTCGGTATTCGCCCCCCTCATCCAAGATTCGGCGAGCTCGTTAAAAAGCCCGAAGTGCCGACTTTACTCCCACGGTCAGCTACCACAGACCGACCTCGGTAGCTCTTGAGTCCTGGCCTTTCATGCGATGGGGAATCGACATCGTTGGTCCCTTCGACCGAGTACCGGTCGGCTCCGATACTTGGTCGTAGCCATGAGACTACTTCACAAAATGGGTGGCGAGCCGCTTTCAAGCCTCACGAGCAGAAGGATTCAGACATTCGTGTGGAAAAACATAGTTTGCCGCTTTAGCATACCACATGTCTTGATCTCGGACAACGGCACCCAGTTCGTCGACATAAACTTTAAAGAATGGTGTGAAGAGCTCCAGATCAAGCAGTTCACTTGGTTTGACACCCACAGGCGAATGGTCGGACCAAGTGATAAACCGCACGATTGTACAAGGGCGAAAAGAGGTTAGACCGTGCTAAAGGTGATTGGGTTGAGAATCTCCCTCAAGTCCTCGATCCTCTGAGCGACACCCGGACTTCACACGGAGAAACGCCTTCACCTAGTCTACGGTACCGAGGCCATCATACCGGTGAGATCGGTGCACCGAGCCCACGACTCTTCACGACCAAAGACGACAACGAGGAGAACCTACGGGTCAACCTTGATGCTCTCGAGGAAAACGTGAGCTCGCCTTCATCAATGAAGCCAAGTACAAATGCCGGTCGCAAGGTACTACAACAAGAGTAAAGCCTCCACACTCCAAGTAGGCGACCTCGTCCCAAACAATGAGGCCGATAAAGCCGGCGTCTTAACAAGTTAGACCCAACATGGGAAGACCCATACCGCGTCCACGAGGTCCTCGGCAAAGGGCCTATAAACTTTTCACCTATCCGTGCACTTATTCCCGAACACGGCATATCACTCATTTGAGGAGGTATTTTACATAGCTTTGATTTTAGATCGGCATCATGTTAGCCCTCTTTTCGCTCAAGTGCGATGTTGTTTACTTATCAATAAAACATTTGTTTTTCTAATGAGTATATCACTTTGTCTCATCTTATATTTATGTGAACATCCATTCGGATACAACATAATTAACCTTCAAAAGGGGACGCCCTTGCGAAGATGGCACATCTGATAACTCATTAACTTGAACATCTACGTGCGAGGCATCTGATTACTCATTAATTTGAACATCTACATGCGAGGCATACATATGACTCATTAAATTGAACATCTACATGCAAGCAAGGCCCGGATCGGATCTCGTCAATTTATACCCCTTTATTTGGAAGATATACACTTGACAAGCAGTCTAAATACATTTACGACTAAAAACCAAATCCTAAGCTATATTTGTACCTCTCAGGGAAAATATACACTTGATACAAAGTCTAAATACATTTATGACTACAAGCCAAGTCCTAAGCTATATACAAATCATTCAAGCCCGAGCTCCACTTGCCAGACTCACCAAGCTACACGATTCGAACAAAATCTACGGGTCGGCGATGAATACCGGATTAACTCCGTGCCTTCGACCCAGTCAATAAGGTCGGCGTCGCCGCGACCTACTCGTGGCACTTTGAGCAGCCGAGGGCCCCAGAGCACGAAGGGCACTCCGGAACCGAGGTCGAACTTGCCCTCGATCTTGCCGCCCGCCAGGTTACGACCCAGCTCGACTGCGGTCCTTCTTTGCCGACACAGGGCCCTCGTCAGTCCGGCTCACGGCGGAGAGCCCGATCATGAGCGACATTCCGAACATGTCCGCTCCCATCACCAAGCACCTCGGCGTGGTCCATATAACCGCCACCGCCCGACTTCTTCAACTCTCACGTCGGTGGTCGATCGGAGTCGACAGGTGGTTGGGGCATACGCCGCTATGGACGAGCTCATAAAGCGAAAGCATTTGGCGAGCATCGAGGCGTCCTTATAACTCATTTGTTAGGCCCTCCGTCCCTCAAAGCATCATGCCCTCGGCAGCGTGGTCGAGCTCGGTCATCGGCCGGATATAGTGATACCACCAGATCGGTGAATCACCGCTTCATATTCAAAGATGCTCCTCCGAGATTCACGCCAACTTTCGCGCTTGACTGAGTCGCTCGCCTTTGCATCGGCGGCCTGAATGACGTCGGCGAGACATCCGCCTGAACTTCGGTTGAATGATTCTCGACTTTAAGGCGTTCTGCGCGGAAGACGGGTCGCCTCACGTCGGCGCTTGTCGCTTCTTCAATCCGGCTACTGATGCCGAGCTATCGATCCCAGCGACTTGACTGTCCATGGTGCGCAAGGTCTAGGTCAGCTCGGCAGATCGGCTCCTCCAGAACACAACCTCCTCGTCCTTCTCAGCTAAGGCACTTCGGAATTCTTTCAGCTTGGTCAATAGCTCATAATCGAGCCCGATATATTGTGAAGAAGAATGCTAAAAACAAAGGGACAAAACACACATTTCAAAAAGTTGTATTTATTATTCACAAAGGCAAAAATTTACAAAGCGCGGGATCCTAATGACCCCGGCAATTGAACCTATTACATGGGTCCGTTGACCTCAGCCTCCTTGCTGGACTCTCCGGCCTCTGCCGCTTCTCCTCCACTCTTGCCGACCTTCAGGCCGAAGGTGTGAGCTCGGCCCGCCTTGACTTTGGCCTGCCTCGGCAATGAGTTCCCGGCTCGTGGTCTTCATCCTCCTGCATTGGGCCACGGCCTCACCGGCCGTCGAGAAGGAGGTGGGCGCCAACACCTCCAAGACGGGAAGGACCCGGCCCGGAGATCACCCCTTTGATTTGTATCTTGAAAGCAGTTTGGTTGAGCTTGTATACAATGTTTCTATTACCACTATTACAATCTCCTATCCGATTTGAATACTTGATTGCATATATCTGTCCCTTATCTCATATATAAGTTAGATCATACGGTGTGTAGAAGATCACGAAGTCGTATGATTGGTCGAGCTTAATGAGATATAAAAGTTTCACGGTGAGGCGACTTAAGACGAGTTATCGGTTTAGGCGCATTATAGATAAGAAGTGACTTGACTTAGTTGCTTGTCTATGCCGGTACGTCTCCACGTATTGAAGGATCACGGTGAGATGAGTTCTTCTTTCCGACCGTCGTGAAGAACCAAGATCTCGGTGACTTACGATAATCTAAACCTCGATAAGGTATTAGGTGAGTATGAGTTCTTGACCATCACTTTGACTTGTTATGAGTGAGGGTTATATGTTCTAACCCAAGATTCTCCGCATCTTGGGTGGTGGCGATCTTATATGTCACGCTAGTTATCATGTCGAGTCACCGTATCCGTTAAGGATGATGGCGCCCCTTAAGGAGCTCAAGGTTTATTGTACTAAACCCCGCAGTTGAGTTAGCTCAAGTACAATAATAAGGTTGAGTGGTACTACTTAAGGAAATAAGGATATTAATCGTTTAGCGATCAGATTGCTAGAAATGATTAATGGACGTTCGATATCTTAAATACGGGATTCGTAATGTCTAAGTGCAAGCCCGACTCAACTTCGGTAATAAAGGGTAAGTCAACATTCTTTTCTAGTGGCATGATCGAATGTTTATAAATTAATTTATGTTCGAAATTTGAACATAAGATAATTAATTTATTTGAGGCCCATCTTTATTCCTTGCATTTGATCCTGGTCGGCCCATCCAAAGCCCGTAAGATGTGGAAATCGGCGCCCTATAGCTCTCGAAGGCAAGATTTTATTCTCTTTATCCCGAGGATATAATTATATTTATGGAATATGCATAGATCCTTTCCATATAAGATTATGGTAATAATCTTGAGAGTATGGAAATAATCCTAAGAGTATGGAAATAATCCTAAGTGTATGGTAATATTCCATATAGGATTATGGTAATATTCCATATAGGATTATGGTAACATTCCATATAGGATTAAGGTAGTGCATTATAAATATAAGGTATGAGATAATGTCTAAGACTCACTCATGATTGCAACCTAATTTCGCCATCTCATAAGTGAGAGAGAAATATTTTCGTGAGTTTTGTGAGAGCTTGGGTGATTTTCGGTGTATTCTCCATAGCTCGTCCTCACTCGACGTTGGGTTTGGGTATCCAGGGATACGATCCGGAAGGTCAAAGCACGAGTCTCGACCTTCAATCCGTTCATCCGCTCGATCCACCCTCGGCGGATCCAAAGGTAAACACGAGAAAACCCCAACGTGTTGCTTTTAATTATATAGACGCATGCTAGGATTATAATCAATGTATGGTGAATTAAACACCCAAGATGGATCCTCGGGGCGAGGGTTAACATACGTTTTCCCCACACACCGGGCATAATCCTTCTGCATCGCCCGAGGAGCGACCTCGACCCAGCCATGCTTGACTTTGTCGAAACCAGGCATGGCGGCCGCCAGCTTCTCCAGGTGGTCTGACATCATCCGCGTCCTGAGCAGAGCGGCCAGGTCGGAGATGAAGGCGGAGAAGGTCTCCGACTCGACGAGTTTGCTGGTGAAAGCCCTCAACAAGGCCCTTGACCTGCCAGCAAGGCACTCCTCTCATCGACGAGCTCCTTCCTTGCCCCCGTCGCCTCCTCTCGTGCCTCCTCAAGCTCGGCCCGAGCAAACTCCGGCCAGTAGTCTTCTTCTTTCGCGGTCTCGCTTCCGCCCGCGGCAACAAGCAGCATCCGGCACCTGCACCTCTCCGATGCCCTTCGGGAGATACCGACAACGAATCCGGCCATACGGTGCAGCTCCCCCATCACCGAAGTCGCATCCTGAAATTCAAAATAATCAGAAATGCATCACAGAACGGGACGTTAATATACGGAAGAGACCTATACCTGAGGGAAGGACATGGGGGAGCCGGAAGTCGGCACCTCGTACATAATTTGAGTACGAGTGTCCCTCTCTGAGGTCGGATTTAACCTCGGTTGAGGTGCCTTCACCAGTTGACTCAGATCGTCCACCACCACGGGGGCCACGACAGGCTCGGTCTCCCTCGTCTTCTTCTTCGGTGGCACTTGGCTAGGCGATTGTGAGGCCGTCGTCCTGGTCTTCTTAGATGGATCGAGTTTCACTGCACAATAAGAAAAATTTGTTAACACGACGACGTCAGACGTATAAGCAATAAGATTTAAGAGGGTGCCCTCACCCAGATCCAACCCCGATCCTGAAGATTTCGACCTATATATGCTCAATCCGGTATTATTCAGATCGTCCTCGGTGAAACTGATGGAAATTTCACCGAGTGTGTTGAGCTGATCCTCTACGAAACCCAGGGGCTTCACCTTCAAATCCTTCATTTTACCCAGCCCCCAAGCATAGCTCGGATGCCCATCAGCCCGCAAAAAGAAATATCTATTTTGCCAATGGGACACCTTAGAGGGGGCAGCCACCTTGAAGGCAAGTCGAGGAGACAAGTAATATACACCTCCTATATTCTTGACGCTAAAAAAACGCATCAAAACCTCGAAGGAGAACTCCTCACAAATGTCATAACAGGCGAGCCCTAGCCCCACCACCGACCTAATGGAATTCGAGGTTAGTTGACATATGGGGATCTGGAAATAATCTTGAATACTTAAGAAAATTGGGGCCAAGGGAAACCTAAGGCCAGCTCTCAGGGCGTCTACGTATATGGTGACGAACCCCTCCGGAGGGGCCATAGCCCTATCCTCCGATCGTGGCAGGCACCACCATGCCTCCGGCGGAATGTGATATTCCTTCGCCATCTTACACAGTTCACCCACCATCAGAGTCGACCTCGCATCCCTTATCTTATACCCATCCCAAATAGATGGTATCGCCGGAACCCTGGCGCTAATCCCCATCGACCTACCCAACAGGGTGTGACACATAAAATCCCTAATCTCGACATCATTATCGGGGGTGGGGGACAACCGGGAAGAACCAGAAGCAGAACGAGATGTTTCCATCGGAGAAGACGAAGTAGAGGATGAAGAATACATACTTACTTTTTTTTAGTGAGTGAGAGATTGCTCCGTCAACGAGTTCTGGAAGAATTCTGGAATGCACCGAAAGTTTTTTTTTCTTTCTCTCTGAAGGAAATGGAGAAGGAAATGAACAGTTTCCTCATTCGGGACTATTTATAGTACAAAGAGGCGCTCAAACCTGCCGTTTCAACTTCCCACGTGGCTAATCACGATTTGATGTGAAGTAGACGCACGCACGTGTTTCGAACGCCCACCAACCGTCTGGCGCGTGTGACGTGTCCTAGGAAGCACTGACACGTCGGCCTAATCGTGCAATCATCACTCTGACTTCGGACCTCGGCATCGTCCTTCATTGCCAACCGACGTCAGACGACTCAGGTCGGACCTCTGCATCAACTGCACGGATATCGCCGTCCAGGTCGGATCTCACGGACATCTCGCCTGGTCGGACCTCGGAATCCTCCTGATCGGACATATCCGTCCAGGTCGGACCTCGGAATCCTTCTGACCGACATCTCGTCTGTGTCGGACCTCGGAATCCTCCTAACAGACATCTCTGTCCAGGTCGGTCCTCGGCACCCTGCTTATGGATGTCGCCTTCAGATCGGACCTCGGAACCCCCTGATGGACATCTCGCCCAACGCCAGTGACTTCGATTCGGTCCTCGACAAAGCTCGTCCCGGGGAAGGCGGATCGCTTAACTTTCGGATCGGACCCGACGAACCGATCAAACCCTGACATCAAAAAGATTGAAGACCTTAGACAACAACCTCAGCCGAGCAACAACCACCTCGGCAAAATACGCTCTTCACCCCACCTCGCATAGTTGTTACTCGACTATTTGGGGCTATGATGGATATGGCCCAACCGCTCAGCCCACCGGTAGGCCCAAACGAAGTGGGCCCGACCCAATGAGCGCCCCACGCGGCGTTTAAGCCTAAAACCCAACATCTAAACTCTAATCGAGGGCAAATCAAAGGAGATATTCAAGGATCAAGATATGGAAGGAGATCGGATCCCACAAATCAAGGGATCCGGTACATCTTTAGAGATCCATAAACATGTATAAATAGAGGTTAGGTCAACAGTAAAAGGGTTAGTAACTATTAGAATACTAGAGAGTTTTTCAATATATTCATTGTAATCCTGCATAGTGAAATATATTGAGGAATCATTCCTCCGTGGACGTAGATCTTATTCTTGATCGAACCACGTAAAAGCCTCAATGTTCTTTACAGTTTTCATAAATCTCGTACACTAGATTTATCAGTTCGATTTCAGTTCTAACCGAAAACCAAAAACCGTTTAGACACCCCTAACGGCAAGAACAAGATCGGCAAAGTTTTATTCAATATATTAGATGAAATAAAATTTCATTTCATTTCATTTTTCAATCCGTTGATATACCAATCATAAGAATACCATTATAATACTCCTACCATTATTATGCCCTGAATACATTTCTCTCATACCTTAATTTATTCATTTGGACCATTCATCTCCCACGTCTAGTTGCACTTGAAGATGAGCTTACCTAACATATTCCCATTGTTCACCTGGCAAGAGGATGAGATATGAGAATGTTCGTAAATGATTGGTTTAGGTTATTACTTCAATTCTCTTAAATTATAATTGAAGTCAAACTCGTTTCCCCTTTTGTGACTGAGATGAAATCACGTCAAATCGTAAGATGATTTCTGGGATAGCTGTAACTGTACATTGTAATTGGAATTAATCATATTTATTAATTCTTGATAAAATTTATCAATAATAATTAAAAATTTAATTAGAAGGAACATATCATGTATCCAAGTGATTTGAAATTGAATATCTCGAATAGATATTTAAGGATTGTCTTTGAAGGGAATCTTAAGTAATTAAAATTGTTCTTTTGACCTACAATCATACGGCTGCCACTAATTGTCGGCACTTTTTTAGAATGTATTAATTGTACGCATTTCAAAAGCGAGAGAACAGCATAAGTCATGTAATAAATACAACACCGAATTGATTGGGGCTTATGAGAAAAGGAATCATATACATTATTTTGTGCCGTTAAATTCAGAAGTCCAAAAGGTGATAACCACGTCTTACAAAGCATTTTTCGCCAACCTGTATGCCTTCTAGATGGTCTAAATAAATAACTCTTTATATTTATCTATTCATTAATTTCACATAGAATTTATTATTTTTATTTTTACATTCTATCGATAAAAATAGTTCTCATATTAACCTTCCAATATATATATATACTAGTTATATTGCTACAATATAAAACACAAGCTATAAAGTAAAATTATCAAATTTAAGTGGTCATTTCTACTCTCTTTTTTTATCAAAATTGTTAAAATTTAGAAATTCTAAATGCATTGTTTATTATTATTCTTTTTTGAAGTTTATAATTTTTTCTCATTCTATGATTGAATTTAGATTTGGGATTCATTGTGGATTATGGGTACATAAAAGTTAAGATATGAGTTTTGTAAGACAACATCCTTTGCATAATTAACCAATATAATTAATTAGCATGTTGAATTATATTGATTCTAGTAGCTATTATTAATTATTGGATAAATATCACTATAAATCCTAAATTATACTATCATACACTTAAAAATATCATTTTAAACCCCAAACTATTAACATTTTATCAAAAACATCATAAACTTTGAAAAGTATCACTTTGAACCTCAAACTATTAATTTTTTATCAAAAATGTCCTACATCCATTTTTAGCTCCCGAAACTGTACAAGAAATATCTTTTTCTCATTCGATGAGCCACATAAGAATATCGAAAACAGAAAATGGACGCGGGATATATCTGATGAATCACATCAGAAGATATCTCTGGTCCAATTTCGGGAGTTGAAAAATGAATGTAAGATATTTTGATAACAAATTAATAGTTGGAGGTTTAAAGTGATACTTCTCAAAGTTCAAGATATTTTTGATAAAATGTTAATATTTTGGGGTTTAAAATAATACTTCTTAAAGTTCATGATATTTTTCATAAAATGGATATAGCTTGGGGTTTAAAGTGTGATACTTACCCTTAATTATTTATAAATAAATTAAATTATTTTAATTTTACAAGATATGAGAATATTATGGTATATAAAGGAAATACATTTGGTTATGAACAATGTCGTTTATATATATATAAAAGTTATGAAAATATCTCATATTGTGGAGGTTTCATTAGTTATGAGGTGATTATATTTTAAAAAATTCAAACGTCGTAATGTAACTTTAACAATATTTTGTTATTATTAAAATTATTATTATTATTTTCTAAATTAATTTATTTTTAATTTTATACTTTCATGCTATTTTTAAAATTGTAATTAATTAGGCCATTTTGAGAAATATTCTTGACTCCTCCACGGCCAGATCTTCAATCCTCAAGAAAACTCAGCCCATGTGCCTACCACAAAATCTGGGAATATGATCCCTTAACTATATATTTCTAATATAAATAAATATTTGTTTTAGTTAATGGTTTTTTGAAATATTAGTTAATTGTTATTAATGAATCATTTGACCAAACACGCTTTAAGCATACTCTTACATTATTTTGAACCTTTGATGTTATTTTAAAATATAACAAAGTAGTTCGTTCCAGGTAAGGGGTGACTTGGCATGATTTTTAATACACTAAAATATTACTATCAGATTTATAAATATCTATTTCTAGAGCATCAACACGTTTTAAACGAGATATCAATTAGTTCTATATATTTTACCCACTATTTGACATTTTGTGAATTTGGACGAATCTTACAAGACTAAAAAAAAAATGAGCGCATGGTTATATAATATCCAAGTCTTATTTGGTAATAATAATTCAAATAAGTGCCAATAACTTATTATAATTTAATATTTTTATGTTGATGATTATAATTTGATATTCCTTAATTTGGATGAATATAACTTGGATGGTTTATATATATATATATATATATGTATTTCCACGAAAAAAATTCCCTCGCCTCTGCTAATGCGATCTAAATTATTATTCTCTCCACTTAGAACGCACTTATGACTACTATCACCGATGCTTGAACAGTCCGCATCTTTATTTGTACCTAGTTTTCAAATTTTGACCAGACTTGAGACTTAAGCGCGTGGTCACGCGCGGGGCGACCGCACATACATGCACGTACATAAATATATGTTCAAAATGCGAGGGATCGTCACACTCCATTTTTCTATTTCTCAATCTTCGCCAAATTTAGTGAGAGAGAAACCCACATCTACAGACTGTATATCATTTTTTTGATTCTTTTCTTTTTTGTAAATTCCTTCACAGTTTTGGGTACATCTGTAGCTCTACAAGCAAAAGAGAAGGTGGAGTGAAGTGGTTAATTAATGGCGGCGGCGTTGGGGAGGGATGAGCTTGGGGTGTCGTCGAGCAGCCGGCGGAGCTGGCGGTCGCAGAGCATAAAGGAGGTGTGGCAGGGGCCGCCTGACGTGTTCTCCAGGAACAGCACGCGGCGGCAGGACGTGGACGACGAGGCGGAGCTGAGATGGGCGGCGATAGAGCGGCTGCCGACGTACGACCGCCTGAGGAAGGGGATGCTGCAGCAGGTGCTCAGCAATGGCAGTGTGGTGCAGGCGGAGGTTGACGTCACCAACTTGGGTGCGCAGGATAAGAAGCAGTTGCTGGAAAGCATCCTCAGGGTTGTGGAGGATGACAATGAGAAGTTTCTCCAGAGCCTCAGGAACAGAACTGATAGGTCTCATCTCTCTCTCTCTCTCTATGACATCAATTGTTTTGTTTCAACTCATTTCTAATGGGGGTGTTGAACTGATGATTATAACAGGGTGGGGATTGAGATTCCGAAGATCGAAGTGAAATTCCAGAATCTGAGTATTGATGGAGATGCATTTGTCGGAACAAGAGCACTTCCAACTCTGCTTAACTCAACACTCAACACATTAGAGGTATGCTTTCTTCTACAGTATTGTCTCAATTTCTGGGAAACTAATTTGTTCAAGCACTTTGACTTTTGCTTCTTCTGTCTGAACTAATAATGCAGAGATCCAACCCCAAAATATTTTGATAAAAAATCATAAGAATTTGATTGTCTTGTCCTTGTACTGTCGTTTTATCCGGTTTTCTGTTGGTTCTGAGTTTGGAGTCATGATGCAATAGGCTGCAATAGGAATGATTGGGCTCTCTCCGTCAAAGAAAAGGGTCGTTCAGATACTTCAAGATGTTAGTGGTGTTATAAGACCGTCAAGGTAAACTTACCAATCACACAGATTTTCGCTGTCCCTACAATAGAGTTTATGTCTTTCTTCGCACCTTGATCCAATTTCGAACACTAGCTGACATTGCCCAGTTTTGAAATGTATGTCATGTAATTTTTTTTCTAAATAAAGCAATAATACTTGTTTTCAGGATGGCATTGCTTCTTGGTCCTCCGAGTTCCGGGAAAACAACATTGCTAAAAGCTCTAGCTGGGAAACCTGATGATGATATGAGGGTACCACCCTCTTTACTTCTTCTTCCAAATTTTAGTACAAACTGCACCTTTTCCATTTGATATGCAAAACGCTCTTATTTAGTTTCAAGAATTCCCTATCTTTGTCTATACATTTTATAGTATGTTGGCTTTGGTTATTTCAAATAGATCCTCTATAACTTATCTGGAATTCTTGAACAGGTGACCGGGAAAGTGACCTACTGCGGCCACGAATTTCACGAATTTGTTCCCCAAAGAACTTGTGCTTATATCAGCCAAAATGATCTCCACTATGGTGAGATGACGGTTCGTGAGACACTGGATTTCTCAGGTAGATGCTTGGGAGTTGGGACGAGGTATGATCTGCTGACTGAGTTGACAAGAAGAGAGAAAGAAGCCGGCATCAAACCTGATCCTGAGATCGATGCATTCATGAAAGCCACTGCCGTGGTTGGCCAGGAGACGAGCTTGATTACAGATTACGCTCTCAAGGTTCCTCTACATTTCCATTGTACCTTAAATATTGATCTCCAAAGGCCAACCCTAACATGCATACGGAATTTACTTTTATATTTTTCAGATTCTTGGATTGGATATTTGCGCGGATATTATGGTCGGAGATGAAATGAGAAGAGGCATTTCCGGTGGACAAAAGAAGCGTGTCACTACTGGTAAGCAGCTGCATTTTTTATTTACTGCTTTGACAAACTATATTACAAGATTTCAAACCAATGATTGTGGTAAATGCAGGGGAGATGTTGGTGGGACCTGCGAAGGCGTTCTTCATGGATGAGATATCGACCGGACTGGACAGTTCGACCACGTTCCAGATCATAAAATTCATGAGACAGATGGTTCACGTCATGGATGTGACCATGGTGATCTCCCTCTTGCAGCCTGCTCCTGAGACATTCGATCTTTTTGATGATGTGATCCTCATCTCGGATGGCCAGATTGTCTACCAGGGGCCACGGGAGAATGTTCTAGAATTCTTCGAGTTCATGGGGTTCAAATGTCCAGAGAGGAAGGGAGTTGCAGACTTTCTGCAAGAAGTCACTTCCAAAAAGGATCAAGAGCAGTACTGGTACAGAAAGGATCAGCCTTACCGTTATGTATCCGTGCCCGAGTTCGTAGAGGGCTACAATTCTTTCCACATCGGGCAACAGCTCGCTGCAGAGCTCCGCGTCCCATATGACAAGATGCGGATGCATCCTGCAGCATTGGTGAAGGAGAAATACGGTATCTCCAACTGGGAGCTCTTCAGGGCCTGCTTCTCGAGGGAGTGGCTCTTGATGAAGCGGAGCTCGTTTGTGTACATCTTCAAGACTACACAAATCACTATAATGGCAACCATTGCCTTGACAGTTTTCTTGAGGACTGAGATGAAGGCTGGTCAACTCGAAGATGCAGCTAAGTTTTGGGGTGCATTGTTCTTTAGTCTCATCAATATCATGTTTAATGGAATGCAAGAGCTCGCCATGACTGTGTTCAGGCTTCCTGTGTTTTACAAGCAGAGGGACTCTCTGTTCTATCCTGCTTGGGCCTTTGCTTTACCATTTTGGGCGCTCCGGATTCCTATCTCTGTGGTCGAGTCTGGATTGTGGGTCGTTCTTACATACTACACCATCGGTTTTGCACCTTCTGCTGCTAGGTAAGGCAGAATCGCATGATTTGGAGATTATAATACGTGATGTGTTGTTGGCTGATGCTTGATTTGTTACACGCTTCACAGGTTCTTTAAACAGCTCTTGGCGTTTATCGGGGTGCACCAAATGGCTCTCTCTTTGTTCCGTTTCATTGCAGCAGCTGGAAGAACCATGGTTGCTGCCAATGTTCTTGGAACCTTCGTGTTGCTGCTGGTTTTCGTGCTGGGAGGCTTCATCGTCTCAAAAGGTCCGTGACTAAATATATTGTTCGATGAGGAATCTACCTTCATGCGAAGTTGGTTGTTTTTAGATATTAGAATTATTTAGTTGTTTTGAGTCTTTTGACTAGTGTGATGTTTTTTTGAAATTCTCAGATGATATCAAAGATTGGTTGATATGGGGATACTACATATCTCCTATGATGTACGGACAGAATGCTATTGCCATTAATGAGTTCCTTTCTGAGCGATGGAGTTCGGTAAGCTTGAAGAAATGTTGCATAATCTTCGAAAACTTGGATTTTCAAAGCTACATTACAAAACTAACATAAATTTTGATTCATTTCAGCCTACCAATGGCACTGAAAACACCGTTGGAAAGACCCTTCTGAGGGATAGAGGTTTATTCACTACCGAGTCATGGTACTGGATATGCATCATCGCTCTCTTCGCATTCTCTTTTCTGTTCAACATTTTCTTCATCCTCGCCTTGACATACTTGAAACGTAAGTGATTACTGTATTTCACATCTCGTTCTTGGAGGGAGGCCGCCTACTAATGTCGTTTTCTGCTATTTCTCAGCTATGGGTGACAATAAGGCCATCATATCAGATGACAACGACAAGAGTGGGAAAAAGCATCAAAGTACTAATATTGAAGGTATGCAGCTTGTTATCACACAGACAAGGAAATTGTTCGAGTACAAATCATAGATCATAAATCGTCAACTAAAAGGGTTCGATTTCAGGTGTGCAAATGGCCATCAGAAACCCTAGCACAGGCTCCAGTGAACCAAAAAGAGGGATGGTTTTGCCATTTGAGCCCCTATCTCTTACATTCAATCATGTGAACTACTATGTCGACATGCCAGCTGTACGTTCGTCTCAGAACTGCACCGTGTCCTTCCTCATAATATATACTATATCAGTTGCTAAATTGACAAACTATTGCATGTTCAGGAAATGAAAACTCAGGGGGTTGAAGAAGACAGGCTTCAGTTGCTGCGAGAGGTGAGTGGCGCTTTCAGACCGGGCGTGCTAACAGCGTTGGTGGGCGTCAGTGGAGCAGGAAAGACTACGTTGATGGATGTGTTAGCCGGTAGGAAGACCGGAGGCTACATTGAAGGAACCATAAACGTCTCAGGCTACGCAAAGAACCAAGAGACGTTCGCTCGAGTCAGTGGATACTGTGAACAGAACGACATCCATTCGCCTTATGTCACCGTGTATGAATCGCTTCTCTATTCTGCCTGGCTGCGTCTCTCTGCAGACGTGACGAAGGAAACACGAAAGGTGAGTTGCAAAACATACATAACACGTCGTAGTTGTTAAAGTACGAGAATTGTTGTCTGATTAGGAATTCTTTCAGATGTTTGTGGAGGAGGTGATGGACTTGGTGGAGCTGAATCCTTTGAGGAACGCTCTTGTAGGACTTCCCGGAGTGAATGGCCTTTCGACTGAACGGAGGAAGAGGCTGACTATTGCTGTCGAACTCGTAGCCAATCCGTCCATAATATTCATGGATGAGCCCACATCAGGGCTCGATGCACGAGCTGCCGCCATAGTCATGCGCACAGTGAGGAACACGGTGGACACGGGGCGAACAGTTGTTTGCACCATCCATCAGCCTAGTATAGATATCTTCGAAGCTTTTGATGAGGTAAAACGATTTTCCTACTCTGTATCTTCGTATAATTTCTGCAGACATCGGTTTACAGTTACTTATGATGATTTTTCATGCAGCTACTATTGATGAAAAGAGGAGGGCAAGTCATCTATGCTGGACCTCTCGGTCGCCAGTCTCACAAACTTGTTGAATATTTTGAGGTGCTTTTTCTGCTTCTTTTTAGGTTAACATTACTATTGAAACCTCTTAAATATTTTGTATTCGTAGGCCGATGTATTGATATGTATCGGATGATGTAGGCTGTGCCTGATGTTCCGAAGATCAAAGAGGGTCACAATCCAGCTACTTGGATGTTGGAGGTCAGCTCTCCTGCTGCTGAGGCTCAACTTGGTGTCGATTTTGCAGAGATTTACGCGAACTCTGACCTTTATCAGTAAGTGATGAATGAGATGACGCCCTTCACATTTTCATGTTGCTAACTTGCTAGTATATATGTGCTTTGAGGCAACTAACTAGTGATTTGTGAATCTTGTTGTTGCAATTTTCAGGAGGAACCAGGAACTGATCAAGGAACTAAGCACTCCAGCACCGGGGTCGAAGGACCTCTACTTCCCCACACAGTATTCGCAGTCCTTTTTGACTCAGTGTAATGCCTGCTTCTGGAAGCAGAACCAGTCATACTGGAGGAACTCAGAGTTCAATGCTATTCGTTTCTTCACAACGATTATCATTGGTGTTATGTTCGGTGTTATCTTCTGGAAGAAAGGGGATCAAATGTAAGTCAGCCAGCCAAATTCTTTGATATCAGTTGTGTTTAGTGATCAAAGTTGTTCTTTACCAACAACACAAAACTGTGTTTTTCTGTAACAGACATAGACAGCAGGACTTGCTGAATCTGCTCGGAGCTACTTACGCTGCTGTGCTTTTCCTGGGAGCCACCAATGCTTCTGCAGTTCAATCTGTGGTTGCGATTGAGAGAACAGTGTTCTACCGCGAGAGAGCTGCAGGAATGTATTCAGAGCTTCCCTATGCATTTGCACAGGTAATTAACAGAAAATAAATACTCCCTGCTTCTTTTGTTGTAATCAATATCATCGCGAAGATATGAGTTGTTGATGTTTGTCTGTGTTCGTGTGCAGGTGGCGATAGAGACAGTCTACATCGCCATTCAGACACTAGGTTACTGTCTGATATTGTACGCCATGATCGGATTCCCATGGTCCGTGGACAAATTCTTCTATTTCTACTACTTCATATTCATGTGCTTCACCTACTTCTCAATGTACGGAATGATGGTTGTTGCACTGACTCCGGGCTTCCAAGTCGCGGCCATTGTCTCCTCCTTCTTCCTCAGCTTCTGGAACTTGTTCTCCGGCTTCATGGTCCCACGCCCGGTATGCATATATCTTCAAGACCTTCTAAATATATTTACTTGAAAATTTTCACTCAATATTCTAAAATATGTTGTTATATTGAATGCAGCTTATCCCAATCTGGTGGAGGTGGTACTACTGGGCTTCTCCTGTTGCTTGGACTATCTACGGCATTTTCGCGTCTCTGGTGGGCGATCTGACAGACGAAATCGAGCTCCCTGGAAGCTCTCAAAAGTGAGGGTGAATGATTTCCTTAAAGATAACTTGGGGTATGATCATGATTTCCTTATCCCTATTGTGATTGCCCATGTTGGCTGGGTTCTCCTCTTCTTCTTCGTCTTCGCCTACGGTATCAAGTACCTCAACTTCCAAAGGAGATGATGAGGTTTTCTTCCATTGGAAGCACTTTTACAATTTCTAGGTTTTAAACATCATAGGTTGTGTGTATATTTTAGGCTGCGTAGGAGGCAGGTTGTCTCCATTTTTCTTGTGTTGTATAGCCTTGCAATTCTTTTGTCTTGGTGTTACCAAATAAATTATGTATTTGCTTTTTGTATCACATGGAATCGATTCTTTTTTTGAGTGGTTTATCCAACTTTTGGTTTTGAATTAGTTTGCAACTGCTAGTTTTGTTGCATTCTTGCCATGATGAGAAGGGACCTGCTGCAAAAGAGAATGAAATTTAATACTACCTCCGTCCCAATTCTTTTCGTTTCTTTTGAAACCGTGTCCAACAAGTTGCACGTTCAAAAAAGAAAACAATTTTACACTAAAAGTATCTCGAATTTTGTGTCACCTACTTTTACACATAAAACACAATTCTCCTTAATCTCCGTGCAAAAAGAAAGGAGCCATGAATGACGGGACGGGGGGAGTATGATATAGTAGATCTCTACTATAAAAATATTTTATATAGGATTAAATTCTATATAGTTATAAAAATTCATGGTCCCAACTCGGGTTATATTTAGGAATAAACTTCATATCTTAATAAGTCATATTTTTTTAAAGATTTATGACTTCATATATGAATAGATAGCATTATATATAGTGTTATATATACACTCACATATACGACAGTAAGTTTAAAATGATATATATAACTCCATCCGTTCCGTGACAGTAAGTTTAAAATGATATATATAACTCCATCCGTTCCGTTATTCATGACTCTTTTCTTTTTTGCACGTAGATTAAGGTGAATTGTATTTTGTGTGTAAAGTAGTGGGTGACACGAAATTCGATACACTTTTTAGTGTAAAAAATGTTTTCTTTTTGGAAACGGACCAATTTAATGGGACAGCTCAAAAAGAAAAACGTACCGTGAATATTGGAACGGAGGGAGTACTTATCAACATTTGGTATCATTTGCTTGAAGTAGAAAAAAGTGAAATGATTTCTGTGCAATGATTTCACAGAAATCACTGCCTCCTGAAATAAGCAGCTTTAGGCTGTTTCCAAATTATGAAGCATGTGATTGATGCATAAATGTGAATGGCAAAATTTGATCCTAAGTTATATGGGGATCTTTCATTCCAAAAGAAATGAAAATAATTTCCTACTAAATTATGAGCTCCTTCTGTTTCGTTTTCTGGAAGGGATATTTTTATTACTAGTGATTATTGTGTTACACTTAATTATATGGGAAACATTTTATATAGTTATTAATTTAATCTAATGAAATTAAAATTTATTTCTTAAATTTTATAATTTACAAAATGATCTCATTTCATACTGTATTACCCAATGTACGTAATTTATACAACATTTCTTATGTGCATGTAGAGACAGTATTAGTTAGATATGATCTAATTCCTTCTTTATTAGCCAATGGGATTTATACAAAATCTTTTACATGTGTTATGATGGAGCCTTTGAGGGTAAACCGAATGTTTATTTTTCTCCTTTTTTTGGTCTGAACTTATTTCATTTGAATAATTGCTTGAATTTGCTTTGATTCATGTGTTTTGACTGTTTGTTGTATGCTTCAAATCTAATAAGTTCAGAAAAAAATAATACAGAAAAGAACAAAGCTGGGGAAAAATAATCGTTTCCTTAAACTTTATGTGGGAAATCTACATAACCTGCCTCGTACAATTGCTTTCAAATTTGTTATAACATACAGAATAAATGTGGGCCTAAATAATGATGAAAAATTAAATTAAAGGAGGATTTGCTATAAGAGATAACAACAATATCTACTTTACGCAAGACAATTTCTCAACTGGTACATTATTAATTAATACAACTTCACAATCAAAACATTTTATGCACAATCTTAAAGTAGCAACACATACTCATCTATTCAAAATTATGGTTCTTTCAACTGTTCTACCTTGAAAACAAACAATTAAAAATCGAAAAAATTGATCAAAAAGAGTGGCGATCTTTTCTTTCCATACATATCTGTCGATTTTCTGCTAAAAATCAACATGAGAAAAACACAATTTCAGACAACAAAAACAAAGAAAAAGTTGCAAAAGTTGAAGTTTCTAACACAAGCCTCAACATGAAGTGTAATAACTAACTGATAACGAGAGGATTTTTCTCCTACTTTGTCTTGGCACCTAAGTCTTTCAATTTATTTCCATTTTGATGTTGAAGTGGGTAAACTCTTACTGTCAATTTAGACAACCAGACGTTAATCCCAAGCACCATGTAAGAACAAAGTAAAAATATAACTTGCCCTTGAACTTGAACATCAATATTTAGAGTACTAAAATGTTCGGGTCAAATGTTTGTAGATTGTAATTGTATTTGAATTTACGGGGAAGATGAGTTGGGAATGTTCATCACCTGTTAAGAAAAATGGGGAAATCTTGGTTATTTAAGATTAAAAAGAAAATAAAATATTTATTTACCAATAGTGACGCTTCAACAAATGCCTTTACACATCTTTTGATTTATTTTTGGTAACCTTTTATTGAGGTTTTCTACTATGGTTGAAATAAGTTGAGAATCCACCATATACGAGTGCAGTAGTTAGTAGAATTTGCAGCATACCGACTTAAGAAAACAGTATCTTCACCAGAAAAGAGGTCCCTATAGTCAATCGATAGACTTATGTTTATATAGTAACACATTTAATATATACACACACACACATATATATATATATATATAGGGGCTAGTTATTGTGATAATTACAATTTTTTTGAGAACTTGAGAATTATGCATATAACGTCTAAAGTTGTACACAACGAAACATAAAGTTGCGAAAAATGATAACGTCGAGTGCATAATTCTCAATTTCTAAAAAAGATATAGTTCCCATTTGATCTCATCTCTTTCCCTCTATAAAAATCATATAGAAATGGAAATGTGGTGCGAAAACTCCACATAATGTATAAAGTTGTTACACTGAACGTATAAAGTTATTGGACAATAATAACATTGCGTTGAACGTAAAGTTATTGCATTGAATCTAATACAGTAAATTTATATGTTCAGTGCAATAGTCGCATATTTTCACGACGAATGTGTTCTCACTAGAGGTGGGTTACAGTGGGAACATATTTATCGTGAGAATGTGTGAACGTATAAATTCACGGCTATAGACTCAATCCAACGACTTTACATTCAGTACAATGTTATTATTATGCAAAAACTATATACGTTATGTACACGTTTCGCACCATATTTATATTCCTACATGATCTAAATCCTATATTAATAATTTCATGATTCAGTTTTTGTAGCAGGTACTAACATTCAACAGTTAATCCCAACATCTATTACTAAATGAAGCACAAAACAAATCGCAAAAGTAAAGTAAAACATGTGACTACGTCAAGGATTAATGCCAAGTAGAGATTTTTCACTAATATTCTCGGATACAATTACATATAGATTAGGCGGCTATTCGTATTAGGAATTCAATCCAACTCTAATAAGGATTCTGCCGAAATTGACTAAAATATCCTTACAATGAACGAGTCGATAATGGGTCGATATATAATAGATTGTTGATATTCAGTACTTCATGTTCCATAACTTGACATGATCAACCAAAGTAAACCATCCCACATTTTTATAATAAAGTATGAGGTGCTGGCAATTTGGTCATTTCCTTCCTTCAGAACCATCTTTAAAAGCTACGACTGCTCTAATCCATCTGTGAACAGTGGAAAGAGAATCATCATTTGAAACAGCAGGCATCATATATATATTACAAGTAAAATCCGTATTAGTAGATTGCGGTTAATTGAGCAAATGGCAACACAGAAACAGCAGGCATTAGAGCTAAAGCAAGCACAGATGGTGAAGGTGAAGAACTCCGGCATGATCAGCCACGTAGGCAGCCCTACGGTGAACGAAGACAGAGACGAGGAGATGACGCGCTCTGCCTTAGCCGTTTTCCACGCTAGGGAAGAAGAGATCGAGAGAAGGAAGATTGAGGTGAGGGATAAAGTTCAGGCGCAGTTTGGCCGCGTGGAGGAAGAGACCAGGCGCCTAGCTCAAATCCACCAAGTAATTTCGACATCAAGCTTCAATAAACCATTAATATCAACATTTATTTCTTCTTTTCACATTGATCATCGTCAAGAAAAACAAAGGGAAAAATGGATTTTGATTGGGTTCATTTTTGTTGCATTGCAATCTAGTAGGAGCTGGAAGCTCTGCATGATCCAACGAGGAAAGAAGTAGCGATTGTTCGCAAAAGAATAGACCTCATAAATCGAGATTTAAAGCCGTTGGGACTCAGCTGCCAGAAGAAGGTGAAGTATCACAGTTCTTAGTTCCAACTTGCATCTTTTTTTCTTTTGTGTGTGTGTGTGTGTGTGAAGGAAATGGATTAGATACTTTTATCATTCTAGACATCCAAGTGTTGTAATCCTGTGCAGATTCTATTCAACAATAGAGAAAATAATGCATAAAATAGATGATTTAAAATTGGCAGGAAAAAGAATACAAAGAGGCCCTGGATGCTTTTACAGATAAAAACAGGGAAAAGGGACAGCTGATAGCCAAACTGGTTGAGGTAAATTCTAGACTTTTTTCTTTGTTTTTGGAATTTTAGCTATATTTTCCATGTCATTTTTTGATGATAAATTATTGGACAGTTGGTAACTGAAAGTGAGAAAATGAGACTGAAGAAACTGGAGGAGCTTAGCAAGAACATAGATTCCCTGCGTTAATAAATCTTAACAACTTTTTTTATTTTCGATCCTCAATAATTTACTGATGGTTTGGGGATTTATTGCATTTGGTTGTGATTTCTGTTGTTTCAAGATTGTTTGAGACAGTCGTTGGGGATGTTTCTGATTTTGTGTATTGAGTGTGAGAGTTACTTAAAAATTTGCTCCCTTGTTTGTAAGACTAATTTTGTTACATAATCAATCACGGCGCTATTTCAGCAGTTGTTATTAGTTTGGTGGAATTATGATATATAGTTTAGTACTCCCTCCTCCATCCCAAGATTCACGCTTCTTTTCTTTTTTACACGTAGATTAAGAAAATTTATGTTTTGTGTGTAAAGTAGTGGGTGGTACGAAATTCGAGGTATTTTTTAGTGTAAAAAGTGTTTCTTTTTTTGGAAACGGACCAACTTAATGGGACAACCCAAAAAGGAAAACGTGCCATGAATATTGGAACGGATGAAGTAATATTTTTGTTTTATCTTTATGAGAGTGAGAGATGGAGTCGAGAAAGGGGCCAAAAAGTGGGGCAAGGCTAATATGGCTGATCTATCATTGGCCCAATACACTTGGTCCAGCCCAATCCTTTTCAAATATTTATAGTGCGCCCTTCGTGAAAGAATTGGCCCGGAGATTTGACATCTCTATGTGCAACATATCAGTAGAATAACTATTAATATTAGTTATTTGTATTGCTATTATTGTTGGTATTACCATTCGGTCATACATAACATTTGACTATATCTTGAGTATGTATTAGATAGAGTGTTGTATAAATATACGAAATACTAATTGTATGAAACAAAAGTAAGTGGATATTATAATTATTAGTGAGATAATTTTATAATAAACTAATTGATAGAAATAACATAATAATAATAATAATAGTTAGTGGGATGAAATTATAAGATAATGATATGGTAATTAGTGAATATTAAATAATAACTGTTTTTAGTTAGTGAAATAATCAAATAATACTTTTTTCTTACTTATTTTGAAATTATTTTGGCCGGGAATATAAGATTCTTTTTTTTTTGGAGACTTTCTTAATATTAAATAGATATAGGTATCAATTAAAATTTATAAATATGCATATAGAAATTAAGTTAATTATCTCAAAAGGTCTCAAATTTATAGAATTCGACAGTCACGTCGGTACTTTTTAATGTCAATTTTATTTTTTTGCAACTAAAATATAAATACGTTTGTGGATTGACGCATGGCAGTGACTCACATATTTTTAACAGTTAACTGTCTTAGAAATTTCGAACTTTATATAGTATTTCTTAACAGTAACATGGTTCTTAGTGTAGCAAATATAACAAAGTACTATTTCCATTTGAATATTATTTTTTTCCAATTAAAACAATTCTATGCTTTTCGTTGAAATGGACGTTAATGTGAGTGCGTGACTGACTGATCCACACATCATACTAATTACACGTAATAATAATCAAAAGAAGGAAAAATAAAAAGTGAAGAAAAACAATAGCATTAACAGAAACAAACTATTTTCAAATTTTTTTTATTTTTATTTTTGCAATTAAAACATTGATACGTTTTTCGGTGAAATGGAAGTCAATGTACCTGTCTGACTGATCGATACATCATATTGCACGTAATGATAATTAAAAAAAGGAAAAAGAAAAACAACGACAGATAACATCCCACCACATCTCACTACACATGTAGAAATGATTTCTCCAACTGGTAATATCGAGTCATCTGAAATATTCACTTAAACCACAACTATAGTGTTTTTTTCTATAAGATGAGGTTATATAACACGGACGAAAATAATATTGTGATTTTTTTTTCCAATTTTTATGTTATTTATAAATGACATTGTTTAGCTCAAGTCGCCGCCAATTTTCGATTGTGAGCGCGACTATTCAGGGGGTGTTTGGCTAACCTTATGTTAGAGAGCTTATAAGCTCCAAGAGCTTATAAGATGTTTCAAGAGCTTATAAGAAGTAATGTCTCAAGTACTTATAAGTTGTTAAAGTATTTGGATAATTGATCTTATAAGTTATAGAAAGAATCGTGAGTTAGAAAGAGAAAATCATAGTTAGAGATATAAAATTGACGAGATGTGAAGTTGATAGTGCATGTGTAGGAAATAACGAACTATAATAAGATTATTTTGGTAAATTCATGATTGCTTATAAGTTTATGAAAAAATAATTTAGGGTTGACCAACTTATAGTGGAGCTTATAAGCCGTTGGAGCTTATTTTCACATCTTATAAGTTGTTTATGAGCTTATTTTTTCAAACACTTTGCAACAACTTATAAGCTCCTAAACAGATTATAAGCTATTTTAAAGAGCTTATAAGCTCAGCCAAACACCCACTCAGTATAAAAGAAAAGAATTAATGTATAGATTTAAATCCTCTTATTTCTTTTATTTTTCGAGTTTTCTACCTGTTTAAAAGGGCTTTTTCTTCGACATCCAACTAAACAATATATCATGAGACCAAATCATGGGTTGAAACTTGAAATCATATTGTTACTACAATAAAGATTCGGTAGGTATGAATAATTGAAAGTAGAAATAATCCCTCTCTCTCTAAGTTGTTCGTGCAATGGATGCCATGCCATGAAAGGCCATCATTATTAGTTTGTGTGAATACTTTTGGGCAATGAGTCTTCCCTTTCGCTGGTAAAGTTGGGGATTTCTTTATGGAGATGGTCATGGTGTGTCTAAAACTTTTCGATTGCATTGGGTTGCACTATAATACCTCTTTTACTGAGAGCTTTTGGACGCACACTGAATTTGTTAGGAATTCCATGTTCTTGTGCACGAGGCCTCGCCTTTTTATGTCCGCTATTTCTTCTCACCACACTTCCACCTTTTTTACTTATCACATGCATTATATAATTGGATTAATTGAAAAAAAAAAATGCGAACTTTTATCTAATTTTAGTTTTCTATACATTTTATAAATTATTGCGATAAGAACACCATTTTTTAATTTCCTCAAATTCTTACAATGACGGGAAAATGCTGTATCGTGATTTTTTTCCACACTAAAATAAAATCTAACTTGTACTCTCCACGTATCACTCACGAAACGGTGTCATACGGGTCATGAGATCGGGATGGCATATCAGAATATATTGAGCATGTCCATTTTGCAACAAATTAAAAAATGGTATTATAAAATGTGTTGAAAATTGAATCAGATCAAAGTTCGTAATTTTTTTAACAATTAACCCATTGTAATTAATATTTTTTAGCAATTAACCTATTAAAAATTGAATCAGATCAAAATTCGTGAATTTTTTTAGCAACTAACCCATTTTAATTAGTATTTACTATAGAAGTCGAAAGAAAAATGTATATCTATTTATTGTCACACACTCTCTTTATTTCCTAATAAGTGTTTTATTTGAAAATAAAATTGTCCCCTAATAAATGTCATATTTCAGATTTTCTTTCACATTTTACCATTGTCCTGTCCCCCAATGCAAGTTCTTAAATTTTTTGTTTATACGTGGAATCGAATATTACGAATACAAAGAAAAAAGATACCCGATTTATGAGTAAATTTATGTCTTGATATGTTTTAAAGACATTGCTTTTTTTTGGTCAATTAAATACAGAAATTTTAAAGGTCGCGTCACGGTGGACTTGAACCCGAGACCTTTGGCATCGAATATTAGCTACTCTACCACTAGGTAACACACGAACACAAAGACATTGCTTTTTTGATATGGCAAGAGGCAGACAAGTGATGTTGTGTCATCAACTTCGTTCATGTATAGTATAAGTAATCACATCAAATTGGCTGGACATGGGACATAGGACTTCCAACAGTCTTTCTATAGATCCATTATTACACGGATCTTTTATTTCAAATTATGTTCTACTAGTAAAACTATAAATGCAAGTAAAAGTTATTAATGATGATATGGATTTAGATATTAAGTATACTTCTATAAATAAAAAAATATAGTAGTATAAATTAAAACCAATCACAGCAAGTCCTAATTAGGCAAAATTTTCCTAGAAAAGTTTATCATAATATTTTTTTATTTTAGGAAACCATTTATGTACCAATTGTTTCACTATTTGCAAAAAATATCAACAAATTGTTTATGTGGACAAGATTTGATTTTTTCAAAAGCCAAAAATAATGCATAACTCTAATAAATTAATACACTACTAAGAAAAATGAGGGTTCCCATGAATACAAAGAAAATTATTAAGAGATAATATAATTAAATTATATAATATCCATATTTACATTATTGTTCCCTTAATCAAATACTTATGAGGGATAAAAATGCAAATCGAGATTTGTATGATTGTACGTGCTATATACATGAATACATGATTACATTTAAAAATTGAGATTAGTATAAGATATGTATCTTATTATAAATAAACACGTAAGATCTAGATCTATATATATTACATTATGAAACTTAGAAATTAATAACGGTAAAAATATTATAGGTATATCAAATTTTGTAAAAATACATGTTTTTATAACAAAACTAGCTAAATGTAGCCTGCGATATGCACACAAAAGTTATGAATTTAATTATTATATATATGTATATATATGTGAGCGTGTGTTTATATATATCGCAAATAGTTAAATTTTATTAGGAAAAGAGATTCTTATCTTATATCAAAATAAATAAAATGTATACATATTAAATTACTAACTTATCCTTTGGCTACTATTCGTACACCAAATTATGTAGGAATCCATGCTTTTCTAATAGTAATAAATAAATAGATAATAGTAATAGTAATAAATTACTAGATAACAGGTTTTGTTATTTGTCATCTATGATATGATGATATTACAAATATGAACTTGGAATTACTTCAGAAATATATTCAAATAAGGAGCAAAATGCTCTTCTAATTTCAAGAATCCAATTTGTACATTTCAGAGTTGTGTTGTGTTTCTTTCTCTACTTCTAAGACACTTCAACTTATTTGGTACATTACTACGTCAGTAGCCATTCAGTAAAAAAGTTATATCAACAACGTTAAAAAAGCTAAGTTACACCCTTTATTACATTCACTTCTCGCTTGATAATATTTTATTATCATGTGAGAGGGAGGGCTCACCGACTCTAATTATTAGAGGTTGTGGAATGACGAGCATGCTATATTGATATGATATTTGATACATGTGAAATGCATTGACAGTAAAATTCAAAAATATAAAAGAAGTTCTCATTCCCAATTTTACATGTTCACGCACAACCATTTTTGGAGGAGTGTCCTTATATTCAAAATTTGATTTTTATATACAAAATTATACATGGGACCTAAATATAATGAACAGCTAGCTGGAAAAACTCTCATTTCAAGAATGGCACAGGGGACCCAATTCAATTGAAAATCCAAAGTTGAAAGATACAACTTATTTTGGCTAAGACAGTGGGAAAAAATCACAGAGGCTAGTGGGGGTTGGCCCCATGGAAAAGACTACCCTTTAGAAATATTGCATTTCAGATACTGTCCAGTGATCATGGTACTAATGTGTGTGACACTTTTGACTGTCCAATTTCACACACAAACACTCAAATCATGTGTGCATATATATAGTAAGGCTGGTGAACCATTTTGCCTCAGCAATTTGGTAGAGTTGCGCATGGCTGAATTCAATCATCTGGTGCTCGTGAGGTTCAAAGACGACGTCGTCGTGGACGATGTTTTGAATGGATTGGAGAAGCTCGTCTCCGAAATGGATACCGTCAAATCGTTTGTCTGGTTAGTACTAATCCAAGTGTGCAACCATTTCCACATGATCATTGTAATAAAATTGTTACAGTGATTGAGTTTTTTTCTTCTTCATGGAAACACGTAGTCGCTAGTTTCAGTGTACTCTCCTGTGGAATGACATGGTCGATTTATTGTGTGACTGATATATTGATGTTGATGTGGGCAGGGGGGAAGATATTGAGAGCCCAGAAGTTCTAAGGCAAGGATTTACGCACTCCTTCTTGATGACATTCGGCAGCAAGGAAGATTTCGCTGCATTCGCCGCCCATCCTAATCATCTCGAGTTTTCATCCACGTTTTCTGCTGCGATTGACAAGGCTATTCTCCTCGATTTCCCAGCTAAAACTGTCAAACCTCCTCCACCTCCTGCTGCTGCTGCTGCTACTTGATTACTGGGAGATTATATAGCCTATTAGATGTCAAGTGTGTGTGGTGTGCGTTTAAGGTGCAGTTGCATGGTTTTTATGGAATATGTAGCCTAATAATTGTTATCCTTGTGCTCGCTTTTGTTTGAAGTGACTATTTGAATTTCTAGTAGTCTCGATCACCATTTGTATCAGAATATATATGTTCTGCCAGTTTATGTATGATCTTGAATGAGTTATTGGGATAAAGGTTTATATTTCTTTTTGACTTTGTTGCTTCACCATATATAGTTTTTGATTATTTGAGAGATAACCCGCTCCAATCACTGGCAAATTTGTCTGCCACTTGCTAAAATTTTGAATTCAAAAATTCTGGATAGCATTCTGCTTTTGTACTGAAAACTGCATAAACATTGATGAATTTTATCAATTCAACTTTTCGGATTAAAAAGAGGAATTTCCATTTCTTGTGACAAAGAACCAAGAATAAGAATAAAGGATATACCATAAAACTGAGATTCTCTGTATAAATCTCCATTTTCAGCTTTTCATCTCATTCATCAACAAAGAAACAAAACTATCTACAGAAATGAAGGGCTTCAAGCAATCCAATCTTCTTCATCTTCTTCTCTTTCTAAACACCTTGTTTTCAGAATCTGCTTCTGAAGAAATCCCTAACAAGACCTATTGTGGGAGCATCAAAATTCAAGAACTTTTCACTCATCAAAATTCTTCTTCATCCCTTCTAAGCCAAATCATCCTCTGCAAATCCGAGAAGCTCTATTTCAGAACATCGATCGGCCTATTCAAAATCCACTCAATCAACTACACCAACAAACTCATCATCGTCTCTCACACTTCATCTTCTCCCACATCTCACTTCGTCTCTCCTCGCCATCTCTCCGCAGGATTCCCTCCTCCCCCGACCTCAACTCGTTGATCCTTTGCAACTGCTCGAATCGGAGCTCACACACACCCCTCGTGCCATGTAACAGCGCTACACTCACTATGTATCAGAAACAAGAATAATCACAAGCGGTGTCTTCGTGTTCAGTTGTTGATGATTCAGATCGAAAACTCGAAAAAGGCTTCGATCCTAAGCAGATTGATTGCACGCGTTACAGTCTCGTCTATGCGACCAGTAGTGGTGGGAAATTTGAATTGGGAACGAGGATCTCTTTCGACATGATTCCTGATCCTTGCAACCAGTGTGAGAAGCCTTATGGCTACTGCGGCGTCGGATTGAGATGCGCTTGCCACCCCAAGAATTGCAGTCTGTTTTCTCTCTTCTCGCACTTATCCATAAACAGTACTCCCTCATCCCCTAATTTCTTTTCGGAGAATCTTTGATACGAGTTTTAATAAAAGTTGTTAAGTATATTATGAGTGGAGTAAGAGTTCTACATTAATGTAGTGTTAAATTAATTAGTAACGGATCATGAGTTGTACAAGGTGTAAATAAATAATGTTGTTGGGAGTAAGAATGATGGATAGTGGTGGGTCATCGATGATAAAATGTGTAAATAAAAGTAGATGTTATTGAGAATAATAAATAATGAGTATTTTATGAATAGTTTCCATAAATAGAATAGGAAGAAGTTTTGAGAACGTATAAAAAACAAAACTATGAAGAAATTGGGGAGAGTGTATGTTAATTTGCTAACTATAATGGTGATTTTTTTTTTATTTTTTTTTTTGCAGAGGATAAGGTGATTTCAGCAGGAGCAGCTCTGAGGTCATGTGATGACAGACTTGTTTGTCTGGTTTTCTTCATCATCGTCATCGTTTCCTTACATGGATTTTGAGATTGTGCAAAGAAGTTTTGGAATGAACTTTTATTAGATGCAATTGGAGATTGCTTCTTGAGTTTGTGTCTTGCTTTATTCTCTCTATATATATGGTTGGATTTTGTAGTATAAATCCTATATTTTGCATGTGGTCGAGTTTGTTTGTTATTAGGAAGCTACTTCTTTAGATTAACCGAAATGATTAGATTTTGCATGTATGTATATAGTCTTTAGACAATACTTAACAATTCTCACAATAAAAAAATTATGAATTTTAAAATTTCCTCTATATATAGCAATGATCCATAAATATAATAAAAGATGTTGCATTCTCATGAATTTCCATAGATACAATTGGGCAGACGTTTCATTTCTATTTAAAGCATGACACTTATCCATGAATGTAATACTCCCTCCGTCCCAGTCCAATTGGCACACTTGTCAAATTGAGTTGTCCCAGCCTAATTGGCACATGCCAAAAATTAGCCTCTTAATTTATTTCTATACAATAAAGAAATCTTAATCTCTATGCCTACTCCTAGGAACCTATTTTTCTCTCCTAGTCTTTATTAGCACTAAATCTTGTGGGACCAACACCATTAGATCCCTTAACCCATTTTTTTTAATATTTGTGTAGAAAGTGATGTGCCAATTGGACTGGGACTGAGGGAGTATAAGATATTACATAATTTTGCAATAGAAGATCAAATTTGGATCAAATAAGTGCAAGGGGTATTAACATCAGTACTTGTACAAATCTCCATCATCATTTACAGCCTTTATTCCGTTTGAAAGTTGTCTGTGGTTAAAAAGAATAACATTGCAATCCACTTTTGACTATCAATTTAAATTTAGAGACTCCCCAGACTGTTTTAAGCATGCAATCTTGCAAATTCAGTCAAGATTGCAATAAATTAAGCATTTACCTTCCCTTTTTCAATCATTTAGGTCAGTTTGCCCCGAACGAACAGACATGTTTTATTTTATTTGAGTTTTGAAGAATGAACAGACATTTGAATAAGGTAAACTACTTTAGTTTCAACATATGAAGGTTCAAATAATTACGCTTGAAGATGACAAACTAATTTAAACAAAATTAAGAAGGGAAAAAAAGATAGGTCAATTCCTCAGCATCTGTGGTGTAACACACATTTAACAATTTCTTTATTGTTTCTGATCATGGATCGATATGACACGTATGTTTCGCAACTGTGAAGAAACATTTTCAGTTTCTGAGATTTGGACGCCGCAAAATCTTGTTTCTTCATGTAAACTGCATCGATCATATGAAACAGCACTAAAAATTTTGCCACAAAATAAGCCTTTCCTCCAGCCTTTCTTGTCCAAACTAACTTCATTATGCAGAGATTTCTCAGGCTGCTTCTGCAACGTCTCCACCTCTTGTCCTGATTCGACTAATTTATTTGCATAATCTCTCCTAAAAACAATATCAAATTTAACAGCAAGAAATAAGACGAATTTTGTGAGGATTGTGGTACAAAGGAAAAAATGCAGAGACAAAATCATGGCTGTGGGTTTTCTTATTTCTTTTTTTTTGGTCTTCCTGATGTTCATTCTCCTTTTGACAGAATTGGCCACGTCTATTAATACTTTGTTTGAGGATGTTTCAAGATTTTACCAACAGAAAAAATTCATGGAATCTACCTGCTTTAATTTTGTCAAGATTATGCAACCAATTTTGCCCTGAAAAAAAGTAAAGTTGGAAAATCTCATTAAATTTAATCCGATCTATGGAAGGTTGGATTAATATAACAACCAAGGTGAAAAAAAGAAGAAAACAAAATCTACCATTTATTGAAACCGAATCCGGTCACTTTTCAATTTCTCCAGTAGATTTTCAATTTATGTCTCATGTTTGACCGCGCGCATTATATACAAAGCTACAATATTTCACTAATAATTTATGTAATAATATAATATAGTTAGATTAATTATATGTTTATTCATATCTTAATGATAAAAATATTTCTATTTTGCATCATCTTCTTAAAACCAATATAGAGGGTGTTTGGCTGAGCTTATAAGCTCTTTAAAACAGCTTATAAGCTGTGAAAATAAGTTCCAACAGCTTATAAGCTCCCCTAAAAATAAGTTGATCAAACCCAACTTATTTTTTCATAAGATTATAAGTTACCATGAATTTACCAAAATAATCTTATTATAGTTCGTTATTTACTACATATACACTACCAATTTCATTTTTCGTCAATTTTATCTCTATAACTCACGATTCTTTCTCTAGCTTATAAGATCAATTATCCAAACATTTTAATAACTTATAAGTTCTTGAAATATCACCTCTTATAAGCTCTTAAAACATCTTATAAGCTCTTGGAGCTTATACGCTCTTTAAAATAAGCTTAGCCAAACATCCCCATAATCTTTTTAGAGTTAGATATTATCATTTCACGTGCTTTCATTTGGATTAATTTGGTTTAACATATTTTCCTTTTAAGAAGATGGGCTTTTTTAATTTGACACTGTAGTCTGTAGTAGTGCAGTGGTCGAAAGTGTGGCTTGATTAAAAAGCTTGGTTAATTTTATCAGATTTATATTGTGTTTTTCACAAATATATTTTTGATTTATGAATTCTCAAAATATAAAGAAATAGTCAAATAGGGCATAAATTTAATTAGAAGAGATGAAATATTAAAAGGTATAGTATGGATTTGGATGTTCTATTACATAGCTCTTCATTTTTGCATCGATAGTGTCGATCTACTATTATATGATACCTTATCATGTGATGTGGCATTATAAATTTAAGTTTAAAATATGAAAAGTTGCTTATTATCACTAATTCTAATTCATTTTGTAATTTCGACACGAGTTTTGAAAGTTGATGATTAAATTTTTGATTTATATTTTTCTTCAATTCGAACCTAGGCCCCATTTTTCAGCCATGTGAAATCAAACCTCTTTTAAAACTGATTCAATTGACCTTCAATTCGTTTGTGAATAATACAATTGAAAATACCGTTATAACCCTTACGTCAAGCGTGTCCTTTTTGAGTAGTCATGGCAGCCAAACCGCCACCACAGTTGACCAATAATGTACTCCCTCCGTACCACCTAAAGTGTCTCATTTTTTTTGGATACGGGTATTTAAGAAAAATGTATAAAGTAGTTAAAGTGTTAAAAAGTGGATAGAACCCACACTTTTTGAAGGGATAATTATTTCCTAAAATGAAATGAGACATTTGTATGGGACAACCCAAAAAAGAAAGTGAGACATTTTAAATGGGACTGGGGGAGTATGATTTAATAACAATCAGAAGAATATAAAGTTCCATGGTAAAAAAACAAATTTGCCAATAAGTCTCGAGAGTTTTAATAAATAGGTTGATGTAAAGCGTGAAAAGTTATTAGTGAAGTTGAGCGCAATAAAGACTTCAGCTCAGAACATGCACAAATTTATGGGTTTGCATAACCTGAAATAAGGGGCTTTTCTGTTCAAATTTTTGAAGGGCCCATGAGATTGTGGTCCAAACATTGAAGCAGAAGGTACTAATAACAGCCAGTTTGATGGGTCTTCATCTCCCTCATCTAATCAAATTAAATTCTAACTTCCCCACCAAATATATGTGCTGCTCTTCTCAATGTCATACCTTTTCTATTGTTTTCCTTAATCAATTAGATGTTGATTTGTCAACTTTCAGGAATTGGATTTAATGAGTAGGCAATTGTTTTTATGTTGTTCCAAATTGAGTTAATTATCAATTAATGGATAAATTTTCACCCATTTACAATTTTAACTTGGTCTTTTGACTCTTTAAACAAATTGAAATACTAAAGCCTATATCAACCACGCCACATCAACTATTCGGAGATCAGAAAATTTTGAAAGTAGAAACTCTGTAAATTAAGAGTTGCAATATTTTAAAGGTTGTGTTATGACAATCAACCCTTACAAGGTGAAATTTTGCAGGCTAATTTAAGTCTAAGGCTTGATATGTCGATGGCTCCAAACAAGTACGTGGTAAGATTTGACAGAGTACATAGATAGTTCTCAAGCAAAACATTGTCCCAAGAGTATTATACATGAAATAAGGTTAAAAGTTTACCTCGATATCCCATAAAACTTTTCTCCTAATAAAACAATTCAAGAAATCGCAAATCAAATGAAAACGAAGGCTGCTGAACTTGAATATGTTAGATTTAATAAAATCATCCATAGGTATAACAAAGATGGAATAAATAAACCATAAATGTATTGAAGAAAAGCTTACTTAAATGCTACAACAAGGATCCCTATTTATAGTCTACAAAACAAACCAACTTCTACTAAACTTTCAATGTGGGATACAACAACTTTCTTAAACCTTATAAATGCTAATATCCCCTCAAACTCGCGATGGTGACGAGAGTAACATCGAGTTTGTCAAGAAAGAACCGATGACGTTGGAGGTATGAGCCTTTGTAAAGAAGTCGCAAGTTGCATCGATGATGAGACAAACGGCAAGGAAAGAGTGCCTTTCTCGAGATGATAACGAGTAATATGACAATCGATCTCGATATGCTTAGTTCGCTCATGAAAAATGTTGTTGTGTGCAATGTGAATAGCACTCTTATTATCACAATACATCGGTGTTGGACCACCGCAAGAGACGCCCATATCTCATAACAATCGTCGTAACCATACAATCTCACGGTGGTAGAAGCCCATAGCACGATATTCGCCTCGGTGGAAGAAAGCGAGAAACAACATCTTGTTTCTTACTTTTCCATGAAATAAGTGAATCTCCTATGAAAATACAGTAGCCAGTAGTGGATTTACGATCAGTTTGATCACTCGCCCAATCTGCATCCGAGAAGGCGCTAAGCTCCAAAGACGAGGTAGATGGAAACAACAGACTTTGATATATTGTTCCCCTTAGGTAGCGAAGAATACGCATGACGGCAGCCCAATGAACAGAGGTGGGCGCACAAACAAATTGAATGACAATGTGAACAACATATGCAATATCAGGACGAGTAATGGTGAGATAAACCAAACTACCCCCAATAGATCGATACAGAGTGGGATCAGAAAGAGGTTCCCCATCAGTAGGGGTGTAACGGACATTGACCTCCAGAGGGGAGTCAAACGTACGTGTATCTGTAAGGCCAGCCTGTGCAAGAATATCCTTAGTGTACTTAGACTGAGAAATGAGATAACCCTTCTCAGAATAAGCTACCTCAATTCCCAAAAAATAGCGAAGATAACCCAAATCTTTCATCTCAAATTGACGAGATAAAGTGTCCTTTAATGCTGAAATACCATTGACATCATCACCTGTAATGATCATATCATCAACATATAACAAAAGTAGAATTTGACCTGCCGGGGAGGATTTGACAAATAAAGCTGAGCCGTTGGTACTCTGAGAAAAACCAAGGGATAACATAATAGTGGAAAATTTATCGAACCAGGCTCTTGGGGCTTGTTTCAGACCATACAACGCCTTTCTAAGTTTGCACACCTGTCCAGGCATATGAGAAACACCCGGCGGGGGAACCATGTATACTTCCTTTTCAAGATCTCCATTTAAGAAGGCATTTTTAACATCCATCCATACGATAGGCCAAATGACGACGTAAGCAACGCAATAAGAACTCGGACAAAGGGTCATTTTAGCAACTGGAGCAAATGTTTCTTCATAATCCAATCCATATTCCTGAGAAAATCCCTTAGCAACCAAACGAGCTTTATAGCGCTCAATGGAACAATCAGACCTGGTTTTGATTTTGTAAACCCATCGACAACCAATAATCTTCTTACCGGATGGTGGAAAACCAAAATCAAGTACTGCTTTGTGCAAAGCGATAATTCCTCATTCATAGCCTCTTGCCAAAGAGGATCTTTGTTGCCTCAAAGATAAGAAGTAGGCTCACAAATAGACTCATTCTTGACAAGAAATGAAACAAAAGCTGGAGAGTAATACGAGTAATCAAAATCTGAAACCTGAGTGGATCGTCGGACACGTCTGGGATATCGAGGTGGATCTAGATCACCAATCGCAAGATGTTCATGAGCAACCGTAGGAGGGGAGATGGTATCTATGTTATCAGACCTGCAAGGAATATTAGGCGTAACAGCAGGTGTATGCAAAAGATCGAAATCTGAGTCGGTCGTGAAAGGATCAATTTGAAAAAGATCAGATCTGGACATGTCATGAGAAGTCGGTGGGATAGAAAAGAAAGGGATATGCTCAATGAAAGAAACATTTCGAGAAACATATAATTTTCCCGAAGAAGGGTCATAACAACGATAGCCTTTCTCGTCCAATCCCATAACCAAGAAAAACATAAATAGAACACGAGAAGACAACTTAGTACGCTCTAAATGTGGACGGAGGACAAAACAAGTAGAACCAAACACCCTCAAATGATTATACGGAGGTTGTGACCAAAAGCCTAGCATATGGAGAAATTCCGCACTATGAGAAGTAGGAATCCTATTAATAAGGTAAATGACGTGAGAATGCCTCTCCCAAAATTCACTAGGAACACTAGGCGACAAAAGCATGACCGGCGCTTCCACAATATGCCTATGTTTTCGTTCAGCTACCCCATTTTGTTGTGGAGTATCAGTACAAGAAGATTGATGTATTGTACCATCTGCTTTGAAAATACCTGAAAGGTCACCACTAGTGTACTCACCCCCTAAATCAGCACGAAAACATTTAATTGTAGAAGAATGTTGAGTTTTTACATAAGCTTGAAATTCTGCATAAGTATGAACAAGATCAGAACGACGCTTGAGTAAGTAAACCCAACAATAACGAGTGTAATCATCAATAAACGAAACATAATATTTGGAGCCGCCTTTAGTAGGAATAGGCGGGTCCCCAAACATCAGAATGAATTAAATCAAAAGTGCAGGATGAGGTGGAATCACTTAGATTAAAAGGCAAAGCGTAAAATTTTCCAAGTTTACAACCACTACAACTAGATATATCATCGGGGTAAATCTCAAGAAGACCGGATGTACACATAAAACGTGGCGAGAGCCCGATACATGTCCAAGTCTAGAATGCCACAAATAAAACTTAGAAGAAGAAGAAGTCAAATGAAAGGTAGATAAGTTGACCGGCATAGTTGCTGCATGAGTACTAAGATGCAGCTCATCCATAACATAGAGACCTTTTCCATTCCTACGGCCTGTCCCAATCACTTTCTTGGATTTTAGATCCTGCACATAACAAGAATTGGGAAAGAGACCAACAAAACATCCAGAGTCACATATTTGACCAGCAGAAGCAAGATTCATATGTAACTTAGGAATACAATACACATCAGGTAGAGATATAGTAGGGGTATGAACTGTCCCAATTCCAGTTAATGGCATAGGCGTGCCATCAGCAGTCACAACTGTGGTGGATGGAGGATTACACGACATAGATATGAAAGCAGAGGGGTTAGGAGACATGTGATTTCCGCCCAGTCTAATATCCAGGAGGAAGAAGTGATACATGATCCAATAGATGATGGTGAGGACGAGAACGAGAGAGCATGAGGACCGAGTAGAATTCAAATTGCTGGAAGGCAAGAAACTTCGGAATTGATCACCAAAGAGTCTGGACTCGGTTTTCAATAGTTTCGAACCGTTGATTCTTGATGGGACCAAGGTCGCTGAGTCGGTGGTGGGTGAGTGTATTGCTTCTCATCCACCATGGTATTGATTTGGGGACTTCGTCCTGTGTCCGCATTGTGTGGGTTTGTAACCTTGGTTGGTGTGGAGACTTCCAACCATACCTTTATGAAGCTCCGGACATTGATTTTTCCAATGTCACGGTTGTTCTGATGAGTTACGCTTCCAACAAAGGAAGTTTTGTATGTTTGAGTAGGTGCTGCAAGAACCGGGGGAGACGAAGAAATAGCCAAGACAGAAGTGGAAGTAGTATGCACGCCCTTTAGAGATTTTAAACAAGTTTCTTCAGCCATGAGCTCATTAATACCGTCTTCAACAGATGGCAATGGTTTTCGGTGCAGAATTCCCGAGCGACAATTATCAAATTCTGGACGAAGATCCATAAGTAATTGGACAAGACGATCTTCATCCCTACACTTAATGTAAGCATCACATGCTTGCAACTCAATGGATTCGGTCAATGCTAACTGATCCCAAAGAGCTGTCATTGCACAAAAATAATCTTGGATTCCCAAATTATTTTGTACTAAGGCACGAATTTCAGATTGTAACTGATATTTAACTACAAAATTATTTTGCACAAATAATCTGAACAAATAATCCCAAATATCTTTTGCAGTTTTGAATTTTGCTAATTGAACCCCAATCCTTTGTTCGACAGAATTATTGATCCAAGTGATAATCTTTGAATTATTGGTCTCCCAAACACGAAATAATTCATCAAATTTTTCATCTCCTAACTTAGGACATACAATTTTTCCAGAAACATAATCCCATAGCCCCTTTCCCTTCAAAAAATTAATCATAACATAACTCCAATATCCAAAATTCTTCCCATCAAGACGAACCCCAATTGACTGCAACGAGTCATCACCACCAGCCATTGCACATAAAATTTAAGCACAAAGACACGAGAAGCGGAAGCAACAAAGAAAACCTGAACATCGATGACGAATCCGACGAAAAGCGCGCTGCCCCGAACACCAAGACGAACACCGAGACGAGCACCAATGGACTCCCAATACCCAAGCACCAATTGTCTCAAAATTCAATTTCTGATGTGGAAGATCAGCAATTTACTGCAACCACAGAGCATACTAATGAATGACGAGTCAAACACTAAAAAATAAAAAATTCTAGCTCTGATACCATGTTAGATTTAATAAAATCATCCATAGGTATAACAAAGATGGAATAAATAAACCATAAATGTATTGAAGAAAAGCTTACTTAAATGCTACAACAAGGATCCCTATTTATAGTCTACAAAACAAACCAACTTCTACTAAACTTTCAATGTGGGATACAACAACTTTCTTAAACCTTATAAATGCTAATAGAATAGACCAACTAAGAGGGTGTTTGGCTAGCTTATAAGCTCTTCAAAACAAATTTATAAGTCGTTTAGAGCTTATAAGCTCATCTGAAAAGTGTTTGGCAAAATAAGTTCATAAACAACTTATAAGTTGTTAAAATAAGCTCCAACAGCTTATAAGCTCTCTTAAAAATAAGTAGCTCAACTCCAACTTATTTTTTTTATAAGCTTGCAAGTAACAGTGAATTTACCAAAATAACCTTACTATGATTCGTTATAATCTACATATATACTATCGACTCCACCTCTCATCAATTTTCTCGCTCTAACTATGATTTTCTCTCTCTAACTCACAATTATTTCTCTAGCTTATAAGCTAAATTATCCAAACACTTTGACTACTTATAAGCTCTTGAAACATTATGTCTTATAAGCTCTTGAAATATCTTATAAGCTCTTAGAGTTTATAAGCTTTTTAAAATAAGCTTAGCCAAACACCCTCTAAATCATGCCATTGTCCAAATATTCTCAAATTTTTTGACTTTTTTCTTGTTTAAAGCAATCTTTCTTGAAATAGGTAGAGAGCAGAAAATATAAAATCTACGAGGCATTTGGAAACCCTTCAGAAACCAAATCACTATTTCTGTCCTATTAATCTTTTACGCTGCTATCACAATTTCTGCAAGCCTTGCAGCACATGGGTGCCAAGTTGTGAACAATGTCAACAATCAATTATTACTGAATTCATCTTATTCAAGTTCGTCATATATCGCAATCCTTAAAACCTAACATTACAAAACTTATTACTTGTTTCTCCCTATTCATATAGGCAATGCATATCTAACGTCATCTATTCAAAATACAAGCTAGGGAGGGCCTTAAACTATACCAACTAGGGATGTCAACGGGCGGTTTTCTTTACTGTAACCAAGATCTTTAGTATTGGTTCGGTTCGAACCGCCCAAGAATACTAAACCCGGACCGGATCCGGACCATCAAATTATGGATCCGGATCGGGTATTACCCATTTCTAACCGGTTACCCACCGGGCCTTATTCCCAATTACTTCTAAATCCCCAATTCTTCTCTCAAACCTCTACTTTCTTCCTCACAAATTCAGTGACTACGTCTTGTTAAGATTCCGAATTCGTTATGCGAATCTCGAAATAAATATCAATTGATAAATAATTGATAATCTAATATACGCGTATAATTAATTGGAATGTTGATGTAATTTTCTTCTTAACATGTGCCTCTAATTCCGTTGGGAATTCAATTCCCACTTTTCTTCCATTCTCTCACCGTCTTCTCCGGTCGCTTTACCGCCCTCGCAAACAAAACCCTACTTCTCACCTGTCCGAGCATTCCATGCAAACTTGCGCCTCTTTTCCCTTCATCGAGATAGTTGAGTGCTAGTAACACACCACCACAGGGTTTACAGGAATTTCTTATCCTTCAATGGACCTCTTGGAATTTTACTCAAGACACGGAATTGAACACCGACATCTTGTTTTTTAGCTCGGCCTCGCTTTCAAGAAAAGCGTCCACCGATCCTCGTATTTTCATAAAGCGAGGCACCGAGTGCAACAAAAGAAACCTGCTTTTGGAGGAACAAATGTCGGTAACTTAAAAAGAATATTTGATTGAGGAAATCTTGAAAATCAAGCAATGTAAGTAACTTACCAATATAGAACAAGGTGAGGAAGTTGAGGCGACTTCCTAGTATGCACAGAACCCATAGTCCAAAGAATCACCTAAAAGCACATGACCAAAAGAAAATAAGAATAAGTTCTTAGATGTGAATAAATCTTCACATTTCATACCAAATCAATAATCCAATCGCTCAAACAATCCAGAATAAATTAGCCAACAAAAGTGGAAACAGGGCTAATAAGATTAACATCTTGAAAAAAAAAAAAAAAATCGACCGGCCGGACCGAACCGGACAAAACGGTCGGGTCTTGACCGGTCCGGGTCCAAGCGGTTCGAACCGAACCGTTATTTTAAAATTTAATGGGTTGAAGCAGTTCCGGATCGGTCCCAGAAAGCACCGCCGTTGACATCCCTAATACCAACCCCTTTTTGCATTTTATTCTTATAAAATCATAAAATTATCAGCATTTTGTTTGAATTGTAGTGCAAAAGCTCCCATCATGAAATTGAATCGAATAAAAATAACTTTTCAATATTTAAAAAAAAAAAAACCCACCCCCAATTTTTTCACAATAAATGGATCATCAATGTTCGTCATCGTTAATACATTTTAATGAAAAAAAAATAATCAAAGACAGCCTTAAATTCAACTGTTTATTACCTCTCAATGCAATAATTAACCTCAACTTGTTCCATGAAAAAATAAAAATTTCAGATATTCTTACAAGCACAAATCATGAAAGAGAAATCAAGCCGATCATCATGATGCATCATCTTCTTCTCTTCCTGCAACCACAATCTGCTATCCAATCCGCTCCTCGTCTTGAACATGAACACCGCATAGCCCGAATCCGGATTATAAAACCAGTCATGAACATCCCACATCAAATCCACAAGCAATCCGTCCAGAAAAATCGTCTGATTCCCCCTAAAGTTCCACTGCAGCTTCTTCACCCTAATCACCGTCTTCTTATCAATGCACACCGATAAAACCGGATGCCTCACCCCTTCGCCTTCGCCTTCTCCCTCGCCGCCGCCGCACCGGATCGAGATATCGTGCTCGCCGCCGCCGTCGCAGAACCGCGCCTTGGTCGAGTACACCGTGCTGCCGGAGAAATGCTCCTGCCGCGAAACCAGCGCGAATTTACCCGCCCCGCCGCCGGTTCTCGCCTTCTTGGCTGCGAATTCGTGATCCTTGTCCCCGAGGATGAGCGCGAGCTGGGAGTCGACGATGACAGCAACGTAGAAATTGTCGACGGGCTCGGGCCCGGGCTGGTAGGCGGCCGTGGAGAGGTCCCAGAAGAGCTCGATTTTGGAGGAGGAGGAGCGGAGGTGGAGTGATTTGCAGCCTTTGGATTTGCGGAAAAGGCGAGAATTGGTTGAAATTTTGAAGATGGTGGAGGGATCGTGGTCGAAGCTGAGGGTGAGGGAGGGAGGAGGCGTTCCTGCTCCATGTCACCGTTATCATGATCTGCTTCTGGTTGGAGAGAATGCTTCTGTATAGACACGTCACGCTGTTTTGAATCGAAGGGGTAAAGCCTGCGGAAATGCAGGGATTGATGTTTCTGTAGCTCACCTGCACCGCGTGCTCGCTCAGACAGGATGCTATGTCTCTCATGTTGATGTTGGCTATACACACACAGGTAGAAGACAACTTTAATCCAGTTCCCTTCCTGGCTGTCTTAAATATATATCATTCTCTTTCTCTCTCTAAATTAAATTATGCATCTAATCATACTGGAGACAATATAAATTTTCCACACAAACTTTCAAGCTTACTTTCTTTATTTCTTGACAAACTGTCGTTTAAATAAATGAATATATACATTAGAAAATTATGACAGAGGGGATGCAGAAAAATAATTAATGTTAATCACTATGCTGATTTTGATTAATTCGTATATGCAGCTCTTGTTTATTTTAGAGATTATTCGTTTGAATAATGAAATTTAATTCAATAGTTGATTTCCATCTTACTTTTAAAACATGACCTTGATTTGAAAAATGAAAGCATGAGATTTGACCTCATTTGACGGGCTCAAAGAGATGAACATTTTGACATATAGGTCGACATCCAATTAATACTTGCTAACGGTGATGCATTTTGTCGGAATAGTTTCCAACCATTGTAGTTAGATTGGATGACGAAATTTGTCACCATAAACAAATACTAAACATCGATCTACGTATCAAAATGTTCATCTCTTTGAGTCCATCAAAACTCATGCTTTAATTTCTAAACTTAAGACCTTAATGACGGAAATTTAAAAATTGGGTCAACAATATATTTGGAGGAGTTCTAATTATAAATAATTGAAAGGTTGGGTATTTCTCTGCTATATTTTAAATGTCATGTTGCAGTTGTAAATTGGGTAAAGTTCTTGATTTGAATTTAACTTATGGTCAATGATTGACTAGAATGTAAAATGTCCCAGCTGTGCAAAACGTGAGTTTTACTTTCCCATTTCGCTATTAGTAAAATTCATATTGGTAAAAAAATGTGAACTCATACAATCATCACAAATTAGTGTATAGGAATTGGTCATTGGTCAGTAGTGAAATCGTGAAGAATGGTTGAAATACAGATTAACTGACCCCTATATATGTGAATACCCCAAAAAAGTAAAGGCTGAAACTTCAAAATTAGTAATGATTATTCGAAGTAGGATTATTTATGACAATTTGATCTACCAAGAAGAAGAATGATTGACCAGTTTTTGTAGGATATCTATTTGCTGCCAATTGGAATGCGATATCTTCATTAATTGGAAAGCAATTAAAGAAAAGAAAAATAAAAGAGCATTGCACTTTATTTAGTGCAGGAGTTGGTTGTCACAGTTTAAGTCGTGCCAGCACTTCTATACCGTGTTGTATAGGTTAGAAAATTGCCACCTAGAATCCATGATTATATATACGGGTGTACAGTGTACTCGAACCCGAACACCATCGTGCTTAAGCTTGATTTGTTTAGTATTGAATCGAGTCTCGAGTTTTATTTATCGAATATTTCGAGCTCACGAACTTATTCGAGCTTTAATCAAACCCAAACAGACTTTCTAATTTTAGATACGTGTTTAGAATATTAATTAGTTTATTTTAAAAATAAATTATTTTATCTATAGTAACACAATATATTTATTGATTTCTTATAACAAATAAAAATAGTTAGAGATTTAACAAAACAAATACTAATTATAGAAAGAAAATAATTGTATCTAGTTAATAATTTTATATTTTCAAGTTAAACCAGTTAATGAACTTGTTCACGAGCTAACGAGCCGAATAGTATCATGCTCAAGCTTGGTTTGTTTAGCTAACGAGCTTCACTAAATAAACTCGAACAAACTTTTATCGAGCCGAGCTCTGAATAGCTCATGAATAGTTTTACTCATTTACAGCACTAATTATATATGCCTAGTTCATATTCAACTTTTATTCTTAGGGCTTTTTTTTCCCTCTCTATCCTTAATTGTCTACAACTACTATTTATAGGTGTAATTTGGATAGTTCAACTTGTCAGACACTTTTAAAGTTGAGTTATCATTATATTATATTGCAATCTCGAATGGATTTTGCTGGCTTTTGTGTGTAAGAATATAAGTATATATTTGATGGTTAAATTTAAAATTTAATTGAAAAGTAATAATTAAAATATAAAAACTTAAAAAATGGCAGCCAAACACCCGTCGAATGTAAGCAAACTAGCTAGTAATTAGTTCATAACCGAACTCAAGAAAATGTAAGTCAATTTTGCGTATTCTAATTGAACAAGACTAGCATTTCAATTTTCATCGAAGTGATTGGAATTCATTTTTGTTTTGGTAATCATTGCAATTTAATCGAACTAACTGAGGTTCGTTTTAGATTTTTTTTTTCACCAGTCAAAATTTACAAAAAACCAATCTTGCACATTCCTTATGGGTTTTGTTTTCTCGTTCTAAATTAATTCACAGGGGAGAAGCTCCGATGTGGATATTCTAACACACTTATAATACCCTCTCTGTAAAACAAAAATTAAAGAAATACAAATTAAATTTAGTTAAAATTATAATTTTTTAATCTAAAATCTTCATATTTTATCTTTACTAAATGCGCAAAATATTAATCCCTATAACAAATTGCATTTATTTCTACCGTAACCTGCCCTCAAATAATTAATTTGCGCGTGTATGTTCCCTTCGTATTTAAAAAATATACAATTAAATTCTATCAGATTTCCTCTTTTGGTTGTGGCTTCAAAATAAAACAAACTAACATAAAGTATGACTGATACAAAATGCGAAGTTAATATAATATACACACGACTTTTAATATTCACATAGAAAAAATATTTGGAGATTCAGTTATTTGCTAACAATAATTAAGAATTGCAAATCATGTGTATAACATAATATATAGAAAAGTTCTAAGATCTTACTATTTATGTAACATATCTCGCTGCTTACCTATTTTATAAAAATCTAGGAACAAAATAATAAAAAACTTTGAAAAATAACTCCTTCCATCTCCGAATAAGTGTAAATAATTTGAAGTAACTCTCTTTACGTTTATTTTTTCATAAAAACTAAACATGCAAGTAAATAATTTGAATTGAGGATAAAAATAAAGTAAGAAGTTTAACATAATTTTTTTTTATAAAACTTTAAAATAGATATTTATTAGGAGATAGGTTTTATTTTTAAATAAGGTATTTATTCAAAACATAGGGAGTAAGATAATTAAGATTCAACATGGAAAAAAAGGTGTGTGAGGGCAAATGATGAATTGATGGTAATATAAGATGGGGTGTGACAGTGAGGCCCCCAACACACACACACACATTAAAGCCCGACTCACCAACTTCAAATCAATACACGCTCTATGATTACCATCATATGAATAATGTGAAATCAGCAATTGCCTCTGTATTAATTCACCTATATCTTGTATAAAATCAAATGCATATATATATTTTAAATTGTTTGAATGCATATCTCTGTTTTCTTTTTTGATATAAGAGAACCTATATTAAGAGATGCATATTTTGCACCCTCATTCTGTATATAATGACAGGGGTCATCAATTGACAAACTTCTGATTTTGTAAGTAGACGTAAAATCAAATAAAAATGATCCATGATAAATCAAGTTTTTATCTTCTTCTTTTTTATGTGAAATCATTGATTTTTTGTGAACGTAGTGGATCCTTTTAATCTTGCGGGAGTGCGGGCTGATTATTATGGGATAGCATGCGGACAGTTGCATGGAGCGGCCATTAACATAATTTTTCTTATTACTTTTGATTAACATAATTAAAAAAATTAATTAAATTTCATTAGGATAAATACATTTTAAATTCTATTAATTAATTGTGGTTATTTGACTAACAAGTGTGCAAGTCTTCGTTGTGTTATTCGATTAACCAGTCGAACTGAATCGAAAATAAACAGTAAAATTTTGGGAAATGAAATGGAAAATCTAAATTTGGAGATGACATTATGCACTATAATCAACGTGGAGAAGACTAGCATATACGTACAAAATTAACATATTACTTGAAACCGGAATGAGATATAGTGTCCCACCTTGCTTACAATGATTATATAATATAATAAATGGGTAAATAGCGTTTTATGTCCCATCGTTTGAAACTTTTCAGAAATGTCCCACCGTAAAGGAATTTACAAAACAGTACTCATCGTATTCGAAAATAACATTATATAACCCCGAAATTTTTTTCGACGCCAGAAATTCGACGTGTACGTCGGAGCTGCTATGTGGCATGCCGACGTGGAAAAAAAACACGAAAATTACACAAAACATATTAAAACGACGTCGTTTTGCATATCATAAAACAAAAAAAAAACAAAAAAAAAAAGAAGAAGGAAGAGAATACGAGCGCCAAGTTCACCGTTCTCCACCACAAGCCCGCCGCGGACGGAGCGCCGACGGGTGCTTCCCACCGCGCGTGGCTCGTGGTCTTCATCCTCTTCTTCTCATCACTTTCGCCTTCACCCTCTTTACCAAAAATTACATCACCACACCTCTCTGTCTCCCCTCAATCAATCTTATCTTTTCTGCTGCTTTTACTTCTCTCTCATAAATTCATCACTTGTCTCTTTTTTTCCACCCAATTCAATTTCTCTCTCTCTCTCTCTCTCTCTCTCTCTCTCCGACTCACGCAATCTGCATTTCCCCCACCACTTTGCGTCGTGTCCCATCTCTATTTTCCTCTCTCAATTTCGCATTCACGGGCCTTTTCGATTTTCGAGGTCTCGGTGATTAGGCACGAGCATCGGGAACGAGTCGCCCCATGACAATAATGGCGGAAAGCGGTGAGGAGAAGCTCATAGCCGTCGCTCGGCATATCGCCAAAACTCTCGGCCACACCGACACCACGATCGATGACATCCTCAAGATTTTCTCCGGCTTGACGGAAGGTCGCGAGAAACTTTCCGATGATGGCATGGTGATATGCAACGACGTCGTTTGACATGTTTTGTGTAATTTTCGTGTTTTTTCCACGTCGGCATGCCACATAGCGCCCGACATGACGTTGAATTTTGCGCGGAAAAATTTTATGGGTTATATAATGTTATTTTTGAATCGATGGGTCTTGTTTTGTAAATACCTTTACGGTGGGATATTTCTGAAAAACCGCTCAAATGATGGGACATAAAACGCATTTACCCTATAATAAATTTCTACTACTATAAGTAGTTGACAAAAATTTAGGTGAGTTCACCTCACCATGTAATTTCACCCTTATTTTTTGTTAAAATAATTATATATTAATTATGATGAGCAAGGATAATTAGATTTTATTAATTCATAATTAAGGTTTATTAATTTATAATTATGATTTATTAATTCAAAACTAGGTTAATTAATTCATAATTAGAGTTTATTATTCATAATTAGGTTTATTACTTCAAAATTAGGGTTTATTATTCAAAATTATGGTTTATTAATTCTAATTATGATTTATTAATTCAAAATTAACATTTATTAATTCAAAATTATAGTTTATTATGGTTTAATAATTTAAAATTAACATTTATTAATTCACGATTAAGATTTATTAATTCATAATTAAAATTTATTAAATTAATTAATTTTATTTAAAATTAATTTAATATTAATTAATTAAAGAATAATTAAAGGTGTGTCTCACTGTGCGCGTGCAGGAGACCATAGTTTTAGTCCAATAAGAGATGGGCCGCCATTTTAATCTCGATTCTGGCCCAACCTGTAACATCAGCCCATGCTATTTTATTCTCCAGAGTGCTATATCAACTTTGGATTCTTCATATATAAATGTAATTCTTGATTAATCTAGTAGAAGTTTTCAATCGAAAATAATATATTTACTTTTTCAACACTATCAACAATAAATGTTTGTGAACAATATCAATTTCTTTTTTTTAGGGTAACATATGTCTACCTAAAGGTGCAGTTAAGGTAAACTTTGTTATTAAAAATACATTCATTTTCCATACAGAAAAGACAAATTGTATTAAAAAAATCTAATATAACAGGTGTTCACTACTTTTCTATCTAGACCGTCGAAAATCAAGAATTGTTAGATAACTAATTAATTAACTAAATGCAAAACAAATAAATTTAATAGCAAATAATTAAACTAGTGAATAAATTGGGGAATGGCTTGATGAAAAGTTATTCTAGAGACTAGACTTTAATGGACTTGTAAATACACTTCTCTAGATTCAACCAATTGTATGTTATGATTCCAATACTTAAGGCGATGTCATAATAAACTATAGCCCTCTCTTGGACGTACTATACATCCATGGATTACAAAGTATAACCACCGTTTCCCATGGATTATTTTCTATAGCTTCTAAGAGCACCAAGGATTTAAAAGCCCTCACACACCTTCTCAACCTCTCGTCGGTTAAAGCTATGTGTCCCGTGTTCTCATTCTAATGTCGAACCTCCTCTCTCGAATCTCGGAAAAACACAATAGACATACTCAAATCACTTAAACACATAATATAACGAAGAACACGAAGGAGTAACAAAGTCCAACAAATGATAGGTTAAAACATAAATTATTCCATCACAAATCCACCTAATCTAATTCCTAAGACAAGGAATTTAGACAATCACATTCGCCATCAAAACATATCCCAAATTGTAATTAAACAAAATCAAAGATACAAGAAAATAGAGATAATTCGATTGTGTAGTCTTGATGAACTCATTTACATGTCTTTCTCTATTGTGTTTTTGCTATACAACAAAAGCAATTTTGGTATTATGTTACCGAGTCATTAGCAAAATTTTTACAAAATTTAATCCATGATAAAGATGGTCAGACACACAATACAACAACTAATGTAGTGCACGATAAAAAATTTGGACGAATATATAAGATTTGAAAGCAAAGTTATTTTTTCAGATTTTACAAAATTCTTTTATTTAAATTAATCTTCACTTTCTATATTTAGAATAGTACTTTATTATTAACTTTTTAAAAATATATTTAACTTAATTTATATTTGCTCTTATAGATAAAAATAGTTGAAGTTCATACATTATAACTTACTGTTGAAGTTTATAATCATAAATACAAACTATTTTCACAAAAATTAGAAAATAAAATAACTGAAAGCTCACAGCTCTCCAGTGTCCACGTGTTCGTCAACAAGTGGCTGACATGAACCACAAGCTGCATGCCATATATCCATCTCGATAAGATATGGCGATAAACCACTGTAAAAAAATAAATATATAAAATTAAACAAAAACAAAAAGAAAGACTCTCCCTCCTCTTCAAATTGGCGCCGGAGAAGCAGCAAGCTGCCGCTCCAATGGCCGTGGCCAATTCTCTCGACTGGTCACTCGCCGCCACCATCACCAGAAAAACCGTCCAATTCTCACACCATTCCGCCACCAAAACCAAAATCGGCTTCCGCTTCATCTCCATCCTCTTCCTGAATCCAAATTCAAATCAGTCGCGAGCAGCAAGAGCAGATTCCCCGGCGGTTCTCGAAGGAGACGCGGCGGTCGGGGACGCTCAGGTGATCGAGCTCGCGCTAAAGCTCGAAGACTTCCAACATCTCCCCGAAGACGACGCCGACTGCAAGGAGCTAAATTCCATAATCTGCAGCTTGTTCAAGGATCCCCAAACCGAGCATCTCGCCTATGATTACTACCGGAAGGCGAAGACGAAACCGGGCTTCAAACCGCAGAAATACACGATGAAGCTCGCCGTCAGGTACTTGATTCGTACCAAAAACTGGAGTTTGTTGGTTTCCTTTTGTCAAGATCTCAAAGAATTCCAAGTTTTGCCTGATAAATCTACGAGCTGTAAATTAATTACGGCCTGCGCCAAAGCTAGAAAATTCAAAATTCTCGATCGTCTTCTCCAGCTGCTTATGGATAATAACGCAGAAACCGCTATTTTAGCCTTCGATTCCGCCATGAAAGGATACAATCAGCTGCATATGTATAGCAGCAGCGTTGCTCTGTATCAGAGAATGAAATCCGCAGATCTAAATCTCGACTCCGCGTGTTATTGTAGAGTGATGGAGGCCTACTTGAAAATGGGGAACTACGAGCAATCCGTAGCCGTCTTCAACGAGTTGGAGAAGATGAATTTGGTCGTGAACGAGTCGTCTTCACCAAATTATTCTCGGATTTATTGCATTCTCTGCGAGGCATTGGGGAAATTGGAGAAGCCATTCGAATCGTTGGAGTTCTTCAGACAGATGGAGAAGAAAGGAATACAAGAAGATCACTCTCACTACTCCACATTGATCAGCTCCTTCGCAAACGCCGGTGAAGTAGGCATGGCAGAGGAGCTGATGCAGGAGGCGGAGGGCAAGAAAATGCTGAGAGATCCAGCTCTCTTCTTGAAGGTGGTAGTGAGGTACGTCGAGGAAGGGATGATGGAGAAGACACTAGACGTTGTTGCAATCATGAATCGCGTAAACATAAGAGTCTCAGACTGCATCTTCTGCGCGATTGTAAATGGATATGTGAAGAAAAGAGGAGGCCGAGCTGCAGTGCAAGTGTATGAAGATCTTGTGAAGCAAGGGCTGGAGCCGGGGCAAGTGACCTATGCCTCTGCTTTATCGACTTACGTTCGTCTCGGGCTGTATCCGAAGGCGGAGATGGTGTTTGCAGAGATGGAGGGGAAAGGGTTCGACAAATGCGTGGTGGCCTACTCCAGCATGGTGGCGGCCTACGCGAAGATGGGGAGAACGCGCGACGCCACGAGGCTCGTGGCGAAGATGAAAGAGAAAGGGTGTGAGCCCAATGTGTGGACTTACAACTCCCTCCTCCACATGAACGGGAAGAACTTGGAGTTGAAAATGGTGGACAAGATATGGAAGGAGATGAAGAGGAGGAAAATCGAGCCCGACCGGGTCAGCTACACGACAGTGATCAGCGCTTACCACAAGGCTAGGGAGCTGGACATGTGCATCAAATATTACGAGGAGTTCAAGGGACTGGGCGGAGATTGACCGGCAATGGCCGGGATCATGGTGTCGGTGTTGTCGAAGACTAATCGTGTTGATGAGCTTGTTGAGCTGCTGCAGTTGATGAAGAGGCAGAAAACTAAATTGGATGAAAGATTTCATAGATCGGCTATGAATGCGCTTAAAGAGGCAGGGCTTCAAGTTCAAGCAAGATGGCTCCAAGAAAACTTTGAGTATTCTTGATTTGTTGCGATATAGTTTGCGTGTTGGTCTTTTGCACAGATGAATATAACATGGTTGGATTGTGAAATTGGCTTAGGAGATTTTATGCTTTCAATTTGATCGATGTTGCCATTGTAAAAAAAAAGGTGGTCTTAAATTGGAAGTATTTTTACTTACTAGGCCTATTTACATGAATTTTTATATGGCACGCACTGAATAGAGCCGAGCATATAACAAAAGCTGCAAATAAACCATACTATGAATGAGCTATTTGGATCTCCAACTAATAAAAATTGTTCAAACTCGTTTAGTGAAGTTTGTTAATCAAACGAACCAAGATTGAATACGTCTGAGCCATTTCAGCTACACCCCCACACATGACAAGCATGTTAGAATTGTTTTCATAGGTGAAGCATAGGAAAAAATGTTTTGAGGTTAAATTGTTATATTGGTGGAGATCGAATAAGTTTTAGTAGGGGTGAAGTTCTGAGCTGCTTCGACCCACACCGAATGTATAAAGGAAGGAAGTGGAGAAAACAGATTATAAAATGAAGAACCAGTCATTGAAAGACTCATACCTTTCTCGGCCTTTTGGCTAAGATCAAGTGTAGTATCTGTTATTATCAGTTTAATATCTGATATGTGGGCCAATGGCCCACACGATATTAAATTACTTTTTTAAGGGAGAAGGTCCATTAAGGTAGCTTGCTATCTGGATCTTCACGCGTCGTCCATGCGTTGCACTATTGCATGGGCCTGGCGCACCCCACTAAATCCAGTTTAAGCATTTCGATGAATTATAAGGATATGAATTATTAAATTACTTTTTTAAGTGGGAAGGCCCATTAAGGTAGTTTGCTATTTGAATCTTCAGATGCGATGTTGCACGTGCCTGGTGCACCCCAAATCCAGTTCAAGCATTTTGATGAGTTATAAAGATGTGAATTATGGTTTGCTTTGGAAAAATGTATACAATACTTCTGAGCAATTTTAAACAAATTTATAAGTTCATCAAAAGAGTTTTATTTGAGTAAAATCTTAAAAAAAATTAAAAATTAGTTGAAAATTTGTGAGTTAAAAAGGATATACATATTGAAAATGAAAAATTCTTGTTTAGTTATTTTTAAATTGGTTGTTGCATATAAAAACAACATGAGATTGAGGAACTAATTTTTTAAAGAGCTTAAAAACTAGTTGAACTTATTTTCATAACTTATAAATAATTTATGAACTTATTTGTCAAATATCGGTCAAGAGTTTATAAACAGTCAAAACACCATCTCAGTAGTAGGATTTGATATTTGATCTCGGTTCTCAAGATTATGTGGGGGTTTTAGTTTATTTTTAAATATATCTAAAAATATCAAATTTTTATATAAGTCACAAAACGAACCATTAGTTTGATTTTAAGTTTTACATGAGTACTTTAATGTTCCAACATTATGCTAAAATTTTGAACAATCTTTTTGTTAGATACGTATAGTCAACTCATTGATTAAACGTCATACAAAAACACTTATATGTAGAGTAGAAAAATCCGATGTCACAAAAAAATCCAGAAAATATACCTTGAATTGGTCCAATTTAATAACCAAGGTTAATTGGTTCTTTACTTTACCAACCTAACTTTAGACAGTTGTTGTAGTGCCAATTGGTGTGGAACTCAAGTTCCAATATGGTATCATGACATTGAAAAGCAAACTCTATTCATAAAAAAGAAACTACGCAATTTATTTAATCAACACCTCCACAAAGCATGAACCATAATCTAAAGTTATAATTATCACTTTGCATGATAGCATAGACAGGTAGAGCATATGAATAAAATATTTTAAGGTTTAAATAATCAAACAAATTAAATTAATCAACTCATTCATCTAAATGTTAAATTGATTTATATTATGTTTATCTATCTACCCTATTATCCAAAGTAAGCGTGGTTAAAAGTCTAAAGCAATTGACAAATTGACTCGAAATCCATGACTGTTCTAAATGCTGAGTTTATGTCAAAGAAGCCACTTTTAAAACCTAATCTTGAAAAGAGAATTGTAATCTACATTACATTCATGCGCCAGCATCTCTTGCTTATTCTAGAAGAACATTTTTTATTCAAGTGGATTATCAAATTGAAAATAAAGTAAAATGAAAGAAAATTATTAATATTGATTTACTAACAGTTTAATCAATATGTCAAAGCATGCCCACCCTAATCTTATTTTGTTCCCTTTAGATGAATTACATCTCGTATGCTCCAAGATTGAACTATCTAAAAAATGATACAGGAAAATGGACGACAAACATTGACCAAATTTATAAATGTTTTGTCAAAGAGCAGAAAAGGTAACTTTCCAAGAATTGAGGTCTATACAAATTAAATTGCACATGACATAATTACCACAAACATTATAGCTTGACCTTTGTAACATTGAAAGACCTGTTGCGAAAAACACACACCACAATCACGACCGAAAAGAAAGAACATAAGAATTGTTTACTCAGTTCATCTTGCGACTACGTCTGGGGGCGATGCCAAGCCATGGATTTCAATATGAATTTCAGATACAGATTACATTGAGAAGCAGTTATTAAATGGAGAAAAACATAACCCTAACCCTAAGCCCATTATGGTTCCGCCTGGGCCCAAAAAAATTTAAGCCCAAAAAGTTGGATCACCGGAATCGTGCTTGAGTATACAGTTCATTCAGACTCCATACTCCAACGAGACCCGAGTATAGATCGTGATCCTTCCATCCCAACTCAAAAATAAAATAAAAAATTGGACATCATATGGGAGAAAGTTAGGTATGGCTATAGAAACCTTAAATATTGTTATCTAAAAGGATGACATAATTCCACTTAGGATTGGTGGGGATGCCACTATTATGGAAATGTTGCATACATATGGCAACCAATTCCATGCAATATTGGCCCTTAAGTATTAAGTGAATGTCTTGTAATTTTTTAACTTTTTGAGGGATAATAGTTGTCTTAACTATTATTGATCCCATGTTTGCTGTCATTTTAAGAAATTATTTTCCAAAAATATTTGCGAGTTAAATATTAAATAATTACATGCAATTGCGACATCCACTAAAACTATGAAAGTGTATTTTCTTACTACCGATGTTGTTAGATATCATCACTGTCAGAAAATATTCTGTAATATATTAGAAAACAGTCGAGCAACAATTAACTTGTGTCAAAGATGTTTTCATCACGGGTTAAAATAACTGGTGATACAAATATAGAAAAAACTCGTGGTCAGAAATCCAAAATAGTTGACTTTTATATACATCAAAATGCTATTAATTGCACATTTAATTTTGGACTTTTATTTGGACCACCATGATCGACAACGACCAAACCAAATCCTGTGTCTTCTGCTTTCTTCAGGATAGCAACCGTAATCTATCACGTGAATATGTTCTATTGACTCTTCGAATTATTATTTTGTTGCAATTGAAGGTTCAATAATTCAACAATAACTTTTATAATGGTCAACTATTTAGGTCATTTAACAATCATAATATTATTTCGTAGTCATTTCAATTACAACATCACCCTTAAGAATATTGCAACTATAACACTTTTATTTTTTTCCGATGAATTTGAATTCCATCTTGTCCTACCAAATTTCCACATATGGAAACTTAGGCTGCATCAATTATTATGTGTGTAAGGTAGAGGCGTTTTTAACAAAAAAATTTATAAATCTTGACAAAAAAATTCAACACGATCAATTTATACAAGATTGCACACGTGGTGACCACACAAAATCATTGAAGGTGGTATACAAACTAACCAAAATGTTATAATTTTTAAAACAATCAGACAGAGCACACACACATGTATTTCAGTATTTATTTGCACATAAAAGCTAAGCTGAATTTAATTACATATAATCAATAGATGCTGTTAACTAGTCAATCCTACAATGTTTGTTATCTCTATTTAAAGACCACGTCGCAATTGACTAGGAAATGTTTTGACTTGTGAGCGAAATATAATTTCTACATCATTTAGTACGACATATATACTACTCACTCCGTCTCACACAAGACGATCTATTTCTTTTCGGCACGATTATTTAGAAAAAATGATAAAGTGATAAAAAATAGTTAGGTCGCACAACTTTTGAAGAGATAATTATTTCTTAAAAATGAAAAAGACCATCTTGAATGGGATAATCCAAAAAAGAATACAAATCATCTTGGATTGTGACGGAGTAAGTACATCTTTTTTTTCTACCTTGACATTATATTTCCTCCTCTTTCATAGTATGCCCAAAATTTGACATAATCATTGTAAACTGTAGAAAAACTGAATAAATAAAATAAAATAGGATCTCAGCAGAAAAATGAAAAAACAAGAGTGATGAAACAATTATCTTATAGACGGGGGTCCATGCTGAAAAGGAAAGTTGAGTGCGCTATGCATGTATTTATACTGAGGCAAATATGCTCTCTTCCACCTTCCAACTCCCAACAGTAATCTTCTCTCACTACCCCATAAATTCATACACATCTCTTCAACCACAATTCTTCTACTATCAACCATGAACCCTAATTTTCACAAACTCGTACTCATTTTCCTTCTTCTCTCCACTATCACCGCATCTGCAAGAAAATTGTCGTCCGAAAAAGGTACGTCGCTCATTTGCTCTGTTTTTACAGCTATTCTACGACAGTACTATTCGACAACTCGAATCATTGTGCAGCAGCAGGAGAAGTGGATCAACAGCTCAACAGCGAGGGATCCGATTTCATGATTGCAAGTGTAGATTCTTTTGATGTAAGTTCTTATCATTTGGTGTTTTAATATGTTGATTAGATCCTCAATTTATTGAATAAGTGAGTGATTTTTGGATGGCAGAAGGTGATGGTGGTGGAGGAATGTGGAAATGGAGATGAGGAGTGTTTGATGAGAAGGGCTACTTTGGAGGCTCATCTGGATTACATCTACACTCAGAATCTCAGACCTTAAACAGATTCACTGCAGAGAAATTGAACGGCACTAGTATGTGTGAAAGAAACATGTTCAGCTTACAGATGAAACTGTGTTTTTTTCACCATACAGTGTGTGCAGTTCTGATTCTTGAATCTTAACGGGTAGGAATAAGGCGTGTATAGTTAGTATATGTTTGCTTTGAATCTTTAGTGGTTAAGTGGTGCTAGTTATTAAGTATTTATTGCAAATAATGTTTGTTCTTCGATTGCAATGTTATGGATGATCTAAATGTATGCAAAATGAAATCTTAACTATATATATGTTTAGAAGCTGTGTCTCTCTTTGTCGTCCATTTCTTAATTCGAAGGTTTCTTATGATTCCATTTCGTAATTTTCATATCTTTTTTTTTTGTATCATGGAAAACCCGCCGCCGCTATCTTAGATGCACACTGGTATCTTAGATGCACACTGGGTAAACACGTTCCTGTGCAATAGCCTACAAACCACACATGACAATTTCCATATCTTTCTTTATATGTTTGTGGGAGGAACTGGAAATGATTGTATAGATATTTTGATAATATATTTTGCCGCTTCATTCATCACATTAAAATACTCAAATATTTGAAGGTTTAGGAAAAAAAGGCATTTTTCTACTCACCACTTGAAAATGCCAGGATATGACTGAATTTCATTTCCTTTGATGACCATTTACTTTTCACAATTGATTTGCAGGCTACCACGCTAATTCGTCTTTAAATTTAGTCCACATTCTGACATCCCCCAAAAAAGAAAAAAAAAAAAGAAAAGAAAGAATCTACATTCAAGATTTCATTAGAAGAAATATTTTAGGCATTATTCCTCATTCATAAACATTCGGAAATCTTCAAATGGAAGTTAAAAGGTAAAATCAAGTAACGCACAAAAATTACGATCACAGTGGGATTTGAACCCACGACCTTTAGATTCGGAGTCTAACGCGATATCCACTCCGCTATGCGATCGTCTTACGCAAAATAAAAGGTAAAGTAAAGAAAAGTAGGAACGGCGTTTTCTGGCATTTTGCAACTGTTGAACAGAGGAAAGAGAAAATCAACAAGATATCCCAAAAAGAAGACCAAACAAATAGAAAAACAAGCACGAAAAATTAAAACAAGAATATATTTTTTACGTCCAAAATTAACTCAAAATTATATATCTCCGATAAAAATAACAATATTTACCTTTACTTCTTTCAAGTGCGATCCGACGGAAAACGTATAAAGAAGAAACGACAAGTGCTTCGATAACGAAGGAGTTAACTGGGCTGCAAGCGAGATCTAGGAATTACAGAGAGAAGAGGCAGAAAAAAAAAGAGAAGTGGTTCGCGGTCGATTCAGAATTAGGGTTTCATTTTTTCTCAATTTGAAAAAAGAAGTTTGATCGCCTAAAAGAATGGATCGCAATGTTTACAATTCATTTTCACGCCTCCAACTTTGTTAATTCCAATTTAAACCCTGGCTTGTTAGTAATTTTAATATATTAATGTCCACCTACCTTTGATTTGGGCCTAGTTGTTTTGGGCCGGTAGTTCGATTATTTAAAAAGTCACTTCAAAGATTTCATTCACAATATTCGCATTTTTTAATCCAAAACGACAACTAATGTAAAACATCACTAATATGCATATACGTATTAAAATGTCATGTAAGTAAAATTAATTTTCAAACTTGTAGAATTGAATACTGGGGTTATAGAAGTGCTTCGTCTACCTTCTGTTTAGGAACTTGTAATGTTGTATCAATTATACCATCCACAAAAACCATTTTTATAGTCCTTCATTTCGAAAACTTTTGAAAAAAAAGAACCATTTTTGGGACGATTGACAACTAAAAGGCTAAAACAGTGGGATCAAAAAAGTTTCGAGGCAAAATTATTGATTAATTAGTTTAGATCGGCACTGAACTTTAGATTGTCGTAATCAAGATTTTTAAATGATGTCCTTCTTCAACCATATACATGCTAGACTGCACAAAAATTAAGTGTATTATTTAAGGCTTCCAAAACTAAGACTGTAATCGAACTAACAATAGAGCAGATTTAGGGGCGTGCATCGGTTCGATCGACCGATTGAAAATTTTCAAACCGAACCGAACATATTTTTTTGAACCGAATCGATTTATAGTTTCGGACCGATCGAAAACCGAACCGAAAAAACCGGTCGGTTTCGGTCGAACCAAAAAACCAATCGAAACATATATTGTATATATTTTTAAATAAACTTATTTTAATCAGAATTATTTAATTAAAATATTAATTAACTATTATATAAAATATATAAATATATAAAAATAATATTTTCGGTTCGGTTCGGTTCGATTACCGACCGAACCTAAAATATAAAATCGAAAACCGATTTTAATTGAAAATTTTAACCGAACCGAAAACCGTTTTTTTCAAAAACCGAACCGAATCGATCGATTCGGTTCGGTTCGTGCACACCTAGCAGATTATCAACTTATATTTTGACTGATAAGTGTATTAACTAGAGTATGACATTGCTTGGTATAATCTTATTTTAGGAATCACTATTCATTTATCAACCCATGATAATACTCATTCATTTTTCACCATCATTTCATTCTTATCTCCATTCCCATTTTCCCCTTATTCAATTCCGATATACCAAGCATCATCGGGAGTCATTTCAGTAATTCATCTCATATATAACTTTTGGTGAAATCCAAATAATCATCTCATATATAACTTTTGATGAAATCCAAACACCAACATTTTTGAACAATCATGAAACATTTGAGATTATACGACTGCACTTTATTTCTATCCACTAATCTATGACTACACTTTGCCTTAGATCTTACCAATTCTTCATCCTTTTTCTTTGTTTCTCATATTCAAATAATTGGTTTTTAGGATGCATTTTGATAATTTCCATGTAGCAAAACCATACATAATTACAAATTTTCATCTGAAGTAAGAGATTCTTCAAAATAGAGCATTCCTTGAGCACCACTCATGTTTCGTCTATGTTAACATTATTCTTTTTTATAATATATTTATTTTGATTCTAATACCTTAAAAGTTATTATTGGCAAAAAAAATTAGAAATTACATAAAAATGAAACCTCGATTGTTTTTCCTTTAAATTCAATAAATGAAAGAAAAAGTCAAAACAAGCTTTGATTTTTATGTAATTTGTATTTTTTGATGTCAATAAAAATTCCTAAGATACTAGAATCAAAATAAATATATAAAAAAAATATTAACATAGACGAAACATGTGTGGTGCTCATGACTAGCAAATTATATTATTTATCCTAGACAGTTATTGTAGAGATACCCATAAACACGTATACAGTGTGTGTATATTAATATATAAGTAGCCAAATGAACCTTATGCTATCTAAACTGATCATTTTGAAATAATATTATACATCAGAATTAGCCCTATAGAAGAATCTTACACGCAAATTTGAAAGGCAATAACTAATCAAACTTAAATAATTGATGTGGCCTTTCGAGTGATTTTTTTTTTAATTTATGAAGAATTCGTAATTGCTATTTTTGATATGTATTTGATAAACTCTACGTTTCTATGCAATACTCTATAAATTACATGAGACGATTAAATCATATTTAGAACATTAGATGTGACAGATTCAGAAAAATATTATGAAATAAACATTGAATCCGTGGCCTATCACCATCACCGATTAATAATTTGGACCTGCTACATGTGCATTTTTAATTCTTAGATATTACAATATTCATATTACACGAAACTCCTTCACAAAATTGACTAGATAATATACTATAGACGAATGGTTTATCAAAAAATTATATTATAGACGAATGGAAAAATAGTCAGACAGAATTTTAACTAGTAGCCAAATAGTAATAATTAATTTCTTGCCGCCATGACGCTTCTGATTGTTTTTATTTTACTAGGAATTATTAAATTTTGAATATATTGGATAGAATTATTAAGCCACTTTGTTACACGAGTTGATGTATAACCAAAGTCTTCCTTTAGCGATAAATTCATAAATCTATAAAAGGTCAGCTTTCATTATATCATTTCTAATAAAATTCTTTTTAAATTAATAAAGATCAATGTATCAAAATACATTATATAAATGCGCACGAAACCACTCATATTTTGCGAAATTTGTTTTTAATTGGGCGGTGACGAACCCAATCACTTCTAGCATGTAAATTAAAAAAGGAGAGAGGGAGGTTTAATTTAAAAAATATATATTACTTATTCCAATAAGTAAAGACTGATTTGAATCATTGACTTTTATATAATTTATACTTATTATAAAAATAATTTTATTGCTTATATAAATAAACATTATTTCACGTAATTCCTGGATTTTTTTTCTAGTTAATGTGCATGTGTGAGTGTGTGAGGTTCGTTACATAATAATAATAATAATAATAATAATAATAATAATAACAACAATAATAATAATAATAATAATAATAATAATAATAATAATAATAATAATAATAATAATAATAATAATAATAATAATAATAATAATAATAATAATAATACTAGCTAAGAAATAACTTAAATATTATAAAAGTTTGATTGCCCCAGGAGTACTTATTGTGAATTTAACGTTAGATAATTATGATAACAGCATCATACATTACATCCTTGCGTGTAGGAGTGTGCACGAACCGAATCGAATCGAAAAAACCTATCGAATTGATCGGTTTCGATCGATTCGGTTCAATTTTTGAAAAAGTCAGTTTTCGGTTCGGTTCAAATTTTCAATTAAAATCGGTTTTCGGTTCGGTTTTCGATTTTATATTTTAGGTTCGGTCGGTAACCGAGCGAAAGTATTATTTTTATATATTTATATATTTTATATAATAATTAATTAATATTTTAATTAAATAATTAGGATTAAAATATGTTATTTAAAAAATATATATATATGTTTCGGTCGGTTTTTCGGTCCGACCGAAACCGGTCGGTTTTTTCGGTTCGATTTTTGGTCGATCCGAAACTATAAATCGGTTCGATTCGGTTCAAAAAAATATGTTCAATTTGATTTTCGATTTTACAAATTTCAGTCAATCGGTTGTAGACTCCTACTTGCGTGTAGGTTGAAACAACAATATTTTGTATTAATGTGGATACCATTCTTGAAAAACATATCATATAACACTGTGAAATGATTGGTTGAGGGTGGCCCACTGCTCCTGAATTGTTCTTCACATACATCTAGGAAAATTTATATTTTTTATTATACATTGCAACAGAAAATAGCTCAACTTCAGCCACAGCCCTATCAAACCTCTAATAACAAACGGCACCGTCCTGTTCTTGTTGCTAATACTTATCATCGTCACCGCATAACCAAATCCGTTCAAAATTATGGCATGTAACATAAATTATGGATCGGGTAGAGATATACATACACGATATTATTCATAAGATATAGATATTACAATTTCTCTGGCTTTCAATGAGAAGTATAGAGATGTTAATTAGGTTAGTTCACTCGATCTTAAACAAATTCATTTAATTTTGGGGTTTTCCAGGTTCGATCAATCGAATTAAATTTATTTCAGACTAAATTTTTTCCCTAATCCTAGACTTTGAGTTTTCGGAGCCAAAAAGTTTACAAAGAGAGTTTAACATGTATAGATTCAATATTCTTACAACAAAAAATATGTCGTGTTTTTCAAGTAACTTCGTGATAGATAAGGATTGGACACACATTTAAACTAAGCATTTTTTTATTTTCACGATAAATAAATTATTATATATTAAATATTGGAGAAAACTAAAACACATTTCACAAACATCAAAATCTTATTATCAAATTCAAGAATAAAATAATGAAGTTTGACAGCTAAAAAAGAAAATTTTCAATTAATCGGGCCAGCCAGGCTATCAATTTTTAAAATTTATTATTTATTAAATTTATTGAAATTCAAGTTCTAGTGTCTTAGTTTTATATTATAAATATTAATTAGAATTCACTAATCTAATAACTAAAAAGGATTTCATAGTTACTTTTTTTATATTTAATTGTAATTTTTTATTCATAATTAACTATTAAATTGATAATTCTATAATCAGGCTATAAAAAAAATTTAACTTCAAATTTTAATAATAAATATTAATTAAAATTCATGATATAATAATTTTTAACTTTTACTATGAATATTATCAAAATAGTAAAGTAGGACGCGTTGCGACATGTATAGGAATCCGAAAAAAGAGAGTCAAAAAGTTAAATCGCTATTGTACTTATTATGATAGAGTTGTTCGAATAAATTGTTTAGTTTCAAGATTTATTACTTTCTCATTCTAAAAATTATGCTTAGGAATGAAACTCTGAATTCTCCAATTACGTGGTAAGATAAGTAATTAACAGAATAAGACGAACTGAGATGGAAACGAATGAAAAGAAACAAGAAATGATGAGACTACTAAGTAACTTCAATAATTCGTGCAGCACATCTCTCTCTGTGGCCACGTGTTATTTGCGGCGGCAGTCGGCCTACCTGGAAGTTTCGCGTAAGGTGCGCGTGCACCCAATTTTGATAAATCAACCAACAGTCAAATGCTTATTATTGGTCACATTCCATCTAACTTCAAATTCATCTCCTCCTAATAAATTTGAGATTTGTATATTACTTTTGGTCTTAATTAGGGGGGTTGGGGTTCAATGTATTACACAGACTTATTTTTAAGATATGACATTGTGTTTTTTTTTGTCAAATAATATAAAAGTTTGAAAGTCGTGTTAATATAGATTCGAATCTAATTTTTTTGGTTTACACTATATATATGTTTTGTTACTTATTTTGAGGATAGTGATATATACAGTTAAATTTTCCATATAAATCATGGTCTCCCCTTTATAACAATTCCAATTATTTAGAATCAATTTAGAGGTGTTTGGTGAACTTATAATCCCTCAAAATAAATTTTATAATTTGCTTTTCAATTTCACCAAACACCCTCTTAATCTCATGCGATTGACTTATAGAGTGTGCTTCTTTGATAACATGAGTATATGATTCTTACCCTTGTAAAAGCCAAAAAATATGCGCAATATTCAGTTACTAAAATTTTCTAATAGCATAATTCTTTTTATTGAAACAATCTAACGTCAATATATATGTGTGTGTATTATATTATTACACAATTGATATCGAGGTGGTTTGTAATAATATGGGATAACTTTGAAGTCACTTTTCTATCTTGTAATGTTTTCTATCTTATAATGTTTTGTGATAGGGCTAAGCTAACTGAATCTAACACTACATGAAAAAAAAACTCAACAAACATGTGTGGTGTTGTACAAAGCTATAGTGAAAACATTAGTGAGAGAGACTCGTGTTGAAAACATTAAAGTGTGATTTTCGCTCAATATTTACTTTACAATATCCAATACATTGTAATAAGAAGAGGTGGAATCTCAATAATGAAATACAATATTCAATAAGAATACGACAGAACTTGGAACGGTCTTCCCATCTCAATAATGTAACGAAATATCCAAAGAGCTTCTACTTTATTTTACGAAATCAATATCCAAATCCCCCTATTTAAAATCCCCTTTCATCACGCCACACCATTTCTTCAGTATTCTCACCTACGACTCTATATTCTCTCTTTATCCCTCTCTACTTTCTTCCGCCGTGGCATTCTGGTTATGTTCGCCGACAGCCGTCGTGATTCTAAAACCCCCTTCTACCCCGCCTCCCCTCTTCCGCTTCTTCCGCTACCGCCGCCTAAGGTAACCCCGCCGTAAAATTCACTATACTAAACGTTTATATTCAAAAAAAACGAAAAGAAAAGAAAAGAGAGAGTAGATTTTATAATATTAAAATGCCGTCGCCAAAGAGTCACCGGAAAGGGAGCCACGAGAAGAACAAGAAGGGGAGATTGTCGGAGAAGGCGTCGTCGTTCCACGGGAGGGACGCCGGAGCTGTGGCTGACATGCTTCCGCGGCCGAGGACGGTGCCGGACTTGCTGGTCGGGAGAAGAGCCGGCGGGAGTCCGGCCGAGGCGTCGCCGCCGCCGAAGCTCACCAAGCTGCTGGTGAACGTGACGATACAGAGGAGCCCTGGCCCCGTGCACGTGCTGATGCCACTGGAGGCCACCGTGCAGGACCTGATAACAGCGGCGGTCGGCCAGTATCTCAAGGAGGCGCGGCGGCCGGTTCTTCCGTCCGCCTCTGCCTCCTCCTTCGATCTCCATTACTCCCAGTTCAGCTTAGAAAGTAAGCCTACTTATCACCCGTGCTAATTACATTCTGATGCACACAATTTTTTTGTCATATTGAATTTGTGGTCAAGCAAAAATAACATAAAGTTAGAATTCAAATCACAAACAGCTAATTAGAGTTCACTGTGTGTTGGTGGACAGGTTTGGATAGGGAGGTGAAAATAGTGGAGTTGGGGTCAAGAAACTTCTTCCTGTGTCCGAGAAGGCCGGCGGCGGCGGAAAGTGGCGGCGCATCCATGACCTCGAGCTGCTCAAAGGAAGCTGAGGAGGGAACCAAGCAAGGGTTGCATTGGCTCAAATTCATGGATTTGTTACTGTAATTCAAGGCTGATTAATTACAACCATAATTACTTGTGCGGCTGTGCCGCTAATTCTTTAGAAATATATTTAGTTTGTAAAAGGTGTAAATATAATGAATCATAGAATATGCGTTTTTAGGTATCTATATATTTAGTTTAGCATACTGTTGGTGTGCCCAGTTTCAGAATAAAAGAGGATGGCGTTTTCTGTTATACAGATTGTAAGTTTAGTTGTTCAAAAAAAACAGAAAATGTAAGCCCCTGATCGAGATCTCGGAATTTGGTATTTGCACTTTCCAAATTTTTATATACACTACACTACTATTGAAGAAATTGAGTGGCTCGTGCTTCAACATAATGTATTAATTTTGAGATTCTATTGGTGGGACGGCGAGATATTCCCAACTCCATACTAATATGATATTGTTCGTTTTGGGTCAAGTTTGTATGGATTTGTTTTTGTATTCAACTTCAAAAGGCTTCATACTAGCGGAGTGAAACTCTTCAATACATACTAGACCATCTTGATCTAATATTTCGATATGGAACTTGGGTTGAATTCCCAACAAACCTCACCTCAAACCAAGGACCACATAACGCGTGTCCTTTCAAACATTCGGACCATCTTGCATCGCCACACCAACAGAACACGTCACCTAACACCCCTGGTTAGAGACTTTCGACACAAGTCCGAGTTACACCGAGAGCCTCCCTACATCGAGCATGCCTCAGTCCACTCGAGCATGAACCTGGCTCTGATACCACTGTTGGGACTGCGAGGTGTTCTCAACTCCACACTAGTATGATATTGTCCATTTTGAGCCAAGCCGACACGAATTTATTTTTGGGGCTCAACCCCATCTATAACCATTCGTGTGTTGATAATATGTTTATTTCATCATAACGCAAAAATAGTTTATATTAAATTCATCATGGTACGCAGTATGTGCACAATTTTAATGAATTTGGTTTTATGGACTTCAACTCTACCATATAGAGTTTCTAATAAAGTTCCATACCATCTACCATGTGAGAATGTATATATATTTTCATTTAGGTTTAATAGTTGAAAATTTCAAAAATTCTGAATCGATTTTGATTTTCAACATATTTTATAAACATATTTTATAAATTGTTACAGTATACTATTTTGGAAAAGTAACACAGATAGACACGTTTAGTACATTTGATGATGTTTTTTCGACCTTAATATCCATACAACGTCAAGCGATATGTAATTAGTACATGACAGACACTACATCATTTCTTGATAATTGTAAAAATGTTATTATTACAACAGTTTATAAACATGTCTATTTCATTATAAATTTAAAAATATTATTATTACAACAATTTATAAAAACATGTTAAGAATTAAAATATAGTCAAATTTCGTGAATTATTTAACAATTCACTTTTATTTAACAATTCACTTTTATTTACCACATCTTTTTTGCGAACTCTGCGAACCATGCATAAGCCGTTGAAGATGATGACAAAAAGTATAAATAGAGATAACGAAAACTTTCTAAAATTATTTTGTTGTGCAACAATTTTAGAAAGTTTTCGTTATGCACAACTTTATACCTGCTTTGCATTATCTTCAACGTCTTATCATGGTTCTCAAGTTCTTAAAAACATGAGTTCTCATTGGATCCAACCCCATATATATATATATATATATATATATATATATATATATATATATATATATTAACATGTATGATATTGATATTCGAGAAACTTGTTTTCACATATCGACGAGGGGCACATCTTTTGTGGGGAGATTTGGTACAGCAATCCAATAATTTGGTCCGGAATTCAGTCTAGAATTTTCACGTTCATGCATCAGAGATCTATTATTGATCTAATTCAAAGGTGAGATATGTGGACACCAATTTTAGTTACTATTTTCCATCAAAATGACTAATTAAAAACTTGTAAAAGTGCACTGGACCTTGCTCATAACGAGTTCATGGATATTTAGTCAGTATAAAAACCGTACAAGTGATCAATAAAAAACTTGTAAAATGATTTGAACAATTTTTCATCTCCTAATAAATTGTCGTTTGAAGTGATTTCTAAATCATGCAGAAATCGGTTGGGTCGTATGTAAATATTTTCGTAAAAGCAATTCATCAGAATTTAATAACATATGTACAATAATTAGTCAAACTATACATATCTGTATCTTCCTTGTATTGGATGTCATATATTTTACTACTGTACCGGGTTCGTCGATACGGTTTTTTCCCCTCATTCTTTAATTTATTTTAAATCTACATTTTCTTTTAAGATTTGGGTCTTCATAAAAAAGATTTAGGGGTGTTTGTCTAAGTTTATTTTAGATAGCTTATAAGGTCCAAGAGCTTATAAGATGTTTCAAAAGCTTATAAGTTGTTAAAGTGTTTGAATAATTGATTTTATAAGCTAAAGAAAGAATCGTGAGTTAGAGAGAGAAAATTATAGCTAGAGAGATAAAATTGACGAGAAGTGAAGTTGATAGTATAAGTGTAGAAAATAACGAACTATAATAAGGTTATTTTGGTAAATTCATGGTTGCTTATAAGCTTATGAAAAATAAGTTAGGGTTGACCAACTTATTTTACGAACTTATGTTCGTTGAGTTTATTTTCACAAATTATAAATCATTTATGAACTTATTTTGTCAAACACTTTACAACAAATTATAAGTTTCCTAAACGAACTTATAAGTCGCTTTAAAGGACTTATAAACTCAGCCAAACACCCTCTTAGACTAGGTTTTTCCCCTCTCCATTGACTCTTCATTTGTACGTCTACTAAAGTAGGAAATCATATCATGGTTAAATATTGAATGATAATTATGCATATAGTGCATGATTTTCTTGTTTTCAAGTTATTGAGGTGATTAGTTTCTTTATATTATTCTTTTTACTGAGAAAGTAGTGTATATGATCTGTGGTGCATTCTAGTCACACCTTATATACAATGTATAATTGTAGAAAAGGAAAAAAACAACGCATCTTTTAGATAGGCGACTGCTTGATTAGCAAATCCATGGTGATCCATGATGTGAAATACCCACTCAAACCTTTATTTTGCATGTGCAAAAGATGTTTCAGCCATTTCATGAGACGATTAGAAATTTCGAGAGTGAAACGATGATTAGTCAGTCAAGCACTTAGGAGCATCAACTTAACTGAGCTCCCAAACCATAGATGGTATTTATAATGTCCCAAACTGAAAGATCAATCGCTATATTACATGATTGAAGAAAGAAACAAGAAGAGACAAGTACGATATTTGATAGACTACTGACAGGTTGATCGGAAGGAGAAAATGAACTTAAGAAAAACATGAAGAGCAGAATCAGCAACTGACAGTCAATGATAAAGTGATGGCTTTGAGAAAAATATGCATTCACTAAAGAGGGAGATGCTCACAAAAGAAGCCGATGACTGAGAGAATTGCAGTTGCAGAAATAGACAGCCAATAAGAAATTCTACAATTTTGGTTGCTTACAGTCAAATGTCATTTCTCATAACTAGTAGAAGCATAGGATGCGGCCAGAATTGAGCCTTGCAAAACCGTTCATCTTAAGCATACCAGTTCTCTTCTCCTCCACATGCTTGTCTTAACTCATCAATGCATTTTTTTTTATCAACAAATTCCAAATCATGCTTTTAGAATTTTACAGCTAGAGGATTGGACTTCGCAGAGTTTCCTATAGAGGTTCTTTATTGTCCTATTTCCCGTATTAAAACACCAAAAAAGGAAAGCAATATATTCACAGTCATGTTGTAAATCCTCATAGTATATCATAGATAATGTACTCATAGAAATGCATTTATAGGCTGTTATTAGAGTTTGGGAAGTACTACAGAAATGTGAAATTACAACATTGGTCCTCTGCCAAAATGGGCGAAAGTGGATCAAACCAGCCAAATGGAAACCAGCATAATCTGCATGTCCCTAGAAAGAGAAAAATTAAGCTTTATAATTGTGGAAATCTACAACTCGACCTCCACAGCAGCCCTCAAGCCGACATCACCCTGCAATTACAACTCTTCCTCACTGCAACCAAAATACCTGTACAATTTCCATGGTAACCTATAATTAAAATCTGTGCTCAATATCTTTTAAGCAGGGTACCTGCACCTGCAAAACTAGTAAATCGGGTGAGATCTGCAACTATATATACTTCAAATGAAGAAGGAAATTGGAATAATATGCACAAACTCACTAGCCTCATTTGTTTTGTGGCTACATGATACCTGACTGCACATACAAACACAGACACAATGTTTTACAAGGAACAACTGAGGCAGACAGGCCAAATTAGCAAGGTTGGTAATGGGAAGACATAAAAGGCCGAGATGCAACTAAATAATCAAAAGAACATTCCAACAAGCAATATCAACAAGAAATAAAGGGAATATGATGAACCACTAAGCATTATACCATAGAAGTATGCTCTTAAGTTAGAGATTCCTAAACCAGGAAATTCACATGCTTGTCATGTTGTGCAACAAAACAAAGGTCATGATACTTGGGGCACAAAAATATTTAGGAAGACATTGATCTCATATGCACACAAAATCAATAACACAAGAGAGTACAAGACCATTTTACTAAAGAATTACGAGAGCTAGCATAGAACAAAAAAAAAAAGCTTCCTAGCACAGATGACATGCAGCCATATAGACTTGAAGGAGACGGCTTGGAAGTAAAAGTCAAAAGGAAAAAACAGCTCTAGGCTCCAAAAGGTTTAGGGCTGAAAACAATATTTATGGGCACCCAGAATAATGCAACACATCTCAACCAAAAACATCAAAAAAGCATGACATAACCAAGAGATGTTACTAAGAAACATAAGGTTAGCACATTAATTATCATGTTCCATATGACAGAATTGAAAACCTGCACACCACCTGCACAGTGGAAAATGCGCAGTAAGCTATATTTTAAGACAGGTCATTCGTAATGAAAACTGTTCACTCGGAACAAATCCAGAACACCGGAGGAAAGGGAGCGAGAACAAACCATTGCTTATATCATCAATACCCATATCCATTCTGCCGCGTTTGTTCATTGTTTCCTCCATTGTCCACATCGCCGTAGTGGTCATTTTTAGCTCTATGATCCTCACCACCAGCATTTGCCTTGCTGCTAGCACGTTCTGCTTCTTCCTTCTCCCTATTCCATTGTGCAATTTTAGCACGTCTCTCTTCACTTCCTTCCCTAGTAGGACTACGGTTCCTTCTTCCACCTGGACTTCGGCTTCTACCTCTCCTACTTCTTGGACTTGTGCTCTTGCGCCTCCTGCTTCGACTTTCATGGTGATCATAGTCATCATACCTTCTGCTGTGACTCCGACTCCCATGTGAGCGGTCATCATAGCTACGGTGCCGATAGGGACTCCTGCTCCTGCTACGGCTGTGTCTACTCCTACGCCTCCCAAACAATTGGTGCCTCAACTCCCTAGTGAGAACATGTATTAGTTGTGATCCTGCCCAAACTTACATTTATGGCAATTGCTATAGTACAAAAAAATCGAATTACCTGCTAATCCTCTTCAGATGCATGAAGTTACAGTAGCCACCACGGTTACATGCATCCTCCTCATACTGCCTACAGGTGGCTTCACGAAAATCAGTCACTGGGGAGAAATCAACAATTATGGGGCGTCCTGCAGAATCACACAATAACTCAGACGAATCTTGTACATCATGTAAAATATAATAGAGCTGTAGTCCTCCACTGAAGGAGAATCAAATGCAAACATAAAGAAAGCTATAAAAAAGGGACAGTGTGTACAAAAATAAGGAAAAATTTATTACCTGCATAGAATCGTCCAGTCAGATTTTTAAGAGCATTAGCAGCATGTTCTTCTTCCCTAAATTGAACATAAACGTTGCCCACCTGCCAGAAAAACAATTCAGTGTTATGTTTGAAAGACCAAATTCAAAAGTTACGAAATTGACTTATGTGTTGCAGTGTTGGAAAAATTTACCATATGATCAGCTAGATTGTCACAAACATTCAAGCTTTCAATGTCCCCATATTTGTGCAGCTCCTCAAACAGATCTTCATAGAAGTCCTAAAAATACCAGATTAAAAGGAAACATAAATACAATTAGCTATCCATGTATCACAACATACAGAACTAAGCATAGGGCGGTTAACGTAACACTGAAGAAAAGTATAATTAAGTATAAATGCCATAAACCAAAAAGTTTAACTTGAAATCGCACAGCATCCAAGTATACATAGGATATGTTTATCAGTTTTATCATATAAACATTCTATTCATTAGCATATCAATCCACCAACTCAAGAATCCTCTATACAAGCTCTGTCAGTGCTTGAAATTCATCCAACTATTTATTTTAGGCAACCTTAGATTATAAGTCACAAGACAACAACTACGCTAAAACAGCAACTATAGTCAATAAGTTCAGCTGTGTGCACTCACAAACATTGAAAGAGAAAAATCAGACTAAGATGACACTTCACTAATCGCTACAGATAAAATTTCAAGGAAAACTAGCAACAAAATCCAAAAGTTAGTGAATCACCGATTATCATCTTTCAATTCAACACGATACATGATCTGTAAATACATAATCGCCCAAAAAATAAAAAAATTAATAACAAATAAAAACCAAACGTCTACACATATTCATCAGCACGCACCCAAACAAAAAATAGGGAAAGAAGACGAACAAAGTCAAATTCAATCTAATCCCTAACAACGAGAGAGAGAGAGAGAGAGAGAGAGAGGGAGGGAGTTATAATGCAACCTCGAAGTGTTCCTGCATCTTTTTGGGGTCGATCGGCTGGCCCTGAGCGTCGACGCCGGGAGTAATCATATCGGGGCGCTGGTACATGTTGGAGAGCAGGAGCGTGGGGCTGATGCTCGGCTTAGTGTGGAGGCGGGAGCAGCGGTCGCCGTGCCTGCACGCGCCGATCTTGAAGTAGAATGGGCAGTTAACCCTGTCCTTCTCTGTACCAAAAATGGAGGCCAAGTGCTCCGCCATCGCAAAATTTCAAGCGGAACCAGAAGGTTTTTTCGATTGCTTGTTGGATTGCGTGATCAAAGCGATTCGGGTTTCAGAAAGGGGAAATTTGAGTTGATGAGAGGGGGAATTTATAACGGGGCGGATAGAAAGAGCCTAATTATCTGGAGACTTCTATTTTGAGAGAAGAAGGTTGAATAAGAGTCTTATATTTAAATTATTAATAAATACAGCATCTCGGTGGTTTGCCTGAGAGGAAAGAGGAAGATTTAAGATTCTCTGCACTTGTGTTTGTGGGTTCGACCTCCATATCCGCCAATTTTATTTATTATTTGGTAAAATCTTGATTAAGCTAGTTTAAGAGCAAAATATTTAAAATGGTTTTAAGGCCAAAAATATTTTAATTATTATATTTTAATGATATTTGATGATGGAAAATTTTAGAAAGTGATTTTGAAGGATTTAAGAATAATGGAATATTAATTCCATTATTTGCATAAAATGGAATTAAATCTCTATTTTTATAAAGTGAGTTCCTATTATATATTTTATAATTTTGGAACTTTATATTGATGAAAGTGATTAGTTTAAGGTTTTAAGAAAATAACATTCAATATTGGAATTTTTGGGAATTAATTATGGAATTTTCTAGCATATTTTGGAAAATTACATGAAAATATATATTTATTATTATTAATATTATTAAATCCGAAAATTTAGGATAAATTTAGGGAGATTATTTTATATAAATCTCTAGAATATGGTGTGTTGGCACCATTTTGTTTTGGAAAATAAAAGAAAAATTAATTGATAATGTGAAATTACTATTTTACCCTTACTCATTAATTACAAAATATATACTTTCAAACATGATTCTTCTTCATTCTCTCCTCAACCTCACGTCTCCAACACACACAAGAACATACATATTTTAGAAATTCTTGAGAAAAGATAGGAAGATCCAACCGTTGAATTTCGATCGGTCTTCGAATCGAGGTATAATCTCGTCTGAGAACACATCTACGGTTTAAAATTTTTAAAAATGCTTATATGTTGAATTCAGATTTTCATTCATTTTAAAGAATTATGATCGATTATGTTTTGTTGATTATTTATGGATATTATGATAGATTCGACGTCTACGTATTGTTTAACGTTGAAATTGTAAAGCATATATTATTTAATTGAAGTTTCATGAAATTTTTGAAAAGGGCAGCCCTTGATTTTAAATTTATGATATTGTTATGATTGAATTTACTTCATATATGTGTTATTGGATTGATATAAACATGATTGGAACAAGAAAAACGTTTGAAATCGAAACTATATTAAAACTCCCAAATGGCGAAAACCCTAAGGCATATATTGTTGGATTTTGATTTTATTTGATCATTTTGACTTCATATTTAGATTCTATGATATGAATAAAGCCTAAAATGATTTATTCGGATTTTCCAGACGTATTCAAAAGCGGTAAAATTTTAGTTTGTCGGAAATTTGTTTTCAAAGCCAAAGCTTTGATCTTTATGTTTTATTGATAAAATGATGATCTTTGATTATTGTTGAGCATGTATATAGGTTCGTTGGTGTTAGATGGCGTCTCCGTGAATTTTGACGTTAGACCTTAAGTGACGTTTAAGGGATTTTCGGTTATTGGCTAAGATGAGATGATTGAAGCTTTTCGTTGAGTTTCCTATGCATATTGAGACATATGGTGATGAATTGATGGAGTTTGGGCTATGTTTGGTTGATCCGGTGTTGATTTGGCGATCGTTTATAAACGTTACTCGAAATTTCGATAGAAATTGTTTGTTAATAAGATGCTAGAGGATGCAATGACCCAAGTTTTGATAGACCATAGCGTCTTAGATTTGATATCGAGAAGATATGGTCGTGTCGACGACTAAGATGATTAATGTTCGTGTTTGTTTCTTGTTAGGCATTTATGCCGTTTAATATGGAAAAAGAGAGAAATGGAATTGGGAATTAGTTCCTTAGCTCTAAGGAAAATCCAGGTGGGTATAAGTATTTTCTATAAAGTATGCTTATGCTTTTATATATATTTTCAAATGATATGATATGCATTGCTTGCAAAGTTGCAAAGTTGATTGACTTGCCAAAATTTTGAGCATGAGCATAAGCATAATGCACTACCTATCCACGGAAAGAAAGAAAGAAAGAAAAGAAAGAAAGAATTTACCGACGTCGGTATGACCGTAGTTGAGAACCTTGAGTCCAACTCGGTATGTGATATAAAGGTGTTTGAGAAGGGCCTACTCAACACGAAAGAATCCGTGGATATGGGAAGGAGAGAAGAAAGTTGCATGCAAACATGATACATGCATATGCATATAATATTATGATGATATGAAAGCAAGTAAGTATTTATTTATGAAAGTACATATTTTGGCAAATCAGTTTATAGCCCAGGGCAAAGTTATCTTTATGTTTTGGCGTATACCCATGAGTGCATTTTGTACTCACCGCATATATTTCTAAATATGCGAGGTTGAGTGGAGAATCTTGGAATCGAATCTTGTGAAGGAGCTTCTCTAAATAATGATTCATATTAAGGTTGTTTTATTGTTATTGACATGTTTTGTTGCCTGAGAGTTATGTCTTCATACATAATTCTCACCACATTCGTTCGAGCTTTGATCTTACACCTTATATGTTCGATATGATAAAGTGATCATGTCCAATGTTCGGTGAACAAGGATTCCTGAATGTTCGAATGGTTTCGTTGGATTCATATCATTCGGTTGAATCATTATCATTCCTTGTTTTAAATTGTTGATAAATCCTTCTTGTTGACAAAATATTCGAAACCTACTTTATATTTTACCTTATTAAACCGTAAATGTTAGATTCATTCATAAAGAAAGTTGTTATAATCTTTTCTTTCGACAAATGTTTGAACCCGTTGTCGTTAAATTTTCTTCTTAATCCGAGTCACGGCTAATTACCGATTAGGTAGTTGGGTCGTGACGAATGGTATCGAGCGTTTGAATTCGAACACGTGAGCTTGGTAAATTTGTGCGGTTGTGCACAATTTTGAATCTGAGCATGTGAATCCTTGAGAACTTTTGCGTTGTGCCAGTTTTGAAATTCGAGCCTATGAATCCTTGTGAACTTTTGCACAGTTGAGCCAGTTTGAATCCGAACTTGTAAACCCATTGAGTTTTGTGCGTTTGCACCTTGAGTATAAAAATTCTTTTGAGTTGACTTTGTTTGAGAATTTGGTTATGGAGTCGTTGTTTGACTCTATCTTGAGGATATGAGTTTATGGAATTAGTTGTTTGATTCCGATTTGAGAATATGAGTTAAAGAGTCGGTTGTTCGTAGAGAGGCTCGACATTCGATTCCGTCATCTCTAGCTCACGGTAAAAGCTTATGCTTATGATTATGATAGATGATGATTGAGTATATGTCTCATTAAATGAATTGCTATATAACAATGTATGATTGAAAAGAGTTATTGCTCATGAGCTAGAGTTAGAAGAAATTTGAGAAAGAAGGTAAAGCAAAGCAGTATGTTTCGGAAAAGTTTGAGTATTCTTATTAGGATGAGCGAAGATCGTGCGGATAGTTCGAAAGAGTACGACTTATTAATCGTCGTCCGATATTGTTATCTCGTTGTCGCCATGACGTTTGTCGTTGTTCGTTATATTCATCGACAATGATCAAAGAAATTTCCATCTATATGCATCGGATGAGCGGTATACCTTGGACGAATTTCTTGTTTGATTCCTTCGATTGTGGAAAGAGCGTTTGAGCAAGCGTATCGAGATTTTTTATTGCCTAAAGAGTGACAAGATTGGGTTGTTCTTGTTGCCATTGACTATATTGAGTCGGTTTTGTTATTTTAATTAAGTCGATTTCCCGACTCCTAGTTACCATCAAATTTCTATATTTCGTATACTCGAACCCCTCCTCTTGATTCATTTTTCCTATTACTAAATCTATCTCGTTATTCATCAACTTGTTGGTTGAAAAATTTTCTTTCTTCATTTGATGATAATGATGGTTAAAACCTTGAACTCATAAATGTTGATTCTTTACCTGAGCATGATACTAGCACCTTATTCTAAAATAGTGTCTTCCTTATCAAATGCTCATAGTTATGCTTGAATCTAATATAGATCTTGCAATTTGATTACTCTTAAATCAATATTGAAATTGCCCTTATTGATTTAGATTAAAGCGATCGGCCTTTCGCACCTCTTGAGATTCCTACATCGATTCGATTCATTTTATTTCATTATGTTTCCAAGACTTTTCCTTTGGAAATTAGAAAAGAATCAAGTTAGTTTATCGAGACCAAGTGTCTCAAATTTTGATATGAACCCAGTGGTAGCAGTTGTTGGCATAGCACTACAACCCTAAACATTGGTCAATTGTTTTCTGTGATAACCTTTTTGGGGACGAATGGAAGCGATAGTCATAGATCGTATCGGATGTGATTGCGGAGATATCAAAGCATAGCCGATGACAAAGTTTTCCTATTTTGTAAAAACCCTTAGAGATACAAATTCTTTCCTTGATATCTATACGATCATTTTACTATCCAATTATTTTATTTCACATCATAACTTTATGATAAGCAATTTTGAAGATCTTTGCGATATGAGCTGTATGTCAATTGAAAACCTTTTCCGATTCGGATAAGCAAAATATCTGCATTTTGGCATTCGTTTGCAATGCAGACATCACCTAAAAAGAAATTCTTATTCATTATTCGAGAGGAAGAATAAGAAAGCACGTTCTTTTCAAAACTTACTTGTACCTTCTCTTCTTAAACCGATTATAGAATTTGAATCTTTCGCGTCAAGATCTTTTATCCTTTCATGAAGTGGATAACCCAACTAATGTTAAAGAATATGTTCGCCGTTGAACGAGTTTTACGTTTGAAGAACTACGAACAAGAGCATCTCATATATATATCGTTAATGTTGAAGGATCGGTAGTCTTGATGAAGAATACGTCGAAAGTTTTTCCGGATAAATAGAGAATTTTAGCGGAATAATTCAAAGAAGAATTTTACGAAAAGTATCTACCTCAAAATTTTGTAAACAAAAGAGATTTAGTTTGCGAGCATGAGTAAAGAAAGAAGATTGTCGCAATATATGATCATGAATTCTACGATCAATTTGTGATGCTCTTTATAAAGTTGAAAAATGAGAGGACATATGTGTTAGTTACCCAAATCGAGCGTGGGTGACAATCGATCGACTCACGAAATACGCTTATGTTATTCGATCTCTATCACGTCAGGCGACAAGTTAACTTAAGTGTACGTAGAGATAGTACATTTACATGATGTGCTCGTCTCAATCATCTCGAACATAGACTACAAGTTTATATTTCGTGTTGGACGAGTATATCGCAATAGATGGTCAATTTAAATGAACCATCCAAACGTTAGAAGACAAGATCGAACGACGATTTATATGACGCCTATGAAGTCTTTACGATAGCAAGTGTAGATCGTCGTTTTATTTTAAAACGTATTTGAAGAAGAAAGTGCTTGGACCGAGCGATTAAAGAGATGGTCGTAATCGTACAACAAGTAAAGACAAGAATCAGAAGTTATCGAGATGTATCAAACTGTAGAGATTCAAGAAAGATTGGCTAGTCGCCTACAGATAAGCATTTTATCCGAGTTCGAAAATATTCGCGATGTATTCTATATGCTACAGTTACAAAGCTATGTGTTTAATCCAAAACACATGACACATCAAGAGAGTAAATGTTCGTGAACGAGATTTAAGCTATGAAAGAACGTCAGAATGAATCTTAAATTGACATGGAAACATGATGATTTCGAAGAAACGACATGGAAGTTAAAGATCAGATGAGGAAGAAGTGCTCGAACTTTTGTGACGTATAAATTTCGAGGACGAAATTTTGTAAGGGGAGAATGTAATACCCGTATTTCTATAACAGAGATTAGCTCGTGATTAAGAGCTTAATAAGAAGGCATTGCATCCTTAAGAAAGATTTTTCTAAGTTAGAAGCTTTTGTGTTAAGCTTAGTTGAGACGATAGAATCGAGAATCGAGATAAGATTCTCGGATCTTATTTAGGATAAGAAGACCTAGATTCCAGGGTCTTAAGATGATGAGTACATGCTCAATAAGTTTTGATTTGGAAAATTGAGAATTTCAAAATCTACGTTTTGTGACGTCGGCTTTGGATTAAGCTCGGTTTAAGAGCAAAATATTTAAAATGGTTTTAAGGCCAAAAATATTTTTAATTATTATATTTTAATGATATTTGATGATGGAAAATTTTAGAAAGTGATTTTGAAGGATTTAAGAATAAATGGAATATTAATTCCATTATTTGCATAAAATGGAATTAAATCTCTATTTTTATAAAGTGAGTTCCTATTATATATTTTATAATTTTGGAACTTTATATTGATGAAAGTGATTAGTTTAAGGTTTTAAGAAAATAACATTCAATATTGGAATTTTTGGGAATTAATTATGGAATTTTCTAGCATATTTTGGAAAATTACATGAAAATATATATTTATTATTATTAATATTATTAAATCCGAAAATTTAGGATAAATTTAGGGAGATTATTTTATATAAATCTCTAGAATATGGTGTGTTGGCACCATTTTGTTTTGGAAAAATAAAAGAAAAATTAATTGATAATGTGAAATTACTATTTTACCCTTACTCATTAATTACAAAATATATACTTTCAAACATGATTCTTCTTCATTCTCTCCTCAACCTCACGTCTCCAACACACACAAGAACACACATATTTTAGAAATTCTTGAGAAAAGATAGGAAGATCCAACGTTGAATTTCCGATCGGTCTTCGAATTGAGGTATAATCTCGCATCGAGAACACATCTACGGTTTAAAATTTTAAAAATGCTTATATGTTGAATTCAGATTTTCATTCATTTTAAAGAATTATGATCGATTATGTTTTGTTGATTATTTATGGATATTATGATAGATTCGACGTCTACGTATTGTTTAACGTTGAAATTGTAAAGCATATATTATTTAATTGAAGTTTCATGAAATTTTGAAAAGGAAGCCCTTGATTTTAAATTTATGATATTGTTATGATTGAATTTACTTCATATATGTGTTATTGGATTGATATAAACATGATTGGAACAAGAAAACGTTTGAAATCGAAACTATATTAAAACTCCCAAATGGCGAAAACCCTAAGGCATATATTGTTGGATTTTGATTTTATTTGATCATTTTGACTTCATATTTAGATTCTATGATATGAATAAAGCCTAAAATGATTTATTCGGATTTTTCACGACGTATTCAAAACGGTAAAATTTTAGTTTGTCGTGAAATTTGTTTTCAAAGCCAAAGCTTTGATCTTTATGTTTATTGATAAAATGATGATCTTTGATTATTGTTGAGCATGTATATAGGTTCGTTGGTGTTAGATGACGTCTCACGTGAATTTTGACGTTAGACCTTAAGTGACGTTTAAGGGATTTTCGGTTATTGGCTAAGATGAGATGATTGAAGCTTTTCGTTGAGTTTCCTATGCATATTGAGACATATGGTGATGAATTGATGGAGTTTGGGCTATGTTTGGTTGATCGGTGTTGATTTGGCGATCGTTTTATAAACGTTCTGTAGAAATTCGATAGAAATTGTTTGTTAATAAGATGCTAGAGGATCAATGACCCAAGTTTTGATAGACCATAGCGTCTTAGATTTGATATCGAGAAGATATGGTCGTGTCGACGACTAAGATGATTAATGTTCGTGTTTGTTTCTTGTTAGCATTTATGCCGTTTAATATGGAAAAAGAGAAATGGAATTGGGAATTAGTTCCTTAGCTCTAAGGAACATCCAGTGGTATAAGTATTTTCTATAAAGTATGCTTATGCTTTATATATATTTTCAAATGATATGATATGCATTGCTTGCAAAGTTGCAAAGTTGATTGACTGCAAAATTTTGAGCATGAGCATAAGCATAATGCACTACCTATCCACGGAAAGAAAGAAGAAGAAAGAAAAGAAAGAAAGAATTTACCGACGTCGGGTATGACGTAGTTGAGAACCTTCGGGTCCAACTCGGGTATGTGATATAAAGGTGTTTGAGAAGAGGCCTACTTCAACACGCGAAAGAATCCGTGGATATGGGAAGGAGAGAAGAAAGTTGCATGCAAACATGATACATGCATATGCATATAATATTATGATGATATGAAAGCAGTAAGTATTTATTTATGAAAGTACATATTTTGGCAAATCAGTTTATAGCCTAAGGGCAAAGTTATCTTTATGTTTTGGTATACCCTGAGTGCATTTTGTACTCACCTGCATATATTTCTAAATATGCGAGGTTGATTGAGAGAATCTTGGAATCGAATCTTTGCGAAGAGCTTCTAAATAATGATTCATATTAAGGTTGTTTTATTGTTATTGACATGTTTTGTTCTTGAGAGTTATGTCTTCATACATAATTCTCACCACATTTCGTCTGAGCTTTGATCTTACACGCTTATATGTTCGATATGATAAAGTGATCATGTCCAATGTTCGGTGAACAAGGATTCCTCGAATGTTCGAATGGTTTCGTTGGATTCAATATCATTCGGTTGAATCATTATCATTCCTTGTTTTAAATTGTTGATAAATCCTTCTTGTGACAAAATATTCGAAACCTACTTTATATTTTACCTTATTAAACCGTAAATGTTAGATTCATTCATAAAGAAAGTTGTTATCATCTTTTCTTTCGACAAATGTTTGAACCGTTGTCGTTAAATTTTCTTCTTAATCCGAGTCACGCTAATTACCGATTAGGTAGTTGGGTCGTGACACGTAGATAATATAGATTGGTATTGTATTTTGTTGTTTGGTAGATAAGATATAAAATGTAGATAACAAACCTTGTTTGTTTGGTAGACTAGTTAAAAACAAGATTAAGTACAAAATTACAATTATATCCTCCAAAACAAATCAAAATGACAATGGTAACCTCATTGGTTTCTTCGAGCTTCCAAAACAAATCAAAATGATCATCTCAATAGATTTTCAGTTCTTCACCAACAGTTTACAAATTGTCAGGAAAGAAAAAAGAAGACAGAAGCAGTAAGAGCTCTACATTACATAATTCGTGTACGCCAATAAAAACCTTTTTTGATTCACAACATTTGCTTCAAATATAGTTCTATATAACATCTGTTAATCGTCTGTTCTGAAACCTCAAAAAAACCACCGGATTCTTGCTCATATAACCAATTGTCTTAGCATGAGATCCACTGAACACACTTTTGAGCATTTGCAAGGGCTGATGAAGCACGCGTTTGAAGCAACAAGAGACAGGACAATACATGGCTTTATCCTCGTTGCCCTCAGATGCAATTCTCAGTTTGCAATTTGGATATTTACAGATCTAAGGAATTGGGTGAGGAGAGCAAATAAGATATAGAGCTACCAGATAATCAGTTCTCTTCCAACCTATAAAAATTACCAGCAACTAATAAGCAGCAGATTTTGGGAAATGACTTTTTCAAAAGAACAGTGGAGTATCGAGCATAAATTTAAGGAAAGAAAAATCTAAATAATTATGTGCATATTGATAGCTGGTCTGTGGAATGAAGATATGGCTCCTAGTTCTTCGATTTTGTTAACCTCGAAAACTCAAATGTATTTTCAGTCAAAGTAAAGATAACTGAGTCAAAATTCAAGAAAATCAATGGAAAGGAAAATGACCTACCTCTCATCTTTACTTGTTGCGAGCTTTCCTTGACTTCCAATAGCTTTACAAATATGCTGCTGTTTTAGATGGAAAACCAAAAAATCTTATAAGATTTTGGCAATCTCTTTCCATCACTTCTTCACTGTCGACTGCTCTTAGATGACTCAAGTAGATCTTTCCAACGTATATATAACTAAGCTGCTGTCTGATTTTCTTCAAGCAGGGAAAGGATAAAATCAGAGCATTGGGTTGAGGTACAGAAATGGGGAGGCGAGAAAGAGGGAAAAGGAGGGTAGGAATGTAAAATAAGCCCTATTTCCTATTGCTATATGCGGATGAGATTACGTATCCGGGGGCTTGCGACAGATGTGAACCATTGGTGTAACAGTTAATTAGCACGGGCCGCCTGATTAAAAACGGGCTCCCAGGATAGTAATATATCATACCAAACACCGATATTATGCCAGATAGGTCCCCTATCTTGGACATATATTGGCTACCAAACGTCCCCTTATAGTTTTTCGACTGAACTCCTTTTCTTTGTGAAGCTTAATTCATTAAAAAATTGTATTTTTATTTTCATATCTCGAATTAATAAATGCTTATTTGAGCTCCTGTTCGTTAAAGTTCGACTGAACTCCTTTTCTTTGTGAAGCTTGATTCATTAACAATTTGTATTTTTATTTTCATATCTCGAATTAATAAATGCTTATTTGAGCTCCTTTAATAAATCTCGTTAGTTTTTTTATAGATATCTTCTTGATTTTTATTTTTAATCTTGGTTTGATAAATGATCGTTAGAGTTCCTTTAGTGAAGTTCGTTAGTTTTTTCTTTAAAATCTCAGCTCGATCCTCGGTTCGATAAAAGCGAGACTTGTTAGTTTGATTTGTCAATGTCAACTCGATTTTTTTGTTTGAACTTTTTAACTTAGCTATTAAACTTGGACTGGATAGTTTTATATACAATCTATACATGCAAAACTACAATATCTTAATTTGAATTATAACGATTCTATACATATAGTGGGAGTAGTCTAGGGGTGTAAACAAACCAAATCGCTATGTTTATTCTGGACTTGATTCAAAAAACTCATTCGAAATTGTTCGTTTTAAATACTAATTTGAATTGTAACGATTCTATATAGTGGGTGTAGTCAAGTGGGAATGTAGGTTAATTTAATTAATCAAGTATGTAATCAGAAACATTACATCATATTAATAAAAATATGATAGTAACTTGATTTAATTTCTAGTGCTCTCAATCCTTTTTTCTCTTATAAGAAGAAAAGAAAAAATCCGTTGATTAAACAAGCAGCTGAGAACAAGGTGTCAGTGTGCCACACATTTAATTGGGCCTATTTGCTAAATGCATACTATACCCCAGTTTACGATAGGCTTCATGTGTGTGTGACCCATTTGGTTCCAATCCAACTAAAGGTGGTGTCCTAAGATACTTGCTGATGGTTGCTTTGCTGTTGTGACTGTCACTATTTTTCATAGGGATAAGCATAACGAAACGACACGAAATATTGAATCGAACCAATTGCTTTTAGTCGATTCGAATCGCTATTGAAGAGTTCGGTTATTGATTTGGTCGTAAAATGAAAATCGAATTCATAATCGGTCGTTTCAATTTTTATCAATATGAGTTCGATTAATTTCTATTCGGTTATGGCTTGGACCTGTTTCGATTTTCTTTATTGTTTAGCTTATACAATATGAGTTCGATCGGTTTCGATTAGATTAACATACTCTATTCGGTTTTCGATCGATCGGTTTAATCGGTTCGATTCGGTTTGAGTCAAAACCGATGATGTTCTGCCCTAATTTTATATGCCGACCTATACATTGGTAATTGGTTCCACCATCGAGGGATTGGAAAGGCGTCACAGATACTTATCAATATATCAAACAATGAAAATTCTTATCCATGGAAATATTGCATTCAAGCCTAAGGGATCTCACGACGGGCCTGTAAGTATATTTAATTACTTTAAATGTTGGAAGGCTATAATTTTATATTAATTAACTTTTCATTGAATGCACGATATCAAGTTAATCAAGATATATATTAGAGATTTCCAGTCTATCAGGGTTGTGGAGCGACTGACGCTCCAATCGATCTTGGGAGGAGTTTTAGCAAGCCCACTTTCTTGAACTTGAAATCTGAGCTAGTAATTATTCTCTAGTTTATCATTTATGAATCATATTTTTAATATTAATTAGTCATATTTTTTTATATTAATTGGTCTATCAAGTGCTTACTAAGACTCTGGAACACTGCCTTCGCACGCAGTCTGTTGTAGGTTGTGAAGGAAGAGAAGGCATAGATGATTACTACATTGATAGTTTTCGGGAGCTGAGTGTCGAGGATTTTAAGGATATAAGATGCTTTAACTCTTGTATTTCTGGTTTGTGCGATGATTCAGTTATGATGTAATGAATACTTCTCTTTGATAGGAATACTCATTTCAAATTCATGAATTCAAAACCATCGATCACACTCAGTTTTAGACTGATCTTGTTCTACCCATAATACTATAAACACAAAACGAACCAAGAATCTTGAAAATCTATGCTTTACAAACTATACATTCGACTTGTAAATGTGTACAATTATAACATAGATGATATTAAAACTGTACATTCAGCTTTTGTGAATGCTGTGAAAACCGGGGAAAAACTAGAGTAGATAGTGAAAAACTCGATAGCATCGACTACATTATTACAGAAAAAACAAGGTACTACTCATCTACTACAATTTTTCCCCAGCCCAGTTCACAATCTAAAGCTATGTATTGCTAAATTTAACGAAGCTTCATTACCTTCTCCAACTATGGCACCGGACACGGACAAACACTGTCTTGTCTATGTTTGCTTCATGCACACTGCAAGAGAAGGAAACCCAGCATTACCAACTTGTGCTTGACAAGCCCCTATTTCCGTGGTTGCCCGCTTGCTACAACAAAAGCAGTCGAATCCAGCTTTGTGACAGCACAGATCAAGATATACAAACTTCTACTACTCAAAACAGGGACAAACTTTTCTATGTCTAGGATTCGGGATGGATGGTCGTGCCTGCTTGAATGATGCTCTTGGAGTTGGTGCTTCACTTTCAACGACCTCTCGTTGGGCGTCCGAAGCCCAAGGAAGTAGTCCGCATCCATTCCTCTTGGAACACTGCGTGGGAACTAAGATAACTGCTTGACTTGGTTGCCTTCTTCATCTCTTCCTTAATTTTACCGAACTCTTCTTCCAGTTCACCAACTCTGGACCTCATCCGTTCCATATCCACTTTTAGCACCTGATTCTCACGAACGACTGTTACCCATCCATCTCGATGGACACTTTGACCAGCAGCTCGCTAGGAACGGCAAGAGAAGCTGTAGGCGCTTTCAGCATCGAGAACATTTAGGCAGCCAGCTAAGGCCTTCCGCAGCTGCATCTGCTCGAAGAACAAGACCTGTAGTACGACCCTGAGCGGCAGCCTCTCATTTTGAGATGCGTGTGCACAAGCATCAACGGAGAGTTTCTGAAAATCAATAACGTTGCAAAGCTGCTCCGCTCTTTGTCTGAAAGCCAGGATGTGCCTGCAGTAATTTCATGAATATTTTCAAGAAATACAAAAAAGAAACTCTTCTAGTGTTGCAGTAGAAATATGATTCTGAATCACAATATGTCGAAGTAAAATGCAAATACCAAAAAGATCGTAGGAGAAACATACATGAACACCTAGAATCTTGTCCAACTACGATTAATCTATCATGGTGCAGAAAATCAAAATCCTATTCTTAAGTCTTTAAAAGTGTTTAAATCAATGGGACGAACTAACGAGCCAGTTTCATGGGCCGCACTATACCATCTTTATAGACGAACAATTGAGTCATCCAAGTGAGACAAGAGAAGTCTTTAAGAAATACAAATATACCAATTCACAAGATATGGGAAAGGGGCATAACTTCTTACTCGAGAAACAAGAACAGACGAGATTTCTAACCTTAATGAATACAATGAAAAGTCATTCAAACCTTAAGGTATATATCCACTGCTCGGTATAGCCCATCGTGCAAAGATCTAGAAGATTCTGGCAACGCTTCTGCCAGTCGCGTAATTTTCCGGTTTCAAGTTTACATCAGAAGCAACCTCCGCTACATAATTGTCAACCAATTTAGCAACTCTCTTGAATCGCCCGATAACGGTGATGTGTCGAGGTCAGCTGATAATGGAGATATAGAATCCACAATCGGCTCAGAAGATACAAATTCACGAATCATCCTCTCAACACAATCGGTGTTGTATAAAGTATCAGAATCGAATAATTAGGTATCAGCAGACCATCCAGGGTTGCCAAATCGAGCTGTACGCCTATTCTCCTCTCCAGAGAATCCTGGCACGTATGGTTAACTCCCAAGATCAACGCAACACGTAAAAGTCCCAGCAGAAAACGGCAAAAGATTTCCCTTCTTCTCCGGCAGTAGTTTGACAACACTTCTCAATAGAGCGTCTTGATTAACAATGGCAGGCGTCATGCTAAAACTAGCAACAGTCCTTGACAGACCACTTTGTCCTCCCTGCCATCGTCCCAATCCCGGAAGATATTTTTTACAATAGTACATTATTGCGCGAGCTAAATTCTCCGTACTTATCCCTTTGGCTTCCATTGTCTGTATCAGCCTCTCGAATAACTCGACACAGAGATACGAGACATCCTCAAACCACCAGTCAGATTCATTGCTATGGATCTTTGCACCGGTATTTATCCGTTCCACAGAATGCTCCCTCCGGGACTCTGTAGGCTACCATACATCATCATTGGCCACCCGAACAACGAGGGATCCGTACAGATCATTACAGACAACGCGTAGATACATCTGCTTATAATTTGAAGTTTGTCGGCCCTTGGAATAACTAGTTCACAGCTTTGGAGAGCCAAAATGCAATCCTTCCAGTCTTTTAGGATATGCTTATGGAAATAACTTTCCGATTTGGACAATAAATTGTCTTCGCCGTATTCATCGGTCATAGAAAGATAATCTGCAGCACAGTACAAGATTACTATGTTCTTGGGTGTGAACTCTACCCTCCCACTATAGCAGAATTTGACTACAATGAAAAACGATCGGCACCACCAGGAAACTCTTGAGAGGTACTGTCAGTGTCGTCTCGGTGGCAATTTCAGACTCTTCAAAGATAGTTGCTATCTTCCCACATCTTGAAATAAGAGGAAACTGGAGCACGTACACTTCAGTTAGAGTCCAAACATAACATGGCACAGAATAAAATTGCGAATTAAAGTCTAGGCTGCCATAAGATGCTACAAAACACAGTATGGATTAAGCAAATCAATCCACGATATAGGATTCTATAGCAATGCATGCAGAAAAACACACACACACACATTAACAAGCAGGAAAAAAAGAACTAGTTTGTTGTTGCACATCCCATGCCAACCTATAGGTAAGATGCTTGTGAACAACTCCAAAAAAAGGGATACCTTGTGAAGATGGAACTTTACTTCGTTCACGACTACTGTTATATCACTTTGCAAGCTTGAACTGCAGAACCTAACAGAAAAGGAATTCATGCTGAGAAAAATTTACATCAAATCGTATGTTCTTAGTCAATGAAAATGATACAAGCTAATACCATACTTTTGTGATACAATCATACAAATGAAAAGGCAAGGCTAAAAATAACATATGTCATTATGCTTAATGCAACCTTCAGTATTTCACTAATGCATGTAGGTAAGATTTCTAAGTTCTATCGTAGCAGCACCAATTCACGAATACTTTTCTTAACTTGAGTTAACTGTCAAGATCTGGATCATTGAATTGTTCTTCTTTTAAGCAATTTACAAATTTCAATAAGCCACAATACTTTCAGCAAATTTTCACTAAAGTTATAGATAAACAGGAAACAGGTTAAGGTAGTGAACTTATGAAAGAAACTAAAGCTCTAGCAATGAGAGGTCCTTCTTAATCAGATATAATGGTTCACAGAGGAAGACATGATTTGGTGATTAACTCATTCAATACTACCCAAATGCTCCTTTTAGCCATAACACTCCAAAAGTGTGTACAGACTAGCTTAACCTCCCCTCCATGTCACATGCTACTATCATCCAAATAACTACAAGAAAGAGCCAACATTTTCATATAATTATACTCAACTCAATAAACTGAAAACGTTTGAGTTGACAAATGGATAAACTGAATCACTGCATATACATCCTCCTAGTAAGGACATATGTATACAATTATGCTCAACCACAATAAATTGAAAACCTTCAGAGTTTCAGCCAAGGGTGAAATTGAACCGTAGTGTATACAATCTCCTAGTTAGACCATTTATTATCAGCACCACCTTCCAAAAATAATAGATTAACCACAAGAAGATTCCCAAAATGCCACTGAATCAGTTGTTACTGGTCCTCCTAGTTTTCTTGGCCAAAATCCTAAAAAGTTAACAATCACAAAGACGGCCCTGACTTAGGTCCAGCATTACCTTAACAAGTGGCTAATGAGCTGAACTAGGCAGTAGGCACAGAACGTGTCTGAACCATGTGCCTGAAATGGCCGTCTTGGTAGTTAGCATAGCACTGGCTAATACCCCGACCTTAGTTATTTGCCGATGATTTCTTGGTTTTAATGCAAGAACTCAATTACAAGGCAATCAAGAGGCCCGTCATACCAAATTTGTGTGCATGCAAATGTGGAGGCTGGTAAGCTGCTTGCTTCCAAACATCCACATACATTTTACGGGATATTCATGATGGTCAGAAATGGATAGAGAGCACAAAATTGCGATTCTTTTGACAGCCAATAAAGTTGGGAAACAAGCTTGACATAATTATCTATTAGGACTGTTATTAACTCGACTTATACGTTCTCTAATCGTGAACTAGTCATATCTATTACGGTGCAATCCTTCCTCGAGCTTATTACCTTTATCGTTAGTCCAACCATAATTCTGTTTCCTTTTTGCTTGTTTAGAGTACAATTATCTCCAACCATACTTTACACTGATTTAGTCAATATTTGGTAATATAAAATACCCCACCAAGAATATAATACAAAGTCACCTGCATATGATGAAGTATAATAAAAACAAGACTTCAAGGTTATCTCATCATGCACGTTAATTACAACACAGAAAGAGCTCTCGATCTCCCTCTGCCTGGGACGTTAGGTTTAGTGATCAAGAAATAAACAATTGGAGATGGAGAGAGAGAGATGATACCAGTCATCTCCTTCACGATGGAATCAGAAGTTCTCCCAGCAGGAGCCATCAATCGGTAAAGGCTCTTCTTCAATAAAACTCCTCTTTTCTCCAATAAATGCCTCAATTGAATTCAAATTCATTTTCCCCTCCAAACAATAAAGGCAGAGGGCTCCCATCATTTCAATTTCGAGTTCACCTCAGAAACATCAGAGACCCTGATATTATTATTATTCTCACAGCTCAGCAATCCATTAATTTAAGCACACATCAATTAATAATAAACCCCACCAAAAGTGCATGCACCAACCATCACAACCACAGATTGAATTGATCCCCACAAATGATAAAATGAATAAGACCAAGGTCAAATTGGGTCATTATTATGATTAGCGAAAACAAACAGCTATTATGACTCATAAAGACCATCTTTACAGCCCGCTGTATGCGTCTACTGTATGGGACATACTTTACTCTATTCTGAGAAAGAGAGAGAGTACATGTCAAATATAAAGACAGAATCCAGAAAAGACAAGAAACCGGCTTGAAAAAATATGATAAAAGCAAAAGGAAAAGGTATCAGTTTCTCTCAGATTCGTAGCTGCCTATTTCTGTTCTGTTCAGTTTGCATTTTATTTATTGTCTAATACAAGCATATACTAATAAATAACATGAAAACTCATGCTTTTACCACATAAATACTTATACTTTTCCTCAAAGAAATAATTATATACGCTTGAGAGAGAGAATAAAGGCCTAAAGATCGACAAAAGAAATGGGAAATCATATTGACAGCAGTGGGTGGGAAGATTATGGTGTAACATGTGCAAGTGCAGTGAGGCATTTTGTCGAACAGGTAGAGTGGAAGGAACGAAACACAGAGGTTCAGGTCCTAGATCCAAGGAGATTGAGCTTCGGTTATAGTGCGCATGCGGGAGAATTAACAGTCGAAAACACTCGAATAGTACTCTCGGTGTAAAAATAAAGAGTATTATTATATTCAAACTTCAAATCACATTCTTACGTTTTCATAGCCAAGGGCTCTTAAACGATTCGATTTCGTTAATCGAATTGAAATTTTCGTTAATCAACAATTTCTCGAAAAAGTGGAATCAAATCGAACGTTTAAATTTTCGTTAACCAAAATCAATTAAAATTAATTAATAATAAAAAAATAAAATAATAATTACAATAAATAAAATAATATTTATAAAACTGAAACTTATTGAAAATAAATAAAAATTTAACAAATAATTAAAATAATTAATAAAGTAATAATTTAAAAAGATTTTCAGAATTTGTAATTAATTAATTAATAATTAAAATAATAATTAAAAATAGAAAACGGTTTTCGGTTCCGAACCATTCGGTTATCGGTTAACCAATAACCGAAAATTTTTTCAACTCTGGAATCGAAACCGAACCGATAACTGAATTTGTCGGTTTTGGTTAACCGAATTTATCGGTTTGGTTCGTTCGATTCTAACGAAACCGAAAACCGTTTAGACACCCTCGCTCAAGTATATATTTAATCAAACATACTCCTCCGCCACAAAATTTGTTGATGATTTTAACGAAAGTTTTAATAAATTGTAATGAATGTAGAGATAATGGAAAAGACGACCCACGATTGTAAAGAGTATTGGATAAAAATGAATATATTAATGTTAAGCATAATTAAAAAGTGAGTCATAATATTTTTTGTAAATAAGTAGGTAGTATAAAGAAGAAAGTTATAAGGGTTATGCGATTATATCATAAGAGGAAAGTAACATTTTTGTAGCGACAAAAGAAAATAAGAAACAAATTTTGTGACGAGATGAAGTATATCATTTTTCGATCGCGTGTTCATGTAAATAACTCAAACCTATAGATAAGTTGATGAAATTCAAAACTATCTCAAGATTATAGACTTCACTACTAGACCATTCTCACGGGATTATGTATAATGTTCTTATTATACATGACATGCATATTTGTTGAATCGAGTTATATATAAATATCATATAGAATTGACTACGATATTGATTGTTGCAAACGTGACTACAAACGTATCTTAATTTGTAGAATACGTTTCTTTTGTCTTTGTAGAAGAGTTGAGGCAAAATAGTAATTTAGGGTCTCGGATATGGAGCAAGATACCCAATCTTGACTGTAGAGATGGGTGCTAGAGAAACAGTGAAATTATAACGGCGACTTTACTACGGCCCAAGATTGAACAGGATACAATAATCTCCAAGATACTATATATCTTGGGTATATCTTGATACCAAACACTGCCTTAGGTTCCTATATTTGTACTGATCATTTGATTAGAGATGTATCATTTATCTAATTATTTTAACATTCGATTAAAATAAATACTTGAAGTAAACCGAGTCTCACCTAGATACTGTGTCGGGCTCAATCGGTTGGTCGAACTATTGTACCAGGGCAACTGAACCCTTACCGACAACTGTTCATACTGTCGTCAGTAATTAATGTTAATTAAATTTGTATATCTTTACAATTAATTTGTGTATGTTAATTGCAATGTGGGTATGTTGCAAGACTTTTGTTGTAGGCTTTCTAGTACCTTGATAGATAAATATTGACGGTGAGGGTTTGAATGCGTAGCAGCACCAATTCAATGTCAAATTTCGAAATATAAGAATGAGTATGACATTACACGGTTTAATTCGTTATTAATATAGTAGATTTAGAATAAGAATGAGCGACACTCCAGAGTGTGATCTATTCTGCCCATCGATGCTATTTGAGACTAGAACTAGAATTACACTACCCTTTTTAAGTTAAAAGTTAATTTTAACTCAAAATGGGCAGTGCAACTTGAGGCTCATTTCTATCGCTTGTGGGTTTTGATCGAACAAACTAAGACCACTCTCATTTATCTAATTCATATATTAATAATCCTGCTAATAAAATAAATCCATGCTAGCTCACGAACTAATTAATAAAACTACATACTAACAAAGAACATTGGAAGGTGAGTCATGCCAATTAATGCCAGCACATGCAAACACAGACTACAAAAATATAGGCCTCTTTCTTTGTCTCTCTCCTTCTCTTTCTGTATATTTCATGAATTAGGACGTCAATTTTCAATTCTCAGGCAACTCTCTGTACATACATACATACTCCCCACATTCATTCATCTTCATTCATTCCAAAGGCAACCCATCTCTCTCTCCTCGCAGCAGCAGCAGAAGCAGCATCGTCATCCATATATATAAGCTATATCAACCTATCTTCACTCATTCATGGCAACTGAGAATGTATGCCCCAACTTCTTCCCTTTTCAACTCATTTGATTTACATTATTATGCATGTATATGCTTGAGATGAACTTATAAAGTTATGCTGACTGATTTGGTGAATGTTTGCAGCTAACTGCAATGACATTAAAGCTAATCTCCAGTGCCCATGCTGCTACAAGAAACTACAGAAAATTCTTAACAAAATTCCCGGTGAGTCTCTTATCGTAATCATCGTCACCTTAAGCTTGCACACACACACTCACACCACATACAAATTCCATGCATCTTGAAATCTTGAATATTTACATAGAATATATAGTACCATAGAATATCACTAGAATAATCATTTAAAATCACTAAATAAGTGAACAGTCATTATAAAGAAAAAATTGATATAAACACAATGAAGTTGTTAGATATACGATTACATTATTACCCTTAAATTAAGTATTTGAAAGAAATATAATCAACACCAATTTTATTAATCTTTTTCCTCTTGAATTCATGGAGAGCAGCTACTTTCAATGCAGATTTGGTAAATTCATATTCTATATAATAGATTGCAAATCACACATGACGGTTATATTTTTTATTACATAACACAATTCTTTTTGCAATAGAAGTTAGAGATCGGGTGTATGATATGAACATAAACCGAAGTGATGATCACGGTCGCGTGCTGTGACCCAGAGAAATTTCGTGACAAATTGTGTAGTAAGGGTCGTAAAGTTATAAAAGCATCATCCTATAGTTCCTAAAAAGGTCGGGTTTCCACCTCAGCTCAAACCGAACTACGTCGATCACATCAATGATGAACACATGACATACCCTTCTAAGTGTGTTTCCAATTGTTCATAGACTTTGCAATCTGTATATCTATCCATTGTAATATTTATTTGAGTTTTGAATGAATTGTAAACATTTACAATGAATAGGGAATTTAATAAATTTAACTTCTTTATTGAAGTGGCTGCTCTATACCTTTTTATATGGTATCATATCAACTAAAAATGACTTTGAACCTTTGTTTCATCCATGGCCATAGCGTAGTTAATGCCGTTCTAGCTTATTTATTTAATGATAATAGAAAACGTCTTATGTTAATTATCTTTTTGTTAGTTGTTCAGTCAATAATTTAGTAATAACAATTCATTCTTAATTAGGTTTGGTAAAGAGATGCTTCCTTGCTTATTCTGGATAGGCATGAGCAAATTAGTTCTGAAATTGGAATTTTGATTTCTCTCAACATTAATTACAAATGTGATTTTCGATAAGTGGTCATCACTCTATTATCTATATACTAGCTGAGGCCAAATTGTCCACACACACAAAAAGAAATTGATTCATTATTTTGTCTACGGACAAAACACATTGTTCTACTATTTTACAGTTGACTTGTTGATTTTGAAAGTAACATACTAATACCATGGAAATCAAATTAAGACGAAAGAATGAGAAAAATTTATGTGGCATGAAAGTTTACGAACCAGAATATCATGAATTGGAAAATATCTTTTTATCTTTTCATAAGTTGCTTGAGAGTTTTCATATGATATTTTATACATGATATTCAATTCTCAAAGGCTCCGATAAATTTTCTTTAATTTTCGTATTTAACTTTTATATGTAATTTGTTAATGTTCCACTTTGTTTAATACTCTCTCCGTCTCACGGCTCTCACCTAAGATGATAGGTATTCCTTTTGAGTTGTCTCATCCAAGATGCGTTCCTTTTAAAAATAATTATCTCTTCAAAGTTGTGGACATATCTACTTTTATCACTTTAATCACTCTTCTAAATAACCGTCTAGAAAATAAATGGGTTGTCTTGAATGGGACGAGGAGTATAAAACATAACGGACTATATATGACTTGAAGACTTTAATCGCTTTGTTATGATTTATTTTATTTTTTTTGAAATGCTTTGTTATGATTTTTTTAGTGGGAACTATAAGAACAAAAAGTCTTCTAAATAATATTTGTAGTTTAATAATTATTTCGGTGCTACAATGAGGGAAAATGTGATGGATAGAATTTCCATTGCTCTTACTGAATAAGCATTAAGGATTTCACGTTGTCGGGGTAACATTTTACTTCAAAGCAATAATTTATTTAAAGTCGAATGAAAAATATAATGATGTAATTGTTAGGAATCGTATTATATAAGTAATTCTAACGCGAATGACTCGACAAAGAAAAAAGAAAAAAAGACCTACCAATTTCAGATTGAAAGATCTGCTAATGTACGAAATCCCATCAGAATAAGAAATAATCGCAATATCAAATCCATATTGATTTAACAATAAAAGTGCAGAGTAGACTAAAAGAAATTGAATGGGAGATAGTTTTACGGATAAAATACTTACACCCTCAAATAAATTATTTTTCTTAAAGGAAGACTAGATTATATCAAAGGTAGTATTAGCAATAAAACAAATAGATTAGCTTGGAAAAACTTTCAAGAGGCAAACTAAGGAATTTATATAACAAATTTCAATAGTAAAAATAACAATATTAATTAATGAGAAATTCATATGTAACTAACATGATACACATCCCTCGAAGGCAAACTAACACCAACACCTTTAAAAGGAAAAATTATTCTAGATTTTGCCTGTATGATTTACACGATACAGTTCCACCCAAAAGTCCATCAAACATAACAAAACAACCCCTACCTCCACATCCAAGCTGTATATTAATAGTACTCAGACGCATTAGAGAAGGAATCAGCACAACTCAACTTCAAGCTTCTTAACTCACCACCGGTTTTGAAGTGGCCTTCTTTACAGCTTCTGCATATGTCCGGTGTTGGTAAGTAAGAGTCGACTCAAGCAAGTCCCAGAGCGATGTCTTTGGGTTCCAACCTGAGAAACAAAGATAAAAGGTTAAGTTAGGAGAAAGGCATCTCTAACATGAATTGAGTTTTGGTAAAACAACACTTCTTTTACCGAGTTGTCTGTTGATTATGGTCATGTCGGAATTCTCTTGTCACTATCATCATACCCTTCACCATAGAATTCTTTGGAGCTTATATCAATCGTAGGTGTATCAACTGGAGGTTCTCCACTAACCTTTGAGTAAACCTAAGCAGGAGATTTTAAGAAAATTATCCAGAGGTTACACACCGATGAGATTACGTATCCGGGGCTTGCGACAGATGTGAACCATTGGTGTAACAGTTAATTAGCACGGTTCGTTTTACAATATCTTAATTTGAATTGTAATGATTCTATATAGTGGGTGTAGCCAAGTGGAAATGTGGGTTAATTTAATTAATCAAGTATGTAATATTCATGTAGTATTTAATCAGAAACATTGCATCATATTAACAAAATATGATAGTAACTTGATTTAATTTCTAGTGCTCTCAATCCTTTTTTTTCTCTTATAAGAAGAAAAGAAAAAAAATCCGTTGACTAAGCAAGCAGCTGAGAACAAGGTGTCAGTGTGCCACACATTTAATTGGTGACCCATTCTATTGGTTCCAATCCAACTAAAGGTGGTGTCCTAAGATACTTGTTGATGGTTGCTTTGCTGTTGTGACTGTCATTATTTTTTATAGGGGTGAGCATAATCGAACTGACACCGAAATACTGAATCGAACCGATTGCTTTTAGTCGGTTCGAATCGCTTATTAAAGACTTCGGTTATTGATTTGGTCGTAAAAATGAAAATCGAATTCATATTCGGTCGTTTCAATTTTTATCAATGAGTTCGGTTAATTTCTATTCGGTTATGGCTTCGGACCCTATTTCGATTTTCTTTATTTTTTAGCTTATCAATATGAGTTCGGTCGGTTTCGATTATATTAACATACTCTATTCGGTTTTTCGATCGATCGGTTTAATCGGTTCCAGTCGAAACCGACTAATGCTCTGCCTAATTTTATATGCCGACCTATAAATTGGTAATTGGTTCCATCATCGAGGGATTGGAAAGGCATCACAGATACTTATCAATATATCAAACAATGAAAATTCTTATCCATGGAAATGTTGCATTCAAGCCTAAGGGATCTCACGACGGGCCTGTAAGTATATTTAATTACTTTAAATGTTGGAAGGCTATAATTTTTATATTAATTAACTTTGCATTGAATGCACGATATCAAGATATATATTAGAGAATTCCAGTCTATCAGAGATGAAGATGATGAGGCGGTTGGTGGAACGACTGATGCTCCAATCGATCTTGGGATGAGTTTTAGCAGGCCCCACTTTCTTCAACTTGAAATCTGAGCTAGTAATTGTTCTCTAGTTTATCATTTATGAATCATTTTTTTAATATTAATTAGTCATATTTTTTTTTGTATTAATAGATCTATCAAGTGCTTACTAAGGCTCTGGAACACTGCCTTCGCACGCAGTGACTGTTGTAGGTTGTGAAGGAAGAGAAGGCATAGATGATTACTACATTGATAGGTTTCGGGAGCTGAGTATTTAAAATCCTCAACACTCAGCTCCCGAAACCTATCAATGATTTAAATCATAATACTATAAACACAAAATGAACCAAGAATCTTGAAAAATCTATGCTTTACAAACTATACATTCGACTTGTAAATGTGTACAATTATAACATAGATGATATTCAAACTGTACATTCAGCTTTTGTGAATGCTGTGAAAGCCGGGGAAAAAACTAGAGTAGATAGTGAAAAACTCGATAGCATCGACTACATTATTACAGAAAAACAAGGTACTACTCATCTACTACAATTTTTTCCCCAGCCCAGTTCACAATCTAAAGCTATGTATTGCTACATTTAACGAAGCTTCATTACCTTCTCCAACTATGGCACCGGACACGGACAAACACTCTCTTGTCTATGTTTGCTTCATGCACACTGCAAGAGAAGGAAACCCAGCATTACCAACTTGTGCTTGACAAGCCCCTATTCCCGTGGTTGCTCGCTCGCTACAACAAAAGCAGTCGAATCCAGCTTTGTGACAGCACAGATCAAGATATTCAAACTTCTACTACTCAAAACAGGGACAAACTTTTTCTATGTCTAGGATTCGGGATGGATGGTCGTGCCTGCTTGAATGATGCTCTTGGAGTTGGTGCTTCACTTTCAACGACGTCTCGTTGGGCGTCCGAAGCCCAAGGAAGTAGTCCGCATCCATTCCCTCTTGGAACACTGCGTGGGGAACTAAGATAACTGCTTGACTTGGTTGCCTTCTTCATCTCTTCCTTAATTTTACCGAACTCTTCTTCCAGTTCACCAACTCTGGACCTCATCCGTTCCATATCCACTTTTAGCACCTGATTCTCACGAACGATGGTTACCCATCCATCTCGATGGACACTTTGACCAGCAGCGCTAGGAACGGCAAGAAAAGCTGTAGGGCGCTTTCAGCATCGAGAACATTTAGGCAGCCAGCTAAGGCCTTCCGCAGCTGCATCTGCTCAAGAACAAGACCTGTAGTACGACCCTGAGCGGCAGCCTCTCATTTTGAGATGCGTGTGCACAAGCATCAACGGAGAGTTTCTGAAAATCAATAACGTTGCAAAGCTGCTCCCGCTCTTTGTCTGAAAGCCAGGGATGTGCCTGCAGTAATTTCATGAATATTTTTCAAGAAATACAAAAAAAGAAACTCTTCTAGTGTTGCAGTAGAAATATGATTCTGAATCACAATATGTCGAAGTAAAATGCAAATACCAAAAAGATCGTAGGAGAAACATACATGAACACCTAGAATCTTGTCCAACTACGATTAATCTATCATGGTGCAGAAAATCAAAATCCTATTCTTAGGTCTTTAAAAGTGTTTAAATCAATGGGACGAACTAACGAGCCAGTTTCATGGGCCGCACTATACCATCTTTATAGACGAACAATTGAGTCATCCAAGTGAGACAAGAGAAGTCTTCCAGAAATACAAATATACCAATTCACAAGATATGGGAAAGGGGCATAACTTCTTACTCGAGAAACAAGAACAGACGAGATTTCTAACCTTAATGAATACAATGAAAAGTCATTCAAACCTTAAGGTATATATCCACTGCTCGGTATAGCCCATCGTGCAAAGATCTAGAAGATTCTGGCAACGCTTCTGCCAGTGCACGTAATTTTCCCGGTTTCAAGTTTACATCAGAAGCAACCTCCGCTACATAATTGTCAACCAATTTAGCAACTCTCTTGAATCGCCCCGATAACGGTGATGTGTCGAGGTCAGCTGATAATGGAGATATAGAATCCACAATCGGCTCAGAAGATACAAATTCACGAATCATCCTCTCAACACAATCGGTGTTGTATAAAGTATCAGAATCGGAATAATTAGGTATCAGCAGACCATCCAGGGTTGCCAAATCGAGCTGTACGCCTATTCTCCTCTCCAGAGAATCCTGGCACGTATGGTTAACTCCCAAGATCAATGCAACACGTAAAAGTCCCAGCAGAAAACGGCAAAAAGATTTCCCCTTCTTCTCCGGCAGTAGTTTGACAACACTTCTCAATAGAGCGTCTTGATTAACATAGGCAGGCGTCATGCTAAAACTAGCAACAGTCCTTGACAGAGCACTTTGTCCTCCCTGCCATCGTCCCAATCCCGGAAGATATTTTTTACAATAGTACATTATTGCGCGAGCTAAATTCTCCGGACTTATCCCTTTGGCTTCCATTGTCTGTATCAGCCTCTCGAATAACTCGACACAGAGATACGAGACATCCTCAAACCACCAGTCAGATTCATTGCTATGGATCTTTGCACCGGTATTTATCCCGTTCCACAGAATGCTCCCTCCGGGACTCTGTAGGCTACCATACATCATCATTGGCCACCCGAACAACGAGGGATCCGTACAGATCATTACAGACAACGCGTAGATACATCTGCTTATAATTTGAAGTTTGTCGGCCCTTGGAATAACTAGTTCACAGCTTTGGAGAGCCAAAATGCAATCCTTCCAGTCTTTTAGGATATGCTTATGGAAATAACTTTCCGATTTGGACAATAAATTGTCTTCGCCGTATTCATCGGTCATAGAAAGATAATCTGCAGCACAGTACAAGATTACTATGTTCTTGGGTGTGAACTCTACCCTCCCACTATAGCAGAATTTGACTACAATGAAAAACGTATCGGCACCACCAGGAAACTCTTCGAGAGGTACTGTCAGTGTCGTCTCGGTGGCAATTTCAGACTCTTCAAAGATAGTTGCTATCTTCCCACATCTTGAAATAAGAGGAAACTGGAGCACGTACACTTCTGTTAGAGTCCAAACATAACATGGCACAGAATAAAATTGCGAATTAAAGTCTAGGCTGCCATAAGATGCTACAAAACACAGTATGGATTAAGCAAATCAATCCACGATATAGGATTCTATAGCAATGCATGCAGAAAAACACACACACACACATTAACAAGCAGGAAAAAAAGAACTAGTTTGTTGTGGCACATCCCATGCCAACCTATAGGTAAGAATTATGCTTGTGAACAACTCCAAAAAAAAGGGATACCTTGTGAAGATGGAACTTTAATTGTTCACGACTACTGTTATATCACTTTGCAAGCTTGAACTGCAGAACCTAACAGAAAAGGAATTCATGCTGAGAAAATTTTACATCAAATCGTATGTTCTTAGTCAATGAAAATGATACAAGCTAATACCATACTTTTGTGATACAATCATACAAATGAAAAGGCAAGGCTAAAAAATAACATATGTCATTATGCTTAATGCAACCTTCAGTATTTCACTAATGCATGTAGGTAAGACTTCTATCGTAGCAGCACCAATTCACGAATACTTTTCTTAACTTGAGTTAACTGTCAAGATCTGGATCATTGAATTGTTCTTTTTTTAAGCAATTTACAAATTTCAATAAGCCACAATACTTTCAGCAAATTTTCACTAAAGTTATAGATAAACAGGAAACAGGTTAAGGTAGTGAACTTATGAAAGAAACTAAAGCTCTAGCAATGAGAGGTCCTTCTTAATCAGATATGATGGTTCACAGAGGAAGACATGATTTGATGATTAACTCATTCAATACTACCCAAATGCTCCTTTTAGCCATAACACTCCAAAAGTGTGTACCGACTAGCTTAACCTCCCCTCCATGTCAAATGCTACTATCATCCAAATAACTACAAGAAAGAGCCAACATTTTCATATAATTACACTCAACTCAATAAACTGAAAACGTTTGAGTTGACAAATGGATAAACTGAATCACTGCATATACATCCTCCTAGTAAGGACATATGTATACAATTATGCTCAACCACAATAAATTGAAAACCTTCAGAGTTTCAGCCAAGGGTGAAATTGAACCGTAGTGTATACAATCTCCTAGTTAGACCATTTATTATCAGCACCACCTTCCAAAAATCATAGATTAACCACAAGAACATTCCCAAAATGCCACTGAATCAGTTGTGACTAGTCCTCCTAGTTTTCTTGGCCAAAATCCTAAAAAAGTTAACAATCACAAAAGACGGCCCTGACTTAGGTCCAGCATTACCTTAACAAGTGGCTAATGAGCTGAACTAGGCAGTAGGCACAGAACGTGTCTGAACCATGTGCCTGAAATGGCCGTATTGGTAGTTAGCATAGCACTGGCTAATACCCCGACCTTAGTTATTTGCCGATGATTTCTTGGTTTTTAATGCAAGAACTCAATTACAAGGCAATCAAGATTCAAGAGGCCCGTCATACCAAATTTGTGTGCATGCAAATGTGGAGGCTGGTAAGCTGCTTGCTTCCAAACATCCACATACATCTTACGGGATATTCATGATGGTCAGAAATGGATAGAGAGCACAAAATTGCGATTCTTTTGACAGCCAATAAAGTTGGGAAACAAGCTTGACATAATTATCTATTAGGACTGTTATTAACTCGACTTATACGTTCTCTAATCGTGAAATAGTCATATCTATTACGGTGCAATCCTTCCTCGAGCTTATTACCTTTATCGTTAGTCCAACCATAATTCTGTTTCCTTTTTGCTTGTTTAGAGTGCAATTATCTCCAACCATAGTTTACACTGATTTAGTCAATATTTGGTAATATAAAATACCCCACCAAGAATATAATACAAAGTCACCTGCATATGATGAAGTATAATAAAAACAAGACTTCAAGGTTATCTCATCATGCACGTTAATTACAACACAGAAAGAGCTCTCGATCTCCCTCTGCCTGGGACGTTAGGTTTAGTGATCAAGAAATAAACAATTGGAGAGAGAGAGAGATGATACCAGTCATCTCCTTCACGATGGAATCCAGAAGTTCTCCCAGCAGGAGCCATCAATCGGTAAAAGGCTCTTCTTCAATAAAACTCCTCTTTTTCTCCAATAAATGCCTCAATTGAATTCAAATTCATTTTCCCCCTCCAAACAATAAAGGCAGAGGGCTCCCATCATTTCAATTTCGAGTTCACCTCAGAAACATCAGAGACCCTGATATTATTATTATTCTCACAGCTCAGCAATCCATTAATTTAAGCACACATCAATTAATAATAAACCCCACCAAAAGTGCATGCACCAACCATCACAACCACAGATTGAATTGATCCCCCACAAATGATAAAAATGAATAAGACCAAGGTCAAATTGGGTCATTATTATGATTAGCGAAAACAAACAGCTATTATGACTCATAAAGACCATCTTTACAGCCCCGCTGTATGCGTCTACTGTATGGGACATACTTTACTCTATTCTGAGAAAGAGAGAGAGAGAGTACATGTCAAATATAAAGACAGAATCCAGAAAAGACAAGAAACCGGCTTGAAAAAAATATGATAAAAGCAAAAAGGAAAAGGTATCAGTTTCTCTCAGATTCGTAGCTGCCTATTTCTGTTCTGTTCAGTTTGCATTTTTATTTATTGTCTAATACAAGCATATACTAATAAATAACATGAAAACTCATGCTTTTACCACATAAATACTTTTTCCTCAAAGAAATAATTATATACGCTTGAGGAGAGAGAATAAAGGCCTAAAGATCGACAAAAAGAAATGGGAAATCATATTGACAGCAGTGGGTGGGAAGATTATGGTGTAACATGTGCAAGTGCAGTGAGGCATTTTGTCGAACAGGTAGAGTGGAAGGAACGAAACACAGAGGTTCAGGTCCTAGGTCCAAGGAGATTGAGCTTCGGTTATAGTGCGCATGCGGGAGAATTAACAGTCGAAAACACTCGAATAGTACTCTCCGGTGTAAAAATAAAGAGTATTATTATATTCAAACTTCAAATCACATTCTTACATTTTCATAGCCCAAGGGCTCTTAAACGATTCAATTTCGGTTAATCGAATTGAAATTTTCGGTTAACCGAATCGAATTTCTCCGAAAAAGTGGAATCGTAACCGAACCGTTTTAAATTTTCGGTTAACCGAAAACCGAATTAAAATTAATTAATAATAAAAATAAATAAAATAATAATTACAATAAATAAAATAATATTTATGAAACTGAAACTTATTGAAAATAAATAAAAAATTTAACAAATAATTAATAAAGTAATAATTAAAAAAAGATTTTCAGAATTTGTAATTAATTAATTAATAATTAAAATAATAATTAAAAATAGAAAACGGTTTTCGGTTTCGAACCATTCGGTTATCGGTTAACCAATAACCGAATTTTTTTTCAACTCTGGAATCGAAACCGAACCGATAACTGAATTTGTCGGTTTTCGGTTAACCGAATTTATCGGTTTCGGTTCGGTTCCGATTCTAACTGGAAACCGAAAACCGTTTAGACACTCCTGCTCAAATATATATTTAATCAAACATACTCCCTCCGGCCACAAAATTTGTTGACAGATTTTAACGACACGAGTTTTAATAAATTGTAATGAATGTAGAGATAATGGAAAAGACGACCCAAGATTGTAAAGAGTATTGGATAAAAAATGAATATATTAATGTTAAGCATAATTAAAAAAGTGAGTCATAATATTTTTTTGTAAATAAGTAAGTAGTATAAAGAAGAAAGTTATAAGGGTTATGCGGGGTCTATATCTATAAGAGGAAAGTAAACATTTTTCGTAGACGGCCCAAAAAGAAAATAAGCAAACTAATTTTGTGGACAGATGAAGTATATCATTTTTCGATCGCGTGTTCATGTAAATAACTCAAACCTATAGATAAGTTGATGAAATTCAAAACTATCTCAAGATTATAGACTTCACTATAGCTACTAGACCATTCTCACGGGATTATGTATAATGTTCTTATTATACATGACATGCATATTTGTTGAATCGAGTTATATATAAATATCATATAGAATTGACTACGATATTGATTGTTGCAAACGTGACTACAAACGTATCTTAATTTGTAGAATACATTTCTTTTGTCTTTGTAGAAGAGTTGAGGCAAAATAGATATTTAGGTTCCTATATTTGTACTGATCATTTGATTAGAGATGTATCATTATCTAATTATTTCAATATTGGATTAAAATAAATACTTGAAGTAAACCACGAGTCTCACCTAGATACTGTGTCGGGCTCAATCGGTTGCTCGAACTATTGTACCAGGGGCAATTGAACCCTTCAACGACAACTGATAATACTGTCATCAGTAATTAATTTTAATTAAATTTGTGTATCTTTTACAATTAATTTGTGTATGTTAATTGCAATGTGGGTATGTTGCAAGACTTTGTTGTGGGCTTTCTAGTACCTTGAATAGATAAATATTGACGGTGAGGGTTTGAATGCGTAGCAGCACCAATTCAATGTCAAATTTCGAAATATCAAGCTTAATTCAGTTAGTTAATAACTAGTAGATTTAGAATAAGAATGAGACTGACACTCCAGAGTGTGATCTATTCGGCCCATCGATGCTTGTAGGCGGTATTTGAGACTAGAACTAGAATTACACTACCCTTTTTTTAAGTTAAAAAGTTAATTTTTAACTCAAAATGGGCAGTGCAACTTGAGGCTCATTTCTATCGCTTGTGGGTTTTGATCGAACAAACTAAGACCACTCTCATTTATCTAATTCATATATTAATAATGCTGCTAATAAAATAAATCCATGCTAGCCCACGAACTAATTAATAAAACTACATACTAACAAAGAACATTGGAAGGTGAGTCATGCCAATTAATGCCAGCACATGCAAACACAGACTACAAAAAATATAGGCCTCTTTCTTTGTCTCTCTCCTTCTCTTTCTGTATATTTCATGAATTAGGACGTCAATGTTCAATTCTCAGGCAACTCTCTGTACATACATACATACTCCCCACATTCATTCATCTTCATTCATTCCAAAGGCAACCCATCTCTCTCTCGCTCGCAGCAGCAGCAGCAGCAGCATCGTCATCCATATATATATATATATATACACCTCAACCTATCTTCACTCATTCATGGCAACTGAGAATGTATGCCCCAACTTCTTCCCTTTTCAACTCATTTGATTTACATTTATTATGCATGTATATGCTTGAGATGAACTTATAAAGTTATGCTGACTGATTTGGTGAATGTTTGCAGCTAACTATAATGACATTAAAAGCTAATCTCCAGTGCCCATGCTGCTACAAGAAACTACAGAAAATTCTTAACAAAATTCCCGGTGAGTCTCTTATCGTAATCATCGTCACCTTAAGCTTGCACACACACACACACTCACACCACATACAAATTCCATGCATCTTTTGAAATCTTAATATTTACATAGAATATATAGTACCATAAAATCACTAAAATAATCATTTAAAGTTATAAATAATTGAAAAGTCATTATTAAAAAAGTAACTTTTCTTTTCCTCTTGAATTCATGGGGAGCTAGCAGCTACTTTCAATGCACATTTGGTAAACTTCATATTCCTATATAATAGACTGCAAATCACACATGACGGGTTATATTTTTTTATTACATAACACAATTCCTTTTTTGGCAATAGAAGTTAGAGATCGGGTGTATGATATGAACAAAAACGAAGTGATGATCACGGTCGCGTGCTGTGACCCAGAGAAATTTCGTGACAAATTGTGTAGTAAGGGTCGTAAAGTTATAAAAAGCATCATCCTATAGTTCCTAAAAAAAGGTCGGGTTTCCACCTCAGCTCAAACCGAACTACGTCGATCACATCAATGATGAACACATGACATACCCTTCTAAGTGTGTTTCCAATTGTTCATAGACTTTGCAATCTGTATATCTATCCATTGTAATATTTATTTGAGTTTTGAATGAATTGTAAACATTTACAATGAATAGGGAATTTAATAAATTTAACTTCTTTATTGAAGTGGCTGCTCTATACCTTTTTATATGGTATCATATCAACTAAAAATGACTTTGAACCTTTGTTTCATCCATGGCCATAGCGTAGTTAATGCCGTTCTAGCTTATTTATTTAATGATAATAGAAAACGTCTTATGTTAATTATCTTTTTGTTAGTTGTTCAGTCAATAATTTAGTAATAACAATTCATTCTTAATTAGGTTTGGTAAAGAGATGCTTCCTTGCTTATTCTGGATAGGCATGAGCAAATTAGTTCTGAAATTGGAATTTTGATTTCTCTCAACATTAATTACAAATGTGATTTTCGATAAGTGGTCATCACTCTATTATCTATATACTAGCTGAGGCCAAATTGTCCACACACACAAAAAAAGGAAATTGATTCATTATTTTGTCTACGGACAAAAACACATTGTTCTACTATTTTACAGTTGACTTGTTGATTTTGAAAGTAACATACTAATACCATGGAAATCAAATTAAGACGAAAGAATGAGAAAAAATTTATGTGGCATGAAAGTTTACGAACCAGAATATCATGAATTGGAAAAATATCTTTTTTTATCTTTTCATAAGTTGCTTGAGAGTTTTTCATATGATATTTTATACATGATATTCAATTCTCAAAGGCTCCGATAAATTTTCTTTAATTTTCTGTATTTAACTTTTATATGTAATTTGTTAATGTTCCACTTTGTTTAATACTCTCTCCGTCTCACGGCTCTCACCTAAGATGATAGGTATTCCTTTTTGAGTTGTCTCATCCAAGATGGCCCGTTTCCTTTTTAAAAAATAATTATCTCTTCAAAAGTTGTGGGACATATCTACTTTTTATCACTTTAATCACTTCTTCTAAATAACCGTGCCGAAAATAAATGGGTTGTCTTGAATGGGACAGAGGGAGTATAAAACATAACGGACTATATATGACTTGAAGACTTTAATCGCTTTGTTATGATTTATTTTATTTTTTGAAATGCTTTGTTATGATTTTTTAGTGGGAACTATAAGAACAAAAAGTCTTCTAAATAATATTTGTAGTTTAATAATTATTTCGGTGCTACAATGAGGGAAAATGTGATGGATAGAATTTCCATTGCTCTTACTGAATAAGCATTAAGGATTTCACGTTGTCGGGGTAACATTTTACTTCAAAGCAATAATTTATTTAAAGTCGAATGAAAAATATAATGATGTAATTGTTAGGAATCGTATTATATAAGTAATTCTAACGCGAATGACTCGACAAAGAAAAAAGAAAAAAAGACCTACCAATTTCAGATTGAAAGATCTGCTAATGTACGAAATCCCATCAGAATAAGAAATAATCGCAATATCAAATCCATATTGATTTAACAATAAAAGTGCAGAGTAGACTAAAAGAAATTGAATGGGAGATAGTTTTACGGATAAAATACTTACACCCTCAAATAAATTATTTTTCTTAAAGGAAGACTAGATTATATCAAAGGTAGTATTAGCAATAAAACAAATAGATTAGCTTGGAAAAACTTTCAAGAGGCAAACTAAGGAATTTATATAACAAATTTCAATAGTAAAAAATAACAATATTAATTAATGAGAAATTCATATGTAACTAACATGATACACATCCCTCGAAGGCAAACTAACACCAACACCTTTAAAAGGAAAAATTATTCTAGATTTTGCCTGTATGATTTACACGATACAGTTCCACCCAAAAGTCCATCAAACATAACAAAACAACCCCTACCTCCACATCCAAGCTGTATATTAATAGTACTCAGACGCATTAGAGAAGGAATCAGCACAACTCAACTTCAAGCTTCTTAACTCACCACCGGTTTTGAAGTGGCCTTCTTTACAGCTTCTGCATATGTCCGGTGTTGGTAAGTAAGAGTCGACTCAAGCAAGTCCCAGAGCGATGTCTTTGGGTTCCAACCTGAGAAACAAAGATAAAAGGTTAAGTTAGGAGAAAGGCATCTCTAACATGAATTGAGTTTTGGTAAAACAACACTTCTTTTACCGAGTTGTCTGTTGATTATGGTCATGTCGGGAATTCTCTTGTCACTATCATCATACCCTTCACCATAGAATTCTTTGGAGCTTATATCAATCGTAGGTGTATCAACTGGAGGTTCTCCACTAACCTTTGAGTAAACCTAAGCAGGAGATTTTAAGAAAATTATCCAGAGGTTACACACCAGAAAGAAAGACAAGTGCATGGAAGGAAAGGCTCAACAGCTCAAAAACAAGTATACCTGAGTCATCATTTCAGCAAGCTGTCTGACCGTAACTTCATTGTTAGGGTTGCCAACATTAAATATCTGACCATTAGCCCTGGCTGGGTTTTCCTGAGAATTCACTTGATTTAACAACACTCGCACATAAATAATGTAATAGACAGCATTTGGAAGGCATAACTAATACATACAATCATCAAATGGACAGCTTCAATGGCATCTTTGATGTAAACAAAAGTTCTCTGCGATTCACCACCGTCCACAAGCTTCAGTGGTTCACGCCTCAGGAGATTCTGGGAAGACAAAAAACCAGCAAAATGGAAATTGAGACCATTTCATAACAGTACAATAAGCGGTAAAATCATAAGAAAAACAGCATTACATTGCTAAAGCAGGCAAGAACTCTTGGAACACCCTCACTTGGGCCATCGATTCCAGGTATAAAGTCCATCCTGGGTCCAATCCAGTTGAAGGGCCTCACAATTGTAAATTCAAGACCATTTTCAGCACCCTCAGCTGTAGAAAAAGAATATAAGATACAATAACGCTTCAATTTTACTTATGTCCTACAAAAATACAAATACATAGCTCACCATATATCAACCTCTCAACTAACTGCTTTGCACATGCATATGACCATCTCTGTTTCTCAATGGGGCCAAAGATGCAAGGGGAGGAATCTTCTGATAGAACATAGTAAGCAGGATCCTGATGCAAGAAGATGGTGAAGATTAAAAAAAAATAAAAAAAAATAAGCAAACCATCTAACCAAGCCAAACAGACAGTAAGAGGTCCGCTCTGTTATAACTTGGTAAAGCACAATACAAGAAGCAAGTGAAAGAAATCATTGGACATAATAGTAAACAATCAAATGAAAATGAGCTCACATTTAGCATCTGGCTAAACGATTGTAATAAATTCATTTAAAAAGCTTAAAGGGTCTCTATTTCTGGAGAGAGGAAAATGAAATAGAAGGTTTATCTAGAAGAGTAACATTGGATGTTTTACGCGTTAAATCTATGATGTCCCTACTTTGATCACAATTAGTTGTGTATCCTTGTAGAACCTTGGAGCCTTTTCCAATCTAAAATGTGAAGAGAGGGGTGGGGGGTTCCATTGGTAAAAAGAAATCTACAGGCATCCAATTACTAGCTGAGGTAATTGCTTGTTTAATAACTTTTTCAAGCCATGCATGCTTGTATGATTCTTCATTTCCGAGTTGCACCCCACTTTTCATCCAAAATAAAACAAAAGAATGTTTCGGCATGAGCTCAACTATTTAAACTACCCCAATGAGATTATTTCGTTTATGTACAATTTTTAGAGTCCATTTTATGTTTTAACATAAGGCACTAGATCAAACATTTTATTCTTATATTGTGCATGGAAACCCCAGCCAAAAAGTCAAACTCACAGCACACAACATTACAATTATCCGAAGAATTTTCTTTACACAGCTAACTTTTCAATTAGCTTTTTCCATGAGTTCACTAGTACTACAGATGTTAGATGTCAGGCCAACAATTCCCATCCCCTATTAGCATCTTATCTTCAAATTGACTTGAACTTGCGAAACAAAGCTCAAGATTTACAGAAGAATGTTTTGCTCCACATACTATATTCATATTCGCATAATTTTAAGATGGGAAGACGGAGAGTCGCATTTCCATGGTGATGTTTAATTTTCAAATTGCACTCATTCTTAAATAGGGAACACCGATTTTATGATCTAAACTGTTGGAGAAAAGGCACTCTAGTTTTCAGAGGATATGAAAGTAAACTCTCACCTGCCGCAATGGGCTATCTTTGGGTAAAAAGCAACCAATCGTTTTCCCATATACTTCACAAGTGGAGAAATGAATGAGGCGCTTTCCATTTTCCGAGCAGTATTTAATCTAAACCAGAACAATCAATCAACTTCAAATTACCATGATTCATTCGGTCAAAGGTTTTTATAGGACAAATCAGAAAACCAAAAGTGCAATCAGTTATAGCACAAAAAACAAAATACTTACCACAGGGAGAGCATCAATGAAGTTGCTGTAGATCGTATCGAGTGGGCGCGTATTGTAGTCTGCTGGAGTGCATATAGCAGCAAGATTTATGATCTATCACACCAGAAAATATATAGCATCTGTTTAGAATTAGAATTGACAAAATAGAAACAACTACGAGGATCTGATAGAATCATCATTCTCAATACTCTCAGTGAAGCTGGTAATTAATAAATAATTTTAAAAAAAATATATAAATAGATATCTTAGTAGACGACTCTAGATTCACTCCAGTAGCAGCACATAATTTCACTTCAATTACTCTCAGATATCTTCCTACAATAAAATCAAACTAGGAAGATTCCAGTGCAGTGTCAGTACCGGAAACAAAATATACTTCATCAAAAATAAACAAGAAAAATGAACTTGAACGACCATAGATGCAAGATCGTACTTCAGCACACAGTAAAACCAAACTCGCCAAAAGAAACACATAAAATCAAGAGAAACAAACGACAGAAAATTACAAGATCCGCCATCCGAATGAGGCCTTCGAGGCGAGAATCGTTCTTAATGTTGAGGCGGTGGAACTGGATGCGATCCGCCCAGGGCAGCGACGACGGCTCGAGGAGGTGCTTGATCTTGTCGCTGTACACATCCACCGCCAGAACCTTGTGCGGTGTCTCTGACATCAGCTTCTCGCAGAGGTGTGAGCCGATGAAGCCGCCGGCGCCGATCATGCATATGGTAATCGGCTTTATCGGATTCCCGTCGAGATCTACTCTGGCGCTCGCCATTGCACCGACAGTTTTTTTTGTTTCTCGGCGCTGATTGTGATGGATTCGTTGATTGCTGATAATGCGCGTGAAAAATGTGGGAGGTTTACGCGGAAATGGTGAAGGGATTTGGAGAACTCGGAGGAGATGAGGTATTTAAAGGTGGGAAAAGAGGGAGGGAGCGTTTTCACAGAGCGTGTTGCGGACTGCGTTTTTGGTAGCTTGAGAATTGAGATGTTGTGTATTGTTTTCACTTTACTGTGTACGGCTTCAAATATTGCACCATGGAACTGGGAGCTACTAAACTAGTCACTCACTTAACTTCTTTCTTCTTCTTTTTTGTCAATTAATACAGAAATTTTAAAGGCTACATCGCGATAGACTGAACCCGATACCTTTTGGCGCCAGGCATTCATTTACCACTAGGCCAACACACACACAGCCCGATGCCAAAGGTCTCGGGTTCGAGTCCACCGTGACGCAGCCTTTAAAATTTCTGTATTAAATTACCAAAAAAAAATAAGACGACTCTTGGTGTACGTGTGTTGGTCTAGTGGTAGAGTGGTTAATGCCCGAGACCAAAGGTCTCGGGTTCGAGTCCACCGTTACATGACCTTTAATTTTTTGTATATTAAATTGACCCAAAAAAAATAAGACGACTCTTGTGTGCGTGTATTGGTCTAGTGGTAGAGTAATTAATGTCTGATGCCAAATGTCTCGGTTCGAGTCCATCATGATACGGCCTTTAAATTTATATATTAAATTGACCACAAAAAATAAAAAACATAAGGCGACACTTATTGTTATCTACTCGTAATCTATTTTTCTCGTTAATTTTGTTAGATGAGATTTCTATAATTTTGCCGCCAGATGATGAGATGAAAGAGGCGATGAAGCATGCAATTAAGATTTGTGTGGTAGGTGTCTTTCATTGGTCATATCAATTAATAACATCCTTTATAATTCGAGTTTAACTAGCTAATAGACGATCCGTTTTTCAATTTAAATGCACTTATTCAAATAAACTCGATTACACCCTAATTATGTATAGAACAAGGTAATAATAGAATTTTAAAAACAATCCATTTAATTAAAAGAATTAGTTCAATTGAGTTCCATCTTTCTTTCTTTCCTTTTTCCCTTTTTCTTGTAACGATGAGGGTACAATACAGTTGAGATTGGTGGGTGTGTGCAACCCAAGTCCCACATCGGATGTGAGAGGAAGATTTGCCATCTATATATTAAGATACCCACCAAATTAATATGAGGTTTTTTGGGAGTTGTTGGCAAAAACAAATCATCATGTTTTACCAAAGTTGACAATATCATACTAATTGGATGGAGTGGTGGTGATAGCAGTCCCTAACAGAGATCTAGTTTGTGCATTTTTGTTACTTCCAAGTTCAAATGAAATAATACTCAACTCCTTCACGATTATATTATGATGATGATGTAGTTCAATGACAGGGGCATTGCCACATTATTTTTGTGGATATGTACGTAATATTTACATCGTGCATACGATCATTAAGTTTGTACGTACTGTGAGTTTACGTGAGTTGAATGTACATCACTTCATACTATAATTCCAAAATATATTATACAATCATCTCAAATTATTATAATTGTGCTATTTGCTAAGCTCATAAAGTTAAAACTCTTTTAAGTCAGAGGTTTAAGCATAAATTCTAAGTTTTAGAATTGAGCTTAAGCTTCAACCAAAATATAATTTGATTATCTAAGAATTCGGAGATGGAGTTAGCCCGACACTATTTGGCAAATAAGATCCTCTTGGACTTCAATATTTATCTATTAACTCCTGCTAGTTTCAGTAGCAAGCAGCAACATCAACTCAACCTTTTTTATTTGTTACCTTTAGCACAAATTATATTAAATGAATAATAGTTGAGTGATGCAGCGTGCGTTCGTGGAACAGGAAGAACAAGATCAAAACTCGTTGATTCAAATGAATACCGAGAATTGACGATAAGAGATAAATCTCGATTTCATAAAAATGTCAAAGCTGCTAATGAAAAGAAGCAAACGGAGATTAAGTACTAACCCTAATCTCCGAAAATACAAGAAATGCCAAAAAGGCCCAAAACAAAAATCTGAAATTGCAAAATAACCCCGAAAAACACTAAACTACGAATTCGACCCTCTAAACGATGGAATTTGCCCGAAATCCGCCATCAATCATTGCAAAGCAATGAGTATTTTTCGGAACATCGATTCCACCCGAAAAACACTAGATTTTCCTCGAAATCTGAAACTTTTCAGAATTACGGCAGTTCTTTGGATGATCCGCGTGTTTCATAAAATCATCCGCAATTTGCGCCGTATCATTTGAGCCATTAAATTCTTGATTAAATTGATTAAACCGTCTTAAAATAATTTAACTGAAACTGTTTATATATCATATATATACATTTGAAGAGGATCAAATAAGAAGCAATATTCAGAACTAACGAGGAACCAATCTTTTATTTAACATTTCGTTGTTATATCGGAACGAAATTTACTTATAATCATTCACAAATTCTTTTTAGATATTAAGAAAAATTAATGTGACTGCCTCGACTTGAATAATTTTGGTTGGATACCAACTCACAACCTATTCTACAACTAAGTCCACTAAAGAGTGAGATGTTATGTAGTATAATTATTGTCACCATATCGATTAGGATATGTAATAAATAAGGTGCATATTTTGCCTTGTTTCAAAAGGAAAAGTTTTTTCTCGTGAATCTCTATACCTCAATTTCATGAGAATATAAAAGGATAAATTATAATAACTTAATGATTAAATAGTTATGAAGACTTTTGTATAATATCCACAAGGAATCATTATAAAGAAAAAAAAAACTCATATATTATGACTATTAGGATTTGATTTTTGATATTTATCTCAAATCTATTAATTCTTAATAAATTGAGTTAAATGGTGAGACGTGTCTACTTTTTCTGGCCATCCCCGCACAAGTCACAACACAAGTTTCCATCGAAATCGTAGGCCCAAAAGATCACGAACCAGTGTAATTGTTATGCGAAAATTAAACGCATGAATTTTTATCGACTATATATATAGAGCAACAGATATGAGCGCCTCTCGTGATTCGTGAAATGTCATTCCATGTCAGAAGAAGTGTGTTAGAATGACGAGTAAGTAGATTTACAGAAGTTAGTATATTTAATTAAGTTGATACAACTTGATTAAAATATGGGTCATTTCTTTTTACACGTAAATTAAGAATAATTATATTTTTATATAAAGTAATATGTGATACGAAATTCAAAATATTTTTTAGTGTAAAATTATTATTTTTTTAGAATCAAACCAATTTAATGGGATAATCCAAAAAAAAAAAACGAACACACAATAATGGGACGGACAAAAGAAATAGTAGAGGATAGCGTAAACTTGACTTGAAAAGAATTTGAGGGAATTCTCAGGGAGGAGAGAAATGGATTTCAATCAAGCAGCATTAAAGCTGCTGTGCCCGCAACTGAAACACGCCCGGCAAACGCCGTCACAGAACGCCTTCACTCTCGGCGGCATCCTCTTCCAACGCGCTTGGATTCAGGTTTCCATCGTTCTGTGTGTTGCGCCTGTGTTTTATTTTAGTTTACTTATTTTTTGGTTCAGTTCCATTGACATTTTCAACGGTAAACCCTAAATCAGCTGGGTTTTAGGGCGTTATAGTTTCCGTACCTTCGGCATCCGACGAAGGTGAGTGCGGCCGATTCCTTCTGGACAATGGCACCGGCTTCAATGAGCTATCGCTCTCGCGCGACTTCCGCGGCCGCCAGTGGGAATAAGGTCTATCTGTTTTCTGTTTTATTTTTTGTTTGCTCTGATTCTCTTATAAATAAATTCTGTATTGCTTTGTTGCGTGTTTGTTTCGTTAGGGATGTACGTAATGGTGGTTGGAGTTGTCTTGGAAATGGGCAGTCTCGAAATTCGAGTTGATAGTTTAGACTCTTGTCGAGGTTCTTGAATTTGATTTGAATTTGTAAGCAGTTTATCTTATATTTAGGAGTTCTTGAATTGAATTTGAATTTGTAAGCAGTTTATACGTATTTAGGAGTTCTTGAACTTGATTTGAATTTGTAAGCAGTTTATCTTTCGTGTTTAGGAGTTCTTGAATTTGATATGAGCTTATAAGCAGTTTATCTTTGTATTTGGGAGTTCTTGATTAACTTTTTTTCTCTTTTTTTTTCAACTTGGATTTTATTTTGGACTTGAACATGGATTTTGAATTATTCCAAGAATGGGCTTTTCTTGAATTGTAGTCCAAACATCAAAAAATGTGATCCACCTTTTCATAGCCCAAATCATATAAAGAAAAGGATCCAAGTAGCATAAGTTTTAACTTGGCCGATATTTCTAAAAAAAACTGCCGAGGAATTGGACCACAATGATGATAGTCCAATTTGCCTCTAACTGCCACGTTGCTTTTTTTTTTTTCTTTTTCTTGAGGCAGCCTATCATATCTTTATGTGGTACACATGCAGTTTGTTGGGTGCAGATTGAAGGTACACAGGCACTTTGTTGGAATGCAGAAATCTTCAATGCAGCAGACAAAAGAAGCCAAAATATGGAGTAGCTATTGTACCATTGCTTTTAAAGAATTATTTAAGAGCTTCAAATTATTCAAAGTTTGTTGAAGCGTATAGCTAGCAGCCAACTAGCTGCTAAGTTTAGGGTTTTAAAGCTGCCTCCTTCTATAAATAGGGACACCTACGCATCAGTTTTCATTCATGAACTATAAGCTCATGATCATATTTTCCCCACTTCCATATCTGCAACAGTTTTTTTTTTTAGCAGCCTCTTTACTTATTTGCTTCTCCTTTTTTTCTTTTTTTTTTTTCATGGCCTTATTTGTTTGATTTCTTCAATTCCACAGCTTCTTCTCTTCCTTTCTTCTAGAAATGGTCTTGTCTGCCATGCCTCCAATTTCTGAATCACAGTGCAACAGAAACGCTGTTTGTGCAGTTTGTTTGTGTTGAAGAGTAGAAGGGTGATGGAGCGAGGGGGTCTCCTTGCAGTCCATAGGCAGATGGGGACGGCGGATGCGACACCGGGATGCATGAGGCGGCGACTGAAGATGGAGGCAGCGGCTGACTGGGGCTGTTCTCGTGACACGACGGCGATGGACTTCAGGCCGTTGCTGTTCGCCGGGTTTGCGAGGCCATGGTGAGGTGGTGATGGGCGGCGACATAATCCCTGGATCTAAGAAGGCAGCAGCTCGTTGGAAGGCAGGTGTTTTTTTTGAGCTTGTATGGGCTGAGAGAAAGATGGCAGGCCACTTTGCCACAAATTTGAGAGACAATGGATCCTTTTGTGATTGGCCGATGGTTTGAAGAAAATGTTTGGCTTTTGGGCCTCATTTTCGATTGTGGGCTAAACTCTTTTTTTAAGATGGGATATGGGTTGACTTTGCTGATTTGAGTCCATTTCTAGAAGAAATGGGCTGCGATTATTTTTAATAACCCACTCCTAATCACAACTTCCATTTTTCTTTTTTTTTTTGCAGGGATTATTTATTCGTGATATAGAAGAGAGCGGCAGTGTTCGTGATATAGAAGTTGCAGAGAGAGGCATGTTCGTGATATAGAAGTTGCGGCGGAGAGAAGGCATGTTCGTGACCTAGAAGGCTGCGGTAGAGAGAAGACATGTTCGTGATATAGAAGGCTGCGGCGAGAAGGCATGCTCGTGATATAGAAGCTGCGTCAGAGAAGACATGTTCGTGATATTGAAGGCTGCGGCGGCGAGAAGACGTGATTGATATGACGATGGCGCGACCAAGCGTGTGCGTGATAGAGGCGATAGCACGACGGCGTGTGCGTGATAGAGGCGGCGGCGGCCAAGCGTGTGCGTGATAGAGGCGATCCGATCGGCGTGTGATAGAGAGCGGCAGGCGTGGGCGTGTGCGTGATAGGCGATCCAAGCGGCGTGTGATAGAGCGGCAGCGTGGCGGCGTGTGCGTGATAGAGCGATCGAAGCGTAGCGCGACCAAGCGTGTGCGTGGTTTTGAGAGAGACATGTGTGTGTGGTGTGCATGGGTTTAGTGAGAGGTACGAGGAAGGCGCGGAGAATAGAGATAGGATTTGTGTTAAAAACAAAATGGATTTGGCTGAATCTACTAAACATGACATGGTGAACTTAGAATATTTCTAAGATGCTCGTGCCCTTTTGAAAGGGATCAGTCAACGTGGTTCGATGGGTTATGAATTTTTGATGAGGAAGTCTGGTACAGGTTTATACTCATGCGGGCAGAGGTAATATCGGTTTAGGCTCGTCGTCATAGATTTGTCTTGATTTTGTTGATTTTCTTCATTGTGACGTGCGGTTTATGCTCGTGCGTCATGGTAGGCGATCTTGCTTCTTTCTGTTGATTTTTCTTGGAGTGACGTGCGGATTTAGGCTCGTGCGTCGTGGGCGATCTTCTTCTTTTTGTTGATTTTTCTTCATTCTCATTTTTTTGACTTTTTGTTTCTTCATTTTTGTGTTTTCTTTGATCTATGTACATATATACAAGTTTTCCTTTGTTGCGTTTCGGGGATAGTGGCTTCAAAAACTTTCCATTGATAGGCCGATCCTCGTTGGCACGAAATCGGCTTGTATGCCCGATGGTGTAGACTTCTTTGACGTATCATCGGGCGTCCGTCTTGATATGAACTTTCCCAACACGATGTGTGGTGACAATTGGCCTTCTCGCTTCTGACACCAAATCTCGACTTGAAAAGAGCGGATCGCACTTTTTGTTGTAAGCCGCTTGAGACGAGGCTTGGTAGCATTCCGGTCTTTGTTGAGCTTCAATCTCTTCTCGTCGAGCTTCTAGTTCTTCGGCGTAGGCAGGCGTTCTTCTTGATTAAACCTTCTTGGATAGCGATTCTCGTGATGGAATTTGTTGTTGGGGAATAACGATACTGCATACCACCTTTGAGAAGTAAGGAGTTGCTTGTGTAGGGTTACGTGGGTGGTTCGGTATGCCCATAGTCTTCTCAATCCAGCTCGTGCAGGTCCGTTTGATTTGGACACTACCTTTTCAACAAGTTGCACAAAGTTTTGTTGAAAGCTTGACCGAAACCATTGGCGGGTGCATTATACATTGATGATTTTCTTTGTTTGAATCCGAACTTCTCACAAAGTTTGTTTATCAATGTATTCTTTGAAAGGCGTTAGTTGTCGGTGATGATATAGCGAGGATCCGTGGCGATAGATGATGTGAGCTTTGATGAAATCAGACAGTTTCTTTTTCTTTCTTCCTGCTTAAAAGCGAGCTTGACCCGTTTAGAAGTAATCCGTTCTTGACGAGAGGATATAGATGTCCACCGATGATTTCGTGAAGGTCCTACGTCCATGCCCAAACATCGAATAGCCATGAAGCGATTGTGGGGTGAAGTGGTTCGAGGTTGATGAATGATGTTTGCATGGAATTGACAAGCTTGGCATCTCTGCGCATAATCCATACAATCTTTCACCATCGTTGGCGATAATAACCCATCCCTTTGATTGAAAGTGTAGCTTGGTCACGATTGATGGGCGCACACACCGGAATGTCTTCTTCCATGGCCTTAGCGGCTTCTTCATTGTCGAACATCTTAAGAAGACTCCTTCAAAGATCGCCATAAAGTACATCTTTGAAGAGTATGAAGCGAGTATGCGCGCGGATGTCGATTCTTGACGTGGTCGTTTGGTAACTTATCGTGTTTGAGATAGTCAATCATCAATTGGCGCCAATCTTCTTCTTCAATTTCGAAGACTTGATGACATCCATCTCATTTTCTCTGCCGTCTTCGTTTCAAAAATCGGTGGCCTTACCCGACTTTGGCATATCGGTATATGTATTCTTCTTGGACATGGCTATTGTAGATGCAAGTTTCGCGGTGCATGCACCACTTGTTTCACTTCTTGGGACATGTTCATTTTCGGCGTCCCAAGCCGTCCGATGATCCTTTGGGCGTACTTGGCGTATGGAAGCAATTAGGGTTTCTTGACCTCATATGATCCAGTATTTGGTTTACGACCAACTTGGAATCTCAGTAAACTTTTAGGTGTAGCCTTTTTGTATCCATCGCCATCTCTAAGCAGGGGATGGCGCTTGATATTACGCTATATTGTTTGAGCAATTCTCGGTTAAGGTAAAAAGTATGGCAACACTTCCTTTACGGTGATACAAACCTGCGCCGACACCCATTCAGCCTACCTGCAGATGCCCGTCAAGAACATTGTCGAGGAGCGATATCTCATTTGAAGTGCATCTTCGTACGGAAGATCATCACTCAATTCCCGTTCGGCAGGGATTGGATGGTGCCTTTAGAAAATCGACCGATGCTGCCGCTTTGTGACTTTTGAGGAACATAAGTAATCTCGAGCTGTTGTAATTGAAGATACCAACGTCTGATCTATCGTAGGACGGTCTTGACATCCAAATTTCGTGGGTTTGCTTCGAGATTAGTCGTCTGCGTGAGCTTGAAAGTAGTGCTTGACTTTTGGATGGAAATATATAAACAGCACAACTTTCCGATTGGGGAATACTTGATTCATTTGCGTCATTGTTACGCTCCAAATAATATAGCGCATCTCTTTCCCATTTCATTTTCTTGCATAGTAATGCCCCGTGGAGCGTTCTTGGTGATATCTACAAGATCAGGCGACGCACCCGGTCTTTGCTAAGATGGGAGATCTCGTCAAATAAGACTTGATGCTTTCGAAGCTTGTCTTTGCGATTCGTCCCATTCAAATGGTACACTTTCTTCATGATCCTGCTTTGAGCGGTTGACATCTTCCATTAGGTTTGAAATGAACCTTCAGCGGTGAGGTAACTTTCCTTGCAAACTCTTGAGTCGTATGGATGTTCAGAGGCTCGGGCATCTACAATATGGCGTCGATCTTTACCTTTCGATTTCTATTCCTTGATGGCGGACAATGAACCCGAAATTTTCCGGACTTGACTCGAATCGCATTTTAGTGGATTCATTTTAATTGATGCTCTCTCCAGTAGTTCAAAGATCATCCTTAAATCTGCGAGATGATCCTTTCGCTTCTGGTCTTCACTTGCAATTCGTCCATGCATACGATGTTTACGTGAAGCATGTCATGAATATCTTACGCATTGCTCTACGGTAAATGGCGCGGCATTTTTCAATCCAAATGGCATCATAGCAATATATACCTTTAAGCGTCTGGAATGCCGTTAGCTCTTCATCACTGGTGACATCGGATTTGGTTATAAACGATGACCCGTCCATGAAGACAATGATGCCGTGCCATTTGTGGCATCAATCATCGATTCGGCGATAGGGGTGGGAAGTCATCCTTGGGCATGCTTCATTCGGTCTCAGAAGTCAACGCATGCGAATTTGTCCGTTTTTCTTTCTTACGGGAACAATGCTTGAAATCCGTATTGGGTATGTGACTTCCGAATGAATTCAGCGTTAATGAACTTGTTCACTTGACCGATCAAAGGACCAACTACGGTCGAAATCGGCGTTGAGCACCTTTGGCGGTCGCCCTCTTTTGACGGCTAGAGCGATGCACGACTATTTGTGGGCTCAATCCGGCATTTCCTATCGACCACGCGAATATATCTTTGAACTCTTTGAGTAGTTCGATGTATAAGCGTTCTTCATTAACTGATCGACAATGCGGCGATATAAGTCGGTCGCGGATAATCAATGAAACTAAGTTGATTTCTTTCGGTTCGTCAATGATAGACTTGACTCATGCCGAATTGTTGAGGAGCTATTTGATCTTCTTGATAGCCTTCGCCCCATAAAGTGATGTGATTTGATATGACGACTTGCTGTTTACATGTTCATCATTAGCGGCATAGTGAGATGAACCTACACTCTGTCTTGCCCGTCGTCTTGCTACATGTGTAAAGGCGGCGGTCTTTCTCTTAGCCTGATTCTTTCCACAGTCGCAAGCAATGTGGTGCCCTCTTCATCAGAGAAGAATCAAACTTCTCGGTTTTGGGTCATCAATGGTGTATTCGCTTTTCCTATACCTCATTCATTGGCGTCTGCCAAGTCTTTTGAAGGCGGATACCGTTGGACCTCATTTTACCTATTCTCTCGAAGATGGATACCCTTTGGATCTTCTTCCGATGAGAGATTCCTCGGTTCCTCTTAACTTGGCATAATTGGTGGTAGCTCTCTTGATGGCAATGCGAATGGGGTTTTGGTGGTGAATCCGATCTGCTTTGGGGTTTTGGACCGTGTGATCATTCTTTTTCAAGGAAGCTTTGACATGGTCTTTTCATTAGGATTGTATCCGGCCTTGCCGAGGGCTTGTATGCATGGGCCCAAAGTGCTTAGTAATTTCATTACTTGAGAATTCTCCATGTTGGATTGGGCTGCTGCTTTGGTCGAACAAAGCCTCAGAGTGGTTGAGGAACGGTCTCTTGGCGTCGATCTTTGTTAAAGGCATAGTGAACCATCCATCTTGGGAAGATGTTTCTTTCTTTACTTTTGGACTCGGACTCGGATTCTTCGTCGCGTCTATGCCCATTTTTATGGTGCTTGTTTTACCATGTAATACTTGGCGTCGACAAAATGCGACTAAACTACGTGAATGGTTTTGATCGCCGACTCACCGGTCTCACAACACCGTCTTGATGGTACTTGAAGCATTGATACAACGTGGGGGATGACGCCATTTTCATGCAACCATGGATGACCGAGCATATTGTAAGATGTCTTGGCGTCGATTACATAATGTCTGAGATGATCTCATGTCGCCCGTCAATAAATTCAACCTTATGGTGCCCGATGGCTCTTGTCCTTCATGGTTGAATCCTTGAATCATCAGCCACTACTAGCTAACTCGTCTTCCCACGATTCTAGTTCTTCAGCGTTCTTAGGACAGATGTTGATTGCGATCCTCCATCGATAAGAACCACATTGATTTTACATTCGAAGGTGAAGCGACTTACGAACAATGGTATGTTATGACATGTAGATCCAGCTGCGGTCTTCGTTGGAAAATATGATTGTCCGGACATCTTAATCTTCATAACGTTCGACTCGACTTGTGTCCTCGCATGATCGTCCACGTATATGTGCGCAACAACTTATTATATCAACGATATCGGTGAGAACATTCTGAGCCTTTTATCTTGAGATATTTTTTTCCTTCTCGAGCAGCGCGTGATTACGTCGCGAATATGAAACGATCGTGTATGGGGTGTCCAACCACTTATGGTACTTGCGATACTTTGGATCGTCGTTGATCTGCCTCGTTAGGCGGCTTGTCTCGAGGCGATTCGATGAGCTTTTCTGCGAAGCGGTCGTCGAGATTCGAGACATCGAGAATCGAGAAAGGGTATTGCTTTTGTTGCATTTCTTTGAGGTCGACCCTACGCATTTCACGAGATGTGATTTGATTGTTATCTTTCTCAACATCCGCCTTTATGAACTTGATCGATGTTGCCTTTACATCGTCGATTCTTTCTTTGGTGCTTTCTCGAATGGTTTTGTCCCTTACGAATTCTTGTTTCTCTTTGAATCTGCGAGGTTCTTGGATAGGAGGTCCTCAATTCCACTTGCGTCATGCTTAGCTCCGTATCATGAGCTCTTGTTGCCGACTCTTGAGCGTTCTAATTTGATTCTTCGCAGGATATATTCAGGCCCAATGCGTCCCTTGAATGCACGTCTCGATGGCGGATGATTCGAGACAATCGATCCTTGCAATTTAGGCACAAGTTTCTCCACCGTTGATATAGTCGATCACCGGTTCTTTGAGCCGACGAGACTTCGTGAGTTCCGCCATGCTGTTCATATACGGTCTTGTGAAGCGGTTGAGGAACTCGTACTCCATTGTTCCCAAGCTGTCAGTGAGTTTGATTCCAATCCGTATACCAATCGAAGGCATTTCCTTTGAGCGAGCGAACAAGCCTTGACAAGCGATCTCCAAATGTTCGGCATTGTTGCACGTTTCGACAAAGTGAGCTACGTGTTGTCTTGGATTACCTTTATCGTCAAATTGTTGGAATTTGGGTGGTTGATAACCATGTGGCATTCTCGAGTTATCGATTCTTTGAGTATAATGCTTGGAGTAAATCGAGGATGATTTAGAATTTCCGTCGATTACATTTCTTCATTGTTATTTGATGAACTCCTTGATTAAGTCTCTTTGATGAAACCATCGAGAAGAGATTTGAATATGTTTTTCAGACGATTTTCTCTCGTCATAGGTTTCCGCTCGTCGTCTTCTTTTCATCATCGTTGTGTTCATCTTATAGCGTCATGGATCGGCTTGATTCCACCTTTCCCTCGGGGTTTGCAATCTAAGCATCTTGCTCTTGGATGTATTTGTTTAGAGATTGACCGACGCATAAGATTTGAAAGTTGTTCTTCCATGGTGGAGGTGTTTGTCATCATCACGGCGCCTCAAATGGGTAACTTGTGATGGATCTTCAGCGGGGGATGTGAAGCTCCCTTGAGCCAACACTTTCTTCATTCGGGGTGGCGATGTTCTTCTCTTTATACAGCAAGGTGACTTGAAGCTTCTTGAAGTTGTTTAGCTTTGCTTCGTGTGATACCTTGATGCTTTCTGAAGAAGCTTTTGAAGTGACCTTGGTTGCATGTTTTGGGTGAACATCGTTCAAGATTTTTTAATTGAAGTAGAGATGAGAGGGTAGAGATGTCCCATAAGTGATGCAAAATTTGTAACACAAATTTTGTATTTAAATTTTTATAAATACAAAATGGTGTACAAAATCAATTTGATTTGGATTTGATATATTTGTGTGGATTCGATCTTCTAGTTATCATCGTCGATTCTACTACGATGTTGATTTCTTGAGCGATCTTTGGATTTCTTCAAGTTGTTTGGAGGATGTGATTCTGATCTCGGCGAACTTGAAGGTTGAACGCGATGTTGATCGAAGGACTTGATCTTGTTTTCGGATCGGACGTCGGTTGATTTGAGCGTATCATGTCCGCGCAGGTGATCTGCCCTTGATTAAGGTAAAATTATCTTTCCATTTTACTACTACATTTTTTTCTTTTTTTTCTTTTCTTTTTTTAACTGAGTGGCATTTCTACGTGCGTTTGCATCACAATTAAGAAATTCAGTTTCTCTGCTGAGTAGCTGGTTTAGTTCTTTTGCTGTTTCTAAATCAATTGGTATCTCTACAATTGATAATATGTGAATATGAATGTTGAAGGTAAATGCTATGTGATGATGATGATGATGATGATGATGATGAGATTGGTGTTGTTCTGACTTAAATTTGTTGGGCGTTTGTTGCAAATTCTAGTTGCAACTTAGTTTTCTAATTTTCTGATACATTCTAGATTTTGATCGAGTCAAATTCTGCGTAGAGGCGCAATGAATGCAGTAGTAGGTTGTTTATTTCAGACCTAAGAAAGCTAATGCTTGGTAAGCTCTGTTTATCTTCTTTAGATTAGCATTAGTTGTGAGCCGGTCCAAGTTAACCATCTGATAGCATTATTCAAGCTCGAACTGTCTGATAGCATGATTCAAGCTCAAACACTTGATAATATATTTTGCTCAAAATCTGCGTAGAAGCGCAATGAATGCAGTAGTAGTTTGTTTATTTCAGACCTATGAAAGCTAATGCTGGGTAAGCTCTGTTTATCTTCTTTAGATTAGCATTAGTTGTGATTCGGTCCAAGTGAACCATCTGATAGCATTATTCTAGCTCGAACTGTCTGATAGCATGATTCTAGCTCAAACACTTGATAATATATTTTGCAATGTATGTTATCCATCTATAGGGTTATTATCTGCTGCAATGTATGTTATCCTACTATAGGGTTATTATCTGCCTCACTGTATTCACCCTTAAATGAGGGCACTGTATCATTTCCTCATTTGATGATTTTTCATGTTCTGGGAGCTCATTGTAAATCATTTCTTGAAAGGGCTTTGTACTTTGTGCTAAATTGGATATGCTCTGATTCACAGGTTCACAAAATTGTTGATCTTTCACCATTTCCAGATAGGGAATCAATGTGGTATCTAGAAGCCATGGAAGCTTTCAAACTCTTTTACGAATCACTATTTCATTTCAAGAATGATGCGGGGAAATTGACTGCTTCTTTCTTGTTAGATATATGCTACTGTATATACCCTTTTCACCTGGTTCTGATCCATCTTTTTACTTTTCTGAGAAGGGAGTTTTCAGTGTGAACCTAGAATTCATCTGAGTTTTATATAGAAGAATTTGCTTCATTTTAAGCCCTTCCCTAGCCAAGATAAAAAGCACAATCAAGCGGAGGAAAGGGTCCGAAGGGTCTGCCGAATCAAGTGGTATCCGTCTTCGATGTAGTACAATCCGTTGTTTTCGTATAGCCAGGGACCGTGAATTGCTTGATCCTTTGTAATTTATCCCAAAGGTTATTAATTTTTGGCTATGTTTACGAAGTATGATCTACATCATCATACCCACCCACAATTAAGCTGTTTGGACATGTAGCAAATGAATAAGTGGGAGTTATCATAACTTGTCCTCATTCTGCATCATAATTTATAGTTGGATAAAACCCTTGTTTGTGCGGCTACCAGTTTATACATAATTAACTGATACCATTTTGAATTCCACATGATATTGATCTTGAAATATGTATCTAGTTTACCTCCAGTCTTTATGAATGTGTGAGAAAAGGTGAAACATCACGCAGCAATAATGGGCAACAAGCCATTGTAGCGGAGAAATGCATCAGGTGTAGGTTCCCGACCTCGGAACTCCAAGAAGACCTGATAGATTTAGTGTTAGAGTATTATAGGATAGAGAGATAAATAGTCCAATGATGTGTGTAAACAAAATATTTGGGGGCAACATATTGAAGTTGAGAGTTTCTGATTAAACCCTTGTTCAAATACCTCATTTGGCGCCTTCCCACCTCCAAGGGCAAGAATGGTTTCACGAAATTTACGGCCCATTTCTCTAAGAGACTGTCATAACACATAATTCAGTTTATCAAACAAGCTGTCTGTATGTATTCATTTCATAACTCAAGAACATAATACATATGTATGTCCAAATATGGAATACTTCACCTGATCATTGTCCAACCCAGCATCCTCAAATGCAGAAAAAGCATCCGCAGATAATACCTCTGCCCACTGGACACACAAACATTTCATGAGAGAGAGAGAGAGAGATCTTTTGTTTTCATCGATATGTTCAACTCTGGTTTCATTATTAAAGTACCAATCACTTATTCTGTAATTTTATATCATCTACAATGAAGGATTATTGCCAAAATACCACTTAAAACATCCACAAATAAATCAAATCACGTGTGTGTGTTGGCCTAGTGGTAGAGTGGTTAATGCCCGAGGTCAAAGTTCTCGGGTTCGAGTCCACCGTGACGCAGCCTTTAAATTTCTATATTAGTTGACCAAAAAAATAAAAAATAAAATAAATAAATCAAATCACCTGATAACTGTAATATCCTGCCGCGTATTTATCTGAAAATCGAATTTTCAGTGAGAATAAATTGGTGTAAAAAACAATAAGGGGTTGACACCGTATCAGACCAATGAAACGAGCAGACTAACCTGCAAAGATATGACTGAAACTACAAAGAAATCTGTCTTCCGGCAGCAACGGAATAGGATGAGTCCTTTTACCTATTTCTTGATCCACATCGTATATAGACTGTGCTCCTCCCGGAATATAGGTCGAGTGTAGTTCCAAATCCACAGTAGCATAACGCAGCTGCAGACATCATACCATGTCAAGTTATTGATTCAAATCAGAAATGGTGCAATGGTGCAATAACACAATTGCGCTTTTTACCTGACGAAGCAGTAGGGTACCTGCCCTAAACGTCCTTGCCCGAAGAATTCTCAAGCACGTGTTTTCTGGTAGAGCTTCTCCACTCTCATAATGCTTGGCGATGCCCAATATGGTTTCCCTGCAAAATCATTTTTGTTAACTGCTTTCTTGAATTAGTAAGGCTAAAAGCATAAAACTCTACTTTTGAGCATTAGCCCTTTGAATCTATGAACTACCAATGAGAAAGAAGCCAAGCTTGCTCTTTATAAGTGTCTGTATAACATATCTGAATACACTATCAACTTTGAGAAGATTGTCGTCTGCCCTCACCAGAGAAGGAAAGAAAAGGAGAAGTATTTCACCTCTGGTAACACCAGTTCTCCATAAATAGAGAAGGGATCTCTACAGCATCCCATTCTATCCCTTGATTGCGGATACTAGGCCTTCGTCTTGTTTGGTTAGCAAATGCTGAAGTGCGTGGCCGAACTCATGGAATACCTCCTCAACCTAATTGTCTCACCGGTTAATCAACATGTCAATGGAAAATGTGATGCCCCTCCAAATGGAATTCGGAGTAACAAGTGGCCTAGCAGTCATTGTACCTCGCGTATGGTCATGAGACTTGGCTTGTCCCTTGTTGGTGGAGTGAGATTGCAAACAATATTTGTGATTGGTAACGGGGACGGTATTGTCACTCGAGCACACCTTACTCCTACCAACAACCAGATCGGCCCATGCACCACCGCGTTTCTCTGAGGGGCGAGTATGGATCAAGTAGAAGTATGCAACGGGAGCACTTGAAGAATCTTTCACTTTATAGAAGCTGACATCCTTATTCCAAACCTATCAGATTTTAATGCATAAAATGCTATGCATCGCAATCATAAGTAGAAAGCAAGTTGCAAGAATTTTAAGAAGTTTTACCGGAGCTGTGCCATCAGCCGGTTCAATATCTACCTCAAATAGCTTCTTTGTCAGGTTGAAGAGACCTTCCATTACCTTTGGCAACGGGAAATAAGGGCGCAGCTCTTCCTGCAATAGTTGAGAGATTTGAAGCAAATATCTAACCACTTGGTTTTATCCCATTTTTGAAACATTGTACATGAAAGTTAAGTAGGATTGAATCCTTAAGGTAAATTTGACAGAATGTGGAGGAGAAGCCAACCTCATCGAAGTCATACGTTGATTCTCGAAGCCTTTCACTCCAGAAGTTTATATCCCATTGATTCAAATTATTCACCTCTCGAGCACCTTGCCTTCTGGCATAGTCTCGTAGCTCTTCCAAGTCTACAGAATTGTATCGAACCAATCATGAAAAGGCGCTTGATGAATGAATATCATATAAGCTGAATCTCACTCACCCTGAATGGCAGGACCCCAAGAAGCCATATGAAGCTTCTCTATAAGATCCTTTGCTTTATCAGCAGTGGCCATTTTCATCTCTAAACTTACCTAATATTGGAATTCTGTTTCAGTCTTTCCTGAGAAAATAACATCAAAAATGGCTCAAGCAAGCATTCTAGCTACATCAGTACCTCAGCATAGTTCTTGAAGCCAAGAAGATTTGCTTTCTCCAATCTGAGTTCCAAAATGCGTTCAATAATTGGCATGTTATTTAGAGGTCCATCCGATGCACGAGTCACATATGCACGGAAAACTTCCTCCCTCAAGGATCTGTTGCAAGCATGTTGGAGGACAGATCGATAAATTGGGCCGTTCAACGTGATTATCCAAGGACCATCATCAGCTGTGGCATTCTCATATCCCTACTATTTCAAGAATCACATGTATGATGCCATCAAATATGAGAAAAAGCTGCTACAACCTCGAAGTTTTCATCTGATACCTTGACAATGGCTGTCTCTGCAGCTATAGTAAGGGTGGTCAGAGGCAAACCTTCTATTTCTTTTTTATCTGTAATAACTTTCTCAAAACTCTTTGTAGCATCTAAAATATTCTCTTCAAACTTTTGAGCAAGTTTTTCCAGCTCCTGACAAATATAACCAAAAAAACTAGATGAAATTATATTTTCTTTTTGTTCGAGAGAGAGAGAGAGAGAGAGCACCTGCTCTATTTCACTGAAACGTTCTCTGTTGGCATCTTCAAGAGAAACTCCATACAAAACTGCTTCTTTCAACTTCACTGCATAAACGTGGCTACTTACTGAATCAAATTGAGATCAAACATCACTAGCTAGGTCAAGACACACATAGTTCAAATAAAGCCCCAAATAAGCTCACAGTCGACTACTCGTTTGCGCGCATCACTCAGATTTTCCCAATCTGGAGAGTCTCTGATGGCCTTGAAGGCCTTGTATATAAGCTTACTCTGTCTTAATTTCAGCTGGAACTCAACCTTCTTGGGCTGCAAATGATATGAAATATGGAAAAAAAAGAGATAAAAATTTCACCAAAAACAAACCAAGAAATGAAGAATCACATACTTGAACTTGTTGAATTGCAGCCCTGAGCTCGGGGCAATCCTTGACAGAGTTGAGATGATTCACAATCCCCCACACAACTGATAACCTATCTATGATCTTCTCCAGAGGCACAACCAATCCTGGCCATGTGGGCTCCACCGTTTTCTCCAATTCATCCAAATCCTTCTCCTACAATTTTAGATCAATGTATTCTTATCACAACCCCAATCCCCCCAAAAGAGTGAAACTGAATTCTGGGTTACATCTTCAAACTGATCAAAATTATGAGGGAAAAATTGCAACTCACGAGTTTGATGAGCAAGGTTTGTATCGCAGGGCAGACGTGATTTGGCTCTATCACATCGTATGGTGGGAAAATGAAGTCTTGCAGCAATGGATTCTGAACTGATACCATCGAAGATGATTTTTTCGAAGCTAAATTTGAAGTTTGATCAACTATGAGGAAGAATTGTCTGACACTTTTTGCAAGGCTTATGGTCAGTTTTTGCAATCATTAATCAACCTCTTGGCAATTCCAGAATCTAGTTTCAAGTTGCTTAATTTTGAAAGAGGCGCCGGCTTTGTCTGTTATATCATCTTCCACGTAAATTTAAATGCTGTCACAACTTATGCTACTTAAATATTTATCATTATAAAATTGTATTAAATTTTACAGAAAGTGTTATGCCTTTTTAATTGAAAATGTATTATATTTAATCAATTAATGTGGCTGGAAAGTTAGATGTGGTTTGGGGTGTAAATAAATCAAACCGTATGACCTATTCGGAGTTCGACTGAAAAAAGCATTCAAAATTCGTTGGTTTTACAAACGAGCTGAACTCGAACCTCGAATCGAGCTTGATAGGATTTTCGAACCGAACTCAAACTTAGTGATGTTCAGTTTATGAGCTCGCGAACATGTTCGGTTCGAACTCAAACGAGCCAATTCGCGAGCATATGAAATAATAAATTAATTTTTATTGATAATTAATAAAAAAAACTTAATAAAAATATAATTATAGTTCTAACAATAAATTATAAATTCTAATAATTCGATCTCGAAAGCGAGAAAAGTCTAACACGAGCAGAGTTCGAGCTCGAGTTCAAATATGTCTCATAAATGAGTAGTTATCGAACCAAATTTGAGTTGTTCACGAGTTCAAAATTTTTACAACGAACCGAGCTTGAGTTCAATTTAAAGCTCAAATTTGAACTCGAGCCGAATAAAATTTAAACGAGCCGAGCTCGAGGAGCTCGAGTTTGGTAGTGTTCGGTTCAACTTGATTCGTATACATGCCTAGATGTGGCTGGCCTGATTGACCTCGTTTATCGTGTATTTATTGTGCTTTCGTTCATTTTTCGGCTCTGAAAAGTTAACGTGGCTCACCTGAGTCATGAAGTAACAATTTTTGTTTTAAATCCTAAACTATCAATTTTGTATCCATTGTGCCCTCGTCCATTCTTTGGCTCTGAAAATTTGACGTGGCTCATCCGATTAACACGTCGTAAAAATTTTCTTAAAAATCTTACATGGCACAAATGTCGGTGCTGGATTTATTAAATATACTATAACAATCTGACGAACCACGTTAATTTTTAGGAATTGAAAAATGGATAGATGACACAATTAATACAAAAGTCGTAGTTAAGAATTCAAAAGAAAAATATTTTTTATAATTTAATATATAATTAATAATACTAAAATAATTTAGAATATAAAATAATATTTACCATATTTTTTTAAATGTCAGTATTCTGTATTCCTCTATTTTTTCGGGAATATTTGGACAATAACCTCAAAGATAATACGCAGAGCAGACAAAACGGTTTCGAACGTCGTAACGGACAAAACGATCTTAAAAATAACGGCCCCGCTTAATTAACAGGTGGAAACCTCTTCGCCACAGCAACAGCATAACCATTTCCAACCACCAGCTACATCGTCTCTCTCTCTCTCTCTCTCTCTCTCTCTCTCTCTCACTATTGCATCTCTCCACCTATACCTATACAAACATATCTTGAATCTAGACTTTCACTTGGATTTTCTGCCCCGAAATATAGCTATATATACGGATGTAGAGTGAGAATCTCAAATTTTCTTGTATCCATCTGATCTCTTAAACATTAATGGCGTCTCCGACTCCGCTCTCTTCGCAGCATTCGCCAAATCTCCTGCAATTGCCGCTACACTCCCCACAATTCCGCCTCATCTTCTCTGGTTCACTATCGCAGTCGAAGCAAGAATTTTCGCGCAAATTGTTGCTGTGGCAGCAGCAGCCGCGAAGGAGTTGGGATCCCCTGCACCGGGTCGGAGCTAAGGAAGTTTTCATAAAGTGTTTCGCGGAAGCGGCCGAGAGAGAGAAAGTTCCGGTGAAGCTGTGTTGGATAAGGATGGGGATGCTGGGGTCTCGGACGAGGAGGTCAATATTGATCAGCATTTCTCCAACGGTGCTGCTGTTTCGCAGAAGATCCCGGATTCTCTCTCCCTTGGGATTCGCGAGCCAGTGTATGAGGTCATTTATAGAGCCGCTTTGTTTTCTGAGTTTTCTATGATTTTTTGGTTGTTTAACTCGAACAAGTAGTGCAAACTTGTTGATTGGAAGATAAGACTTCAATATCCTGGGAAGATGAAGAAAATTGATTGAAACATAAACAAGCTGAGTTCCTAAAAATAGATAAAGAAGAAAAACAAAGGAAGTGCTGCTATGTAGCTTTTCTCTTCAATAATTGTTGTCATTTGTCAAAGAAGTCTGGTAGTGGCAAACAAAGCGTCAACTTCATTGAACAGAAGAAATTGTTTTCTGCTTTCCTGTTTTCACTTATTTCCCCTCAACAGGTTGTGGAAGTAAAGTCTAATGGGATCGTATCTACACGGAAAATTAATCGGAGACACTTGTTAAAATCAAGTGGTCAGTACAAGTTTTCCTTTCTTGTTTGGCTCCGGTTGCTGAACTTTGGTTTCTCCTATAACATTACTGTTCCTCTACTCTCGGAATATCTTTTTCAGGTCTCCGACCTCGAGATGTTAGGAGCGTTGATCCATCATTGTGGCTAACCAATACAATGCCTTCCATACTGGTAGGAATGCTGAACTACTATCTACTATTTTTCATATTGTGTGATTGCTTATGATTATACCCAATTCGGATCATTAGTTATGTGGTCCTATTACCTTGTAATCAGACTTGCATTTGACCTGTTTTGTGTGCCGCTGCACTTTTGCCTAGACTAGAGCATTTAATTTGAAATCACTAGTTAGATTTAGATTTGAAGGATGAAATTTGAAAACAAACCAGTTTGTCTGAATTTTATTTTGCATAGTTTGCATCATCGCAGAATTGCATCTGCCTGCCTCACTGATTTAAAGCTCTATTTGTTAAATCACTTCAGAATTAATGAACTGTAACATCTATGAAACAAATCACACATATTGGTGCCAGTCATCATTGTTTCTATACTTTTCAATTGAACGGTTTAATGATAGGGTAACATTTTCTAAATTCTCATTGTATTATTTCTTATCAAATCAACTGGTTGATTATGAGTGCAAATCTTATTGTAAACTCAATAAGGTACGGGAATATGCAATTTTGCTGAACTTGGGATCTTTGCGGGCAATTGCAATGCAAGAAAGCGTTTATATATTCAACTATAACCGGTATTCCCCTCTTCTATGAACTTTACTTGTCAATTCTTTATATGTTCTCACATAATCTCAGCTAACTAATATGTGCTGTTTGATAACTTACAGGAGAGCAGGAAAAGCATTTATTGATGCGTTGTTACCCCGCTTGAACCCAAAGAACATGAATGGAGGGCCCTCAATGCCATTTGTGCTTGAGGTAGATTTCCTCATGAATCATTTAAATAATTATTAATTGGTGTTGCCTTTCTGAATCACAGCACTTTTTCAGTCTTTGCAAATTAATCTTATATCTACGAGTAACTAATTACAGAGTCACTCTTAACCCCATTCTGTGTTATATAACTCAACAAGTGGACCTCAATGTCAACTGTATTTGATTTTTCATTCACATGAGGAGTTTACTTACGCTGCCAATGCCTGTCCCCATCAAGCTCAATCTGAATCTGCATATAGCCTTATTTCCTTACGCAAAGAAACTTTCGAATACTGATCCCATGAATTAGAAAAAGTAAATGGATGAGTGATAATTTCTTCTATGACCGATACTAGTTGTATTTTTTCACTTGTCTAACAAAGCTTAGGCCATTTTGATTTTTTCTCACATGATTTTTTCTAACTTTGTTGTATATGCACGTGCTATGGTTTGGGGTTCAAGTTGATTATTGCAGTCAACTGTAGATATTACTAGAGTCCCGAGTTCTCGAGAAACTCATAGTTTGAATCCCATGAACAGCCAATCCCTTAAGGGGATTATTGGCTTGTTTGATGCTTGACAGGAAATTGTTCACTTGTTAATAGTTTTCTCATGGAGGGTTATGATTGAACCATGACACTGAAGCAACTTTTGAAATTTGAATCTCTTGCATGTTAAAAGCCATAAATATTTTTTAGCACAGGTATAGGCACTTGGTCCTACATGTAGCTTGGTGTTGGTCATCTTTTACTACTTAACTAAATGCTTTAATGTTAGTTTATTCTTTAAATAGCCTGAAAAATCTTCATTGTGATATTCTTTCAGGTAGTTGAGGCAGCGCTGCATTCTAGAATACAACGCCTGGAACAGAGACTAATGGATTTAGAACCACGTGTAAGAGAAATAGCTGCATGTTTTCTGATAATTTCTGCTCCTTCTGTGCTGAAATCTTTTAGGTGGTTTTTTCTTCATCTTCTTCTTATAAGTTGAGTCCATAAAGATTTAACTATTCATCCCTTCCCTGCTGTTAGTGTCGTAAAAATATGTCTGTAAACTTGACTAGTTTCATTACAAAGTCTGGTGACATGAGATTTTTATTTTTGAACATCATCCAACTAATGTTACTAGATGCCTGATTCATGTTCCCAACTTCCTGGATAAAGAATATCTAAACCTTAATGAGCAGCTTGGTGCTTGGAACCCCTATTTCGTCATACTAGTTTTGTGCTACTGCACTTCTGATTAATATGTGCATAACCGAAGGCACCAGAAAGCATTTCCTTCTACCGCCAGCACCAACATTGATATTTATCCAAATTACTAACAGAAACAAACTGTATATATCTTGCTCATATATGTAGCAGAATATTCCAAGTTCACTTGTATATACAGCTATTATGTGATTGTCTGTAATTTCCTGTAACTATTCTTCTTGCAGGTCCAAGATTTGCTTGAGGTTCTTCCTAATCGATTGACTGCCAACATATTGGAGGAACTTCGAATTAGCAAACAAACACTAGTATAATTTTCCCCTTTGTTCTGGCTACCTTGGTAGTGGTAAAATGTACTGATTAACTCATAACTAGTTACTAACGCACTTTTTTGATGACTAAAGGTAGAATTGGGCTCCAAGGCTGGGGCTTTGAAGCAAATGTTGCTTGATATCCTTGAGGACACCCATGAAATACGGAGAATATGTATTATGGGAAGAAACTGCATTCTGACAAAACTGATGAGATGGAATGCTCTGTTCCCTTGGAGAAGGAGATAGCTGAGGTAAGTCTCACAAAGTTAGATTCATGCAAAGATGAATTACACTAAAATTACAAATCACTTGAGATTGTACAAATCGCGGTCTAATATTGGTCCTTGTTTTTCTCAGAAGAGGAGGAAGAGATCGAAATGCTTTTGGAAAATTATCTCCAGAGGTAATTCCTTGACATCCTTCATTTCATTGAAAGGGTTACTTCGTTGGTGCCTTTTATGGCAGTGTAGGAATCTTTACATATATTTAATATAGAATGTTTGAAAATGGCTGGGTAAATAGAAAAGGAGTAGACACTGCAAATACCAAAAGATAGATGGTCCTACTGGCACTTATTTGAAGCTTCTCATTCTATTTTCCTTTAGTGCTACAACTTATATCTATAAATTGGTAACTCACAGGGGAAATTATCTTTGAGAAATATTGTTCAAGAATGTACTACCATTGTGCTCATGATAACAAAACTCCCTTGTCCGCTGTCATAGCTAAAACTTCTTTGCCCAAGTACTTCCTTTTCTGCTGACTACATTTATTCTGTTGAGCACCTTAGAGGTGATATGCTAAGTTTCTATGGTTTGCAATTGGTGAGTGGGTTTCTGTTGAAGTTGACGTTACAGTAGATGGTTGTGTTATACTTTAGTAGTTAGCAGACTGAATTATATCATGTAATGGCAGATGTGAATCTTGTCATGGTCAAGCAGAGAGGCTTCTTGATTCAGCAAAGGAAATGGAAGATTCAATTGCGGTTAACCTGAGGTTTCTATTTATCTTCATTACTATGCCAACACCAGTGGTTCTTGTTACTGTCTTAACTCTTATGTTATCATTTTATCTTATCAGCTCTCGGAGACTTGAAGTAAGTAGAGTAGAACTTCTCCTTCAGGTTGGGGCATTATGTGTTGGAGTTGGTGCCCTAGTTGCAGGTATTTGGCTGATGAAAAGTTATTTCAGTTATGCATCATCTTGGTACTACTCATGGGCATTTAATAGATAATTTGACGGAACTGGTTTCTCCTAGTTATGTTGCAAAATGATGTCGAACACTGCAGGTTTACATAAGCACATAATATTTAAACTTTGGTATAATCTATAATATATAACAGTATAAGCATGTCATCGGCGTTTTGTTGCATTGCCATTTAGAAAGTGAAAACTGAACTGTACCAAAACCAAGTAGCATATAACAAACACAAATCTCAGTTCAAGATACATTTCTTGAAGCTACATTTGTTATTGTGATAACATGAGATATTCTGCATGCGAAATCTACTTTGCAGCATTTACTATATCTTTCATGCTAACATTACGGGAAACTTGGCAGGTATATTTGGCATGAACTTGAGATCTTATCTTGAGGAACGTGTGGTACGACCAACTTGTTCTCCTCATTTAACACTACCATCCTCACTCAGGCACTATACCTGCATACTACTACTCATCATATGAGTTCATCTGGTGAAAACTTGTCTTGCAGTTTGCCTTTTGGCTAACAACAGCAGCGATTTTGTGGGTGCACTGCTTGGATTCTTTCTCATGTATGCATATCTCAGGAATAAGAAGATATTGTAAACGTCAGAGATCGCGTGACATGATACCTTCTTCAACTTCTAACATAATCGGTCCTGAACGCAATTTTGGTTGGTTGATTGGAGAACATACAAGATCATATGAAGGTTTTGGTATATATATTGTCAAGAGCCTCTAGGGTCCTGATTTGCTTATGCCTTGCGATGCTGCATCTTCCGAGGGCAACTTGACTGGAGGCATATGTAACGTTATTGTGTGAAGCACGAGGCTATTGAACAAGAGAATTCTGACTAATTCATTGTTGTAGGTGGTGGTGTGTGCAGTATGTGTGGCTATTATCACACCTATTTGACGGCAGCAAGGACGGAGTCGAGCATAAGCTCGCTCTATTGCTGTCTGATGTTCGAGGGCAGATGTATACCTCGTAGCTAAATAATATAAGTGATGATTGTGCACATTATGTTTGTATGAACGTCACATCAGTGAATGATGAAGTGATACTAGTAATCATGTCTAGCTGTGTCATCTGCTATGTAGTCCTACAAATGCACAACATTTAGCTTTCAAACACATTTTCCTCAACTCTCCATTTTCAAACACACTTTCTCAACTCTCCATTTATTTATTTTTGTAACCAGAAGGAACTTGTAGGTGCGCTATCGCTTGCAAAACACAAAAAATAGATAAATCGGAATAGACCGAATTTTCACAGAGACTTGATTACAAGGTTTTTGTGAAAATTCGAAGTCAGGTTTTAGAGGGTGTTTGGTTGAGCTTATAAGCTCCCCAAAATAGCTTAAGCTTAAAAAACAGCTTATAAGCTGTTTTTGGGAGCTTATAAGCTCAGCCAAACACCCTCTTAGTCATGAGAGTTCACCCGTTCCACCAATGAAGTCACTATTAAGCTCTCCGTCACTGATTCTGGGCAGTAGTAAAACGAGAAGTATTGAAAATACCTGAGCATCTACCTTTCAAATCCATCAGAATAGCTAAAAAACACAAGGGGCTAATTTATGTTGATCATTACTTTTATAAAGTTCATGTTACTATTACAATTGAAGTTTCAAAATCACCTGAGTACGAGCAATTTTTAAAATGAATAAGAGACAATGTCAGGTGTACAACTCTTCTCAGACAGCATGAGGTGCTATATTCTCTAGCAAACCCAGGCCACCCTACGCGCGCGCGCACACACACAGCATATGCTTTTAGATTCAGGAAACAGGCAGACACCAATGATGATCAGCCAAAGAATTGTCCTGGAGCTGCAGAGAAATTAAGGTTCTATAACTAATATTAATTACAGTCGGTAAAGGACCAAATAGCAAAAGTGCACCAATAAAATGTACAGATAAGGTCAGTCATATGACAGCCCTATATATGGAAGTAATCCAATACTCTTACCAAAGGACAAGCAGCTGGAAGTAATCCAATACTCATACCAAAGGACAAGCAGCAAAACTCCTGCTCCTGGCTAGTATATCAAGTTCTGTAACGTGTTAAAAAATTCACATTAATTTGAAAGAGAGGTACCATCCATATAATTAGAGAGGGCACAAGATAAACGGCCGTTCAAGCAAGCTTCATGCAAGATCAAGGTCAATCAGTGATTGAATACGATACCGGATCATTGTGAATGATTGCCTTATGGGCTTGATAACGATATAGTATCTTTGGTATGCCTTGATGCTCCATCAATAGCAATATTTCCCACTCTAACCTCCATTGCCTCCCTCTCATCCTTGTCCCTCTTCTTATCAGAAGTACCATTTTCTACTTCCTTGGGTTGAGATATCGAAGGGCTAGTTGACGAGGACTCCACTTATCCATGGATGATTAAGACATTGGGCGGCTGTCAGCCTTTTCTCAGGCACGAAATCTAGTATCTGAATAAGGAAATCAGCCATCTCACTAGCGTCTTTTCACAGAACTCGTATTTCTCCAAAAGAACCTTCACGAGAGGCCAAACTCTCAATCTTCTAATATGTCTCAAATCTCCAAATCTGTTAAAGAAGTCTCGAGAGTAGCGTCCGCCCAAGGCAACCTATTTTTTATGTCAAGTATGAAACAGGAAATTTGAGTAAATACATGGCCAAAAAGTTCAAAAAATTGATTGAACGTATAGCTTTAATAGTTTTTCGTTTTGGGCCAGTGGAGATTGGAATCTGCGACTCAACAGCCAGAATTCTCCTCACCTTGCGTGGCATCATTCCAAGAAGTTCCATCATCAGGGCCAAATGATCCTACAATTAGGGGATAATTTATAATCAATCATCTAAACCAATAAGAACACATGTACATTAAGATCAGGAAAATGGATGCCATGAAATGATTTTAGAGATTTGATGTATAAACTAAAGACTAAGATCAGGACAACAGAAGAAAAGTAAGCACTAGCTTTACAACAGGAGATATTCAATTAAGGCACCAATTTACATATAACTTTAGCACAGATGATACATTTATACAACTTCACAAATAGTGCACTTTCATAGCTCATACAATACAGCTCTAATGAAAGTTAAGAAACTAGTTCAGAAAACTACAAGCCACGTCAAAAATACAACCAGTAAAACAAGCAATTTATGGACCTACACCCGTCATATCTAATCAAGAAACACCAGATAGAAACCAAGAAGTTGAAAGCAACTCAACAACAGAGTTGCGAGCAATTGACAACAAAATCAACAAATCATGCTAACTGAGAACCAAAAAACAAACAGTTACCACTCAATCCAAACCAATGCAGACAGCTTCATAAACACAATTCCGTAACTAATCATGACATGGAACAGAATAAGGATCAGGTGAACACCAGCCACAACGCTACAGGCAACTAGACACGGCCCAAAAAATGGATACAAAAGTAATATAAAAGCATACCTCATCACGGTCAAAATTTTCACCACTATGTGGGTCAAAAAGAACATCGCCAGTGGCCAGCTCAAAGCAAATGCAAGCAAATGACCACATATCAGCTGATGTTGAGTACTTAGATCCCAAAATAACCTCCGGAGATCTGTACTGCCTTGTCTGAATATCACCTGTGAATTGTTTGTGAATCCAACATGAACTTCCAAAATCAACCAATTTGCACTTCAGATCAACCTCAGCCAAGAGCTTCTGCCTTGCTGACCGGCTACCCCTCTTGTTATCCTTAGTCCCGATACACGCATTATTAATTTCATCATTGTTTGCTGCTTCAAGAACTGAAGCATTACACTGATCCTCTCCATTGGATTTGCCATCTTCATGAGAATCTTCAGGTCCACTTGCCTCATTATCTGGCTCAGCTTCCTCAGAAGCTTCATTCCCAGCACATCTCCTTGCTGCTGGCTTAGCCTTTCTCCGGATTTTCTTTTCTGGTTTTTGGTAGTTCACTGCATGACCCTTAACAACTCCTTTCTGGCTTTTGGTAGGTCACTGCATGACCCTTAACATCTTTTGAAGCTTGAGACTCGAACGCAATCTTCCCCTTACTGGTTGGGAGGATAAGAGGTGCCCCTGATTTTGTAGGATCTTTAGACGTGTCTATCTTGGACAAAAGCAATATGTTCTCTGGTTTCAGATCTGTGTGTATGATTGATAGCTTACGATGCAGATAATCCAATCCCACTAAAATGTGGAAACAAGTTTCTTTAACCTTGTGAAGAGGAAGACCTCTGTAGTCTGAATACTTAATTAAGGTTAGAAGATTGTCTCCCAAATATTCAAAGACCATACATACATGCTGACCATTTGGCCCTGAATGCTTAAAGTGATCCAAAAGTTTCACGACACATTTTTATCTTCTGGATCGCCCTCAGCAATCTGTTTTAAAATAGTGATCTCATCCATTGCTGCTTCAGTGTAGTGTTGTGCGCTCTTTTGAACCTTCAGAGCTACATATATCTATCGCCGGATTTATGAAAGAAATGCAAAAGAAATAATTAACTTGCAAATTATGCTGACCATGATGAGCTCAGCAAGTTATGAATGATAAAATTATAACAGTGATATGAACTTTTGGCAAGTTAGAAAATTTTCAAAAAAGGGTTTGCAATTCTTGATATCTTAAACAAAATCACTTTTCCTAGAATGCTACTAATAGATACCAATAAAATCAAGATATAATCCAATATCCACCTAAGTCATACTTTAAAACACATCAAAATGCTGCTTTTTATTAATTAAAAAAAAAAAATGGTTATTGGCGCATAAATACGCCAATTTTGTTTTTTTCTGCGAACTTTAAAAATTATCACAAAATACACAAACTTAATGACTTTAGTGATTTTACCACAATTTTAAATTTAAACCAAATTAAATCTAACTTGACATCTCGAAAATTTACCGTAAACAAAACTGTCAGTGATATAAACGACATCGTAGAGAGAGAGTATCGATTGTTTTGATCCCAATTAGAACCAGACGATTAAAGAAACAAGAAGACTTAATTTTTGTAACGAGGGTTGACGCGATGAATCCTAAAAATAAAAAAATCTGATTTATTTTGATGGAACGACGCTATTTTATGTCTTTTTTCTATGATGTCGTTTATATAACTAACCGTTTAGTCTATAGTAATTTTACGAGATACCAAGTCAGATCTAATTTGACATGAATTTGAAATCGTGGTAAAAACATTACGTCATTAAGTTTATGTATTTTGTGATAATTTTTAAAATTTATGTGAAAAACCAAAATTGGCCCAAAGTTGGTATTCATGCCCAATAACCCATTAAAAATTACAACGTGTAGCACCATTCTTTCAGGTATTAACTTGTTCAAAAGAAAGATGGCGTTAAGAAATGAAAAGGTAAGTTACATCTTCAATAACAGAATGACAAAAGGCTAGTGTGTGTGTGTTGGCCTAGTGGTAGAGTGGTTAATGCCCAAGGCCAAAGGTCCCGGGTTCGAGTCCACCGTGACGAGCCTTTAAAATTTCTGTATTAATTGACCCAAAAAAAAAAAAAAGAATGACAAAAGGCATACGGCTAACTATAATGAGACGAGATTTTTACCTTTTCTTTTCTGGATATAAAAACCAAAATAAATGAATAATTAACTCCATACACTTCAGACAAAAAAGTTATTCAAGCATTAGAGAGCATAGTAATTAGTAACACATCATCACCAAATGTACAACAATAAAAAAAAAAGGTAGCATACTGCACACCCAAATAAAGGACAAAAACAGACTTTAATTTGAGAAAAAAAAATTGTTGGGGAAAGGGGAAATTAAAATGTATTAGATAAGAAGAAAATGGAGAAAAATTACAGATTTCTGAATGTCCCAAGCCAGCCAGACGGTGGAGAAATGGCCCCAGCCAAGCTTGCTCTGAACAACATATCTTCCATGCTTGAATGTATCGCCGATCCGCACGGCGTGATATCCACCACGCCTATAGTCCTCCGTGCCCTCATCCTCCGACGTGTAGTCACTCGTCTCGCTCCGATCGCCGCAGTTCCTCTCGGGCTCCGCCTCTTCCGCCATCCACGAATCAAAAGCAATTGAAAAGCTGAGGATTCCAATGAGATCAACCAGAAACGTCAGCCTCTGACTTATGTTCGTACGGTCTGCTAGTGTGGTATAGAGAGAGACAGAAGAGAGAGAGAGAGTCGTTACAGAGACGTTACTGGTTAGGGTTTATTTTGGAGTGAGGAATACGGCTAGAATCATTCTTTTATTTTCTTTTACGCTATACTACACCACCTGGGGTTATAAATGAATCAAATTATTCATGAGCTATTCAAAGTTCGTTTCGATAAAGATTTGTTCGAATTTATTTAGTAAAGCTCATTAGCTAAACAAATCAAGCTTGAGTATGATAGATTTGAGCATTGGTACTGTAAACAAGTTAGTTAATCGATTTAATTTAAAAATATAAAATTATTAACTAGATAAAATTATTTTCTTTCTATAATTAGTAATTATTTTGTTAAATCTCTAACTACTTTTATTTATTATAAGAAATTAATAAATATATTGTGTTACTATAGATAAAATAATTTATTTTTAAAATAAAATAATTAATATTCTAAACACATATTTAAATTTAGAAAGTCTGTTTGGGTTCGATTAAAGCTCGAATAAGCTCGTGAACTCAAAATATTCGATAAATAAAACTCGAGACTCGACTCGATACTAAACAAATCAAGCTTGAGCACGATGGTGTTCGGCTCGCCTCGATTCGATTACACCTCTAACTACACCGATCATTATTCTCTATGTAGTTTATAATCTCTTTTATCATATCGAATAAATACATTGATTTTAGATCAGTTTTAGTTCTTTCTATAAATTTTAAAAATTAGCACAAAATATATAAACTTAATGAGTTTAGTATTTTTACCACGATTTCAAATTCAGGCCAAATTAGATCTAACTTGACATGGCGAAAATTTACAATAGACTAAACAGTTAGTTATATAAACGACATAGTAAAAAGATGATATAAAATATCTTCATTTCATCAAAATAAATCATATTTTTTAATTTCTATGATTCATCGCGTCAACTCTCGTTACAAAAATCAGGTCTTCTTGTTTGTTTCATCGTTTGGTTTTAGTTGGGATCAAAACTATCAATATCATTTCTCTACGATGTCGTTTATATCACTGATCGTTTTATCTATGGTAAATTTTTGAGATATTAAGTCAGATTTAATTTGGCTTAAATTTGAAATTGTGGTAAATCACTAAAGTCACTAAATTTGTATATTTATGATAATTTTTAAAGTTCGGGAAAAATCAAAATTGGTTCAAAGTTGATGTATTATGCCACTATAACCCTGTTGTTATTATTGATAGCAGCTTTAAAGATGCCACCATACACTACAGTCTTCAACGGAAAAAACCGGTAACACCCGCCAAGCTTACTCTGAATAGATATAGGCCTCCCCTTCTTGATAGGTTTCTCTAGGCGCCTACTTAACTACTCTACCAGTCTCTAAGCTAACTCTTCTCTATCTGCGGACTGCGCTGACTATTTCGATGAAAGAAAGCTTTTCTTTGAAACTAAGCCGCGCTCTCGCTCATATTATTAGTTTTTATATTCTTTTTAAATTTAGGAGTTTTTTACCGGGAGTAGCGCCTTTGGGGGTTCAGACTGAAACATTCATAAATAATTTCACTTTCCTTTTGTCCTAAATCATGTAATAGTGATCTCGCCGCTTAGGTTCTCTTTAATTTTAGAATATGCAGACAATTTATTCTAATTAATGTATCTGATTTTTCACTGTAAAATAAAAGACAAATGTCCATTCCCGAAATAAAAATTGAATCCAAGTAAAATAAATTGTACAATCTCACAAACGCACGTTTAATCTAGAAAATGGTGATATATGTAAACGAAACTTACCTCATATATGTATTTTGTAACTTAAAAATGATAAATATTAATATATTATGATTTTTGAATATCTTTTATGATTAAACAACGTAATATTGCAATAAAACCATCCATTATCGAAAATTTAATCTTTTGAGCCAGCATTTTGTTTTTTGGAATATTTCATTAAAGAGGCAAACTTCAGTTAAAAAAAATTAATAGGGAAAGGTTTGTCCGGAGAGAAAAGAATTTGAAGGCAAAGTTGAGGTGAAACGTGTGAGAAAAGAGTGAACGATTACTACTTTAAATTTATTTATTCGATACTTTCATTCACGCGTGTGGTTAAAGTCTATAGGTGATTATTCGATTATTCGATCAAATTTAAAAAAATAATTGAGTATAATTGAAATAAAAAATGTATTTGAACTAAAAATATGATTTTATTCTGAACCAAGCTAGAATATGTACAAAACTTAATTTCATCACAATCAACAATTAATAAATTCCTAGTCGAGTACATAGAAAATATCTAATTTCTAATCAACATCAATAAATAACTAATTTGTAATATTTATAAAATATCAAATAATTCATCACCAACATATGAAAAATATTACAATCTTCACAATACACCAAATCACTAACAATGACCAACAATAAATACGAAAATGAACAATAGTCAACATTTTCCAAAGTTCCAATAAAAAATTAAAGTTTGCTTAATCAGTTGAACCATTTAATGCTATACTAAGTTAGAAAAGACAAAATAAAGAGTTAATATATATTTTATATTCCAAATCAATTATATCAAAATTAGAATATATAGATAAAATATTATAGAAAAGGATTAAGGATTTAGAGTAATTGTCGAACACGAATATGAATATGGGTGAATTTAAAATTTACAATGAAAAATAAATAAATAATATATATATGTATAATTCTCTTATAGGTTATTCGGTCGAAAAAATTCCAAAATCGATCGAACACCAAATTACTAAATTTTAATTCGATCATAACCAAATCAAATTTAATATTTTGATTTAATTTGATTCGATTATTCAATTTTCAAATATCTTATTCATCCTCTATTAATGTCAGATAATATTCTATTCGTTTTTCACTGCTTTTACCCCATGTGGTAAATTCGGATGAAATCTTTTAGTTTGAAATATATATTCTGTTCGTACTTTAATAAAAATAAATTTTGAGTAAAAGAGTAAATAATTTTTTGAATTAGGTGACGAGAGAAATTGAATTTTGTGTCTAATTTTTTTTCTTTTCTTAAAAATATTCTTAGGGTCCGTTTGTTTGGCATGGATTATGACATGAGAAATTAATCAGGTTCTAGAATTTAAATTTCTATAGTTGGTTGAATTTTATAAAATAACGAATAGGAATCCTGAAAACAAGGAACATAGTGCAACTTTTCAATAATTTTTATTCCCAAAATTTTGCCAATTGTTATGATTCTTACCTGCTTGTATATTTAATATTATTTTTATTATTTTAATGAAATGCAAATTATAATTTTTATTTAGTAATATTTTGCATTATTATTATTATTATTATTATTATTATTATTATTTTATTTTTTAATTATTTATTTTTGTTTTGTTATTATTATTATTATGATCATCTCAATTAACAATGTATTTTCCAAGAAATCTTCGTTTAGTTTTATAATTATGAATAATTTATTATGTACCTTATCAAAGTGCATAGTTGTTACTAGAAATATTTTTATGATTATTAATTAAAATTTAATTATTTTATCTGTTAATTATTTTATATTTAACTAATTTAATATAAATTAGAATCTTAACAGTTTTTCTTTTTCTAAGAAAATATTAGTATTAATTAACATTACTTTCCTGTAACCAACCCTAAAATCATGTAAACATTGATTTTATAGTTATATATACTGCATTGGGCTCCCAATAAAATAAATTATCCTAACAATTAAAGATTGTTAGAACAAAATAATTAAGTAGCGGGCCTTCGTATGAGTACTAATTAAGTAGCGGGCCTTCATATGAATACTAATTATTAAGTAGCGGGCCTTCGTATGAATACTAATTATTAAGTAGCGGGCCTACGTTAAAAGTTTTCATTTCAAAATAATAATTTTATAAACAAATCAAATAAGTGGTGTGCCGAGTTAATTGATATCAATATTGCTCTCTTGTTGCGCATGCAACTTATGAAAATTGAGTTGTTGGAGCTATTCAGCTAAAAAAAGAAAAGAAAAGAAAAAAGGAATGGAGCTATTTTCATTTTCACTGAATTCCAGAATATAGTAATGAAAAAAATTGTGCGCATTTACTTAATTAAGTTTAATTAAAATTTATTATTTTTAATTAAAATTTATTAATCATAGTTATAATTTAACTAGAACAAAAGCGCCAGAATGCGCCTCTATCATAAATTCATTTGGAATACAACTAATAATCTTTGAGCAGTCCTCGAATTCCATTTTAATATACTAATATAATAAAATACACGAGAATATGATATGATTCTATGTCTAAGGAACTAATTTTTCTTGTACCCAAAAGAAAAGCCTATATTTAATTGCAAATTAATGCACGAGCTTTTACCTATTCTGCAATTTTAACACAATTTTTGGAATGTTGCATTTATGTCTTCACATTTCAATTTGTTGCAAAATTAACATTCTCAATATTTTTAGTCATCGAAAAATCGACATAATACCAACGTACTGAATACACAAAAGTCGTGCAACCACACTTTTGCTACTCCAGTCCGGTGAGACATGCCACGTCAACATTATGGCTATAAAATGTTGAGATGTTAATTTGACAACAAATTGAAAAGTGATGACATCATCACAATATTTCAAAAGTCATAATTAAATCATAAAATGAGTGAAAGTTTGTGTATTAATTGCCAATTGAACTTTTTGGTTTTTTTAAAAAAACTTTTTGGTTTATCGAAGCATAACAGGCCTAGATGTTTTGTAAACTAATAATATGGGCCCAGCCCAATATATTTGCATTTCTACATAAAATATTTAGAGAGTAATTATGAGATGTACGATTTGAAAAAGTATCAGATACATCAAGATTTTTCTTTTTTCTTTTTTCTGAATTCATGCGATCTAAGATTTAAAAAATTGTTTAGAACCTACTAATTTCTTTTTTTTTTTTTTGAATAAAAAAAAGTGTACAAAAAAATAGTATAACTTGAAGTCCATAAGCAAAGGCCAGACCACAATTGATGAAATTCGTACAAACTCAGTGGGTGGAGGCGGGATTTGATAAGCAATTCTCGTAATCATTATTCTTGTTTTTATTATAGGGAGAAAAATCCAAAATAAAACCATTTATTATTATTAAAATCACTGGTGAAAGTTTCCAACATTTGACAAGATTTGGTTAGCGGAGAATGTAATACTTTGTCCAGCGTCGTTGTTTTTGACTACTTTACAAAGGAAAATGTGTAAAGTCCTTAATATTTATAGGGAAAATGAAACATTATTCAATTAAGTTCAGGTGTAAAGATGTCCTTGATATTAAATAATCGGTGCAAAAATACACTTATCGTTAAATAAACTGTACAAAAATGACTTCTATGTTAAACAAACGATGCAAATAGTTAAAAGATCAAGTTGTGTTTATTTTTTTCCAAATTTAAAATTAACACTCACTTATATACACATATATTTATGAAATAATTACATATAATTCAATTTGTTACGTATAATATTATGAAATGACAAATTTCGAAATATAAAAATTTAAGTTGACAAATATTAGGAAAGAAATTGTAGTTTTTTATTATAACATAATATACATAAATTTAATTGTAGAATAAATGTAAGCGTGTGAAAATATAGTTTAAAATAAAAATTTATAAAGTTTAAAAATAACGGATATAAATTATTGTGTAAGAAAATGTATGAAAAAAAAATGATTATAAAGTTTATGGTAGATATGCTTTATTTATTTAACATAAAGGGCATTTTCGCATTTAAAATTACTTCGGAGATGTTTTTGTTCGCCACTATAAACGTTAAAGACATATTTGCACCTTATCCTTTAGAAATAAAGCTCACCCTGTCCCCTGGGACGGCCGATAATTAAGGTGGGTTCGCATGGTAGAGAGGTCACAGAGTTGAACCCCACCAAACGCCTCTATGGGTTTGAGCCTCACACCTGGTTTTCAAGTGTGGTTTATTGTCATGTGTGGTTTGCGGCTATTGAGCGAGGCGTGAGGTTTACCCGGTCTTGCACTAAGGTAGCGGTCATGGTTCCCATGATACCAAAAAAATAAAAAAAATAAAGCCTCACCCTTTTCAACTTTTATGATTTTGACTTTATTAACCTTCATGTTTTGGTATCAGTCAACACTGTATTAAATTTACTAAATTTATAATTTAACAATATGTAAGGAAAAATAAAAATGGAAAGAACTATTTATGTAACATTTACATATTTTATCACGGGAATGACTCAACGTGACGAGTGACTTACATATTTCACATAATATATTACTTACATAGACATTTTATGAGAGTTAATTAGTGTATATATCATATATGTAACGTTCAAGGAAAGATCGAGTAACATGATATTTCTATATATAGTATTAAAAAAGGTTCAAATCTTTCAATTCCACCTTTTCTGATTCTTATGCGTAATGCGTTGACTACTGCTTGCATACGCTCAATTCATAATTTGATTAAGAGATCTGATGAAAAACTCAAAGGCAATATAGTCAAACCAAATTAAGTATCTAAGTACCTCTACATAGAAAATATAGTGAAAACAAAGTCTAATTTATTAATTTTATTCATCCTTTTAAAGTTGGAATAGAAACGAATAAATCAAACTTTGAGTTTGTTGTAATTTATAAATTGATGATTTTGGTCATAATTTATAAGACATAAGAAAAAAAAAAACCGAAAAAGCTTATGCCTACTATATGTCAATATTGTTAATGCTACAAATTGTGTACGACATATCGGTCTTCTCATTATGTATTTAAATTGTTTTTTGTTTATGCCTCGTCTTCTTCAAATTTAATATATATCACAATAGCGATGCCCGCAATATTATGTATTTTAATTGGACAAATAATAAAAGCAATATTACACGTATAAATGGGTAACAATAATTTTAATTAGCACTATTGGGAAACAATATATTGAAGAGTAGATGAGGTTGGACTAAGGGGGTGTTTGGCTAAACTTATTTTAAAGAGCTTATAAGTTCCAAGAATTTATAAGATGTTTCAAGAGCTTATAAGAAGTAATGTTTCAAGAATTTATAAGTTGTTAAAGTGTTTGGATAATTGATCTTATTAGTTAGAGAAAGAATCGTGAGTTAAAGAGACAAAGTTGACGAGAAATGAAGTTGATAGTATATATGTAGGAAATAACGAACTATAATAAGGTTATTTTGGTAAATTCATGGTTAACTTATAAACATGAAAAAAATAAATAGGGTTTGAGCAACTTATTTTAGGGAGCTTATAATTTGTTGGAACTTATTTTCACAAATTATATGTTGTTTAGGAGCTTATTTTGCCAAACACTTTTCAACAGCTTATAAGCTCATAAACAACTTATAATTTGTTTTAAAGAGCTTATAAGCTCAGCCAAACACCCTCTAAGATTAATTACAAGGTAAGCCTTAAATTCAACTCATAAAAAGATTCTGCTATACGGCAGAAATCACGGGTTATCATCTTATTCAATATTCAAATTCGGATTATTGAATTATCTAAATTAAAGTCAATGCCTTGGATTATCCGAGTTCTGCAATATCTGACGAGGAAGTTATTCAGTTTAATTAAAAATTATTTAGAATAATTCAGGCCAGCAATTCAAAAATCGTACCAAACACATTTTGGTCAAATGCATGTCACGATCTCAATGCAAAGTCCAAACTCTACCGCATTTGTTAGGTTCAAATGACTGGATATATATAGTTTGCCATTTCAGCTAGATCAAAAATTATTTTGGAAAATTAGTTGCTGAACTAATTTAACTAGATTATCCCATACAACTAATTAGTGAAGCATCAAAATTATACATCACAGAAATAACAAATGTACCTGTATAAAAGAGATGTATTCCTGTATGTGTATGAATTTTGTTCTGTACAACAATGTTAAGAGTATCTTCTGTCCTAATGAAGTAAGAAACTGCAACCATGCACGAAAACTGTAAAATATAACCTAGCTTCTACCAATGCCTATAATATAATCCGATATGACATAAGGAATAAAAGTATTCGAAGATATGTATTGGTACATAATAAAAATGGCTATAAAACAAAAAAGAATGTCCTGTGCAATAAGAGGCATAAAACCATGCCTAACAACAGATTGCAAGGCTTGTGATGTGCTGAGTTGTTATTGTCAAATTGTCCTGCGTTCACAAACTCAGTCGGGCCCGTGTTGCTCGTGGAGACGTTCACAGACAAAGAGCCTACACACATGGATTTGTTTGACATAATTCATTAGATTAGAGGAAATCATGCATGCAAAATGAAGAATAATAGTGCATAACAGTTTAATATGAGGGTGGTAACCAAACTTACAGTCATAGTTTGCCCATCCGATTCTTTGGCCAGCCAAATCGTACACGACAATTTTATCTTTCAAGACGAGGTCTGCACAAAGAATCCAATCTTTTTTTAAAAGTTGAAGAATCTACATATTCCAACAGTCTTGGCAACATTAGAAATGGAAAAAGGGAATAAAGCTTTGCCATCGAAGTGTGGTCATTTTTTGGATTTCCCCACTAAATTTTTTTTTACACTGCAATAATCTAACTCAATTTATTCGTACTTGCAAGCTTAACTTCTGATATCAAAATTTGCATCAAGCATTAACAATTTATTTTCATACAGAGTTGTGAGGAAAATCAGCTTAAAGTCGAAGTAGTAAAGCTCTAGTATGCTTCATACCTCCTAAAATTGTTATTCCTTTACTCTGAATTTTCTGAAAGCCAATGCACCATACAGCAGCACCGCCCTACAATGCCGAACATCATGGGATAAGCAAACAATGCCTTTCATGCTTAATTTGTTCAACAAACTTATAATAGGACACGTCAAATCTTAATCGAAATATTTGGTTCCAGAAGTCTGCATAGCTTAGACTTACAATAGAGTTTTGCTGCAGAAGGTAATCCTCAGGCCTCAATACCATTGAAGCACCACCAGCAAAGTTTAAACTAACTGGAGGGAAAATCCCAGAGACACTAGAGAGAAATAATTGGGGAAAATGAGACGTGGTATGATGAAATATATGGAAAATACAAGAATAAGTAGAGTGCATCGAAGGATAAACACCTGGAAGTGGCTAGATAGCACTGGTTCCCCTTGTTAAAAATAGGGCGCACGTTTTGTGAAACAGTTTGCATAATCTACAGACGAGTTTTGGGCTCTGAGTTGCATATTTCGAATAACAATAGTACTAGAACTGAAAATTTGATGTTTTCTTAAATGCAAGGATACCCATTGAGCATTTATTGAGAAACAATGAAATATTATCTCCAGGTACTTACTGCATTGACAAAAGGATCATAAGCCTCTTCAGCAAGGTATGCCAACGTTGTTCCTGAATCGATTATTGTTCCTCCGTTGTTTGACGTTGAAAATGCTGATGAATCAATGGCTAGTGTCTGTCCATTCACAGAGATGCTTTGCAGATTTACGTTGTAATGTGGCCTGAAAATTTGGATGCAGAAAGAATCAATCAACCTTTTCACTTCTCTCATATAAAGCCACACATGAGAGAAACTTCCGAGGCAATTAATTAACAGAAACGACCTTCATAGAAAAACTATATGTAATGATATTGCCTGAAAATAGTCAAATAGATGAAACTAGCAACTTTCTAACTTTATTGACCCCAATTACGCCTCTCCTAATTGACAGGTTTTTTCGAATATGCAAACTGGTCAATCTAGATAAAGTGGTATACTTTAACCCTCTTGTTAATCGACTCACGGTTACAGAAATAATTGTAGTCTAGATAAATGCTGTATTAGAGCCGCATGACTGAGAAGCAGTCTCTCTCTTCGGAGTTCTTACCTTTCATTCCGGAAACACCTTTGGGTTTAGGGAAGAGTATAAGAGATACCGGGAAACTTGAACCAGAAAATATCTGTTTCACACAGAACCTAACATGCTTACAATTTACAAACGCATCATGACAGTAACCACTCAACCTTATCTAACAGATAAAGAGATCATGTCGGTATAATATCTCATTTTTTCTCCTAACCAATTGGCTTGCTTCGCGTCAATTTATATCATGGAACTTGAGAGCTCATGTTGAATTTTTCAGCTACTATTTGCTATCCGAAGGTCAGATGGTTACAATTTTAAAATGTTGAACATAAAACCAGAGATTGAAGATTCCAGAATTGAATTAAAATAACATTGTTCCTCTTGGACTTGGTTAGCTGATGAGTGCAACACCTAAGCTCAACATTTGGGTGATGCAGTCACATTCCAAAACCAACCCAATGCCTGTAACTGAAGCTCAACAACTTACTATCTTCACAGTGGAAATTGAACTGTTCAGAAAAACATAAATTGAAATGTTTGGGTCGTCTTTTCCAAACAAAAAATAAAATAAAATAAAATAAAATAAATGACAGGATGAGAAAGAGCGTAACTAGTCTTTGAAAGATGTTGAGCAGAAGGGATACATACTGTGATGAGATAAGCGGCGTGTAAACTAAATTTGGCTCCACAATGTGGCCAAGCACCAAAATACCACCACCACCATTTCCTCCATTCAGGCAATGAGAAAATGCATTCGGTGTAACACCCTGTGAAGAAAGTTGCGAAAGCACAGACAAGGCCTGCTGACCAAAACCAAATATACCATCAACTGCCCTGTCCGGCTTCGTAAGATCTCCAGTCTGCGACGTGCTACAGCTGTGGTGTAAACAGACAAAGCACGCCTCCTCATCAATCAAATGAGAAAACAATAATAAATCCATATATAGAAGGTCAATCAGAACTCACCCAAAAACAACAGATGCAGAAGTGTTATTAGTAACTGAATTCCCAACCACAGTGTCGAGATATATGTAGTCTGATAGGTAATATCCCGATGTGCCACTGCCATCACCGTATTGGAAGTTGTATCCACATTGACTCTTACTTGAACAAATCGAGTCACCGGATTGCTCTCCCACTGCACACCTTCGGTCCGAACATGATATGAGACTCGCAGTCGATGAGCTAGTTGGATCGAAAAACTCGAGCTGTATCTGTTAGAAGTCACAAGAATTTGATCACAATCACGTCATGAGAAGCCAGAACTATCAAATCTCAAGACAATATGCAAAGAAAAATCTAAACACAGACACTACACCCCCCCTACCTGAAGGCCACTAGAAGTGGGGCAACCGGAACAGGGAGTGCAACTGACCCAGAGCACGTCACTTCCAGTATCTATCTGTACATAAAATTCTTTCGGAGGATTTCCCAATTTAACTCTTGTAAAATATAGCCTAGAAAACAAGATCACCAACAAAGGCAAACATCAATAATTGTTATTAAGGGACTACAAAATCAAGAAATTTTTTGAATCTGTCGCAATCAATAACTTAATCGGACTGTAATCAATCCCTTTAGGGGGCTTAATTACATAAACTACCACATCGGACTAGAAATCATCGATTAGACAACTCATACAAATCAATCTAGTAAACGATCAAGCTTCAAAATATCACGCTTCAGTCCCAAATTAGCTATGTCGGACGAAGGAATTGCTTAAAAAATAAAATCTTCATCTTTGCTCAAATAGAAAAGATATATGTGCACATGAAAGACAGGAATATAGAGAATATAGATATATACCCTACAAGATATGGATCATAGGTGCCTTGAACTGGGAAATCAACGACGCCGGTGGGGCTCTGCTGCAGGATTCTGCCGTGCCTGGCGCGGTCGAGGTCTCTGAGTCGACTCAGCTCGACTCCCTCGTGATTAGCCCTCTCTAGAGTCAACGTCACTCCACCAACCACCGACACCGACACCACCAGGAACGCCGCCACCGCAACCGGAATATTCACCGGCGGCATTTTTTTATTAAACTAGAGAGCTTTCTCAAGTATTGCTCAACGCTACGGCTGTGTGTTAGAAGAAAAGTTTCATGACATTTATCCGTGTGCATATATATCACGATGTTTATGAGAGTCTCAAGATAGAGATGAGGGATGGAGAGATTGCGCGAGAGACTAACAGACTATAACTGAAGTTTGATTTTGAATTATTGGATTACGTTTGGATTTAAACGTCGGCAAGCCGGGTGTGGCGCAGTGAAAAATGTAAGTAGGAAAATGCATTGGCTGCTTGTACATTATGCAGAAAGTATTGCACTTTCTTTATTACTATTTTTAAAAATGTTTATTTGAGTTTTTAATAATTATTTATTGTTTAAATTTAATTGACTAATGGAGGATGTATGTAAAGAGCTTTTTTTTCCCGTAGAGTTCTTCATAGTTTGTTAAAACTTGATGTGAAATAATTCCTTAAAACTTAACGTTAAGGATTAATGGGTTGATATAATATATTTAAATATTCGATAGACCTTCTCCGAAATTAAATGCTGAAAAAAATTAGGAATATTGCACTTGCAATAGTGCAAGTTAAAAAATAGTGTTGTGATTGCAATATTTAAAACTCATAACGAAATATATAAATTAGGGTAAATGTTACATGCTATTTTTTTTTTGCAATTAACCCTAGACAATATTCCCTAAATTTAGAAACTATTCGTCTAACATTTCGAATTTGCAAGCAATCGAATCTATTTTTATGTATAGTCCATGTTTCATGCTTCGGTGAATTCTTAAGCATTTTAGTGATTTTATATTATTTGGATCTTGGATTTTCCTTTGCGACTCAGTTAAGGATCTAGTTTCCAGATGGTTAATCTATAATATTCCTCAAAAAGCATCTATCCTTTTAAGTAAAACAATACTGCTGGTCTTCTGTTGTTACTTCTTAATTTCAACCACATCTTTTTTGGGGTTTTTTTTTTTTTTTTGGGGGCATCTCTCAATAACTAATTTTGACATTTTTCGAATTTTAGTCTTTAGAAATTTATTTGTATTTGATCCAATTTATATATATAAGAGAAATGTGGCATAATTTGGAGGAAATTTGTACATAAAAGCTGCTTTTAATTTGGAGCCCAAGAAGTCCTATAAATATTATCTGATGAGCAAAAACTTATAAGTTAATACATATCAACTAATAACTTCTATCCACTATATTACTGTTTTAATTTAACCATATTATACATGAGATAAAACATTGGAGTCGAAAATGCTATGAATTTTACTAATGCGGATAAGACCCCAAAATGATAAGTGGACAGTACATAAATATGATTGTAATTTTTAAACTGATAAAATGAAATTCTTCATTACAAGTTATTATAAAAAAAATCCGTTTATTCAAAATTTGAATTTAAATAGAGCGAACTATTAAAATGAGTCTTATTAAATAAATCTTGAAAAATATGACATGCTAAAATTATTATGTTTGTTATATAAATACTACACATATTTATATAGTTGTGTTTATACACAACTTTTAGCAAAAAAAACTTAATCGTTAATTCGGGAGAAACTAAATTTATCCTGTTTCTAAGTTATATAAAAACTTTCTTTTAAATATATATTCTGAAACTATGTTTGTTGCTTTTATTAATTAATAAAAATTATGTTGATATGTTTAATATGATCTGATTAACGCTTTAAATCTAATTCGAATTGTACAGTATGTCAGTATCAATTAGAATTATCTTATTTTGAAATTTAGGTGTGCATATAGATATTAAAATACTTTAATCAATTTATACTTAATTAATCTGAATACTTTTCTGTAATTATGTACATATGTCTTTTTATATGTTGTTTGAATATTAAATTTTGTGTGTACATTTAGTTCGTATGATTTTTTGAATATATTAAGGAGCTGTTTTTAATGTGAGGTGTAGTTATGTTTGTAATTTGGTAATATAAATTATGATCATTTTTTTATCAATTTAATATATAAATTTAAAGGTCGCATCACGTTGGATTTGAACCCGAGACCTTTGGTCTCAGATATTAACCACTCTATCACTAGGTCAACACACGCACACAAATTATGATCATTTTTGCTATCGTTCTCATTTTCATATTTGTTCTCTTTTTTATCTGCTTTGCTTAGGCTCGAACATGTTTATTTTGAGGTTAGTTAGATCTATATATGCATTATTTATTTTTAAAACTGCAGCGATGATATTGCTCAATTAATATTAACTTAAGTTATTCTTTGAAAGAAATAAAGAATAACTTATTGCTTGCATTGTGTTTTAAGATATTATTCCAAAGGAAACCTGAAGTCACCAAGAATAGGAAACTGACCATCTTCAGGACTGTGAGTTCAAATCGAACTATCTTAGGCTCGTCAATTTAAAAAATATAAATTATAATTTCCAAATAATATAATATTTTTATTTAAATTTATCATTTATATACAAAATAAAGTTAATTTGATAATTTTGTTGATTAATTATCATGTGATTGGTATTATATTAGTAAAGAATTTGTGGTTTTTTATATTCGATTATTTCAGTTGGATTTGTTCAAGAATAAAATTCAATATTGAAAATTAAAAAACTTATGTTTGGTCATTGTTAGCTTTATGTTGCGGTATCAAAGGTTACCAATTATCGAGATTTGAAAATTTTGATTTTGTGATGGTGATGAAAATTCTACATCTACTCAAATTGTGTGCGTAGGAGTGTTTTTCAAAGCTTAGTATGCAATGTATCTTAATGTGTTGTTTTATACTGCTTATTCTAATTTGTCTCATAATATAGTACTCTTTGTATTGATAATTTTATGGATAAATTTTGTGAATATATATTTTTTCCACATTTTTATGAGGGTGTTTGGCAATCAATGTGTTTAAGAGCTTATAAACGCAATCAATGTGTTTGGCAAATTAAGTTGTTAGAGAGCTTATAAATTTTCAAAATAAGTTTTAAGAGCTTATAAGTTCTATTAAAAAAGCTCCAAACCCAACTTATTTTTAATGATCTTATAAGTTACAACAAAATTACAAAAATACCCTGATATATTTTCTTATTTCAATGTTTACCCTTATTATCCAAGCACTTTAGCATTTTATAAGCTCTTAATATACCATATCTTATAAGTTCTTAAAACAACTTATAAGTTGTTGGAACTTATAAGCTTTCTAAAATAAGCTTAGCCAAACACTCTCTACATGCACGAGTACAATACTTCCTCCGTCCCACCCAAGATGGCTCGTATTCCTTTTTGGACAGTCCCATCCGAGATGACCTGTTTCATTTTTATGAAATAATTATCTCTTCAAAAGTTGTGGGACCTACCTACTTTTTTATCACTTTATTCATTTTATATCATTCTCCTAAATAACTATGCAGAAAAGAAATAAGTCGTCTTGGATGGGACGGAGGAAATATTAGTTAAGAATAAAAACCAAAAATCAGAAATATGGGAAAACGGGGGAATGCACGCTTATGGGGCGCAAACTGTCCATTTTTGTCGGTCGTGTTCCGGTGAGTGGTGGGACAACATGTGAAGGGAAGGCAATGAAAAATACGGCATGAGGATAAGTGGACGGTCAATTAGTTGAAAAATCCAACCGATCAGATTAATTCTTGATCGAATTGTTACAGAGGTTCCCATTTCAAAATTTACGAAATTAAAGTTTTTGAAATCACAAATACTTGGGTAGGGTCGGCCTTACTTAAGGTCGGGTTATTTTGTGGGTTGATCTGATCCAAATTCGTCCGATCCCGTCTAACCCATAAATATATCATTATATCACCTGGTGTGAATAAACATTTCATTTGTTATAAATAAACGTATCACTTGCTTAGAATAAATGTATTATTGCATCACTTTGTTGTAAATAAAACATCATTTATTGTGAATAAATGTATCGCTTGTTGTGTATAAATGTATCATTTGATGTGATAAACAACATTGTATCACTTACTATGAGTAAATGTATCAATTACTCTTAATAAATGTGTCACTTATTCTGAATAAATGTATCATTTATGAATTTACATATCGATGATAATGGACCTGGGTCGGGTTGGCCAGCGAGAAGACACATCCCTATCTAGGGTCGATCCTATGAGAGTGGATCTCTTTAAGTATAACATTTTCATAATTATAATATTTCATCATAATTTTTACTAATATTGGTGGCTGTCCCATAAACAAAAGCATTCAAATAATTTGTGCTAATGATTCTCACTTTTTTCTCGCATCCATTTTGAGATACTAAAGCAAACCTTATTGATACCATTCTTTATAGAGATTCAATCCATTCCACTAACAATTTCAACTTTATTTCTTGCCACCTGACTCCGCACCTTTCTTACCTCAATTATTTCAACCCCTTCATTTTAATGCTTTTGTATTTCTCCTTTCCAGGGCTGCCCGCCTGATACTGCGTACGTGGATAAACAGAAAGAACAATATCAAAATTCGTTGATTCTATAGAATATCGAATATTGATAGATTTGAGGAAACCTCGTTTTTATTAATCATCAAAAACTACGTCCAAAAGACAACTATCAGCGCTTAAATAATAAACCATAATCGACCAAAAGAAAGGAAAAAAACGAAAAAGATCCAAAACTAAAATAAAATTACAAAAAAACCCAAAAAAACTTATAAATTGCAAAATTGACCCTCCAGGCGAAGGAATTTGCCCGAAATCCACCATCAATCATGGCAAAGCTATGATTATTGCTCAGAATGCCGTTTCTGCTTGAAAAACACTAGGCCCTCGTCGAAATCTGACATTTGCGTGAATTCTTCGGATGATCAGAAGGCCGTTTCTGCATGTAATTTAACTCAATTTACGTTTTTATCTCGTATTAGTTTTGTTTCATTAATAAGTTGTTGGTAATATAATTATTTTAAATAAAAATTAATGTAAGTATTCTTGTTGCATAAATCATTACATAAAATAAGGTAAAATATAAAAGAAAATAGTATTTTTAAATAAAATTCAGATGACTCAAAGAGTTGAGATGGCTTGCCTTTTTAGAACTTCCAATCTACCCCTTTATCTTTCTTCTTTTTTATTCCCTTTTTCTTTCGGTTTCGTGTCAACTCCAAATAATCATCCACATTAGGTTAACCAATTAATGGACCCGCAATCATCTAGAATTATGTGAGGGGCTAACTAGTAATTAAGAACTTAGTGTAACAAATACTGCCGGAGCCATAATTTGTACCACTATTAATTTCATAATTGATCTTATTTTTCTATTTTATTTTTTGTGTAATAAAGTAATAGTCTTGTGTGGCTAACTTTGACCCAAAAGTTGGTGGCCAGTGCTCATCTCTTCTACATTTTAAATGAATGTGGAGTATGCAGAAAATAAAGCCTGTCTAAGGTTGTTTATTAGCTAGTAGTAATTCACATAAATCTCGGACTAAATCTTCAAAGTACTAAAAAAGAATTAATTGCTGCAAATAATATAACATCTAATTTTTTAATTTTCAAACAACTTAAAAATATGGCAAGCAACTATTATAAGACCACTTTTAATTTGTGATTATAACCAAATTTTTCAACAGTGAAAGAATGTCAGTAAATTAAACGCCGTTGTTTTGGCGTTTCACGTTGGACATACTTTGCCAAAAAATATTAAGTATGTTGGATTTATAAAAAAGAGAGAGAGGTGATTTTGTACTTGAAGCTAAGTATTTTGAAAGTTTGTATGAAATTGAAAATTTGGATAAAGTTTGTGTTATTTGATGCAATTAACAAAAAAGAACAAAAATAAATAATAGGTGCATAATAGAATATATGAGATTAGTACTACTTCCGTTCCACTCAAGATGGTCCGTATTTCATTTTGGGCTGTCCCACCCAAGATGGTCTATTTCCTTTTTAGGAAATAATTATCTCTTCAAAAGTTGTGGGTCCTACTTACTTTTTATCACTTTAACCACTTTATCCCTTCTCCTAAATAACCAGTCTAGAAAGAAATGAATAGGCTTGAGACGGACGGAGAGTATATTTTAGTTGTCTTAAAATCATTGACATGATGTTTGATTGTTTCTCTTTTAAAGATAAAAAAATAGATAAACTTCTAACCATGTGAAATCATAAACATAAAAATTTAAAACCATAGTTGAGGAAAGACCTTAAGGAAAAGTTAATTAATAATGCGTTCTATTATTATAGTTACTACCTTTCAACCAATTTCATTTATTCCTTATCCATCTGCTTTCCCTCACATTTTCTTGTACGCTAGGAGTTGAATACGAGTCCCTTAACTATAGAAAACTTATACTTCTCGTAGAAATTAGGAAATAAGTTTGTTTTTTTATATATACCATGGTATTTCCTTTTATGTATGTATATAATAGTGCTTCTATATTATGTATTATAATCATGATTCTTTTCATTTCAATCATAAATGATACGAAAATTAATAATTCAGATTAGTTCTTAATTCTCTCACTCGAAAAAGTTTATATATGATCCAGTTTCTAGGAAGGAGTTATGGTAGAAACTTTTTCTCTCGCACCTTAATATATATATATAGGGAGTGGATCAAATGAGAACTACATCTTTTTTGCTAACTCTGCGAACCATGCATAAGACGTTGAAGATGATGCACAAAACGGTATAAAGTTGTGCATAACGAGAACTTTCTAAAATTATTGCACAACAAAATAATTTTAGAAAGTTTTCGTTATGCACAATTTTATACTGTTTTGTGCATTATCTTCAACGTCTTATCATGGTTCTCAAGCTCTCAAAAGATGAGTTACCATTGGATCCAACCCCTATATATATATAATTGTGAGAATCTTCTTATTGCGAGAATGTGAGAACATTGTACTAAATATATAAAGTATATGCACTTAACGTGTAAAGAATTTGCACTGTGAACATTAATGCGCACCTTAATATATTCATATAGTGCAGATTATTTATAAGTGAAGTTTACACACTTTATATGTTCAGTGCAAGTGTTATTATGTTCCCACTTTAAGAAGTTTTTTTTTTTAACATTTACTATATCATAAAAAATCTTGTACATCCGTCCACACGGTGCATGCGGACGGACAAAAATACCATTTGTTTTTAAGAAAATATCATTTACATTGAAGAAAAATATCATATTTTACATTGTAATTCAAAAGTATCATTTATATTGGAGAAAAATATCAGTTGTACTGAAGAAAGTATCAATGTTCGCACATACAGATGTCTACACAGGAGACTACCTTTTCATATAATACTTATATATATATATATATATATATATATATATAGGAATGAGATCAAATACAAACCAATCTTAAAGTATAAAATAAGAACTATTTTCAGGCCTTGATTCGTGAAGATCTACGGTGAATTCATCACCTTACGTGATGGATTCAAACGCATGGGTTCGAATCCTATGATGGGCGAATTTTTAATTTTTTGAATTCAGACACTTACACAGTGAATTCAGACGCTTTCACAGAGAATTCAGACATTTTCATAAGTTTGTAGTTTATAGGTTAAAAATGGTTTTACAATAATCACTCCATATATATATATATATATATATATATATATATTATGATTTGTTATTCATATATTATAATATTAGTACATACCTTAATAGTAAAATAAATATGAAATGACATGTAATAACACTTTAGATGTTTCGTGCTAATAAATTCCAATGTCCATACATCTCTAATATTATTAAGTTGCCATTTTCTAATTTGTGGGTCTTCGTTGAAATCCATACATCCATGATAAAATGGAAAAATTTGTAATTTCAGATAATTAATCAATTCTTTCTTTTACTATATTATTCTAATTGAGATGTAATAAATGTGTTTTTTTTTTTTTTGAAAAAAGAGGATGAATCGAAATATAGTTGCTACACCAAAACTGGGTGCAAATATCTCTTTCTTTTATGTGGGGCATCAAATTTGTGAATTATCATCTTCAAACTGATGAATCCAATTCGATATGGAAGGAAAAGCACATAAAAATGCATGAATAGGAACCTTGTTATCTTGTTTGCTGCGAAGCAGAGGAAATAAGAGGCAAGTGGAGGAGGCCTCGCCACATTAAAATGCTTTTCACTTTATATATATATATATTTTTACTTTTTGTCTCATCTCAAGAGGTTATGCCCTTCATCTATTGTAATACTAATAATGCCTCTTTCCCCTTTAGTCTCTTATTTCTAGCATCATTATTTCAAACTATAATTATTTAGCTCTCATTAATTATGATGACCATAATATGTAGTATAGCTTCAATCTAGCTATGAACATTTATCCAAATTAGAGTGATGCTATTCGGTTATAATGTGGCCAGCCATAATCAGCCTTATTGAATGAAAAAATCGTTTATTTAATATTGATCTATTAAAAAATTAGTTTTACATTAAAACGATCTTACGGAATTATATTTTTGCCCCTATAGAATGAAAAATTCAAATTTTAAATTAATAAATTTAATACTCTTCAGAATAAGTGGGAAAGAGGTATTTGTGTAAAAATGATTAACACATTAATTTAATATTATTATTTTGTTAATTAACTATATTGGTAATTACTAAAATATCCCCGTATGGTCAGCCATAATGTGGCCGCATAACTTTATTTTTATCCAAAAATACAAATATATATGTATATCTAGCTACTAAGACGAACATATTGGTTTTATTTTCTTAAGACGTAATGACATAAAATTCAAAAGATTTTTATAGGAACTCACCCAAAAAAACTAGGTGTTACTATCACAATCAATTAATCACAAACGTATTGTATTTTTAAATTATCAGTCCGTCATATACTGGTCCTATTATATTCTATATTTATCAATTATCATGTTTGATGTGAAATTGAATTATCTAAATAATTTGAAACTATAATTTGAGTTAGAAATTTATCTATCCTCTAACTCGCATATTTTTTTAGTTTTGGGAGAAAAAGAAAGAGATATATTATACCCAGACAAGTATTTCAGCTTTTATTATGATATGGATAACAAATAAATAAATCTATGCAAAAAAAAAAAATTCACTTAAAATAATTTGATTGCCAAATTTTAAGGTAATCATGGTAGAGTTTGGGATAGATTAAAGTTGTAATCGGTTCACCGAACAATATAAAGTACTAATTAAACTGATCACTGTCCCACCTAAGTTTTTTAATTTAATAGAAATATATAAATAAATCTCCCATTTAATTCACCAATCTCAATAGTCAATGACTCAATATAATAACCATACACTATCCAGGTGATAACCGTTCGGTCTCAATTTATGGCCGTAGCCATAAGAATATTTAATTATTTATTTTTTATGAAAATGATATTTGCGAAACTCACTTGACCTGTAACTTCCCCGAACAACTGAATTTCCATCCACTATATAAAGTAATTATGCACTTAAATATATTTTTATTCGATCGTTTTGAACAGTAAAACTACAAAAGAAAATTTGTAATTACGAAATGAAGATTTGAAAATGAACGAAGGGCATAATTTTGATTGTTAACTTTTGTTTCTTGAAATTTTTTGTCGCCAGAAATATTTAGATTGTAATCTTAAACGATGATATTTTTATTTTTTTTGGTATCACGAAAGCTGCAACTGCTACCAGAGTGCATCTTGGGTAAACCTCATGCTCGCTGCTGATACAAGACGCAAACCACACATAACATGTAAATCACACTTGAAAAATCAGTTGTAATAGGCTCAAACATATAGAGGCATTTGATGGGGTTCGAACATGTGACTTTTAGAATCATGACATTTTTCATATCTTCAAAATTTGGGAAATTTAATGTATTAACTAAAGTTAAAGAGATTTTCCAAAATCTCGTTAAAGTTGAGGATATTTTTCAAAATTGATCTCGTCAAAATTGGGGATGCAAATTATAATCATCTCTATATAATACTATATATTAGAATATGTGCTCGCGTTAACAATTGTCATTAATAGAGAAAATTATAAATTATAAAGTACTTTTTACGATAAATTAGGAAAAATTGTGTATCATACCATCAAATGTAAGGATATGATCCGAATCGGATGTATATATATACTCCATCTGTCCCACCTAAAGTGTCTCATTTCTTTTGGACACGAGTATTTAGGAGAAATGTATAAAATAGTTAAAGTGTTAAAAAGTGGGTAGGGCTTACACTTTTTAAAGGGATAATTATTTCCTAAAATGGAATGAGACATTTGTAATGAGATAACTCAAAAAGAAAAGTGTGATATTTTAAATAGGACAGAAGAAATATTATAGTAGCGTTTAATAGATCTTGATGATAAAACGGTCAGATTACAACCAACAATAACAACAAAACATCATCGTTACCTTTGATTATCTAATTATTGACCAAAGACCTCTAAATGATACAAATAAATAAATAAATTCATAGTATATCATCACATAATTTTGATTAATATTTCTTTGCATCTTTAGATCTAGTTATATCTATCACAATAGCTCAGGCTAGACGAACTTTTCAAATCGAGTGTGGCAATTGAACCAATGACAAAAATAATTCAATACATTTTTTTGACTCAGTCGTTTGTACAATTTTAATTACGTTCTACTTTTCAAAGAAAAGCAAGTGAAAATCTTTATGGTAATAAAATCAAAAGGTCTTTGTTGATTCTATACATAGCCCCCATTTTATTCAATATAGCCCCATTTTAAATAAGAAATAAAAATAATATTAATGAATTTACTATTTCACCCAATACCCCAAAAAAAAAATTAAATATTTGTAATAAAAGAATAATACAATCAAAATAAATATCATCATAGCCACCAAATATTGACTGCAGAAACTTATAGCACCAGATAATTCCTCTTCTAGCAACAACAACAACAAATTTTGTTGTGAAACTTCAAAACATGTCGGTGAACGATTTCCTTCTTGTTGAAGAACTGATTGAACAAATAATGTAAGGCTAGAAATTGGATACCTGCTATGACTAAATCTTAGAAATCATTAATATATTGAAAAATAATAAATTTAACAATAATATTGCAATATTAAACAAGCGTGGTTGGTCTATATTCACATCAAATAGGAGGAAAAAGTATCTTAAAAGAAAACAACGTAAGAGACTATTGATGCAATATGCTTTTAAATTCAAAATTTTCATCATTGATGCGATAATCATTATCTAGGCAAGAACTAAGAACTAATATGATTCATCTATTTTTATAATCTAACGATCATGATTAATTATAAATCTTTATTATCATTAGATTTTAATAATAATCATTTAATCCTATAATTAAGGGATTTTATATATTCATTTACGCAATTGTTCTCATACGCACAATCACTACTGATTACATTCACAATAGCGTGAATATCATGAATATAACAATTAATTAAAATGTGATAGACGATAAGAACTACGATTAAAAGCATAATATGAATTACACGAACAACGAAGAATTCTCATATATATATTGAAAATATTTTAATCTATACAAAAAGCCAAACCTTTAGAAGCTTATAAAATTCATTTAAAGTTGTCAATTTAATCATACTTTCTGTCGAGTAAAATTGTCGACCAATTATTACTTTGGTTAAAATTGGGTAACATGATAAAACGTAGTATGGGATTTGATTAGCCCCTCTCCCCATGGAAAACATTGATGAACATATTTTATTTTTTATTTTTCTAAAAAGAACGGCTTATAACTTAATTTTTTTTATCTCGGAATATGAGTGGACTGAACATGTCAGGGAAATCAACAAGCTCCTGATGGGGATGGAATGGATCGGATCTTATTAGGTCCAAATTTAAATTCAATTTTTTTTTGTTTGAGTCCGAATCCGATCCAGATCTTTTGGATCCAAAAAAATTATATCCAAACTCGATCCATAAGATCCGTAGGGTCTAGAGTTTAGATTCGGATCCACATTTTTTTTCTTAAAAATAAATCATAAATCAACTATAATTCACGAAGAACACCATAATAATAATCTAAAATACGTAATATTATAATAATTATTTAGAATTTCTACAATCATCACTCTGAAGAAGATGTAAGTTACAAATTTATTTATTTTTCATGACAACAAATAATATTGCAATAGAATAGAAATAGCATACATCTCTTAATAACTAGACCAATCATATCTAATTCATATGCAATTTTATTTTTTCAAATTCAAAGTACAATTTTCTAATATTATTGACCTATCGATTAATTTCATAAATTAGTTTATCCAAACATTGAAAGAAAAACAATATAATATACTTATAAATAAAAATAAAAATTATATATATCCATGGGCCGAATCTAGATTGGATCTGGATCTCAGAAATCAAGATCCAGAGCCAGATTTCAAAGGAATTATCCAGATTGGATCCAGATTGATCAGATCCTATTTTTGAAGATCCAAATCTTTATGAATGGATTTGGATTTACGAATCTGAACCTCATCCAGGATCCACTGTCTGCATTAAATATTAATATTTCAATTGCTTTTGTATTCAGCTTGAAAAAAAAAAGAACATTAGTGTCACGAACACAATTCAAGTGACAAGAACTTTACAAATATAGATAAAAGTTGGGCAATACAACTTTCTCACCAGCAAAAATGTCAACGGAAACTAAACTCTGTCATAAACCTATGCGGTTGGACGCCGGATTTTTCAATCTAGAAAAAAATCAGTGGTAAAATGTTAACGACACGCAAAGGCACATTTCCTCACATATACAACGAAAAAAAAAAATAGGGTCAGGTTCATAAGATATGCACACAGCACTGTAAACAATCGTACAGACTACAGAGTATAGCTACTAAAGATAAGATGATGGTCAACCAGCAGCAGTTGTACACAAGATACAACGTATCCGAGCGTCGTCAATGCTGTCATCATCGTCATCGTCATCATCATCATCATCATCATCATCATCATAACCGTTCTCACTATAATACTGGAGGTCATCCCGTGGAGTGTGGGTTGCTGGCTTCCTTTGTTGACTGATCGAAACGATGGAATCCGAGAGACACGTCTCGTGGTATACATGACAGCAAAAGAAAGCGTATACGCCCACATCCTGTATGGAGAACGGATCAAAGCAAATGCAACACCTTGTGCCACACCGGCTTTTTGACTTGACCTCCGTGGTTCTGATGCTGACGGATCTAGGAGCCGGCTGAGAAGCGCTGTTTTGTTATCACTTTGTTGTGTGACTTGTCTTCCTCGTTACCCAAGTATATAGCTCGCCTTGCTTCCTTGTAGCACTTGATCAGCAAGTTGACACAATCTGCCTGCACGTCTATCATGATTAGAATCTGTCAATCATGTCATCAGCCACCCCTAAGAAATGCAAGCGGATGAGATTGTTATGTTACCTTGAGAATCTGGTTGCATCCATGTCTGAGAGAAGTTTCAGTCCTATAGTCAGTGATGATTTTGACTAGACGGTCTCGTAGCCTGAAACAAAATGCATTTCACTTTAGAGCTTTAGCAATTTTAATAAGTAGACGGTGATTAAGCGATCAACAAGACACGTATATTTCAACTTATCAGATAAAGATGAACCTTATACGTTTGTTTTAAATGTGTATATCAAGTCTTAAACCATTCTAAAATCTATATTACTTTAACATCATTTATTGGAAGGAAGACTAACCGAACTTGATAAAAACAAACAGTGCAATAAAAGTTAAATTCAGTTCAGCTAGCTTTGGTTTGGTTCCACACTTCATTTACTCTAAAGCACAACTGAACATGGAAAAGGTGAAGATTTTTTTTTTCTAGATAAAACAGTCTTCTGTTATTAGAAGCAAAATTATGCATGTAAGTATACACAACACACACACACACACTTATTGTGGTGCTGGGGGGCACACAATGAACTAAAGTATTGACTGGATAAATTCGAGGACATAAAAAGAAAGTTAATGAAGAATTTCGCAAATGCTATTCAGCAATAGTCAAATCAAAACAATGAAGAAAACACCAACAAGACAATGGCTTGAAGTTCCAAGAACTAGAATCGAGCCAAATTAGAAGTTTCACCTAAGGTCCAGATTGAACGCCACAACAATATTTAAGGACAAAACTAAATAAACAACTTACAGAGGTATCTCCAAGCCATTGGGCACCCTATTTACAATATACAGGGGATCAAGATTGCCAACAGTATGCTCCAATAAAACCCCTACCTGCCAAAGATGAGACCAAGCAAAGAATTTAGAGCTTTTCTTGGTGCAAACTCATGTATCGTTGATCAGCAAGCTCGTTTATAATTTACCATCTCAGGTTTGTCCATACATTGCTTAATCAGCTCTTCCCACAGACCATCATCGTGTTGATTACTTACAAATTCTATGGCCTGCAAAAATATGAGATATTTAATCTCAACTCAGCTTCAGAACTCTCTCAAACATAAGAGTATCAAGGTGAGCACCTCTTCTATATCACCCAATTTGTTAATGATTACTGTCAATGCTTGTTCTGCATTTCCCATTCTTCCAAGGATGAAAACTTGCTCTTTCAAAAGTCCTCTTCTGACACAAATTTCATGAGCCTGAAACAAAATTTTCATGTCAGACAAAAGGATGAAACGATTGGAGAGAAAAGTACCCACTTATGGAAGTATACCTTTTCCAATGTATAATGCTGACTACTCCGTAGAAAGGGAAGCAGCATTTTTGGATCATAATCAGCATACAGTTCAACCTGTTGAGAACCACCAGAAATGGAACCAAGTTAGAACAAACAAATTCTATTAACTAAAAGTCACATTACGTGTCATCAGGCACATAAGACATAAAGCAGAACAGAAGCCCTTTAAAATGCAAGTAAACATAGACAAACAGATCTACATCAAGGACCTAAAACTCCTTCCCAAGTTATTTTACATCATTCATGATGAATTCACATTATTAACGGCAGACACTTTACCACATGGCAAACAGCAAAATCAACCGGAGAAGAACCAGATTCAGAAATAAATACCAGTAAAAACTGAAAACCAATCAGTTCTTCTGGGGACATTGATCTAAAAGGTTTCAACATTACGTATGAAAATAGCGGAGTAAACCGAAAAGAAAAAGTTGGATGATGCTCAAAAAAGTTGGATGATGCTCAACCATGTACTTGTTCTCAACCATAACAACTCATATATATTGGCGGGCACAGAAGTCTCTTCAGGGTAGTCTCAGATCATTTAAGGAATTTAGATGATGAATGTTACCAGATGTGAAAGTGTATAATTAACAACTAAAAGAGGAACTACTGGGCTAAAATGAAGTCCTGAGTCAAGTATCAGTAATTGACCCTTTCTTATTGGGTATCTCATTTTTTAACAAACAGCAGATAAGCCTAGAACACTAAGTTTTGCAAGATGTCACCTCTTTCACATTCCACTTGGATTATGTGTCCCTTCATGGGAGTCTAGCATGGACCATGGGATAATGAACCTGGCCTTCAAGTTCACCCTCCTTTACTTTATGTGGAAAAGTTGATTAATGACAATGACAGATAATTGACTAGCTACTATGCTTTCTAAGTGAGCATAACCCAAATAATAAATATAAACACGCCTATAAAGAAGTTCCAATTTCAACATACCTGCATGTCATGGAAATCCCTCCCAGAATGAGGATTTGACTCGAACAATGAATGAAGATAGAGATGTAAAAACTGTCGGTAATCACACTTGGTCTTTGCAGCCATAAGTTGTGAAACTACATCAGATGGGCTTACAATGTCTCTGTGCTGGATCAACAGTGGAATTGCACGTTTACAGTCTGTCATCATAAGCTGGGCAACCTGCAAAACCAGGTAAAATCAATCAAAAATGGTACAACTCAAAACCATTTAGATCAGGTTTGGGATGTGGTTTGGTTTCTGTATGCAGTTACTGTATCATACCACATACAGCATACAATAAAGTGGCATGAGCCAATATTCAGCATTGAATGTAAGCAAGCAACATTTAATAACTTTTAAGAAAGAGGCTTTAATCTTTATCGTAAGAAAATGAACAGGTTCAAAGATGGTTCAATCTTCAATGCTAAGCTTGACATTTCGGATAACGGCTAACATGAAATATAATCACATAGTGGTACAAGTACCTTTTGCGAATGCCATCATGCAAATTGTGCTTGTCAATGAAGTCGAATAAATCTGGCTTCATAAGCTGAATCAGAAATCAAAAGAATTATAACTGGCACATTACATCCACTCCAATAAGGGGTATGAAGTAAACTGGTTAAACATTAGATATAAAGGTAAACCAATTACATCGGCATACAAGCTGAAGGCTTTCTCATATTGTCCATCAATCACATACAACTCAGCCAAAGCCTGAGATTAAATAAGACCATGTAAGATGTAAATACCAATGTCTGCAGTAATTAAAAGATAACCGAGATATAAACCTCTTTGAGAGCATCAGTTGATGATGAAGTATTTAGCTGTGGTTCTATAGCCGAGATAACGGGCGAACCAGAATATATATTATGCGGCCAAGTTCTGATAATAGACAGGAGATCTTTGTGGAATGATGGATTCGTCGCCAAAGCAACAAGAGCAACCTAGAGCAAAACATATGTTTCAGGCCGCAACCAACTGTTTTAATGACCCAAAAAAGCTATACAGATATTTAAGTTCATGTGGAAGAACAATAAAAGGGTTACACACCTCATAAGCAGTATTACGTAACCTTGGATTTTCTGTTGGTATGTAGGGAACCAACACAGGAAGCTGACGGAGATGAGCGAAATGGAAAACCCACCTACATCAAGCAATCACCCCATTTTAAACTTAGCAACAGCAAAGTATACCCATGCAGAAGTACATAACCATTTTAGTACCTTTCCCATGCAGCTGATCCTCGCAGTAATTTGGGACAGCGAGATGCCGCTTCAGCATATTTATGTTCCACAATCAGATTGTCAAGATATTTTAATTTTACCTGCATAAATGAAACAAATTATAATATACAACTGAAAATGGTTTTGTTCATAAGAAATGAACAAAGCTCTAATATACCCAACTTGAAAACTATCTACTTCTACAAAATCAGCATACATAGCACTCTCAAAATTTCCATTACAGAAGATGCAGTTCTGATCCACATAAAAAGTTTGATGGTATAGCCAAGCCAATGAATAAACATAATCTTTGCTGCACACCAAGTTCTTATAATATTTCAATATTAAATTATTAATGTATAAAACTTGTCCAGAAGTCAAACAGTAGAGAGATGAAAAGTGAAAGCCAGACTCAACGCAAATATAGAACTAGAAATGACCAAAGTAACAAACAGCATTTAATGAACATGAAGGAAGCACGAATTTCCAATTAACAATATTGAGGTAGGAACTATACCAACATATGCATGAATCTTAACATTTGAAATCCAGGAAACAGGTATTAGCATTCTACCTCCTCATGAAGCTCACTGACCCTTACCAGCTTCAACTGCTGCCAAGGCTTTCTCATGCCATCCATGCTGGAGTAGCCAAGATATGTGATCTTCTGTATCCCTGACATCCAATATTTAAGTAAGCTTATCTATATCAGATCAATTGTATGTGAAGAATAGGATTGAGTTTGTGAAATTTTATATTTTTCATGTCCTCTTTCTGGGTAGACTTAGGAAAGAGTCATAGCTAAACCCCCCCAAAAAAAGGAAAAATGTTATAAGAAAATATCTAAAAAAGTGAAACTGAAGTAGGGAAAAAGGATGAGAAAGAAGAAAGTAAAGCAGAATCCTTCAGGATCGAATATCCCTCCACAACATGCAACCACAAAGGAAGCACTACGCATCAAATGTATCATACTCACTAACAGCCTTCTAGGAGCTGTTAAGGCTAAGTTGGCTGAAGAAATAACCAGGTTGAAACCTCACAGTTAAATACCACATTTTATATTGCTTAGTTTGTTTAAAAAAAATAAAATCAAACCCTTTGCGTAATTATTCTATTTAGTGGAATTCAACGCATATCCATATTAATGAAAAGAACAACTCAAGAAGAAACAGAAAGGTTTCCTTTTAACACTCAATGTCATACTGCATGACATTGCTCTCAAAATCACATTTGTTTTCATCTTCCCATCACCCACATGAAAACACGGAATCGAGATTGATGGTAATATTCAATGAAAGACCAGTTGCTGACCTAGGCTTAGCAATAACTACATCCTTGGGGGACACGATATGGTACAAGGGTTCACTACCAGCAGCCCACTGGTCACCTGAACAGCTGCTGCCTGCATGAAGTGCATATATTATCAGCTTCAATAGTACATATACCATTCATCAAAATTACGACTACAACTAGAAAGGAAATAGAAAAGAGATACAATTATCTCTATTAAAGTTGCAACTGCATGTAACAAATAGCTTTACCTGAGAAAGGAGCATGTGCAAGGGAATAATCTTTGGCCTTGTAATGCTCAAAGCCATGTATGGGCAGTGCATCAGTTGAGAGTTCATCATTGTTCCGAGTGACAACTCGTATTTCAGGTCTCTGAGCATTTCCCTGTTGTCATTACAGAAAAATATACTTCATAATGCAATGAATGGTTAATCATTCACATTGGGTTTTGTCTAGAGAGAATAAGGGCAGTTCTAGATACAATAAAAAGCTAAATTGCAAACCTGCAATATCTGCAACCTATATGTCAAAAACTACTCAGTAAGGCTCCCCAAGATCAATTTTGAAACAACAATGTACGGAGAAACTCATAAAATAAAGCTCTGTCTGAAACATCACATTTTGTTCCTAATGAGAGGAAGCAGATCAGATATGATAAGAAAGTAAAGTGTTAGTCCTATTTATAAAACAAACACCAGAAGAAGAAATTATGACCAGATCGATTTCACTTCAGGAACTGATGTACTCTATAATATTTAAAAAGCTGTAATCTGAGAGAACTTCCAAGCACAAGTGAAGTCCTTCACGGTTAAATTATCACTATCATATTATATTTACAACTGAGTGGAACTAAAGATACCATCAAAAAACATGAATCTTAATTCCAAATAAAACAAGAAGGATCAAAATAGAAGACATAGCAAGGAAAGATCCCCCTCCCCAGCGCATGAAACACCCAGCAAAAATGAGTATAAATAATCTTTTCACAAGAAGTTACCAACCAATGAAACCCAATATGGAAGAATAATCAAGTGTGAGACAAGATATGAACGCCTTTGCCGACTCTCATCAAAATTGTTAACATCTATATATCAAAGAGGAGCAGAAAAGCATACATCACTCATCTTGGTCTAAATAAATCTACAGCACATTTATTAATTGGAAAAGAAGAAAAAAAAGATATAGAGAGGGATATGCATCTCTAAGTTGATACATAACCCACATTATGAAAGGACATAGAAGACAATACACGAGTAAAAGTAAAACCGACCAGGCAAAACAATCAGGATCTAATATACTTAAGGAAAATACCTGACGTGAAGGAATAGTACTGCTGAAGTCCTTCTCCCCGTCTTCTTCCACAGGGATATATGCTAGAATAACCAAAGAATCACCAAAGGGTGCAATCCCTGAAATGAAATAGCTGGTCTGGAAAGATGCCACGATATCCACCTTGTTCAAGCTAGACATTTGCAACTGCTTATAAGTGCCATTGGCGCCTCTATTCTGATTGTTTCTGATCGATACTATTTTAACAGCTGTTCCCCATCCAATGACCAGCAAATTGTCATCCTGAATGAAGTGCAAAGTAATTATGTGTAAGTACTTGGCTGTAGTTTTTTGTATAAACCATATCCGTCACTGATTTTTGCGGCTATCTCCATAATCAGCAGTCATTTACCTGCCAAAATAAATGGGGAAGCAGAAGCTCAGGACGTGGACTGCCTCTTGGTCTTTCTATGAATGTTAAACGTTGATCATTAGCAGCATCATAAACTTTTACACCAGCGTCATTAGCCCAGGCAATGAGACTATTTCTCCACTTCACTGAATGAATTGGGCCTTCACCAGAGTGCAAAACCTGGGACAAGGAAACTTTGTCATGTGAGGTCAAAGTTTTAAATAGTTTTCCAGGGTTCTTCAGGACAGCATACAAATGAACATATTAGAAACCTAAATAAATGGTTCAGTACTAACAGTAACATTGCTCAAACAATGTGAGGTAATGTTTCGATTATAATGGTTCAGTACTAACAGTAACATTGCTCAAACAATTCAAACTTATTCACTAAAATACATCTTAGCTGAGTAAAATACTATTGACTAGTCGCAAAAGATCATTTCCGTATTTCAATTAAATTCATATAAAGTTCTAAATTTATACGTGAACAAAATATAAGTTAATAGTTAAGTAGGGTTGAATCAGATTTCATTAGTCTCCAATTAAAATTTAACAATCCTCAATTGGAATTTAATTAGTAATCTTCAATTAGAACTTATTTAATGACTATTACTCCCTCTGTCTCATTTAAAATGTCTCACTTTCCTTTTTGGGTTGTCTCATTACAAATGTCTCATTCCATTTTAAGAAATAATTATCCATTCAAAAAGTGTGGATTCTACTCACTTTTTAACACTTTAACTACTTTATACATTTCTCCTAAATATCTGTATCCAAAAGAAATAGGACACTTTAAGTAGGACGGAGGGAGTATTATTTACTAATTATGATTAGTTTAGGGGATGCACATCAGAAAGGTGCCTCTTCATAACTCCGTTACACATTTCTTATAAGACTGTGCAAAATGGCTTAAGACTTGACTTCGCTTTTACATAGTGGGTCTGGGCCTGATCAGTTACTTATATGGGCCAGGCTTTTTTGAAGGCCCAACTTACAAAGTAACCAGGAGCCCAAAGCCTACAAAGTTAATTGGTTCACAGTTTATCTTACAAAAAGTGTACGTTTATGTGTGTGTTGGCTAGTGGTAGAGTGATTAATGTCCGGCGCTAAAGGTACGGTTCGAGTCCACCGTGACGCGGCCTTTTAAACTTTCGTATTAAATTGACCAAAAAAGTGTACGTTTATATATTAGATTAAATAAGAGAAAATATGATCACTAATTCCGACTGCCAAATTAAAAAATTATAATTTTATTAGCCGCATTAACTATTAATTTAATATACTATAGTATTATACCGTAATTTTTTTGATTTAAATCACTACTATTCTTATCTTTAAGGCATCAAATATCTTAATATTGCATCCACCACGTATTTCTTTACAATATAATTTTTTGTGTGATGGATAGTCACGTATAGATTCATAGAGTTAGGTTCAAGTGAGAATCATTTTTATCCTAAAAACTAAGAATCAAATGAATTTGTTATGAAAGTTGATTGATCCGTTGAGAAAGTTACTGAATTCCAAAATTCAAAAAAATTCACCGGGTTCGAATCACATGAGGAGCGAAAGTATTTTTTTTGGATTCAGTAACTTTCCTAGTGGACTCATCAATTTTCACAATGAAGTCATCATTTTTGTTCTCACGTTCGCGATAAAAATGGTTCGCGTTAACCCTCCCTACATTCATATATTCATCTGTTAGAGGTCGGGTTAGGATTCAAATGTTTATCCTTTGCCACATATACTATTCCACAAAAAAAAATCATGCATGAAGTAACATAGTTCCTTGTTTTGGTTGTAAGATTCGAATCCAAACATATACACAAAACCATTAGCTAGGTTTATGTTATTGATAGATATCAATGTGGTTGGGAATTGAATGAATAAGCTAGCAATGAATGAATGAAGATGACCCAATCCTAATTGGATTTGTGTTAAATCAAAGTTGACCAAACGTAACCTCACTCAAATGATTTCTTTGATACTTAATAGATTTATAATTTAAATAATAAAATCATTTTAGACAGTAAGAAATTGGTATTGAAATGATAAATATTGGCTACTCCATATATTAGTTCGTCTCTTAGGTTTTACACGTCTTAAATTTGTAAATAGTATTGAGATTTAAATGTAAAATAGATGTATTTAGTTTAGAAGGGATTTGTGGGATCAAGAGACTCTAATTATGGAATAATTTCGTTTTTTATTTGTCTTAATATTTTTCATATAGGGAATATATATAATAATTGCAAAAGGAGACAACTATATATTTTTGTAGGAAATAATAAATACATATCATATCATGAATTAGGAAAATATTGTAAAGAATTATAATATATCATACAATAATTAAGCTAGTATAAAATCTATATCACATCCAAACTAGACCATAATCCAAGAGAAAGAAGCTATATATTAGAAATAGTTTACCAAGTTAAAAAGTGATTTATAGTTTCTCTTAGAGAAATCAAATCTCACATGTGATTTATGAATTTTAGACAATTATGATTGGAGAATAAAAGGCCACGACTCCTCCATAATGGTTCGTGTCGTATCCTACATATATTCTACCTATGAAGTTCATTTTTCATACATTATATCGTCACTATTACAATAATTATTATTATTATTTAATACACGCATCAAGTTGTCGTAATACTTCCAAAATGCTTGTGGATGATTACAATTGATCGCGAATTGTGAAAAGGAATTCCATACCTACCTATTTATACATACCCACATTCTCACGTCTCTACATTTATTAAAAATCCAAGAGGATCCTATGCAAGTTTATGTATATGGACAATCTAGAGCGAAAGAGAGAGTGTGACGTGACCAATATACAGAGAGAAGAATTTGGAGGATGCACCCTATGAATTCTAGACTTCAATAATTTGCTATGATATCTCTTATCCTCTTTTTTTTTTTTTGTATTATTGGGAACCTGCATGCTACTTTTAGACGATTTGAGAAACCCCGCGCTCGCACAATGCGCAAACCACACAGACAGCTTAAACCACATTTGGAAACCAACATGTGCTCAAACCCATAGAGGCGTTTGGTGGGGTTCGAACCATGACCTCCCGCCACAAGAACCCACCTTAACTATCGTATTTGTCACTGGCGGACATCTCCTATTCCTTTTATTGTTGATATAGTGTAATATGTATTGTCAAAAAGATTTTAATGTGAGTTAATAAACATTCCATTGTTGGAAAACGCATAAAATAATGATGAACTTGTCGGCGTAGACATAACTTGAAAAGAAATGTAGAAGGGAAGATCAAACTAACAATGAACTTAAACAAGAAATAACATAAGAAATCAGAAACCGTATTCTAAATGCCGAGTCGAGGCCTCTTTCCGCAAGACGAGATACACCGGTAGTGCTCTCGGTTACGGCGTATCGCCTCTCCAAAGGTAAAGCAGCGTCTCGTGGGTGGCAAGACCCAAATCAACGAACTCCGACGAACCGGACGGAGGCGGAGGCGAGCTCGACACTAGCTATGTATGCAGGAGTCTTTGAGAGAATGCGAGAATGCTTTTGCGATGGGTGACTAATCTTTGGGAGACATGTCCTATTTATCGGCGTCGTCCCTCGTGGGAAGCATCTTTGAGTCAACACCGCATTGATGTCGGGTGTTACGGAGTTATGTCCCCATTGAGTGCGAGAGGTTACGCGGCGGTTTCGGAGACAACGTGCCCACGTTTCCGCAGAGCCTTCATGTCGGAACGTTCGGCGATTCTGACGAATCCGGACAACGCGTGCGTCGGGTTCATTGGACGATCCGGACGTCTCTTCAAATGCACAGCAGCACAACGGATTAGGCCACACGAGTTGGACCCGGACCAACTCCATCGCATAGCGTGCCCAACGGATTGGGCTACACGAGTTGGGCCTCGGACCAACTCCATCTTTACCGATCAAACATTGATCCAAAATATAGGCAATGGGCCACGGAACCAGCCCACGAAGCAAGCCCGAACAGGCCCAAAGACCAAGATCCAAGATCCACGGACCACGGAGCCGAGCCGAGCTGGCGCGGCGGCAGTCGTAGGGCTGCCGGGCGCGGGGCGGCGGGCGCGTGGGCTTTCCACCCATCACTTGTGCACATAATTATACTAAGTGTTCAATGAACCACTTATATAGACAATTAATGAAGATACATTAATCAATGTGGGATAAGGATTAATTAATCCATGCTTATCCCTTAATCACATAACTCCATGTTTAAGTGACCAACTTTGATCCGTTATTTCTCACTCACCGGAAATCGGTTTGAGAATGTGAATACACCACGATCATCTACTCAAACGTAGATCGATCCTATGCCGCTTAATTTTACAAAATTAAGCGTTCGTCACTCAAAATCTTGGTCAAAGTAAACCCAGAATCACCACATATATAATATTATATATATATGCACGCGATTTCAACATCCATTTCATTCAATCATGCACTAGCAGTGTAACTTATAATTAAATTAGATACAAAGTTTTAGAAAAACCTTGTTAGCAACAAAACATAACAACTCAAGACAAAGCGACGATGATTACAAACCAATATCTTAAACTAAAGCAAGCAATGCTAGGAAAAAAATTGAAATTTAGGAACAAATATCTTATTTTAATAATCTCGATTAAGTCTTCGCAACATCACAACATGTTCTTGATCACCATCTCATTTCAATAATTCCATAAATTCTAAACCACACTAATACATATATAGGGCTTTTCACAATTTTAAAAATCTTTCTTCCTGGCGAATTTCAAATATTGTTTAAAATGACAAAATGAGAGTTAACTTAATTCTTTGATAAAAGGAATTCCTGAGTGATATTTCTTGATATAGATGTAGGTCCATGTAGCAATATTCGTCTTGTGAAATTCCAAAATGCAACAATTTTAGTCATTTTATAAATAAAAACTAAAAAGGACTAACATTGTTGCATTTCAAAATCTCACGGTAAAATATGTCATCGATTTTACTGAACCTCAGCAATTAATATATTGGTTTTTACTACATTAGCCTCCTATATAGAAGAATTCGGAATTCAACTAATTAATTAATGACCATATATTAAGACTAGTTTTAATCACATGCCAAATATTCTAGTCATGTATAAGAAAATAAAGCATGTTTCTTATTTTAATTTAATATTCATTTACGTCCACCAAATCGTCCATTTAATTATATTTTGATTCGTTCACAAAAAAACGTTTAGTTTCCTTTTTAGAAACATCAATCTCATAATTTTTACCCTAAATCTAGCCACTTATTTACAAAAAAATAAAATAAAAAATTCATCAATGCCCACTTTTTTACTCATACTATCTATTAATATATTCATTTATTATTTCCATGACCCACTTTTTAATTCCACTATTCATTAATCTATTCATTTATTATCTCAACTCATTTTATACTTATTATAATTTAATAAAATTTATGTTACCAAAATCAATGAATGAATATAGTGCACGAAAGGAGTAACAGTTTCGAATGCACAAAATGATGGCAATTGTGTGTGATTAATATTTGCAAAAGAAAAGAAATAGTAAAAATGTAATACATCATTTATAGTAAAAATTGAGATTGGTCAACTAGTACCTGGAGACTGAATTCAGCAATAATCCTAAATTATAAAGAAAACACACACACAGGACGGAGGGGACTGTAGATTAGCACAATAGCTGTGATTAAATTACAAATCGTTCCAGTAAATATTAATTGTATTTTTCGTATACAAATCAATAATTTTAAAATGAAGAATAGCGTGACGGGTATTACTGTAGTTGCAATTAGACTTCTACTTAAGAGTCTTAGGCCAAGTTTGAGTACTGTGGATACATGAGAAATATATCTAAGTTTAATTAAATATTTGGTGCTGCGACTGTTTTTGGACGTTATAAGTTTAACTGAATACAAACGCGGAAAGAAACAAAAGAAAGATATTAAAAGTCAACCCTATTTATGATAATTTTATTTCTTTTTTTCAAAAGGATTAACTTGTTATTTTGATCCGTGATTTTCATACAGTTACTATATTATAATAAATCCATTCTAGTATATGATTTGGACTCTTTTTCGTAATTTTATAGGTGCTACCTATAATTTAAATACCAAAAAAAACAAAAGGAAAAATCATAGTTTTTGACCTTTGGTGCTTTAGTATATGACTCTATTTTCTTTCTCTATTTACTTATTTCATATTGGACTACTACGTTTTCTGGTTTAATTCAACCACCACGTGTTCTATATTTTATTTTTTACAGTTGATCCGATTTTGCTTTGCCATATATTGCAAAAAAATATGTATTAGTAGAGATAATTAAAGACTCTTGAGTATGGTTAATTAAGGGGTGTATGGATAAGCTTATTTTAGAGAGCTTATAAGCTCCAAGAGCTAATAAGATGTTTCAAGAGCTTTATAAGAGGTAATGCCTCGAGTCTTTATAAGTTGTTAAAGTATTTGGATAATTGATCTTATAAGATAGAGAAAGAATCGTGAGTTAGAGAGAAAATCATAGTTAGAGATAAAATTGACGAGATGTGAAGTTGATAGTGTTTGTGTAGGAAATAACTAACTATAATAAGGTTATTTTGGTAAAATAATGGTTGCTTATAAGTTTATGAAAAAATAAGTTAGAGTTGATCAACTTATTTTTAGGGGAGCTTATAAGCTGTTGGAGCTTATTTTCACAGCTTATAAGTTGTTTTTAAAGAGCTTATAAGCTTAGCCAAACACCCTCTAAATTAAGATTTTTTGAGTATATAAAAAAGTAAAAAAAGAAAAAGCGCGCGATTCTTAGAGCCAGACGACAACAACTATATTTTCCTAACAGTGGCACACACATTTTACAGAAATATTATATATATAATATATGATGAATAATGAATATAGAAAGTATGAGAATTAAAATGAAGTATGATACCTCATTACCCAAATCAAGAAATATCTAAAGCGGTGACGCAGCAACTCCTCACAGTGCAGTGACTCTATCTCTGGGACAATGTTGCATGAGAAGTATACATAAGTACTTGTATGTCTCACAACCCTATTTTTCCGCAAGATAAGAATTACAATACTTGTTGATCGATCTTAAATTGTAAGGAAATAAATGCGAGTAAGAACACTAGGATTTACGTGGTTCGATCCGTGAATAAGATCTACGTCCACGGGCAAGAGAGAGAGTATGTGTATTGAAAGTATAAAGTGATTACAAAGAGTGAATGGATTACGTAAATCTAATCTAGCCTCTATTTATACACAATGTATTGACCAGATCTCGAATCAAGTCTTCTCTAACTAGGATTCGAGATCCTATCCTCTCGAATTAGGATTCTTTAGATATGGGTGAGCTTTCTGCGTTCCCATTGGCAGGAGACTTCATGGGCGAACTTGTCCGAGCCGAGCTTGATGTCGTCTACTTGTATGGGCCCGATGCTTGGGCACAGTAGTTGGGCGTATCCTATCACAACCCCCAAAAGACGCAGAAACGAGGTCATGCTTTGGATTGGGGTTGTTGTGACGGCGGGTTTTAGACGATCTTACATTCTCTTCATCGTCGACTTTGTGCGTCGATGCTTTTGACGTCGTATATCGAATCTTGGCGCGCAGATGTAATCTCGCTAAGGTCTTCGCCGGGCCGCTAAGGAGGCGTTCACCGAGGTCTTACGACCGGCTTCACCGACGACGGCGTTAGGCGAGGTCTTGATCGCTTCACCGACGGCGGGCGTTAGGCGAGGTCTTCGACCGCTTCACCGACGGGCGTTAGGCCGAGATCTTCGAATAGCTTCACATGGCGAGGCGTTAGGCCGAGGTCCTCGACCAGCTTTCACGACGAGGTGTTGGGCGAGGTCTTCGACTTGCTTCACCGACGAGGCGTTAGGCCGAGGTCTTCGACCGCTTCACCGACGAGGCGTTGGCGAGGTCTTCGACCGGCTTCACCCGACGAGGCGTTAGGCGAGGTCTTCGAGCTTTTCGACGGCAGGTGTTGGGCCGAGGTCTTGATCGCTTCACCGACGAGGCGTTAGCCGAGGTCTTCGACCGCTTCACCGACAGGCGTTATGCCGAGGTCAAGACGGATTCTTCCGCCGCTAAAGCATGGACGGGATACGCATTTAATGCGCATTTAATTAGCAACGGTTGGATTCCGATAAAGTGCATATTAGGGGAATGTCTTCCGATACGCAATATCTCTTATCACTTTCGCTTTTACATTTCTTTGATTTCAAAACGCCTTGTCTGCGAGAAACGATTATTGTGCGCCATTGACAACTTCAAGCTTTTCTTGTCTTCTTCACCGATAACAAAAGTAAGTAATGGCTACCTCTTCTCATAACGAGTCGCCCGGCGTCGCATCGGTAATCATTTCCCCATCTAGGTCGTTAGTGTCTCCACTGTTTTACTCGTATTCACATGCCTCTCGAGTGTAGTCCGCAATTCCTCGGTGGGGGATTGTGGCAATGTCTTCCTTTCTTCAATCCTAGGTATTCTCGATATTGGGATATATGCTTTCAATATAGTATTCGCTAATATTGAACTCGTTGCCCCGTCCGGAGGATAGGGCTTGTGCCTCCGGATGGCTTTATTGCCAGATATGAGGACAGCCTCGGGCTGGTCTTCGCCTTCCTTACCCCTATGTATACGTTGAGTTCCAAGAGATGTTTGGGCTATCTCGCCCGACTCTCGCCGAACTCATTCGCATACGATCGCCTAGTGTCTATGCCCATAGCATAATTTTCCATTTACCTGGGCTTGTCCTTCGCTTTTTGAAGCGAAGGCGGCTCGGGATGGTATTATTTATCACCCCGTAGGAAATTCAAAGCAAAATTAAATCAAAGATCTCCAACCGCGGAAGAAGTTCTTCTTCCGCCGATTTGAGGACATATGGAGTTCCCATGGCGATCGATAAGATCGCCGATGTGTATGTCGACAAGGGCTTGGTGACTTGGAGGCTGGACAAAATTGGCCTTGTTGACGAGGTCTTCTCCGAGGCCGAGCTTGCAGAGGCGGGCTTAGCCTTATGATCCTACCTCCAGGGTGGAGTCGGTGAAGGGTGAGGCCTCTCTCTCTTCTTTCTTTATTTCATGAGTTATGTAATGATCTTGACCCACGTGTTTCCTTGTAGTGAACTTCTTTGAAGGAAAGGAAGAAGAAAAGGAAGGAGCCGATCTCCGTGGTCGAACCGATCTCGGTGGCCGAGCCGAGGTCTCCGACCTTGAAGGATTTCGAGGATATGCTCGAAATGAATGTGGGGCCTTCGAGATCCCCTTCGCCGCAGCCACTGAAGCGCTTGAAGAGGCGGAAGGATGAAGTCCCTGAGTCCTCGGTTCGCCGATTTGAGTCTGAATCGTCGGTTCCAAACCGTATCGTCTCTTTCACGAGGTTTTATACCATCCTTATACTCTAGTTGTAGTATATTGATTGTGCTTTCGACTGATGTGTCTATGTGTAGGGTGTCGAGGGCGTGGCGGCCGAGGTGTCAAATATCCGATCTTATATCGGATTACTTGAAGGCGCCGTTCGCGGTTTGTGGGGTGGCCGGTATGCTCGGGAGGTGGAGGAGTCGAATACCTCCTTGCTCGAGAAATGTCCGAGGCCGAGGCTAAGATCCGGACCTCGCCAAGCGAAGCGGCGGATCGTCGGCCATCGAGCGGGCGCGAAGGGCCGTGGCGGAGGTAGGATGTAGTCGAGGAGGCGGCGGCAAGGCGGCGGGGCCGAGGTTGCTCGATGAAGGCCGAGGTGGAACAGTTCGCCGTCCGGAGGCGGACATGGCGAGCTCGAGGAAAACGCCGCGCCCGCGGAGAGGCATTCTGTCGGCGGGCTTCGGGGATGGTCTCGGGCGGTGATGTGCTTAACAGCGCGCGTCTCGGACCAATCAAGAGGTCGCCGAGGACTACCCGGATCGGACAAAAGCAGTATGGATGCGAGGAGACCGAGGATCTTTGTCTGAGGCGGCCTATTTCAGCGTGCTCGTCCGCGGCTGAAGGAGCTTCCGTCTTTGCTGAGCCCCGCCTCCTCCTCCGTTCTTTTGTCGCGAGTGCGTGGCGCTTTGTCCGTGGATCGGGATCCCGACCGAGCTCTATTGGCTGATCATGCAAAGGGTCGTGAGGCGGTCGATGCTTCGGGCGTCGAGACTCGGTAGTTCCAAGAGGCCGAGGTCGAGGCTATCCGAGCTGGAGGCGGTGAACGTGGACATGGCGAAGCTTCCGGAGGGTCGATTGATCCTGCATTTTTTTTTTTGAATGTAAATGTACAACAATTTTTCGCTAAGGGCATGTTAATAAAATTACAAGTTTATGTCAAGAAACTTATCTTTTTTTATTGATTGTCTTTCGAAATGTTTGATGCTTCTCCTGGTTGAATCAAATCAAAGACCGTCATGACTCTTGAGTTGAAAGAGGTCGAACTCCTCCATATAAAGGCGGCTCGGTCACGTCTGGTGAGTCGATGTCGAGCATAGAGCCGCTCGGAGAGTTGTGACGAGCTCCGAGCTCGCCTTTTGGAATTGGAGGAGGCGTTCGAGGTCGCCAGGAAGGCCCAGTGATAGGCGGGAGCATGCCGAGTACGAGGAGGTTATCCACCGAAATGGTGGGATGGCGATCCCAAGTAGTAAAGCCGAGGTTGTCGAGGTGCTGCCGTTGTTCGAGTATAAGCGCGAATATGGCCGGACCTCCCGGCAATTCACGGGCGGTATCTTTGAATTAAAAAGGCTCGGGAGCATATCTGGCTGTTATCGCCGACAACCACACGGCTCGACGACATACTTGACGGGATGCAGAGGCCTCTTCCTCCGCGGTCTTCTCGATCTAGAATAAATAAGCCACATTATGACGATCCGGAGTGGCGGCGACAAGAGAGGCGTGCTATGCCCTTGAACGTCGTGGACCTCCATGCGTCGAGACGAGGCGTCATCAAGTGGCGAGGCCGAGCTCGCATGAGCTGCATCGTCAGTGACCGAGGTCGCCCTGGCCGGCCCGTAATATAGGCAGGGCGAGGTAGAGGTAGGATTAGCATAGATGAGTCTTTGAATTCGATTTTTCTAGGGATTGGCTCCTTTTCCCGATCCGCTCCGTCCTCGTAAAATGTAAATGTAACTGTCATCTTTTATTTAATAAGAATGGTTTTGTTGACTTTGTATTTGAACAAGAGTAATATGCCAGTAGTTAGTCCTAAGTAGAGAATTCCGCTTCGAAAGAAATCGTTCTCGCACGTAGGATGGTTCCTTTGCCGAGGTCGTCGGGAGGGTGGTCCCTTCGTCACATAGAGAACGCCGGAATGAGCGAAGGTAGTCCGATCTCGTATGTAGGAATGGTTCTGTTTTTGCCGAGGTCGTCGGGAGGGTGGTCCCTTCGCTCACACATAGAGAACGCCGGAATGAGCGAAGGTAGTCGATCTCGTATGTAGGAATGGTTCGCATTTTTCGAGGTCATCGGGAGGGTGGTCCCTTCATCTACATAGAGAAACGCTTGAAATAAACGAAGGTAGTCTCGATCTCGTATGTAGGCATGCTGTGGCGTTAGATTTACATTCGTATGAAACGAATGTAATCGACCTCCGTCGGGAATTTGTCCTCCGTAGAGGGTAAATAATGCGAAGATTAATTATGCATTAGTGACAAGTAGAACTCGTAAAAATAAAGATTTTATTGATAAAAGATGACGCGACCACCAAATAAGATGGACTTAAACAGACTTTAAAATATGACCAACAAGACCCGACCGACACTTATGCATAATATTTCTTCAGATGGATGATGTGCCATGCGTTGGGTAATTGCTCACCGACAATTGAGCGAGCTTATAGGCCCTTGCCGAGGACTTCGTCGACCGGTAAGGTCCTTCCATGTGGCTTCCGAACTTGCCGGCTTGTGACTGCGACTTCATTATGCCGAGTACGAGGTCGCCCACTTGGAATTGTCGGTTTTAACGCTACCGTTGTAATACCAAGAGAGCTACTTGTTGCTTGTCTGAAACTTCCTGATGTGGCGAGGTCTCTCTTTTCTTCGAGTAGGTCTAGATCACTCGTAGATTTTCCCCATTTGCTTCGCGGAGAAGTCGATGATGCGAGGACTCGATACTCCGATCTGCAGGATCGCTCGCCGGTTCCATACACCAAAGCGTATGGTGTTTCTCGCTCGAGGTCCGAGGCGTTGTTGATACGACCATAGGACTGCGGTAAATTTTCCACCCAGGAGGCCTTTAGCTCGGTCGAGGCGAGTTTTAGACCACTACGATGGTCTGTTGGTAACTTTGCCCGACCATTTGCTTGAGGATGGGCCACCGAGGTGAACTTTGTTGGATCCAAGCTCTTGACACCAATCTTTGAATGTCTTATCCGTGAATTGTGTTCCGTTATCCGAAAGGAGGATATGGGGATGCCGAGCGACACACTATGTTCTTCCATACGAAGTTGAGGCGTTCTTGCTTGTGATTTTCGCGAGGGCTCGCCTTCTACCACTTCGTGAAGTAGTCGATCGCAACAATTAAGAATTGGAGCCGTCCGGTGCTTTACAAAGGGGCCCACAATGTCAATCCCCATTGCATAAGCGGCCAAGGGCTGCATGCGGAGGTGAGGTCGGTGCAGGGTAGCCTTGCGTTCCCATGGATTTGACACCGGACACTTTTTACGAGGTCCGTTGAGTCTTGGAACATTGTTGTGATAGTATCCCCATCGCATGACTTTCTTTGACAAGGCTCGGGGTCCGATGTGGCTTCCGCACTAACCTTCGTGTATTTCGTGAGAACGTAATTGGCTCGGTTCGGACCCAAGCACCTTAAGAGAGGTTGGAGATATGACTTCAGAGGACTTCTCGCTCAATTGTATATCGCGAGATTTGTTCAGGATCCTCCTAGCCTCCGCTTGTCGTGGGCGATTCGCCTTCTCCGTGTACTCGAATGGGAGTCGTCCAATGGGTTCTTCATCCGAGACTATGTTGACCTCGGCTCGTCTTCGCATCGTTTATGCTCCCCGCTGGACTTATCTCTTGGCGGGCTCGTTGATGTCGAGGCAATTTACTTAAGATATCATTTCATTATTTTGCTCCTTGGGATGCGAACTATCTGGAAGTGTGAGAAAGTCAGATTCTGGGCTTTTTGCTTTTTCGAGATACTTCTTCATTACATCGCTTTTGCCTCGTATTTTCCCAACATTTGGCTTACGACAACTTGAGAGTCATTTGTGAACTTGCGGCTCGTATCTCGAGACTTTGAGCGAGGCGAAGTCCTGCGATCGATGCCTCATACTCCACGTCGTTATTATTTTTGAACGTGAACCGAAGTGAGTGGCGATCTCTTGATCGTCCAGGGCCTAGGAGTAAGATACCGCCCATTACCTTTGTTTCCGGCCCGTCAGCGTAGAGTTGCCAGCTCCCTCGGTGTTTCAACCATGGGTTCGGCGGCATCGTCGTCACGGACTCGGTGGGCTTGGTTTTCGGCGAAGTTAGACTCGGCAAGGAAATCCGCTGGGGCTTGACCTTTGATGGCTGGCGGGCGAGAAGGTTATATCGTGCTCGCCCGGTTCGATTGCCCGTTTCGCGATTCTCCCGATGCTTGAGGCTTCGTCAATACTTGCCAAGTGGGTAGTCGATGAGGACTTGTATGCGATGTGCATGGAAATCTTGACGTAACCTCCTCGCGGCATTTACCAATGCTAAGGCAAGCTTCTCGGTGATACCTGGTTTAAGGCCTTTAGTGCTCGGTGATGAAATACACCGAGTCGACGTCCTCTTCTGCATCAGGACCGCACTTATGGATTCGTCAGAGGCGGTAGGAGAAAAAGGACCTCTCCTCTTTTGGGACGGATAGAGTGGGGAGCTTGGCAAGGTAGCTCTTGAGGTCTTGAGGCGGACTGTGCACCTCGTCCCATGAGAATTTCGGGGCTTTGAGTATCTTGAAGAAGGTAGGCTATCATCCGCTTTTGAAAGAAAGCGGCTTAGTGCGGCTATGCGACTGTCGACTTGTACGTCATGGATGGTCTTGGCGTCTTCATTTCCAAATGGTTTGGACCTTGGTCGGTTTGCTTTTAGCTCTCTTGTGAAACCCAACAACCTAAGAACTTTCGGATCGGACTCCAAATGTGCATTTGGGGATTCACTTTAGGTTGATTTTAGAAGAAGGCCGAGGACGATCCGGAGGTCGGCCACATGCGGACTTCTTCCTGCTTTTGACGACGATGTCGCTCACGATCCTCCACATTCCGACCTATGGGAAATTTGAAATATTTTGTCCACCATCCTTTGATAGGTAGCCCTTGCATTTTAAGGCGAATGGCATCTTTTATATCAAAGACCCAAGTCGGTAATGAAGGCTGTCTTGTTGCGTCTTCGTCGTCCATCGGGACTTGGTGATACCCTTGTATAAGTCCAGCTGAAGACTTCGTGCCGACCAACGCGTCGACCTTCTTGTCGATGTTGGGAAGGGATAGCAATCCTTTAGGCAATGCTTATTGAGGTCGGTGTAGTCAATACACATTCGCCATCCCCTCCTCCTTTCTTTACCATCACCGGGTTGGCTATCCGGTCGGATATTTGACCTCGAGCGATATCGTGCTTTTAATAGCTGGTTCACCTCGTCATGAATGACTTGGTTTCGTTAATTTGCGAAGATTCTTTATACATCGAGCGGCTTTATGTTCGGGTCGATGTTGAGCGATGGTGATGATACTTGGCGAGACTCGGTCGTATCGGGAGACCAAGCAAACACGTCTCGAATTCCTTAGGAGTTGGATGATCGATCCTTCACTTGGTGTCGTGGTGAAACCAACATGGGCGACCTTCAATGGCTCGTCTTTGTACAATGCGACCTCTTCCACCGATTGTCGGGAGTGGCGATGTACTTCCGGACTCAACTCTTGGGTTTCTTTAATTGCTATGCACGTGGGTGTTGGACCGAGGTCCGGCACCTCGTAAGCAACTTGCATACACTCGGCAGCTTGCTTACGATCGCCTCGGATCACATTTGTTCCCCGTGGTGGGTATTTTTATCGTCGGTGGTACGTTGAGCATACCGCCCTTACGGCGTTCGGCCAATCTCGCCCTAGTATGATGTTATCTGGCGAGTTGGCCTTCACCACCTGACTGCACCACCTTGGTCGAGGTCGTTGGTGCTTTCCCACCGCGACGGGTAGCTCGATTATTCCTTACAGGCGCGTCTCTTCACGGACGAGCTTGGAGTGGCGGCGGGGCTTGTGCGCGGCGCGTCTTCCACTCCTAGCTTGTCAAAGCATTCATAAAGGATGCTCACCGGCCTTTGTCGATGTAAGCGTTTACCAATTTATTTGCGACTACTACGGATCACCGGTAGCGTCGGTGAGGTCTTTGTCGCAGTGCGGGTCGATCCCGGAGAAGGTGATCGCCTCGTCTTTCTCGAACCTTTATTCGTAGGTTATTTGGTTCTAGGACTTGGCATCGGCCTCAGGAGGACTTCGTGACTCCACCTGGGAGCCCGTGTGGATGGAACCACCCCGTCATATTGGGGCTCGTCATCTCCTTCCTCGTCGGTCTTTGCGCTTTGTTTTTTTTGTAGGGGCACAATTTCCCTCTTCCTCCTTTCTCTTTTTCGACTTTTGTCGGCTTGACGACTGTCCTCGATATTTCTTGAGGATCCGTCTGAACTAGCATCTCTATTTCACCCATGAGCTCGTTGCACTCTTCGATGTCGTGCCAGTAATCATCATGGAATGAGCGTGTTTATCCGTAGGTCGGCACTCTTCCTCCACTGTCATCGGTCGAGGCTTCGAGCATGGGTTCATATGGAGTGCGTAGATTTACGCCCTCGGCCCCGTCAGCGGGGTGTATTGAGGTCGTTCCGAGGCGTCGCGGACCGAGCACGGATTTTATTAGGCGATGTAATCATCCAAGCGCTCGGCTGACCTTGGTTCCGGTCTTCCTTCCTTCGTCTCTTCTTCCTTTTTAGGGTCGGCTTTGTCGCCCGCTTTCTCTTGTCGCCTCGTCGCTTTGGCGAACCGATTGGCTATCGCCGCAGCTGGCATTGCGATGCAGGGTTCGACGCAGCGATCTCGATATAAGGCCCGGCGAAGATGCCGTTTGGAAGGCCGAGATGACTAACAGTCGTTCACGTCTTGACCTTGAGCACCTTGTTAAACCTTGTCATGAAGTCGCCGATGGACTCATTCTGGCTTTGCTTATGGTGAGGAGGTGTCTTGATGATGTTTTGATTCGCCTTTTGGAAGAACCTTCGGGAAGGCGGCCATCGGTCGCGATAGGAGCGATGCTTCCGTAGGTAGACTGTCGAACCACTGCGGGCGTTGTCGACGAGTAACTCCGGAAGAGTTTACACATGTGAATCGGTGAGCTTTTGGTTGATCATGTTGTATTGGAGCTGCGAGAGGAAGTTACGTGGATCCCTCGGTCCGTCATAGGGGCGTGCTTGAACCCGGTATTTATCCGAGAAGTGTTTAGTATCTATTTGAGAGCAGGGTGACTATCTTCCCGTATCCATCGAAGCCGTCCTACGGAGCGGGGACGAGTTCGACGATCGAACTCATTTAGGTGACTCGGACCGGCCTCGGCGCCCACGATGCCTTTCTGCGTTGCTCGTCCACGGAGATCGGGCGGAGTTCGGCTGGATGGATTTATTCGCGATCGGGCTGGCTTCGCGATCACGACGTCTCTCCGCGTTGTCGGTTGCGCCGCGGTCGGTTTGGGCCCGACCTCGTTGTGATGCCTCGTATCTAGATGAGGCTTGTGTTCTGCTCTTCGGACGTGGTCGACCCCGTGCTTCACCGAGGCGGAGAAAGCTCTCCTTGTTTTCTCGAAATCCGCACGGCGTCGTCGAGGTTTACTTATGGAGCCGAGTTTCCACGGATTGTTGCTACGATTGTCTTCGCTATGGTAACCGCCTCTGCGAGGGGGGTGTCCGTGCTCGTGATCGAGACTTTGGACATGCCTCGGGTTCCTTCTCGATTGGGCTCTTCCCGAGTTGAGCTCGGCGTTCTTCGCCGTCGGCGTTGTTGTTGCATGATCGGTCCCTGGGCGTGGCTACAGTGTACCGGTCATGATTACTTCACGTAAACAAGGTTGATCGAAAACACAAAATTTCGGTTCCATGGGCATGACCGCTTGGATGATCGATCTTAAATTAGTAGAAGGAAATAAACGCGAGAAGAACACCAGGATTTACGTGGTTCGATCGTGTGAATAAGATCTACGTCAGGCAGAGAGAGTATGTGTATTGAAAGTATAAGAAGTGATTACAAAAGAGGTGAATGGATTCGTCGTCTAATCTAGCGCTTTATTTATCACATGATGTATTGACTCTGATCTCGAATCAAGTTTTCTAACTAGCTAGGATTAGATCCTATCCTCTTGAATTAGGATTCTTTTAGATACTACCGAACTTCTGCGTTAAAATTGGGCAGGAGGCTTACGTAGGTAGAAACTTGGGTCAGGCGAGAGCGATGTCGAATCTCTTGTATTGGGCGCGATCTTGGGCGCAGTAGTTGGTAGTATCCTATCACTTGTCAAATTCAAACTCGCTATCATCATCTTTTTCTTCCCCACAAATACCCCGCCAACCCTGTAAAAAAAGCTGCAAAACATCTCGTCAAAATCCTCTGCAAATTTCCCAACCATGTCCCAACATCCTAGTACAAATCGAGCAAATCCAGATCAAACACAAGAAAATCTTGGGGGAGTCGAGGAAATTGAGGAGGGGTACGAAACTCCGACGTCGGAGGAGCACAAGATTCCGCCGGTGCGTTTGAGTTTCCCGCCGCCGGCGCCGAAGAAGCGAAAGAGATTGTTCGTGGATGGAAGAATTAGTGTTGGGAAAGTGGTTTTTGTAGAGGAGAAGGAGTTAGAGTCATTCTTTGATTTGCTTGAATCTCAATCTAGGCCGCCATCACCGCCGCCGCAAGTGCCGGAGCCAGACCAGGGTACAAGTCCCAAGAAGATACGTTCTGATAAGTGAATTTCTTGTTTCTTTACACGAGGGGGTATATATATATTTATACATATTCTTTTGTTGTTGTGATTAGGTTTTGGAGTTTATATGAGCGGGTATATATTTACGTTTTTCTTTCATTCGTGGTTTTTTGGAACTGAATTATGGCATCGAGCTTAGGTTATACTCCTTACCAATTAGTAGATTTTTTATGATATATGAAGAAATTTATGTTCATCTGCAGAGAAATTCATACATATTGTAATGATTTTGCAAAGAGAGCTTCGGTCATGATTACCCCGAGTTTTGGAAAGGGAAATTTCCAGATCACCAATGATTTTGCAAAGGGAAAACATTAATGATCTCATCCCTAAAAAGGAGAGATGGATATGGTTATACAAGAATGTCCGATTTCCCTCTTCAGAAGAGAGAAATAGAGAGAGGAGAGAGAATAAAATGAAGGTAAGGTTTGGAAAAACACAAGCACATGCACGAACGGAATTGGTCGTTTGTTGGTGCTGTGTATTATTACCTCCCACGCGTTACCTCGGATTCCTTTGTATTACATCCAAGCCATTCTGAATCTGGCTATATAAAACTGATCACCCTAAAACGAAAGAATATTCCACCCACATTTTCAGCAAAATGATTTTAACCGGACCTATATATATTTGTGTGTGAAAGCATCATGCCCACTGTTTGAAGTTTCTGTAACTTTATTCAGATAATGTTGAACATTGAAGTTTGAGTAGTACCTCAACTTGCATATATGTTTGAGAGGGTAGATTGAAGATTTTGAAGGTTGTACCTCAACTTGATTTTATGATTGGCGAATATCATCGTGCAGTGTTTGAGAGGGTAGATAGAAGATGACATTTTGCATCTATATAGATTTATTTTAAATCATATCTTTCATTTGATTTTTTATGTTACTTCATAAGTACATGGTACAAAATACAATAGTATTCTTCAGGAAATATCTCTTTCAGAATTAGCTGACAATTAGTACTAGGAGCTACTCGTTTCAACTACTATATGAAGTAGAGTTGAACTTGACGGAAACAAAGGTATCAGAATTTATAAGTTCATGCAAAGTGTTTGGTAAAATTAGTTTTTAAACCGTTTATAAACTGTGAAAAATAAGCTCCAAACGATTATAAGTTCTCACTAAAATAAGTAACTCAACCCAACTTATTTTTCATAAACTTATAAGTAATAGTGAATTTATCAAAATAATCTTACTATGGTTCGTTATTTTACATATCTGATATCAATTTCGATTTCGTCAATTTTCTCTACAAATTGCTTTCTCTCTCTCTGATTCTTTTCTGCAAACATAAATCATTCATCTAAATCTTTGACAACTATGAATTCTTATAAGCATTATATCTATGTTCTCATAACATCTTATAATTCTTATACTTATAATCTTTAAAATAACTAGCCAAACACCCTATAAATCGTGTGAGATAGACGGATCTGAGTAAAAATTTATGACGAAAATTTCATTGTTATTCCTTAATAAATTTTAATTTAATTTGCAACACTTTTGGAAGTGTTTAAGTTGATTAATTATACACAACTATTACGCATGTTAAACACTATTTTAAAAGTCGATCCAGTATAGGATTAATAAGGTTGCAACATATTTTATTTATATTTGCAACAATTTTGGAAGTGTTTAATTTGATTTAATTTTCTTACAATGTGAGGATGCTAAATTCGTAAGCCAATTATGTAAATCATTTCTAAAATTGATATGCCAATATGTAGTTTGTACATTTAAAGTTATTAAATTATATCATTTCCTAGAAAATATTAATATAGTATTAGGTATCTCCATCTTGTAGATTATATAACAATATATTAATATATAGTGAGTGAGTACTATGTATATCTATTACTACAATAATATTCTTTCGGTATATAGAAAAAGTTTCAGCAGGAAAATTGTTTGTCTAACTTTTGCCACTATTTTGTTAATTATATAGACAGATTTAGTGCAAACGCTGTTCATTTATGCATGTTTGGCATATATTTTTAGTATCTTCTGGGTCTTGTTGGAAGAAAAGAAATTCTCAAAATATGTTTTAAAATATTGTGTGTGTTTTGGAGAATCTTCAATTAATACACACTTGGAACATTAGGTTATGTATTTCTTTATATAAAATCTCATAAATGGAGCCAAACGTTGTCTTAAAACTTAAATTTAATTTTATAGGATTGTTTCATGTTGGAAAATTGTGATTGAGAGCTGAAATGGATCTTCAGTTTCAAGTATATACAGGTCAAAACATTTGGGAACAGCGGCAAGTTCGACACAAATTAACATGGAATATAAAAGCAACTCCAACGGTTACTAAATTCTAGCTGAATCCGCTTATCTAGCGTGGGTGGTCTCTCAATGGTCACGCCACCGCCATGCTTGAACCAAGTTAATGAACGGTGTCCCGCTTGTTGGAGTGGGTACTGTTCATCATGTTAAATTTTTTTTCTTGGTTTCTTTCATTTTGCCTTTTTGTGTTTTATTTTTGCTATTTTATTTTTATTTATTGTTGCAAATATGTATTGATCGGAAAAGTTAAAAATACAAATTTAATTCAAACATGGAAATTTAATTCTAAAAATTGAAAATGGAGACGTATAGTGACCGGAGGCGATGATAGAGACAAGTTTTATGACCGGAGGCATGGTTTCCGATCGGAATCTTAATTTTCTACATGAATTCTAATTTTTAGAATTAAATTTCAGTTTAAGTTAAAATTAGTATTTTGAAGTCTCCACCGAGAAAAAAGTATTCGATCGTAAATCTTCAAAGTCCGACCAGAACTTATTCTTTATACAAAACATAGATATTTAATTAAATACAAATATAATTAAATGTAAATATATATGATATATAATAATTATATAAAAATATTTTAATGACAGAGAGAATAAAAGTAGAGTATTCCATTGTAAAGTTAATTGTTAGAGATAAATATATGGTTATACTAAATTTTACTCTACAATAGAGTTAATCGTTGGAATTGCTATAAGTAATTAAGATAACACTTTACAATTTATACATTTTCAACATCCTAAATTCTTCAATTGATCGAATATGGCAGGTCGGTGACCTTTTAATAGAAATAAACTTTTTGTCATTTAATCTGAAATTTTAAAGGTTGCGTCGCGATGAACCAGCGAGATATTTGGTGAAACTTAAGGCTCTACTGGCCCAACTGCACGGAGGACATAGACTTTGCAAATCAAACAAAGTCATCGTTTCAAAATACAAATTGTTGGCAACAAAATCATGATATTTGAGAATAGTTCCAAATTTGACACGATCTTAATCTTTTGTTCAATTAAGAAATCAATTTCAATATAGACCTTGTTCAAAGATCCCCAAAATTTGAACATATATACGATTCTACTTTGTTTTTCTTATAGATCAATATCATTTAGGACGCCGAGTCCATTAAACTTGGTGCCTATATCAGTAGGACCAGTTTGACATCGTGAAGGATCAGAAGACTATATACTGAAGTAGTTTTAAATTACAAAATCATTCTATTGGAATTTATTTGTTTTATCTTTCAATGGCAAAACTACCATTACAGTCTAACAAAATGTTCTAATATGAGAGGCACGATCTTGTACATATGGACGTACGATGCATCTTCTTAATTATAAATTAATAAATTATAATAAAAATCATAAATTACAATTAGATTTAATTAGAATAATCCATTATACATCCAAATGTATGCAAACTTTTGCCTCAATTAGATACTATGATAGATAATATATATACTCAACCCATTTCAATCTATGATCGAGATGATTAATCTTAAATGAAATATTAGTGCTTATAGTTATTGCTATATTATCCTATTGAAAATTTATGCATTCAAAAGGAAATTGAGTAATGTATTGATGAATAATATCAGTATATGATATTTAAAATGATCATGTTTTAAATTATGTTCTACCTATTACGTGAGAAAAGATAATGATTCTTCTTGTGTGTATATATATACACGGTTGTCTCATGACCTATCCACAGGAACAATATAGTATTCAATCTGACTACATATTTTGAACAGCGTCGCACGCACGTACATGCAACTCCTTTTCCTTTTAAATTTTTTTTTCAAGAATGAGCAAATGGAAGAATCAATACCTTCTTCTTCTCCTCCTCGAGCAGAACGTGGAGGCAGTCGAGACGACAGCTACGGCGAACAACAATGAGATGACAAATAACGGCGAGGAAAGACCAAGAAGCACAGGTGAATACATCTAGAATAACAACAAACAATAGATTTTGAAAGAAAGAAAATAAGAAGAAAATTTGAGAACAAAATTGTGGATTTCGAGAAAAAAGAAGATGAATTGATAGATGATCTAAGAATCGAAAGAGATGGTGCTATATGGTGGTTCATAGCGAATTTGTCGCTAATCGGGGAAAAGCGCGGTGAATTAACGGAGAAGGATCGATGAGAATCCGTGTAGAAAATCATAAAACTATATTTAACAAAACATAAAACTACATTGAACAAACATGAAACTTGGCACAAAACACAAACATAAATTTAACAAAGCAAGTTCATGATTTAATAAACATGTTCATGCATTTAACAAAAGTAAATGCATTGTTGGTCAACAGATGTGAAGCGTACAAGACATGAAGCAGTATGAGTGCATGGCACGACGCCTGTCAAAGTAGCTTCCAACCACATGCATTATTTTATTCAACTATATATTTTGTGTTCATTTGAAGATAAGTCAGTTTAACTAAATGTAGTGATTTGTTTTTCGAATCATCATAACAAATCAAATTACTAATTTACCCTTAATGTAGGATAAGTAAAGTAAAGCTAAAAAGTTCTGAAAATCTCAATCATAGGATCTAGATGAGTTGACGTGATGAGATTACATCTTCTCTATCAATCTTTGCATCGCCTATTCATCTCTCTCTCTCTCTCTCTCTCTCTCTCATATATATATATATATATATATATATACACACACACACACAAACCAATCTCAAAATATAAAAAGAAACATTTTCGGGCCTCTGATGGAAGATCACGTGAATTCATAATGACGTGATGAATTCAAATGCTTGGTTCAATCCCATGATATAATTTTTAATTTTATGAATTGATATCTTAGCGAATTCGAATGACTTTATGTGAATTCGATTACGATTTCAAGAGTTCAGATAGTTTATAGGTTGGATGATTTTACAATAATCATTCCCTATATATATATATATGTGTGTGTGTGTGTGTGTGTATTATTGAATCTATTAGAAACCTCATGATGCGAAACCGTAAACCAACATAATCGATTAATTAAAAAATATTATTTATATGTAAAGAGAGTAAAATAGAGAAACATGTTTTATACGATAAAAACATAATACCAAGAAACATTATCTTATGTGTAAGAACACATATCATTTAGAGAAAATTAACTGGATTATTCATCAATCAAACCTATGGATCAAATTGGTTTACAAGTTACTAGCATCAAGGATTTCTATTTTATCTCATTCATATATAAGGTTATTTTAACTTGACCTACAGTGAATTTTTAGCTTGATTTATTTATTTATTTTGGAATATCTCATATGTCAATCTATTAACGTAAATAATTTATTATTATATACTATTTTTACTCATCTAGTTTAATCTATATATATGTGAGTTATTTAACCTTGACCTACTGAAATTTTAGCTGATTTTTTATTTATTTTTTTTTTTTTTTTTTGGGGGAGAATATCCATAGTATCAATCTATTTACGTAAATAATGGATTAGTATACTATTTTAACTTATCTAGGTTAATCTCGAAAATGGATGCTTCCTGAATAGATATCTAGATTAATCTTGGGCAATTTTTTCCGACAATGTTGCATTGTGAGTCACATTAGTATAAACTTCCCTTTGATTAGACAATAGAGTCGGACCACGAAGAATAAGACAAACATCAATTTTAGATCTATGAGTTGATAGGCCCAAATCGAGAGCCAATTTTGAAATAAATGAAACTAGCGTATTTCAATTTCAACCTTCAAGTCTTGAATTGAATTTTATTTATCCTTCTCAATTTGCTTAAATTCCGTTATCAAAAAGAAAAAAAAAATTGCTTAATTTCCAGGGGACATTTAGAAGCGGGTACTAGACTATGTAATACATTTGGTGGCAAAATTATTGTATTAACAATCAAAACTATCATTTTTCTTCATGAAATCACGTTAATGAAATCTCTTCTCAGTTTGTATATATTGAAACAAATTAATATTGCTTATGTGAGATTTGTAAAATTCTTCTTTTAAAAAAGAAATTTGTTATTACTAAAAATAATACACACCTCATACAATAACCCTTTAGGTGATTGAACTCTAATCTATTGGTTGGAGGAAGTGTCTACCAACGAGTTACGCTTAGCCATCTTTTACTATGAGATTCTATAAAATAAATTTCATATTTTCCAATCAAATTGGTGGCTCAATGATATTCCTCTTATTTATAAAAGTAAGTTGTTGGGGTTTGAATATTCAATCCTACATCCTCATTCAAGAAAAGAAAATGAGATCTAACTAGTGGCTAGCAATCAAAATGGAGAAGATGTCTGTATCAGATGAGCAATTTAGGAGTCTGCCTAACTCCAATGAATTTTTCATCAATGGACCAATATAATGTTGAAAATTATAGAGAACCGATATATAGAGATCTTGAATGAAGAGCTATGTCACATTACACATCTTCTTTAGTTAGAATTGTTACAATCAAAGTTGTATGGTGTGCATGTCTCATTATTATAGGAATATTTCTAACTAATTATAAAAGATCGAATCAGACAGCCTATACGACACTATGTGTATGCGTGATCTCATGCGAGACCGTTCACCTCTGGTTGTTATAGAATTCCCTCGCTTTACAATTTACAAATACTACCGTCTATTCAAACTTATTCTAATAAATGAAGTTAGTCAAGAACGACATAAATACCATTTTGATACCTTCAATATTACCGCTCTTTTAAAATTTATAAATGTCATTTACATCTTTTTGCTCACGTTAACCCTCCCACTATATATGTGATTGATTGTGTGGATACTCATCATAGTGTATAAATGAATACAATTATCAATCATTGATAAATCAATATGATGTTTAGATTCAATACATAAATTATGGCGAAATACATAAATACACAATTATATCGTAAATATAATATAACTAATTCAGGATACAGTTAAACAAAACCCATTAGATTTCTAAATCTATTAGTACATGATTTCTCATTTGATAACTCATGTAAAAAGAGTTATTTTGTGGTCCAAAGCTTTTGAAGTGTAGTGAAGAATGCTTGTGTTGTTCTTTTGCTTTTCTTCTTGTTCGTGTGCGTTTTATGTGTTTTCTGCTTATGTTTGAGAGTTGAGATAAGTGAACTTTTGAGTAATCGAGCTAAATATGAAAGGAAAGCTTTTTGAAATCTCTCGTGTTATTTAGGTTAAATATCTACTTGTTGGACTTTAGATTGACAGTTAAACAAAACACATTGATTTCTAAATCACAATGGGATGATTTGTTACCGTTTATGTATGTTAAGAATTATATATGAATCAATTCCTATATATATTAATTATTATTTTAAAAATATTATAATTTTAAATATCCGTAAGCGAACAACTAATTGGATCGATTAATCGATATCGATTCGATTTACTTGTTCGTTATATTTGATTTCGGTCAATCGAACCGAATCATAACTAAACCGATTAGCACCTCATCAAGTATCTTCTAGGAGACATCTGTCTGGTTTTGTGTTGAAGTCTCCCGATGAAGGCTTGCCAACATACCATCGTTTTCCATGTTTTCTTTCACCGAACAAGGTATATTTCACTCTATACGTGTCTTCTCATCTGTGGATGGATGATTCACTCAAATTCTGTTAATACATATCCGCAATACTGGAAATCTGTTTGTGTTGAATTGAAGATTCACTTCATACTAGGAGTAAGTCATGGAGTGACCAGATTCCACATGGTTAATTTTCTAGTCGTTGCGTTGATTTGAAAATTGAAATAGGTTTTGATCTTGCGAGGCAGGAGTGAAACGGACAAAGGATAAATATCATAAATTCACAATTTGCATAATACACACGCTAGAGTACAGGCAGGAAATTTTGAAAGGAGATTGTCAGCTAAATACGTTGTTGGAAGGTTGGATGGGACCCACACCCTGCAGCATGAAACGATCAACGGTTAAGTGGGCCGCGATTAAAGCCAAAGCACGTGTCCCTTACGTGGCCAACTGCCATTAACGGACAACCACTCCTCGTCGTCGCACCTCGTGTCTGCTGCTGCTAAACTCCTCTCGTGGCATCACCCAATTGGGAACCTCTCTCAAATATCAAACCCTATTTCCCCTCCTATCTCCTCCCTCCTCTTTCCATTACCTATCTAATATTTACTGAGGTAAATATTATTTTGTAATTTTTGAATAATGTGTTAATTAATTTAATTATATTAATGTTAAATTTATTTTATTGTGATGGAACACGGTATTCATATGTATATGTGGATAATAGGTGAATGAATTTCGGCATTCATCTTTATAGCGAATAACCAGAGAATCATGTATGACTAAATACATTAAAATGGCCAGACGACGTTATTCATCGACACAAAGCCTCACAAGGCGTCGATCAACTGTGAAATCGTGTCTGAAACTTTAATGTTATAGTATATATTCGTTTGTAAAATTACAACTGAAAAGATCGTCAAATGCCACAAAACTAAAGCCTATGCTTTCCAACAATAGGCGGCTCATTGTCATATAATCACCGTTGTGGTCGTAATCACCCTGAAAATCGACATTTTGTAATAAACGTTGAGTCCCATAGGAAAACATTGATAGTGTTTTATTTTATTTTTGAAACGTTGGGAATTAAAATAAGAATATGGTTAAGTTGAAACACTAACTAAAAATCACGAAATGTTGATAAATAAACTGATATTTATTCTATTATATTTTACGATGATAAATAGTATATGATGTTTAAATTGTAATCTACTATATTGTACTTTTGAAATGGTATGGCATGAATTTAACTTGTTCGTGCAGTTAGAGTATTAGTAAAATATTCTACGTGGTCACATTGCGGGAAAAAAGTGACAAAAATGAATCTTAGAAGTTGAGAAAGGTATTAAACAGTTGAATTGTTAGACCATTTAAGGCTCGTTTTGTTTGGCAGAAAATAAAGTTAATTGGGATGGTTCTAAAAATAATTATAAGCAAAATGAATTCTAGTAGATTTCTTACCCCTGTTTGGAAAATACCAAAAAGTTGTTAGGATTATTATTATTATTATTATTATAAAATACAAAGTATGTTTATAGTTCTTAAAATTAAGTAATACTTTCTCAATATAAGTTATTAATTAATAATAATAATAATAATAATAATAATAATAAATTATTTATACTTTGATAAAAAAACTATTAAATATAAGTTGTTGTGTAAGAATCCTAAGACATGGAAAATATCTAGATTTCTTGGGGAATAAGAATACTAAAATATTAAACTAATTTCCTTGTTTTATGATTTTTTACTTTTCTTGTATTTTAAAAATACAACCAAAGCATAGAATTTAAAATTTTGGAATCATATTATTTTTGAGGACGAATCCTTTTTAAACAAACGGGCATAGTGAAAATAAATAATTTTAAAGTAGAATATAATCTAACAACTATGGAGAAACGAATGCACAATTTGTATCCTAACTAACAATTCTCGAAACACCCGGTAGTTTGGCTTGTAACTATAGTATAAATATCTAACAAAAGTTGAAATATCTCGTGGACGGACTATTTCAAGATCCTGACTAATTTTAATACGAAATGTTGTTCTTGTCAGGTTGTATATCTTTCTTCAACCTACTAAAGTTAATCAATTTGGACTCGTAGTTGTTCTATTTAACACAACCATAGAACGCAGATCCTATAAACAACATTTAATTTGTTAATTTTAGTCAAAAGCACAAAGTAGTGGACCAGTGGGTAGGGTGCATCTGTGCTTTTAGCCAGTAATTTAATGCATGCTCTAGACAATATTATATGACGACGTAGGTAGGAATAAATAGCTCATGTTCAAGTATTAAAAGATTATCTAATTTCCGTTGGACATTTATAGAGATTAAATTAAGGTCTTACCCACCTATCTTTAAAGGTCTAGATATTAAGTTTAAAGTTAATGAAAATCAACTCTTCCAAAAGAACTATATAATATATATATCGCTTGTATTGTTATATATTTAAAAAGTCGTAAGATATGCGGTCATGAGATGATGCAAAGTCAAATTTTGGGATTCAAAAAGAACAGAGACTATACTGTAGTGGATAATCATGTGACTCATTGCCACCACTGCCTTGGACGAAATGAGAAATTTGGATTCTTGACAGAATTCAAAGGATTCATCACTCCCCACGTGGTGTGTGTAAAATGACCAAGCCGAACATGGTTCTTACAAGCAAACTTGGGATTCTAAAATTCATGAGATTTCATGTCTAAATTGTGTAGCACATATAAGCATCGGTACAAATACAATTTATTCATTCTCCTACGTGATTACTATTTATTAAAGTGCATATGAAAGAGGTAATTGATGTTTAAATCTCTCATTTTGGACCTTTTGTAAAGATATAAGTTTTAAGTGTTTCTACAATTTTCACTTTGAGTAAATTCTCTCCTCTAATTTTTCACACAAGTTTGAAGTTCTAATTTAGAATATTGTTGGGTGTGGTGCAACCCAAAGTCGCATCAGGTGAGAAGGAAAATTGTTTCATATATTAAGAAAATAAACAAAATAGTATGGGCGTTGCAGGGGTTGGTAAAAAAACAATCCGTCTTCATCGTGGGCGGAGACGGTTGCATTCGATGTGGAGGTGGTTGCATGTTTCGCGATTGAATCGGTGGTTCGTAGCCGAAAGTCTTCTGCAAGAGTGGGTCAGCGTTCCGTTGGGTAGCAGCGGTGCAAGAGTTAGGATTGTG